>BSBN01000134.1:2648750-3973125 GCA_027924645.1 Cunninghamia lanceolata
GCTGCAGGAGGACAAGGAGGTTGCCATACACAAGGATTCCTGAGGGTAGTGAAGGCTCATGCATCTCCATATTCCACTTTTTTCATTCTTCTTAGTAGTAATTAGATAATCAATCTTGCTCCTAGAATAGTAATCTTATTGTATACACCTAAAATTGGTTCGTGTCGAACTAAATAAATATTTTAATATTTATTTTATTCTTATAATGCTATAAATTAAATAAATATCCTAATTTATTTAAATGATTCACATCATCTAATAATTAAATAAAATCAATTTATTTAATTAAATAAAATCAATTTATTTAATTAAATAAAATTAATTTATTTAATTAAATTCCCTAATTCTTCTAAAGTCTCATCTAATTAAATAATCCTAAATTATTTAATTAATCCTAAATTCCTCTATCCCAAAGTCCTAATTTCATAAATCCACATCACCTTTCCACCTCATCTTCCACCTCACCATGATGCACACATAATTAAATATTTTAATGTTTAATTAGCTAATATCCCTTCACTCACATGTCCTATTTATCCTCCAACCAAGACCAGTTAACTCATCAATCAAATCAGTTATCTGATTAATCAATTCTGTTAACTCATCAGTCAAATCAGTTATCTGATCAATCAATTCGGTTAACTCCTCAATCAATTCTGTTAACTCCTCAATCTATTCTGTTAACTCCCCTAATTCATGAAAGGAGCCTGGACACTTGTCCTCTTCTGATTCACGCACATTCCCTCAAGCTTCCTCAACCGTACACCTCACAGGTAATTCTTCCAGTCATGGATCTATTGACACTTGGACTTGACCTCTCTTGAACCTATAAAAGGAACCCTCATTCCCTCATATCCATCATCTCAAGATTTTGCAATCTTACTCTGTAGAAATCCTACCAGCGTGCCTTTGGCAAAGTATCCTCATTGCATTTGCATAATCCCATTATCATCGTAATCATCCAACCATGTCTCCATTATCCATCATCCATCCACATTAGAATTGCATTTGTAGTTTAATCTTCATTGCACATTCTAATCACATCCATTCTCCTATTGTCATCTTCAACAACAAGGAAGTACACACTTCTGAGAGCTCAAATCATACACAAGATCAATATGAGATAGGAAACAATGGAAGCTACGAGGTAAATCGATTTACGAAGATAATATCTTTGTTTTATCGCATTTGCATCAATTTCATTGAGTTATTGGATATTTAGTTGTTTAAAACTATTGTTCACATTTTCTCTAACATTTCTAGCGCCCACCGTGGGGCCTAGCCCTGTTTTTAATCTCTATTTTGAGTTTTTGGTCAAGTTGCAGGCGTGACAGGTCATTCTGACGCATTCATTCTTCCAGTTCTGCGCATCCATGATGAAAATGACAGTCTGATGCATATAAAGATTCTTCCTATGCATCTAACCACTCTTTCAGCGCATTCATTCTGTCAGCGCATTCAAAACTTCTTCCTGCGCATATGTTAGATCTTTTTGCGCATTTGTACTCCTGCACATTCATTCTGTCTTTCTGCGCATCCACTCTATGTTTCAGCGCATCTAATTCCTGTCAGAGAATTGTATTGAATTTGTAAAATCTTCGATACTAACCTTGGTTGTAGGAATATCAGTCATCAAATGGAGGCCTTTAACATAATGATCTTGCAGGTGTAGGAGCTTGGTTTAGTCATTTAGCTGCATCATAACTTCATCTAGATCTAATTAGGAGGAAGAAATCTGATATCTTCATGCAAATTTTCACCTAGATCTAATTAGGAGGAAGTAAACTGTATTGTTGCATCACAACTTGCACATAGTCCCAACCTAGGTGGATAAAATTGAACAAATCTTTCAAGCAACTATGACAATTACAAACTCTCATCTAGCTTAAATAGGGGAAAGTAATTTGTTTCATTCTTCAACAACAATCTTCACATAGATTTGTTTAGGGGGATAAGAATGAACCATCTTTTCAAAGTTTTTGCTATCTTGTCAAATGGATTGTGCTTGGTAGAGTAAACACACTTAGTTTTTTTTTTTTTTTTTTAACTAGGAGGATAAAGAATCAATGTACTCTGTGCTTGGAAATGATGATAGGACTATGCTCCCCCCTTTCTTGGGTGACCAATATGCCAAACTCATCATTTTATATGTGTTACCTTTAGAAGAGGCCTACCCTTGGAATTCCTTCCTTCCAAGCGGGACGACCTTGAGCAATAATGGGCTAAAGCCAAGCCACTTCCAAGTCGCTATAAATAAATTGTGTTTGTGATGAAAATTGCAAACAACAGGTGCTACTGTGTTACACTGACAAATGTTTCCCCCAAAACCCTGTAGAGTGTAACCTTTGCAGGCTGGGAAGCCTCCTTATCGGAGTCAATTGCCACACGTGTAACCACCTGAACAGATGTCCATACTTAAAAGCCAATTATTTTAGAAAGCCAAAAATCCCTATTTGTTGACGCAGGAGGATAATCCTCTGGAGCCGTCCAATGTCATACACTCATTTAGTGTGGAGATAGAAAATTTCAACTCTTCGGAGGAACTGTAACTTGGTATGGGTGAGAAATGAGTGCCATGGAGGGGAGCCGGTGCTACCAAGTTACTATCTGTCACGCCTTTATGTAAGTGGCTGGAGTAAAATCCAAGTTGAAACTCAATGAATATTGTCCTTGCCATCCTTAGGATTGTACTTGCTTGTTTTACATTTATCAAAAATTGTATCAAAACAAAGAACAAAATCAAATGATCATGACAACCTCTTGCTTACTGTGTTTTTTGGCAATAACTTGAGTCAAAAGCAACACTTCAAACTTTAGAGCATCCTAGGAAAACATGCAAACAAGCCAAGATTGGCCAAACTGCAACAAAAAGCAAAACCTCTGTGCAGAGCTGCGCATTTGATACATCTTCCTATACATTCAAATTGTCTTTCCGCGCATCCACCTATTGTTACGCATAC
Source organism: Cunninghamia lanceolata (assembly GCA_027924645.1). Lineage (NCBI taxonomy): Eukaryota > Viridiplantae > Streptophyta > Pinopsida > Cupressales > Cupressaceae > Cunninghamia > Cunninghamia lanceolata. The sequence goes on from BSBN01000134.1 coordinate 2,651,711, forward strand.
ACTCCTTTTTTCCGCGCATTTAAGAGATATTACTGTGCATTTAAAAACTCATGCGCATATAAATAGCAGAGCTACGCATCCAATCAATAGAGCCATGCATGTAAATAACAGACCTGCGCATGCAAAATAGCACATTCAATAAACATGGCTGCGTATTTGATCCCTATTTCTGTGCATTTAAACCTGCGCATTCATAACAGAGAGTGCTTCCGTACAGTTTGAGAGAAAATCAAAACCAGATCCCTGTACCCATTTGGACCTAGATCACACTTGGAAAGTTAGTTCAACCATTTTAGACCACCTTCATACCATTTTCACACATCACCTTTGCATACCATTGTCTTGCTATCTGAACAGGTCAAACCAAACCAAAACTTGCATCAAGACATTATTGAGACTCCCAAATTCAAATAAAAATCTAGTTAGTTTCATTTCAAGATTCCAATCATCCTTCACATCAAAACTATACTTGTGTATCTTGATAGAAGAATAGTCTACATCAAATAGTGGTGATCAACCATCCCTATTTTGACTACCTTTTAGCTCAAGAACACCTTGTTTGGACAAATAGAGTCAATAGAAAACCTTAGCAAAATCTTACCAAAACCATATCCAACCAAATCACTTTCATACCAAAACATCAAAACAAGTCCACCAAGTCTCACATTCCAACTTCTCTCACGTCCAAAAATTGCATGGTTCAAACTAGATCTCAATCTAAGCAAAAGCAAAAAATGGGTTCCCTTCACAATAGTGGGCATAATTTTGATGATGAGGAGGTTAGTCAAGAGGAAATCCTTAAACAACTTCAAGATCCAAAATCTCTAAGGATGATGGATAGGGTAGTTGCCACAGATCCTCATAAATATTTTCTCATGCTAGCTCAACAAGGAGCTAAGTTACCCTCATTTGATGTCTCAAATCTAAGAGAGAACAATTCCTCAAATGAAGCTGAGTTTTCAAAAGATGGCTCCAAAAATGACAAAATTGACAAAGATGGTTCTAAAATGGAAAAGGCTAAGGATACACCCAATCCCTTGGACACATTAACAACACAAATTCAAGCCTTGCAAAAACAGTTGATGGACATCCAAAGTGGGACAACAACAAAGCATTACTCTCTTGAGGATATTTCACCATATCCCTTTGATAAATATTTGCTCATGATCCCTTTTCCGTCAAGGTTTGAGGTTCCAAAATTTGATAAGTATCGAGGAAAAGGTGATCCAAGAAATCATATAATGGAATTTAGCGCAACATGCCTAGAAGTCACACACAATGAAACATATCTTATGCGACTATTCCCACAAAGCTTAGGAGGCCAAGCAATGGAATGGTTCTCCCGCCTACCTCCTGGCATCCGCACTTTTGATGAGCTAGTGGATAAATTTGTAACACATTTCTCATACAATATTGAACACGAAATCTCCATGTTAGACCTTTGTAATAACAAGCAAAAGGGGGGAAAATCCTTCGCCTCTTTCCTACGAAGATGGAGACAACTTGCAAGCAAATGTCTCTACCACATACCAAAGAAACAAATGATAGAAATGTTTATTCACATCCTAACCACAGAACTGAGTTATCAAATCCAAATACAATGCCCAACTACTTTTAGTAAGGTGATTGAAATGGGGATACTCATTGAGAAAGCCTTGATAACAAAGGGGCAAATTAAGCTATACAAAGACACCCCTAGCTCTAAAAACAATGCGGACAAGTCGCGATTTTGGACCAAGAACAAACCCATTGTAAATGATGGTGTGGTGGATGCTAAAAATGTGGTGCAAAAGCAACCAATCTTTAATCTATCAAAACCACAAAACAATACACCATCCAACAAGCGCCAAAGCAATGAGCAAAGACCCACCAACTTTCATCCTAGGAGAAAATTCACACCACTAGGAGAGTCTCTCGAATCCGCCCTTAGGAAGTTAATTGTGGGTAACCTCATAACACTTCCTCCGGTGCGTGAATATGAACCAAAATTTAAACCCACTTGGTAGAATGATGCCAACATTTGCAAGTATCACATAAACAAAGGACATAAGACAAATGATTGTCAAGCGCTAAAACATGCCGTTCAAGACCTCATTGATCAAAAAGTAATAAAAATTGAAGGGCATACCACTAATGAAGAGCATATAGCATTCAAAAATGCTCTTCCACACTATGAGAAAGGAGGATCATCCAATCAAAACAACAATGATGCTGACAAAGCAAACTATAATAACATTTCTTATGAGTACACCGTCAATCATATCTCACACAGTGATTCACACATCAATGTAATCACTATCAATAATAATCCCGACTGTAATGTGACCACTCGTTGTGGAAACATTACTCTACAAGGAGCTCCACCCAAGTCATCATCCACATTGAACCAATATAGCATCCTCGACCAACTCCATAAAACACCCGCACACATATCCATTTTGGAGTTATTGCATCTATCCCTGTCCCACAAAGCCATCTTAGAGAACGCTCTCTCAGAAACAACTGTTCCTACAAACTTTGTTCAAGAGTAATTCCAAGCTATGGTAGGTCATCTAACCACACCACATTTCTTATCCTTCACAAAGAAAGATGATATGTCCATCAACCAACCACACAATGCATCCCTCCACATTGAGGCCCAAATCCACAAACACTGAATAAAAAGGGTCATAATAGATGGAGGTGCTGGTTTAAATATATGCACATTAAAGTTAATCCTTGCATTGGAGTTTTCACAAAATGCCGTTGATCTTAAAAAGAAAATAACTATCAAGGCATATGGCGAAGAAGAGAGAACTTCCAAAGGAACTATGGTCTTGCCGATACGGGTTGGACTAGTAGAGAGAGATGTTGTGTGCCAAGTTATAGACATGGAGCTAGCATATAACATTCTTCTAGGAAGACCTTGGATCCATGCAATGAAGGTTGTTCCATCAACATACCATCAATGTATCAAATTCCCACACAATGGCCAAGAAATTACCATACAAGGGGACCCCGATCCATTCTAGTATTGCAAAAACATCCAATCAAAACTAGAAGTTGTAATCCCTACCAATCGACCAGCTTCCTCTTCTTCAGACCATGTGGATCCAAGTTCTCTAGCTTCTATCTCCAAAACATCAAAGCTCAAAGTCAAATTCAAGGACAAGGGAGTTGGAGAATATGTCATTGAACAATCTCTCTATCTAGCACAACTGCCTATATCACCAAAATCCTATGGAAAACCATTACTAAACAAGGCCAAATCATTAGACTTCTAAGGGTCCTTTCATTAGATGGGGAAACTTATCGGATGAGAGTGATGAAAAATATCTCTTACAGGGGCTTTACAAAGATGAATATAGTGAAACCACACCAAATGATCATCAACCTGAGCTATCCACTGCACAATATGGTCAAGGGTTTTCTATTTTACAAAGGATGGGATATGAAGGACATGGTCCCATAGGATTAAGGAAAGATGGTATCATAGAACCAATTCAACCCTCTACTTTCACAACCTGAGACACTACTGGGTTGGGATACAAGGGTAAAGAGAAGATCAAAGGTAAGGAGAAACTCCAAGCAAAAGACAAACAAGCAGTTACCACTAACTTCATAGAACAACTTCACCGACTACAAGAATGGAGTGAAACAGATTCTAATAAGTATGAATGGGACAACCTCTCAGAAATGCCTTGTGAAGATAAAGAGGTTGATGTGGTTCAACAGTATAGCTCTACTTATACGACGCATGAGGAACAAAACCCTAGGGCTAGATTGCTAGAGTTTGATCCGCAATATGACGAACGTGAACTTCATGAGGAGAGTACGATGTCACACTTGACGAACTAACTTGAGGAGAGTACCATAATAGACCTTATCAATGCCTTTACCCATTCGAACGACTCCTCCATTCTAACCATCACCACCCTTGAATTGGACCAACCAGATGATCCATTATTCCTAGTGCATCCTGAATTGATAGACTGGGATTTGCAAGACACCACCCCTGAACTAGGTACATTCCAAAATGACGATGCTATCATCGATTATCTAGAGCTTAGGGACCATTTACCCGCAGGAGACCACAAGGTTGGCTTCACCATCGAACTTAACGACGTGGCATACTTTGGAGAGAGTGCCAATCCTTTCAGTCAAAAAAATATAAAAATAAAAAGTAGATCTAATGGTGAAAACCGCTCCGTGGTAGTGTTAGATTGAGAAAAAGTAAAAAGAAAAGATGTATCTGATGGTGAAAACCTCTCTGAGGTGCCAACAGATGAAGGGATTGACACTCTCCCCTACCATTCTCATCAGGAGAGATCTTCAATATTGATTGAACTAGCTCAACCAATAAACATTGGCACAGAAGAGAACCCAAGGACAATCCATATGGCACAATCATTATCTGCACAAGAAAAGCCAGAATTCACCGAATTCTTCAAGTGGAAACAAATTAACTTTTCTTGGTCATATGAGGATATGCCAATACTGGATCCAAACCTTATAATGCATCATCTTTCACTAGCTCTAGGAGCAAACCCAGTTAAACAGAAACTGAGAAAAATGAACCCACATATAGCATTAATAGATGTGGGGTTCATTAGAGCCATTGATTATCCAGAATGGGTTTCTAACATTGTACCTATTTCCAAACTTGATGGGAGGATAAGAATTTGCAATGACTTTAGAGATCTAATCTAGGCTTGTCCAAAATATGACTTTCCTATGCCAAACATAGATATCATTGTCGATCTAATGGCATGACACACCATGTTGTCATTAATGGATGGGTTCTCCGGCTATAACCAAATCAAATAGCATTGGATGATAAGCACAAAATAGCATTCACATGTCCATGGGGTACCTATTGTTGGTGCGTCATGCCATTCAAACTAAAGAATGCGGGGAAAACATCTCAGTGAGCAATGACTACAATCTTTCATGACATGATGCACACCATCATGGAAGATTATGTATATGAAATCCTAGCCAAGTCACTCACTAGAGAAGAGAATCTACAAGTATTAGACAAGATCTTCATGAGACTAGAGCAATTTAATGTCTGATTAAATCCAAAAAAGTGTGTTTTTGGAGTCACATCTGGTAAACTCCTTGGATATATCGTATCAACTAATGGAATAGAGGTGGACCTGACCAAGGTAAAAGAAATCATGGAAATGCCGCCACCTAAGAATCTGAGTTAGTTGCGATCTCTACAAGGAAAGTTGAAGTCCATCAGAAAGTTTATCTCTCAACTAGTAGATAAGTGCCATCCATTCACACATCTTTTACACAAAAACGTTCCATTCAAATGGGATGACATGTGTGAGTAGGCATTTCAGCATCTAAAGGAGTATCTAATGAACCCACCAGTCTTAATGCCGCCAATTTAGGGCAAGAGATTGCTACTCTACATCTCAACTACACCCACAGCTCTTGGAGCTCTGCTAGCCCAACAAAACCATGAAGGAAAGGAACAAGCAATCTACTACATCAATAGGACACTAGTAAGTTACGAACTGTAGTATTCATCGATTGAAAGAGCATGCCTTGCTGTTGTCTTTGCTTCACAAAAGTGGAGACACTACATGCTCTCACACTCTATCAAGCTAGTGGCGAAGATTGATCCGTTGAAATACCTACTCAGCAAAGCTACCCTAACAGGTAGAATATCTAAATGGGTCATGACACTCAGTGAATTTGATATTGAGTATGTAGATAGAAGAGCAATAAAGGGGTAGGTCATTGTAGATCAACTGGCGGATGCACCTTTGACAAATGACAACCCATTAAGATTTGAATATCTAGATGAGTCTATCTTCAACATCACTACCACGGCCTGGAAACTTTACTTTGATGGGTCATATACTCAACATGGATCTGGAGCAAGAATCTTGTTGGTAACACCACATGGAGATACAATCCCTAAGTCATACAGACTTATGTTTCCATGTACCAACAATGTCGCCGAGTATGAAGCATTGGTTATCATCATAAAGATGGCAGTAGATTGGAAGGTCAAGGAACTTCATGTGTACGAGGACTCACAACTCGTCATTAATCAAGTAAAGGATGATTATCAAACTAAGGATGAGAAGCTGATACCATACAAGCGTATGGTGGATGATTTCAAAGAGTATTTTTTTGTGATATCCTTCAAGCAGATACCAAGATTGGAAAACAAAGCAGCAGATGCAATGGCTACTATTGCATCCCTCCTTGACATGCCTAAAAATCATTCTTGTTATGAGTTCTTGGTGGAGCCAGTTTCCCATCCAGCTTATGAAATCCCAGAAACCAGCACCATTTACCACATTGTAGGGTCTGATTCTCCCTTATATGGCAATGTTTACACCTATCTAAAAGAGAATATCCTACCACCTGACTTATCGAACAACCAAAAATGAACATTTATGCGCCAAGCATCCCGATATACCATCATCATGAACACCCTGTATCGACGAGGTTTAGATGGTACTCTCCTTAGGTGTTTGGATAGTGAGGAATATCAGACTGCTCTGAGTGAAGTACATGAGGGAATATGCGGGACACACTCTAGTGGTCCTACCTTGGCGAAGAAGCTCATGCACCTAGGATATTATTGGCCAACTATGGAAAAAGACTCCTATCATTTTGTGAAGAGGTGCAAGAAATGCCAAATCCACGGGAACCTAATACATGCACCAACACATGAGCTGCAACCTTTAATGACACCTTGGCCCTTCTGCCAATGGGGACTTGATCTAGTAGGAAAGATTCACCCTTCATCCTCCAACGGTCACAAATTCATTATCATAGCCACTGAGTATTTCACGAAGTGGATTGAGGCTCATTCCATTAACCAATGTCACATGGAAACAAATCTCCTCTTTCATCCTTAACTACATCATATGCAGATATGGTATTCCATTATCCATTGTCATGGATAATGGGCAACCTTTCAAGAATCAGGATGTGAAAGAACTCTGTGATAAGTTCCACATTCAGTATCACTTCTCCACTCCATACTATCTGCAAGGTAACAGCCAGGATGAGGCATCCAACAAAACTATCCTGAAGATACTCAAAAAGGCTGTCGATGATGTTGGTCGTGACTGGCATATGCAATTGAACCCCGCTCTGTGGGCCTACAAAACCAGTATACGCACTCCCATAGGTGTGACACCATATGCCCTCGTCTATGGCTCTGAAGCCATCTTGCCTATAGAAGTTGAGTTACCTTCCCTTAGGGTGTCGTTAAACGGTCTCATAAATGATGAGGAATACAGGGTATCAAGACTCCAGGAGCTAGAGTTGCTAGAAGAATGAAGACAACATGCCTTCAACCATCTTAAGGCATACCAACAGAGAATGTCAAGAAGCTATAATCACAGGGTCAAACCACGAGTCTTTCAGGTGGGTTACTTAGTTCTAAGAGAGAATCCAAGAAATCAACAAGATAGAGAGAAAAAGGGAAAATCTGAACCCAATTGGTTGGGTCCCTATGTCATAGTTGCTGCATATGGATCAGGCACTTATCACCTATCAACATCAGAAGGTGAATTGTTCGATGATCCCATCAACAACATGCATCTTCGCAAGTTCTACTCCTAAAACCCGAATGCAAGGGAGTCAAAATAACAAAAAAAAAGGAAAAATAACAACAAAAAAAGAAGGGAAAATAGCAAAAAAATCATCCTCTGATGAAAACTTGGTAAACAGGCACCTTGGATAGATACCATGATGAAAACCTGTCAAACATGCGTCATGTGTATTTTAACTATCATGCAAATAAAAACAAGTGGTGAAAACTTGGAAACAGGAGCCATTTGTGATAAACCGTTTCCTCCATCTTTTTGGACGTTGTTCCTCATCCATCCCTTCTTACCACAAACACCCAATCACATCGGGATACCTACCATGGCTTGTTGTTCACTCATCCTTATCGCCTTGTCCCATCAGGCCGTCGATCCAAACTTGCGTCCATCTTGTCATCCATCCTCAACCATTCTATTGAACCGTTGTCGAACTACATCGCCTCTGAGCTATCACATAGGCAAGGCTATCATTGATGTGCCCCCGAGGCTCCTTTCCCATTCCATTCAATCCCATGCCACCCATCCTTTTGTCCATCCAATTCCACCATTTCCCATTGCCTAGGTCCACAAAGTCCACACCCCAAACTACATTGCCTCTGCGTCGTCACGTAGGAAAGGCCATTTATCAATGAGACCCTGAGGCACTAGGTCAGTCCCTTAGGGTCCGTTTCTTCGTGTCTATTGTTAGTTCGCCCATAATAAATTGATCCTTTACTTGACTAGAGGCAAATCCTTGACCTAGTTAGTGAAAGGGATTTTTGAATGCTACAACTCAAAGGATAACAAACCGGATCGTGATTTTATCACTAGACAACAAGCAACACAACATGCAAGCTTTAAACATCATCCTGACAAAAAGATGTCAAACAAAGTCGGACAAATCCTAGTATGCCTAAAACATCAAATGTGACTCTATCAAGTTATTGCAAGATAACATATATCTATGGCACGAAGGTTTTTAATGGTTGTTTAAAGTCTTATATCATGATTTTTGTTATTATGTCTTTTTATGCTACTCAAGGATGTAAAAAACTAGAGAAGCTATGATGGGGGCATAATCATTTTCTTTGTTTGTTGTTTGTGGGTTTATCTTTAGTAATGAGAAGCCTTGTCTAACGACATGATCAACATAATGGTCATCGAGGACATCAGAGGTCTAAACATGAAATAGGTGCAATCCTTGTCTATTGATACACGTAAGAAATACTCGGGTCATCTTGGTTCAATTATACTTAGATGTTTGTATTAACTTGCTAAATCAAAATCCATGTAAGTAATACTCAGGTCATCATGGTTTAATTATACCTAGATGTGTGTATTTTCTTACAACATTTTAAAAGCTCAATGATGAAACAGAGTGCTTCAAAAACTTGTACAAGAAGATGACAAAATCCACTACCATACATACGAAATTGCATTTCATTTCATCTATAAGCATTTCATGCATATCATTTTCCAAGTGGCTTAAGATCCAAGTCCTTTCTTTATCTACATCTCTTTATCTACTCACCCTTTTCTCTCTTTTCATTTTGAGATCACACCAATTGTCCTCCCGAGGGGGTGTCATCAGCATCATTCATCTTATTTGTTAACTTACCGTTATCTTTCCTTGTCACCCTCGCTCTTGAGTGACTGGGGCATCACCAATCACCAATCCAATCATTCATCTGATCATCAAATCAATCCAATCAATCCAAGCAATGATCCAAATGCAAGTCCATCCTTAATCCATACCGATCGAGTAAATCAATCTTGTCAAATTATCTAATCGTGCAATCAATGGTCTTGATCCTAATCTTGTTGTGAACCAAATCAATCAAGCATCATAATCAATGGGATATATCTTTCCCACATCTTTGTGTTGATCTAGGGATATATCATTCCCCGCAATGAAAACACTATCATCAATCATTATCAATTAATCATTGGTTTACAGCTTGACAGGGGCAGTACCTTGTTTGTTCTTGTATTATTTGTGCATATTTGCTCGCTTGCTTGTGTGTGTTATCATTTTATCTTGCATAACATGTCATTCAACTTCCACCCATCTCTTATCTTGCATCCTCCATTTTCTTAGCCATCCTTTATCATTCTTCCTAATCGTGAGATCATTCGTCATCCTGTCCAACTCAACCAATCTCCTGAGGGGGCATCCTATCGTAATAAAAACCTAAACCAGGGGCAAACTTGGGCATATATCATACTGACAAAATATTTATTGTTTGAAACAACGTAATAAAACACATTACATCAAAGAGGGGCAAAATGTATACACCTAAAATTGGCTCGTGTCAAACTAAATAAACATTTTAATATTTATTTTATTCTCATTCTTCTATCAATTAAATAAATATCCTAATTTATTTAAATGATTCACATCCCTCTAATAATTAAATAAAATCAATTTATTTAATTAAATTCCCTAATTCTTCTTGGGGCATATATCATACTGACAAAATTTTTATTCTTTGAAACAACATGATAAAACACATTGCATCAAAGAGGGGCAAAATATATACACCTAAAATTGGCTCGTGTCGAACTAAATAAATATTTTAATATTTATTTTATTCTCATTCTGCTATCAATTAAATGAATATCCTAATTTATTTAAATGATTCACATCCCTCTAATAATTAAATAAAATCAATTTATTTAATTAAATTCCCTAATTCTTCTAAAGTCTCATCTAATTAAATAATCCTAAATTATTTAATTAATCCTAAATTCCTCTATCCCAAAGTCCTAATTTCATAAATCCACATCACCTTTCCACCTCATCTTCCACCTCACCATGATGCACACATAATTAAATATTTTAATGTTTAATTAGCTAATATCCCCTCACCCACATGTCCTATTTATCCTCCAATCAAGATCAGTTAACTCATTAGTCAAATCAGTTATCTGATCAATCAATTCTATTAACTCATCAGTCAAATCAGTTATTTGATCAATCAATTCTATTAACTCATTAGTCAATTTTGTTAACTCCTCAATCTATTCTATTAACTCCCCTAACTCATGAAAGGAGCCTGGACACTTGTCCTCTTCTAATTCACGCACATTCCCTCAAGCTTCCTCAACCGTACACCTCACAAGTAATTCCTCCAGTCATGGATCTATTGACACTTGGACTTGACCTCTCTTGAGCCTATAAAAGGAACCCTCATTCCCTCATATCCATCATCTCAAGCTTTTGAATCTTACTTTGCAGAAATCCTACCAACGTGCCTTTGGCAAAGTATCCTCATTGCATTTGCATAATCCCATTACCATCGTAATCATCCAACCATGTCTCCATTATCCATCATCCATCCACATTAGAATTGCATTTGTAGTTTAATCTTCATTGCACATTCCAATCACAACCATTCTCCTATTGTCATCTTCAATAGCAAGGAAGTACACACTTCTGAGAGCTCAAATCATACACAAGATCAATATGAGATAGGCAACAATAGAAGCTACGAGGTAAATCAATTTACGAAGGTAATATCTTTGTTTATCGCATTTGCATCAATTTCATTGAGTTATTGGATATTTAGTTGTTTACAACTATTGTTCACATTTCCTCTAACACTTATCATTGCAAATTCCTTGATAGGTTAATTTAGATTGTTTAGATTAGCTTATTTTAAGTAGTTAAATTACAATTTTAGATTAGTTTCTTTTCAAGCATTTTTCAATTCATAGAGTAACCCAAACCCGATCTTGAAAAATACAAAAACATAGATTAATTGCATTAGATAATTTCATTACAACTTGCATTCATATTTCAATTCCTAGTTTAACTTTGTTCATTTTATTTCAAAAATTATAAAAAGAACAAAACATTGTTTGCATACATCATAGCTTGAATTTCATACAAAAACTCACAAAATACCAAAAAAACAAAACAAGTTCACACAAACCCTCGATTTCATCATGAGGTCAACACAAAATTAACACAAGTCAAAACACCTTGATTTCATCACAAGGTCAACAAAACAACTAGAAAAACCTTAGTTCACATCACTAAGTCAAAGAGTCAACTCTAGGTTAACTTGAATTCACTCCCTTTATTCAAGCATTCAAATGTGCCTTGGAATCAGATGTGAGTGGGTGAGGGGAGTCCTCAAGGAGATTGAAGAGTTAAACCTGAGACCACAACTCATGCAAGAACAACACTTCATCAGGGTTATAGAACAAGAATGACAAATTCAACAACACATACAAGCATTCGAGGCTAGACTACAACGTACTAGAATCATAAATGAAACAAATCAAGATCCATCTAGGTGTTGGGATCTTAGAAACCCCAATAGGAGACAAACCACAAGTGTCCTTTCGGGTCATATAGTCATCTCAACAACAACCACCATAGAAAGAACAAGGAAAATACAAAACAACAATAGGCCCCTGATCAAGCTAGTTGCTCTTCACGAGGTCTTTCTCCCAAGCGAATCGGACAACCCTTGGGTCTCGGCCTCACTTGATTAGCTTCTGCCACAAGAGCAAGAGTGACTTGGAGGTCGCTAGAAGCAAGGAGAGGGTCCATGTGCTGCGTCGAAGCTGACTCATCCATGATTGTGCCTGTGTCACGTTTCGAAGAGTACAATCCCTGCTACTATATAGGAGAGGAGGTTGCCACAAAAAAAGGACTTCTAAGGATATGCTAGGGTTATGCAATGAATTCATGCTAGGTTTTTTCACATGCTTAGTAGTTAATTAGATAACCAATTTGTTCTTGGGAAAGTAATATTGATTGTTGCTATTCTCTTGATAGGATTTGCATTATTAGAATAGATTTACTTTCCATTGCTTAGCATAATCGTTATTTTGTTTCCTAGTTAAACTTCTTTCATTGCTTTAAAATAGTTGCAATTTGCTTTTCATTAGTTAGATGCAAAAATTGAATCACGAAAAACACAAAAAAACATAAGTTAGACTTTGCATAAAAAAATTATCTCAAATTGTATTCATATTTTCTTTGTAGTAATTAGAACATTCAAAAATTAGAAAAAGAACAAAAATATTATTTTGCATTTGTAATAGTTGCATACATATAAAAAAACACAAAAAAAATAGGAAACATAGAAAACACAAAAATAATTTAAAAAGTCTTCGATTCCATCATGAGGTTGACAAACACAAGTGTAGCAAACCTTTGATCACAACACAAACCCAACACTTGGTCAAACTTAAGTCAACACAACACACTCTCTCCCTCAAGCATTCGATGTACCCAGGGCTTAGAGGGGATTGGGTTAAATATATTCTTGAAGAGATAGAAACAATCCATCCTAGACCACAACATACAGGTCACAAACGGTCGAGGAACAACAATACGCTCTTAGAGTGGTTCAACAAAGGAACGACATACAAAAAATCATTCAAGCACATGAGAATAGACTACAACACTTTAGGATAATCAATGAACAAAACAGTCTTAGCACTAGGCGTTGGAACTTATGAAACCCTAATAGGAGACTTAGAACTAGTGACCCTTTGGGTCATATAGTTATATCCACAACAACGATCATATAACATGCTCATCAAGCATCAATACATATTCAGCCCACAGAACGGCCAACTGCGCTCCATGACGTTTTGCTCACACGCGAACAGAACCACCCTTGGGTTACGCCTCCACTTGACTAGCTTTTTCCATGAGAGTGAGAGTGACTTGGAGATCACCCATTGCAAGGAGGCGGTTCATGTGTGATATTGGAGCTGACTCATTCACATTGTTCTTGAGTCACATTTTAAAGCATACAGGGACTTTTGGTTTATTGATTCCTATTTTTTATGAGAATAATTTTTCCTATTGGAGTACACTAATGCAAACATTGTTAAAATTTAAGGATTTGTGGGATATTGTTAGTAGAGGGTATGAAGAACCAGATAATATTAATGCATTAAACAATCCCAGAAAAGAGAACTTAAGGTGAATGAACAAAAGGAGAATGAAGCATTATTTTTTATTCAAGGTGCATTAAGTCACAATTTTCCTAGGATGAATGGTGTTGTACATTCAAAACAAACATGGAACATTCTTGTAAATGCATATCAAGGTGATCACACAACAAAACTACAACCAATAAGAAAGAGTTTTGAAAGTATCAAAATGGGTCCTAATGAATTGGTAAATAATTTTTTGACAGAGGTTGAAGGTATGGTAAATCAAATGAAAATTCTAGGTGAAATTTTGAATAATCAACACATGATTGGGAAAATATTAAGAAGTTTAATTCCCAATCGATAATTTTGTTTCCACACATGAATTCTCAAAGGATCTCATAATAATAGAAATTGATGAGTTAAGTGGTATTTTATTAATTGCTAAAGAGAGAATGAAAAATAGTGAATAAAATCTAGATTAGACATTTACATCTAAGGCCAACATTAGGGGTGAAAAGAGCAATTTTTCTAGAAGTTATCACAAACATGAATTTGGAAAGGATTCTCATCCTCAAAATGAGCATAGAGGAGAGTGTAGTAGCACATATCAAGGAAGAGGTTATGGTTTCCAAGGCAGGAATAACAATTTTAGAGGTAGAGGATGAGGTAGAAGTAGAGATAATAGTAAAGATAAAAGACATATTCAATGTTTTCATTGTAATGAATTTGGCCACTATGAGTCATAATATTAGCATAAATAATTTGCACATATAACTGTAGAAGATAAAAATAATTTGTTTATTTCTTGTTTGAATACAAATGACAATGAAGACACTTTGTGATACAATGATTCTAGTTGCTCTTCACACATGACTTCTAATGAGAATTTGTTTATTGATCTAGATGAAAAACATAATAGCATTGTTGTGTTGGGGGATAATCAATCACATGGGACTAAAGGAAAAGACACTATTTGTAGTCACTAATGAACATGACAAAATAACGCATATTTCTGACACTTTATTGGTTCCTACTTTAAAAAAGAATTTCTTATCAATTAGCCAAATGCTAGAACAAAATTACCAAGTCATTTTTTATAGGAATGAACACATAATTAAAGACAAGTCACAAAGGCATATAGTTATTGCACGAGCTTGCATGACAGGTGATCAATTATTTCCTCTTTGTTTTTCTTCAAGCAATAAGGGCTTAAGCACTATTTAAATACATGACATTCATTTATGGCACCAAAGGTATGGGCATCTAAATTTTAGTGGCTTGATTTTACTTTAAAAACAACATATGGTTGAAGGATTGCCATTTATTGAGAGTAGAAAGAAAGTTTGTGAATAATGTATTTTTGGGAAACAACATAGAGCTACTTTTCCAATTGCTCTAGGCTAGAAAACCTCTTAAAATCATTCATACTGATTTGTGTGGTTTTATGTCAACACTTTCTCTAAATAAATCCAAGTATTTTCTCATTTTTATTGATGATTTTTCATGTAAAACTTGGATATAAGGTTTAGCTAAAAAATTAGAAGATTTTGATAAATCTGTTGAATTTAAGAAGTTAATGGAAAAACAAAGTGGTCACTACATAAAAGTCATAAGGTCAGACAACGAGGGAGAATATAGATCAAATTTTTTTTTAGATTTATGTAGACAACATGAGATTTAGAGAGAGTTTACCACTTCCTTCACTCGACAACAAAATGGAGTTGCTGAGAGGAAGAATAGAATTGTTGTTGAGATGGCTAGAAGTATGTTGAAAGAAAAGAACTTGGATAAAAGTTTTTGGGAAAATACAGTCATTACAACAGTCCATTTGTTGAACACGAGTCTTACAAAAGCAATTTATGGAATGACTCTTGAATAAGCTCGACCTGGCATTAAGCCATTGATTCCTCATTTGAAAGTGTTTGTATGTGTTGTTTATGCACACATACCAAGGGAAAAAAGGACAAAGTTAGATGATAAGACCCTCAAATGCATTTTCATTGGTTATGACTATGAAATCCTATAAATAAAAAATTAGTACTAAGTAGATATGTCATATTTAATGAAAGAGCACAATATGCCATTATTGAAAAGGACAAAAGCATTATGATTAATTTAGAAAAATCTGAGTAACCTGTGAATGATATAGAAGAAGAAGATTCTCATACACTTGTGTTTGATGAAATAGAAGTAGTTGATATTGTAGAACTTGAATCCTCAAATATAGGGACAAGGATATATTAGAAATATCAAAGAACTGAAAAAATCATCCTCAACTCTTATGTTGGACACTAATTTTGACAAGATGACAACAATGTCCCATGCCAAAGTTAATTATGCCTTGATGACTCAAATCATGCAGACCAATAACCCAAAGAATTTTGTTGAAAGTAGTGAAAAAGAATAATGGATTGAAGCCATGAAGAGTGAAATGACATCCATTGAAAGAAATGACACTTGGGATTTGGTCGAGTTGGCCCCTGGTAAAGAAGTTGTAGGTACAAAGTGGATATATAAAACTACATACAAGTCTAATGGAAGTATTGACAAACAAAAAGCTAGATTGGTTGCAAAAAGGTACACTCAACAAGAAGGTATTGAATATATTGAATTTTTTGGTCTTGTAGCATGAATGGATATTGTTAGACTAGTTTTATCTTTCGTTGTTCAAAATGGTTGGATTGTTTATCAAATGGATGTTAAGAGTGCCTTTTTGAATGGTTATATTGATGAAGAGGTTTACGTCATTCAACCTCATGGTTTTAAAATACCTGATGATCACAATGCTTTTGGATTTGACTGTGTTGGTTATTTTTCCCTCCACATTTCGAATCACACATAGTGATCCATCATCAGGAGAAAAAGAGCAAGAGAAGAGAAATTAAAAATAATCAACACAGTCAAATCCAGAAGCATTGTGATCATCAACATTCATGGACTGTGGAAAACTAATGACTACCTTTAAAATACCTTCCAAAGAACACTTTGTTTATAGGTTGAAGAAGGCCTTGTATGATCTTCAAAAGGCACCAAGAGCATGACATTCCTGAATTGACTCCTACCTCCAACATAAAGGTTTTCTAAAAAGTCAATCACATCCTAATATTTATATCAGGGATTTTGGTGAGGATATTCTTATTCTTATTCTCTATGTGGATGATCTTATTTACAATGGAAATAATTCATCTTTGTTTACTGAATTTAGAGCAGCTATGATTTTAAAATGTGAGATGACTAATTTGGGATAGATGCATTATTTTCTTGGTCTTGAAGTTTGACAACATATAGATGTTATATTTTCGTCTCAACAAAAGTATGTTTCAGATCTTCTCCAAAGATTCTATATGAAGGATTGCAACCTTGCGGCCACGTCTCTTGAAGTTGGAGTTAAGATGTCAACTTTTGATTATTTTGCTTCAGTGAATCCCACTCTTTATAGACAATTGATTGGTTGTTTGATCTATTTGACTACTACTTGACCAAATATCACATATGTTGTGAGCTTGGTATCTAGGTTCATGTCAGAACCCAAGGAGATACATTGGGCTATTGCTAAGAAGATTCTCATGGATCTTCAAGGAACATTGCATTATGGTCTTCATTTTTGACATTGAATATATTGATTTAGATTGGGTAGGTTCTATAGATGATCGGAAATCTACTTTTGGTTATACTTTCAGTCTTGGTTCTGCAATAATCTCTTTGAAGTCTAAGAAACAACCCACTATATCGCTATCTACTGTAGAAGCTGAATACAAAGCTATCATTTTCGTTGCTCACCAATCAATTTGGTTGAGGAAATTGTTACAAGATATGCAACAAATCCATAATAGTCCCACGATGTTGGGTTGTGATAATCAGAGTACTATTCAAATAAGTAAGAATCTAGTGTTCCACAACAAGACTAAGCATATTGACATTCAACACCACTACATCTACGAGTTCTTTCAACAAGACTTGGTTGAACTTGTATATTGTCCTACATAGACATAAATTACTGATATCTTTACGAAGCCCTTACTTAGGGTCAATTTCAAACATTTTGAGCTTTGCTTGGTGTTCTTCCCAATGTTCATTGTGAAGGAGAAATGATAAAATAATGAACAATTTTTTTGTCTTTCCAATGTTCAGTATGAAGAGAATGAAAGAATAATAAACATTGTTTAGAGTATCAGACAGTTATTTGTTAGTAGCCACTAATAGAATTCAGTTTGGTTATATATGTACATTCCCTTTGTAAAGTCGATCAACGAAGATATTTTGGAGTCCCTTCTACCATTTTTGCATTGCATGCCTAATTGATGTTGGGATAATCTGTAGATCATCATAGCTTTTATTTGCTGCTGTACAATTACCTTCAAATATATGTTAGCTTACGAGCGAAGAACCCACCCACCTGGAAATGATGAAGAGCTGACGGCAGGTCGAGGTCATCTCGTCCGGAAAGGACTCGCTGTCTTGATTAATGTAATTTCTTACCTTTCACTTATTAAGGGGAAGAAAGTTAGTAGAGGACACTCAGATTGGATGGAAATGATGTATTTGTCAGGCACTTACTACCAACAACTAATGATTGTGTCCGGCGCACCATATCCTGCTGCCATCCATGCAACATCGCTGATGTCAGTGTACCTTCGTCCTCATTCAACCATCACTGTTGTCAGTGTACAGGGAAAATAATAATTATCGCAACTGTACTCCCAGCTTAGTTTTAGGTTTTAACTTGTAGTTTTTGATTTTAAAAATTTCATAACATTTTAATTTTAATTTAAAATATGAAATTAAAAATGTTTAAATTTTTTATTAAATATAAATATAAATTTGTAATTTTGAATATTAATATTCTATTTTTATTTTTATTTATTTTATTGAGTATTTTATTAAATATAAATATGAATTTATAATTTTATATATATATATATATATATATATTAGATAATATGATTATTAATAGCTTAAAAGTCTTGTTTAATATGGTCATTTGTCATTTTTTAAATTATATATATATATTATTTTTATTTAATATAGATAGTAATATAATTTAATATTTTTTTTATATTAAGTATAAGGAGTTCAAGGAAACAACAAAAACGATCGAGTATCAAAGCATTAGAGGACAAGCCTCACACAATAAAAAAACCGAATATTACATATAACCAGAGCTAACAAAGAAAGGACTGGAACAACGAATAACAACTATTGTAACACATCTTCAAAGGTGTCCACCCACGCAGTCCAACCCATAGCACCTTCCGTCCAGACCAAGTTCTTCTGAACCTGGACCTGCTTAAGCATGTAGATCATCTTCTCCAGTAGTGTTGTGAGGGTTTCTTTTAATCTCCTTGCTGATGCGGTTGACAGTTTGGTTAAAAGTGTGGATATTGTCCAAGTGCAGCCTCCGGAAATAACCATTTTTCACTTCGTTAGCAAAGAATGTCGCATGTCCATCTTTAAACAATCTTTTGAATTTAGACTTGTTGACTTTCATAGTTATTTGAATCTGCGAAATTTTTTTGAAATATGTGAGACTTCGAAAAGACTTAGTAAGCAATCTGGGGACATTTTGAAATCTTTCTTCATTTCTGCACTTCCAAATTTGCCATAAAATGTTAGCTGAGAGAATATCCCAAAACATGTTAACATCTTTTTTTGCATTAGAAATAAAACCAGTAATAACTTCAAGAATATTGAAAGTAGCAGGGATGGAAATGCCAAACATCAACTAAACCTCTTTAGCAAAAGTGCACTCAAAGAATATATGTCTTCTCGTTTCCGGGGTTCTGCAAATGCTGCACAAGTTAGTATTAGAGAAAGAGTTCCTAATAGGAAGCTTGTTGAGAATAAGTAACCATTTAAAACATCTAATTTTAGGATCAATAGAACTTTTCCATAGATTGTCAAAAAGCTTATTCCAGGAAGGAACATCTAAATTAGTATACCAAGTATTATTAATATGGCTGATAATTTCATCATTGCAGTTAATAATAGAGTAAATGTTCTTAGCTTTAAGCTTGGAAATGATAATACCACCAGGCCATTATATAATTTAATATTAAATTATAATATTATTATATTATAATAATATTATGTCTTTCCCATTTTTATATTAATATATTCATCCATAATATAATAAAATATATTTATTAAAAATATATTGGTATATCATTATATTAATAATAATAATTATTATCTACATTAATGGTGCGCAAACGGAAGTCTGCTATTCGGCGGGATTCAGAATGGACAATTCGCCCAGGGTTTGGAGCAATCGAGCAAATTGAGCTTGACCTCTCTACAGAAGTGGAGCAGGATATGGAAAATCTTTGCAAGTTCGCTATAATTGGGAAGCTACTGGGGAAAATTTTCGCAAGGAAGACCATCACAGATTGGATTCTGGAAAATTGGAAATGGCCGGGATGCATCAAGTTCCTCCCCAAGGGTTTCTTTTTGGTGCTTTTTCGGAGTCAGGAAGAACGGGACCTCATCCTATCTTTCAGCAAATGGGAGATCGAGGGCTTTTCACTCTTCCTCCAGGAATGGACTCCGTTATTTGATCCCTGCAAAGCAAATCCTTTTTCTTCTCCTAGATGGATCCGTTTGTATAACCTACCGCTCGAATGCTGGTCGAAGGCATGCCTGAAGAAAATTGGTAAGTCATTTGGCATGCTAATTGAGTTAGATGAAGATATTTTAAATGGAAAATTCCTACCTCTATGCAAGATTAAAGGTGGCTATAATCCAAGCTCCTCCAAAATCTGTAAAAATCAACACTAAACAAGGTTCGTGCATTGTCAATGTTGAATTGGAAGAATTTAAATTCTTTTGCCTCAATTGCGGCCGGAGGGATCACTTCTCGGTCGGTTGCCCTAATGGAGTCCACTAGGCCTGGAAAGAAAAGAGGCAGAATTCGCCCGCTGATCTGGACAATCGCGTTCTTACGAAACCTATTGTGGAGGCATCGCCTTCAATGCCCCCTCTGGAAGATGCGTCCCCCAAGTGTGGCCCTTCTTCTGACTCAGTATCTAGGGTTCCAGAAACTGTCCCTGATCATCTAGAAATAGCAAAGAAACTGACATCACAAGCTTGCTCCAAGAACAACCAATTAGTCACGAATGAGGCAGATTTCAGAGAGGAAGGAAATGAGTCTGAATGGACTGAGTGCGAATCCATGGATGAGGACGAATTTGGAGAAGTCGAGGCAAGATTCATAAGCCAAGAAGCGGCTAAAAATTTGAAACCTAATTTAAGCCAGAAAAAAGGCAAGAAGGGCAGGAAATCAAATAAAGTCCGAAGGGAGGAAGAGGCCTCTAAAGGTGGGCAAGCCACCCTAAAGAAATTCGTAAATGGTACCAAGGGAGGGACTGCCTCCCTTGGGAATCAATGAAGATTTTCAGCTGGAATGTCATGGGCCTCAATGCCCCTGACAAACGACGCTTATTGAAGCGTCATCTCCATGTGGTGGATGCTGATATAGTTCTCCTTCAAGAAACCAAGCTTTCAGCAAAGGATGGGGAAAACTTCTGTAATGTCTATAAAGGTTGGGAAGGTATCTCCAAACCTTCATTAGGAGCGTCAGGAGGACTGTGTGCACTGTGGAAAAGCAGGACTACGAATATTAAGATCTTGGCCGATTCTGACAACTGGATGGCTATGATTGTGGAAGATACTCAAACACACCTACAATTTTTACTATGGAATGTTTATGGGCTGATTAAGACACAAGAAAAGCTAGAGGTATGGAACTCAATTTCAGATTTAATCTGTCACCATAAAAATGACCTTTTAATCCTTGGGGGGGACTTCAATACGATCCTGTCTAGCATGGAAAAAAAAGGTGGGTCTTGCAGAGTCAGTTAGAGCCAGGAAGACTTCAAGCGCTTTGTAGAAGATTCTAACCTTTTGGATTTTGTACCTAAAATGGTGAATTCACCTGGACTAACAGGCGCAAAGGCTTCACCAATATAGCGGAAAGATTGGATAGGTTCTTATTCTCTGCAAACTGGGTCGAGCTTCCTATTGCAATTGAGTTGCATATTCTTCCAATTTCTGGCTTCGACCATTTTCCAATTTTGGTAACTCTAAAGGAGGACAGATCGCCAACTAGAAGCCCTTTCAAATTTGAAAAGATGTGGCTTCGAGATAGCTCCCTTAGAGATCTAATTTATCAGTGGTGGTTCAACTCAAAAGTTTAGAAAGGTTCAAAGATGTTTATTATTGTGAAAAAATTGAAGGCAATCAAAGAAAAGATGAAAGTATGGAATGAAGAAACTTTTAAAAACATTTTCAAAGAAAAAGATCGGATTGAGACTGAGTTGGAACTTTTAAATCAGAACGTTCTATGTAATGGTATGACCAATTTTGAATTTGACAAGGAACAGGAGCTCATGAAAACCCATCAGGAACTCCTTTCTAGGGAAGAAATCTTCTAGAGGTCCAAGTCAAGGGAAACTTGGTTGGCTGAGGGTGATCTGAACACTAAGTTTTTCCACAACTCTGTGAAATAAAGACGCAGCAATAATCGAATCTCTATGCTACAAACTGAAGGTGGTATAGAGGTGTCAGACGAAGGGCTTATCCAACAGGAAGCAGTTTCATACTTCCGCAACCTTCTGGCCTTTGAGGAAGCCTCTGTTGTTCAGAAACATCAACCTTTTCTGGACCTTATCCCTGAAGTGGTCTCTAGGGAGCAAAATGAATTTCTTCTGATGCCCTTTACCAAGGAGGAGATCAAGGCTGCGGTCTTCTAGTTGGCGCCTGATAAAGCCCCTGGGCCGGATGGCTTTCCGGCAAGATTCTTCCAGGAATTCTGGGACCTTCTAGAAAATGACATTTGGAAGGCAGTGGAAGATTTGAGGAAATCTAGGAAGATGATCAAAGACATCAATAATACTTTCATCGCCCTTATTCCCAAAAAAGCAGTTTCAACGTCCTTGAAGGATTTTCGGCCCATCTCCCTATTCAACACCATCTACAAAGTGGTCTCAAAAGCAATGGCTAACAGGCTGAAAGGTATTCTCCCTTGTATCATCTCTGAAGAGCAAAGCGGCTTTACACCAGGCAGGAATATTAGTGACAGTATCATTTCGGCTCATGAGACCCTACATTCTATCACTTCATCAAATCAAAGTTGCATGACTTTAAAACTAGACATAAGTAAGGCTTATGACTGTGGCAACTGGAGATTTCTTTTGAAGATTATGGAGAAATTTGGTTTTGACAAAAGATGGATCGAATGGACCTTTCAATGCATTTCTTCGGTTTGTTACTCCATTCTTGTCAACAGGGACTCAGGCAAGGTGATCCCCTATCACCTTTCCTCTTTGTCATTATGGCAGAAGCTCTGGGTAGAATCATTCAACATTTGGCAGCCTCTGGTAGGTGGAATGGTGTCAGAGTTGCTAATGACTTCCCCCTGGTCACCCATCAACAGTTCGCGGATGACACACTTCTCTTTGCTTCCTCTCAAAAAAACTCAGCACTCGAAATCTCTTCGCTTCTACAGCTCTATGAGGAAGCGTCGGGGCAAGTTATCAACCAAGAAAAGTCTAGTATCTTTTTTTTCAACACGGATGTCAAAACACAAAAGCAAATACTGTCCATCCTCAAGTTCAGAAAGGCGGAAATCCCAAGCAAGTATCTAGGAGTTCCTTTGTTCAAAGGGGCAATCCGCACCTCACTTTGGGACAACACCATTCAAAAATGTAGCACCAAGGCGTCTTCTTGGCAAGGGAAATGGCTCATGCTTTTAGGTAAAATTCAAATGATCAAGGTGGTTCTGTCAGCTATCCCTATATTTCAAATGAGCTGCAACCAGGTCACTAGGAAAGCTTGCTCCTTGGTGGAAGGAATTTCCAAGAAATTCCTCTGGGAAGGTGCCAACGATATCAAAAGGATCCCCCTTATTGGTTGGCTGGTGGCATGTAAAAGCAAAAGGGATGGGGGCACTAGGTTCCGCAGCATGGAAAAGTAAAACATAGCATTAGGTGCTAAGTTAGTCTGGATGATGTTCAAAGATCCCTCAGCAAGATGGTGCCGCATTCTACGAAAAAAGTATCTTGACTCAGATGACCCTCTCCGTATTTTGACGACGCCCAATCCTCCAAGAGGCTCGCATATTTGGAATTTATGCAACAGTGCAGATTGCTAATAACAGACCACATCTCTTGGTCTATCCACAATGGCTCCCGGGCAAATTTTTGGGAAGACTCTTTGAAAGGTCTACCCCCGCTAGCCGAGCTCCCAAGATTGAACGACTTGTGGAGAGACTTGTCATCAGCCCATGGCAGAACGACTTCGTGCTACATCAAAGACTCAGATTGGAATTGGGAACTTATTGCATCCTTTCAAATCAGCGCGGAAGCAAAACAGGAACTAATGAAGGCTCTCAAAGCTAGAAGAATTATCCCCTTAGGCAAAGAAGATGAAATCTTTTGGACTGGTTCAAAATTGGGACATTACAAAGTTAAGTTTGGCTATGCTATGCAGAACCCGCAGGAAAAGAGTGACTGGCCCTCCTTCCTTTGCTGGAGCAAATGGACGCTTCCCAAAGCTGGGGCTTTCGCGTGGACAACTATTCACAGACGAATCCTGACAAGTGATAGGCTCAAATCTTTGGGTATCGCAGGACCATCGAGATGTGTGCTGTGTGGCAATGCTGAAGAAACAATCGATCATCTCTTGCTTTCCTGCCCCTTTTCGTCCAAATGCTGGGATTGGCTAAGACAGAAGTTAGGCTAGATCAGTGCCCTTTCGGATAAAATTGAGGATCTCTTTAGAGGATGGCCCAAAGGATAGAAAACAACTTGGCAAGGCTTGTGGGTGGCGAGTCCCTCTCTCCTGATTTGGCATATTTGGCGTGAAAGGAATAGTAGAATTTTTTTAGATAAAGAGTCAAGCCTTGAATCTGTCTTGAGAAAAGTTGAGGCATGCATCAGTGAAGTGGTCAATGTAAGGCTAGCCAGCTCTCCCCTGATACCATTTGCAAGCTGGGACGGGGAAGTGATGAAATGCTGGCTGTCTCTTGTCCTTCCTTCCCAGAGCTTCCATCCCAAAGCGGTCGAGGAAAGAAAAAGAGCAAGGGCTCTCACGAAGTGGATTGCCCCACCAAAGGGGAGGCTAAAATTGAATTTCGATGGCGCAGCCAAAGGTAATCCGGGGCCGTCGGGTGCAGGAGTTATCATAAGAAATGAGGTTGGTAACTTGGTCGTGGCAATGTCCAAAAAGCTCTCGGAAGGGACTAATAACGAGGCAGAATTTGAAGCACTGCTTCTCGGGCTCCGTCTATGCAAGGACTTCAATCTCCTGGACATCGACATCGAAGGGGATTCTCTCATCTGCATTAACGCCATCAAGTCTAAGCAAATTCACAATTGGAAGCTCAAATATATTGCAGATGCGATTTGGACGATCTTGCCAATGGTGGGGAACTTCACCCTTAATCACATTTACTTGGAAGGCAACTCGACGGTGGACTTTTTGGCAAAAGCGGCCTGCGAATAGATAGAGGACGCTATCATAGCTGAAACATGTGATCCTTGGCCTTGCCTCCCCCTGTGATTCTTGCAGGGTATGATGGATCACTAGTTCATGTCGGACGATTCTCGATCTCTCTTGGTTCCTGAGGATTTAACAAATCTCCACGGGACAGCTTGGCAGTACTTCCTTTGCCCCCATTGTGGCCTCTTAAAAAACCTCATCTACCACCTCCGTCTCACACGCCACAATGGAAATGAACTGCGAATACATTTGTCAGCACGATAAAGAAGAGTCTGCGTCGGGGTCTGTTGTGAGTGGGGAAGAAGAAAGGGAGGCCTAGGAGAATCTTGGCATTCAGGATGAGCCACCGCAGGAGACAAAGCTCGAGCAAATAAAGCGTTTGTTTATGGCCGGTCCGGATCATATTGCGAAAGCCATCCTCAAGGTGATTAGAGAGGCCAACATTCCGGAGGAACATGTCCATGACAACTACCTTTACAAAGAGTTCTTGGTCACCTGCGTGCTTGTTTCTGGAAGGAAGGCCCATGGGAAAACTTTGGCTAATGCCTACATTAGAGAAGATTTGAGAGACACGGCCATGGCTGCGATCGCAGCTTTTGACAAATGCCCGACTAATGGCCTCATTGGGGGAGTTTTCAACGCAGCTGCTGTCAATATGGAATCTGAATCTCCAACGGTCTCCGTCGAAGCCTTAGCACTCTTTTGGCAAGGTATCAACCGCAATAACATGGAAACTTTCGAATTCTTCCTACGCAGCTATGGCGATCTCCTCTCCCTCGGTCAAATTGAGAGGGCCTCGGAGTTAGCAGAGGGTCTCAAAGTGCTGTGGCACAATTAGTCTCATCTGTTTGTTTGGTTTTCCTCCAAGTGCCATAGCACATGCTTGGCTGGTTTAGTGCCAGTTTGTATGCCTCCCCGGCTGCTTAGTTTAAAGCCAGTTTTTGTTCCCTGGATTAATATAATGGGAGCTACCCCCTATGGTAGCACTTATTCAGCAAAAAAAAAATATTATTATCTAATTTACAAATATATTTATTAAAATTAGTTTTTAAAGCATGCAAAATCAAGTCATAATTTTATCACATTGATAATTGAAAATAACAAAAGAAATAAGTTTTTTTTAAATATAAAAAACAAAAATATAAATTCATAACTTTTTAAATAAATAAAAAGAATAAAGAAAAAACAATAGTTAAAAATAAAGAAAGCATATAAAAAATAAGTCATAATGATATTCAAGTTGAAAATTAAAAATTAAAAAATTATATATATCCCTTACAAATCTTACACATTTTTAAAAAGTTAGAAAACTACAAAGTAAAAGAGAAACATAATATTTTTTTTATTTGTAATAAGATTAAAAAAAAAATTACACATCAAAACTTATAATTAAAAAAGAAAAAAAAATAATAAAAAGGAAAAAGAAATAAGTCATTGTTGTTATATTTGGTTATCATATACATAACAATTGTATATTAAAATATATAAAAAGACATTTTGATATACAAGAATTAATTATTTAAGTAATTTGATATGAATTTAACTATATTTTATTTCTTCTTTTAATATATAATAATGTAAAAGAATATATAATAATGTAATAGATATCAAATTTAAAAATCACCTATCATATATAAAATTTAGACATCACTTTTTACTTTATCTTTTACAATAAAATATATTATTTTAAGAAAAAAATTGAAATTAGTATAATAGAGATAATATAATAGAATTTAAAATAATAAAAAATAAAAAATAAAACAATTTATAAAAATTTATTAACATAATAGAATTTAAAATTAAAATAAAATAAAAAATAATACACTTTATAGAAATTTAATTTTTTGAATTTAATTTACAAGTTTACAACTATATTGTTATAAACCATTCACTAATTCTAAATTTATTTTTTTATGTTTTCTTGACAATAATATTAAAGATTCATTCAAGGAGAATGTTCTGGTCTCAAACTTCACAATATAACTATATTAAATATATTGTTATAATATATTATATAATAATTATAAATTATTATATTTAATATATACACTTGAATATACTGTGTGGCTTGATAGATAAAACACATATATACACTTTGTCACAACATGACCTTGTGTTGAAAAAATGTAACAAATATCTTCATATTTTTTCCTTAGGTAATGTTTATGTTTGTTAAGAATGTATACATATTCTTAAGTTTCATAGGTTATGGATTCATCTGCTAGGAATTACAATTTGCTAGCAAAGTGTTTAAAGAAACATCATAACAAAAGTTAATAAGATATACAAGATTTCTAGTTTCACAATCAAATATCTGTCAATCATGTGACGATATTTCAACAAGTAACAAATGCCACGTAGTGGCCAGTACCTGCCTTGTAGATATTTCAACAAGTAATAAGTGCCATCCAGTACCTGCCTTGTAGTGTTGTTATTATAATATTTGTTTAGTTGTAATTTTTTTGTTGATTAGCTATTGGTTGTATAGAGAAATTGCATTCCAATAATTGAAAAATTAATTTTTGAAGAGTGTTGAAATGTCTTGGGTAAATAAAATTGAAATCTCAAAAATAATCTAATTTGGTAAAAATAAAATAGGACTAAAATATTTCCTTAACTATAAAACTAAACTTTACAAAGCTTATTAAATAACACAAATATTTCCTTAAAATGTAATAATACTAATACTTTCATAATTTAAAATGCATTGTAAGTTTGAAGAATAAAATAAAAATGTAATAACATGGCGAAATATTTTTCGTGATACTGTAGATTTTTAATTTTGACTAAATAAAATTAAAATCCTAGATTTTTAACTCTAATAAATAAAATTGAAATCCCAAAAATAATCAAATTTCATAAAATAAAATGTGTAGAACCCTAACCCTAGTTGGGTGTGGAGAGATTTGAAATATCTGCCTAAGATATTAAAATGTAATAATATTGAATACTATTACAATTTAAAATGCATTAAAATATTGTAAGTTTCAAGAATAATTACACAATATAATAACAATAACATATTCATATTTAGATCACTACAGTATTTTATCTTAGTCACTTAATTTTTTTGTTTAAGTAATAATAGTAAGTACTTTTAAAAAACATGATTTTAATTATTTTAATTAATCTAATATTGTGGTTTAGTAATAATTGTTTATCATTTCAAATTTGTAACGAGAACTAAATTTATAAGGAAAAATTTATGTGAACTCGTTTTGAAATGTTTTGGGTAAATAAAATTGAAATCTCAAAAATAATTTAATTTGGTAAAAATAAAATAGCACTAAAATATTTACTTAGCTATAAAACTATTACAAAGCCTATTAAATAACACAAATATTTCCTTAACTATAAAAATAAACTTTACAAAGCCTGCATATTTGTATTATGTGGAGAGCCTTGGCCCTATAATAATACTATGATAATTTAAAATGCATTACAATATTGTATGTTTGAAGAATAAAATAAAAAATGTAATAAGATGGCAAAATATTTTTCATGATATTGTAGATTTTTAACTTTTTAGTAAATAAAATTGAAATACTAGATTTTTAACTCTTGATAAATAAAATTGAAATCTAAAAAATAATCTAATTTCATAAAATAAAATGTGTAGAACCCTATATTTTTAATAGTATTATTAATATTATAACTTTGTCCCTTTGACAAAAACTAATTTTTACGTTTAGCTAATGAAGCAAAAAAAAATTAAATTCATAAAAACTGACGATTTTTCCCTCTTGTAATTATTGCCATCCATTTAAGACAAAATTTGTGTTCATAATTTGTTTACTTGCCACATCCTCCCCTCAAACTAAAATTCTCTCCGCATTTATAGCTTTTTTGTTGCACTCTCTGACAATCAACAAGAACAAGTCATTTTTTTTAACCAATGACAATACATATAAATCATTTTTCAATAATTTTTTGTTAAAAATTTATCATGTTGACATAGGAAAAGTACAAATTTAAATCAAATTTGCAAACAAGAAAAATAATCCTATCTTTTGATTGGTTTACAATCAATAGATTAATAACTAGATAAGTGTGATTGCAATAGTACTGGTCTACTAGTAAAGATTATTATGAAGCTTTTGATTACATAGATAAACATTCTCTTCTCTAACTATATTTTATAATTATATGAATTATTTTTTTTATATTAAAAATTGAGAGAATCTAGTACAAGGAGGCCAGGCCTCAGCAAAACATAGCTGTCACTGCCACAGGATAGCAAAAACCAAAGTTACAACAGGGTGCGTAATCTGCACAAAAGAGTACTAACAAACTAACTGCATCATGAGAAGAAAGTATATAGAAAACATCAACAAAAGCATCAAGAGAGGATGTCGTCATGGGCTTCAACCCATGCTGCCCATCCATGAGGTCCTTCCATCCAAACAATGGTCTTCTGGCTCTGAATCTGAGTCAGCATCTCAACTTGGGCATAGGAGGGCTCCCTGTTGTCTTTAATTTCATTGTTCAGCTTCTTGAGAGCCTCCTCAAAGGAGGATAGGTTGGCCATGTTGCGCCTCCACTCATAACCATCCTTCATCTCATAGATGAACATGGTGGCGTGTCCATCCTTGAGGAACCTCAGGAGCTTGTTCCTCTCAACGTTCATAGTAGAGGCAACCTGCACAACAATTTTGATCCTTCCAGTTAACAACATGGCACCACTTCCAGTTAACATGTAATTTATTATTACCTTTGCCATCAGACCAAAGGAACCGTCTAACAACCTTTTGAATTTCAAAGATCTGATAGTTTCTAAACATCCAAGAAGAGGAGTAGTAGATATTATAGGAGGAGAGGATTTTTTGGCACACTTGAACCCTGTTAGCCAGGGAGAGGAATCTATTGTTCCATTTACTAAGTTTCTTATCAATTTTCTCCTAAACCCAAAGCCACATATCTTTGAGGGAAAGGGACACCGAGAAGAGAACTCCAAGGTATCTAACAATTTTGTTAGGACCACCCCATTGGTAGCCAAGGTGTCCAAACTAGTCAGGGGGGTGATCCTTCCAGCTAAGGAAGGTAGACTTGGTCTGGGAGATCTGAGCTCTAGAAATTGACCCAAAGCATTGGATTTTAAGGCTAAGGTTATCCATATTTTGCTTGGTGAGCTCAAGAAAAAGAGCCGTGTCATCGGCAAATTGAATATTCATCAATTCATTATCATCAAGGAGCCTAATCCCATTAACCTTTGGGGAAAGGGAGTTATCCCTAAGGAGGTAGAATAAAGCGTCAGAGGAAATAAAAAAGAGAGCAGGGGCCAAGGGGCAGCCCTGCCTAATGGACCGAGAGAGTATAATGGAAGAGGAGAGGGAGCCATTAACATCAATCTGAGTAGAGGCATCTTGAAGGAGGACCTTGACATAAGTATAGAATTCACTAGGAAAGCCAAAGGCTTCAAGCATCATAATAATAATGTCCCATTCCACCCTATCATAGGCTTTCTCAAAGTCAAGGAGAAACATAGCAGTGTCTTGACCAGAAACTTTAGACCATTCCATGGCTTCCCAACTTGTGATGAGATTTTCCAGAATATACCTACCTTTAATGAAGTCGGTTTGAGTGGGGCAGATGAACTTGGGCAGGACCTCTTCCAGTCGGATGGCCAACATTTTAGCCAGGATCTTATAGGACACATTAAGAAGGGTAATGGGTCTCCAGTTCTTAACGAGGGCCTTGTCACCATACTTGGGTATGAGTTTAATAATGCCCTTATTGATAACATCGCCAAGGGAACCCTTACCCAAAGCCTCATTGTAGATATCAAGAAGATCAGAGCAAATCCAGTTAATGTTGGCTTTGTAGAACTCAACTGGGAGCCCATCAGGCCCCGGGGCTTTGTCATTGTGGAGGGAGTTGATGGCTTTCTGAATTTCATCAATTGTGATATTCTGCTTAAGGAGGCAAGATTCCCCCTCGGAGATCCTACAGGGAATGATGGATTTGCATTTAAGTCTAAGGGCCTTGGCAGACTCAAAGTCTTCAGAGGTGAAAAGTTTTTGGTAGAAGAGGGCAAAGGCCTCTTTAATGTTGTCCAAATCAACAATTTCTTGATTATCAACAATTAGTCTATCAATCTTTTCCCAGTTTTGTTTATGTTTAAGCAGATTAAAGAAAAACTTGGAGCCTTTATCGCCAAATTGGAGCCAATGGCTACAGGCTCTAATCATGGCCCCCTTGATCTTAACTTGCTGATGCAATCTAAGGGCATCCCTAGCTTTCGCCACTTGGTTGGCAAGGTCAGGGCAGGAAGGAGTCAACTGAATTTCATTTTCAAGGTGAAGCAGATTAAGATTAAGAGTCTTTTCCACAAATCTGAAGTCTTTGGCCCTTTTTTGACCAATAGTTTGCAAGAGTTTTTGCCAGGAAACAACATTATAATTCCACCTATCAATATGCGAAGCTAAGTTCTTATTATCCTTATTTAGGAGTCTGATGAGGTTAATGGTAGCAAGAACATCAAGATCTTTTAGTAAATTAGTGTTAAGAATGAACTTCTTAGGCCTCACCACATTAGCAGGTAAGGAGTTAGCAAGTTTGATGTGAGCAGTAATAGGGTGGTGATCCGAGAGAGTAAAAGGCCAAACAACAACAGAATTGCCATGGTTACTAGGGATAAATGAAAAAACATCTTTATTGGCATAAAAATGGTCAAGTCTGCAATAAATTCTATTACAACCTTTTTGGAAATTGCACCAAGTGTTCCAGAGACCCCTGGTATCGACCTTATTACTGAGAAGAGGATCAAACATATTTTTCATAAATTTCATTCTATCCCAATGGGATTTTTCAGAGCCTTTCCATTCAAAAGCATTACCCCCCATTTTATCATCACAATTCTCAATCATATTAAAGTCTCCTCCAAGGATCTAGGGAATATCAGGTAAGGATGCAATCCAATCCCAAAGGGCAATTCTTTCCTTATAGTCATTGGACGCATAGATAGAGCACACCCCAATGAGGGTGTTGTCAACATTAATAGAGGGCCATACAGCCCTGTTATAGGGGGATCAACCCTTGTCAGTAATATGGTTTGACCATCTGGGATTAATGAGTAGTCCAACACCACCTTTACCCCTGAGGTGATTGGATCAAATTTTAATGGAGTCTTTCCAAATGAAATTAAGGTTAATATCCAAGGTAAAATTAATAGTTTTAAGCTCTTGAAACATTAGAAAATCCAAGTCTTTATGAGAGTCCAAGAAATGTTTAACAATCTGCTTTCTGTCTGGAGCTTCCAGACCTCTCACATTCCATGAGATGTACTTCATGGTAAACAGGGGGGAAATTACGAGCACTTAGCAGCATGAAGGTTGCTATCACAGGCAGGGAGACCCTTGCCATTCTTTTTCTTGCCAGAGGGGGCCTTGTTCTTTGAGCCCAAGGGGCGTCCTCTTCTATTGGGTTTGGAGCAGCCCTCAATTTGATCATCATGGTCTTCACTAGAATCATCATCTCCTTGAGAGACATTTCTAGAAGGAGGTTCTGCATAGGTAGTAGCCTGGACAGGGGTATCATTCACTGCCATCCAAGGCATTTGTGTGGAGGACAAGTTAAGGGGAAAAAAGTAGAATTTCTATCAACACTAGTATCAGTAGTGATGACATGAATCACGTCATCATCATCAAGTTCTTTGAAGACTTTTGGAGGCAAACTCCCACTAGATTCACTAATGATACCAATACAGGGGGTGGGATCGATGAAGCCGAGGTTATCAGAGATACGATTAGCCCTCGGGGAAGTCACAGAGCCATCACCCATATTGAAATCACTAGTGCATCTACCAGGGGTTTCAAAATTATTAATAATACTCTTAACTTTTGAGAAATTAGCATCAACTGTGGGTGAGGTGAGATTGACATTATTCTGAGTAGGGTTAATACCAAAATTATCAGACCTAATCTTATCAATGGCTAATTGTTGTGCATTCTTCCTTCTGCGCTTCTTAGACTTGTTTGTAACCATTTGAAAACTATCTTGTTGTTCCCCACCCAACTGTTCTATGTTATCTGCAATAGGGGAGCGGGGGGGGGAGTCGTATTGGTTTGAGAGTTTTTAGGGCACGTATCTGATATGGGTAAGTCAAGAATAATAGCAGGGGTGCTACCCATGACAGGCTGGACCACAGGGGAGGATGGAGCCATAGGGTTAGGGGGGATCCATATTATCTGTATGGGTTCTTCGAGAGTTCAAACTTGAGAATTTCTTATTAAGAATAGGGCAGTTTTTACGAACATGGCCATCTTTTTTATAGAGGAAACACGCGTTTAAACCCCCTAAAATTTCTAGAGGGCAGGAGAAAATAACTCCCTCAATATTGAGATTAAGAGTATTAGGAAGATCAATCCTAGGTTTAATGGAAATGAGCACTCTGGCATCGAGATGGGGCACAAGCTGTGGAGAGTCATCCATATGGATGAATTTACCGATGGTATCCACAATTTGAGGGATAAATTTCCACAAAAATGGAGGAATGTTCTTGATAATTACCCACCTAGGGCACGACAGAGCCAAGATTTCTTCAGACATCGCCTCAGGAGACCAACCTAGGGCACGAAACGAAGTTTTACCAACATTCCAATACAATTTTTTAAGAACCTCTAACTGCATTTCATGAGTATTAAAAAAAATAATGAACAATCCTTTCTGAATTTGCCTACAAAAGGAGATTCAAAACCCTAATTTTAAATTCCAGTAGTTATGAAACCAATCATCCATAAATTTTCGTGGAGGGCATTTATCAACATCCACACAAGCAAAAAAAATTGTAGTCTTTCAACCTATTTTTTTCAATAGCAATTTCATTGGCCATAGAATCATTAGGCGAAATGGAGATAGAGTTGGAGTCGAGGCCAAAGTCCATACCATCTGGACTCGCTCCACCATCTCCACCGACGACAACAAATCTAGCATCCTGGGCAATTGACGACGAAACCCTACCCACTCACTAAAGGTTTTTTTGGGTTGCAGAGGGGGTTGGGAAGAGGTAGGCAAAGGATGAGACTAAGGGTCTCCATCCGTTTCCACCTCCATTAAGGAAGACAAAAATTTGCACGCTCGGCCAGAGGAAACAATTAAAACGGAGGACGCAGAGTAAAGAAGAACATTAAATGAAAAGCATAAGGAAGAATTGTATGCAAACCACGTGGAGGAGGGAGTCCTCTAAAACCACTGTGTCTTCACGCGCCTAAGTGAGCACCAGATCATCAATCAAGGAGCAGCATCCTCGCTTCCCATAAATAAGTTCAATATCATTATATGAATTATTATAAATATATAATATAATATTATAATATAGATTAAATAGATTATTAAAATATATTATATAATAATTCTATATGAATATATTTAATATATTATAATAATTATTATTACGGTTAGGGTGAGGATTAGGGTCATGTTTAAAATTAGGGTTAGAATAAAGTTTTAATGTAATTGAATTATTGAAAAATTAAAGAATGAAATATATTTAACTATATTTAAAAATTATAATATAGAAAACTATTTTTATGTTGGCTAAATATTGCTATAAGTTGGAGTATGACATATAGTCACTTAAAAAGTTAAAAGTTAATAATATTTTATTTAATGGATCTAATTAATCAAAGTGTTAAAAGTTAATAATATTTTATTTTTAACATTGAATTCAAGTGTAAAAGTGCTTCGGATTTAACTATGTGTGTTTTTAAATCAAGTTTTAATCAAGCTTAATGATCCAACATTAAGAAGAAGATAACATGATATAGATTGCAATGGAACCTCTTAAAAGGAAGGGAGGTGGCAAGAGAATAAAAAAACAAAGAGTAGGATGGGAGAGGAGTTAAAAGGAGTAGTAAATAGGATTAAATCACAAAAGAAATTAGATGAAAAGACAAACTAATAATATATATATAGTGAAATGAAAAAAAGAAAGTGTAGGTTTAAACTTCATAAAAAACTATCAATATAAAGAGGACAATATAAAGACAATCATAATATTATTTTAATATGCATATATATGCACAAAACATGTACTACGGTGGATGTTTATATAAAAAATAGAATAAAAATGTTAGAAATAAGATAATTTGATAGGAATTTAATTGACGATGTGAAAATTTATTTTAGAATTTAGGGTTGGTATAAACTTTTAATCTAATTAGGGTTAATTTAATGTACCATATTATGGTTAAGGTTAGGGTAAATTTTGTAACAATCTTGATAGGGGATCTAGATGTTGTAATGTACTTTAGATATATATTTTTTAAAATTATATTTATACAATTTATATAAATAACTTAATTATATATTTGTAATGTACTTTAAATTAAATATAAAATTAAATATATAAAAATATATAATTAATTATAGTAATTTGTACTATATATCATTTTAATATATTAAATCTATTAAATTAATTATATATAACTAATTATTTTAATATGGATATATATATGCATAAAACATGTACTAAGGTGGATGTTTATATAAAAAATGGAATAAAAATGTTAGAAACAGGATAATTTGATAGACGATGTGATAGCATTTATTTTAAAATTTAGGGTTGGTATAAAGTTTTAATCTTGAAGTAATGTACCATATTATGGTTAAGGTTAGGGTTAGGATTAGAACTAGGACTTGAACGAAGGAAAGGTTTAGAGTTAGGATTAGAGGCCAGATTTGTTGGGGAGAGATTAGAATTTGAGTATAATATTTTTCAATAGATTGTTTTTTTTTAATTATTATATTTCCATCATCTTTCATTATAAAACGAGGCATACAACTTTAACTTAACAAAGTTATTTCCATATAACTTTAAATACATGTAGTTTGGCTAATCAAAGAAGGGAAAATGGTAAAAAGGAGCACCTATAACATTTAATGAAATTAATTAATTTTTAATAAATTACTTTTTACATCTTTAGATTAGGTTTTTACATTTTTCATAAATTAGTTTTTTTTTTTAAAATTAGATTATATTTTTAATTTTTAATTTTTAATAAATTAGATTTCATTCAATTGTCATCATCCAAGTTTTTAATTCCAATAGTTTAGTTTACTTTTCTATTTATTTTATTACAATTTATAATTAGGCTTGCTAGGCGAAGGGTGTGGTGAACATAGTATTAGATGGTTGCATTTCTTGGAACATTTTTTTAAGATTTTTTTGAAGTTCATTGGATTTCAACTTTTTTTTTGGCTTGAAGTGACCCCTGTGACATAGGTTATATCCAAAATCACTCTCTATCACTATCATGGTCTGTGGAAAGGTTATGTCTCTTATTAACCTAAATGATTGTTTATTAACAATAATACTTCTAACCTTACCTATTCAAATAAATCAATGCCAATCAAGCAAGATTTTGTTTCATTCTTTACAAACCTAAGTAAAAGGCAAAATTCAAAAAACAAGTTTGTGAATTGATAGAAATTGAAGAAAAAAATTATAATTCAATTCAAAAAATAAAAATAATAAGTATATATATTTTTATTTAAAAAATAAAAAATGACCTTATTAAACAAGACTTTTAAACTATTAATAATCATATTATCTAATCAATAAAATAAATAAAAATAAAATATAATATTAATATTTAAAATTATAAATTCATATTTATATTTAATAAAATACTCAATATAATAAATAAAAATAAGAATTTAATATTAATATTCAAAATTATAAATTTTATATTTATATTTTTTATTTTAAACATTTTTAAGTTCATATTTTAAATTAAAATTAAAATCTTATTAAAATTATAAAATCAAAAACTACAAGTTATAACCTAAAACTACGCTGCCAGTACGGTTGCGATAATTATTATTTTACGTGTACACTGACAGCAGCGATAGTTGAATGGAGGACGAAGGTACACTGACAGCAGCGATGGTTGCATGGATGGCAACGCCACGCTAGAGAGCTCTATCAGAGATTTTGGGCTGAAATATAGAAGCATACAAAGATTTTACACAAATAAATTGGTGCTTCTCTTGTTTAACCTTCAAATACAAATTACACTTATATAGGAGTTTAATCTCCTACATTATAGGAAAATCTGGAAACAACTTACCCAGATATATTGAGATGTTTTAACAACTCAACACATTCATACCACTAATATAATAATCTATATAACAAATTATAATAAATCTACTAAATTATTATATGTAGCTAATAAATGATGCAATATTCCTAACACCTATGTGAACACTAATTCCCAACACTTTAACATGTGGTGATTTTTTATTGGATGAAACAATAGGTTTACCATATCGATTTGAATCAAATAAGCAGTCCGCCAATAAAATACTAGTACAACTTTATGGGACTGGTAAAGAAAGATATATAGAGTAGTGCAAGAGCATCTAACAATAATTTCAAATTTCTTAAAGTAGTATTGTGTGGGAGGTCTGTTTGTTTGGGTTTGTGTTTATCAGTGTAGTTGGTTATTAGTAGTCTCATCAACTATTTGACTTTGTAGATATTATTAAAAACCTTCATTCATTCGACTCTAAGGTGAA
This sequence comes from Cunninghamia lanceolata, assembly GCA_027924645.1. Classification (NCBI taxonomy): domain Eukaryota; kingdom Viridiplantae; phylum Streptophyta; class Pinopsida; order Cupressales; family Cupressaceae; genus Cunninghamia; species Cunninghamia lanceolata. Next base: position 2,689,174 of record BSBN01000134.1, read on the forward strand.
TTTGTTAATGGCAGAAACTCTGTCTCAGCAGGTTCTGGGGTGGGCTGCCAGAGACACACAGACACTTCTGTTGTTTTCTCACCCTTCCACTTCACTCGGAGGTATTGCTATATGACCCATTTGACCCTTTTCTCATCTTCTTATTCCTCTACGTTCCATGATACTTTAGATCTGACTAATATGAAATGACAGACTAATATGAAATGACAGAGCGAATGGAGCTGAGGATGTGAGCATCAAGATCCTTTTCTGTGGCATCTGTCATACAGACCTCCATTTCAAGAACGACTTTGGAACGACTACCTACCCGGTTGTTCCCGGGTAAATTTCATTCTTCTTTCTCTTCATCAGATTTATTGTTTTATGCCTTAAAGGCTTATCCCAACTTAAAATGTGAAAAAAAAAAGTTTTGAATTGAGATTTTATTTTATTATAGTTTTCAAATTAACTCAAAATTTAGGAAGAAACACTTACTTTAAATGTAGAGTATTAAAAACTGAATGAATAAATGAATGAAAGTTTTTAATAACGCTTAGGAAGAATTAGATAACAAACCACACTGTTAAATACAAAATTAGATAACAAACCACACTGTTAAATACAAAAGTCCCAAACAAATAGGCTGCACAATGTCTAACTGGTGTTGGATATAAGCCACACCCGGACCGACAATGGACTGGCCACTGGCCAGTAGTTTAACTGGTAGAGCACTCCAGCAGAAAATGATAAATCACACTTGTGCTTAACACCCTGGACACAAAACTTTTGGATATCTTTAACTGATCTGAAATCCTTGCGAATTGTAATTTTGGACATCTTAATTGATCAGATAACAAACCACACTGTTAAACATAAAAGTCCCAAACAAATAGGCCGCACAATGTCTAACTGGTGTTGGAAATAAGCCACAACCTGACTGACAACAGACTGGCCACTGGCCAGTAGCTCAATTGGTAGAACACTCCAACAGAAAATGAAAAATCACACTTATGTTTTAACACCCTAAACACAAAACTTTTGGACATCTTAATTGTCACTTGTGAAATTGACTCAAATTCTTAAGAAATTTATGTTTCTATGATTTGAGGTTGTTTTAAAAGATGTTTGTACCTGTTTTTGACAATCTAGTAATGTTAAAATACAGGCACGAGATTACTGGTATAGTAACTGATGTGAGAAGCAACATTGAAAATTTGTTAAAAGTAGGTGATCGAGTGGGTATGGGATGCATGGTTGGATCTTGCAATGCCCCCACCTGCGAGCCCTGCAAGGAAGGCTTTGAAAGTTATTGCCCTAATATGATCCCCGCTTACAACAGCGTTTACCATGACGGAGCTCCAAACTTTTGGAGGCTACTCCAACATAGTTGTCGTCAATTACAGGTTAAACAATTTTGATATCAGACAGAATTTAAGTCTAATAAGAACAAGTCTTTTGGGAAAAAGTGTATGAACAATTTGATTTCCTATGCTTGCAGATATGTAGTGCATTTTCCAGAGGAGCTGGCGCTGGATGCAGGAGCTCCTCTGCTCTGTGCAGGAATAACAGTTTACAGTCCCATGAAATACTACGGGATGACTGAAGCAGCAGAGGGAAAGCATTTGGGAGTTGTGGGATTGGGTGGATTAGGACATGTGGCCATTAAATTTGGCAAAGCGCTTGGCATGAGGGTGACTGTCATGAAGGTATGGTAAATCAAATGAAAATTCTAGGTGAAATTTTGAATAATTAACACATGATTGAGAAAATATTAAGAAGTCTGATTCCCAAATTAGATAATGTTGTTTCCACACATGAAATTTCAAAGGATCTCACAATAATGGAAATTGATGAGTTAAGTGGCATTTTATTAATTGCTAAAGAAAGAACGAAAAATAGTGAAGAAAGTCTAGATCAAACATTTACATCTAAGGCCAACATTAGGGGTAAAAAGAGCATTTTTTTCTAGAAGTTATCACAAACTTGAATTTGGAAAGGATTCTCATCCCAAAAAAGAGCATAGAGGAGAGTCTAGTAGCACCTATCAAGGAAGAGATTATGATTTCCAAGGTAGGAATGACAATTTTAGAGGTAGGTGATGAGGTAGAAGTAGGGATAATAGTAAAGATAAAAGACATATTCAATGTTTTTTATTGTAATAAATTTGGCCACTGAGTCATAATATTAGCATAAATAATTTGCACTTAATACTATAGAAGATAAACATAATTTGTTTATTTCTTGTTTGAATAGAAATCACAATGAAGACACTTTGTGATACAATGATTCAAGTTGCTCTTCGCACATGACTTCTAATGAGAATTTGTTTATTGATCTAGATGAAAAACATAATAGCATTGTTGTGTCGGGGGATAATCAATCACATGGGACTAAAGGAAAAAACACTATTGTAGTCACTAATGAACATGACAAAATAAAGCATATTTCTGACACTTTATTGGTTCCTACTTTAAAAAACAATTTCATATCAATTGGCCAAATGCTAGAACAAAATTACCAAGTGATTTTTTATAGGAATGAATGCATAATTAAAGACAAGTAACAAAGGCATGTAGTTATTGCATGAGCTTGCATGACAGGTGATCGATTATTTCCTCTTTGTTTTCTTCAAGCAATAAGGGCTTAAGCACTACTAAAATACATGACGTTCATTTATGGCACCAAAGGTATGGGCATCTAACTTTTAGTGGCTTGATTTTACTTAAGAAAAAGTATATGGTTGAAGGATTGCCATTTATTGAGAGTAGAAAGAAAGTTTGTGAATAATGTATTTTTGGGAAACAACATAGAGATATTTTTCCAATTGCTCTGGGCTAGAAAACCTCTTGAAATCATTCATACTAATTTGTGTGGTTTTATGTCAACACTTTCTCTAAATAAATCCTAGTATTTTCTCATTTTTATTGATGATTTTTCATGTAAAACTTGGATATAAGGTTTAGCTAAAAAATCATAATTTTTTTTATAAATTTGTTGAATTTAAGAAGTTAATGGAAAAACAAAGTGGTCACTACATAAAAGTCATAAGGTCGGACAATGGGGGATAATATAGATCAAATTTATTTTTAGATTTATGTAGACAACATGAGATTTAGAGAGAGTTTACCACTTCCTTCACTCCACAACAAAATGGAGTTGCTGAGAGGAAGAATAGAACTGTTGTTGAGATGGATAGAAGTATGTTGAAAGAAAAGAACTTGGATAAAAGTTTTTGGGCAAAGGCAGTCATTAAAACAGTCTATTTGTTTAACATGAGTCTTACAAAAGCAATTTATGGAATGACTCTTGAATAAGCTTGATCCGACATTAAGCTATCGGTTCCTCATTTAAAATTGTTTGGATGTGTTATTTATGCACACATACCAAGGGAAAAAAGGACAAAGTTGGATGATAAGAGCCTCAAATGTATTTTCATTGGTTATGACTATGAAATCTTGTAAATAAGAAATGAGTAATAAGTAGATATGTCATATTTAATTAAAGAGCACAATATGCCATTATTAAAAATGACACAAACATTATGATTAATTTAGAAAAATCTGACCAACCTATGAATGATGTAGAAGAAGAAGATTCTCATACACTTACATGTTTGATGAAATAGAAGTATTTGGTATTGTAGAACTTGAATCATCAAATGTAGGGACAAGGAGATATTAGAAATATCAAAGAAGAATTGAAAAAATCATCTTCAACTCTTATGTTGGACACTAATTTTGACAAGATGACAACAAGGTCCCATGCCAAAGTTAATTATGCATTGATGACTCAAGTCTTCCAGACTAATGACCCAAAGAATTTTGTTGAAACTAGTGGAAAAGAATAATGGGTTGAATCCATGAAGAGTGAAATGACATCCATTGAAAGAAATGACACTTGGGATTTGGTCGAGTTGACCCCTGGTAAAGAAGTTGTAGGTACAAAGTGGATATATAAAACTAGGTTAAGTACAAGTCTAATGGAAGTATTGACAAACATAAAGCTAGATTGGTTGCAAAAAGGTACATCGACAAGAAGGTATTGAATATATTGCAATTTTTGTTCTTGTAGCACGAATGGATATTGTTAGACTAGTTTTATCTTTTGTTGTTCAAAATGGTTGGATTGTTTATCAAATGGATGTTAAGAGTGCCTTTTTGAATGGTTATATTGATGAATAAGTTTATGTTATTCAACCTCATGGTTTTAAAATACCTTCCAAAGAACACTTTGTTTATAGGTTGAAGAAGGCCTTGTATGATCTTTAAAAGACACCAAGAGCATGACATTCCATAATTGACTCCTACCTCCAACATAAAGGTTTTGTAAAAAGTCAATCACATCCTAATATTTATATTAGGCATTTTGGTGAGGATATTCTTATTCTTGTTCTCTGTGTGGATGATCTTATTTACAATGGAAATAATTCATCTTTGTTTGCTGAATTTAGAGAAGCTATGATTTAAGAATTTGAGATGACTAATTTGGAATAGATGCATTATTTTCTTGGTCTTGAAGTTTGGCAACATACAGATGGTATATTTTCCTCTCAACAAAAGTATGTTTCAGATCTTCTCCAAAAATTTTGTATGAAGGATTGCAACCTCGTGGCCACATCTCTTGAAGTTGGAGTTAAGTTGTCAACTTTTGATGATTTTTCTTTAGTGAATCCCACTCTATATAGACAGTTGATTGGTTGTTTGATCTATTTGACTACTACTCGACCATATATCACATATGTTGTGAGCTTAATATCTAGGTTCATGCCAGAACCTAAGGAGATACATTAGGGTGCTACTAAGAGGATTCTCAGGTATCTTCAAGGGACACCATTATGGTCTTCATTTTTAGCATTGAAAGGATAATAGGTTGATTGGATATACTGATTTAGATTGGGCAAGTTCTATAGATGATTAGAAGTCTACTTCTAGTTATACTTTTAGTCTTGGTTCCGTAGTAATTTCTTGGAAGTCTAAGAAATAACCCACTGTATCTCTTTCTACTACATAAGCTAATACAAAGTTGTCATTTCCACTGCTTGCAAGACAATTTGGTCAAGGATATTGTTACAAAATATGCAACAAATCCAAAATAGTCCCACGATGTTGTATTGTGATACTTAGAGTACTATTCAAATGAGTAAGAATCTGGTGTTCCACAACAAGACTAAGCATATTGACATTCAATACCACTACATGTGTAAGTTGGTTCAACAAGACTTAGTAGAACTTGTATAAAGACATAAATTACTGATATCTTCACAAAGCCCTTGCTCGGAATCAATTTCAAACATTTCGAGCTTTGCTTGGTGTTCTTCCCAATATTCATTATGAGGAGAATAAAGGAATAATAAACATTGTTAGTTTAACTAGTATCACTCAATTATTTGTTAGTAGCCACTACTAGAATTCAATTTGGTGATTTAGTTGCAGTTTTATTTGGCCAATAGGCCATTCTATATGTGCACACATCTTGTAACTGCCAAAAATTTGGTAGTCCTTCAATTTTTTGGTTTTCTAAAATAAATAAAAAATAAATAAAAATAAAATTAGGTAATGAAGAACAAGTGGCGGCAGTTTCATTCTCTTTAGCTCCTCAATTCAACTTCTTCTTGCCCTCTCCACCTTTTATCTCCCAATCTTTCCCAAGATTTGTGTTATTTTCATTAGCTTTCTTTTAATGCCTGCTCCTTGATGTCTCCACTCTTGGTCGTTGGTATTCAAAGATTCCAGTCTTCCTTGAAGGAAGTCACAGTCTTCACTATGAATCGAGGGGTAGATATGTTTATTTCTGAGCTAGCTGCTGCCATTATTAATCTTTGATTCATGATTTGAACTTGCATTTGATGACGTGAAGGCAGTGATTGGAGGCGTTGGCTGAGTCGATTGAAGCCTTTCCAAGGCGTGGCTAGGTGTGCTGTTTCAACCCTGCAAAGAAAGGCACTCAAATTTGCCTTGTTGATGGCCTGTGGCCTTGCAAAATAGGACAAGAGCTATTAAAGGCATGTGGCCTATCAAAAATCTGAACCTGCTATTATTTTTTTTGCCTGCAATGTCGCCCCTGAACCTGACTATCACTCATTGTTTTGGTCACCGATTTGGTGGTATTGTTAATAGAGGGGGTCACGGCTTAAGTCCCGGGTCTCCAATCCATGAAGGTTGTTGTTTGGGTTCCATGAGTTTTCTCTCTGAAAGCCGAAGTCTCCACCCAAGGTTCTACACTATTTATTAGTTGATGTTTCCTGCTCATGGACTACGACTAGTAAAGGAAAAGTAGAAGTTTATTTTTGAAGTCATAGTTGAATCTTTTTTGGATGCCAAGAATTTGTCCAAGACTGTCGTCTTCATCAGTTGTAGATTCAACATTGCCCTTACCAAGATCTTCTTCGGTAAACTCGTAATTTCTGGTTCTAAGGGAGTGGACTTTTTCATTGCAGCACCAACATTATGTTGGAAACAAGGTAGGTAACTGAGAGGGGGGGTGAATCAGTTATCCTTAATTTTTACTTTCTTTTCTTATCTCAATATTCAATGATATATCAAAACATGAAAGCATAAGTAACCATAAGAACAGAAGTGAAATTAACACACACAACACAAGGTTTTTTACGTGGAAACCCTGTTAAGGGAAAAACCACGAGGTGACTAACCCAAGATTGTATTCTCTGTTAAAAGAATAAAAGAGTACAAAATGGCACTTGCCAATTAGGGCTCACTGCCCGAGCACACTGCTCACAAGAGGCCCACTGCCTACAAGAGACTCACTGTCTACAAATGCTTACAGATGATACCAAGATGTTTGAACTGATGAACAACGTCTACACATGCAAGAATTTAGTTTCGGTTAGGCACTGTATACTGATCTGACACATTTCATTCTTTCTCTGCTCAATATCACTCTTCAGTTATATTTTGGATTCAGATCTTTATTTTCACACTTCTTCCTATATTTTCTTCCACTTCACTTTCACATGTGTATCCCACAAGATTGAATCCATCGAGTATATATATCTGCATCAAGGATTTCCAACAGCTTCATAGTCGGCAACAAGAACACTTGAGATATCTGTAAGTTTCTATTCTATCGGTTGAATCCTTGCTTGGTTAATGATGCGCATTAAAAACTTAGACATAGTAGTCATTACTCATGTCGGCCAATAGTGTATAATGCCACAAATTGCTTGATCAAAACCTTTTATACATCTGGATTGAAGTCTGGTACTCTGTCTGTCAGTTCTTTCTCTGTCTGCTCTGTCTGACTGGAACCCAACACACAGAAGCTCATATCTTTTTCATGCTTTATCAACAGAGGCTAAATCTCAAGAATACAATAGTCATGATTGTTGGTTAACAAATTTGTCTTTATTCTGAAAATAATCTATTCTGACTCTATACCCCTCTTTAAAAGAACAAATGAATTAAACAACAAATGGGTGAAACCTTTGTATTAGTTCCCCTCTAAATTTAGGTACAGCTCCCTTTATGATTTTCAATGAATTTAACCTATTCAATTAATCAAATGCATTTTTAACTAGAAAATGCTTAAGGCAGACTAACATTCATACATAGCCATGTCATGAACGCAATAAATTTATACAGCAACAAGATAGAATATATAGATTTTACTTTGGTATCTTCGAATACGTGAATACATTCATACAAACTTGCTAAACCAATAAAGAACTGAACACATATGATAAATTGTCCAAATAAAGAGCAATTACCAAGTGAAAGGAGATATCACACAGAAAATCTGATTCCACATATTCAGATGCACAGATCCAAACAAGCAGCAATTGTTCTTCTTCTCATTCACAGATGAAAATTTACTCAAACAATCATCACATAATGTAAAAGTTAAGCACAGTTTTTCTGAAATTCACTTCCTCTTTTCTTTCTCTAACTTCTCCCTCTAAAAACTCTAAAAAAAAACATATATATATGATTATCTTAACCATGTCCTTGAGCAAATTAAACCCAGAGTTAGCATAACTCTGACCCGTATGGGATTTAGTTTTTAACAACTGATTATAAAAGATCAAAGTTGTTGGAAATAACATAAATTGAGGAACAGAAAAAGAACGAGCCGATGAGGTTATGACTGGGGTGATGAATCAGCATCTCCTGATTTGCTGTCGATAGCCTGGGAAGCATGTTGGGCTTTCCACTCCTGAAAGGCAGCCATGAACTCCTGAATTTTAGGGAAGTTTGGTATCCCTATATGTTTCATCCTTGATTTCCAGACCTCCTTTTCCCTTCGTATTCTCCCAAATTTTTCTTTGTGCTCAGGGAGTGCATCGATGCAGAGATATAGCAGACTCGACTTTAGAAACCCTGGAGAAATCCTCAATCAGAATATTATCATTTTCTTTGATAAAATGGATTTTGTCTCTGAAGGATTGGACTACTGCTTCAACATCATCCACAGGCTTTCCATCATCCTTTAAGTATTTTACATCGATACATTGCAAATCATGTTGTAGTGATTGAGTAAATTCTGTTATTTCTTTAATTAGCTTTGAGAGTTCAAAGCGTCCTTGTCGGGATATGGAGTTTCTCCATTCGATATTCTTTTTGTTCACGTACAACAAATCCTCGTCCACACCAGTCAAGCTCTTTTCTGCCAAAAACTTTTCCAGTACATATTTTTGGACTTCCTCGATTTGATTTATCACACTTGTCCACTTACCTTCATCCTTAGCCCAGACAGCAACCTGTGTTTTAAGATCTTCAATGGTAGTGGTAGTCATATCATATATGCCTTTGAGTTCATAAATATATTCAGTTCCTTTTTGCTCGATGCTGTCTAACCAACTGTCAAAAGTTTTTGAGACAATTTTGCTTCTATGAACTTGATCTAACATTTTTTGATTGACAGGTGACTTCGGGTCGAAAGACAAGGGGACTTGTGAGATCGGCTGTGGGTTAGGATTGTTAATGGCTTCAATATACTCTGCCATTGCACGCAGAGCTTGTTTCAACTCTCTTTTGTCCTTCTCATCTTTCATTGTTCGATTGACCATTCTCTTAGTGGAAGCTTCAAGATGGTGTACATCTGCAGCTCTGGAGGCAGTACCGAGATCTATCCTCTCCACAGTGAAATCATGCACTGTAGGATCTTGAACCTCTTCCTCGGTCACTGGCTTGGCTATTTCTGCACTCCAGTTACCAGTGTTTGGGTCAACATCTATTCTGGACATTGTTTTGAGTCTCTTGGACTTGGGGGTCTTCCCCAGACATTTACTTACCATGTCCTCCAGAGGGAGAACAAAAGGAATCACCTTCTTTTTGTCAGATATAGAGCTCTCTAGCCACTTCGGTGCAGGGGCCGAGACTATCTTCCTGGGCTTCTCTCCATCAGAGGGTTCATTTGAAATCATTAACACCTCGGGGGTCTCTAGAAAGGTCTCTGACTATGAACCAGTGTCAACTGTCTCTGTTTTGTTTGGGCTTGCCTCTTTGTCCCCCATAGGCTCTTCTGCTTCTTCCTCTGAATTTAAGTCAACAATTATTGTCTCAGAAGTCTGCTTCTTTCTCTTCCCCTTTGTCCTCAATCTGGTAACACGGGATGGCAGAATGTCCGTGAGGACCCTTCTGGATCTCTTGGAGACAGGGCTTTTCTCAGTCGATGGCTTGGATGCACCTTCAGGATATTTGAATTCACTGCGAAAACTTGAAAAACGAGAGCCTTACACTTCCAGCGCTATCCTTCTCTGCATTGCACAGTATATTTTCTTGCTAAAATTAGCTTGTTCTTGGTTAATAATGGTGCTTACCAGAGTGAATAATCATCGCTTGGAACAATACGTGCCAAAATATTTGAAAATACGTGAACTCTGATTTCTTCATTAATAGCAAGTAATGTTCATGTGCCATCATGAAGTACAATGATTATCTATAGTCTCCGCTAAATTAGAGCTCTCGGTTTCATGATGGGTTTCTGATAAATTTTCCTCCAACTTTCCCGCTAAGTTTGACTTAGAAAGCTGCGAGAGCAAACGGGACCAATATTGCCAAATCTTTGAACTTATTGAACCATTGAACCTGTGGGACATGGTTCAACGCGATGGTTCAATGTGATGGTTCAAGCATGTCAACTGGACTTTGTAGGTAGGCAAAAGATTGACTTACCGAAACAGGGACTTGACCTATGAACTGTTGAACTTGTGAAGACGCGGTTCAATACGAAGGTTCAACGATGCAAGGGTTATGTGGACCAACAAAAAGTTACGCGGCTTCAGTAAAAGGTTGCCAATTATAAAACAGTGAACTATTGAACCTTGAACCGTTGAACCCCGCGGCAGAGTACAAGCGGGAGGTTCAACGGTATATTAGTAGACACGGAAATTGTGTGACCCGACTCATAGGAAGACAATGAGTGTTGAACCTTAAGACCGTTGAACCATTGAACCTTGAACCCCGCTATAGAGTACGCGCGGAAGGTTCAAGTTCAACCCGAAAGTACCAAGACGCTTAAGACAAACAGTAAGACAGCTTGCTTTATATGATACTTCAGACATATTGAACCATTGAACCTTGAACTTTGAGAATGGTTTGGGTTCAAAGGTTCAAACCTTTTATACAAAGACGACACACGGGTAAAATTTGAAGGACTAAGAGTCGATTTACAAAGCGAAGATATGACCAAAAATATAATACGGTAAACCGACTCTTGCTTAAGAAAAATTACCGATACATGAATAAACAAGGGCGACTCAAAAGGTAACATTGGCTCTGACTGGGGACTGCATTTTATGGAAAAATGCAGAGAACTCAGAGGTTCTGGTTTCGCACAAGATGAAGAAAGAGAAGAAAGGAAACTGCCCGGGGAAAAACAAAAATGGGAAAGGAAAACACAAAACTGAACAAAAGGGAAGTCTATGTACAAAGCAGGGGACCCTGCTTACAGACGATACAGTTTGAGATCCTGTCCATTATAGGACAGGGGTAAAACAGTTCCATCAGGATATTCCAGTTTGAAAGAATTTAGACCCAGTACCTGGTGAATCTTGAAAGGCCCACTCCAGAGCGAGTCAAATTTGCTATGTGCACCTTTTGGTTCTCTCCTTCTGTCCCACAGTAATACTTCATCTCCTTCCATAAACTTCCTGGGTCTTGTCTTCTTGTCAAAAATTTCTTTGACCCTGGCCTGATGCACAGTAATTCGGTCAACCAACTCGTTTCTCTCTTCTTCAATCTTGGCTAAATACATAATCCTCTTCTCCAGGGAATCTTGGAAATATTGATCCTCAATTACACTTTGCAGTTTGGTTGTAGATAGCTCCAGGGGTAAAGATAATTGGGCACCTATCCCATAAACTAGTTCAAAAGGTGCCATCCCAATTGCTTTTTTAGGAGTTATTCTGTCGGCCCAGAGTGCTTCATACAACCTCTTATGCCAATCTCTGGGGTTATCATTCACCAATTTCTTCATGATAGCAATGAGGTTTTTGTTACTGGACTCAGCTTGCCCATTCCCCTGGGGATAATAATCTGATGAATGGGAGAGAGAAATACTATGCTCATAACAGAAAGAAGTCATTTCAACTGAAGAGAAACTGGTAGCATTATCTGTTACAATCTTCTGAGGCACACCAAAACGTACCAAGATATTCCTTTTAAGAAAATCACAAACCACTCCGGAAGTTGTTCTTTTTACAAGGGCTGCCTCAACCCATTTTGTGAAATAATCTGTTGCTGTTAAAATGTGAGTATGCCCTGCACTTGAGGGGGGTGAGATAGGCCCAATAAAATCCAGTCCCCACTGTTTAAAAGGGTCTTCAACAACAACAGACCTTAAAGGTAGAGCTGCAAGTTGTGGCCTACCTGAGAACATTTTACATTTCTCACAATTGGCCACCCACCTATATGCATCTTTAAACATTCCTGGCCAGTAGTAACAATTTCTGAGGATTTTGAAAGCTGTAACTGAAGAAGAAAAGTGTCCACCACAAGCTTCGTTATGAAAAACTTCCAAGAGTTTCTCTTGCTGCTCTTTATCTACACACATCAGGAAAGTTCCATCTAACCCTTTCTTGTAAAGGATATCTCCCTAGATAACATATTTTGCAGCTTTTAGCTTCAGGTTTCTTTTCTCTTTAGGAGTCAGGTGATCAGGACAATCCCCATATGTAAGATAATGTTGCACATCTAGAAACCATGGATCCTGCAAGCTTACCAATAAGACTGTGGGGAGTCCTTCTCCTTCTTGTTCTTTGTTCTCAGCAATCAACTTACATAAGCCTTGACCCCTGATCAGCTTAGTAGGCTTAACTTCTAGATCATATTCCTGAATTTTAGCAACCCACGTTGCTCTATTGTTTAATCCTACTTCTTGTTGAGTCAAAACACTTTTCACAGCTGAATTTGGAACGAATACAACTGAGTGGGAATGAAGTATATAATATATGAATTGTTTAACAGCTTTAACAACTGCGAAAGCCTATTTTTCAACTAAAGAATATTTCAGCTCATGCTTCTTAAGGGGGACGCTCATAAAAGCTATGGGAACCTCTTCGTTCAATTCATTTTTCTGCAACAAAATACCTGACATGGTATGTTCCGAAGAATAACAGTAAATGATAAAATCCTTTTGAAAATTAGGATTTACCAAAGTGGGAGTATTTGCAATCGCCTCCTTGATATCCTCAAACGCCTTCTTAGCAACTTCATTCCATTTGAAAGGTTGTTTCTCACTCATCATCCCAACAATATGTTTTGTAATTTCAGCAAAGTCGGGAATGAACCTTCTGAGAAAGTTGATTTGACCAAAGAAGGACTTGACTCTAGTTCTATTTGAAGGGAGGCTAAGCTGTTGAATTGCCTTGACCCTTTCTGGATCGATCCTGATTCCATCCTTTGAGACTAGGTGTCCCAACAATTTTCCCTTAGTCACACAGAAAACTGACTTCTTGGGATTGAGTGAGATGCCATGGCTTCGACACCTTTGCAAGACAGACTCTAGATTTTTCAAGTGATCTTCTCTCTTCTTGGAAAATACAGTCAAATCGTCAAGGTAAATAACAATAATTCTGTTCTTCAGGTCTCTAAAAGATGAATCCATTGCTCGCTGAAAAGTTGCTCCCACATTAATCAAGCCAAAGGGCATTTGACTATAGGCAAAAGTCCCTCGGGGTGTGGTGAAAGCAGTCTTGTGTTGATCTTCTGCAACTACACCTATCTGATTGTAACCTGAGAAGCCATCCAACATAGACATCATTTCAGACCCAGCAACTGTCTACAAGATGTGGTCCATCACAGGCAAGGGATAGTTATCCTTCAGGCTGGCTTGGTTCAAATTTCTAAAGTCGACACAAATCCTTATTTCTCCATTCTTTTTTCGTACTGGAACAATATTTGCCACCCAAGTGGAGTGATGAATTGGATATATAATTCTAGCTTTTAGCATCTTATCAATCTCCCTGAAAATGGCTTCAGCAACTTTTGGATTATAATTCCTCAGCTTCTGTCTAAATGGAGCTGCATTTGCTTTCAAAGGAATATGATGTTGAAACTGTCCATGTCTAAAATTTTTGAGATCATCATAGCACCAGGCGAAAACATCTTATATTTGATCAGCAATTTGATCAATTTGTTTTTCTCTTCCGAAGAGCAGCACCTACCAATGGATACCCATTTAGGATTAGCTTCATCTCCAATATTTATCTTCTCATAATCCTCTGCTTTATCAGGAATATGGGAAGGTTTGCCTTTAACATATTCATCTCTTCGAGAAAACAGATGTTCCAAAGAGACCAGCCCTTTAGGGATTTTGTTCCCCTTTAATTGAATTATGTCCTCTCTTGGATTAATCCCAAGGTCAGGACTGAATTCTTTACACTCTGCTTCGGAACCTTCAAAATAGGTCCCCAGGAACATTTCTGCATTTTCTAAAAACTTTCTGATTTGATTATCACTTTCAAAAACCTGCCAGCTCTCGGCATTGTCAGGGACATTAGGACGATATATCATTTCTATCCTATAAGAATCTTTCTTGAAATCTGGATGTGGCAAAAGGAGCGAACCCGATACTGCTAAAGAATCTGCTCGGGAGTTTTGATCTCTAGGAATTGTTTCTATAGAGAAGGCATCAAAATATTCGATCTCATCCCATACCCTATTTCTGTAGTGCCTTAGTCTTTCATTTTTCACAGAAAAGATCCCTCTTACTTGTTTCACAATCAGTTCAGCATCACCCTTCACCTTCAGTACCTTCACACCCTTTTCTTTGGCTTCAAATAATCCGAGCAGTAAAGCTTCATACTCTGCAGTATTATTGGTGTTTTTAAACTCTAGCTTAAAAGAATAAGAAAACAATTCACCTTCAGGTGAGATTAACACGACTCTAGCCCTTGAACCAGCAATAGCACAGCTGCCATCAAATTCCATAACCCATAGGTCATTACAATGTATAGGTTTTTGCATTAATTCTTCTTTGGGTTCTGCCTCATAGCTTTGTTCAGAGGAGAAGAAATAATTGCCAAATTCACATTCCTCAAACAAAATCTGTGCCTTGGGATCATCAGAGGGATAGACAGTGAATTTGCACTTGGGTTCAGGTTCCAGTTTCACTCTCTGCTTCCCCACTAGGATTGTGGCCTCTGACCAATCCACTTTGATTTGTCCACCTAAATCCTTGCAAAATGTCCTGCTCAAAAGCATTCCATAACTGGCAGGAATATCTGCTACCAGAATAGTCAATTTCACCCTCTTGTCAGGATAAGCTGCAAGTGCGACTCATGCATCTTTAATCTGCCCAAGCAAGGAAACCTGTTTTCCATCCATAGAATAACATCTTCCAAACGTTTTTGTGAGTGATAATCCTAGGGCTTTAGCCACAAAGGAGGGCATAATGTTATCATAGGCTTCTGAATCTATAATGCAGTTACTAAGTTTATGACCATTAATAAACAGGGACACATAAAAAGGATTAGGCTTCAAATCAGTATAAGGAGCATTATTGGATGAATTGGGAGTTGTTTTAGGGGCGGACAAGGGTGACTCGGATGAGGAAGCAAATAACCTAGCAACGGGGGATTCAGTATCAACATCCAATTGATTCTCAAATTCAGTTTGTGCAGGAGTACCTTTAACATGTTTGACCAATTTGTCAAGTTCAGTAGGCTTCAACTTGAGATACTCAATGGGAGAAATTTGAATTTTTGTAGACTTACAGAAATTTACAATATCAAAAGAGGCATCTAGATCATTTCTATGTAATAATCTATTTTCTTGAGCCTTCAAATTAGCATCATAAGTTCTAGTTAAAGGCTCCTTACCTTTGCCAGGTATTTCTTGAGTATTAGAGGATTTCATATTCCTCTGACCCCTAGTGAGCACAGCGCATGAAGGATCTTCAAGGGTTACCAATATTTCACCTCCCCTTTCTGAATCAGATTCATATTCCAGGAAGTGTATCTCAGAGCCACCAGGTTCCTAAAAGTTCCTTTCTTCTTCTGTGGCTTCCCCTAACATGTCTTGAGTAGCAGTCATCTGAGTATACCTGAGCATTTCTGGGCAAGAATTTCCATCATGGTCGGTAGTTAAGTGAAATATACACATGTTTCCTCTCCCAGGAGCAGGTTCAATAGCCAGTCTTGGCTGTGCTGCCATCAAGGGTAAAACTCTACCAGTATTTGCTTGTTGATTCGAATTCCTTCTGCTTATATCTTGATAGGGTTGCTGGAAGGGAGCACCAGTTTTGGGTAGTTGCCTCTTTAAGGCAATCATATCATTCACCAACCTTTGCACTACAGGGTCCGTAGATGATGAGGGCTGGGCATTTGGCACCTGAACCTCTCTCTTCCATTTACCGGCCATAATGAGATCATCCTCCAATCCAACTGCTAAGGCTTGTGCAGCTGGCAAATCAGCAATTACACCTCTCCTGAGATGGAAGCTAATATCAGGAGGCATAGAATTAATAAAGAAACATTTTTGATTTTCACCAGACGGTCTTTTAGTAGCAGGGATTTTATTCACAATTCTATTAAACTTGGCCACAAACTCCCTCATAGGTTCATGAATCTCTTTTTTAAGCTGAGTCAGCTGTGCAAGGAGGTAATGTTCATCCTCTGCACTTTTGAACCTATTTTCAAAAGCAGTCTTCATTTCGTTCCAATTTGTAATTGAGGAATCAGTCAAGTGGTAGAACCATTGTGCAGTAGTGTCAGTCAAAGTCTGCACAAAGAGCATTATGGCAACATCTTGGTGTTGAACACCTAGTACACTGCATGCTGCTGCAAAAGCACACAAATGTTCTTCTGGTGATTGTTTGCCGTCCCCATTGAACCTGGGCAAATTTTCTCTTGCATTTTTAGGTAATGGATTTAGGTTGGCCCCTAGGTTTAGAGGCCCTATGGCAGCTCCCCAAGGTTGAGCCATGGGTAGAAAATTTATGGCTAAAGGGATAGCAGTGCCTGAAAGGACTAAAGCTTGACAGACAGGGAAAGTAGAAGATTTAGAGGGACTAGGGGGTCTACTTCTTGCTCTTCTTGCACGAGTAGGGATATAAGGAAAATTAAGACTTTGCAGTGTTTGAAAAGTAGGGTCCTCAACTCCCTCTCTTCTCGAAGACCTGGTGTATGGTCTAGAATCCAGCTTAAAATATTGAAACTGGATAGGCAGTTATTGATTTCTTTGTTGTTCTTGATTTCTTTGTACCTCAAGGGCTTGGTTTCTTGCAGCGTTTCGTGCCTGCCTTCTTCTCTGCCTGAGTAACGGCAATCTCAAGTTATCGGCCAATTCCTCTTCTTGTTCTAATACTCTGCTTGCTCTTCTGTAATCTTCACTATTCCGACGAGTACGCCAAGCAAGGGTATTCAGCTGGCCAATAATGTCTTCCTTCTCGTCTTGAAATCCAAGGTTGGGTTGCAGAACAGGAATTATGTTTTCATGTGGAAGCACCATTGTTGCTTCATATTCAGGCGATCAATCTTTAATTAATGATTTTATCAAGATTCCCCAGTAGAGTCGCCAAAAACTGTTGGTTAACAGATTTGTCTTTATTCTGAAAATAATCTATTCTGACTCTATACCCCTCTTTAAAAGAATAAATGAGTTAAACAACAAATGGGTGAACCCTTTGTATTAGTTCCCCTCTGAATTTAGGTACAACTCCCTTTATGATTTTTAATGAATTTAACCTATTCAATTAATCAAATCCATTTTTAACCAGAAAACGCTTAAGGCAGACTAACATTCATACATAGCCATGTCATGAACACGATAAATTTATACAGCAACAAGATAGAATATACAGATTTTACTTTGGTATCTTCGAATACGTGAATACATTCATACGAACTTGCTAAACCAATAAAGAACTGAACACATATGATAAATTGTCCAAATAAAGAGCAATTACCAAGTGAAAGGAGATTTCACACAGAAAATCTGATTCCACATATTCAGACGCACAGATCCAAACAAGCAGCAATTGTTCTTCTTCTCATTCACAGATGAAAATTTACTCAAACAATCATCACATAATGTAAAAGTTAAGCACAGTTTTTCTGAAATTCACTTCCTCTTTTCTTTCTCTAACTTCTCCCTCTAAAAAATCTAAAAAAAAACATATATATATGATTATCTTAACCATGTCCTTGAGCAAATTAAACCCAGAGTTAGCATAACTCTGACCCGTACGGGATTTAGTTTTTAACAACTGATTATAAAAGATCAAAGTTGCTGGAAATAACATAAATTGAGGAACATAAAAAGAACAAGCCGACGAGGTTATGACTGGGGCGATGAATCAGCATCTCCTGATTTGCTGTCGATAGCCTGGGAAGCATGTTGGGCTTTCCACTCCTGAAAGGCAGCCACGAACTCCTGAATTTTAGGGAAGTTTGGTATCCCTATATGTTTCATCCTTGATTTCCAGACCTCCTTTTCCCTTCGCATTCTCTCGAATTTTTCTTTGTGCTCAGGGAGTGCATCGATGCAGAGATATAGCAGAGACTCAACTTTAGAAACCCTGGAGAAATCCTCAATCAGAATATTATCATTTTCTTTGATAAAATGGATTTTGTCTCTGAAGGATTGGACTACTGCTTCAACATCATCCACAGGCTTTCCATCATCCTTTAAGTATTTTACATCGATACATTGCAAATCATGTTGTAGTGATTAAGTAAATTCCGTTATTTCTTTAATTAGCTTTGAGAGTTCAAAGCGTCCTTGTTGGGATATGGAGTTTCTCCATTCGATATTCTTTTTGTTCACGTACAACAAATCCTCGTCCACACCAGTCAAGCTCTTTTCTGCCAAAAACTTTTTCAGTCCATATTTCCGGACTTCCTCTATTTGATTTATCACACTTGTCCACTTACCTTCATCCTTAGCCCAGACAGCAACCTGTGTTTTAAGATCTTCAATGGTAGTGGTAGTCAGATCATATATGCCTTTGAGTTCATAAATATATTCAGTTCCTTTTTGCTCGATGCGGTCTAACCAACTATCAAAAGTTTTTGAGACCATTTTGCTTCTATGAACTTGATCTAACATTTTTTGATTGACAGGTGACTTCGGGTCGAAAGACAAGGGGACTTGTGAGATCGGCTGTGGGTTAGGATTGTTAATGGCTTCAATATACTCTGCCATTGCACGCAGAGCTTGTTTCAACTCTCTTTTGTCCTTCTCATCTTTCATTGTTCGATTGACCATTCTCTTAGTGGAAGCTTCAAGATGGTGTACATCTGCAGCTCTGGAGGCAGTACCGAGATCTATCCTCTCCACAGTGAAATCATGCACTATAGGATCTTGAACCTCTTCCTCGGTCACTAGCTTGGCTATTTCTGCACTCCAGTTACCAGTGTTTGGGTCAACATCTATTCTGGACATTGTTTTGAGTCTCTTGGACTTGGGGGTCTTCCCCAGACATTTACTTACCATGTCCTCCAGAGGGAGAACAAAAGGAATCACCTTCTTTTTGTCAGATATAGAGCTCTCTAGCCACTTCGGTGCAGGGGCCGAGACTGTCTTCCTGGGCTTCTCTCCATCAGAGGGTTCATTTGAAATCATTAACACCTCGAGGGTCTCTAGAAAGGTCTCTGACTGTGAACCAGTGTCAGCTGTCTCTGTTCTATTTGGGCTTGCCTCTTTGTCCCCCATAGGCTCTTCTGCTTCTTCCTCTGAATTTAAGTCAACAATTATTGTCTTAGAAGTCTGCTTCTTTCTCTTCCCCTTTGTCCTCAATCTGGTGACACGGGATGGCAGAATGTCCGTGAGGACCCTTCTGGATCTCTTGGAGACAGGGCTTTTCTCAGTCGATGGCTTGGATGCACCTTCAGGATATTTGAATTCACTGCGAAAACTTGAAAAATGAGAGCCTTACACTTCCAGCGCTATCCTTCTCCGCATTGCACAGTATATTTTCTTGCTAAAATTAGCTTGTTCTTGGTTAATAATGGTGCTTACCAGAGTGAATAATCATCACTTGGAACAATACGTGCCAAAAATATTTGAAAAGACGTGAACTCTGATTTCTTCATTAATAGCAAGTAATGTTCGTGCGCCATCATGAAGTACAATGATTATCTATAGTCTCCGCTAAATTAGAGCTCTCGGTTTCATGATGGGTTTCTGATAAATTTTCCTCCAACTTTCCCGCTAAGTTTGACTTAGAAAGCTGCGGGAGCAAATGGGACCAATATTGCCAAATCTTCGAACTTATTGAACCATTGAACCTGTGGGACATGGTTCAACGCGATGGTTCAATGTGATGGTTCAAGCATGTCAACTGGACTTTGTAGGTAGGCAAAAGATTGACTTACCGAAACAGGGACTTGACCTATGAACCATTGAACTTGTGAAGACGCTGTTCAAGACAAAGGTTCAACAATGCAAGGGTTATGTGGACCAACAAAAAGTTATGCGGCTTCGGTAAAAGGTTGCCAATTATAAAACAGTGAACTATTGAACCTTGAACCGTTGAACCCCGCGGCAGAGTACAAGCGGGAGGTTCAACGATATATTAGTAGACACAGAAACTGTGTGACCCGACTCATAGGAAGACAATGAGTGTTGAACCTTAAGACCGTTGAACCATTGAACCTTGAACCCCGCTATAGAGTACGCGCGGAAGGTTCAAGTTCAACCCGAAAGTACCAAGACGCTTAAGACAAACAGTAAGACAGCTTGCTTTATATGACACTTCAGACATATTGAACCATTGAACCTTGAACTTTGAGAATGGTTCGGGTTCAAAGGTTCAAACCTTTTATACAAAGACGACACACGGGTAAAATTTGAAGGACTAAGAGTCAATTTACAAAGCGAAGATATGACCAAAAATATAATACGGTAAACCGACTCTTGCTTAAGAAAAATTACCGCTACATGAATAAACAAGGGCAACTCAAAAGGTAACAATGATACCCTTCTTGACTTGTCCAAGTCTGCAACTTACTGAGTTACACCATCTAAGAGATCTGGACCTAATTGGTTGACCATGTTGCATACTCTGTTTTTGTCCATCGGACCAAAACAATCTTCACTCTGACTTCTGGTATAGGCATTTTATGTACTGCAGATGTGTAGAATAGACTTTGTTGCCATCAATGACAACACTTATGAAGCCACACAGTGTCTCTTGCCAACAATCTCCCCCTTTGGCATTGATGGCAACACTTAGTGAAAAATGGCTAAGTGTCGCAGTAACTCCCCCTTTGCTTGTGCTCTGTTTCTTTGCTCTGCTTTATCGGAGCTCCCCCTTTGTTGAATTCCTCATTTTTCACTACTCTTCACTCAACCTTTGACATCAATGGCAAAGGGTGGAATCCACCTACCAAAATTGTGCAAAAAATATTATATACACGGCCACATATGTACATACAAATCATACATTATACTTACATATACTTAAATATATCCACAAAGGTTGTCTTCAACTGTACAATTTCTATGGCCCAACTCCTCTTCATTCTATCCAAAATGGAGATGTGTCCACTTAACAAAAACACATATGCTTCTGCCCTCTTCAAATCTATCAGATTACTGGTCCGGGCTATACTTTGAGCATCTGTTAAAGCATCATGTAATACTTCTAACTTAGGAAGGATTATTCCCCTGAGTTCACCCATTCTGTCCATCAGATGCCTCTTCTCCTTAGCCAGTTTCTTTATCTCATTTATGATAACAACTGCTTGACATTCTTGATTTACCAGAGAGATGGTAAGAGGATCAAAATTCTGAGACAGACTTAGCAACTTTTCTTCTTGTTCTTTCATCTTCTTTTCGATGTCCTTTGAAACTTCAGGCCAAGATAAACAAAATTTATATATATCTCCTCCATCCTTAAGAGCATTTTCAATGCTCTTTATTCCAATGTCTAAGGTTCTTCTGTCATTGTTAATTAGTCCTTGTACCTCACTAAACCTTTTTTCAAAGAACTCTTTCCGGACCTTAGTTTCTACCAATTTTTCAAGAGATTCAAAGTGAGAATTGACAGAATTAACCAAGTTTTTCAAGTTACCAGATGGAGAGGCAGATGCATCCTTTTGATATGTAGGCATGATCTTCTCTAGTACACTGGATGCAATATTCAATAGTTCACTATCCTCCATGTGTGATTTTAGAAGTTTCTCTTTTGCTTTGGCCTGAACAAAAGATGCTACTTTCATTATCTGAACCGGAGAGAGTCAAAATTCAATGGCCCTTGAATCAACTCAGGTTCATCCAGCTCCATCAATTCTTTTTCCAGGAAATTTTGTACTATCTCTGTAGTGTCTCTTGTTGGTGATTCAGACTTCTTTCCTTTGGAGATATCAGGACTAACTGGTTTAGATAAGTCATCACCAACCTTTTCTGCTTGTTCTTCTTCTTTTACCTTATCCTCTTTCTCTTGATTCTTCTTCTCTTTTCTTCTTCCTTCTCCTTCTTCTTTTGTGCCCGGAAGATTTGTCTTGGCAACTGTGGGGTCTAGAGGAGTGAGATTACCAGAGTTTACTGCTTTGTGAACTTCCTCTTCCAGAACAGAGGAGTCTAAGTCCTCAAAATTTTCTTCATCTATTTTCTTTAATCCTTCGACATCCTTGTCAGAGAATTCTTCATTGATTACCTTTAATCCTTCAACATCCATGGTAGAAGGCTCTTCATCTGTTTCCTCTACAATAGGAAGATTAAATCTCTTCAAGGCTTTCCGAAGAATTTCTTTTGTTTCATCAGCTATTTGATCAGTTTTTCCAAGCATGAGTTTATTCGTTCGAGACTTGCTCCAGAAATCATCTTTACAATCTTTGAAAACCATGTCCATTTGTTTTGGAGTGATAGAAGGACATAGCTGTATCACTATTTGCTCCTAGATCTCCAAGTCTTTTGCCTTTGCATTCTCTTTTCTTTGCTCCAATACTTCTTCTAGGCTCTTAGGAATTAATGAAATTATTTCAATGAATGCTTTGTTATAGATATTCAAATACCTGACAGTTGCCTCCTCAAGTATTCTCTTGTCTGCATCATTGTATTCATCATAAAATTCTATTATTGGCTACAGATTTCCATCCACAGTGACTTCCTTAATGATGTCTTCAATTTAAAGAGTGGGTTTCTCAACAAATTCCTCTATTTTATTTTCCTCATTTTTGCTATCAGAGGACTTCTCGGACGTTCTTTTCTTCTTCATTTTCTTGATTTCCTCATCTGATTATGTCTCTTCATCATCCTTTTGGCTCATATATGACCTTGTGGCTTTGGTCTTCATTCTCTTTTCTCCTTTCCCGGATGGCTTGACTTCTGGTTTGGTAGTCTTTGAGCTTTTAGAAGTGACAGGAACAAAACTCTTGGAAGATCTAGTCTGGGAGGAGGCTTGCACCGGAATTCTTTCTTTCTTTGCTTCTTGTCTTTCTTTTTCTATCTTCTCTATTTTCTCTCTACTGGCATCTACTGCCTCCTTTGATATGCCAAATCTTTTGGCAAATTCTTGAACTTCCTTTCTTACTTTTCTCTTTATCTCAGGCTGCCTTAATTCAACATGTATTTTTATGCTTAGCTCTTCCAAGGTGCCAAACCTTTCTGCTTCAGTGTCTTTAGGTTGGCTCAGCAAGTGTTGAACATGTACCTCCAAAATGTTTTCATCAACCTCATATCCCATGGGCATTATCCACACAGTTCTTGGCTCAACTACCTCCATTAGGCATTGATTAGTGTCAACCATGAAGCAAATTGTGTCTTTGTATTTCTCAACTATTGATTGTGGTATTCTTTCTCTGGCATGCATCATGCTTTGGAAATTCTTGAAGTAACCCCAGAGAGCTAAGTCTTGGGCTTGAGCATTACCAAGTCCATACATGTAATCTCTGATTTGAATTGCAACGAGTTTATCATTTTGCCAGACCCAACCCTTTGATCCAGGAAGCTCATTCATATAGTAGAAAAACAAACACAATATTAGACTGCCATATTTGAAAGAGTTTTTCTTATCTTTTTTGATCTTCTGCAAGTTTTCCACCAGTTGACTCAATAGAAGCTCACACAGATCATAATCTGCATCTTCCTTCAACATCTGATATGCAGCATAGATTCCTGTACTAGACACAAAATTTTCCCTACTTGAGTGGTAGATTTTGTAGCCAATTATCATTGAAGCAAACTTGACATCCGGATCCGTGATGTCATCTATAGTCATTGCTCTTTTGTCAAATTTTGATCTGGTGGCTTCAGTTATCGTTTGGTTCTTTACAAATTTGAGTGCGGGTAACCCACCAGTTGAATGCAGTCCGGTCACAGCCCTAATGGCATCTTTGGTTATCTTGAATGGCCTCATTAGCCACATAAAATTATCATGCATCCTACTTAGAACATACCGGACCCATTCATCTTCTACAAAAGACGGAAAATGTATGCAATGTTCGAAGTGTTTGTCCCTTAGGGTCTTGAATTCAGGTCTGAGTTCAAAATTCTCATCTATTAACTATTTTTGATAGATGTCGATCAATTTTGAGTCTCCAAAATCTTCGATGTTTGCATGGATATAAACCCTAATATCTTCTACATGCAAGACACCGTGTGGAATACTGGAAAACGCACCCAAGGGATCAACTTCTAGTGACTTGTAAGGGTGTTTCTTGAATTTTGGTCTCGGCCTTTCAGAGATATTAACAACCATTGGGTAGCCATTCTAGCAAAGAAATCCAGAGAGAATTTGCAGAAGGGAAGTACCTTTTCACCCCCTAGATGTCGGAGCGATTTTCTGTTTGAATTCAATCTTCAGCTTGAACTTGAGTAAATTGTAGGATCTCTTCTCAGAGCTCTTCTTTCTTCTTCATGAGTGCAAGTGTGTAAATAATGAGGGAAAAAACCTTTTTATTCTTGTACAAAAACCTAATTCCCTTTTGTAATAAATGCACAAACTTTTAAGTCATCTGGTTACCCTGCTTCTCAAGTGAGCTTTTCATGAATCGTCTTGCAGATCTTCAAACTAGTATCTTAGTGTGTTGATAACACTTAGGTGCTTTAAAGACTTTCCTCTGGATCCGCAGATCAGAGTTGTTGGTGCCTGAATTGATTGTCAGTTCCCGAGCAATTTTCATGCAGGCACCTTCCCAAAAAATCTAATTTTTTTTAAGTTTTGGCACCCCTTCAGTGTTTTGCAGCATCCACATCATCTTTCCTGAGGAAGGGGTCATCATGTTTTGTCCATCGGTGAAAGTTTTGTTGGAAGTGTTCCGATTGTGTCTTTGAACTACCGCATTGAACCACCTGCTTGAACCCTTTTCTTCAAGGTTCAACGGTTCATTGGTTCAATGGTTCAAAGCTTTATGATTTTGGTCTCATCGGGGTGATCGTTGTTATCGACAGGCTTCATTTCTATTTGGCCGATATGGATGGTCTGGCCGACGAGAGCTTGGAAGGTATGTGTGGTCATCGGCATGTGTCTGGCCGACCAAGGGGCAAAGTCTAGCTTGTTGATGCATCGGCATGATGAAAGGTATCGGCATAGGTTTGAGATGCTGTTCCGACGGTGTAAGTCACACCGACAGAGGTGGCAAGCCGATGTGTTATTGACAGGAGTGGTGCTATCGGCGAGGGCATTTTGTGGTTCGCCGATGGTTTTGGTCATACCGATGGATGAGGAAGGTGGACTGGTAACAGCTAACGGGGTGCGAGCTGGTCATCGGAGAGACTCATACTATCGGTGGGAGTGTGGAGAGCTAACCCGATGGTCTTTCTTTGGCCGGTGAAGGGAGTGTGGAGTTTGCGGTCGACGAGACTATTGAGGTCAGTGGGAGATTTCATTGGTGTGCCGATGGTCTATGTCTTGGCGATAAGGGATTATGAAGTGGTCTTCGGCATGACTTGTGTTGTCGGCAGGAGAATTAGTCGTTGGGTCGACAGTGGAGGTTTCGTCGACGAGGGTGTTCTGGTGGCCATTGGGGAGAGTTGGTCTATCGGCTGGGGGGCCTTTTGCTAGGTTGACGGTGTTGGTTGGGCGATGGCGAAGGTGTCGTCGGCGAGATGATTAAGATCGAAGAGAGGTTTTTGGGGCGAGCTGATGGTGTAGGTCTGGGCAATGGGGCTTTGGGCGGAGGACCGTGGGTCGAGTGCGGCAAAAGCGCTCGACATTTGATATGCATTCAACCACGCTTATAAAGTGCTAGAAGGGTCTCTATGGCATGCATGTGGGATTAATTTCCCTACATATTTGAACCTGCGGTGAAATGCGTTTTGGCGGGAAGTTCTTTTTGGATGCTGCGACTGTTTTCTCGGTGGCTGCGGGTGGTTGAACCATAAATGGCAACTGTGCTGAGGCGTGGACGAATTGTTGAACAGTCATGTACCCAATTTTTGGCATGAAGACTCCCGGATGGTGGCACAGGGCTCGAGGCCACCCTTGTCTACTCTTCTGTCTAATGCAGCAATAACTTCTGAGCGCCATTCCTTCTAAGGACTGTATCTGGCGAATTTTTGTCAAAACATGTAATTAATGCTAGAGGTACACTTTTCTAGCCGATATAGGCAGACTGTGTTACCATTTTTTAAGGTTGTTGAAAGTTGAACATTTGGCTCTGTAATACAATACAGTTGGTTTTGGTTGCTCTGTGCAGCAAAACTTGTGAGTTTATGTATCTCTTGTTGTATGTTTTTGCATGAATCCACTGATTTCATGGTTAATCCTATATGAGTAATGCTATGTTTGCATGTGTTGTGCTAATTCTGTCTCTAGTGTTGCATGTATCTTTCTTTTGAGTCCAGATATTTAAGGAATATCTAAGATTCTAGAACATAGAATTCCTGTGTTGAATGTTTAATCTCTTAACTTCTGCTCAAGGGGTAGATTAAATTGTTCTCAGATTGAATATTGGGAAGGATATACTGCAGTAGGGATGCCATAAGTATAGATAGCTTAACACTCTGTATTGGGAGATATCTGTAAGGCAGATATCACATGTGTCCCCCTGAAATCTAGTTTTAGTTGTTCATGCTGATCATTCACAGGTGTATGTCTACTGACTCCAAGCCCTGAATAGGCACCGATCTAGCTTTGTGTTTGTGTTATATACCATGTCCAGCTTTGCATCCAAATATAAAATCAAAATCAAACTCTAAAACAACCATTAGGACAGTAGAATTAGTTTTAGGATCCAAGTCCTCTATCTACAACTGCAAATAGGCCCGAAGCTAGCCCCTTTGCTCTTATCTTACAGTTTTGGTCTACTTACAGGAGGACTTATCTGCTTTTTGTCAGCATCCCAGCCTTTGTATGCATATCCTCATGGATGTTGAGTAGGGAATACCCCCTAGGTTTTGCAGAGCCTGAAGAAGAAGAGGAGATAAAATATAGAGTCTATCTCCTACACTGTTGGCCCCTGGCCCAGAGATCCTGTTGATCATTGATGGCTACCTTGTAGGGAAATCTGGGAGTAAGCATCCAGTATGGGAAAAAACCAACAGAAATTGGCGACTCTGTTGGGGATGGATTGATAAAAACGAATAAATTTGTGGCTCATTCGAGTCACCAATAGAAATTGACGACTCTGCTGGGGAGAGAGAGAGTCAAGTAACCTGAGGGCTAGAAAATCTAGTTTCTAGTGAAGTTGTTGCAGCAAAAAGGAACCATGTGGTGCTCTGCTGGGGTGATGAATCCAGAAAACAAAAGTGCCTTGCTGACATTCTGTCCTCTCTCTGAGAGGTGGCGACTCTGTTGAAAGAACCTATCAGTGCTGCAACATATATCCAGGTATTCATCTTTGATTCAAAATGTTGAGTTTAGAACATCAAGCCTGGTCGTGCTCTCAGAGAAGACCATTCTTTATTGAAAGATATAAAGCCCTAAATTTCACAGGGATATATGGTTACCCAAATATTATTCCCAATAAAAATTAGAAGATGTTTGCCAAAATATAGTGGATCAGATTCTGAATCGACAAACAAACATTTGCAAAGATTTTGTAATTTAATAGAAGATTATGAGGTAGAGGATGAAGATGTAGTAATGAGACTCTTTGTTCAGTCATTGGAAGATGATGCTAGGATATGGTTTTTAGACCTGCCTGTTTGTTTAGTTTCTTCATGGATAGATTTAGAAGTTGCATTCTTAGGGCAATTTGGTGAAAGGTTTGATGTGGCCTCATTGATCATACATTTTATGAATATCCAAAGGGAAGATGAGGAACTGGTTCCAGCCTTTAATCTTAGGTTTATTAAATTGCTCAGGCAGATCCCTGAATATATGAGACCTAATAATGCATCGTGCTTGACAATTTATTTGGCTGCATTTGATGAAGAAATGAGTTATCTGTTGAGAGATAAAGAACCAGTCACACTTCACTAGGCTTTCCAATTTGCTATGGACATAGAAAACAATGAGAAATATGGAATGCCAGTAGGTTTCATGGCTGCAAGTTGTCAAAGCAGTTATCAAAGTGAATATATTTCAGCTCTCCCAGTATGTGCCTTAAAAGATGATTGTGTAGAGGGAAATATATTTCAGAATAATGTGTGCACCATGATGTCATGCATGAAGAAAATGTTGCTGAAAATGTAGGCACATCCTATAATGATGTGGACAAAGATTATTGTCTACCTTTAGAAGAAAAGCCTGCAGGTGCAAGATGCTCTCCAGATGATGAAATGAAAGATATACATGAGGTTGCATCCTGTAGCAATAGGCATATCCCAGTTATTCCTGACTATTTATATAAGGTGGATATGCAAGGCTTCACTCTGAATATAGAAAACATTGATTCAAGGGATGGTAGTGAATATGCTAGTGATTGTCAGCATTCAGATGTATGTGTGAGCCTTTCAGATGATGAAATATATTTGGATGTTGAATATGAATGTTTCCTTGAGGATTCTGACCATTTTCACAATGCAGAGGTTAAAAAATTTGCTTTTGGGTATCAGTGCATTGGTGAAGAGGAAAGACAGGGTCACTATTCAAAAGTGGACAAACAAGTTGCTGATGTATATGCTCATACAGTCAGGGATAGTGTTGATTGCAGGGGTAACTATGAAGCTTTTGATGAAGGGCTGCACTCTGAGCTTTTTATGCCTTCTCTTGAGACATTTCAGGTGGACGTTAGTGACAAAACTGTCGTGCATGATGATGATGGATATCTGTATGTTCATCAAGATAAATTTGATTATGAGATGTTGCTTGTGCCTGAATATTGCATGTTTGATACAGAGGAGCTCTTGTTTTTTGAGGAAGGGCAAAATTCTGATGTGGATTCATTTGTTTCATGTGAGTTTGTTATTTTTCCTAGCAACATCAGTGACTCGTATGATGATGACATTCTACAACTGATAATAATATATGCTGATGAAGCTAGTTGTAGATTTGTTGAAGAAAAAGAAATGAGCAGCAGCACAAATAATTGCCAAGGGGCTTGTTGCAGACAGTTAAATGCTTTTAGGCTTCATTTGAAGAAATCAAAAGAAAATCAGGTGTTTGACAAAGGAAAAGTCTGGTTTTTCCTTTTTGGTGG
The DNA here is from genome assembly GCA_027924645.1 of Cunninghamia lanceolata. Lineage (NCBI taxonomy): Eukaryota > Viridiplantae > Streptophyta > Pinopsida > Cupressales > Cupressaceae > Cunninghamia > Cunninghamia lanceolata. The sequence continues at coordinate 2,718,080 of BSBN01000134.1, forward strand.
CCTTGGGCCACCATGTTTATTTTGAAATAATGTGTTTGGTGATGCAGATTGGTGCAAGTTTAACTCTGTGCCCAATGGATAGGGGACTGGTCTGCATCCCAGAGTTCTGTGGTTCTTGCCATGCCTGCAAGAGGCATGCATCCTCAGACAGAGCCACTGTTGGTGCCTGAATTGACTGTCAGTTCCTGAGCAATTTTCATGCAGGCACCTTCCCAAAAAATCTAAAAAATTTTAAGTTTTGGCACACCTTCAGTGTTTTGCAGCATCCGCATCATCTTTCCTGAGGAAGGGGTCATCATGTTTTGTCCATCGGTGAAAGTTTTGTTGGAAGCGCTCCGATTGTGTCTTTGAACTACCGCATTGAACCACCCGCTTGAACCCTTTTCTTCAAGGTTCAACGGTTCATCGGTTCAATGGTTCAAAGCTTTATGATTTTGGTCTCATCGGGGTGATCGTTGTTATCGGCAGGCTTCATTTCTGTTTGGCCGATATGGATGGTCTGGCCAATGAGAGCTTGGAAGGTGTGTGTGGTCATCGGGGAGAGTTGGTCTATCGGCCGGGGGGCCTTTTGCTAGGCCGACGGTGTTGGTTTGGGCAATGGCGAAGGTGTCGTCGACGAGACGATTGAGATCGGCGAGAGGTTTTTGGGGCGAGCCGATGGTGTAGGTCTGGGCGATGGGGCTTTGGGCGGAGGACCGTGGGTCGAGCGCGGCAAAAGCGCTCGACATTTGATATGCATGCGACCATGCTTATAAAGTGCTAGAAGGGTCTCTATGGCATGCATGTGGGATTAATTTCCCTGCATATTTGAACTTGCGGTGAAACGCGTTTTGGCGGGAAGTTCTTTTTGGATGCTGTGATTGTTTTCTCGGTGGCTGCGGGTGGTTGAGCCATAAATGGTGACTGTACTGAGGTGTGGGTGAATTGTTGAACAGTCATGTACCCAATTTTTGGCATGAAGACTCTCGGATGGTGGCACAGGGCTCGAGGCCACCCTTGTCTACTCTTTTATCTAATGCAGCAATAACTTCTGAGCGCCATTCCTTCTAAGGACTGTATCTGGCAGATTTTTGTCAAAACATGTAATTAATGCTAGAGGTACACTTTTCTGGCCGATATAGGTAGACTGTGTTACCATTTTTTAAGGTTGTTGAAAGTTGAACATTTGGCTCTGTAATACAATACAGTTGGTTTTGGTTGCTCTGTGCAGCAAAACTTGTGAGTTTATGTATCTCTTGTTGTATGTTTTTGCATGAATCCACTAATTTCATGGTTAATCCTATATGAGTTATGCTATGTTTGCATGTGTTGTGCTAATTCTGTCTTCAGTGTTGCATGTATCTTTCTTCTGAGTCCAGATATTTAAGGAATATCTAAGATTCTAGAACATAGAATTCTTGTGTTGAATGTTTAATCTCTTAACTTCTGCTCAAGGGGTAGATTAAATTGTTCTCAGATTGAATATTGGGAAGGATATACTGTAGTAGGGATGCCATAAGTATAGATAGCTTAACACTCTATATTGGGAGATATTTGTAAGGCAGATATCACATGTGTCCCCCTGAAATCCAGTTTTAGTTGTTCATGCTGATCATTCACAGGTGTATGTCTACTGACTCCAAGCCCTGGATAGGCATCGATCTAGCTTTGTGTTTGTGTTATATACCATGTCCAGCTTTGCATCCAAATATAAAATCAAAATCAAACTCTAAAACAACCATTAGGACAATAGAGTTAGTTTTAGGATCCAAGTCCTCTGTCTACAACTGCAAATAGGCCCGAAGCTAGCCCCTTTGCTCTTATCTTACAGTTTTGGTCTACTTATAGGAGGACTTATCTGCTTTCTGTCAGCATCCTAGCCTTTGTATGCATATCCTCATGGATGTTGAGTAGGGAATACCCCCCTCGGTTTTGCAGAGCCTGAAGAAGAAGAGAAGATAAAATATAGAGTCTATCTCCTACACTGTTGGCCCCTGGCCCAGAGATCCTATTGATCATTGATGGCTACCTTGTAGGGAAATCTGGGAGTAAGCATCCAGTCTGGGAAAAAACCAACAAGAGTATTGTATTTGCATATCATACCAGATCAATTTGTATTGTTCTGTCAATACTAGATGGTTGCCAGAACCGAATCTACTCAAGTGGTCATAAACCTTGTGCAACTTCATGCGGACCTCTCACATTCTGACTGAAAGTTCTTTGGGGAATTTTATAGGAACCCTTTAATCCGCAACATCAGATGTTTACTCAATGTGTCGAATTTAGGCACTTACCGACTGGCTGGGGGAAAAAGATTTTCTCTGTAGCCCCCCCTGAGCCAGAGCTCACTTTTTAGTTTCCGGAAGGATTATCAGCGCCGGATTCTGATGCGGATCCATCTCCAATATTCATTGTACTCTTCTTTACCTTCATTGTACTCTTCTTTACCCAAATCTTGCTCATCTCCTTTTGAACTTCATCTGCATTTACTTTACCTTTGCCTTTATCTGGTTTCTGATCATGTTTTACCAGACCTCTTTCATCATGATTTTTGCTTTTGCAGAATCTGGCTATATAACCAGATTTATTGCAATTGTAACACACAACATTTCTTTGCTTATTTGGTTGATATCCTTTTGATTTGCACTAGTTAGCCATATGCCCCATTCTATTGCATGTAAAGCATCTACCATTGAAAGAATTGTTCATTTGCATATTTCAGCATTCATGAGATTTGTGACCATACCTTTTGCAACTAAAACATTGACTGGAGAAGGATGAATTGTTCTGATTCATTTTGTTCTTGCACTGAGTTGCTTTATGACTGAATTTGTTGCAATTGAAGCAATTTCCATTGAAAGATGGATATCTTTGGGCATTTGGTTGCCTTACCGGAGGTCTTCTAGGCCTGTTTCTTTGACTTATTGATCCAAAGTTCCTTTGACCAGATTAAGAGATTTCACCTTTCTCATATCCCAAGCCACGCTTATCATCTACCTTCTTTTGACTTTCAAGAAGAACTTCAAGTTGGGCTGAGCTTATCTTGAATTTTTCTTTGTATTCATTTGCAGATTGAAGATCTTATTTAAGAGTGTCTATCTGGCTCTCAAGTTGTTCTTCATTGTCTCTGGGTTCTTCAAGATCAGATTCAAGATGCCTGATTATTCTGTCCATTTGTGGCAATCCTCTATTTTCTCCTTGAGGGATTGTTTTAGGTTATCTTCAGTCTTTCTCTTCTCTTCAATTTCTTGGGTGAATTTCATATCCCTGATTCCATTTCATGTCTTATCATAATGACTTCTTTTGATAGCTTCTCACATAGCTTAGTTTTCTCATTCAGATCCTCATCAGTATTATTGGCTTCATTCTGATTTGCCAATTTCTAGAGTAGTTTCTTTCTCTTTTTCATAGAATTACTGAGTTTTCTTTCATCTCATTGATGAAACCATCAGCTTCCTTGAGTCTTTCTCTCAAATTATTGACCTCAGAGTGGGATTGTTCAAGATCATTTAGGGTAGACTAAAGTTGTTCTTTCATACCATATGCATCCATTGAGATTCCCAGATCTTCCTCAAGTTGTTAGGCTTGTTCAGAGGAACTTAGTTCTGATACCAATTGTTGGAAACAAGGTAGATAACTTAGAGGGGGGGGTGAATCAGTTATCCTTAATTTTTACTTTCTTTTCTTATCTCAATATTCAATGATATATCAAAACATGAAAGCATAAGCAACCATAAGAACATAAGTGAAATTAACACACACAACACAAGGATTTTTACGTGGAAACCCTATTAAGGGAAAAACCATGGGGTGACTAATCCAAGATTGTATTCTCTGTTATAAGAATAAAAGAGTACAAAATGGCACTTGCCAATTAGGGCTCACTGCCCAAGCACACTGCTCACAAGAGGCCCATTGCCTAGAAGAGACTCATTGTCTATAAATGCTTACAGATGATACCAAGATGTTTGAACTAATGAACAACATCTATACATGCAAGAATTCAGTTCTGGTTAGGCACTGTATATTGATCTGACACATTTCATTCTTTCTCTGCTCAATATCACTCTTCAGTCATATTCCGGATTCAGATATTTGTTTTCACACTTCTTCCTATATTTTCTTCCACTTCACTTTCACATGTGTATCCCACAAGCTTGAATCCATCGAGTATATATATCCGCATCAAGGATTTCCAATAACTTCATAGTCGGCAACAAGAACACTTGATATATTTGTAAGTTTCCGTTCTGTTGGCTGAATCCTTGCTTGGTTGATGATGCACATCAAAAACTTAGACATAGAAGTCATTACTCATGTCAGCCAATAGTGTATAATGCCACAAATTGCTTGATCAACACTTTTTATACATCTGGATTGAAGTCTGGTACTCTGTCTGTCAGTTCTTCCTCTGTCTGCTCTGTCTGACTGGAACCCAACACACATAAGCTCATATCCTTTTCATGCTTTATCACTGGAGCCTAAATCTCAGGAATACAATAGTCATGATACCCTTCTTAACTTGTCTGAGTCTGCAACTTACTGAGTTACACCATCTGAGAGATCTAGACCTGATTGTTGGACCATGTTGCATACTTTGGTTTTATCCACCAGACCAAAACAATCTTCACTCTGACTTCTGGTATAGGCATATTATGTACTGCGGATGTGTAGAATAGACTTTGTTGCCATTAATGACAACACTTATGAAGCCACACAGTGTCTCTTGCCAACATTTTATTGGTAGGAGTCACAATTAGATTAAAAGTCTTTTGATGAGTCACGGTTTGTTTAAGTAGTTGTTGATCAATATTGATAAGTATTATGTTATATGTTGTAATATTGTTTATTTATCAAATAAGGAAAAGGATGTTGAAAGATATCTTATTGTGAAATTTAGTTTTGCACACATAAAGATATCAAGTTCCTTGGGATAGTTTGCATTGCCCACAAAAAGATGAAAATTCTATGCATCATGTTTACCCAAACAAAGTCTACTTTTCTATGGTCATGAATTAGTGCATGCGTTATAATCTTGTGGTCCAACAATCTTGCCACTAGGATCTTTTGTTATATAGATACTCTTTGGGATGATTTGGAACATGTATAAATGACTATTAAAAGTGTCATGAAGTATGAAAGTTAGACAATCATGAAATGTGAATTCTTCCAGTATGTTTTATTTGTGAGTCATGCTAGAATAGACCCTCTTTGGTTATAAATATTGTTTACTATAAGGATTTATTAATAAATATTTTTTATTGTTAAATTTATTTTTGCACATATAATGATATCAAGTTCCTCAGGATAGTATGTATCACTCACAAAAAGGTGAAAATTATATGCATCATGTTTGCCCAAACAAACACGTGCACACAATGAATGCCAAAATTAACTTTAAAACCCACCCACCCACACATTAAAAGCCAAAGTTCATTCCCACAAGCATGTGAACACATAGTGAATGTCAAAGCTAACTTTAAAACCCATCGATACACACGTAGTGAAACCAAAGTTCATTCAAACACATACACAAAAAAAGAATGTTAGTTCTTTCAAGCACATGCCACATATCCAAGGTTCACTTGTACAGACATAATTAAAGAATGTCAAATATTTCAATTGCATTCCACACAAATTAAGCTTCAAAGTTTGTCCATGATCTACACTCCACAAAATGTGATAGCTGAAGTTCATTCATAGACAAAAATAAAGAAATGTCAAAGTTCTTTCAAGCTCACACACACACAAAAAACAAATGCCAACATTAGTTCAAACACACATACCACACAAAGTGAATACCAAAATTAATTTTTAAACACACACACACACACACAATTTACATAAAGTGAATATGCCAATGTTCAAACATAATTCATTTACACAAATTTAGTACAAACATGCATGAACAATTAATTTCAAACTTGTGAAAGTAAAAACACACACATAAATTGAGTGCCAAAGTTATAAAACATGGTAAAGTGCACACACACACCACACAAAGTGAATGCCAAAATTAATTTTTAAATACTCAATTCACACAAAATAAATGTCAAGGTTAAAACATACACTTCACATGTAGAAAATGAACACATTCCAAAGTTCAAACATGTTTCATGCACAAAGTTGGTTCAACCACACACAAAGTAAACACTCAAGTTCAAATATGCCAAAGTACAAACACACACAAAGTGAATACGAAAGTTAAAGCACACTCTTCACACAAAGTTAGTTTAATCACTTCACACATAGTTTATTCAAACACACACTTCATACATAGACAAAGTAAATGATAAAGTTCAAACATACTAAAGTTCAAAGAGACACATAAAGTTAATGCCAAAGTTAGAACACACTCTTCACACAAAGTTAGTTCAATCATTTCACATATAGTTTGTTCACAATCACACATTTAATACATATATAAGGTTAACACTAAAGTTCAAACATGTAGTGAATGCCAAAATCAGCACACTCTTTACACAATGAATGTGAAAGTTCATACACACACACACTCAATAAAAGGATCAAATCTAAGTGAAATATAAAATTTAACTACACTTCATACAAAGTGAATGCCAAAGTTTTTGATTGAAAGAGGTAAAGATAGGTTTTGAAGGGATCTTGGAACCTTGTTGCAGACAACAAAATGTTAGTAAACATGAAGTTGACGCACAATGAAACCATAGAAATACTGCAACAAAGAGTAGTAGCTTAAGAGTAGACAACTCATGTGAGGCCGACTATTTTACCTCCCATAGTTTGATCATTGTGCTATTCAGTAGTGACTATGTTTCATTATGCAGACTTGATGTTTTATCTCACTGATTTGATATATGTGATTTGATTCGGTCATATTGGATGATATATTGTGGTTCGATATATGGGATTTATATTAGATGTTATTTTGTTATGAGATTCCAGTTGTTTATGTGATGTGAACTATTTGACATGTTATGGAAAATGCAGTTAACTTGTAGTTATGTATTGATGTATATTTCAATTTGCGTGGAGTTAATTTTAGTTGCTTCGGCTATGACTTTTCTGACAGGACTGACACTTGATTGAGATGTGTAGGTTTTACTTTCCCTAGCCACGGGAAATCGGAGGTACGATTCACACCATGTTATCCCCTGTTAAGCCGATCTGTTCCCAAGAGGGATAAGGATCACGTGTGTAGTTGAATGATGATTTATTGTGCTTGGGTTAATTTTAATTATTTTTAGCCTTAGTACCCCTTCCTTTCTTATTCTGATTAATATTAAGTGTTGTAAAATTTTATTTCAAATTTATGCCACTTGGTATTTTTATTATTCTTTTTGGGCCATTTAAATGTGGATTTTTGACCCCTTTCATGAACCCTAGGGTCCCAAAAGTTACCCTAGGTGGTCAACCATGAGTCTAGGGTCAACTTGGACCACCTAACCCTAGTTTTGACTCACCTTAGGCCACCTTAAACCATGGTGGGGTAAAAGTGACGAATTTTGGAAGAGGGAAGATGAGGGATGGGCCTTGCCTTGGGAAGAACCCATCTCCCATCCCTATGTTTTGGGAAGCATTCCCAAGGAAGACTAGGGAGGTCTCCAAGAGTCCTCCCAAACTCCCAAGTGAGTGGGAGCACCACTCAAGGCCATTGTCTTCTTGAGGTGTGAGTGGGAATCCAACTCACCACTTGTCCCCCTCCCACTTGTGTGGAAGCACAAGTGGATGAGGTGGAGATGGAGGTGGAGTGAGAGGAGGACATTTGTCATCCTCTTACCTTCTCAATTTTACAAGTGGTTTTGGAGGAGGGAGGAGATGGTGACAAATGTCACCTTCTCATTCCCTCAAGGCCAAGTAGGTGGCCTATAATAGCTCCTCTTATAGAGGAGTGGGGGTTCTTCTCTCCTAGTCTTTTCCTCTGCAATTTGGAGACTTCTGGCAAATTTAAATTTTTCTTTCTAAGTTTGGAGGAGATAGAGAAGGTTGGAGAAATTCTAAAAGTTGGAAGGCTTGGGAAGGCTTGGAGCTCTTCACCAACTCTACTTCCATTATCAAGGCCTTGAAGGTAGGTCTCTTAACTTGTTTCTTGCTTTGATTATATGATATCCCATGCTGAAATTTTGATTGTAAGTTTGTTTTTGCATTGTGATGTCTTGCATTTGATGTTGGGTTGGGAGTTATGGTGAGAGCACCTCCAATGGAGGTAATGCTCAACCTGTATGGGTAGGGGAGAGAAACAATCCTTGGGAGCTCTCCCACAATATGTGTTATGCCTTGAGAGCTTATCATCATTTGAGGAGGAGATACCTGAATGGCAAGAGTGCCATGCATTTTGGTTTGTGATTCTTGTGGATTGTGGTGTTCTGGGATTTTGGCTTGAGGCCAGGTGTTGAGATTTTTCTGTATTTTTTGGGAGCCCTTTTAAGTTGAGAGGTCTATTCCCTACCCTCACCAAACTCATTTTTATGAGTTGAGTATTGTGTTAATCCTATGGGGGTTGATCTGTGTTTGTGTTATTGTGAGTGTTTTTGTTGTGAAATGGAACCCTGTGTGAAACCCCTACTTCCCTAGCTCGGGGGTGACCCTCTTGTGGGTCTATGGTAGGGAGGAGAGCTTTCCTTTCTCAGTGGCTGGGCTATTGTCTTGTTGTTATGTTCAGTTACAGGTTTACAAGTGAAGAAGGAGGAGTGGGATAGAGCTCCTTTTTGTGTGGTTTGGAAGTGGTTTAATGGCTGTTTGGAGCCTTGGCCATTGTGGCCTTGTTACATTGTAATTCTGTATGAAGCTACTATGTTAATGTCATGTAGTTGGCTGTAAATGTTTACTCAATGTAAATTTTCTGTTATTGGGGGTTAAAATAGTTGTCTTCCCTATTTATGAAACTAGCCTTGTATAGAGAAATGCATGGAAAGTTAGACATTGATATATCTTTACCATTGTTCTTTTAAGGATAAGCATATTATGTGTAATTTTTGTCTGATCTTGTTGAAAAAGAAAGAGAAGGAAATGCACCCCCTGGTTTTGTAATGCTGTTTTAATTTTCAGTCATTTGCTTTCCAAAGTGATACCTATGTGTGTATATGTTGCTAAGTAAAGTTCATTTAAACCATGAAAGAAGGAGAAATTGAATTTACATCTCTGTCATTATTTTCTTGAGTGAGAAATTACATTATATTGATCATTTGAAAGTCAATGTATACAAGGAAAAAAAGGGGGGAAAAAGAGTTTAAGTAGTTTCTATTGTTGCAATAAATTATATTATGAGAAAACATGATAATTCTGCCTTTTCATAAATCATATTTACATGCATCTGAGTGTTTCATTTTCAAAAAAAATATGTATATAAATGTATATCTAATAAGTGAGTATTTTGTTTTATTTTTTTTTAAAAAAGAATATCTATGTTGAGTACAAACGTTAAATTGGAATTTTAGTTTCATTTTTTTTTTTAAAAAGGAACTTTACAAGCATATATATGTGTTCACCGAAATGCATATGTATCTATATATAAATCTATTTGTAAATGCAGTATATATATATAGAATAATTTAAGCTCAAATAAAAATACAACAGAAAATACATTTTAAAACTACAAGCAAAATTTCCAGTGAACAATTTATAGTAGTGGGCGAAATGCCCTAAAAAAAAGAATTTACACAGTTCCAAGGTTGTTTTTTTTATTTTATAAAAAAAAAAATTGTGGCGGGACTATGGACTGCGAAGTCCACAGCCCCCGCCTCTCTATATGAGCATGGTGTGGGGAGGAGGCTACGCCTCCACCCACACCATCGGGTGTGGGTGGAAGCATAACCTCCTCCCCACACCCCTCGTCTTCGCCAGAGCCCCCCCGCGGGCTATACACCTACACCCCTCCCCGAAACCTTAGTCTATTCCTCCGCCATAGGAAATCTCCCCCGCGGACTGCTTCCACTCCCCCGCATCTCTGTCTGCGCTGATACCCTGCGGCTACTCCCTGCCGACACACTCCCCACCACGGTTATGTAACCTCCACCTATCTGTGCCCCTCCGTTGAGTAGTGTCCAAACCACCGTGCCCTTCTCAGCTCCCGCGGCCACGTCCCCTGTGCGCCTCACGACAGCGTCGCCGCCACTCCACCTCCGTCGGTGGCTCTTCCTTGAAGACCCCTCTGCGGCAGCAAACACCATTGCTAAGTCTACCAGTAGCTTACATAAGATTTATACATGTATGCTTTTAACAAAAAAAAAAAAAAAGTTAGAATGGTTCAAACCAACATACAAACCTTCGTGGGCACTTCCAATGGCTTCTCAGAACAAACCCTAACCCTGCAAGAATGAGGGAAAACAAAATGCAAAAACAAAAGAAGTGAAAATAAGTTTAGGGCAACAAGGCAGGGAGATAACAATAAAAAAATAGGTTTAGGGTTCATTTGAGGAAATTGTTTTCTTTTTTATAAATGAATTTCTTTAATTTTTTTTTTGTAGGATATAAGTGTACATATATGTGAACCATATTATTATTATATATATATAGATATATATATGTATAATATTGGTTGCTAATGGTTGGTAATTTCATCCAGGAAGTAATTATATTTAATTGATAGGTTCATTCTATTATAAATGTTTAATTAGGTATATATATATTCTTATATAAATATGTACGATATTTGTGTATATATATGAGAACAATATTATATATATATATATATATATATATATTATATCCTTTGCAATTAAACTGGCATTTTCATTTGGATAATAAATATATTTGGATAATAGATCCATTTTATAACAAGTGTTAATTATAAATATATGTATTATTTATTACTATTTATATAATAAGGAAGCCTTTTAGAGTAAATTAAGTAGGGGTTATAAATTTTTCCTTTCAATATTTTAAGACAACAAATAAATTTATAAGGGTGATTATGTATACGGGTATAATCGAAAAATCGACGAATATAATTATGAATCGAAGTAGAATCTTTTACAAAAGAATTTGTTTAACAAGCGAGAGTATTTTCATAACGGAATCTTTTTAACCCAAGCGTAAACCTAGTGAATGTTATCTTACGAAGATGGTCAACCCTGCGCTAGTGACCTGGTTTACCTGGTAATTCGAGAGACTAACCAAAATAGGCAAACTACGCAACCAAGTCAAGCAAAAGGGTAATAACTTTCACCACGTCGAAGACGCGTTATGCTGCTGGAATTTCACTAGATTTTAGGGTTTACTTTATGCCTTTTTTTTCTTTTTTAATTGTTTTGTTCTAACATCCAAAACTTGATCGAGCGCCATCATGTCTCCAAAATTAATCATTCCCTCCGTTCTGAGTCACGCTATGAAATTGAATTTGGAAACCATCTCACCTAGAAAAAAAAAAACTTAGGGTTCAGATTAAATTAGTCTAACGTTAGAAACGACATCTTAATTGTCGCATATACACTTAGGCGGCCTACACTTCATCTAGTTTATTGTCATGTTTACGCCTCAGGTGTATTGCCACCGAGCACGTAAGCGCGTGCGAGGTGGTTGTTAGGGATAGGGAGAAATTTTTTTTTGCGATTCGTGTCATGACCACATGGCAAATGTGCGCATGACATACGTGTTTTTGTGTCGTGACCGCATGGGAAATGCAGGCATGACATTTGGTATCAGAGCCTAGGTTTTTAAAATGCTGGGCTTATTTTAGGCTCATTATTGTTTCCGCAACTATGATTGACTTGTGGCTACCTCGTTTTGTAGGATGCCTCCCAGACGAGTTCGGCGAGTGCAGACCTGCTGCACTCCACCCACAGAGGTACGCACTGATTCATCAGTTGCGGGACCGGGTCAGCCAGATCCACCGGTACAGCCAGAGCCATAGGTATAGCCAAAACCATAGGTACAACCACTCCTACAGCCACAGCCAGTTCCTTAAGCACCGCAGGCACCACCGGCCCCACCAAATATGGGACCGCAGATATTACAGGCCTTACAGGCAATTTTATATAGGCTCCCACCGGCGGTAGTAGAGCCACGTGTCGAGCCCCGCGAGGATCCGCGAGAGGAGCCCCGCATAGAGCCGCGAGGGGCACCACGTGAGGAGCCTTACGTCGAGCTACACAAGACAGAGGAGGTTGGTTTGGCCAATAGGGCCTGTAGCAGGAGCCCCCCATGTTGGGCTAGATAGGACGAGACAGTGCGTGTAGAGCACGTGGGTCACATGCCTTATAAGTATCATGTAGAGGAGCCTATCAGGGGGCACAGAGATAGAGGAGATCCCACTAGAGACATACTGAGGTTGAACCCTCCTACATTCATCGAGACCATAGAGGGAGTTGAGGCAGAGGCCTGGCTTATCAGTTTAGACAGGTGCTTCGCGTTGCGTCCTTACGAGGGCAACACGAAGGCCCATGTGGCAGTTCACTTGTTACGAGATGCAGCAGCTACCTGGTGGCACACTGAGGAGTGCAAGCGCCACCTATCCTTAGACACCGTCACATGGGAGACCTTCATTGAGCGCTTCAATGCACGCTATCTATCAGACCACTATAGGCAGCGTCGTCTAGACGAGTTCCATGACCTCCAACAGAGAGGACTTACAGTGGCTCAGTATGAGGCTAGGTTTACAGAGCTATCTAGATATGCGAAGTATCTCCATGACGAGAAAATCCTGGTACACAAGTTTATCAGAGGGCTTAATCACGGTATAGCAGGGCCTGTTCGGATGGCAGACCCCCAAACTTTGAGTGATGCTGCTGAGAAGGCATACATCGCTGAGGAGATTCAGGGACGAGGGCAGAGTTATCGCCCTCAGTTTTAGGATCAGGGACAGCAGCAGCATCAGCAGAGTTTCCGTAGACCATCACAGCCCCCCCACAGAGGAAGATTCAGTTCAGTATCTTTACCTCCTAGACCCTCACAGTAGCAGTAGCAGCCACAACAGTAGCAGAGAACTAGGACACAACAGAGGTCACAGGGGGGACATAATAGGGGTTGGCAACAGTAGGGCCCGCGTAAAGATCAGAGATAGCAGGGACCACCTGCGGGACCCGCGAGGTCACAGCAGTCTTATAGGGGTTCACAGGGGTCTACTGGTAGATTAGGACAATAGCAATTGGGTAGGACCCAGACTATACAGGTACAGGTTAGGGGCCCTTGTTATGTTTGTGGTGGAGCAGGACACCTAGCTAGAGAGTGCCCACAAGGTTATACAGCAGGGGGTCAGCTTCGTGCAGGAGGTTCAGAGCAGATAGTGGGTGATGTGGGTAGATCCCACCATATGTTTGCAACGGTAGATAACCGCCAGGTAGATTTTCAGGCGTCTGTGATTGAGACGTTAGGTATGATTGGGGGTAACCCCATTTCTATTCTCTTTGACTCTGGTGCTATTGATTCATTTATATCCCCATCGTTAGTGGAGCGTTGCAGGTTGGTGGCCTCTAGGCAGGGTGATAGGTGGGTAGTTGAGTTGGCTTCAGGAGCCAAACTGACAGTAGATACCTTAGTCCATGATTGTGAGATTGCTTTGGGATCCTTCACTACAGTATGCGACCTTAGAGTCATGACATTAGGATCCTATGATGTGTTGTTGGGTATAGATTGGCTTGTGGCTCATCGAGCCAAGCTAGATTGTCGCCGAAAGGCGATCAGTTGTTTAGACGATCACAGCACATCAGTTGAGATTATGGGCATGCAGAAGCCCGCCGCAGTGCATATGATATCCGCTCAGCAGCCTAAGTGCTGCATGCGGAAGGGATGTCAGATGTTCGCCATCACAGTGAGCGATAGATCAGATGACGAGCCAGAGGCATCTTTGGATGATCATCCCATCCTTAGAGAGTTTGTCGATGTATTCCCAGCAGAGTTATCGAGGATGCCTCCCCGACGTGAGGTAGACTTTCATATAGACTTAGTGCCGGGTGCCGAGCTAGTGTCTTGTGCACCCTACAGGATGACCACACAGGAGCTCACTAAGCTCAAGCTACAGTTGGAGGACTTGTTGGAGAAGGGGCACATCCGACCGAGCATTTCACCTTGGGGCGCTCCTGTCATCTTTGTGAAGAAGAAGGATGGGTCTCTTCGTTTGTGTATGGACTACATGCAGTTAAATAAGGTGACGGTGAAGAACCGTTATCCTTTGCCCAGGATTGATGATCTTTTCGACCAGATGCAGGGAGCCAGGGTGTTCTCTAAGATAGACCTGAAGTTCAGGTATCATCAGTTACGCATCGCAGAGGCAGATATCCATAAGACCGCCTTCTGGACTCATTATGGGCACTATGAGTTCACAGTGGTTCCCTTCGGCTTGACGAATGCCCCTGCAGTGTTCATGAGTCTCATGAACGGGGTGTTTCGTACCTATCTAGATCGGTTCGTGATCATTTTCCTCGATGACATTTTGATCTACTCACGGACCGAGGAGGAGCATGAGGAACACCTTCGTCAGGTTCTACAGTGTTTGCGAGAGTAGAAACTTTATGGGAATTTGGGGAAGTGTGCATTTTTCAGGACAGAGGTTTAGTATCTGGGGAATATCCTTTCCGGCGATGGTATCTCAGTAGATCCATCGAAGATCAGGGCTATCAGGGATTGGCCAGCACCCACTACTGTGACAGAGGTCACGAGTTTTATGGGGTTAACTGGTTACTACCGTCGTTTTGTTGAGGGCTTCTCTCAGATTGCGCACCCCATCACTTCCCTCTAGTGGAAAGGGAAGAGCTTTCATTGGACTGAGCAGTGTGAGAGGGCCTTCGGGGTCCTCAAGGAGCATCTTACCAGTGCTCCTATTTTAGCAGTTCCTGATCCTGCAGCAGATTTCATGGTTTGCACGGATGCATCACTTGAGGGATTGGGAGCTGTACTTATGCAGGGTGGTAGAATGATTGCGTATGAGTCGCGAAAGCTCAAGACTCATGAGCTAAACTACCCCACGCACAACTTGGAGTTAGCAGCAGTGGTTCATGCTCTAGTCCGTTGGAGACATTTCTTGTTGGGCCGTCGCTTTGAGCTCCATTCCGATCATCACAACCTCCAGTATATCTTTACACAGCCGAATCTAAACGCCCGTTAGCGGCATTGGATGGAGTTCCTATGTGAGTATGACTTTGATGTCCACTACATCAAAGGGAAAGAGAACGTGGTTGCTGACGCATTGAGTCGGAGGCATCACGAGCTCTTGACCTTGACTTTGCGAGTGGACTTGAGGGATCGCATTATTTAGCATCTGCCAGAGGATGGGTGGTATCTTGAGGTGCAGCAAGAGATCAGTTCACAGAGGGCCCTTGTGGGCAAGTTTGCAGGGTATACACTTGACACAGATGGTTTACTTCGTCATCGACAGCGCATCTATGTACCCCGCGTAGGTGACCTGCGTATTGTAGTGCTATCAGAGGCTCATAGAGCACCATATGCGGCACATCCGGGGGTGAAGAAGATGCATACTGATCTTCGACAGCTGTACTATTGGGCAGGTATGAGACGAGGTATAGCAGAATTTGTTGCTCATTGCCTTGAGTGCCAGAGGGTCAAGGCCGAGCATCAGCATCCAACGGGTCTTCTATACCCACATGATATACCTGAGTGGAAATGGGACACCATTTCCATGGATTTTGTTGTTGGTCTTCCTATGTATTCGCGTTGCCATAATGCCATCATGGTGACAGCTGACAAGTTGACCAAGGTGGCTCATTTTTCTCCTGTGCGCACGACGTACAATGTGTTAGCTGTGGCAAGGGTATTCTTGGATGACATTGTGAGACTACATGGGGTACCCCATCGCATCATCTCAGACAGAGATCCAGTGTTCACTTTAGCATTCTAGAGAGCCTTACAGCAGGCATTGGACACACAGCTCAATTTTAGCTCCGCTTATCACCCTGAGACTGATGGACAGATAGAGTGGGTGAATCAGGTATTGGAGGACATGCTTTAGATGTATGTTATGGACCATCAGTCTAGATGGGAGGAGTATCTTTATCTAGTTGAGTTTGCCTACAATAATGGGCATAACAGCTCGTTAGGTATGCCTCCTTTTCAGGCTTTATATGGCAGGCCATGCAGGACACCATTGAGTTGGGATCGGATTGAGGATAGAGTCGCTATTGGTCCAGAGCTAGTTCAGGATATGGAGCAGCAGGTCACACTGATTAGAAAGAGGTTGCAGGAGGCACAGGATAGGCAGAAGAAGTATGCTGATGCTAATAGGATAGATCGAAGCTTCTCAGTGGGAGACAGGGTATTCCTTAGAGTGCGGCCACACAAGAGTCCAATCCATTATGGAAAGGGCTCTAAGCTCGCACCACGGTTCGTAGGACCCTTTGAGATTTTAGAGCGGATAGGACCAGTTGCCTATCGTCTAGCATTGCCACCTAGCCTGTCACGTATCCATGATGTCTTTCATGTTTCTGTTTTGAGACGATATATATTTGATGTATCTCACATCCTGGACTAGAGTGCTTTACAGGTAGAGGCAAGCGGACAGTTGGTGCTGGAGCCAATTCGCATATTGGCTAGTCAGACGTTGGGCCTTCGAGGTCGAGAGCTGGACCAGATTAGGGTCCAGTGGGATCGATATGACGAGGTCACGGCGACTTGAGAGGATGCAGCTAGTTTAAGGGCACTCTATCCTCACCTTTTTGACAACTTCCAGGAGGAAGTTCAGTCTTAGGGGGGAGGATGTGAGGCCGACTATTTTACCTCCCATAGTTTGATCATTGTGCTATTCAGTAGTGACTATGTTTCATTATGCAGACTTGATGTTTTATCTCACTGATTTGATATATGTGATTTGATTCGGTCATATTGGATGATATGTTGTGGTTCGATATATGGGATTTATATTAGATGTTATTTTGTTATGAGATTCCAGTTGTTTATGTGATGTGAACTATTTGACATGTTATGGAAAATGCAGTTAACTTGTAGTTATGTATTGATGTATATTTCGATTTGCGTGGAGTTAATTTCAGTTGCTTTGGCTATGACATTTCTGACAGGACTGACACTTGATCGAGATGTGCAGGTTTTACTTTCCCTAGCCACCAGAAATCAAAGGTAGGATTCACACCATGTTATCCCCTATTAAGCTGATCCGTTCCCAAGAGGGATAAGGATCACGTGTGTAGTTGAATGATGATTTATTGTGCTTGGGTTAATTTTAATTATTTTTAACCTTAGTACCCCTTCCTTTCTTATTCTGATTAATATTAAGTGTTGTAAAATTTTATTTCAAATTTATGCCACTTGGTATTTTTATTATTCTTTTTGGGCCATTTAAATGTGGATTTTTGACCCCTTTCATGAACCCTAGGGTCCCAAAAGTTACCCTAGGTGGTCAACCATGAGTCTAGGGTCAACTTGGACCATCTAACCCTAGGTTTGACTCACCTTAGGCCACCTTAAACCATGGTGGGGTAAAAGTGACGAATTTTGGAAGAGGGAAGATGAGGGATGGGCCTTGCCCTGGTAAGAACCCATCTCCCATCCCTATGTTTTGGGAAGCATTCCCAAGGAAGATTAGGGAGGTCTCCAAGAGTCCTCCCAAACTCCCAAGTGAGTGGGAGCACCACTCAAGGCCATTGTCTTCTTGAGGTGTGAGTGGGAATCCAACTCACCACTTGTCCCCCTCCCACTTGTGTGGAAGCACAAGTGGATGAGGTGGAGATGGAGGTGGAGTGAGAGGAGGACATTTGTCATCCTCTTACCTTCTCAATCTTACAAGTGGTTTTGGAGGAGGGAGGAGATGGTGACAAATGTCACCTTCTCATTCCCTCAAGGCCAAGTAGGTGGCCTATAATAGCTCCTTTTGTAGAGGAGTGGGGGTTCTTCTCTCCTAGTCTTTTCCTTTGCAATTTGGAGACTTCTGGCAAATTTGAATTTTCCTTTCTAAGTTTGGAGGAGATAGAGAAGGTTGGAGAAATTTTGAAAGTTGGAAGGCTTGGGAAGGCTTGGAGCTCTTCACCAACTCTACTTCCATTATCAAGGCCTTGAAGGTAGGTCTCTTAACTTGTTTCTTGCTTTGCTTATATGATATCCCATGCTGGAATTTTGATTGTAAGTTTGTTTTTGCATTGTGATGTCTTGCATTTGATGTTGGGTTGGGAGTTATGGTGAGAGCACCTCCAATGGAGGTAATGCTCAACCTGTATGGGTAGGAGAGATGAACAATCCTTGGGGGTTCTCCCACAATATGTGTTATGCCTTAAGGGCTTATCATCATTTGACGAGGAGATACCTGAATGGCAAGAGTGCCATGCATTTTGGTTTGTGATTCTTGTGGATTGTGGTGTTCTAAGATTTTGGCTTGAGGCCAGGTGTTAAAATTTTTTGTATTTTTTGGGAGCCCTTTTAAGTTGAGAGGTCTATTCCCTACCCTCACCAAACTCATTTTTATGAGTTGAGTATTGTGTTAATCCTATGGGGGTTGATCTGTGTTTGTGTTATTGTGAGTGTTTTTGTTGTGAAATGGAACCCTGTGTGAAACCCCTACTTCCCTGGCTCAGGGGTGACCCTCTTGTGGGTCTATGATAGGGAGGAGAGCTTTCCTTTCTCAGTGGCTGGGCTATTGTCTTGTTGTTATGTTCAGTTACAGGTTTACAAGTGAAGAAGGAGGAGTGGGATAGAGCTCCTTTTTGTGTGGCTTGGAAGTGGTTTAATGGCTGTTTGGAGCCTTGGCCATTGTGGCCTTGTTACATTGTAATTCTGTATGAAGCTACTATGTTAATATTATGTAGTTGGCTGTAAATGTTTACTCAATGTAAATTTTCTGTTATTGGGGGTTAAAATAGTTGTCTTCCCTATTTATGAAACTAGCCTTGTATAGAGAAATGCATGGAAAGTTAGACATTGATATATCTTTACCATTGTTCTTTTAAGGATAAGCATATTATGTGTAATTTCTGTTTGATCTTGTTGAAAAAGAAAGAGAAGGAAATGCACCCCCTGGTTTTGTAATACTATTTTAATTTTCAGTCATTTGCTTTCCAAAGTGATACCTATGTGTGTATATGTTGCTAAGTAAAGTTCATTTAAACCATGAAAGTAGGAGAAATTGAATTTGCATCTCTGTCATTATTTTCTTGAGTGAGAAATTACATTATATTGATCATTTGAAAGTCAATGTATACAAGGAAAAAAAAAAGGGGGGAAAAAGAGTTTAAGTATTTTCTGTTGTTGCAATAAATTATATTATGAGAAAACATGATAATTCTGCCTTTTCATAAATCATATTTACATGCATCTGAGTGTTTCATTTTAAAAAAAATATGTATATAAATGTATATCTGATAAGTGAGTATTTTTTTTTTTTTAAAAAGAATATCTATGTTGAGTACAAACGTTAAACTGGAATTTTAGTTTCATTTTTTTTTTAAAAGGAACTTTACAAGCATATATATGTGTTCACCAAAATGTATATGTATCTATATATAAATCTATTTGTAAATACAGTATATATATATAAATATAAATATATATAAATATAAATATATATAAATATATATATATAGAATAATTTAAGCTCAAATAAAAATACAACAGAAAATACATTTTAAAACTACTAGCAAAATTTCCAATGAACAATTTATAGTAGTGGGCGATATGCCCTAAAGAAAAAAGAATTTACATAGTTCCAAGGTTGTTTTTTTTATTTTATAAAAAAAAATTTGTGGTGGGACTGTGGACTGCGAAGTCCACAGCCTCCGCCTCTCTGTATGAGCATGGTGTGGGTGGGGACGTAGCCTCCTCCCTACCCCCCCGTCTTCGCCAGAGCCCCCCCGCGGGCCATACACCTACACCCCTCCCCGAAACCTTAGTCTATTCCTCTGCCGTAGGAAATCTCCCCCGCGGACTGCTTCCACTCCCCCGCATCTTTGTCTGCACTGATACCCTACAGCTACTCCCTGCTGACACACTCCCCACCACGGCTATGTAACCTCTGCCTGTCCGTGCCCCTCCGCTGAGCGGTGTCCAAACCACCGTGCCCTTCTCAGCTCCCATGGCCACGTCCCCTGTGCACCTCACGACAGCGCCGCCGTCACTCCACCTCCGTCGGTGGCTCTTCCTTGAAGACCCCTCTGCGGTAGCAAACACCATTGCTAAGTCTACCAGTATCTTACATAAGATTTATACATGTATGGTTTTAACAAAAAAAAAAAAGTTAGAATGATTCAAACCACCATACAAACCTTATTGGGCACTTCCAATGGCTTCTCAAAACAAACCCTAACCCTGCAAGAATGAGGGAAAACAAAATGCAAAAACAAAAGAAGTGAAAATAAGTTTAGGGCAACAAGGCAGGGAGATAACAATAAAAAAAATAGGTTTAGGGTTCATTTGAGGAAATTGTTTTCTTTTTTATAAATGAATTTCTTTAATTTTTTTTTTGTAGGATATAAGTGTACATATATGTGAACCATATTATTATTTTATATACATATATATATATATATATATATATATATATATATATATGTATGTATAATATTGGTTGCTAATGGTTGGTAATTTCATCTGGAAAATAATTATATTTAATTGATAGGTTTATTTTATTATAAATTTTTAATTAGGTATATATATATATATATATATATATATATATATATATATATATATATATATATATATATATATATATATATATATATATATTCTTATATAAATATGTACGATATTTGTGCATATATATGAGAACAATATTATATATATATAAAAAAAAACATATATATATTATATCCTTTGCAATTAAACTGGCATTTTCATTTGGATAATAAATATATTTGGATAATAGATCCATTTTATAACAAGTGTTAATTATAAATATATGTATTAATTATTACTATTTATATAATAAGGAAGCCTTTTAGAGTAAATTAAGTAGGGGTTATAAATTTTTCCTTTCAATATTTTAAGACAACAAATAAATTTATAAGGGTGATTATGTATACGGGTATAATCAAAAATTCGACGAATATAATTATGAATCGAAGTAGAATCTTTTACAAAAGAATTTGTTTAACAAGCGAGAGTATTTTCATAACAGAATCTTTTTAACCCAAGCGTAAACCTAGTGAACGTCATCTTACGAAGATGGTCAATCCTGCACTAGTGACCTGGTTTACGTGGTAATTCGAGAGACTAACTAAAACCGGAAAACTATGCAACCAAGTCAAGCGAAAGAGTAATAACTTTCACCACGTCGAAGACGCGTTATGCTGCCAGAATTTCACTAGATTTTAGGGTTTACTTTATGCCTTTTTTTCTTTTTTAATTGTTTTGTTCTGACATCCAAAACTTGATCGAGCGCCATCATGTCTCCAAAATTAATCATTCCCTCCGTTCTGAGTCACGCTATGAAATTGAATTTGGAAACCATCTCACCTAGAAAAAAAAAACTTAGGGTTCAGATTAAATTAGTTTAACCCTAGAAACAACATCTTAATTGTCGCATATACACTTAGGCGGCCTACACTTCATCTAGTTTATTGTCACGTTTACGCCTCAGGCGTATTGCCACCGAGCACGCAAGCGCATGCGAGGTGGTTGTTAGGGATAGGGAGAAATTTTTTTTCGCGGTTCGTGTCATGACCACATGGCAAATGTGGGCATGACACACGTGTTTTTGTGTCGTGACCGCATGGGAAATGCGGGCATGACAACTCAAAAATATCACAACAAAAAATACAACTGCTCAAGGTAGTTTAAAACCAAATCATTTTCATCCTTGTCATACGAGAGATCCCACTCATACGGATCTCCTTCGTCCAAGCCGTGGTCCTTGACATTGTCCTCCTCACCTTTGTTAATACTGTTCTCACTCCCGCCTTAAGCAAGTTTTGAAATTTTCCCACTCCTCATCCTTGCACCCATGATGAGTGTCAAGTGAATACGAAAGTTAGTTCAAAAACTCACACACACAAAAGTGAATGCTAAAGTTCAAACACACACTTCACACACACAAAAGTAAACATAATTCAACATGCCAATTTTCAACTCACACTAAGTGAATGTGAAAGTTAAAACTTACCTAAACACATAAATAGTAAATAGATCAAATAAGCGAATGACAAAGGTAGTTCGCTTACATTTCACACACAAAAAAATGAATGCACAATTAACTCAAACAAATTAAGGTGATGCCAAAGTTCAAACATATGCTTCACATAAGCAAAGTGGATGCCAATACATAAGCAATAAGTGGCTCAAATCCAAGTGAGTGTCAAAGTTAGTTCACTCACACACACACAAAGTGAATGTGATTTAAGTTAGTTGATACACATTTCACACACACAAAATGAATGCCAAAGTTCATTCACATAAACATGTGCACACATAGTGAATGCCAAAGCTAACATTCAAACCTACCCACCCACACATAGTCAAAGCCGAAGTTCATTCACACACACATACATTTTACACAAAGTGAACATCAATTTTTTTGCACACACACAGAGTAAGTGCCAAAGCTCATTCACACACACATGCACTCAAAGTGAGGTAAATTAGTATCATGGATTTCCTATTATCCTACATTATTTAAGTACTACGGTTCATCGAATGTCTTGATTTCTTATAATTTATTTAGTGGATGACTTTGGGGCACTAGTAGATATTTCACTTCTTTTTGACTGAATGAGAGGCTATAGTTCTTTGATGGTTTGTTTATGATTTAGTTCATGTTGTTATTCATTTAATACCATTCTATTATTTTTACTTGCAAAAAAAAAATGAATTTCTTATAGTATTTATAGTCTTGCCCCACCAACTACTACATGTAATGACTATCAAGTAATAAATATACACTATTTAGCAATAGGCCTATAAATATTTGTGCCTATCGACCATTTGATAGCACCTTTGGTGCTTTTACTAGTTTTATATATGTTCATTCTCTTTGTAAAGTCATACATGTAATGACTATCAAGAAATAAATATACACTATTTAGCAATAAGCCTATAAATATTTGTGTCTATCGCCCATTTGAGAGCACCTTTGGTGCTTTTACTAGTTTTTATATATGTTCATTCTCTTAGTAAAGTCAATCAAAAAAGATATTTTGGAGTGCTTCTACTATTTTTTGCATTGCATACCTAATTGTTGTTGGGATGATCTGTAGATCGTCATAAGCTTTAATTTGCTGCTGTACAATTACCTTCAAATATATGTTAAGTAGCTTACGCGCGAAGAAGCCATCCACCTGGAAATGATGAAGAGCTGACGGCAGGTCGAGGTCATCTCGTCCGGAAAGGAATCGCTGTCTTGGTTAATGTAATTTCTTCCCTCTCACTTATTAAGGGGAAGAAAGTTCGTAGAGGACACTCAGATTGGATGGAAATGATGTATTTGTCAGGTACTTACTACCAACCAATAATGATTGTGGCCGGCGCATAATATCCACACAAGATTGCTCAACATGTGGTAATTTTTTATTGAATCAAAAAAGCAGTTCGCCAATGAAATACTAGTAAAGAAAGATATATAGATTAGTGTGGTTGGTTATTAGGTAGTTTTATGGACTGTTTGATCTTGTGGATGTTATTAAAAATCTTGATTCATTCAATTTTAAAGTAAAAATTTATCTGATGGCGGAAACTCTGTCTCAGCAGGCTCTGGGATGGGCTGCCAGAGACACCTCTGCTGTTTTCTCACCCTTCCACTTCTCTCGGAGGTATTGCTCTATGACCCTTTTCTCATCTTCTTATTCCTCTACGTTCCATGATACTTTATATCAGACTATATGAAATGACAGAGCGAATGGAGCTGAGGATGTGAGCATCAAGATCCTTTTCTGTGGCATCTGTCATACAGACCTCCATTTTGCCAAGAACGACTTTGGAACAACTACCTACCCAATTGTTCCCGGGTAAATTTCATTCTTCTTTATCTTCATCAGATTTATTGCTTTATGCCTTAAAGGCTTATCCCAACTTAGAATATGGAAAACAAAAGTTTTGAATTGAGATTTTATTTTATTTTAGTTTTCAAATTACTCAAAATTTAGGATGAAACACTTATTTTTAATGTGGAGTACTTCATAGATCGTGAGGGTTTTAGTCCCTCTATCCCCAGACTGATTTATCAAAGAGGTCTCTTTTATTTTAGTTTTTATTCATTAACACAAAAAATAAGAACACTTTATCACAAAAAAAGTTTGAATTGTATGATCAACTTGCATCCGCTTCTGTATATACACATCTTTGTATATATATAAAACATATATTTATGTTTTTATTTGCCTCGTTGCTTCTACTCTTTCAAATGGTGTCTTTTACCCTTTCTGTTTTTAGTTGACAGGAGTTTGATTACTATGCTAGTATGATGCATAGGGGAACAGCTGGGATAGCTCAGTTGGTAGAGCGGAGGACTAAAAATTAATGAATAAATGAATGAAAGTTTTAAATAGCGTCTAGGAGGGATTGGATAACAAACTATACTGTTAAAACAAAAGTCCAAAACAAATAGGCCACACAATGTCTAACTGGTGTTGGAAATAAGCTACACCGGACCAACAATGGACTGGGCATTGGCCAGTAGCTCAGTTGGTAGAGCACTCCAGCAGAAAATGGATAGTCGTAGGTTCGAATCCTAACTGGTCCATATGAGCGGCAGCTCAACAATTGGTAATAGAGCTAAGCTAAGAGCCCCAAGCGCCTATAGTGTGGCTTAAGGGGGTGTTGGAAATAAACCACACCCAGACCGATGGACTAGCCATAAAGGACTAGTAACTCAATTGGTAGAACACTTCTGCAGCAAATGGATAGTCTTAGGTTTGAATCCTAACTGGGTCCATATAAGCAACAGCTCAACAATCCGAAAAAAAAAAAAAAAATTTTAAATCACACTTGTGCTCTAACATCCTTGAGAATTGTAATTTTGGACATCTTAATTATTACTTCTGAAATTCTTAAGAAATTTATGTTTCTATGATTTGAGGTTGTTTTAAAAGATGTTTGTACCTGTTTTTGACAATCTAGTAATGTTGAAATACAGGCACGAGATTACTGGTATAGTAACTGATGTGGGAAGCAACATTGAAAATTTGTTCAAAGTAGGTGATCGAGTGGGTGTGGGATGCATGGTTGGATCTTGCAATGCCCCCACCTGCGAGCCCTGCAAGGAAGGCTCAGAAAGTTATTGCCCTAATGTGATCCTCACTTACAACAGCGTTTACCATGACGGAACTCCAACTTTTGGAGGCTACTCCAACATAATAGTCGTCAATTACAGGTTAAACAATTTTGATATCAGACAGAATTTAAGTTCAATAAGAACAAGTCTTTTGGAGAAAAAGTGTTTGAACAATTTGAGTTCCTATGCTTGTAGATATGTAGTTCAATTTCCAGAGAAGCTGGCGCTGGATGCAGGGGCTCCTCTGCTGTGCGCAGGAATAACAGTTTACAGTCCCATGAAATACTACGGAATGACTGAAGCAGCAGAGGGAAAGCATTTGGGAGTTGTGGGATTGGGTGGATTAGGACATGTGGCCATTAAATTTGGCAAAGCGCTTGGCATGAGGGTGACTGTCATCAGCACTTCTTCACACAAAGAACGAGAGGCCAAGGAATTACTTGCTGCGGATGACTTCCTTGTTAGCAAGGATCACCAGCAAATGCAGGTAAACCCTATCCTCACTAAGGGAAGGCTTATCAATCAGGCATGTTTTTTTTAAGTTTTGATTTTTATATTATGAAAAATATTTTTATAAAGTGAAAAAAGCCAGTAATAGTTGACCTGTTTTAGAAATAACATAAATATTGTTTTAAGATAGATCTACACTTATATATGTGTAAGTTGTTTTTAAAATTAAATATTAAATTTGGTATATGAGATATAGTTTAAAATTTGTAAGATAGGGAAATTAGTTCATATAATATAAAGATTTTGTAGAGTGTTATTCTTTTTGAGCACTCTACTTAAACTTCACTTAAACATCATTTGGTTCAATGGTCAAACAGTTAATAGTAAATTTACACTTCATCCATACCAAAACGTGGTGAATATTTGTCTTATTTTTATTGGTCAAAATTGACATTTGACTCTTGAAGTGGATGATGTTTAAGAATAGCCCTTTTCTAATAATCCATGATAATATAGATGGATTTCTTGAGTCCTTCTCAGTTTTTTTCTTCAAACTTCAAATCTTTCTCGAGTTTGTGAGGTTCCATCATGACTCGATATTTGAGTCACGGGTGTCATGGTGTTTGCAGAGTCTTCTTTTTGGCTCCCAATGCCTTGGTGCTACTCATGGCCCCTTGTTTGTGATTTTGGCTAATCCCCTTATGGAAGGCTTTCAATGTTGCATTCAATAGTTTTAGAGGCTTCTTTGTTTGTGAGCCACCTGATCACATAGGTTTTGCTCCTCTCTTTCAATAGGCTTCACAATCTTCTTTGTCTTTTTGGTGACTTGGCAAGCACAATTCTCATAAACTATTCATCATTTGATATAATGACACAAATGGCTTCCCTTTGAAATCATTGATTTGAGGTCATTGCAGGTCCCAACTTCCCTTTTGTCTTCTCTCCTCTTAGAGGTTTCTCTCGACTGCTGCCCATTGACATCCCTTGGGATATGCTAGCCATTGATTTGTGGCACTCTACTTAAATATCATCTACTTTAATGGTCAAACACTCAATAGCAATTTTACACCTCATCCAAACCAAAAAATGGTAAATATTTGTCCCATTTTTATTGGTCAAAATTAACATTTGACTCTTAAAATAGATGATATTTAAGAATAATCGATTTGCGATAACATTCAAGTATGCAAATTTGCTTGCACGACCTCCTCCATTCGCCATTGAGCCTGACTCCATAGTGGGCCTTGCTCCAATATGCCTACTCTTCTATTAGGGGACTTTTGAAGCTTTTGCCATGTTGGCATATCTTTGTTTGCACTAGCCGTCGATATATAAAAGCGATTTAACAATCAACTCCTCGGGCTTCCCTTTGTAAAATGAAGTCGGTCCTTGAGGATCTTTGTGCGAAAGCTACTTCTCTTCATCAACATTGTTCTCATTCCGCCAAGTGTGTTTAAAGACTTTGTCAAATGATACCAGTTTGATGTGGCGTCTCTGCCTCAAATTCAACACATGTTCCCACTACTCCAATGCCATTGATTACAAGCCACCAGTTGATATTCGTTGTGGTTGATTGAGATTTACTCTCCGCTAGATTTTGCGGGCACTTTAGAGTCTAGACTAAAGAACAATAGATGGCGCATGCATTCAGTGGAGGCCATTCTGGCTCCTCATCATCCCCACAAAAGTCATCCGTACCTCCACGTCAAAAACCCCATCCTATAGCGAACAACCATTTGCCTCTCCTAAAGATTATCCATTGAAGTACACTTCCCCTTCTCCTCCAAAGGCTCCTTATTCTTCACCAAAGCAACCACATTGTTCTGAAGCTTCACCACCTTTAGAGAGATCTCCATCTCCTTCACCTTAGGACTCCCCAAAAAGAACTCCATCTCAGAAGTCTCCTGAATCTCCAAGACCTTCTCCGAAACAAAGTCCTCAAAAGGAACAGGTTGCAATCGAAACTTCTACACAAGGTGATTCTTTTGCTCTTCATGCTACCATATGGTTTAACTACATTCTCAAGAAGAGAAAAAAGGTGATGAAGCCAATGATAGAGGTTTTCTCAAAGCTCGTGTCTCTCTTAGGGCAATCTCCTCCACCTATGAAGGCCAAAGTAAGATCCTCTATTTCCATTGATGCTGAGGGTACTAGATATGCTGAAATTACAAATCCCTTGTGTGACGAGGAAGAAGGAGAAATGCAAATATCTGATTATCAAGTAACAAAAGTTGCACTTGAGAAGCAAACAAGGGAGGGTATCAAAGAAAGTGTGAAATTTGCCTTTGATACTATGATTTAGAAAATGGATAAAGGTAAAGAAAAAAAAAGCAATTGAAAGTAAAGGTGGAAGAATTGATATCTTATATAATATTTGGTGAGCTCAGTCTAATCTTCATCCATAATATCAACTCCTTAATTTATCAAGGTTGTGAATAAGCATAAACCTCTTGCAGGGGAATTTACTAATAGCATAAAAGCTTCCTAAAGCTTGGACTGATGAATTGATTTCATTGTGGATCTAAACTCATTGGTGAAGTTTTCATTTTATATCATAAGATTCAAGATGAATTTAACTCAAAAAAACATCGGGAAGAGAAATTCAATGGCGAATTGTAAATATTGGAACAGAGTTTTCTGCAAATCTTGGATATGGTCAAAGTTGATTTCAACAGTCTTGTCTTAGAAGAAATTATTGATGGTAAAGATTTTCATTTGCATAAAGAATGGAAAGAGGCTCATAAATACAGAATGAAAACTTAAAAAGGAGGAAAAGATAAATTCAACGAAGCTTTTGCTCTAGCCCAAAGTACCTTGGATGATATTCGTGAATTCATTGAGACGATTCCATGCACATTTTCTGATGAACATGATTTAATCAACTCGGTAGATGTCTTGAAAGAGCAACTGGAAAAGGTGATTAAGGAGGAATCATCTAAAGAGTCGGGGTTTTTCATCATCATGTTTCAGCAATGCTCTTCTCATAACAAGTGACTTACCCTTTTCTGGTTCATCTTCATAACTATATGATTCCTTAGCCTCCTCATCAACATGTGCAACTCTCGCTCTCCCTTCTGACGTCTTGCTAGGGCTTATTTGACCTTGGTGACATTCAAAAGCTGGGTGTCCTCCTCCTCCACATTTGAAATAGGTTCCTCTAAAAGGTCTTCCATTGCTTCCCCGTATCTTCTTTCCAAGTTTTGCATATTTATAATGCACTAATCTCCATTGATTTAGCATTTACAGATAACAGATTTCTAGTAGCAGGGGATTGGGTTGTTCAAAGTTAAGGAGAATTGATGTCACTTAAAAACCATTTACAAGGATTCCTTGATGATGAAGGGACATGAAGTGCAGCATTGTCAAAGATCTCAGTTTTATGAAGTCTATAGGATGGAGAAGAGAAGTCATGAAGGAACCAATGACCTAGAAATTTTAAATCTTCTAGAGCATCAAAGTTGAAATTGCTTGAGGACAAGCAATTTTGAGAAGGGAGGACTTGTCATGTCTTCTGTCAAATTAAATTCCAATTAAATAATTAATTAGTCCAATTGTCATTTCTAGTGGACTAAGGGAGAGAATTTGGTAAAAAATATTTATTTAATATTTAATTGGAAATTAGAAATCAAAGACAAGTCAACAAAGAGGATCAAAATGAATATTAAATATTGATATTTAATTGGAAATTGAAAAATTGGCAAGAGGGAAAAAATCAAAGGAAGGATCAAGACAAATATCCAAATATTAATATTTTATTTGTTCAATATGGTGCATGGATTTCTAGGAGAGATAATGATAAGGCTCCAAAGAATTTTAGAAATATATCTTGCATTCTTATCTTCAATAAAAGCTAGAAAAAGTTGATAACTTGCGGGATAAAAAAATAGGATAAAAATTGTTTTTAAAGCAATTTGTTGACAAGTTGGATAGGGAATAAGAATTGTTATTTTTAATTGATTTTTTTTCTCATAACAGGGATGTTGGAATTCGTGCCCCCCTTTTTGGTGCTTCAAAAATTATTTATATATGAAGAATTTCTTCATTTGGGGGCCTTTTTCCAAATCAATTTCATGAAAACTTGAACATTGGTCTTTCCAACATTTGAGGACGAAAACCCTCGAGTGTTAGAGATCATTGGATGAAAATCCAATGGTTTCAAGGATCAGAGGACAAAACCCCTTTGATTCTACAGGGCAAATTCATACAGAGTTTGCATTTGTGCTTTATAGGATTGTAGGAGTTTAGCAGTCTATTATTGGTGTTGTTGGTGATTGTAATACAATATTTAATGGTGTTTTTATAAATCTCAGTATTGGTGATTGTGCTTCTAGAAGTTACAGGTCCAGCTTGTGATAAATTGTGAGTTATTACATGTAGCTTGGAACAAATTGGAATAGTTTTGGATATTTTTAATGTCTAGTTCATGTAGCAGGTGTTATGAACATGATTTTGATATTTTAACATGTATTTCAGTCCATTATAACAGTTCTATAAAAGTTGTGAAGCTTCAGTTGAAGTTGGATATTAAAACTGTGTAATTTGTGTATATTTTGTGGGGTTTTTCTTTATAATTTTACATCCAGTTTGTAATAGCTATTGTAGCTGTTATGATTGCTGTTACTACAACAATATATTATTTAATTCTCATATAAATTCCAGAAAATCAAAAATACAAGAAGTATTGAGTTGTTTGGAGTAAAAATTGTCAATTATGGTTGACAAGTTTTTATTAAATTAAGCTAAATTTGAGCTAGTCTTTGCAAGCCATTTAATCTTAGTAATTTTGTCATAAATAATTTGTGTGGGACATTACACTCTTGATGTAAATCTCACTCTAGATGAGGTCGCCTCTTTCGAGCTCCTCGATGTACATTCTTGTCTAGACTAATTTCAAACTAGACTTACTGTGAAGGAAGAATTCTCACATTTCCATTCTATTACTAATCTCCATATTCCCATTCCTTCTCCGACAACTAAGGCTCCTTCCTCCCTTCATCCATCAAAATTTGACATTTCCTAGGAATTCTCTCCTAAACACCTCCAATTTCCCACTTTTTGAGTAAACAACCCTTACCCCTTAAACTCTAATGCTCTTCTTCTTAGGACCCCCATTTGGAGGCTCTTGGGAGCATGAAAACTCCTTGTGGAAGTTCAAAAGGATTCATCATTGGATGAGTCCCTTCCACTCTTTCGGTCATGGCTCCCTCAAATTAGACCCTCGCTCTCTTCTTCATGGTTTCATTCTCTCTCCATGAAACCATCCCTCATTTCCCCTTTCCTCGCTCCCACTTGGAACCCACAAACAGGTTCTGCTCCATATTTTTAGTTTGCAAAGCAGTTCAGTTCCCTTCAATTGGAAGCAGAGCTTAAATTTGACGGTCGACCCTGCCTGTCAAGTAATTTTTTATGACAGTTATCCATTTAAAGGTGCCTTTAAAATACTATGACATATTTAGTATAAGTAAAATTATATATAAACCAAATATATATGTCATCATAATCCTATATAAATTTTGACAATCTGTCTAAAATCTCTCCTTTCATTTGATAGTCTTCTTAAAATTTTAATTGTATTTTACGGCAAAAATGCTCAAATACGGCTATACGGCCATCAAATTTAAGCCCTGATTGGAAGTGAAATAATTCTACAAAAATCAGTTGCCTTAGGGTAGGTCCGCATGCGACTGCTTAGCTTGTTTTGGCTAGCAGCCACTGTTCAATTTTTTAAGGAGATATTTGTGGAGCTAGTGACCCCATGAATATTTTATTTTTCTGCTTATTTTAAGCAGTTATCTTAATTTGTAGTTTTTTACTATATAAAAAAACAAAAACTAATTATCAATAAAGAATTATTTATTTATATAGAAAATTTAGGAGATAAGATTTAAAAGAATTTTTTTTTTTTAAAAAGAAGGAAATATATGCAACCACATAACATATTTCATTCTGCATAACTTCAGCCCCCCTTTTTTTCACAGCTTATTTTCATTCCCTAAAATGCAGTTGCTTCACTATAATAAGAAAAAAGATTCCAAATTATCCTTTATGCATAATTTAAAATTTGCATGGACTACCAGTGCTGCTCAAATTTAAGCAGAAAATCTATTTATACAGTAGCATGGAGACATGAAATTAGTCACCACAATATGCAACTTCCTAACTCAAAACCATCTTTGCTTTGAACTCTTGGGTCATCCATTTCCGAAATATGATACCAACCTCAGCGAAACTGATATAGGACATGTGTCTTGAAAATTAGTTTGTTGAGGTTGCTTCCATTCACATTTCATGTGGAAGTGCGACTAGATTCCACTAGGAAGCCAGCAAAGAATCGTACTTTAATATGGAAGACACCAAAAGAAAGTTGAGAACAAATATTGCAAGGATAACCTAATTATCTGAGTATATCAAGGAGGAAACGCTCACTGCCAAAATCCATTAGCGAATGACTACCGATCTCGAAGACAAGTTTACTGACTGATCTTGCTAGATCCAAGCAAAATAATGAATTGCTCTGTGTACAAGTTTAGGATGGCAAAGAAAGGTGTAAAAGCTTATAGGGCACTACAATAATACTTCAGGTCATATGCGACCTTTATGTCACCACCTGACAAAGAATCGTTGCCTCTGATATGGTCATGTTTAGACACTTTGTGACAACGAGGATCTTCATAGAGAGTCAATTCCCATGTTTCTTTAGGCCTTTTCCACCACCCTGTTTCACATCGGAGTTGATTAGAGTTAGTTCTTAATTGAGCAATAAGGATCTTTGCTTTCCACGAAATACTAGCCCCTATGTACACTTTTTATTGATGATCACATGTGGGGTTGAATTCGTCAAGATTATATTTCTTCTTTCTCCCAAGCACTTTCCCCCATAACCTCTTGTGGATCTTATCCATAACAAAATCCTTTACCTATTTGTTATTCGTGGGGCAAGCATTCAAGTAGATATTCCATTTGTTGTTTTGTCTCATCCAAGTCTTCTTTCTTTCGCCTATGTTGTCATTGAAAACAACCTTAGGCCATCTACCTACCTCCATTCGCTCAATTCTTTTTAAATACCTTATGAGACGCATCATAGCAATTGCTTCAATAGGAGCTGCCCCTGTTTCACTCAACATTATCTCGTAAGGAACCAAACCTTTTATTTTGAACTTGCTTGTGATCAAGTACTTTTGAATTTTTTCAATTTGTTTCCACTTTGAATTTGAAGTGTTGCTAGTCCACAATACACATCCATAAAGCACCACCGGAAAGACCAAAAGCCCAAAAAGAACTTGTGTAGTGTTCCAATCCCATAATTTTCCCTCCTTACATCTATTTTGAAGAGCATATAATGGTTTCCATCCTCCCAAGGTTCTTTTCTTTCTGCAACCCTCCCAACTAAGCTTGTTGTTGAAGTCAAACCCAAGGTATTTGTACTCCATTACCTCTTCAAGAGTATTGCCTTCAAAGTAGAACTTATACTGGCTACTCTTCCTTTTATTGGAGAAAATCACGATTTTGGTCTTTCTTGTATTGACTTGCATCCCCATTGTTCTACAAAAATGCTCGAGAGCATACAAGTGTTCTTGCAACCTACTAGCCGATTCAGCAATCAAAATAAGGTCGTCAACATATAAAAGAAGTTTTATCACAAATTCTCCCAATATGATCCCCTCCTTGCACGTTTAGCCACTCTTCAAGTTTGTCAATATATAATCCAAAAAGAGTAGGAGATAGTTGGAAACCTTGCTTGACCCAATGTCACTCCTAAAACTTTTCGAAATGCCTGTTGAAGTTCTGATTTTGACTCTGATCCCTTCATAGAGCCTATGGACAGTCGCTTTAAGATGCATAGGAATCCCAAGTTCTTCCATTCTACACCAAAGCTTATCCCTAAGAACCGTGTCAAAAGCCTTTTTGAAGTCAACAGAACAACAAAAAGCTTCTTCGCTTTCCCCCCAAACTTTTTCAATGATGTGCCTCAAAGTGATTCCATGATCAAATGTAGAGTGTTTAGGTCTAAAACCTGCTTGTCCTTTTGCTTGCTTTTCTTTTTCTTCTACCCACTTGTTGACTCTGTTTTCAACCATGCTACCAAATAATTTCGCAAACAAATGATTGATCATTATGGTCTTATAGTTTGAAGGATTATTAACGTCACCACTCTTAAAAAGAGGTATTGCTAGGCTGGTTGTCCAATCTCTTGAGAACCCTTACTGAATGATGTTGAAAATACTCATGCAGTGTGGTGTGAGGGTACTCACCCCCCATTTTAGATACTCCACTTGCATTCAACCAAATCCTTAGTTTTTCCTACACCCAATTTCTTAATACCAATCTCCACCTCTTGCAAGGTGAACAAATTTGTTGCAGTGTTAATCAAAGGGAGGGTGGCGAGGGGGTGCAATCACTGATTCATGCTCATAAAGTTGTCTTGCATAGTCAAAACATTGATTTGTTGAAATGTTATTTTCAATTTATTTCTTTCTCGATTAAAATTCCTTCCAAAAAAGCTTTTGATTATAAAACAAGGCAAATACAGTTCACACATGAAAAAAAGACAACTTTTCTCAAATCCAAGATTAGCTAGCATGTATCTCAAGTCTCTATTTGATGCCCTCAATGATATAACCGAACTTCACAACATAAAATTCAACTCTATTATTACAAAACAATACCCATAAAATTCAGAACTATTTTCAAATTTCTTCTCATTCCATCCCATCCTGCTACAACTAAAGATAAATATCCAATTTCTACAAAAAATAAAAATTACCATTTTTGGTAGATTTTCCGTATGACCATGAAAGTTTCCAAATATTTGAAACTTACTAAAAAATGATTAATCGTCAACTTTCTAATCTAATTGCAAGTAAATCTCAAAAAATATTTAGAAAAAACTAGGAAAATCTTGAAAAAAAATTAAAACCTCATTTTGAGGCCCTAGATGATCGAATAAGGTCCCGAAAAAGTGTCAAAACGATGACCAACCGAATTTATCAATTTGGTGTGTTTTTTATTGAACTCTTCAAGACGCATCTTTCCACCAAATTTCAGCTCCAACGGACCTCCAGATCAAAAGTTATGACCTCCAGAAGTTCCTGCATCACTCAACCAAACCTCCTCGCAGAACTTCACGTAGAAGCTGCCTTCCCTCCTTGTAATGTCTACACTATTATTCCTTTTGCCAAATGCGTTAGACGCCCTAGTCAAATAATACTAGTCTAATGTGTCGCCTCTTGCCTCATGTTCAACAAGTGCTTCCACTACTCCAACGGCCATTGATGACAAGCCGCCACTCAATATTCATTTTGGTTTTCTGAGATTTATTTTCCGCTGGATTCCAGGGGCATTTCACATTTAAGCACAACAGATGGTGCATGCATTCAATGAGGCCATCATGGCTTTGATTGGTTGTGGCCGAAGTTTTTATCTAGGATCGTCCGAAGATCATTTGGCAGATTCTAAGACGATTCTGACATCTATCCCTTCTCTCCTCTCATTCTTTATTCTTTGTAAATTCTCTCGAGCTCCCTTGGTTGTGATCGCATAAGGACTCTCCTCACTTGTATAGATATGGACTTAACCTTCATGTAGATATCTTTTCTCTTTTTAATATAAGAACTCCTTTTCGATTTCTATATTGAAGTGTTAATTAGTCATTGATATATTAACTTGTAGTGAATGTGAGCGTCTTTCAGTTTTTGTGTTCTCAATGTTTCATCTTGGAGAGTGCCGTGTGGTTCGATACTATAAATGTGTATATATTTGCTATGTTACCGAATTGGTAGATATGTAGGCTGATTTTGAGTACGAAACATCCCAAAATCGGATCTTAGTTCGAATCACTTGTGGATTCGATAAGGGTTCAAAATTTTCCACTTAAAACGATTCTACTCTTTGTCAGTCGAACCTGATCGATTCTAGCAATAATGTGGTGATTGCAATCGATTCTAGAGTTGGACGCGATTTTTGAAGGTTTTTTTAATAACTTTTTGGACCAAAAAAGCCCTAAATGATATCATTTTTGTTATTTCATGAGTTTGATCTGTCACAAAAGGGAAGGAGGACTAAAGATGGCTTCGTGCATTTATTAGCCGATAGGTTTCTTAGTGGGAGCTTTTTCTTCCAGAAAATCGTCATCCTACTTGCGTGCTTTCGCTGGAAAATTCTGCCGGTTTTTCTGTTTCGCCGTTTTTCCTACCCGGAAAATTCTGCCGATTTTTCTGTTTCGTTATTTTCTGTTCGATCTGCTATCTGCATTTGGCAGAGCTTGTGACTTGTTGTATTAGGGGAAAAGACCCAATAGGTGAGATAGTTCCAAT
Organism: Cunninghamia lanceolata; assembly: GCA_027924645.1. NCBI lineage: Eukaryota > Viridiplantae > Streptophyta > Pinopsida > Cupressales > Cupressaceae > Cunninghamia > Cunninghamia lanceolata. The sequence continues at coordinate 2,753,894 of BSBN01000134.1, forward strand.
GGCTGAGACAGTATATGTGCATTTAAGGCCTAATATTTTTTAAGTTTAGTACTAGTATATGTGCATTTAAGGCCCAATATTTTTAAAGTTTAGTATAGTAGTTGTGATTTTAAGGTTGTCGGTGTTACTATAAGTACTAATAATTGAATGAAATGTGCCCTTTAAATTTGAAAAGCAACCAATCATGTGATGCCACATCAGCCCACCAACAAAACATGACTTAATGGCACACCTATTGGTCCAACCTTTTTTTCGGGGAACTATTTGACACCTCAACAAAAAGCATGCTGATGTGGCATCATATTTGATGATGTAGTCCTGAAACCTTAGTTATAAGCAGGGGCATTGCCAAGTAAGCTACTGTAAAAATTTTGGAGCCACGTATGATTTTGAGAGGCGTGAAGTTAGGGTGCACCACTACTGGGTCCTCTCCCCTAAGTGTCACATATATCAGTTGTAATGTGTTGTACCTGTTTGTATATTTTTAAAAATCTTTTTATGTGTTATTTTATTATTCTATTGTGTTCTTTCAGACTAGACAAAAGAATGTAGAAGGGGTTTTCTGTTTTCCTGCCAATGTGTTGCCGGAGCATACAATATAGAGCATATAACCCAAAACCCAGAAAATTTACAATGCATATAAGGAAACTAATGACGACCCAGTTAGTAAAATGACCAAATATGAATTATCATGACATACCCATATCTAGAAATGCAATTTAGTACAATGGTCGAAATGGGCCAGCAAGTGGGTATGGCTGGAAATGCATTAAATCTTCATAGAATGATATGGAATGTCCATACAATGTGATCAGCACATAGAAGGGCCTGAAACGCCACTCCCAGGCCAAATATAAAGCATACAATGAAAGGGAAAGAGCCTCCAAGGACCCACGTCCTCACTGGAGTTGGTACGGCTATGGCTGGGGATCCAATCTGCAACAATACTTCTGAAATCCCTTTCTAACTATTCTGAAATGGATCTGCAATGACCCCTAATAAATGGTGACTCATCTCCATGAAGAGAACAAACTCCGTTCTTCCTCAAACCCTCAAAATCAAACTCCAAGAAGCACAACTGTGAATACATGATGTATCCACCAAAGAAGCACCGTTGGGTGGTATTGCACACCTGTAGAATGCTATTACCTATGGAGGTTTCCGTCTCCACAAGCCTCTAGTTTGAATCCTCAAACCTCCACAATAGCAGACTCTAGCAGAGCTCAAAAGAAGGAGATATCATAAAGCAAGCATATTCCAAATGAGGCACTTTTCCCTCTTTTATAACTCTCCAAGAGAGGCGTTTTACTTTGGAGGGAAATATTTTTTTTTAATTTCACTTTTAATATTTCTCAATGTGAGCACTCCAAAAAATGACATAAGTGACTTTTAAATATTTCATTTTTTATCACTTAACCAAACTGCTAGTCCACAGGAATTCTATGATGGACTAACCATGAGACTAGAAGGGGACATTATAGTCCGCCATCCCTAAGATTGCTTGCCTCAAACAATTTCAAGTCAGGTTGCTCTAATATTTGCTCATTCTCCCAAGTAGCATCCTCCACTGGCAAGTTCTTCCATTTAACCAAGTACTCTCTGATGATCCTCCTCAAATTACGTTCCCTGGTTCAATTATAGCCTCAGGTACCAGTATCAACTTCCCCTTTTCATCAAGAGGAGGCAACTCCGCTGATGGTGTCACCTTATGCCCCAACGCCTTCTTGAGGCGAGATACATGAAACACATTATGTACCCTGCTACCTGCTGGAAGCTCCAACTCATAAGCCACTTCTTCAATCCTCTTGGAGATCTGGAAAGGTCCATAGTACCGTGGCTTCAACTTCTCTGCCCCACTCTTTCTGAGAGTGGACTGTCTATAGGGCTGCAGCATGAGATACACCATGTCACCAACCTCAAAAGACCGCTCAGTCCTCTGCTGATCTGCATACTGCTTCTGCTGATTCTAAGCCTTCTGTATGTTCTCCTTCAAAGACCTCATGATGTCCTGACTCTCCTGGAGAAGGTCTTTGGCCTTCGGCACTTTGCTATCACCAAACAACAAATCAACAAAGCTCAGTGCCTCATACCCATACAGGGCCATAAATGGTGACATATGAATAGACATGTGGTATGTGGAATTGTAACAGTACTCTCCCATGTGAAGCCACTTAACCCATGCCTTTTGCTGCCCTGAAACATAGTTTTAGAGGTATCCTTCCACCCATTTATTAACTATCTCTGTCTGACCATCTATCTAAGGGTGGTAACTCGTATTGGGTGTGAGCTCTATCCCTGTCAACCTGAAGAGCTCCTGCCAAAAATTACTAAGGAACCTGCTGTCCCTATCACTAACAATATTCCGAGGCAACCCATGGAGTCGAAATACCTCACGAAAGAACAATTCTGCAACCTGTGCCACAATAAAGTGGTAGGGATGGCAATGAAGTGTGCATACTTTGTCAACCTGTCCACTACCACGAAAATGCAATCCCTACCTTGGACTTTTGGTAAACCTGTGATAAAGTCCATAGAAATGCTATCCCACTTCCTCTCGGGAATGGGTAGGGGCTACAATAAACCACCTGGAAATGAGTGCTCCTATTTGTTCGGCTGACATATCGGGCACTCTCTCACATACTGCATCACCTCCATCTTGAGGCCCTTCCAGGTGAACCTCTCTCTAACCTGCCTATAAGTTTTGAAGTACCCCGAGTGTCCTGCCATTGGCAAGTCCTGGAATGCCCTCAAAACCTTTTGTTTCATCTGAGAATCTGACACCAATGGCATGTGCCATAGTAAAAGTGGTAGGGATGGCAATGAAGTGTGCATACTTTGTCAACCTGTCTACTACCACGAAAATGCAATCCCTACCTTGGACTTTTGGTAAACCTGTGATAAAGTCCATAGAAATGCTATCCCACTTCCTCTCAAGAATGGGTAGGGGCTGCAATAAACCTCCTGGAAATGAGTGCTCCTGTTTGTTCGACTGACATATCGGGCACTCTCTCACATACTGCATCACCTCCATCTTGAGGCCCTTCCAGGTGAACCTCTCTCTAACCTGCCTATAAGTTTTGAAGTACCCCGGGTGTCCTGCCATTGGCAAGTCCTGGAATGCCCTCAAAACCTTCTGTTTCATCTGAGAATCTGACACCAAGAAGATCCTGTTCTTGTAAATGATTAAATCATTTACCACTGTATACCTGTCATCCTTGATGGTGCCATCAATTATCCCAGTAGCCCATGCATCCTTTGCATACTCAGCTGATATCATCTCCCTCCAATCATCTGCAATGGCTCCAAGCGCACATAAATGGGGCCTCCTGGATAGAGCATCGGCAACAACATTTTTCTTTCCTTTGACATACACAATGTCAAAGTCGTAGGCCTGTAGCTTGCTGACCCACTTCTGTTGCCTCTCATTCAAGTCTTTTTGGCCAAGGAAATGCTTCAGACTGTTGTGATCTGTTTTGACTACGAATTTACTGCCCACAAGGTATTGTCTGAACTTAGCCAATGCATGCATTATGGCTAACATCTCCTTGTCGTAAATTCTATAGCTGTGTTCCACACCCCTCAACTTCCTACTCTCAAATGCTATGGGGTGCTTATCCTGCATAATTACCGCACCAATGCTTTCCCCTGAAGCATCACACTACAACTCGAAGGGCTTGCTGAAATCTGGCATGGCCAATACAGGGCATGTACTCATAATCTGTTTGAATTTGTCAAAGCACTCCTGTGTAGCCCCTGTCCAACTAAATGCATCCTTGCGAGTCAAATCTGTGAGGGGAGCAGCTGACTGAGAAAACCCCTTCACGAACCTGCGGTAATATCCACATAAACCCAAGAATCCCTTCAGTTGAGTAAGATTCTTTGGTGGTGGCCAGTCTACTATTGCCCGAATCTTCTCCGGGTCTACCTTCACGTTACTAGCACTGATGATGTGACCCAAGTATAGCAACTCGGCCATCCCAAACTCACACTTTAACATCTTAGCATATAAAGATTCCCTCTCCAGAACACTCAACACAATGTCAATGTGTTTCACGTGCTCTTCCCATGTCTTGCTGTAAATCAGGATATCATCAAAAAATTATCAGGACAAACCTCCTCAACTGCTCTCTGAAGACTCTATTCATGCAAGACTGGAAAGTAGCTGGTGCATTAGTCAAGCCGAATGGCATGACTAGGAACTCAAAGTGCCCATAGTGACACCTAAATGCTGTCTTCTCCACATCCACATCTCTGACCTGAATCTGATGGTACCCAGATCTCAAGTCTATCTTGGAGAAATAACAGGCCCTGTGTAGCTCATCAATCAACTCATCTATCCTGGGTATGGGATACTTGTTCTTGATTGTTTTCTTATTGAGTTCCCTGTAATCAATGCACATCTTAAGAGTCCCATCCTTTTTCTTTACTAACACAACGGATGATGCAAACGGGCTCTTACTCGGTCTTATGTGTCCCATGGCGAGAAGCTCTTTGATAGCTTTCTCGATCTCATCTTTGGACCTCTTCGGGTGCCGGTATGGTGTGGTGATCACCGATTTTGCACCCTCCTCCAACTCGATCACATGCTCGATACCCCTGTCAGGCGGTCTACCTGGTGGAATATCACTAAACACTTTGGTGTGTTTAGTTAGAAGAGCCTGTATGTCAAGTGGATACTCACGTTTCTGCTGCTCGGCAACTTCAGGCATCACCAATATCTCTGCTGCCCATTGTACCTAATCATGGTGAATCAATCTCTCCATTCGCTTAAGAGAAACAACTCTCAATCCACCATCTGAGATTCCCCTGAGCACATGCTTAACTCCGTTCACTTCAAACTTCATTTCCATTGTCCTCAAATTGATAGTGAACTCCCCTATCTCATGAAGCCATTTCATTCCTAGCACAACATCCATGTCACCCATGCTAACCACATAAAACTCTGACTGACAAGTATAATGGTTTAGCTGGATCGTCAAGTTGGGAATCCTCCTAGTGCAAGTGAGTACAAACCCATCGGCTACCTTTACCTTAAATCCCGCAAACTCTTCTGTTTGTAACCCCCTCTTAGCAACCAAGCCCTCATCTATGAAGTTATGAGTGGCACCTGTATCTAGCAAGGTAATGCACGTCTGTCCACCCAAGACTCCTCGGATCCTAAATGACCCTTCTCTCTGAATGCTAGAAATGTGGGCTATGGGTAGGGAGGTATCATTATCCTTATCTGGTACTTCAGATGCAACATCTGTCCCTGAATCATCACCCTCTGTATGCTACTCCGAATACATGTCTAACTCCACAGACTCATCTGCTGAGAAGTACTCAATCTGTTTTGCCTTCCCTTGGGCAGCACACTTGTGCTTAGGATCCCAAGGCTCTCTGCAGTGAAAACAAAGCTTCTTCCTCCTGAGGTCATTCAGCTGATCATTATCTAACCTGGAAGAACTCTTATGTGGCTGGTGTCCCAAGTCCCTGTGGAAAGGTCTCCTATCTCTCTCCTTATCCCTCTTATGTTGAAAGTTTTTGCTCTGAAACTTGCTCCTCCATGCAGACGATTCCATATCACGGGCCTTCTTCATGGCCTCCTGCAATGTTATGAGGTCTAAACCCTTCACCCATCCTCTTAAAGGATCAGACAACCCATCCACAAAGAGCATGATCAACCTCCTCTCTGATATATCTGAAACTATGACTGAGAGATCCTGGAACTCTGAAATGTACGAGTCCACTAATCCACTCTGTCTCAACTATGCCAGCTCCTTGAACTGCAATTCAGGATCCTTCTTGTCGAATCTATCTATGAGCCTGGCTGTGAACTCAACATAAGATGTGATCTGGTCATGTCCCAGAGTCACCTTCCCATTGCTCCACCACTTATGCGCACTACCCTCCAAGTGTAAGGCTGCGTATGTGATGGCATCTGTCTCTAGCATGGGGCTGATCTGAAGGTAACTATCTAACTTTTGTACCCACGCTCTTGCTGAAGTTTTTCCCGAACCATCAAAATATGGTAAGGTCATCTTGCTGACCTTCTTCTGCAGCTCATTGTTCTGTTGTCTATTACCCTCTCTAGGTCTGTGTCTCATCCAAAGATCTGAGTAGTCTCTGAAAGTCATTTCAGCTCTAAACCCTTAGCTGGAATCCTGCCAATCCCTAAAGATCTCTCCCTGAAACTCTAACTGTGTAGCACCCCTGTCTGGTATCTCGTCCCTCGGCCTGAAAGTCGGAATGCCTGGTCTATCTACAGCCGTAAGCTGTATAGCACCCCGGTTATTCACCGAAGCCTCTCCATCATGATTCCTGTGCCCATTTCTATCACCATTTCCTCGGTCTCTATTACTGTCATGCCAGTGTCCATGCCAGTCATTCCTGCCTTCATTCCTATCATTTCTATATCTGTTTCGACCTATATTCTCCTCCTCGGCTTCATCCAGCTTAGGAAATAATCGGCCAAGAAGCCTCACAAGTGCCTGCTGAGACCTGTCCAAACTAGCCACGATTTATTGCTGACCTCTAGCCAAGTTGTTGAGGATATCTCGTGTGCTTGGTTCTTCAATCTCCGTATCTCCCATTTCCCCTGTATGCTCTGTAAATGGAGGTGTTGTGATGTAATCACACATCGCCCCATGGCAAATGGGGACCCCCTTTTTTTTCTCTTGCTTTCTGTCCTTGTTTTGCTTTAGGTTTAGTTTTCCTCTGAGCTTGTAGGATTCTGATAGTGTTGTGTATCAAAGTCTCAACAGTTTCTTGCAAGAGGTCTATATGCCTTCATCTTGATGCATGTCACTGAGACCTTGAAAATGACTAAGTCTGATATCCTGAAAATCCTAAAAAAATGACTAAGTCTGAAATCTGGTGGATCCTCAGAAATCTATAATCTGCATGCTAAATCCTATGGATCCAGGACCTATCTCAAACATCCTGGAAGTATATTGATAAATATTTAAAGTATAAGAAACTCAATATCTGACTTATACTTAAACATATTTTCAATATACTTCCATTCGGGAAATCCAAAATTTGACTAAGGCAAGAAATCCAAGGGTACTATCCAAACCCGCCCAGACTGGGCGGCCTCACAAGGTCCTCTTGGACAGTGTCTTCACCATCAGGAGAGCTTGTCCAGACAACACCTTCAAACCCGCCCAGGGAAAGTTAGGATGTTTTCACGAGTTTTTGCTGACTCAAGGAAGTTAGGGAGTGATGATGGAGTCTAAAACTAAGATTTGATGAAACTTCCATGCCTCACCTCCAAACCCGCCCAGACTGGGTGGCCTTGGCATGAGGTCATGGACTCAGCCTCCTGCACATGCATTTGTCCAAACAGAACCATCAAATCCGCCCTAGGAGAAAATGGTTAAGTTTAGAAGGTTTTCAAGCACAAGGCACTGAGAAATGATGAATTTCAAGCAAGGTTTGCAAGTTGGAGGAAAGTTAAGTAGTTCACAAGCAACATTCCATGCATCATCTCCAAACCAAGCATTACTTAAACTTCTCACAACAAGGATGAAATAATTGGAAAGAATGATAAAAAATCACTAAGCCTGATGTCATGATGTCCTAAAATCCTGAAAATTGGCTAAGTCTAAAATCTGGTGGATCCTCCAAAATCTAGAATTTGCATGTTAAATCCTATGGATCCTAGACCCATCTCAAACATCCTGGAAGTATATTGATAAATATTTAAAGTATAAGTCAGATACAATATCTGACTTATACTTAAACATATTTTCAATATACTTCCATTTAGGACATTTCCGATATGGCGACAAGACTTGTATTCCAAGCACACCTTCTAAACCCGCCCTACCTGGGCGGCCTTGGCATGGGGTCTTGGATTCAAGGTTGTGATCACGCACTTTCTCCAGACTAAGTCTCCAAATCCGCCCTAGGAGAGAGGTTGCAAGTTTTTAAGAGCTTTTGAAAGTGAATTCCATGCATTACTTCCCATCCCGCCCTACCTGGGCGGCCTCACAAGGGAGTGATGGACAATGACTCCTGCCACATCAATCTCTCCACACACTGCTCCCAAAACCGCCCTAGAGGAAAAATGGTTAAGTGTTGAGGTTTTCTTGTGCAAAACATTGAGGTATGGTGATCTGTAAGTAAGATTTATGAGTTTGAGTGAAGTCAAGTGGATGATAAGCAATATTCCAAGTGTCACTCTCCAACCCGCCTTACTTGGGCGGCTTTAGCATGCAGACATGGATGATATCTTCAATACCTCATGACAATGTCCAGATACAACCTTCAAACCTGCCCTAGGTAAGATTGTGCAAATTTTAAAGTGTTTTAACACAAAACATTAGAAGGTGATAAAGTTGGATGGAGATTTGAAGGTTTTTGAAGGCATTACGTAAGTTTGGAATGAAAATCCAAAGGTCACCCTTAAACCCGCCCTTCCTGGGCGGCCTCAAGAGGCCTTTGTGGACAGTGTCTCCTGACACAAGAAATTCTCCAGACACTTGCTTCAAAACCGCCCAAGGAGAAGAATCATGCAATAAACAAAGTTTGTTGGGCTTCAATGTTCAATATGACATCACAAGGAAAGATTAAAGTCAAGTTCAAGGAGTGAGAAGTCTCTAAGTGACAAAATCCAGGCACCTCTCCCAAACCCGCCCTTTCTGGGCGGCCTTCATCTCCATGCTTGGATAGTTTCACCTCCTGCACATCATACTCTCCAGACAACACACTTAAATCCGCTCAAGGAGAAACTTTATCAAATTTGCAATGCTTTGAGTTGAAAAACAATGAGATCATGAAGATTTAATGAAAGTTCATAAGTTTGAATGTATTTCAAGGCATTTGAGAGGTTTTTGATGCACTTTCATGAAGAATCCAAGGGTCATGTCCAAACCCGCCCTACCTGGGTGGCCTCAGGAGGGGGTCTTGGACTTTTTCTCCAGCCACATGAAACTCTCCACATGCTACCTCCAGGACCGCTCAGGGGTTTAGATGGCATGATTTACAAGTCTACTTGATGAAAGATGAAGAAGATGGCTTTCAAAAGGTGAGATTATCAAGATTGACATGAAGGAAATGTTTGAAGTATGAAAATCCAAGGGTCATGTCCAAACCCGCCCTACCTGGGCGGCTTTGGCATGTAGACATGGACAATGTCTTCATCACCTCATGGATTCCTCCGCACACTGTCTCCAATCCCGCCCTAGGTGAAAATGATCAAATTTTGAAGTGTTTTCAAGCATAAAGCACTAGAAGGTGATGACATTTCAATGGAAACTTGAAAGTTTGAGAGGATTAAGTGAGTTTTGAATGAAAATCCATAGGTCACCCTTAAACCCGCCCTACCTGGGCGGCCTCAAGAGGTTCCTGTGGACAACTTTACCTCCACATCAAATACTCCAGACAATGCCTCCAATCCCGCCCTTCTTAGGCGGATTTCACCAATGCAGAAGGACATCATCACCTAACATCTCCAAGTTTGCCTTCTCACTTCATAAACATCTCAAAATGGCTAAGTCTTAGGCAAGTTCAAGAGAAGGGACTTCATGAGGAGAGGAATGGTCATTAAATGTTGAAAATCCACACTACATCTTCAAACCCGCCCATGCTAGGCGGCCTTGAGCTCTATGTCTGGATAACTTCATCTCCTTCCACATGACATCCTCCAGACAACACTCCTAAAGCTGCTTAGGGGTGAAAACCATAAATTTGCAAGTATAAATCAATGTAATAATGAAGATGAACATGTCAAAGGTGAAATGAGCAAGTGCAAAGTTGTTTTAAGTTGGAAAATCCAAAGGTCATCTTCCAGCCCGCCCTTCCTAGGCGGCTTTGACCCCTCTGCTTGGACTACATGTCCTCCACAATGCATATTCCACTCACCCCTTCCAAAGCCGCTCAGCTTGGGCAGCCTAGAGCCTAGAACATGGATATCCACATCACACACTTCATACCCTGTCTTCAAATTCGCCCATCCTTCTAAGGATTTCCATCTCATGCAAGGAGGCTATATTATCAAGGAAGCAAGCGAAGGAGCTCTTAAATTATCAAAACCAAGCCAAAAATTGTCTAAGTCATGAAAAATCCTCACACCTCCCTCAAATCCGCCCATGCTAGGCGGCCTTGAGCCCTTCATCCGGACAAGGTCTTGTCCACAACACATTCTTCACCTATCACATCTAAACCCGCCTAGGCACAGAGGTGAATTGTCAAGTGAATTCAAAGTGTAACTTTCAAATTTGATTGTGACAAATGATGGATGCTTTGAAATGCCATTTTTTGATCCCACATGCATAAGATAATGTAATTTGTTATTGAAAATCCTTTATATCAAGTCTTAATTTGATGTGTTTCGTCTTGTAGGTGATGGGGGATCCAAGGAGGTGAATAGCGAGAGCTCATACAAGAGAAGTTTGGAAGGCTGAGGAACGTTGCTCAAACTTGTCATCATCACCACATGGAGGAGAGCTCCAACATCAAGTTTATCTTACTTCGAAGACTTCATATGTCTAGATGAGGAAGACATCAACGCCATGCGGAGGGGAGCTAGTCTAAGATGATCAAGGTTACAAGTGTAGTTCATCATCAAGAGCATCATCCGTTCGAGGCGAGAATCAGTGGAAGGTTGTCACTTTACCAAGCACATCTTGAAGGAGGTCGTCATCCAGAAGCTCACATATCATGTGCTAGACAAGAACTCTCATCAGGCACTAGTCTACTCCATGAGTCCATGCAACTGTCCAGAGGCATGATCCTGCACAGGCACAACATCACCAGATGAGAGATGAGCATGATCATCAAAGCGATCCATGAGTTACATCAAGACAACAAGAAGAAAATATTTTAAGTAAAGTGAACATGAAGTGAATCACACTAGTTCATTCAAAGATGTTGAGGTGGCACGTACACATCATCAAGCCAATAACATTTTCCCATGTAAGAGGGCCCACCATAAAGATGCCCCAGAGATGCTTATCACATTGGGAAACGTGCCTTCGTTGCCTCTTTCATGTTTTAAAATAGTAAATTTTGTAACAAACCGCCTTGTTGTCTTAATCTTGGCCGTTGATTGCTAAATCAATCTGAGCCATTCATTGTAATTTATGGAGTTTATAAAAGGCTCATTCTTCTCATTTGTAAGGGACAAAAGAGAATAGATAGGAGATTAGAGATTAGAAGTAGAGATCAAGTAGGAGTAGAGTAGAGAGGGAGCTTTTCAAAGTCATGAAGAGAGACATGAGATTGTTGTAATGACACACTTCAAAAGTAATACAAGCTCATTGTTGTTGTTTTGCATGGTGATCTTGTGGCTTTGAAATGTTAGCAAGGTTTCAAGTTCTTGAATATGACGGAGATGTGTTTCCAAGTAGTTTAGATGATAAAGTAGATAGAGTTCATTGATGTAATGGATATATGCAATGATATTTGATGAATTCCCGTTGGTTCATACTTTTGATGGCTTGTCGATGGTAAGTCATCATGTAAAGTTAGCCTGAACCACATCTTGCAAATAGTTCGATTGTTGATGCTCCTTCGAGTTGCGCCAGCTGTGGGTACTTTGGAGTGTGTCAACAATATGAAAATCCTTGGTTTATCCTTTGGAGATCGCACTTATTTCATGTAGTTGGTGCTCGTCATGGTGAAGTGAAATTTGGTTTTCTAAGGGAATTTGTCTATCATATCATCGTTCATCATGTCATTGTCTTTAGATTAGCCTTTTTAAACTCTTGCCTTTTGCCTTTTCTTTTCATAGTTGATAATAGAAATTCTATTTCACAAGGAAAGAGTACATAGTTGAATGAAGTAAGGAGCATATTCAGCATAAGTCCCTTTGTGATTACCAGCAAATCACATCACACCACCGAGGCTATCTATTGCAAATCACGTACAAGGAACCTTGGAGCGTTCTTGTTTGATCATTTAGTTTAGCATTCGAGACGCTTTGTTCAAGAGAGGATAGAGCACTTGGTGTTTTATTCTAATGTTGTTGTTGTCAAGAAAACATCATCAACAGGAGGTAACTCTCCAAAAAAGGGGTCTGTCCGTGAAACCTGAGAATCATCCTCTGCAACTGCTACCTCTATCTCTGGGTCTTACTCAAAAGGATATGTTATGGGTACTGAATTCTCTGGAACTATCAACTGTGGAATCTGTGTTCCTTGCCTTGCTCTGGTATTCTTAAAGGAATATCTATCTGCTGGTCGCATATCTCATTTTCACTTCTGCATGTCTATTTCACCTCATAGGATGGCAAGATCATGGCTCTGATACCACTGTAATGTGTCGTACCTGTTTGTATATTTTTAAAAATCTTTTTATGTGTTATTTTATTATTCTATTGTGTTCTTTCAGACTAGACAAAAGAATGTAGAAGGGGTTTTCTGTTTTCCTGCCAATGTGTTGCTGGAGCATACAATATAGAGCATATAACCCAAAACCCAAAAAAATTACAATGCATATAAGGAAACTAATGATGACCCAGTTAGTAAAATGACCAAATATGAATTATCATAACATATCCATATCTAGAAATGCAATTTAGTACAATGGCCGAAATGGGCCAGCAAGTGGGTATGGCTGAAAATGCATTAAATCTTCATAGAATGATATGGAATGTCCATACAATGTGATCAGCACATAGAAGGGCCTGAAACGCCACTCCCAGGCCAAATATAAAGCATACAATGAAAGGGAAAGAGCCTCCAAGGACCCACGTCCTCAATGGAGTTGGTACGGCTATGGCTGGGGATCCAATCTGCAACAATACTTCTAAAATCCCTTTCTAACTGTTCTGAAATGGATCTGCAATGACCCCCAATAAATGGCGACTCATCTCCATGAAGAGAACAAACTCCGTTTTTCCTCAAACCCTCAAAATCAAACTCCAATGAAGCACAACTGTGAATACATGATGTATCCACCAAAGAAGCACCGTTGGGTGGTATTGCACACTTGTAGAATGCTATTACCTATGGAGGTTTCCATCTCCACAAGCCTCTAGTTTGAATCCTCAAACCTCCACAATAGCAGACTCTAGCAGAGCTCAAAAGAAGGAGATATCATAAAGCAAGCATATTCCAAATGAGGCACTTTTCCCTCTTTTATAACTCTCTAAGAGGGGTGTTTTACTTTGGAGAGAAATATTTCTTTTAATTTCACTTTTAATATTTCCCAATGTAAGCGCTCCAAAAAATAATATAAGTGACTTTTAAATATTTCATTTTTTATCACTTAACCAAACTGTTAGTGCACAGGAATTCTATGATGGACTAACCATGAGACTAGAAGGGGGCATTACATCAGTGGCTATGAAGTGTCACATATTCATTGTATAGGATGAATAAGCAGTTAGCAGATGCCCGCCTTCTCAGCAATTTCCCGTAGCTTGGTGAATTCTGCATTGCAGGAGAGAGAGGGTTCTAATCCTAAACTTTATGTGGCTCAAGACGCAGTACAATCAGTTCCAATTTTCAAGCAATTAAGTGATGGCTGTGATGACGACGCTGCCATTAACGATTATATTAACAATGTCTATTATGAACCTTGGGCTTACGGAAATTATCTGTCTTCTCTACAGTATGCCTGCCCACCAGCATTTGATACTTCAGTATGTTACGATGACAGTTTCGCATCAAGAAACATAAACTACTGTTTGAATTCCACAGGGGATGAAAGCATTATGCAATTCGACACTTTAGCCTCAGCAGAGCAGCCCCATATTCAAATTCCTAAAGATGGATATGGATTTCAGGTTGAAGCACAGACTGCCCAACGCATTGTGGGCAAGCAACGCCAACTGGAAATGGATCACCCATTCCACTCAATATTTCTATATTAAATACTATGACCGTAGCAATTTCTGTTGACCTCCTCTTCTGTGTAATGATGAGCTGACCTGTTATACTCTTGTTCCAGTAATGATGCCTTTCAACAGTACTTTTTTTTTCAAAACTAGACATTTCAAAGAAACTTATCTATTAATCTTTTAATGCATCGATTTGTCTCACATACTGGAACTACGGGATAGAGTTTTGAAACAACATAACCTGGACTAGAAAGATCATAGTTATAAAGACTACTAGACACCTTAATAAAAATGATTTTTATAGCTACCTCAAATGACAAATAATCCTCTTTTTATAGAAGTATTTGGGTCCTAGAGGCAACAAGCTTGATCATTATGGGTAGATGAGAAAATAAATGATATAGGACAATCTATAATCATGAGTATCAATTAGTTCAGATTAGAGAAAATCAATAAACTTACCCACTTGCATCATCATCTACTTCCAATATGAAGACTTGAAAAATAAAGGCTCGGAGAGCTTCAAGTCCATTGCCATGAGAATAGAGGATCTTGTCACATTCAATTTTGTAGGATAACATTTGGGTCCTAGAGGCAACAAGCTTGATCATTATGGGTAGATGAGAAAATAAATGATATAGGACAATCTATAATCATGAGTATCAATTAGTCCAGATTAGAGAAAATCAATAAACTTACCCACTTGCATCATCATCTACTTCCAATATGAAGACTTGAAAAATAAAGGCTTGGAGAGCTTCAAGTCCATTGCCATGAGAATAGAGGATCTTGTCACATTCAATTTGGAGGATAATATTTATATTCAAATCATGTATATGTAATTCCACCTTCTCTAATATATGGTGCTAATTGAATCTTATAAGCATGTTTGAGTCCGATTGGTTATCTACAATCCCATTTATATAATATTAAGGCAACCCAATCATGTTCTTCATTTGGTTCTCTAATCAACTTCTAAGTCCCATTTAAATAAATATTGTTCACTTTAGCCAATCCAATCATTTTGAGCTTAAATGAGCCTCAAAATAGATTTTAAAACATGGATAAGTTGTTAAATTTTAATCAAGTCATAGTTTGTGTAATGTAGAGAATAGGTCATGGTGGTACGCATGAAATAGGCTAATCACATAGTAACACTTAATTCTCTATGAGTTCTTTACTTGAATCCAAACATGAAGATTATGTAATAGTGGACTTAAAATCACTAGTAAACCAAAATCTAATCATATAGATGAGTCTACAAGATCCTAGGGACAAACATGTTAGATATTTGGATGCCAAGGTTCTTGAAATTTGATTATGAAACAATCCTAGGTCCAAACTTCACTATGTTAATTTGGTGGATTTAACAACTATGAGAACATGAATTTTCAAACAATTGTGTATTTAGGTACAAAGCCCAGAATAAAATTGAGCTAGATTTGTGTTGAGTTCAAGATGAAAAGGATATGTGGATTCATGTTATCATAATTGTTCCTAAGAGAAGACCTCTATTTAAGTTGAATTATTCATCCCGCTTACACATTATGTTTCACTGTTCAGTGAATTATTTAAAATTGCTTATATAATAAAAATGTACACACGAACAACAGATAGTTTGCATATTGTCTTTTCAATCTACATATTGATATAGGTGTTAATGCAAGTAGCGGTATAAAATGATAATAATAACAATAGATATGTGTTTGCATTGTGAAGGTAGGCAACAATATAAAACTAAAAATAACCTTGTCACGCTCCGCAGTTCTATATTTTTTATATTGTCCCAATGTTTTAAGGCTATTGTCACTCTTTTGTTGTGACACTCCGATGTTCTATTTTTTTTATATTTTTAATCTTTGAAAACATGAAACTTCATTCACGTTGCAGAATGTGGCTCCTTAAGGCTTGGAATTATGCCATACTTCGGTCGAACACTTCCTGGTTTATTTATTTTAAATTGTAATTATAATTTTTTAAACTTATATTTAAATTTGATTGTAATAATAATTTTTTTAACATTGTTTTAAAGATTTGAATAATAGAAAATTATAGGAGTTGAAATTGTATATGTTTATTTTAAATTAAGAAATGAAAATAGAGAAGGTATAGAAGATGTATGTATGAAGACATGGGCCCGCAAAGAGAGGAAAAAAAGAAGCTCATACATATTTAAACATTATTTCAAAAGGTGAATAAATTAGAGCATAACCTGAATGCCAAAAGAAGCTAATATTTAATAAAATGAGATGGGTTACTAAATAAGATACAAACTCATTTATGATAAAAACATTTGTATGAATATCAAATACAACCACAAAAATATCAAAAGGAATAATATTTTAAAGTGAAGCCCACATGAAATGAATGCAAGGAGGTTGTAGGTAGTATTAAAAGGAGAAAGATTTAAAAATTAGTCTATTAGTATTTTATGAAATTTAATGCATAAAAAATTAATATTTTAAAATAATTAATTTTGATTTTTAATTTTTAATATATTTAATATATAAAATTTAATATATTTACTAATGCTTATTTATTTTTATGATTTTATGGATTTATCTTTAAATTTAAAATTTTTACAAATTTATATTAGTGGAACGTAATCATAATTTTTTTTATTTTTTATTTTTTATTGTTTAATCTAAGTAAAAACAATGCGGATTTCTTTTAAAGAGTAGCGATAGCTGGAACCAGTTGCTGTTGTTTACCACCTATAATTTCATTTAGTTTTTTAAGGTGGTATCCAACTTAATGCAATACACACATTAAAAAGTGCAATGGAAGGCTTCTTCAATTTATTTCTCAATATTTCTACAAGTTATTTCCCAATGTCTTTCATGGAACACAACATTTCAAATTAACAATTACAAATTGATCACCCTAATCATATACAATTACAAATATGTTCTTTTTGAATATTCTTGCATTTTAGCTTTACGGTTACAAATGAGATAAATTATACACCCTATCGGCTATTCCGTTGCGCATAAATTTCGTGCAACTGCTAGTTATGTATTGGGACGACGCTTTGTTGGATGTTATTTTCAGAACCAGCAAAATACAATATTGCAGAACCAACAAAATACATTCATTCGTTCGGAAGAGAGATATCGAACCCATTGAAAAGCGTCGGCCATTGACTAAGGTTATGAATTCTATAGTTAAAAAAATAAAGATTACTTATTTTTAAAGATAATAGAGTATTCTATATCATATTAATGTTAATCAGATATATGATGTTGAATATAGTTAACTATTCCGATTACTTTTAAAGATAATAGAGTATTCTATATCATACTAATATTAATCAGATATATGATATTGAATATAGTTAACTATTCCCATTATTTTTAAAGATAATAGAGTATCCTATATCTTATTTAATATGATATAGAATAGGGTATGGTAGTGTCCAATAAAGTTTAAAAAATAAAGATATTAATATGTTATAGATAGCATTCTATTAATATAGTCTTAGTTTTATATAAATATATTATTAATATACTCTAGTATATGTGTATATATATATATATATATATATATATATATATATATATATATATATATATATATATATATATATATATATATATATATATATATATATAAATGGGCGCGCACACATATATTTATGATTTTTATATTGTTTTGTGTGGACGTACCCAAGACGTATCTAGTCCCCTCTAAAAAATTGTTGTACCAGTGTACCAAATTCACGTACCCATACCCATGCCCAATTCTGATTCAGTAACTTAGTGTATTTGTCTACTTATGCCCTTGAACTGAAGTGAATTATTTGTGTGCATTTGAATGCCTACTAGCCACATATGTTAGTTAATGTTGTTTTGCACATAAGTAGGTTCGTGCAACATAAGTTGAGGCAGCTTTGCCATAGGCATGTGTTAGTTTATTGAGGAGAATTGGTTGTGCACTACAGAGAGAGTTGATTGGTCACTCTTCTTTGGCGCTCCTTCGCCCACTCTTTTGTTTTATTTTTATCACCCTATCCTCTTTCTATCCATTTTCTTTTTACTAGTTAGCTTAGGGTAGGCTAGTGGTTAAAGTAATTTCTGTTCTACATTGTTTGTAGCAGTAGTGTAGTTTTTGGTTTTAATTTAGTAGTGAGAGGAACCTCCTGCAACAATATAATGAAAAATGCACGAAATAACAGAAATATATAAATAGCAGAAACACAAAAGGAATTTATTGATCGTAGGCCACTTCGAGGGGCAACCTCTTTTGAGCATGCTCAATACAATAAATTTGTGGATGTCTTCATTGGCCTCAACACGTACTTATATACTAAGTCTAATCTAAACAACTATTACTTCTCATGAATGTGGGATAATACAACATACTCACGGGACGACTTACAAAGCATATGCGTCCAAAAGTAATATACTAACAAAGTAAAGAGAAGGGTTAAACACGGGTTCCTAACATCCCCTCCCTCTTAGAAAAGCTTTGTCCTCAAAGCTTAAGATGTGGAAATTGTTGCTGAATCTAAAGGAGTGGTTCCCATGTAGCATCCTCTGGTTGCATTATGTGCCATTGAATTAAAACCTCTGTGATGGATTGAGAGCAAAGTTGACGAGTGCGCCTGTTGATGATTGCCTCCTGCTCCAAAATGATGGATCCTTCAATATCCAGCTTTGGTAAAACAGTTTGTGCTCTGATGTTGGTGCCAAGAACTTTCTTTAGACAAGACATGAAATACTAGATGAATGCAGGAAGACGGAGGAATCTCCAATTTATAAGCAACTGACCCAATCTTCTGAATAACCTTATATGGTCCATAGAACTTTGGAGCCCGCTTATGATGTCCTTTGAGTTTCAGGGATGATTGCTTGTATGGCTGTAGACGAAGAAAAACCATATCACCTACTTAAAAAGTGCGCTCAGAATGGTGTTGATCGGCTTGTTGTTTCATTCGATTTCTTGCCATGTGAAGAGTGTCCTGCAAGATACGAAGAATCTGATCCCGGGTTCGGAGAACCATGTCGACTGCCTGAACTGGTGAACTTCTAGGGGTGTATGGAAGGAGCACTGGTGGTGCCTAACCATAGACTACTTCATATGGGGTCATTTTAGATGCAGTGTGGTAGGAGGTATTATACCACCATTCAGCGAGAGGGAGCCACTTTGCCCACTGATGCTGTTGTTTTGAGGTGAAGCAACGAATATAAGTTTCCAAACATTTGTTGATAATTTCAGTCTGACCATCTATTTGTGGGTGATACCCCGAACTCATCTTCAGTTTGGTGGCAGTGTGTCAAAATAGTTCTGTCCAAAAATGACTAGTGGAAGTTGCATCATGATCTAAGACAATGGAAGAAGGGATGCCATGAAGACGGAAGATCTGGTCCATGAAAATTTGTGCAATTGAGGAGGCGGTATAGGGATGGTTGAGGGCACAAAAATGACTATATTTGGAGAGGCGATCAACCACAACCAAGATCACTGTCTTCCCTCCAGATTTAGGGAGCCCCTCAATGAAATCCATAGAAATATCTGTCCAAATCCGTGTAGGGATGGGCAAGGGTTTGAGCAATCCAGGAATGAGTGTCGTTTCACCCTTGTTGCATTGGCAGGTATCACATTCAGCCACCATCTGTTGAATTGCCCTTTTCATTCCCTTCCAAAAGAAGTTACGTCGTGCCCGCTCATAAGTTTTGAGAAACCTAGAGTGCCCTGCCGATGGAGAAGCATGGAGTTCATAGAAGACAGTCTCCTGAAGATCTATGCTCTGGCGAAGCTTTGGGGAAGCACTAGATGACCCTTATATCTCAAAGAAGTACCATCCCAAAAGTAATGAGGTACAACAGAAGGGTTATTGGCCAACTGTTGAATGATTTGAGATAATGAAGAGTCATTGGCATAGCCCTACTAGACAGATTCCAACCAATTTGGAACAGGCATAGAAATAACTGAAAGAGAAGCTTGGTCATCAAACGTGCGAGAAAAAGCATCCGCCATAATATTGTCCTTACCCTTCTTGTAAGTAATCTCATAGTCATAACCCATGAGTTTGCTAACCCATTTTTGTTGTGCTGTAGAGGAGACCCGTTGTTCCAGGAAATATTTCAAACTTTGGTGATCAGTCTTGATGCAGAAATGATTCCCTAGTAGGTATGGCCACCACTTCTGTACTGCATGCAAAATAGCCATCATTTCCTTCTCGTATGTAGAGAGTACTAAATTCTTGCCAGAAAGGGCTTTGCTGGTGAATGCAATGGGATGTTCATCTTGAAAGAGAACATCACCAAGTCCATTGCCGTAATCATCACTCTCAATAGTGAAGGTCTTTGAAAAATCTGGCATGGCTAGAACAGGTGTAGTACACATAGCTTGTTTCAGTTTTTCAAATGCACACTCAGCAGCATGTGTCCATGTAAAAGCATCTTTTTTCAACATAGCTGTTAATGGAGCTACAATCTTCCTGTAATCCTTGACAAATTTGTGATAGTAGCCAGTCAGTCCCAAAAAACTACAAAGGCTCTTGAGTTTCTGAGGATGCGACCAATTTTTCATGGCATCTATTTTTGCAGGATCCACTCGAACCCCTTGGGCTGAAACAATATGCCTGAGATACTCCACTTCTTCTTGGCCAAAAACACATTTAGACTATTTTGCACAGAGATGATGATTAGAGAGAAGTTGCAGTACGAGATCCAGATGTTGGAGATGCTCAGCCCATGTTTTACTATAGATGAGGATATCATCGAAGAATACTAGAATGAATTTCCGCGAGTAGGGCCGAAATATTTTATTCATCAATCCCTGGAATGTTGAAGGAGCATTAGTGAGGCCAAAGGGCATGACCAAAAACTCATAGTGGCCATCATGCGTGTGGAAGGCCATTTTAGGGATATCATCCTCATGAACCCGAATTTGGTGATACCCAGAACGAAGATCCAACTTGGACAAAAATGAGTACCATGAAGCTCATAAACAACAGGAATCAGAAACTTATCCTTGATTGTGATGTGATTAAGTGCTTGGAAGTCAATGCAGAGGTGCCATGACCCATCTTTTTTCTGAACAAGGAGAATTGGTGAAGAAAAGGAATCGGTACTAGGGCAAATAATACCTTGCTTCAATAATCCATGAAGGAGCTGAATACGGTGGTCCTCTAGTCGTGAGGGTGGCAATCCCACTGGTTCGGCAAAGACACATGCATACCTATCCAAAATTTGTTGTAGATCCAAAGGAGTAGTGGAAACTGCTGATTGTTGCATCTGACTGGAATGGAGTTGAGCGATGACACCATGTGAATTCTTCTTAAGAAGCTTTTCCATGCGATGTGAACTTATGATGTTGAGAGACTCTGGTTGTAAGCCTTTCAATGTGTGTTTTTTCCCATTGTCTGAAACTGCATCCAAAGTTCAGCAAAATCTCATAAGATGGGTCCAAGGGTGCGTAACCATTGGGCAGCCAAAACCACATCACATCCGCCTAAGGGCAAGGCAAACATGTCGGAGTGCAGGATATAATCTTCAATAGAGATACGCACATTGCGAAACTTTCTTTTGCAAGGTAATGTGCCCCCATTGGCAATCATGACTTCAAAGCTAGAGCAAGGATGGACAAAACAATCAACCTATTTGGCGATCTGAGGGTCAATGAAGTTATGAGTGCTACCAGAATCAATGAGTATTGTAAGAGGGAGTTTCTTAAAGTAACCCTTGACCCACATGGTTTGTGGGGTGGTGACTCCTGCCAAAGCATGGAGAGAGATCTCTGGGTGGTCTTCCTGAGAAGTAGGGTCAATAGGCGGCTGTTGAGTTTTGATCTGATCATCTACTGTATCCTGAACATCTTCATAAACTTCAGTTGCAGGCGGAGAATCCACATCCAAGAGATAGAGCTTTTGCTCAACACATCTAGGTCCCTGAGTGAATTTCTCATCACAATTATAACAAAGCCCTTTTTCTCTATGTGCCCGCATCTCTGCTTCAGTCAAATGCTTGATAGGAGTTGTTCTAGGAGCTGGCGTGATTGGAGGTCTTTGGGAAACCATATTTTTGAATGGAACAAAATTGGATTTGGATCGTTGTTGAGATGTGATCTTGTCCTCCACCATTCAAAAAATTGGAACATTTTAACCTCAAATCGGATTGCATCCTTCAGACCATTGACAAAACAACTCCTAAAAAATTCATCAGACAATCCCTCTGTGTGATTGGCCAATTTTTCAAATTTTGTCTGATATTCTCTCACAGTCCCTATTTGGCAAAGTTTAGTGAGTGCTCCTGTGAAGTCATCAAAAGCACTAGGGCCAAATCGTAGCAAAATGAGTTTGCAAAAAATTGTCCATTTTGGCTCGTCATGAGCCTTGATGTACCAACAGAACCATTGAAGGGCTTCATGTTCCAAATGAAAGGATGCAAGTGGGACTTTTTTGACATCAAAAGTATTATGTCAACTGAAATATTGTTCTGCTCGATATATCCATCCAGTTGAATCATCACCATTGAAGCGAGGAAAATCAAGCTTCGGCCCACAAAAATTGCTGGAAGAAGAAAACCCTGTGTCTACAGAAGACTTTGGCTGCCGTCTATTATTCATAGCTGAATGCTGAAGATTGAGGCCAAGAATTTTTTCATCCAAATCTTGGAGTTTGGTCTTGAGGGTTGCAAGTTCATCCTCCATATTTTTTGCTCCTACTCGGGTGACAACCATAACTAGGAGATTTTTTTTTTTGGGGAATGGGTAGAAAAACAAAAACGAAAACTTTTTTAGTAAAGGAAAATTTGGATTTGGGAAAAACTCATATGGGTAATTGGGGCTTGACTAGGTTTTGGACACTTTTTGAGGGAAAGGAAAACAGAAAATGGGGATTTGAGAAGCGGGGTGAAGGAATGGGAAAATTTGTCCAAGAGGGACAAAGGAGCAAAAATATGAAATGAACATTATGGTAAAAATTTGAAGGCTATTGAGTGAGAATCGAAGAAGTTATGGCAAACCCTAAAAATAGACGTGAGATTTCTAGCTTCAATAAGTGGAATTTGGGATAGGGTCCTCGAGGAAGGAAATATGCAAAATGAAATTCCAAGGGTTCCAGTGAATTTTGAGGGGAAACAGAGCTAAAGCAAGGAAGATATGGCGAAAAAATGGAATTTTTTTTCTTTCTGGAAACGATTTGCAAACTGCTCTGCACGGAATCAATCTGCAATTTGCCGGCTGTCAATAGATCTGGGCCCCAAGTATGTTCGGCTTCCTAAAGGTTCAAGGGAGTCACTCGACCACCAATGCTATCTAACGGCTTGCGTATTGGGGCAGTACCCCTCACTCCCCGACTCAGGTAAAACTGATAACCGCTTTGCCACAAACGACAACTCTTGGTTTATCTCACAGATGGGAACTAGTCAATCAGGTAGGGGTCGTTGCCCTTTTCGCTGGCAGGTCCTCTCAATGGGCCAGCTACTTCGGGGTTCCTGTGGTACTCCTCACAATGAGTTTTAGGGCTATGCCCAGGCACATCCCACAGTTAAGCAGATAGGGATATTCCTTGATCCGAACCTGCAATTGAAATGAACAATACAGATGCGAAAAAGAAAGAACTACTGCAATAATCACAGCGCCTAGAGGCCACTGTGGAAAAAAATTGACAGAAATTCCACCCAGCGAGCCCAAGAAAGTGCTCTGATACCAGATGAGAGGAACCTCTTGCAACAATATAATGAAAAATGTACGAAATAACAGAAATATATAAATAGCAGAAACACAGAAGGAATTTATTGATCGCAGGCCACTTCGAGGGGGCAACCTCTTTTGAGCATGCTCAATACAATAAATTTGTGGATGCCTTCATTGGCCTCAACACATACTTATATACTAAGTCCAATCTAAACAAATATTACTGCCCATGAATGTGGGATAATACAATATACTCACAGGACGACTTACAAAGCATATGCGTCCAAAAGTAATATACTAACAAAATAAAGAGAAGGGTTAAACACGGGTTCCTAACAAGTAGTGGTTGTGGAATAGAAGAGGAACTTGACATTCTTTAGAGGTTCTTGCACAGATTTGATGAAAATATTGTTTATGTGTGGGTACCTGTTTTGTTGGAGCTTCTTAGGTACTAACGAGATCAACAGACACAATTTACATTTTTGCTAAATTTAGTAAGGTGGTGGCAGCCTTAAGGTTTGCTATGCCAAGGGAATTGGTGTCCACACTTGTCGATGAGCACATGGACTCTTATTCATCTACTTTCTGGGAGAGTGCTTTCCCCTAATGTCTATGGTTGAAAATCCACCATCAACAGATTTTTCAGCCAAAAATTAGTCTAGTGTAAGAGCTTGCCTACTAAAATACATTTTTAATATTTAATAATAAAAACGATAAATATTTAGTTCAAGTAAATTGGATGAAGTAGTTTAATTAACTACTTACAAAAATATACACATAAATTGTATCTTCAATAAAAATAACTTGACTCTTTATATCTAATAAAATAATATACATATAAATTATAAAAATAACTTGACTCTTTATATCTAATAAAATATTATATAAATATTAAATATTACACATATTTAGTTCAAATAGATTGGATGAAATTATTATACCTACAAAATATATACATATATTATATGCTCAATAAAAATAGCTTATTTCTTTATATCTAATTAAATATAAAGTAGATTTTTTTTCTTAAATAATAGCAAGAGAATAGCATTGAGTCTTGACCATCAATGATAACAGCCCATAGAGGCATGCAGTTGACTTATTAAATAAAGAAGAATTTTAAGACATAAAACTTCATCCTTATTAAAAGCTCAAAGAGACAGATATAGCTTTTTCATTAAAAAATACGATAAATTCTTTCAGCTCAGGCTAATTTGGTATGTTATGTTCCATCGTTAAAGCCCACATATCTTAGCCTCAAAAATGTCGGTGTGGACGGGGCTTAAATTTGACAGTTGTATAGCTGTATTTAGGAATTTTTGCTATGAAAGGAGAGATTTTGGACAAACTGTCAAAATTTATATAGGATTATGATGATATATATATTTAGTTTTTATATAATTTATTTATACTAAAGTATGTCATATTATTTTAAAGGCATCATTGAATAGATAACTGTTGTAAAAAATTTGCTTGACAAGCAAGATGGACTGTCAAATTTAGGCCTTGGACGAATCCCTATGTAACAGGTCTTTTAGACCAAGTTCCGTTCTACAGTTTGTAGGCTATTTGTTTAAGAAATAAAAATAAAAATGGAGGACCAATAGGTAAAGAACACAAGGCCTCCTCAAGTTCCATTCTTCTTATTTGTAGGTTTTTTTGTTTAAAGAAATTTTAAAAAATGAAGGACTAATAGATAAAGAACACTAGTATTCCTTGCTAGAAGTATTAAAAGGTTTTTTAAAAATAAAATTTTATGTTCAGGAATTATAACTTTAGAGTTTAAGATTTCTTTCTGAAGATTAAAATGAGATGTTTTATTTAAATGTTAA
Organism: Cunninghamia lanceolata; assembly: GCA_027924645.1. NCBI lineage: Eukaryota > Viridiplantae > Streptophyta > Pinopsida > Cupressales > Cupressaceae > Cunninghamia > Cunninghamia lanceolata. Next base: position 2,779,136 of record BSBN01000134.1, read on the forward strand.
TTTGAATTAATATGTTTTTAAGAAAAATTGTAAAAGAAAGTTATAAATTAATCAGATTTAATTTTTTAGATCAAAATTTATAATTTATAATATGTTTGTTTCATTTTAATTATAAATCATGGAATTTATCTTTAAATATTGATTCAAAAAAATTTATATAATTTTTACTAAAAAATCTTGTATATTTAAAATGGACTATAAAAATCTTATATTTCTAACTAAATATTAATTTGTTAGATTACCTCTTATTGAAAAGGCACACACATTTTTAACCATCAACAATTTAATGTACAAGAAATCCTTGTACAAGCCCATCACAGAAGTTTTTAAGCAAAGACCAAAAAAAAAAACATATGGGACAGCTCTTGCAAGTCTCCTTGTTAAATGAATAGAAATGGTAGATGGAACATTTTACTTTTTAAAGTTTATGGGAAGATTTCTTAGGCAAACATCAATTTGACCCATTAAATGTTTCCAATTAAGTTAACTGGAAATCTTCTTATGGACACTAATTTAATGCCTAAAATGGCTATAATGAAATAGTTGAAAAAAGACCAACTTAAACTTAGAAGGTAATATATGTATCTTAGCTCTTAGATAGAATGAAAAACCAGTTTCAAGGGAAAAAAAAGCTTTTACTTTTACCTTGCAGTTTTATTATATTAAATTTTCCTTTATTAACCTTGAATGGAATACCTGCTCTCCAGGGAGCTGCAAAAAGCCTAGACTACATCATAGACACAGCCTCCGCTGTACATCCAATAGAGCCTCTTTTGAATCTGCTCAAGCTTAATGGAAAGCTGGTGTTTGTGGGTGCTCCTGTTAAGCCACTGGAGCTCCCCATAATGCCCTTACTATTTGGTAAGTGTAATTTTCTTTAATATTCTTATAATAGATGAAAGAGAATGACATATTATTGACTAGCTTATTGTTTATTGATATTTGCCTCAATTTATCTATGTACGTGCAGGAAGGAAAATGATAGGTGGCAGTTTGATAGGAGGAATGAAAGAAACACAGGAAATGTTGGATTTCTGTGGTGAGCACAATATTACTTGTGAAATTGAGAAGATTTCAATCGAGTATTTGAATACTGCAATGAAAAGACTCCTCAACTCTGATGTCAAGTATCGATTTGTTATTGACATTGCGGGCACTCTCAAATGATTGTTCCATGTGAAAAGTAAAAGATTTTTAAACATATTATGTTTTCCTTTTCTTTATTTGTGGGTGTTGAAATTGGAGAGTTCTGAATAGATTTGCTCTATATATTATTTAGGATTGAACGATCTTTTAAATAGACAAAATATATGGATAGATGTGTCTCTATGTGAGATGTTTAAAGATTGTGATTAAATAGAATTTATATTTCCAACACTCCCTATAAATTTTATTTCATCACACAAAACAACTAGATGATGGGGGCTGCCTATAACAAATAGGCTTATTAGCTACCATGTACAAATGAAAAACATTAAACACCAATACTGTCTTGAAAGTATATAAACTTATCTTTGCTCAAAAGTTTGGTGAAGACATCTGCAAGCTGCTCATTAGTTGGTGTATAAACTAGCTCAATTTCCTTATTGAGGACATGCTCATGAATGAAGTGATGATGCACTTCAATATGCTTTGTGTGAGCATGGAACATTAGATTCTTGGACATCTTCAACACACTTTGATTATCACAATACATAATCATGGGATCAGACTGTAGGTATGGAAGATCCTCAAGAAGTTGTCTAAGCCATATTGCTTCACATGTCGTTGCAACAATTGTCTTGTACTTTGCTTTAGTGGATGACAATGCAACATTAAGTTGCTTCTTACAACTCCATGAAACAATGCCAAATCCAAGATTGAAGCAGCAACCAAAGGTTGATTTCCTAGAGTCCATGCAACCTGTAAAATTTGAATATGAAAAACCATCTAAGTTTGAAATCTTCAAATGTCTCCGAACTATCATAAAACTCACTTTGTAACTAGCCAATGACTCTGTTTTAGATGAATTATGATTAAGGATATCTCTATTTGTAAACCAAAACCAGAGCTGCCATAAATGAAGTCAGCCATCCTTTGATGATCTTAACGAAGCGATTTGTGGCCTTTGGCCTCCGATGATTTTCCTCTTCCTTTTGTTTTTTTGACAATAATGACTTTCCTTCGACATCAACAATTTTCCAACAATTCCATTGATAATAAAGGTGAGGTCTGGTAAAAAATAAAATGCTTTTCATCTAACAATATCATTCTCCATAATTTTCATTACCAATCAACTTAATAAAAATGGCACCCAATATATTATTTGCCATTTTTAATTTGAAAAATTTAAATGCTGCTAATGTCTTTGACAGAATTTTGCCAATATCCTTCGAAACGGTTGCTCTACCAAAAATATTTACGCTCTTATTTTCTTTTTTAGGAACAATTCTGCAAATAATTTCGAACTCTGTTGTGTTTGCTTTCAAAAGCTTCAGATCTATCGTTAAGTGGAATCTGATAAACGTTCGGAGAATTTAGAACTTTTTTCTTTTGAAAAGACTTTTGGCCGTTTCCATTAGATGACAGTATCTTGAGGCGAATTTATTTCATTTTGGCAAGTTTTCTATCTCAACTTGATTTGTTTTTTTAATTGATTTTTCTGTTCTAATTTGAAGGTTGCAAAGCGTTTACATTGAAGCTCGGTATATTGATGCTACTTGGTTCAATATAGAATTTGCTAGAAAAAGGAATTTGTCAGCCTTTTAAATTTAATAATGATTTCTGTCATCGATATTATTACTTTAATATTAATTTTTCAAATTAGAGAGTTTTGAATAGATTAATTTTATTATTTATTGAGCTTTTAAAGGATTGCAAGTTTTGATTGTTCAAGAAAAGTTTTGATAAGTTTGTTTACATTTGTAACAACAATGACATTATTTGGCATTTGTCTGACATCAAAAAAAATTCATATTGGTTATCATAAATGAATTTTGAAATAAGTCCTTGGAGTATGCATATTATTAGTTTGCAAATTTTTTTATATATTTTATTGTATAAAGAAATGAGCCAATGTATTGATTTATAGTTTCAATGGATGAGGTTTTTGGGATGAGGAGCTTGGATATATTTAGAATATAGTCTTATTGAAGGGGCACATACTCCTATTTATACTCTTAGGACAATCCCATGGAATTGAAAAATGTAACTATATAATTATTAAAATGAAATTTCATAAAATAGAAGCCTCGTATATATTACCTAATAGAAAAGTAACTCAGTAATCAAAATTCAAGTTAACTCGAATTACATGGTAATCAAGACTTCTAATGTCAAATCTTGACCATAAATTTTCAACTATTCAAACATATAATTTGAACTTTAATGTTACTAAATCGTAAAAATAATTTGAAGTGCCCAGTTCATTTAATCCTTACTTGAGGACATAAGGTGTTTTCATTAATCATTAATGCCTATAAGACATGTGAAACCACTATAAAGATCATGCATTGTAGTATTAAAGGTAAGAGTCTTCCGGATAAAATTGCCTATAGTCCAAATTTCATTTGATTCTCACTACTGAATCCATTATAAGGATAACAAATTGGAAGTAAATTATATGTAATTTAAATTTTCTGATGTTAACAATAACACCCAAAGTTCATTACATAGAGTTTGAATTTCCTTACTTTTGGGTCTCACTATTGATCCTTCAATCTTGGCACTAATGATGGTGGGTTCACTAGTGAAACCCAAAACACGGGAAGATACAAGCTCAAACACAGGAAAATACAAAAAATTGATTAAGTGCTGAGAAATGCTGAAAAAAACAGAGAGTAGGGGGAAAGACCCAATAGGTGAGATAGTTCCAATGGTTGAGACAGTATATGTGCATTTAAGACCTAATATTTTTTAAGTTTAGTACTAGTATATGTGCATTCAAGGCCCAATATTTTTTAAGTTTAGTACTAGTAGTTCTGATTTTAAGGTTGTTAGTGTTACTATAAGTACTAATAATTGAATGAAATGTGCCCTTTAAATTTAAAAAGCAACCAATCATGTGATGCCACATCAGCCCACCAACAAAACATGACTTAATGCACACCTATTGGTCCAACCTTTTTTTGGGGGAATTATTTGACACCTCAACAAAAAGTATGTTGATGTGGCATCATATTTGATGATGTGGCCCTGAAACCTTAGTTATAAGCAGGGGCGTTGCCAAGTAAGCTACTGTAAAATTTTTGGAGTGATTCGAAATTGCCAAGTATGATTTTGAGAGGCGTGAAGTTAGGGTGCACCACTACTGGGTCCTCTCCCCTATTCAAATGTGTCAACTACCTCATAAAGTTTGAGTAAAAAATACTTCCCTATCAAAGTTGTTTATCTGGTGGAGGAATTGAGTCCTGCTTCAAAAAGATTATAATTAATATTTAACGAACTTTCATGAGAAAAAAAAATGTATACTTATGATGTTCATGTTGCATTCATTGGATTGTTCCTTTGATGGAATTTTCATCCTTGAAGATCTTGATAAACTGTGATCTTTATGGTCTTTTCTTATTAGTCCGAAGTTTAGGGACAAGTATGTATTTTAGATAGTTAGGCTGTAATTTGATTTGTACAAGTTATCGTGAGTATACTTATTATGCACCTGTATATGTGTTAAACACCTTTCCTCCATCACCAAGAGGAGGACTGACATGATTAAATATCTATGGTTGAAAGATGATGCTGCTATAACATTTTCATTTTTCTCCTTAGTTAAAGAGCATATAATGGAGACAAGACTATTGAGCACATGAGATTAAGTCGACTATAAAAAGATGTTTTTACAATGTTTTTCTTGTGTTATTATACTCTTTAAATCCTTACATAACAAACAAGATAAAGTACTGCTTGAAGAGCAATCCAAGAAAAAACAAAACAAGCTAATTTGAACATTTGAAATAATCAGCACCACCAACAAGGGTAACGGGAAATGGAAATGGAAGCAATGGAATTGTAATGAAATACCTGAACTTGTTCTTATATAAGGCTTGAAAACAGGACCCAAATAAATGCCATATTGAAAGAGGAAATATTAGAAATACATTTTTTAAGTAAATAGTAACGAGAATAATATTGAGCAGGCATTTTAAATTTCCCAAACAAAGCAAAAGATGCTCACCTCTGGTTACAACACATTCAATTGCTTCAAAGGGGTCTGTTTCAAAATGAAGCCAAAGGAACAACAGTCCCAACCTGATCACTCAAACCTAATTTCCTTTATAAATTTAAATTTCTAATTTAATAGAATGAAAGTGCAATGAAAATCGAATTTCTAATGCACAACTAGAAGTGAAATTATGATTAGTATCCTTGTTTGATTTAAACATAGCATATGGTGAGATATAAGAAATGCCGAGAGAGTATACAATTAAGTCAGATATTTATTTAGACTGAATTCAAGGTTTGATATTTTATTTGATAGTTAAGAACTTTACAGGAATTTTGTCAAACAATTGTCATGTTAGTACACCATTGCATAGTAATTTATCTTTTAAATCTAGTTCTAAAAAAATTACCAAACAATTGATGTCCATACCTGCTATAAGCAATGGATAGTGGTCAAAGCAGGTTTCCAGCAATTCATCCTAGCAAAAGTCACAAGCATTTTGCCAAAGAACTAATGTTATTCAAACCTGAAATCATTGCAGAAATGGATTGAACAAAATGATTTCTAATATCAAATGTCAACAATCTTACAACCCAAAACTAAGAGAGGAAAAAGTGTCAAATGCTTACCTTCAGCATGGCCAAATCATCTATGGATTTTAGAAGTTTGTGAACCTCCATCATATTCTATTATATTTTGTCTGGTCTTTCAATAACTACAGCCACTGTTAAAAATTCCATTCCAACCCAATGAACATTTCCAAATGCATTCAACACTGATATTGATGTGCAATGTTTATAACGAGCGTAGTCTGATATCTACAATGTGCAACAAACAAAAATAAAAATAAAAATCATGGCAACACTTTTACCAGAAAACAGTTTCAGCGATGCAAATTTCTGTTAAGAATAATTGTATATGTAATTGTAATCCACAAAATTACCTTTTGTTGTATCCAATCCAAAACTCTATTGTGATACAAGAATCTTTGTGGACAAACTGTCATTTGTATATGTGGAGTAGTATGTCAAAAAAAATTTTGCAATTTTCAGTCAAGTCTAGTTCATGTTGTCAAAGTCATTTTTTATTAAGTTGAAGGTTGTTATGTCTAAGTCCAATATGTTTTTTTGACATAATCATTTTCAAGTCTAGGTCATGTCGTCAAAGTTATTTTTGATTAAGTTGAAGGTAGTTATATCCAAGTCCAATATGTTGAGTTGTTAAGTCCAATGTTGAGGTCATCAAATCTAATATTCATTTTAATTGAAATCCAAATTGTTGTATTTTGGTACATTTTTGTTGATTTTAAATTATTAGTTTTTAATTGGTAATTATTTTTAATAAAAAATCATTATTGATCATTAATTACTTTTTAAAAATTATTATTATTATTTGATGAATAAGTCTTATATTACTTTTTATAAACTAAAAAGAAATAGTACAATATTCACAAAAAAATAAGGGTAGTAGAGAGGCACATCCACATAGTCTAAATAAGACAAAGTCCAAAACAAATGATAACATAATAAAGGGTCAAGCCCAAACATAACTAAGCAGCTAATGTAATGCCAGAAAAAGAAGGATCTTTATCATCAAGCTAAGTCATCGCAAAAAACTAAAAATATATATATATTTCATAATATTTATTATTGATAATAATTATTATTAAAAATTATAAAGAAATCAAATAATTTAAAAACCCTTTGTAAAGGTGTGTGCCTGGTCAAATAGCACGTGCCATATCTATTGGGATATTAGATGTCTCAACCTTGCAAATTTCCTATTAATAGTTATTTTTCATTTAATATTTTCTCATAGTTAGTTACATATTATTTGTTATTATTTAATATTTAGCTTCAACACAAATTGGGGTGTTGGAACTTGATGTGACGGTTATGCCAAGTGTCGATGCCTTGCAGCGATGGAATATTAATGTTTTATTTTGACACTATCTTTAGCAAAATGGGGTACCCTACTTTTTAGGGGTCCTATGACAAATGCTATGACAAATTCTATGACGTGTAAGAGCCAGATTTAGAGGGAGTTATTGGGAATCTTGACTGGTCGTAAGATGTTGTAAGAGGCATTTGTAAGAGTTTAAGTTTAGACAGGAATCTTGCCTATCTTTGGCTTCACACCTCCCATACCTCATGGGAGGTTTTGCACCTGGTTTTCTAAACCACAGATGGTTTCCAAGTTGCCAAAAGTCTATAAATTGAGAGTTTGAGGAGTCGTTTGTATTATGAGAATTTGCAGGTACATGGGTGGAGCCAAAATTACTCTTATTTGAATGTTGGCATTTTACTCCTATAAAGACTTGCACTACAAGTGTATTGTAATCCTTTGTTGATTTGATAATACATTGTGTAGGTTTTGGAGTGGGTTTTTCTTTTGAAAGGGTTTTCCTCACATAAATCATTGTGTTATGATTTATTGCATATCATTGTTTTCTATGTGAACTTCTTTATTTTTGTAATAAGTTTAGATCAAATTTGAAGTTATTTACATAACATTCCCCTCAAGTTTAGTGTAGGAAGATGCTTCGGCATACGTTGCTTCCTTACAAGTGGTATTAGAGCCTAACTAGTTTTGGTTCTAGTTGTTGGGTATAGGGTTTTTTGGGCTAATCACATTTGAGTGGGAGTTTGTACAAAAGGAGGATTTTGTGATTTTTATTGCAAGAGGTAAAGATGGAAAAAAAATATGAGAGGATTGAGGTGGAAAAGTTTTCAGGCATGAATTTTGAGATGTGGAAATTGAAGATGGAAGATCTACTAATAGATAGTGATCTGTGGGATGCTATTGATACAAAAGTTCAGAGACCCACAGATGCTACTTGGACTACTCAGTGTGATATTATGGACTGTATTTAGTCAAAGGTCTAATCAGATTGTGTCTTGTAGATTCTATTCTAATTAATGTCCATGAAGAGCCTCCTTCAAAGCAATTATGGAAGAAGCTGGGTGAGATATATCAAGCCAAATCTTTAGTGAAAAATATATTCTTGAGGAAGAAGCTCTATTACTCAAGGATGGAAGAAGGTGGATAAATTGCTGACCACCAACTCAACTTTTAACATGTTGGTTCCATCAGTTGAACTTTGTTGGTGTAAAAATGGATGGGGAAGAAATATGTCAAACTTTGATGTGTTCATTGCTAGACTCATGGGATAGCCTTGTCATGGTTATTGGGAGCACTTCTGTTGTTTTGAAAGTAGAGGATGTTGTTGGTTCTTTACTTTCTGAAGAAATGAGGAGGAAGGTCTTTTTGAATGCCAAAGAAACCTTGAGTGTTTGAGGAAAACCAAAATAAAGAGGCAAGAAGAACAATAAGTTGCATGATAAATCTAAATCTAAGTCCAAGGGGAGATCAAAATCTCATGGTAAGTCCAAGGTTATTTGTTGGAACTATGGTAAGCCTAGTCACTTCTATAAGGAGTGCAAAGAAGGGAAGAAAAAGAAGAAGAAAGTTGATTATGATTCTGAGTCTGACAAGGAAGATGGTGACACATTCATTGTAGCCTCTCCACTCGCGTAGGTGAGAATACATGGTTGATTGAATCAGGTGCATCTTTTCACATGACCTCTAATAGACATTGGTTCAATAAGTATGAAAAATACGGAGGTAGTAAGATGTATTTGGGTGATAATTCCTATTTAAATATTGTTGGCCATGGTAGTATTTAAATAAAATTTTCTAATGGTAGAGTTAGAAGATTTGATGGTGTCTTGCATATCCTAGGGTTAACACATAATCTATTATCTGTAAGGAAACTAATAGATGTGGGTGTACATGTTCAATTTTGTGAAATGGATGTTAAAATGGTGAGAGGTGTTATGGTGATTGCTAGAGGTAGTAGAATGAGAACTTTGTTTCAGCTTGATGCATGTACTGTTGAGTGCAATAGTACTTCTATGAAAAGCAATTCTATGGCCACTTCGTTGGAAAAGGAGTTGGTTTCCTCTTTAGCGGATGGTCGTGGCTTTTGGGTACCTAAGGGTGCTCTTTCTACCGAATCTAAATTACATGTAGAGAAGACTATGTTATGGCACTAGAGATTAGGCCACATAGGAGAAAAATAAGAACCTTGTTGAAGGCCTTTCAAATTGTAAACTTGAATTTGATTTCTATAAGCATTGTATTTAAGGAAAACAAAACTGCATTCAATTTTACTCGAGTTCTCACAAATCTTGTGGTATTTTGGACCTTATTCATTTTGATCTAGATTTGGTCTTGTTGATGTTCCTTCTATTGTGAAGTCTATTTATTATGTTTCATTTATTGATGATTATACCAGAAGGACATGGATTTGTTTTCTAAAAAGTGACTATGAAGTTTTTAGTCGATTTAAAAAATTTAAAGTAACGGTTGAGTTGTAGATTGGAAAGAAAATAAAATGTTTAAGAACTAACAATGGTGGTGACTATTTCTCTAATGATTTTGATAGATTATGTAAAGATTGTGGCATACAAAGAAAATAATGCAATATCCTTGAGAGTTGGTGGAAACAACTTTACGCGATGGGCATCAATGGTGTAAGCATAGCTTTTGTAGAGGACATCGAACTCAAATAGGAATGTATCAAGATCTTCAATTATTAAACCATGGAAATTTGGCAAGACAAAGGGTGAAATGTTTCTCATTACAACTTCCCCCTCTTAATCAAAAATAGGGAATTAAAAGGTGGAGGGTTCAAACAGATTTTGAAGGACTTTGTCAAACATTATGTGCCAAACTACTTCAAGCTTGGAAGCTTTTCCTGAAACACGTTTGGTTAATAGAGAGTGTTTTGATGAGGATTCTCCAAATAGGGCTTTAGGGGATTGGATAGTTTGATAACAGGATTTGGAAAATAGATTATGGATCGACTGAGTACTTGACTCCTGATTGATGGCTACCTTTTTAGGGACTTCTGGGATCTTCCCTTCTAATGTAATAGGTTCACTTTCTTTCCCTTGAGTTCCTAATGCCTTAGTTGGTACTCCTTTGGTTGTAGCTTCCTCAATATAAGAGGTGGTTGCAACTGCAAGTGCTTCACCTTGGGTAGTAGAAGTTTGAATATCACTATCTCATGGAAGGAATTGTCCCAAGTGGTCTCTTCTTCATTGCATGCAATTTTTACCAAAGCTGAATAGTCCCTACTTTTATGCACAATGTTAGTGAAAAGGGGTTTTTGATATTATCTTTTTATTGAACTAATTCTAAGTTGCAAGAATTTAAATTTTAATCTAAGAAAAATAATAAAACCTATCTCAAGATCCAAGAGTCCAATGCTTGACACTATCCCTAAAAAAGGCACCAAAAATGACAATCTTAAACAATCCCCAATTAAACCTAGTGTAGCAACTTCTTACACACAACTTGATGAATAGGCTATTCACTAATCAAGCAACCACTTGGTTCATGTTATGCTTCATTTACATATCAACCCAAGGATGTGTCTATTGGCATGGTATTGGTATTATATTTACGGTGTTAAATGCTTAGGACACTGAGGTTCTAATGATGTGTATAGGGGAAGAAAAAACATACATAATTTAAAGAAGTAAATGCTTGCAGCATAAAGGAAATCTATTCTAAAACTGGGAAACTTTTCAAACAAACTCGAACTAAAACTTACACACACACAGGTTAACTTCTGCTGGTTGAAATCTTGTGACAAGGAGCATGTTGAACTATAAATACATCTAAACTAACTAGGACATAGACCTAGGTACATTCCACCTCATGTGGGCCCTTGGTTGGATAAAAATGTGTCTTCCTCTCTCCCTTCAAATGAGATTAGTAACTAAATTAGAGTGACTCTATAACTTACAACAATATATTAAAATGAAGAAAACAAAAATTGAATCTTCTATTGATCTCACAAAAACTGTTGAAATTAAACTATCCCAATATCTTTCACTAGATTCTATCCACTAACAAGGGTCATTGCCTACCTTGCATTTAAATAGAATGATTTTCTATGTTGTCAAATCCAAGGCAGTGTACATGGCTATTTGTAGTAAAAGTTGTTCACCAGTAGTTCCTAAACTACTCCTTAAGATTTAAACCTACTTATCCAATCATGCATCCAAGTATTGGGAAGAATATTAATCTAGGAATTGATAATATTACAATTACTGAAACAAATATATTTTATCAAAAATTTGAAAACAATAATTTAAAATGGAACAACAAATCTATTTATGAAAACAGTGAATCTAACTAAGCAATTTCAAAATCAATCAAAATAAGAAACTTAACTACTAAATACCAATCTCTGCTCCTTTGGTGGGAGTGGGCCTTTGCTCCACACCTCTGGAGGAAAGACCAAATCAATACTTCAGACTACAATTATGAAACTGCCTGTTTTATTTCTAGTGCTTCCAAAAATAGAGTATGTGCTTTTACAAAATAGAGTATATGTTGGTTTTTCAAAAATCAATCTATCTATCATATTCTATCTTCCATCATTATAAGTCATAGTTCTGACAAAATATCTCTAGATTATTTTTCTACTAACAGTTTTGGATCAGATATCAAATCCTTATTCTACATTCTAAACATGCAATCTAATACTCAAAAAGAGAGTCATGCAAATTGAAAGAAATTATAAAGTGATACTAAAGGTATCACTTTAAACAAAAGTTTAACTTGAGTTTAAACATGCCATGAAGGTTGTTGATAAAAAGTAAATAACTGAAAGCAATCAGTTCTGACAACTTTTGTGCTCATGCAAAAACAATCAACTGTAGCTTCTTTTCTCTAGCTAAATCAGTGGCATCAAGAAGGGTGGTCAACATATAGATCCCAAGAATCTAAGTAGAATGTGAGTTGGTACGTTTAGATGCAATCTTCTCCAAAATCTTCAGCATCTTCTAAAGAACTTCAGAGTGCTAGAATCATCTCCGGAGCTTCTGCTAATCTCTAGAGTTGCCAAAAGCATCTTTGGAGCTCCCTGAAGCCTTGATTTTCTGTAGTGGAAAGATTCCTACACTCAAAATTGTATTCCTACAATTTTTTTGCAGTAAAAACTCATAAAATGAAACCATTTAATCCCAACATTTGTTGCAATATTACATCTTCTTTTAACAAAATTAAATAAGGTTTTTATCAATCTTTAAGGTGCAATCAAGGGATGCAATGGTTTTTAGGATAGAAAAAGGAAGATGTATTTGCATGTTTTGTGAGCTCTACCTGGCACTCATCATCCACTACTTTTATTTTTTCTATTTATAATACTTACTACCACTAAATGCATCTCCACTACTCCCATACATGTAGGAGGTGGGTGCTTTATTTATAAATAATAGTAAACCTAGAAAACTAATTCATGGATGGGTAAGAGTCATTTTCCATCCAAACTGTACATCATTAATTACATATGCTCAAAAGAAGGGTGATGGAGAATCTATTGAGAAGAACAAGTTTGAGTTGGATGGATCATCCATCTTTGTGCAAACTCCATCTATCCACGAGAGAAGTCAAAGTTTGCCAGTTATCCTTGTTCATCACTTTGTTGTAGGCATGCTACAATCTTGGCTACATGTATGCTACACTCTTGGCTACGGATGATCTACAACCTTGGCTACAAGTAGTGAATCTTGGTTGTTGCGGGACAGTGACTAACTCTACTGAAATCACTTTGTTGCACTTAAATAACTTATGAGTATAGCAATTATCACAACTAAGACAAGAAATGCTACATTATTATGAAAACAACTCCTTTTAAATATAGAACCATCCAATAAACAAAATACATACTAAACTTTGTGCTTTATCAGAGTATTTAGTAAAAAGGGTATTCAAAGGGTGTAGTCACTTATGAAATGCAAGTCAAAGTAAGAGACAAAGAGTATCTAATAAAGACAATTTTGGAACTCATCAAACTTGACAACATTATTTGCTAATATAAGGATCAGTATAAAGCTAAAAACTTGACTTCGTTTGAACTTGCTAGGAGTGTAGAAAGAAAAAATGGATAATGATGATTTTAGGGAATCTCTAAGGCTTAGAAGGCACAACCTATACTAGACAACCTTAAGACTCCTTGCTAAAAGAAAAATTTAACAAGAGCATGTCACGAATAGAGCGCATGGTGAACAAAATGTAAATACATGTATTTTTAAAAATTTATGAAGTTTTTAATTTTTATGCTTTTTTTTTGGATTTTGATGATTCTTATGGTCTTTTTAGATAATAAACTCTTCACCTTCCATAGTGCACAAGAGGTAAGCATCCTTTCTAACATCTTCTTTGAATACGTAAGGACCTATCCAATTTGGTCTTTTATCAATTAGATTGTTGAATTTGAGTACGAGGTCTTTGACTTCAAAAGGTTTTGGGATGACCTTCTTTTTCTATTTTTACTAACCTAGTTTGATACTTTTGGTTTCTTGAAAGTCTTTGCAAGGACACTCAAAGACTTAGTGTAAAAATGTCTTTGGGTTGGGTGAGAAATTTTGCGTATGCATATTTTTATATTGTTTGATAGTTTGCCCCTAGCTTTATCATTTTTTGTTGTTGTAGACTTCCAATGTTTGTTTTGGTAGTTTCAAAGTTGAACTTTTGAGGGTAAATTGATGTTGGTGATGACTCTCCTAGTTTTTGTGTGGGTTTTGTTCCTCTTTTTCTTTAGTCATGATCTCAACCATATGGACACTCATATCTAGGTCGATAGGAATAGTTGCTAAGTTTAATGGAGCATAAGAATTTGTTGAGTGAGGATCAAAGGGGAATTATCTTGTTGCTTCTTCCCTCTTAGATATGTTTTTGATTTGTCTAGATGTCTCTCCTTTTTCAAAAATTATAATCCCTGGGGAACTGTCAATTTTGACTAGGTCTTCCTTCTTTTTTGCTTGTTCAATTCTATAACATTGAAAGGGTTAGGATCCGTTTAGTGATATGAGTTTGAACCATATGCAAGAAGTGGATTTCCTAAAATAGGCTAGAGGGAACTTCCCTCATCTTGTGAATCCAACCTATCTGAACTTAGGATCATGGTGTAGGTGGTTTCTTCATTGCTAGCGTAAAATTTAGTTGGGAGAGTTTGGGACCCAATGTGATTTCAAGATTCACCTTTCCTATGGTTTGAATGTTTGGATTATTGTGAATTCTAAGAATGGAAGTTTCTTTCATGATGTGAGTTTCATCATAACCCATTCTTTAAAGGAGAGAGAGATTGCATTTATTATAGACCTATCGTCAATCATGACATGCTTAATGGAATAGTCTTGAACTTGAACTATTAGGTAGAGGGGGAGATCACCCTATTTATCTATGTCATCGTCTGAAGGCAATTTTTCAAAATCAAATGTGGAAGAAGAATTCTTTTCATTTGGAGTGTTTTGAACTATATGGCCTAGATCTAAGGCATTGAGGAGAGTATTCTTATGAGAAGGATAACTCTTGTGAAGTTTTAGCATGTGAGAAAAAATTGAATTGCTAGGAATGGCATCTGGTCATTATAGTCCTTGGGTAGCACAAACTTATCGATCCTTGTCCAAATCCACAAGGCTTAAGGTGTTTTGATGGCTCCTGGGACTATTTCCTTCATCTTGTGGGAATGTGTCCATGAATGTTTGTTGTTGATCTTTTTGGAAGCATTGGATGACTTTGTTATACATTTTGTAAGTTGAAGTGTCATGCCCCCTTTTCTTGTGAAATGAGTAGTAATCCATATGAGTGTAACTATGTGATGATTTACTAATTCATTTTGGCCATTCTCTTGGTCAGAAGTGGTTGATACTGTTTACACCCATAGCGTATCAAATTTATCTTGAGGGTGGAGGAATAGATGTTTTACTCCTCTTGGAGGTTTGATATGAAGTGATGGTACTCCCAACATAGCTCAATGTCATGCCCCATTCTCTTGTGAAATGATCAATATTTATCATGATCATAAATTTGAGGTTTTTGATAAGGTTTGTATGACTTCTCACTTGATCTACCTAATTACTCGCAATCGATTCTCAAGGGACAATCAATGGTGTTAACACTTCAGCTTCCCAAATTCATATGATTATCACCATGATAATTGTAATCATTGTTGTTATTCTTGGATGGTGAGATGTTTGTTGCATCGTTACTTCTATCATGGTTTACAAACCATCCATTGGTATCATACTTCTTTCTTCCATTATCGATAGTATCTTGGTCAATTCTAAGGGAACTCTCAAGCGCCCATTTATAAGATTTATAGGGGAGTTTCTAGACCTCTTCTCATGTGTCTTTATTAAGAGTGTGTAAAAAGAGATCACATAGTTCCTTATGATCTATGTTTGGTGCACTAGTTGAAAAATAGAGGACTTTCCTCCATCATGTGATAAAATGTGTGATTGATTCATTAGTTTCTTATTTGATTGTTAAAAATTCTTGTATTCTTATCTTGACCTGTTTGTTTATGTCAAATCCAGCCACAAATTGATTGATGAGTTGCCTAAATGAGTGGGTTGATGCTTTTGGAAGTTGATAGTACTAATTTAGAGTGATACCTTCCAAAGTATTTGGGAGAATATTGGCTACCACTCCATCCCAAGGAAGGAGTTCTTGCACTACAATGATGTAGGCCTTGATATGAGAGTTGGGGTCACCCTCTCTTTTGAATTTTGAAAGTTTAGGGAGAGGATGTGGTAGTATGACATTACGAATGTTGTAGTCAAGAGGCTCCTTTAAATAGTCAAGGTATGTTCTTAAAAGGGGGTTATATGTAGATGGTTTTGTTCCCAAACATTATATGGTGCAGTCAGGGATGGAGGGTCCAAAGAATGGGCTGTCCAACCCTACAGCTAGAGTAAACACAATAGAAATAACACAATAAATAGAATGCAATGGAAGATTTATATGCTCAATATCTCAGATAATTACAATGCTTATATGCCGGCAACATGCGAGCTACAATCTGGCTCACAAACCTGCTTTCCAGGTTACAACATATATTAATGATATGGCATTGAGGTGTCTCTGAAAAAGAACCATCTTCCTATTCTATTATCAGATATCAAATGCCTTACTTCCTAATGTATCTCATGAATGCTTATATATCATCTTCTAGCTCAAAGAATCCTTTGTGTCGGCATTAAGAGGTCTCAAACCCCAATGCAAGATGAAACATGTAGGTAACAAGTAGGTCGGCCTACAACTCATGGTAATGCTCCGCAAATGAATGAAATTTGTTGCAGTTCTCAATTAAGGTCTATTTGGTCCCAATTTGCCTTGTGTGATGTTCCATTTGGCTCCGCAAGTCACGAGAATGCTCTGCAAACCTTATATGCTCCAACTAAAAGTTGATTTCTCTATTCTATGAAAGATGATGATCATCTGGTAGTGATAACTCTCCACAAATGAATCCAAATCTCATGAAATCTGAATATGATGTTGATGAGATATAGTGTAGAATCTAAGTCCTACTTCGCGAGCTCTTAAATGATGATGCAGTAGAATGTGGTGGGAAATGCTGAAATTGCAATGACTGAACTACAACTAGAATGCAAGAAAAGAAAAGAAAGCAAAGTATTTTTTTGGTTGATGCAAGATTTCTCTTCAACCTGGGATGCTCCTACATAAAAAACCCAGGGTTGTTTGAAAAGTGAGTCCCTCACTTTTTTAGGGCTAGAGGAAAACCAATATGGTCCACCTCAGCCTAAGAAATCCATGATGAATCTTTTTCTGGTCTTCCTTTCCACTTTACCAGGTACTCTATATATTGTTTGCCTCTAGTGCTGCATCCAATTCTGCTATTCAAAATCTACTCTATCTTCTTTGGTTGTTGCTGTGGTAATTGATCCTTCAATCCAACTTGATTCTCCCTCATGATAGTGATATAAGTATGCAATGTTAAATATAGGTGATATACCAAATGTCTCTGATAACTCCACTTCATATGCATTTCCTGAATCAAACTTCCTAAGAATCCTACATGGTCCAAACTTCTTCGTCTTCAACTTGTTGTATGTTCCCACTGGAAATCTTTCCTTTCTCAGATATACCATAACTTCATCTCCAACATAAAATTCCTTATGTCTCCTCTTCTCATCTACTTGCTCCTTATACTTACTATTCATTTCCTCCAAATGCTTTCTAACTTGATTATGTACTGTCTCTATGTATCATGCAAATTCTTCTACCTCTACACTTCTCTTGTTCTCCATACCGATGTCTCTCAGCTCTGCAATTCCTCTAGGTTGTACTCATGTCACAATCTCAAATGGTGTCTTCCCTGTACTTCTGCTCACTAAGTTATTGTACGTAAATTCTACTTGCGGTAGAATTAGATCCCAATTTCCTGCCTTGTCTCCTAATAAGCATCTCAACAAGTTACCCAAACTCCTATTTACCACTTTTGTTTGTCTATCAGTATTTGGGTGAAATCCTGAATTGAACTTTAGGTCTATCTTCATCTTCTTCCACAATGTCCTCCAAAAATATTCAATGAATCTTGTATCTCTTTCTGAAACTATACTCTTAGGTAATCCATGCAATCTCACAATCTCCTTGAAAAATAGGTCAGCAACATGCACATCATCATTTTTCTTCTTACAAGGAATGAAATGAGCCATTTTTGAAAATTTGTCCACCACTACAAATATAGAATCATGTCCTCTCTATGTTCTAGGAAAACCTAATATGAAATCCATGCTTATGTCTTCCCAAGGTCTCTCCAGTACTATCAAACATTTCTACAATCCAGTATTCTAACTAGTCCCTTTTGCAACTTGACATACTCTGCAACTCTGAACAAATTTCCTTGCATCCTTATATATCTGGGGCCAATAATATTGTTCATTCACCAAAGCTACTATCTTACCCATTCCAAAATGTCTTACTAATCCCCCACTGTGCTTCTCCTTGATCAAATTATCTATCATTGAACTCCTAGGTATACACAACCGACTCCCTTTGAACAACATATCCTCCTAAATGAAATAATCCAACCACTTGCTTCTATCTATCACAACAAGTTCTTTACATGCTTTCCATGCTTTTACAAAAGCAATATCATCTTCATACATGTGCTTAAGTTCTTCAAAACCTAGTACTTCTATCCTCATCTTTGTCAACAAGTTCCTTCTTCTACTCAATGTATCTGCAACTTTGTTTGACTTTCCACTCTGATGCTTTAATACAAATGTGTAACTCTGCATGAACTTTACCCATCTCATGTGTCTCTAATTCAACTTACCTTGATTGTTCCAATACTGCAAAGCTTTATGGTCAATGTACAACACAAATTCCTTAGGAAACAAGTAATGTCTCCACTTCTTCAAGGCTTGAATTATGGCATAGAACTCCTGATCATAAACTGAATATCTTCTCCTTGCATCATTCAACTTCTCACTAAAATATGCTATTGGTCTCTCTTCTTGAATTAACACTGCTCCTATTGCATTTCCACTAGCATCACAATCAACTTGAAATACTTTATCAAAATCCGATAATTCTAACACTGGTTTCTCTGTCACCTTTCACTTCAAAAATTCAAAACTCTTATGTGCTCCAGATGTCCACTTAAAATCCTTCTGGTCACCTCTCATTGTCTCTATCATTGGTGTGCATACAATACTAAAATTTATGATGAACGTCTGCTAGAAACTTGCTAGTCCATGAAATGAACTTACCTCTTCAATGTTCACAGGTGTTGGCTACTCAACAATTGCTCTAACTTTCTCAGGGTCCATCTTCAATCCTTCTACAGAAATCACAAATCTCAAATATACCAATTCTTCCTTCATGAAACTACACTTCTTGATGTTTATCAACAATTTATCTTTTCTCAACCTCTTAAGTACTTGTCTAATATGCTGCAAATGTTCTTTGGTTCTACTAAAAATCAGAATATCATCCAAGTAGACAATAACAAACTTACCCAAGAATCTCTTCAAAACCTCATTCATCAAACTCATGAAAGTACTTGGTGCATTAGTTAATCCAAAATGCATGACTAACCACTCATACAATCTTTCATTCGTATTAAATGTAGTCTTCCACTCATCTCCTTCTCTGATCCTGATCTGATGGTATCCACTCTTTAGGTCTATCTTTTTGAAATATCTTGCTGCACTCAAATAATCCATGATATCATCCATCCTTGGCAATGGAAATCTATAGTTCACTATGATCTTGTTGATTTCTCTAGAGTCTGTACACATCCTCCATTCTCCATCTTTCTTTGGTGCTAGTACTGCAGGTACCGTACATGGGCTCAAACTTTCTCTGATCAATCCTTTCCTCAACAACTCCTATATTTGTCTATTCAGCTCCATATTTTCTATTGGTGTCAGCCTATGTGCCGCTTTGTTTGGTAAACTGGCTCCAGGTATGAGGTTCATATGATGACTGATACTTCGGATTGGTGGCAATCCATCAGGCACATTATCTGATATGATATCTTGGTACTCTGTCAACAATTTAGTTGTCTCCTCTGGTGGTGGTTCTTCTTTTATGGTGGTGGTTTCTACACTTAGGGTTCCACACTTCTTTGGAATCAATGCAAAACACATGTTCTCATGTCTCAATCCATCCAAAAATTTCCTTCCATCCACTAAACAGATTCTAGCATTGCCGTATACTTCACTTTTACTTTCTTCCTCCAAAGGTATTAAGATATGTTTCTTCCCATTTGACATTATAGTATATGTATTATTTCTCCCATCATTTATTGTCTCTCTATCATACTGCCATGGTCTTCCCAACAATATATGACATACATCCATCAGCATAATATCAAACAATACCTCATCAACATAAGATCCTATATGAAATTTCACCAAATATTGTTCACTCACTAGTACCTTGTGCTCATCTTGAATCCATGCTATCTTGTAGGGATTTGGATGTTTCAATCTCTCTAGATTCAGCTTTGGTACCATCTCCTCTGAAACCAAATTATCAGTCCTACAACATTTACCTCATGATTTTAATCTTGTCTGAAATAAACTTTTTCTTTGCGGTGGCTCCTCAGTTGTCTCTACTTGAAATAAAGCTCTCCTCATGACTAATGACTCTCCTTTCTTTGGCTTTCCCACTGAACTAGGTGATCCAACTGGTTCTTCCTCCACATATGCTGCTCTTGCATTGTTCTCTGTCCTTTTGCTTGTACTCCCTTGATGACATTAAAATGCTCGGTGTCCTTCACCTCCACACTTGAAACAGGTTCCTCTGAATGATCTCTTGTTAAATCCCCTTTCATCTCTCTGTTATCTCTCATTGCGCTAAGAATTATGATTTACTCTACTGTTGTGATAGAAACTCATGTCATCTCTCTAGTATGAATTGTTGTCTTTGTCTTCTTTCCGATATGGGCTATCTACTTGTTTTGTTCCGCATATGGTCTTTCTCCTCCAGAATGTGTTCTACCTCTCTGAAATTTTCCTCCTCTACCTCTTTGTCTTTGCTCATGTATCTTATTCAACTTGTCTTCAACTTTCAGCACAAATTGATAAGCTTCTTCTACTATTGTCATCCTCACTAGACTTAGTTCTTCCTGAATGTTCATCCTCAATCCATTTATGTACCACACCACTTTCTCCTTTCTTTCTTCACTATGTCCATTCCTTATGATCATTTTATGAAATTCTTCAGTGTACTTCACATATTTCTTCTTTTGTCTTAGGTTTTGCAATCTCTTCAACAATTCCAACTCATAATCAACAAGTATGAACCGATTCTTCAATTTTTTCACCAGCCTATCCAATTTGATGATTTTCTATTTTCCTCTCCTATTCATAGCCAATTGAACTCTTTTCCACCAAATATCAGCATGTCCTTTCAACTTAGTTTTTTTAAATATCACTCTTTTCGGATCTTCTATTTCCTCATATTCAAAGTATTCCTCCATGTCATTTATCCAATCAATCAATTCCCCAAGATTCAAATTTCTGGTATAGTTTGCAATCCCCATTCTAGGTCTTTTACCAATCTTAGAAATAGATTTCAACATCTTTACCTGATTTGATTCTTCTTCTTCTAGGGTTTCTTCATTTTGGTCAACAACTTGAAATTCTTCCTCATCACTTTCATCTTCATGTCTAGGGTTTAGTCCTCTTCTTCTATCTTCTTCTACAACATCCAATCTAACTTTCATTGTTCTCATCATCTCAATCATTTCTTCCATTCTTCTAGCAACATTGGCCATAGCAGGCATCCTCATTGGCAGCATCTCTTCCTAGGATCTAGTGCAACTGCCTCAATTCAACAATCTGACTACAGGGTTGCAACTGCCTCACAATCAGTGCTCTACTAACAAACACAAGTAGACTACCTCAGGTCGGCGCTCTGTTCACCATAAGATATTTTGGAATGCCTTCACTCCCAAAGGATTCACAAACTTCACTTTGATTCCACTTGGTGCAATCAGGGATGGAGGGTCCAAAGAATGGACTGTCCAACCCTACAGCTAGAGTAAACACAACGAAAATAACACAAGAAATAGAATGCAATGGAAGATTTATATGCTCAATATCTCAGGTAATTATGATGCTTATATGCCGGCAACATGCGAGATACAATCTGGCTCACAGACCTACTTTTTCAAGTTACAACATATATGAATGATATGGCATTGAAGTGCCTCTAGAATAGAACCATCTTCCTATTCTATTTTCAGATATCAAATGACTTACTTCCTAATGTATCTCATGAATGCTTATATATCATGTTCTAGCTCAAAGAATCCTCTGCGTTAGCATCAAGAGGTCTCAAACCCCAATGCAAGATGTAGGTAACGTGTAGGTCAGCCTACAACTCATGGTAATGCTCCACAAATGAATGAAATATGTTGTGGTTCTCAATGAAGGTCTATCTGGTCCCAATTTGCCTTGTGTGATGTTCTATTTGGCTCCACAAGTCACAGGAGTGCTCCGCAAACCTTGTATGCTCCAACTGAAAGTTGATTGCTCTATTCTGTGAAAGCTGATGATCTTCTAGTAGTGATAAATCTCTGCAGATGAATCCAAAGCTCATGAAATCTAAATACGATGTAGATGAGATAGTGTAGAATCTAAATCCTACTCTGCAAGCTCTAAAATGATGATGCGGTAGAATGTGTTCGGAAATGTTGAAACTGCAATGGTTGAACTGCAACTGGAATGCAAGAAAAGAAAAGAAAGCAAAGTATTTTTTTAGTTGATGCAGGATTGATCTTTAACTTGGGATGCTCCTGTATCATTATCCCTATAGGAAGGGCTTGTTGTGCTCATTGAAAGGGTATGCTAGATTGTTGATATCCAGAGAAAGTTGGGTAACTAGATGGCATCATGTTTATGTTTTGAAAATGGGATTGTTTGTGGTTGATTGTGCATCATAGTAATCCCAATCCCACCCATTTGATTAAAACTTGATGAGGGCAAGAGAGGTATGAATGCTTCATTACTTGCATTGTGGGATTGAAAGTTTAGATGAGAAGGGTTTTAGGCTACCCCTAGTTTGATTTGATTTTCTCAGTAAAAGGATTTCCCATACCCTAGTTCTTTCCTCAATTCTATTTTGGGAAGGTTGTCCAACACCTCCAACCTCAAGTATCTTGATTCGTTGGACTAGAGTGGCTATAAGGTCTATGGGTGTGGCTTCCTCTATTCTTTGATTTTTTTTACCTTGTGGTGGATTTTTTGGACTAGGTTTTGAGTGGCCCCATTTGTTTCCTCTTATGACACTTGATGTGCCATAGATTTTTTAGTTTTATGTGCTATGTGGAGGGCTTCTAGTGCCTCTCAAGATTCCTATAAGTTCTTTTCTAGATGTTGAGCACCTTTTTGTCCATTTGGGTGGCCATTTTCCTATGTATTGTTATGGGATGGTTTGATTGTATGAAATTGTGTGGTTCCCAAATTGGATTGTTATATGTCAAGGAACTATGTGGCTCCTATTGGTCATGCTCAGAATCTGATTCTTCAAAGTCAAATTTATATGAAATCAGAGCCACTAGATGTGAGAGTGTGATAGATTCATTAGAGGGGAAGTTCCCTAAAATCTATGTGATGAAAGCAAAATTGAAGAGATGCACAAAGATGTGAAAAAACCTGTCTCGAAGGATTTGTTAAAGCAACAGAAACATCAAGACACTCTCAAAAGTTTTATTTATTCATGTCAGGTTCACCAAAATATGGTGAACTTGGCATCAAGAGCAAGATGAAGATATAAATAGGACCAAAACAATGAAAACACAAAAAAGATCAAACAAAAGGTTTTGTACTTCACGTTAGGTTCACCAAAATATGTTATAACCAAAATGTGACTCAAACACAACATTAGTGAGTCGGACTCTAGATAACACATGCATGACATCTTTGCTAAAGTCATCAGCCGAATCACCCCTGTAGACACCTCAAAATATCTAGACCATTTAACCGATCCTTGACATCACCAAATATCACTAATTCCCCTTCTAATTAATTAATGAAATTTTTGTTTAATTAATTATTCCCTCCAACACGTGATTATTCATCATTTCACCCTTAAAATTGAATTAATTTAATTAATTCAATAATCACACCTTACTAACATAATCACACCTTACTAACATTAGCCCAATTAATTAAATAAATATGCAAATATTTATTTGATTAATTCCCCCTATTCATTAAAACTAATTAATTGAATAAATCATGTTTATTTAATTAATTCAGCCTACTAATTAACCTATCCCTAACCTAGTTAATTGAATATCAATTATTTAATTAGCTACCCTAACCTACATGACCCCTAGACCTAGGATTAATTAAATAAAACATCATTTAATTAATTATAACCCCTAATTAACCCATTCCCTAATTTACTACAGCCATATTAATTAAACTAATCACCTTGATTAGTTTGGTCAAATCATGTTTAACACTCCTCCCCACATTTCCCAAATAAAAAATTGATCTTTATGCCACATAAAACAAGTTTTTATACACTTTTGTCATAAACCTCATTAAAAACCTCTTACAACACCTACCTTCATTTATGTGAACTCTTCCCCAAATGAATTTTAAATTCATTTTTAATCATCACCTCTTCCCCATATGAATTTAAAATTCATATCTAATCCATCTCATCGAACCTCATTTAATACACACCCCTTCCCAAGGTGAATTAAAAATTCATCTTTATTCTCATCCCTCCATTTTCTATGATCAAATCTAAGCCCTCCACCTCACATTTATCCTCATCCATTAATCTCAAAATTAAATCTCAACCCTTGGATCAAATATCCCCCTAAAATGCCTATAAATACACCCTCATCCAAGCCATTTCATCATCCACAATTTGAGCAAAGGTAATATACTAAAATCTCAATCAATTCCATCATCTTGAGCTAGGTTTTGAGTGATTTGTAGTCTAGTTTTGAGAGCATTTCACATATGCAAAACCATGGGTAAAGCAAGAGTCTTTGGGTGCTAGGCTCTCCACCTTATCGAAGGAGAAAGAAGATTGCAATGTATAAACTTGTATGTTTTGTGCTTTTGTTTTATGTTTCTAACCTTGTTTGTTTTCTTTGCTCTCATTTGGCACGCCCGGTGGGACCCCACGGTCCCAAACTACTAATCTTGCTTGAGTTTTTGGTACAAAAAGATGTGTTTTGCATGTTTTGGTGCTAAAGGCTCTCTGTTTGGTGCATTTGCTCCCGCAGTGGCACCATTTTCCAGTTTTGTGGTGCTATTTCTTACTGTCTTGGCACTATTTTCACGACATCAACCACTAACTCTTAAGCTTATACTTTGGGTTTAATGCTTTTTTTAGAAGTTTTAGCAAACTTTTAGGTTTAGTGGCTCTTTGTTTTGACAGTAAATGCAAAGAAAGAGGGGGTCGTAATGGCAAAATCTTTCTAGGGAAAACTTATAAGTGTTGATCATTTAACCCTAGATTATTTTGTTGTTTGTGACTTATTTATCACTATCTTTTGGATCTTTTGAATCTCACTTGGCAGAAGGAGGAGTGTTAACCTTGTTTAAATCAATATTTTTTAGACTAACTATGTTTTTGAAGGTCTTTTTGAGACACTGCGTCATTTTGGTGCCTTTCACTCCCAGTTCAATGCCATCCTTCTCACTGTATAAGGTAAACTAAGGTAAAACTCCCTTTGGCGCCATTTGATTATCCTGCAGCACCTTTTAATCCTATTTTAGCGCCTTTCTTAGAAGTAGCACCATTTTTACTTCCTGTGGCGCCATCCTTTTTTCAATAGTTAGAAACAATTGTTTTAATTATGTAGCACCATTTTTATCTGTTGTAGAGTTATTTATCTATTATGTGGTGCCATAACTCTCTATTTTGGTGCCTTTTTCTGACCTAACCTTGGGACCTGTGTAGGTGTTTGACAGTGTTATGTAGGAGAAAGGAACGTTTGTCCAAGACCAAAATCAAAACTACTAACAATTTTTGTAGGGTTTTGTTAATTTAGACACATTTCTTTTGGTGCATTAAAATGAACATTGTGTGCTTAGCTTAGAGAACATTTGCTTTTGGTGCACTTAAAATGAACCTTGCTTGCAAACAAACGTAGGAACACTTTCATTTTTTGGGCATAAAAAGAACATAGCTTTGTTTGAAGTGTCTTGTGCACTTGCACACATGTGTTATTAGAACCCTAGGGATATAATCTAAGTATCCTCTCCCCTCATCTTTATAAGGATCTTGGGTGAAGAGAAATGGTTCTACGCTCTTCTTTTTCATTTTCTTAGAGAGGCCTGCCTTGGTGGGAAAAGAGGTACTCACCCCAAGGGAACGACCTCAAGAGGTACTTTCATTTGGTCTACTATACAAAATAGGATAAGGAAAAAGCCAAGTCTAATCGGTATTAGTGCTTACCGTACAGTGCTAGTTCGAGAGGAGGCGTACCTTGTGTATATGAAACTCCTAGTAGGACTAGTTAAAACCTTAAGTGGTTTACTGGACACTCGTAATGTGTCGATCCCCCAAATGTTCCCCCACTAAACACCTTTGGTTAGAAGCCTACCTTTTTTGGCCTTTTGGCATCTTGTTCAAGACAAGGGCATAGCCAGTTTTGCCCCCAAGATTCTCACCATATGGCTCCCTTGAGATGAGATGGAAATCCTCAGCTTAGCATAAGCTATATGTAGCTATCCGGGGAAAGGGTGGTTGTGTCATCCTTCCAGTGGAGACCCCTATCCATCCTCTCTCGAGAAGACAATATAATGGGACACAACTTTAATTAGAATGTTTGCATTTGAGTTGGAGATTCCAAGTTGTTGGCTTGACAAGTCGCCATTCACCTTGACCTTAGGTAGAAATAAGCATTGTCTTCAAAGTGTTTTCGATTGTGTTATACCCATGGAAATTTGGGCCTTGAGGGGATTCTTGAACATACACATTACGATTACATTTCACGATAAACCTTGGCCATTGTATCCTCTTGTTTGGAGTGTTTGTATTGCTTGCCAAGAAACTATCATTGACATTATCTGAAGCCCACCTCGATCATTAAGCCATTGAAACATTTGAACCTATCCAATCAATCATTTAAAACCAAGATCCAAAATTTTACCAAAATTTGTCAAAATCCCAAGCAAAATCCAAGAAACTATCTCACTTTGGCACCAAAAGCTCTCTGTTTGGTGCCTAAAAAATCATTTGTATCGCCATTTTTCCTGTCACAAAAGCTCACTGTTTTGGCACTATTGACCTGATCCCCGACGCCATTACTCTCTGTTGTGGTGTCTTATCTCTGTATTTTGGTGCCATTTGCAAATCAGATTGCACACATGTCTAGCAAACTATTTTAGAATCCTTGGGACTTGTCCCATCACAATTTGCAACCACCTTGTCAAAATCCACCAAAACCACAGTCCATAATCATTTTCACCCATATTCCCATTTCAACCTCAGAGAATAATCACTTTCATTATTGGACCCTTCACTATCAATCAAATCACCAAGCCCACCATAATCCCTCTTTCCATAATCCAATCTCCATACATAATCCAACTTAATCTTACATTTTGATTTTCATCTTTGGACCTCTACTTTATTTCATTTCACATCCAACATTCATTAACCTCCTCCAAAAATTATCCAAAAAACCTCAAAATCTAAACTTCGAAGAATCAAAACCATCCAAACATCCAAAATCAATCTCTCAATCAAATCCCCAATCATATTCCAAATCAACCTTTGAGCAAAGAACTAAAACTAGACCTTGTCATCCTTTGTTATCCTATTTCGCTTGTTGGTCATTAGTCTACCTTCAAGTAGACTTATCATCCCCTTTTTGCCTAAGGTCATTAGTCTACCATATGTAAAAATAAACATCCATCTTTACAAAATCCTAAGATCTAGATCCATTCAAGCTAACTTTTTGATTTGAATATACTCCCAACATCATCAAAATTTTATCCAACTTCCAACGTCATCCCAACATCCAAATCACCTAAGGCTTTCTTAGTTGATTACTATCCAAAATCATTTACCCTAGTCATCTAAGGTTTCCTTGATTGATTATTATCCTTATTCACATCCTCCAAATCATCCCAAAAATCATTTTCGCCTACATCCCAATCCATTTCCTCTTTCACTCCTTTTGGTCCAATTTTTTTTTTTGAAAATCAATTCACCCACTTCCTTTTAGGTCTTAAGCTCTAAGGTTGTTCTAGACTGTCCTCATTATTTTAACATTTACCTTCCTTAGGTTTCCACTTTTTGGGATTTATTCTCTAAAAGCTAAAACCTATACCCACATCACACCATTATCCTTAGATTTAGACATTGAGGATATTATTCTCTTAAACCTAAATCTTTGTTTCCCAAACAAATCCCAATCACCTCATTACCCTTTTCATCTCCATTCCTCAAACATTCACATCTTCATCACCACCCATTTTGGGTCCAATAAATCAAACCTATTCTCTAAGGTCTCGATCTTCATCCACCTAATCAAATCACACCTAAGACCACTGCATGCCCATAACAAGATCCCAAGCCAAGAAAAATCAATAAATAGCCCACCTTAGAAACAACTTTGGCCTAGGGATGCCTAATACCGACCAAAACAATGTCCCCTTAGTCTAACATGTACCATCATTTGACACTACTGCTATGTTAAATCCCTTCCCCTTCCAACCACAAGCACCACCATCTAACCCCAACCAAATAGATCAAGAGGTCCTAGACTTCACACAAGATGCCGATTCTATGGATATGCTCAATAGAGTCTTGAAATCAGACCCTAATAGATATCTTGAGTTTCTCCTCCAAAATGGTGCTACAATACCCAATGTCACCACATCCTCACAACCATCCACATCACATGCCAACCCCAACACATCCCAAGCCTCAAACGTCACTACATCTACAATTCCCACAAACTCAAATGTTACCACATCTACGATCCCCACAAATGTATCGACCACACCAAATATCTCAAACATGACAATATCTACCATCACCACCTCTACACCTCAAATCACCCTAGGCATTCCTAACAACACTATGCACATGAGTGTCTCAACTAGTGCCCCTCAACTTGACCCCAACACTATAGCCTTTATAAACTGCTTATTCTCACAACAACCCCCAAACACATCCAACACCAACCGATGTGTCAACCCGTCATCTAATTTCACATATGTACAAAATCCCACCTCCCAAGAGCTCGTCGTATCATTCGTCCAAACCACACAACATAATCCCAACCAAAATCAACAACTTCCACCACACATCTTACAACAACTCCTTGCGTACCAACAACATCTCGCACTCCAAACTCAAACTACCCAAAACCAAACATTACAACACCAAACTCCACCTCAAAATCAAATCCCACTCTTCCTCCAACAACTCATGCAAAATCAACAAACTCACATTTCACAACCACCATCCCAATATTTAGCTAGTGTTGCCCAAGCGTTGATCCAAAAGGTTGACAACATTTAACAAGGTAACAAAAGGAAGCAATATTCTTTTGAGGATATTTGCCCTTACCCATTTGATAAGACACTATATATGCCTTCCTTTCCCAAAAACTCTGAAACGCCTAAATTTGACAAGTACAAAGGGAAGGGAGACCCTAGGGAACACCTTAGGGAATTCTATATAGCTTGCTTAGAGGTTTCATACGACAATACTTATTTGATGAGACTCTTTCCTCAAAGCCTCAGTGGTCAAGCCATTGAATGGTTTGCACATCTTCCTCATGGCATTAGGACATTTCATGAGCTCGTAGAGAAGTTTGTAAACCATTTCTCCTACAACTTTAAACATGAAATATCAGTGACAGACCTATGCAACACCAAACAAAAGTGGAGAATCCTTCACCACCTTTTTACAAAGATGGAGAGACTTAGCAAGTAAGCTCTCATGGCCTATCCCTGAGAAACAACTAATTACCATATTTGTCGCCAACCTAAATCAAGAAATGGGATTCCATGTACAAATACAATGCGCATCTACCTTTGAAGAGGTCATAGACAAGGGAACCACCATTGAAAGAGCACTCATCGCTAAGGGCTCTATTAAAATTTACAATAACAATAACAAAGACAACAATCACAACAACAAAGTTAACAACAACAACACAAACACTAATGTACCTTCAAATGACAAACCCTGCTTTTGGTGAAAGAATAAAAACACCCTCAATGACGTTATCATCGATGTGAAAGCCATTCAACATGTACAAAATCAAACACCACCAAGCACGTCCACCATGAATAATGTTAATGTTCCCAAGGGACCGCCTAAACAAAATAATAACCCCAAGAGAAAATTCACACCCTTAGTGGAGCCTATTGAGAACATTTTGAACAACCTTGTCAAGGAGGATTTGATCACCTTGCCCCCTATTAGACCTTATGATGAGAATCAATTCAAACCCGCTTGGTTTGATGAAAATGTCTTTTGTGAGTATCATCGCGTGAAAGGACACAAAACATCTAACTACATGAGATTGAAACACTGTATACAAGATCTCATTGATAGGGGTGATATCACCATTGATGAACCGCCTAAACAATCACCAAATACTAAACTAGGAGCATATAAGGATCCTCTACCCAACCACAATAAAGGAAAAGCATCCTTGTCTAATCAAGCCTACAATGTTGTACCACCTCCCACTTCTTTTGACTCCATCATGGGCCGAATAGAAGATTCCTCCAACTGCATCAACACCATCACTATCCAAGCCAAGACCCTAAATTGTGCCATCACTACTCATCGCGGCCGTGTGTCCATCCATGGGGCACCCACCAACGATCAACCCTTCACATCCACATCCACCCACAAGTACAACCTCCTAGATCATCTAGGCAAAACCCCTGCACAAACCTCCATTCTCAAGTTTCTCCACACATCTCCACAAAGAGATTCTCAACAAAGCCTTGATGGAGACCCACGTCCCCACCAACCTGAATATGGATCAATTCCAAGCCATGGTGGGCCACATCGCTTCACCACACCATCTCACCTTCTTCGAAAAGGATCTTCTTGCCTCCAACGACCTACATAATGATGCCTTGCATATCAAAGTCTGCATCCACAAACACGCCATAAAACAAGTCTTAATAGATGGTGGCTCTGGCCTAAATATGTGCACTCTAAAATTGTTAAAAAATTTGGGATACTCTAATGTAGTTGTGGATACTAGTGAATGTATAACTATTAAGGGGTACGATGATACCGAGAGACTATCTGAAGGCACCATCAAACTTCCTATCCAAGTGGGACAAAAAATCTTGGAAACCAAATGTTAGGTGCTTGATCTTGATCTTCCCTACAATATTCTTCTAGGTCGACCATGGATCCATGCCATGCAAGCCGTCCCTTCCACTTTCCACCAGTGCTTGAAGTTTCCCCATAACAGCACAGAAGTTACTATTTATGTTGACCCCCATCCTTTCCAATATTGTAGCTTCTTGGAAGGACACGACCATACCTTCTACCCGTACAACAACGCCACTAAGAAACCTGCCTCACAGACTAACCCTACTTCATCCGCCTCATACATCGATCCCTCCAACATTGCCACTACATCACAAACATCTCCACTACCTGAAGTCAAGATCAAGCTAAGCGACATGGGATGTGGGGAGTATGACCTACACAGCACCTTTTGTGTGGGACTATTGCCCACTCCTAAGACATTTGGTGCTCCTATGGAAGAAGAAGTCTCCACACTAATCATCAAATGCAAGCCATCACCCACCTTCGAGAAGAAACACATCCTTGACTAGGATGTTCTCGAAGATATATCCTCATGGTTATATAAAGAAGAAGAAGCATAACAAGAAGCCCCTACTATCTCAACTAAAATATATGGAAAGGGTCTCAAGATTGTCAAGTATATGGGCTATAAAGGACAAGGAGGCATAGGTCTTCATGAGAAAGGAATTGTGGAGCCAATCCAAGCAACAAGAAACCCATGTCTTCATAGATTAGGGTATGGGAAATAAGAATCCATCCTTACTAATGGCGAATGTATCTTAGGTGAGGTTGCTAAGGTCTCCCCTATGGTCGACAACATCAACGAAGCAGGCCATCAAGAATCCTTTAGCGATTTTGCCAAATTCTTTGAATCCTCCATAGGTACCATCTATACCCTAACCACCACTCCATCCACCTCCCATGACTTGCCTCTCCTTTACCCAAAACTTATAGATTGGGACCAATAAGGACCTCCCGTCCTTGATGTTGCACAGAATGATGAAGCAATAGCTGAGATGATGGGGGTCAGAGATCACTTCCTCCTTGGAGACCATAAGGCTAGTTACATCATGGAACTCAACATATTTGCTTACTTCGGAGAGACTACCCAAGCTCTTAGTCTCAAAAACATAAAAATCAAAACAACACCCCTAGTGAAAACCACTCTGTGGCACTTTCGGGGGAGGAAAAAATCAAAATAAAGGACGTATCACCTAGTGAAAACCTCCACAAGGTGCTAGGAGATGAGAGCATGGGCCTTCTCGAAGTAGCTAAATTATCTCCAGAGAGATCGCCAATCCTAGTGGAAGCATCACAAGAAATGAACCTTGGGACAAAAGAAGCACCAAAAATCACATTCAAAGCAGAGTCCCTTACAACAAAGGAATATGAGAATTTCTTAGCCTTTTTCAAATAGAGAAGCCATAATTTCACATGGACCTACATCGATATGTTGAGAATAGATCCCACCCTAGTTTTTCATCATCTTGCGGTACATCTTGATGCGAAACCAATGAAACAAAAGATAAGAAAGATGAATCCTCAAATTTTGCTCCTTGTCAAAGCAGAGCTTAAGAAACTCCTAGATGTGGGGTTTATCCATCCAATAGATTACCCTGAGTGGGTATCCAATATTGTACCTGTAGCCAAAGTCACTGGGGGCATACGGTGCTACACAGATTTTAGAGATCTCAATAAAACTTTCCCTAAGGATGACTTTCCACTACCAAACATCAACATCATAGTAGATCTCATCGTTGGTCATGAAATGTTGTCTTTGATGGATGGTTTTTCAGGGTACAATCAAATCAGGACCACAGAAGAAGATCAACATAAAACATCCTTCATATGCCCATGGGGGATATACTATTGGGTTGTGATGCCTTTCGGCTTGAAGAATGTAGGTGCCACATATCAAAGGGCAATGATGGTCATCTTCCATGATCTATTCCACAACATAATGGAAGACTATGTCGATGATCTATTGGGAAAATCCAAAACCAAAGAAGAACACTTAAATGCGCTGGCTAAGATCTTTGACAGGATAGAACAGTATAATGTGCGGTTGAATCCAAAGAAATGTGTCTTCTTGATCACTTCCGAAAAACTTCTAGGATACATAGTGTCGAGAAGAGGAATTGAAGTAGATCCTGCCAAAGTCAAAGCTATAGTGGAGATGCCTGCACCCAAGACACTTAAGTAGCTACGAAGTCTACAAGGAAAGCTCCAATCCATCTGTCGATTTATAGCACAACTTGCTGATAAATGCCAGTCGTTTCAACATCTTCTCTGCAAGAATACAGCTTTCATATGGTCATTGTCAAAATGCTTTTGAGCAGCTGAAAGAATACCTCGCTAACCCACCTATCCTTTTTCCACAAAAAACAAGGAGAACCCCTCCTTTTATACATTTCAACAACAGAAACAACTATAGGGGCCTTGTTGGTGCAACACGATGAAAAGGGAAAAGAAAGAGCCATATATTACATCAGTCAGACCTTGGTGACTTATGAGCTTAATTATACTCCAATTGAACGAGTGTGCCTAGCGGTCGTCTTCACTTCACAAAAGTTGAGACACCACATGCTTAATCACAAGACTAAGCTCATCACCAAGATTGATCCGCTAAAGTATCTGTTGACTAGAGCAGCCCTTACAAGAAGAATGGCTAAATGGGTAATGATCCTGAGTTAGTTTGACATTGAATACACATAAAGGAAAGCCATCAAAGGACAGGTAATTGTTGATCAATTAGCTGATGCACTAATCCCAACAGAACAACCACTAGTTGCAGAGTTCCCAGATGAATCTATATTAACAGTGGCACTGACAACATGGAAGATGTATTTTGATGGGTCCTATATGCATCAAGGCTCAGGGGCATGCATTTTGTTTGTTACCCCTCAAGGGGACACCATCCCCAAATCATACAAGATCACCTTTCCATGTACAAATAATGTAGCAGAATATGAGGCCCTCATCACAGGACTCTGCATGGCGATTCAGTGGAAGATCGAGAAGGTGATGGTTTATGAAGACTCCCAATTGATCATTCGATAAGTGAGTAATGAATACAAGACTAAGGATTACAAGCTCTTGCCCTATAAAGGAATGGTTGGCGAATTCAAATATTATTTTCACAACATCCATTTTGAACAGATCCCAAGATTGAACAACAAGGCAGCAGATGTTATGGCCACAATAGGATCCTTGGTGGACATGAAGAAAGATAGCAAGAAATGTGAGTTCCTGATCGAAGAGCTCCCCATACCGGCTTATGATGTTCCACAATCAGAACTAGTGTGTCACATTGTTGGTCCTTCATCTCTCTAGTATTAAGAAACTTACGTGTACCTTCATGACAATGTCATCCCACCAAATCTATCATCCTCACAACGTAAAAGCTTCATTCACCGAGCCTCCCGCTTCACCCTTATAAGAGACACACTTTATAAAAGAGTCTTGATGGTACGCTTTTACGATGTCTTGACTCTAGGGAAGCCACAATGGCATTAAAAGAGGTGCATGAAGGCATTTGTGGGGCACACTCTAGTGGACCTACCCTAGCCAAGAAGATCTTAAGAACATGATATCACTGGCCGACCATGGAGAGAGATGCTTACAGCTTTGTGAAGAAATGTTTGCCATGTTAGCAACATCGGGACCTTATCCATGCACCATCACAAGAGCTACAACCAATAACAACTCTATGGCCTTTTTCACAATGGGGACTCGACCTTGTAGATAAGATTCACCCTCCATCTTCCAATGGTCATAAGTTCATTATCACTTCCACCAAATACTTCACCAAGTGGGTTGAATAAATTCCACTCACTTTCACCAAAGGTATTCAAATACCCAAATTCATCCTCCATTACATAATATGCCCGTACGGCATTCCCTATTCCATCATCTTAGATAACGGGAAACCGTTCAAAAACTAGGAAGTTCGCACCTTGTGTGAGAAATTCTAGATCCAACACTTTTCCACACCCTATTACCCTCAAGGTAACAGTCAAGCCGAAGCTTCTAACAAAACCATCCCACACATTCTGAAGAAGACGGTTAATGAAGCTAGCCGTGACTGGCACCTCCAACTCAATCCCGCCCTATGGGCCTACCACACAAGTATCCGCACACCTACAAGAGCCACATCGTATTCCCTAGTATTCGGTTCTGAAGCCACCTTACCTATTGAGGTCGAGCTCCCATCACTCAGGGTTTCATTACAACATATGATCCATGATGAAGAGTATCGAGTTGCAAGGTTGCATGAGTTAGAATTATTGGATGAGAAATGCTTGGATGCTCTCAACCATCTTCAGGCCTACCAAAATCGCCTACGGAGGAGCTATAATAAGAAAATCAAGAACTGCAAGTTTGACGTAGGCGACCTTGTCCTCATGGAAAACTAAAAAAAATTGCAAGAGCACACTAAGAAGGGAAAATTTGAGCCCAATTGGTTGGGACCATATGTCATCATAGCCAACTATGGATTAGGGGGACATATCAACTGGCAACACCTAAGGGACAGCCTCTAGACAAACCTATGAACATTTTGCATTTGAAAAGGTTCTACGCATAACTCATCAAGTATCCCAAAAGCAAAAAAAATAAAAAAATAGAAAAAATCAGTAAAAATTCAAAAATCAAGAAAAACCCGAGTGCAATAAATCCGTCCAATGGTGAAAATGACTTCGGTGATGCCTTGGATAAGTACCATGGTGAAAACTTGTCTCAGGCGTCATGTGTAGCGGTCAATTCCACCATCTAATAAGTCCTCTTTCTATCACAACTTTACATACCATGCACACCCCATGGCTTGGAATTCTGAAACATCAAATCTTATTGCCCACCCCACATTATCCCACCTAAAGCTAATCTGCGGAACAAGGATCCTTGTATTCTTCTCTTGTACATATAAAATTCAAAAACAATAGAAAATTCAAAAAATCCAAAAACAATAGAAAATTCAAAAAATCCAAAAACAATAGAAAATTCAAAAAATCCAAAAATAATGGAAAATCCAAAAATCCAAAAAACAATAGAAAATTCAAAAAATCCAAAAATAATAGAAAATTCAAAAAATCTAAAAACACCAAAAACATTAGAAAAAATAGAAAAATATAGAAATGTTCTCACATCATCATCTCGCACATCATATTCCACATCATCACATCCAACCCGAACAGTTCCCACATCATCATGTCAAACCAGAACTACATATTCATCTCACCCGCATCTTAAAGTGCCTTGATCCCGTGGACACAGGGTATGTAGGCAATCTGGAATACGAAAGGAGTATCCAGTACTCAGGTACATAAGATGCACCCATCCAACCCATTTGGATGGTCCTTATCTGTTGAGCTTACTAGATTCACCAAGCGATACACACGCTAAGCATACCCCAAAAACATCACATCT
Source organism: Cunninghamia lanceolata (assembly GCA_027924645.1). NCBI lineage: Eukaryota > Viridiplantae > Streptophyta > Pinopsida > Cupressales > Cupressaceae > Cunninghamia > Cunninghamia lanceolata. The sequence goes on from BSBN01000134.1 coordinate 2,815,317, forward strand.
CACACAAAAATTATCAATCAACACATCAACTATAATCATCACACATGGCCTAACTATCTTTTTTCCCACCTTTTCGAAATTTATCCAACAGTATCCAACCGATTCGTGTCCTAGGATATATCATTCCTAAAATGGACTAAATCCATCATCCTATCAACACCTATCTTGGCAAGAGAATACAATGGTTGTTTGTGCTTTTTTGTTGATCATTTGATTATTGATTTTTATCTTCTTGTCTTGTTCTAGGTCATTTTCTAAAGCTACCTTGATCTCATTATATCATGGTATGTGGCGGGCAACACCTGGAATAGACATGGTCATTGTTTCTATATGATGTGCTTGTGGGTTGATTTCATTACTCCAAGAATAGTATTCATATCTTGAAGATAGGGTCTGTTCTAGCATGATTCCTTCTCATTTGCATACTAGGTTAATCACACCTCCTATGTACTATGAGAACTTATGTTATGGGTCCCCTTCCCTCATCTAGGCAAGGTTATACTACCTTGGGCATGGATGAAATCAACCTATTGTTTGTGAGTCTAGTCCATGCAAATGTGGGATAAACATCATCACCTAGGTCCTTTCATACCTTCATGAAAAGTATCCTACTTCGCTATAATAAACCTAGAAATGCTCTCAATAAGTGTAATACAAGTACTATGCCTAGCTCATGCCATCTCCTTTTCTATCACTCACCATCCAACCATATTATCTGGGCTTAGAATTTTGATCTACCCCCCTCATCTAATACATTCACTTTAACCCCCCAAACCTCCCATCTAACATACCCTCCCCCCCATCAATCCGCTCTACAAACCTAAACCATTCCAACCCTAAATTTCCCCTTAATGATGTGGTGTCTAGTGACCTAGTATTCCTTAAAACCATCCCCGTTCCAAAATCCTCCCAACCCAACCTAAACCTATCTTGATCATTGCCCTCCCCGCTCTAGCCCCATCACCTAGGGTATAACGCACATAACATGTATCATGACTTGTCCATTTCATTAACCATTGCATTAATTCATTAACCATTTGCATTGCATTAACCAGTTCATTTTCATTTTTCATCATCACATGACAACTTCTATTGCTTGTTCTCTTTCCAACACAAAAATAAAACAATTAAAGCACTGAGCATAGAATAGTCATATTGCATACAAGAGTTAATGATGATGATTTCATGACTCTCAAATCAAACTCTGACATAATTGTAATTTGAACACACATCCCGTTATCATTTCATCCATTTGCATACACAATATATGTTTATTAATTTGAGCATATATTCATCCATTTGCATACACAATAAATGTTTATTAAACTGAGCATTTATTTTCATTTCACAATCATTTTGCATCCATTTTATCTCATACATCAACATCATAAAATGCATCCATGATCATAACATACATATCTATAATTATCCACGTACATCATCATAACATCATTCATAATGCGTAAGCATCATAAGCAAAGCATAAACCATCGCATCACAACATACATGATCCATAACATGTCCATAACCATCATATGCATATCATAAATAAAAGGTACATCATGTCATCATCATAAAACCATCATAAACATCATCAGATACATCGCCGCAAAAATAATACATCACTCAAAGTCATGATACAAAAATGCCTCTAAGAGCCAAAATACATCAATACCTATTGTAGACACCTAAAAATGTCTTCTACCATCAAACTGACTCCTGACAACCCTAAACACACCAATTTCCTTTCGAACCAATTAATTAAATTTTTATTTAATTCATTACCCCTTTCATTTCCTAAATTCACACCATTTTGTCCCCAAAATTGAATTAATTTTATTAATTCAATAGTCCAAACCTTAGCCAATTAATTTAATAAATATGCAATATTTATTAAATCAATTTCCCCTTTTTCAGTAAATCCAATTAATTAGTTAAAACCATGTTAACTAATTAATTCAGCCTATAATTAACCTATCCCTACCCTAGACAATTAAATAGCTATTATTTAATTGCCTACCCTAGCCTACCTCATCATAGCCCTAGGATTAATTAAATAAAACCTCTTTTTAATTAATCCTAACCCCTTCATTTGGATGGTCAAACCTTGTTTAACACCCTTCCCCACATCCTCCAAATAAAAAATTGAATTAAATCCACATAAGTCAATTTTTTATTTAAAAACATCCCACATCACATTTATTTCTCCTTACAAACCCACACTCATTTATTTCCTCTCTTGCCCAAATGAATTTTTAATTCATTTACATTCCCCCATATGAATCTTTAATTCCAAAATAATCCTTCACCCCTATGCTCATTAAATAACCCCTTTTCCCAAAATGAATAAAAGAATCACTTTTATTCCTAGCCCTCCATTCATTCAAGATTCAATCTAGGCCCTCCACATCACTTTTATCCTCCACCATTGATCTTCCAAATCAATCTCCACCATTGGATCAAAACCTGTTCCAAAAGTCTATAAATAGAACCTCTCACAATCCATTTTCATCATCCAAGTTTATGCAAAGTTATTATGTCAAAATCACTCTTGAGCTAGAATAGTGAGTTGCAAATTAGAGTAGCATTTCATATTTGAATCCATTGTCTAGGGATAATCATGTCTTAGGAGCTTGTTTTGGGTGCAAAGGCTTCTTCCTCCCTTGATGGGATTGGGTTTGCATGTGAGGTATAATTTTGTGTTTATTGCATTTAGTTTAGTATTTCTACCTTATTTGCATACCTAATCTACATTGGCACACCTGGTGAGACCCACAAGGTCCAAGTCTAACTTGTGTTGTGAGTTTTTGGTGTGAGATACGTGCTTTTACAGGTCTGGCACCATCATACCTGCGTAGCGATGCCATCACTGGCTCCTTTTAGCGTCATTTTCCTATTTTAGCGCTATTCTGCGTAGCATATTCCTCTTCCAAAACTCCTTCACATTTATCTTCTCCCAAATGATCTTCCTACTATTGTTATGACTTGATTGCTCTCTGTTTTTACAGGAATATCGATTGAACAAGGGGAGGTTATGCCAAAATTTTTGCATAAAATCTAACATGCATGATAGTGTTTATCTTGGTTTTTTTTTGTTTGCTAATGACTAACAAGACTAACCAAGACTCCCACTTTGCTGTCTGACCCTTTGTGTTGCTCAGAAAAAACCACTTTTTGTAGGTCGGATGCATTCAGTGCCGTATCAGCGCTATCACCCAGATCGGCGCTATCCGCAGGATAAATAGACTCTCTGGAAAGTTGCACAGTGGCGCATTCATATACCTATATCAGCGCTATTACCCATTTTTATGCTTTCCATATGATGTATTAGCGCTAAATACTTTATTAGCGCCTTAATTGTAATATTGTAGCGCTATCGTCTGTTTTGCCGCTTTCATGGTCTTTTATTAGCGCCATCGGTATAAGTGTCAGGTTGTTATATCTGTTTTAGCGCTATTGTATATCTATTTTAGTGCTATTTGGAAAACTGACTTTGTTATCTATGCAGGTACTGACAAGTGTTTTTGCAAGTCTTTGTTGTCATTTCAGAGATACTAACTAACTTTTTGCAGGGTGATTTCATTTATGTTTTAACAAAAAAACACTTCAATTTGCAACTTAAAATGAACCCTTTGCATGTTAGTTAGTCAAACACTTCGATTTGGTGCAATTAAAATGGAACAAACAAACAATCAAACAAACTTTTGTGTGTGCATGTGTGCCCAAACATTTAACTTGGTGTTCTAAAAATTTACAATTTGTGTGCCCACAACCAACAATCAAAACACTTCAATTTGGTCTTTAAAAAGAACCACAAATTGCATAAATCGAAAGCATTTTGGTTAAAAAGAACAACTTTCACGCATGTAATCAAGAAAACCAAAATTGTGTGAAGTGTTTTTGTGATTTTTTGCTTGTGTGAAAAAGCGTATGCTCTTCCCTCGCACCATTTTTGGTGACCTTGGGAATCAAAAGCTTCTCACTAAACTTTCATTAATCACCCCCAATCTAAATCCAAAGAAATAAAATGAACCATGTTTAGTATGATGCAAACACAAATAATATGTATGCTCTCCCCTCGCATCTTTGTATGAACTTGGGGATCAAAAGTATTTTTGTGTTTGTATTGCTTTTGTTAATCCTTAGAGTGCCTACCACCCCACTTCGAAAGGTGGGAACGACCCAAGCAGCATCAAGCTAAAGCCAAGATCTTCCAAGCCGCTATATAAAATAAGGCGTTTGGGACGAAAGTCTCAAGCGACAGGTGTTGTTGTGTTATACCAACAGCCAACCTCCCCCAAAACCCTCCAAGGCGTAACCCTTGGAGGCTGGGAGACTCCATAACGGAGAGTAGCACTGCCGCACATATAACCACCTGAATGGATGCCCTTACTACGAACCATTGTTTAGCAAGCCAAAATCCTTCTATTTGTTGATGCAGAAGGGAAACCTTTAAAGCGGCCCTGATTCATGCAGTTCTTAGCCAAGGTAGCATGGATAATCTAAAGGTTTGGTGAGGGACAAGCCTTATAAGAAACCTGGATCTTGGTATGCATGAGAAGTGTGTGCAATTGTAAGGAGGAGCCGGTGCTACCAAGATCCTAGAGCTACTCGCTTTGAATAGGCGCAGCTAGGGGATTCAACAAATATTGTCACATCCTCACCTTAGGTTGTTCAAAGTGCTTGTTAAATAAAATCACACATTTTTTTTCAAAACAAAGCAAAATCTTGATTATTGTGCTTGAATTGTTTGCAACAACATTGCCAAGAGACAAACCAAATCATTTGATCACATTCCAAACAAAGAAAATCCAAAATTGCCATAAAAAAATCTATCTTTTTAGGACCTCGACAAACACTGTCTTGTTTTAGCACCATATATGTTTGATTTTGGCACCATTTCACCTGTGGATTGGTGCTATTCTCATATTAACTTGACTAAAGAAAAGACCTATCCATTTGAGATCTTCACCATCTGCTCTACCATAATCCATATTCACATCCCAAAAATTTGATAACAGTACATCTATTTTCTTCAAAATTTTCCAAAATCACACCTTCTCATTGACCTTAGAGGATTAATCACCACCATTGTTGGACCCCTTTGCTACATCAAACCTACCTCATTTTCATATCCACCTCATCTTTATTAATATTTGCATACCTTTTGGACCAAACCAAAATCCTTGTCATAAGAAAATCATTCCCAAAAATCCCCAAAATCTCTCAAAATCAAAACATCATCAAAATCCGTCATCCTTTTGAGCTAAAGTTAGATCTAGATTTCATCCTTCACATCATATCTTGCTTGGAAAGTCAATAGTCTACCTTCCAAGTGAAATCATTATCCCTCTTTGCGTAAGGTCATTAGTCTACCCCAAACAAAGAAAAACATCCATTTTGTGCAACCACAAATCTAGGTCCTACCTAAGCTCAATTTGTTGACTATCAAAATCATCCATATCAAACATCAACAAAATCCCTTCAAAACAAACGTCAGCCATCACCTATCTCTTTGGTCCAAAATTTATGCAAAAAAATCAATATCGCCCATCCATATCACCCTTAGGTTAAAACCTTTAGAAAGACATATCGATCTTCCACCGCATCCTCTCCTCTACTCCATCTCACTACCACATCCATCTTTGGGTCCAACACAATCAATTAGATTCTCTAAGGTCTCCATCCCCACCTCACTCTACGTCTAGAAATCAACCCCATACGCATGCATGCCCACCACGAGATCACAACACAAAAAGAATCAAGAAATGGTAGAACATTAGCAATTTAGCATGCCTAATACCGATAGCAACAACATACCCATCTATCAAACACGCAACCCACCTACATACTCTTACCTCCCCCCATATGGTCCCAATGAAAATCCCTTCAGTTACTTACAACAAACACAACCATCACCACCCCCACCACCACCAACACAAAACGTCCCCATTCTATCCCAAGATGACCTAGATGTCTTGAGCTTTACACAAGACGCTAATAACATGGACCTACTTGATAAAATCCTAAGGTCAGACCCAAGTAGATATCTTGATCATCTTCTCAAAATTGGTGCTCAACTCCCCCCCATCAAACATCATCACAACCATCCACCTCTACAATCGTCCCTACCCCATCAAATACCCAAGCATCTACATCACATACCCAACCTACCATCTCTCAAACGTCAACACCTACCGTATCTACCACCTCCACAAGCTCAACCGCTACCACATCTACAATTCCCACATGTACCGCCATCCCTACCATCTCCCAACCCGTCATCACATCTACTACCACAACCACCATAAACCCTTCCGCTTCACAAATCACCATGGGCATACAAGGCAACATCACACAAGCAAGTACCTCCACGAGTGTGCCCCCACCCAACCCTCAAACCATTGCATACCTACGACAATTATTCTCAAAAACACCTCGCAACACATCTAACCAATCCAACGTCCACATTCCCAACGTCAATCCATCCACTATCACGTATCCACATAACACCATAACATCATCTATACAACATCAAACCAATCCCCAAATACCACCACATGTTCTCCAACAACTCTACGCGCATCAACAACATCAGGCACCACTCAACCAAAACACCAACCCGCAATACCAACACCTCAATCAAACACATCCCCAACATCAAATCCCACCCCATCTCCAACATCTCACCAACCAACAAGCGTACATACAACAACCACAACAACCACAGGATCTCACAACTATTGTACAGTCCTTGATCCAAAAGGTAGATGACCTACAAACTGGGGGCAAGAGAAAGCACTATTCCTTTGAGGATATTTGCCCCTACCCATTTGATCGCACTTTGTACATGCCCCCTTTCCCCAAGAACTTCGAGACACCCAAATTCGACAAATACAAGGGGAAGGGAGACCCTAGAGATCACCTTAGGGAGTTCTACATCGCTTGCTTAGAAGTCTCTAATAATGATACCTATCTAATGAGACTATTTCTATGAAGCCTTGGCAGTCAAGCCGCTGAATGGTTCGCACATCTTCCCCCAGGCATTAGGACTTTCCCTGAGCTTGCGGAGAAATTTGTAAACCACTTCTCCTACAATTTTGAGCACGAAATGTCTATGACAGACCTTTGCAACACCAAACAAAAGAATAGAGAAGCCTTCGCTTCCTTCTTGCAAAGGTGGAGAGGCTTAGCAAGCAAACTCTCATGGCCCATTCCTGAAAAACAACTCGTCACTATGTTCGTGGCCAACCTCAATCAGGAATTAGGGTTTCATCTACAAATCCTTTGTACATCTACCTTTGAAGAGGTCATCGACAAAGGCACCACTATCGAATGAGCCCTCATTGCCAAGGGCTCCATCAAACTGTACGACCACAAATCCAACAACAACAACTACAAATCCAATAACAACACCCCCAATACAAACAACAATGCCAACACACAATCAAACGATAAATCATGTTATTGGGGGAAGAACAAGAACAATCTGAACGACGGTGTCACAGATGTGAAAGCCGTCCAACATATACAAAACCAAATACCTGCACATACATATGCAACAAATGTAAATAACTAGAGAGGCCCAACTAAACCACGCAAACCATGCAGACAATTCACACCCTTAGGGGAACCTGTCGAAGACATCCTTGACCGATGTCTCAAGCAAAATTTGATCACGCTCCCACCCGTTAGACCCCACCAAGAGAATGAACTAAAAGCTGCGTGGTACAATGAGAACGACTACTGTGAATACCACCGCGTTGCGGGTCATAAAACAACTGACTGCATGCAACTAAAACATTGCATCCAAGACCTTATAGAACAAAATCTAGTCAGTCTCGATCATAGTGCCCAACCATTACCAAACGCCAACCTAGGAGCTTACAAGGATCCCCTACCTAACCATAACAAAGCCTCTTCATCCAACCAAGCATACAATGTCACCCCTCCACCTGCGTCTTATGACTCTATCGTAGGACGGATAGAACCATCATCCCATCATGTCAACACAGTCACCATTTGGGCACAAGCACCCGATTGCGCGGTTACAACCCGCTATGGCCGTGTATCCATCCACACAACCCCTCCCACTGAACAAACGCCTGCATCCACATCAGATCCCCTACCTCCTCGTCCAACCACATGTCCATCACCTACCCACTAGTATAACCTCCTAGAACACCTAGGAAAGACACCCACACAAATCTCCATCCTCGAGTTGCTCCGCACATCACCACTTCACAAGGACGTCCTTGACAAAGTGCTCTTGCAAACACAAGTCCCTGCCAACTTGAATGCAACTCAATTCCAAGCCATGGTAAGACACATCGCTGCACCCCACCATCTCACCTTCTCAGAAAAGGACCTACCCACCCCCGACCACATACATAATGATGCCCTGCACATCGAAGTCTGCATCCACAAGCACACCATTAAAAGAGTCTTAATAGATGGTGGCTCTGACCTCAACATATGCACTCTAAAACTGCTAAAACACTTGGGGTACTCCGATGTGGTTGTCGACACCAGCGAGTGCATCACGATCAAAGGCTATGATGACACTGAACGGCTCTCTGAAGGCACTATCAAGCTTCCCATACAAGTGGGACAGAAAATATTGGAAACTAAATGTCAAGTTCTTGATCTCGACTTCCCCTATAACATCCTTCTCAGCAGACCATGGATTCATGCCATGCAAGCCGTCCCATCCACCTTCCATCAATGCATCAAATTCCCTCACAATGGCATAGAAGTCACAGTCTATGCCGATCCTCGCCCCTTCCAATACTGTAGTTTTCTGGAAGGCCACAACCAAACATTCTGCCCATACAATAAAGCCACCGTTGAAGCCAATCCAACAACATCAAACTCATACGTCGACCCCACAAACATTGCCTCCACTTCATCCCACGCACCTCCACCACCCGAGGTCCAGATCAAGCTAACTAACATGGGATGTGGGAAATATGACCTGCACAGCACCTTTTGTGTGGGCACATTACCCAATCCTAAGACATTCGGCATCCCAAAAATAGAGGCAGCCAATACCGTCATCATCAAGTGCAAACCCTTGCCCATCTTCGAGAAGAAGCACCTCCTGGATCAGGATGTACTCGAAGATATCTCATCTTGGCTTTACAAGGATGAAGAGCCTGAGCAAGAAGCCCTCACAATCCCAACAGAAGGTTCTGAAATTGTCAAAAGCATGGGCTATAAAGGACAAGGCAGTATTGGCCTTCATGAACAGGGAATCGTAGAACCACTGCAAGCAACAAAGACTCCCTATACTCAAGGGTTAGGATACGGTCAACCACAACGCATCCTCACTACTAGCGAGTGTATCTTAGCCGAGGTCGCTACAGTCTCCTTAGACGTCGACCATGTTAACGAAACAGGCCTTCACGACTCCTTTAATGACTTCACTGACTTCTTCGACTCATCCATTTGTACCATCTACTCAGTCACCACTCTCACTTCACCCTCCAATGACTTGCCACTAGTTTACCCTGACCTCATTGATTGGGAACAACGAGGACCTCCTGTCTTCGACATCGCACCTAATGATGAGGCCATCGTTGAAATGATGGGAGTAAGAGATCACTTCCCTTTGGGAGATCACAGAGCAGGATACATCATGGAACTCAATCCGGATGCCTATTTCAGGGAGACAACCCCTGCTTCCAGTCACAAAAACACAAAAATAAAAAATGGATCTGATGGTGAAAACTGTTCTACAGTAGTATCAGATCCCAAAATAGTAAAAACAAAAGACGTATCTCCTGGTGAAAACCTCCACGAGGCACCAGGAGATGGAAGCATGGGCCTCCCTGAGGTAGACAAAGTCTATCTAGACAGATCACCCATCTTGGTAGAACCATCTCAGGAAATGAATCTTGGGACAGAGGAAGAGCTGAAAATCACATACAGAGTAGAATCTCTCAGCATACCGGAATAGGAGAACTTCTTGTCCTTCACATGCAGAAATCACAATTTTGTGTGGACCTATGCGGACATGCTAGGGCTAGATCCCGCTTTGGTGGTTCATCACCTTGCAGTACGCCCTAATGCGAAACCAGTCAAATAGAAGCTCAGAAAAATGAATCCTTAGGTGGCTCTCCTCGTCAAAGCGAAGCTAAAGAAATTACTGGATGTTGGGTTCATTCGCCCAATCGATTATTCTGAATGGGTTTCAAACCTGGTACCAGTTGTTAAACCAGATGGCCGAATCTGCTGTTGTACCAATTTCAGGGATCTCAACAAGGCCTGCCCAAAAGATGACTTCCCACTACCAAACATCGACATGATAGTGGATCTCACAGCAGGACATGAAATGTTATCCCTCATGGATGGTTTCTCAGGATATAACCAAATAAAAATCGCCGAAGAGGATCAGCACCAAACAGCCTTCATATGTCCATGGGGAACATACTGCTGGGTGGTAATGCCATTTGGCCTGAAAAATGTAGGAGCTACCTATCAAAGAGCTATGACTGTCATCTTCCATGACCTCTTCCACCACATCATGGAAGACTATGTGGATGATTTGCTAGGGAAATCAAAGACCAGAGAAGAACACTTAGATGTGTTGGCCAAGATCTTCGATAGGTTAGAGCAATACAATGTCCGTTTGAATCCAAAGAAATGCGTCTTCGGCGTCACCTCAGGCAAACTTCTGGGATACATAGTCTCGAGAAGAGGAATCAAAGTTGACCCTGCAAAGGTCAACGCCATCACTGAAATGCCACCTCCAAAAACACTGAAATAGCTGCGAAGCCTGCAGGGAAAACTCCAGTCTATCTGACGATTCATTGCTCAACTTGCTGATAAGTTCCAACCATTCTAGCATCTGCTCCATAAAGACATAGCTTTCATCTAGAACACTCAGTGTCAGGATGCCTTTGACCAACTAAAAGAATACCTGGCTAATCCTCCTATGCTAACTCCACCAAGGCAAGGCGAACCCCTCCTGCTTTACATCTCCGCAACAGAGACAGCTATTGGAGCCTTGCTAGCACAACTCGATGAGTAGAGGAAAGAAAGAGCCATCTACTACATCAGCCGCACCTTGATCTCATATGAGCTCAACTACACACAAATCGAACGAGCATGTCTAGCCCTTGTCTTTACTTCACAAAAGTTAAGACACTATATGCTCAATCATAAGACCAAGCTCATCGCCAAGATCGACCCACTGAAGTACCTGCTAAACAGAGCTACTCTTACTGGGAGAATGGCTAAATGGGTCATGATTCTCATGGAGTTTGATATAGAATACACTGAGAGAAAGGCCATCAAAGGGCAAGTTATAGCAGATCAGCTGGCTGAAGCACCTATTCCGGCAGAACATCCTACAATAGCAGAGTTTCCTGACGAAGCTATCTTGACAATCACACCAGCCACAGACACATGGAAGATGTATTTTGATGGATCATACACTCACAGAGGCTCAGGGGCAGGCGTCCTGTTTGTTACCCCTCAAGGTGACACAATCCCTAAGTCCTTCAAGATCACATTTCCATGTACCAACAATGTAGCAGAGTATGAGGCCCTTATCACAGGTCTCTGAATGGCCATCCAATGGAAAATTGAAAAGCTAATTCTGTATGGCGACTCTCAATAGTCATCAGGCAGGTAAATAATGAATACAAAACCAAGGATGACAAACTCCTTCCCTATAAGAAGATGGTCGATGATTTCAAAGACTACTTCGAAGACATCCACTTCAAGCAAATCCTGAGACTCAACAACAAAGTAGCAGATGCCTTGGCAACTATCGGATCCCTAGTCGACATGAAGAAGGACAACAAGAAATGTGAGTTCGTGATCGAAGAACTCCCCATCCCAGCATACGATGTTCCTCAATCCGAACTAGTGTGCGAAGTCATTGGTCCCTTATCACCATGGTATCAAGAAACATACTTATACCTCCACGACAACATTCTCCCCCTAATCTGTCCACCTCACAAAGAAAATCGTTCATCCGTCGAGCATCCCGTTTCATCCTTGTAGGTGACACCCTATACAAAAGGAGTCTTGATGGCACGCTTCTATGATGTTTAGACTCTAGGGAAGCTGAAGTAGCCTTGGAAGAGGTACACGCAGGCATCTATGGGGCGCATTCAAGTGAACCCACTCTTTCTAAAAAGATCCTCAGGACTGGATATTATTGGCCAACAATGGAACAAGATTCCCACAGGTTTATCAAGAAATGCCTCCCATGTCAACAGCATGGCGATCTCATCCATGCACTAGCACAGGAGCTACAACCGATCACAACACCGTGGCCTTTCTCACAGTGGGGACTCGACCTCGTAGGGAAAATACATCCTCCAATGGCCATAAGTTCATTATCACTGCTACCGAATACTTCACAAAGTGGGTGGAAGCAATACCACTCACCTTCACCACGGGCATCCAAATCTCAAAATTCATCCTCCATTATGTCATCTGCTGCTATGGTATCCCCAATTCCGTCGTCACCGACAATGGAAAGCCCTTCAAGAACCAAGAAGTTCGCACCCTATGTGAAAAATTCAACATCAAACACCATTTCTCCACACCGTATTACCCTCAAGGAAACGGTCAAGCAGAGGCTTCTAATAAAACCATCCTCCGTATTCTCAAGAAGACAGTCAATGAAGTTGGTCGTGATTGGCACCTCCAACTCAACCCCGCCCTATGGGCCTACCGCACAAGCATCTGCACTCCTATAGGAGCCACTCCATTCTCACTAGTATTTGGATCTGAAGCCATTTTACCTATAGAGGTCGAGCTCCCATCTCTCTGAGTGTCCTTGCAAAACATTATCTCTGATGAGGAATACCGAGTTGCAAGATTACATCATCTAGAACTACTGGATGAGAAATGCTTGAATGCGTTGAACCACCTACAGGCATATCAAAACTGCCTCCGAAGAAGCTACAACAAGAGGATCAGAGCCTGAAAATTTGAAGTAGGCGACCTTGTCCTTATGGAAAATCAGAGGAACCTGCAAGAACGTCCTAAGAAAGGAAAGTTTCAACCCAATTGGCTAGGACCTTATGTCATCACGGCTGATTATGGGTCAGGAGCATATCAGCTTGCAACACCTAAGGGGCAGCCTCTAGATGAGCCGATGAACATCTTGCATCTCAAGAAATTCTATGCATAACACATCTGGTACCCCAAGTCAAAAAAAAATTATTAAAAAATCAAAAACACCAAAAAATTAGAAAATCAAGAAAAATCAGAGTGCAATAAAAACTTCCAATGGTGAAAATCACTTCGGTGATGCCTTGGATAAGTACCATGGTGAAAACCTGCTTCAAGTGACATGCGTAGTGGCCAGTTCTACCATCTAATAAGTCATCTTCCCGTCACACCACTCCATATCTCATGCATTCCATGGCTTGAAATTCTGAAACATCAAGTCCTATCGCCCAACCCATCCTATCCCATCCCAAGGTCAACTCATGGAACGAGGATCCTTGTAAGCTCCCCTTTGTACATACAAAATCAAAAAAACCAAAAACAATACAAAATCAAAAAACCCCAAAAACAGTACAAAAACACAAAAAATCCAAAACAATCACCCCATACATCGCTCTCACTACAAATCACAACCAACACATACATCAAATCCCCACCATCACAAACATCCCAAATCATTCCCACATCATCAAGTCATATCAGAACTACATATTCATTTTGCCCGCATCTTAAAAGTACCTTGATCTCGTGGACATAGGGTATGTAGGCAGTCTGGAATACGAAGGATGTTTCCAATACTCAAGTATATAAGATGCACCCATCCAACCCGTTTGGATGGTCCCCATTCACTGAGCTTTCTAGATCTAATAAATGATACACACACTACGTATACGCTTTAAACATGCTCCCTAGCGCAAAAATCATCAATCAACATACCAACCATAATCCTATACATGGCCAAACTATTCTTTTGCCCATCTTCCAAAAATTTTCCAATCAAACACCAACTGATCTGAGTCCTAGGATATATCTTTCCTACAATGGACAAAAATCTATCATTATATCATCACGTCTCTTTGCAAGAGCACACAAAGGCTATTTGTATCTTTTCGTTGGTCTTTTTGATTATTGATTTTTATCTTTTTGTCTCACTATAAGTCATCTCCAAAGCTACCTTGATCTCATTATATCATGGTAAGTAGCGGATAGCACCTGGAGTAGACATAGTCATTGTTTCTGTATGCTGTGCTTGTGGGTTGGTTTCATTACTCCAAGAATAGTATTCATATCTTGAAGTCTGGGTCGGTTCTAGCATAATGTGTCCCATTTGCATATACAAACATCAGAACCTTATATGCGTTATTCGCACTTATCGCTATGAGTCCCCTTCCTAGGCTAGACAAGATTATACTACCTTGGGCATGCATGAAATCAACCTATTGTTCGTGGGTCTAGTCCATGCAATCGTAGGATATACATCATCACCTAGGTCTTTTTTATACCTTTGTGAACTGTATCCTACATTGCTACAGTAAACTAAGAAATGCTCTCAATTAATCTTTTGCAACTACTGTTACTAGCTCAAAATCATCATCCTAATCACTCATTCAACTATCCCATCTCGGCCTAGATTTGATAATCACTTTCCCCCCAAACCCCCCACCAATCTAATCCCCTCACTAATCCCATTCCCCCACCATACTTCTACTCAACACATCCTAAACCGAAGTAAATCCCCCCTCAATGACATGGTGTCTTATGACCTAAACAATCCTCTCGTCCTCCCACCACCATTCTCTAGACGCTCCTAATCCTATCCATACCCCATCAAAACACCCCTATCATTTCTCCACCTAATCCCCTCTCCCACAGCCTCACCACTCAGGGTCAAACAAAGAACATCATTTGTATCAGGACCTGATCATCCCACCTATCACCTAACATGCATCCCGCGTATCGCCTAACTACATATCATAATCAGTTAATCTCATTTAGATTCATTATAAATCCCTTTGCATATCATTTAGATTCATTTTAATCAATTTTAATTGCATATCAATTAGATTCATCTAATCCATTTAAGTTGCATATCAATTAGGTTCATCCATTTTAATTACATATCAATTAGATTCATTTAATCCATTTAAATTGCATGTCACTTAGGTCCATTTTAATCCATTTTCATTGCATATCAATTAGATTCATTTAATCCATTTAAGTTGCATATCAATTAGGTTCATCCATTTTATTTGCATATCATTTAGGTCCATTTAAATCCATTTAAGGTGCCTATCAATTAAGTTCATCCATTTTATTTACATATCACTTAGGTCCATTTTAATCCATTTAAGTTTGCATAATAATTAAGTTCATTCTAGAAACATTTAGTTGCACATTATACATCACATTGAACATCACTCATTAACATTTAGTTTTATTACATCATCACAAATCATCATCATTGAAACTGCATTTAAAACATCTAGCGGCATATGCATATTTTCATACATAAACATACATTTCCATAATAATGTTTCTGAAACATTCATTTACATTAGACATCATATAGTCCATAAGATCACAAACACCATGCATCCATCATCAATGCATCCATAAAATCAAAAACATCATCGCATAAACATAACACATCCATCGCATATAAATCCATAACGAAATACTGCATCCATCACATAGGCATCATCATAATAGAGCATCATAATCATAACATCATAAACCATCAAAAAGCATCGCATCATATATAATCACCACAAAAAATGTACATCGCTCATGTATACAAAAAATAAAGTGTCCTGATATAAAATGCCTCCAAGGGCTAACATGATATGACTATCACATAGAGGATCCTCTCTCCGAAGGAGTGGGAGACTCTGACCCTGGTCGAGGCTGTGATCCTATCGGTGGTTGTGGCTATGCCTGCACCTATGGAACCTACTGGGGCACGTGTGAGGGAGGAGGCATCATCTGCTAAACGGACTGAATAGATCTCAATCTATGTGATCGCGATGCCCTCGATCCATGTGATCTCGATGCTGTCTATCCATTGACCTGGCTATAGCTCGGTGCTCGCTACTCTGCTAGCACGACCGCATAATACAGGCCCCTATAATACTCCATCCGCCTACTGCTCTCTGTCAACTCCCCCTGAACCTGGCTCAACTGTCCCTGCAGCTGATATGACTGTGACTACGCCTGAGACAACTGTGTCTACATCACTACCAACACCGGGGCAAGTCCACCGCCTGAAGCCTTTAGGCTACCCAACGAAGTCTCTGCCTGCTGGGCCCTGACGAGTGCTGCATCTCGCTCCCTTGTCAGAGTGACTATGTCACCCTGAGCTTGTGCTAACTCTGCCTCGCGGCTCTCCAACACCTCCTGCAGGCTCGCCACCTGAGCTCTCAGGGTCTCCATCTACTCCTGCTCATCCCGTCACCTCCGACGAGGTGTAAGCCTCTCACCCTCGGCCTCTCCAGCTGTCCCTAAGGGGCCTACTTGCTGCCCTGCTGCTTGCTGCTCTCCCCCAACCACTTGCTGCTGCGCTACCTGTGGTGGGGGTAGATCACCCCTATCTACCCTCAGTTGTCCCCCATGCCACCGAGGTCCTCTAGGTTGTCGCCCTAACCCAACCTGCACGTGCTCAATAAGAACCTGCTACACAGGTACCTGTTGCCCCACCTACCCCTATCCTGCTGCCACTGCCGCTAGCACATCTATCAGCTGGCCATCCCTGCCAACCAACCTCTCCTCTCCATCATCTCCAATCTCCACAAGGACATCCTCAATAATCTCCTCTCCCTCCCCCAAACGGTCATCCCCATCAAAGTCATCTCCATCATCACCTGAATCATCCCCCCTGAACCTACCACCTCCTCCGCTGGATCTGTCAACCGAGTAGGCCGATGCATATGCCACCATATATCATATGCATCCATAGTCCCTGCATCTCTAACAGTGCTCCTCCAATCCCACCGCACTGGCCATAGAGCCACAAAATCAGCTAAGGCAACCTGTGGCTGTATGGCTGCAGGCCAATAGGCCGCATCTCGAGGTGTTCGCACAAATATCGCCATCTGCTGTGGAGTGTCCTGTACCAAACCAAACTGTCGAATGACCCGCGAGGGTAGATACATATCTATAGTATGGCCTCCTCGACTCATAAGGTACTATTGCTAAAACGCAAAAGGGAGATGAATGTCATCATTTGGCCACGGCTCTACACCGATATATGGTCACAGGGTCACACTAATCACATCATCTAGCATCCTCCTCCAATGCCACACCTGCCCAGTATACGTGTACTCTGCATCTCAATATAAAAACACAAAATCATCAAATGGCCGCCGATAATACCCACATGTCAGCCTGGTAACTAGGATGTGCTCCCAAATCCATACATGAAGCAAAGTGACTCCAGCTGACAATGTTCTATCATGCAGGTAGGTGACTGTATGCATCTCATGGTATAACTGCCCCAACATCGCTGGTCCCCAGGCATAGACAGTCTCATGCCCCACCATCCCCTCTATCATCCCACCCTAGCCAACCAGAAAACCCCTACCTCACCTGTCAGGCATCACAACCCCTCCAATCAAAGCACATAGGAATAGGGCAAAGGGATCTGCACCCGCAGCCAGTGTCCCCTCATAGTCCATCTCTCTCCTGTCTGCAGAGAGAACCAGGTGGTTTGCTCCAAACACTCTAATCAGGGCATTTCGCCTCATCCTCGTGTCATATCGAACCTGCCGACCTCGAATACGTAGCTTGAGGATGCGATAGACATCCTCAAGTGTAATGGTCAGCTCACTAGTTGGCAATAGAAAGCTGCAAGTTTCAGAGCGATACCGCTCCACAGCCGCTGTAATCAGATCTCTATGAGCTCGCAAAACTGGCATCGAAGACACCATTAGACGCCCCAATCTTGCCAACCGCGCCCGTGTAGCATCATCAAAACCATCGAATAGTGCCATCAAGGATGGAACTCGTCACTTGCGTGACTGCAATATAAATCATTGTGTATCCTGCATCCACAACATTTTGGTTAGATGTTGACCTATCTTCTTCCACATCACACCCTTTCTTCTACTGTCTAAAACCCAAAATTATTGGCGCTAAAATAGGCAATATTTTGGGCCATTTCAAAAATTGCACTACTATTTCTTCTTTATAGCGCTATTCAAGATAATAGCGCCACTTCGTAACCCCTTTAGCACTAATTCATAAGATGGCACTACTGCGTAATACCTTTGGCGTCATTTTGAAAAATGGCGTCAAAATACAGTTTGGCGCTATTCCAATTAATAGCGCCAATTTCCCCAAAAGCACTACCACAGTGCCACTCCCGTAGATAGCGCCATTCTAGACAATCGCGCTACTCTAACCCTAGTTTGGCGCTACAGCGCTCAAACCCTATTCTTCTAACAAATCGTGCTAAACTGAAAGATAGCGCCAAAATACCTACCTAATGGCGGCAAACCACCCTACCCTACCCTAGCAGATAGCGCCAATCCAGAGGATGGCGCTAATCCATGTTGCCGTTGGCGCTACGCACTCCAATCCCTAATCCCAAACCCCAAAAAAGGCACATAAAACAAAAAAATTACAGAGTCAGGGTTAGGACCTACCAGGGGTCCAGCGCCTGGTGCTCGGCCAAACTCTCAGAACTGCTCGGAGATGTGTCGAAGTCGCGGGAACTGGGGGTTACGGTCAACCATCTCTCCTTCGTCCTTTCTTCTCCAAAGTCAAAAGTGTACAAATGTGGCACTCTAAGGGCCCACTTTGCCTAATATAGTGGGCCATGTCATTCTTCCACCTCCTCCTTTTCCCTCCAGGGTGCAGATCTCAGCCTTTTTCCTCTGTTTTTCTTCCCATCATCCTCTTCTCCCATCCCCTATCCAACTTTCACTCCCGTCGCATCCTTTTCGAGAACTCGCCGGAAAATTTTTTATTTCCCCGCCGACCTCTCGAGGGGGCATCCCTTATCTATCTCATACTTGCCCGGCAGCTGGGGCATATTTTTCTTCGACCTGACGCCACTTCCCTCTTAGGTCCAGATGCCACATCAAAGAGGGGCAAATGTAGACACATAAAAATGTCTTCTAACATCAAACTAACTCCCGACAACCCTAAACACACCAATTTCCCTTCTAACCAATTAATTAAATTTTTATTTAATTAATTACCCCTTTCGTTTTCCAAATTCACACCATTTTATCCCCAAAATTGAATTAATTTCATTAATTCAATAGTCCAAACCTTAGCCAATTAATTTAATAAATATGCAATATTTATTAAATCAATTTCCCCTTTTTCACTAAATCCAATTAATTAGTTAAAACCATGTTAACTAATTAATTCAGCCTATAATTAACCTATCCCTACCCTAGACAATTAAATAGCTATTATTTAATTGCCTACCCTAGCCTACCTCATCATAGCCCTAGGATTAATTAAATAAAACCTCTGTTTAATTAATCCTAACCCCTTCATTTGGGTGGTCAAACCTTGTTTAACACCCTTCCCCACATCCTCCAAATAAAAAATTGAATTAAATCCACATAAGTCAATTTTTTATTTAAAAACATCCCACATCACATTTATTTCTCCTTACAAACCCATACTCATTTATTTTCTCTTTTCCCCAACTAAATTTTTAATTCATTTACATTCCCCCATATGAATCTTTAATTCCAAAATAATCCTTCACCCCCATGCTCATTAAATAACCCATTTTTCCAAAATGAATAAAAGAATCACTTTTAGTCCTAGCCCTCCATTCATTCAAGATTCAATCTAGGCCCTCCACATCACTTTTATCCTCCACCATTGATCTTCCAAATCAATCTCCACCATTGGATCAAAACCCGTTCCAAAAGTCTATAAATAGAACCTCTCACAATCCATTTTCATCATCCAAGTTTATGCAAAGTTATTATATCAAAATCACTCTTAAGCTAGAATATGAGTTGCAAATTAGAGTAGTATTTCACGTTTGAATCCATTATCTAGGGATAATCATGTCTTAGGAGCTTGTTTTGGGTGTAAAGGCTTCTTCCTCCCTTGATGGGATTAGGTTTGCATGTGAGGTATAAATTTATGTTTATTGCATTTAGTTTAGTATTTCTACCTTGTTTGCATACTTAATCTGCACATATCATAACATCAACCCTGGGTTGATGATCCCCTAGCAGAATCAATGGGTGACCCTGGATGTCGCTGTGGCTGTTGCTGTTGCTGCGGTGGTGGTGGATGTTGTGGTGGCAATGGTGGAGGTGCCATGGGTTGTTGAACCGACTGAATAGACCTAGATCTGTGCGACCCAGACATCCTTGATCCACTCCTCACATTATAGCTGGGAATCCATCGATCTGTTGGAACCGCACCACAATAGGCCCCATAGTAATACTCAGCCTGTCTGCTCTGGTCTAGTAGCTGACTCTATAGCTGCTAAATCTGACCCTGCATCCGTGTGACCTGAGCCTATGACTGTGCAAATATCTAGCCAATGCCACTGCCTAACACCATCCCCTGCAGTTGGCTCACCTCTCCCTGTAAGCTCCCCACCTGTGCATCAGTCACCTGCCGCAAGGCTCTCTCTGCATCTCTCTCGGCTGTCACATTGGCTACCTATGCCTGTACCTATGCTAGCTGCGCCTATAAGGCACTAACTTGGCCATCAGCCCCACTTCTCTCATCTAATAGCGCAACTGCTCCTTGTAGTTGCACTAGCTCTTGTCTTTGCCTACTAATGGTGTCCTCCAAACTTGCCACCTGAGCTCGAAGAGTCTGGACCTCCTCCTCATCATATGCCCGGGTACGCCGACATGATGCGCATGCACCCAGAATAGATCCAGTCCCTGCCCCTAAACTGTCAACCTCCCTAGCCCCAGCTCTTATGAAAATCATCTCAATCTCTAGCATGCTGTTGTCGGGTCTGATATCTGCCCTGTGGCTACTGTCCCTACCCCTGTTGTGCCTGTTGCCAGGTCTGATCTCTGCCCTATGGCTGCTATCCCTACCCCTACTGTGCCTGCTGACGAGTCTAGACTTTGCTCTATGACTATTGTCCCTGTTGTGCCTATTGCCCGACTAGTGCTGGCCTAGGTCCCTATTGCTACTGTGGTGTTCCTCATGGGGGTAACATCTACCCCCTCTGACCCTGTTGATGAGATGGTCTCTACCTCGGACCCTACTGTGATGATGCATGTGGTGTTGGCATCTCCCCTCCCTGTCCTCTCCCTACCCGTCGCACGGGTAGCTACTGAATTAACCTCTATTCTCTACCAGCCATAACCTGCTCATAGGTTGTCGCTACCAACATCCCAATGGGATCATCCTCATCCTCCTCAACCTCCTCTACAACTAGCTCCTCCTCTACCACATCTCCCTCCTCCCACGGCTCCACTATCATGTCTGACTCTGTAGTGGGATCCATCAAACAGATCGGCCTCCATGTAGCCCACCACTGATCATATGCAAGAGTAGTACATACGTCCACCTCCCTACTATCCCAATCCCACTGTTGGGGTTGTAAAGCTGCAAAAACATCTATCGCCACATGTGGCGCTATAGCTAGCAGCCATCTAAGATCCTGACGCATCCTAGAAAAAATAGCCATCGCCTATGGAATATCCTGACGCAGCCCAAACTGTCGCATAACCTGAGAAGGGAGGTACATGTCAATGGTGCAGTCTCCTTGTCCCATCAAATAACGCAACTAAAATGTGTAAGGCATATGGATGTGGTCATCAGGCCACTACTCTACTCCAATGTATAGCCGCCATGTCACCTGAATCAGATCATCAAAAAGTTGCCAGCAATAGTGCAGTCGCCCTGTATGAGAATACTGGAGTGGCTGCCTGTATAGAAACACAAATGGCTCAAACTGTCGTCGAAAGTATGCCCCCTGTGGCCTCGTAATCACGATATGCTCAAAGGCCCACACATGCAGCAGTGTGATCCCTGCAGATAATGTTGAATCATAATGGTATACCACGGTGTGCATCTCGTGGTATAGTTGTCCTAGCATGCATGGCCCCCATGCATAAACTACCTCAGCCAACAACATTTGCTTTATCACCTCTCCCCAACCCATAGGAAAGCCCCGCCCTCGCCGATCAGGCATCACTACACCCCCGATCAATGCACAAAGAAACAAAGTAAACTAATTGACCCCAGCTGCTAATGTCTACTCATAGCTCATCTCCTGCTAATCATGCGTCAACACTAGGTGGCCTGGGGCAAATGCTCTGTCCAAGGCTGCTCATCCTCTCCCCATGTCATATATCACCCGTGTTCTATGAATAGGTAACTTTAAGATGCGATAAACATCCTCCAAGGTGATGGTGATCTCACCCATCAGAAGGAGGAAGGAGCATGTCTCAGGTCGCCACCACTCTACTAGAGTTGTCATCATGGCCCTATGTGCCCGTATGATGGGCATATCAACCACTGTCAGCAAACCTAATCTCCCTAGTTGCCCTCGTGTAGCTGCATCAAAGCAATCTAGCAATTGCATCACGTCAAGAACACATCGCTCCCACGAAGCCACTATCCCCCCGCCAACCTGCATTCGCCAAATGTGAGTTAAAAAACTTGCTTTTTCTTCCAAATCAGTCATTTAGTGCTAATTTTCCTTATTTTTGAGCTAAAATTCCTCACAGCACCAGTTTCT
Organism: Cunninghamia lanceolata; assembly: GCA_027924645.1. NCBI lineage: Eukaryota > Viridiplantae > Streptophyta > Pinopsida > Cupressales > Cupressaceae > Cunninghamia > Cunninghamia lanceolata. The sequence goes on from BSBN01000134.1 coordinate 2,837,977, forward strand.
TTCACCATTGTGCCAATCCTTTGAATGGCACTGCTATCCCCTAGGATGGTGCCATTCCCGTCTAGAAAGGCACCATTTTATGGAATGGCACTGCTTCCCTTGTGTTTGGTGCCAAAGCGGCGTGACACGCTCAAAACGGCATTTTCCTCATACCTGAGGAATGGCGCCACCCATCTAAGGTATGGCACCATTCTAAGGAATGGCACCATGGCCTCTTTGGGTGGTGCCATTCCAAGGAATGGCGCCACATCTTGGGGTGGCGCCATTCTTTCGAATGTCGCCACGCTACTAGGTGGTGCCATTCAAAAGAATGGCGCCATGCCAAGTGGGTTTGGCGCCAATGCGCGCCATTTTGCATCAATCCACCACTTGGCGCCAAAGTGTCTAGCTTTGGCACTAAAACCTGCTAAACCCCCTTCATGCGGATGGCGCCATTGTAGACAATGGCACCAATCCATCCCGACATGGCGCCAATCGGCCCTTTGATGGCGCCAAACCCTAATACATGTTTCTCGAAGCTCTAAATGCGAAAAATTAAAAAATTGGCAAGGTTAGGGTTAGGTCACATACCTGGTCACTAGCTACTGGTGATCTCATGTACGAATGGACCCACTCGGACAAATACTCGAAGCGTGGGAAGAGTGGGTTCACCATCTCATCTCTTCTTCTCTCTTCTGGATGTAGGCTCAATGAGTGCAAATGTGGCACTTTGGGCCCACCTTTTCTATTTATAGAAGGCCATGTCATCCTCCAACACACTTTTTCCTCCCCAAGGTGCAAATCTTAACCTTTTTCGCCCATTTTTCTTCCTGTCATCCTATTTTTCAGTCCTCTATTCATTTTTCATCACCGTTTTCTACTTTCGAGAGCTCACCCAAAAAAAAATTATTTTTTCACTCAACCTCTTGAAGGGGCATCCCTCATCCATTCCATTCCTTCCCGGCAGCTAGGGCAAATTTTTTGACTTGACGCCATATCCCTGCTAGGTCACGATGCCACGTCAAAGAGGGGCAAATGTAGACACTTAAAAATGTCTAGACTATTTAACCGATCCTCGACATCACCAAATATCACTAATTCCCCTTCTAATTAATTAATTAAATTTTTATTTAATTAATTATTCCCTCCAACACCTGATTATTCATCATTTTACCCTTAAAATTGAATTAATTTAATTAATTCAATAATCACACCTTACTAACATTAGCCCAATTAATTAAATGAATATGCAAATATTTATTTGATTAATTCCCCCTTTTCATTAAACCTAAGTAATTGAATAAATCATGTTTATTTAATTAATTCAGCCTACTAATTAACCTATCCCTAACCTAGTTAATTAAATATCAATTATTTAATTAGCTACCCTAACCTACGTGACCCCTAGACCTAGGATTAATTAAATAAAATATCATTTAATTAATTATAACCCCCTAATTAACCCATTCCCTAATTTACTACAACCATATTAATTAAACTAATCACCTTGATTAGTTTGGTCAAATCCTGTTTAACACTTCTCCCCACATTTCCCAAATAAAAAATTGATCTTTATGCCACATAAAATAATTTTTTATACACTTTTGTCATAAACCTTATTAAAAACCTCTTACAACACCTACCTTCATTTATGTGAACTCTTCCTCAAATGAATTTAAATTCATTTTTAATCCTCACCTCTTCCCCATATGAATTTAAAATTCATATCTAATCCATCTCATCTAACCTCATTTAATACACACCCCTTCCCAAGGTGAATTACAAATTCATCTTTATTCTCATCCCTCCATTTTCCATGATCAAATCTAAGCCCTCCACCTCACATTCATCCTCATCCATTGATCTCAAAATTGAATCTCAACCCTTGGATCAAATCTCCCCATAAAATGCATATAAATACACCCTCATCCAAGCCATTTCATCATCCACAATTTGAACAAAGTTATTATGCTAAAATCTCCATCAATTCCATCATCATGAGCTAGATTTTGAGTGATTTGTAGTCTAGTTTTGAGAGCATTTCACATATGCAAAACCATTGGTAAAGCAAGAGTCTTTGGGTGCTAGGCTCTCCACCTTATCGAAGGAGAAAGAAGATTGCAAGGTATAAACTTGTGTGTTTTGTGCTTTTGTTTTATGTTTCTAACCTTGTTTGTTTTCTTTGCTCTCAACCCCTACCTTTCCGAGAATAGATTTCTAGGTCGGGATGAATAGGACCGATCTTTGTGTGGAAGAAGAGTGTCACAGGTTATAGTGGAGTTGTGTTGTATAAATGTTGAGTTGTTGAGTTATTGAGCTTGTGTACCCCGTGATGAGTCTAAGGGTTTCCTTGATGTTTTCCTATGTTTTTTATTTGATTTGAAAATGTTGTTTGATTTCTATGCCTCATGGGTGATCCCACATAACTGGGTTACAATTGCATTAAGGAAGAAAAATTGCTCATGCATGGAAATTTTTTTTGGAGGGGTTCGCTAGAATGGGGGTGTTCACTAGAACCCAAAAATGGGTTCGTTCGAACCCCCCCCCCCCCCCCCCGTTTGAGTGAACCCACTTTCCATCGGCCAATTTTTGTTAATAAAAATAATAGGTTTAAGTGAACCCCTTAATGTTATTTCATTTTTTAATGTTGTTTTTATAGGATTCTAATGAAGGGGGTTCATTCGAACCCCCTTATTTTGCCCTTGCTCCCCTCCAGTTATAATTTTATGCAGATTTTTGGCTTTCGAGGCTCAGGTTGAGGATCAAAATGGAATCAACTTGACAAACCCAGCTACAGGATTATAGTCCTCAAAACGAGATTTCTATCAAGTATAATTTTAATATATTTTGGTTTTATTATACATTTTTTTAGTTTAATTAAACATAGGTTTTTCAGAGAAAATCAAGCTCTCTGTTCTGCACATGTGGCAAATTAGTATATTACCAAAAAAAATTATGAAAAATATCTATCCTCTTGGTATTCATGTCCTTGATCCAACAAAAAAATTGAATTCCGATACATACAAAAAAATTTATGCTCTACACAGTACACCTATGTCTAAATTGTAATTGCTTTGACTTCAAAAGTTAATTAAAAGAGAAATATTCAATAGAACATTATGAAACCAAATGTATCCTCTAGATATCGTAGTTACAAATCTAAATTAGAAAAAAATAGAATTTTATCCTACATAGAAAAAAAAATTATGTGTTTTATAGTACACATCACTATTTAAAAATGGTGTTTACTGTTAAAAACTAGTTATTGAAGGAGATGGAAAAAGAAATGCAATTTGATTCCAAAAAAAAATTTAAAAATATATTTAGAATCTACAAACAAAATGTCACAAATCACTAGTTTGCATCATCTTCAAATTCCTCACAATTTAGCAACTATAGGTGTCTGAAAGTGAAGATTTTTTTCAAAATGTTCATTTCAATGTCAAGTTTGGCCAAAAAATGTAACCCACTATTGTGGGATCACCCTCATAACGAAATTGAGGGCTTCTTCGATGTTTATTTTTGAATGAAAGTTGAATTCCATAGTGATTGGATTATTGATTCCATGTATTATCATGCCTCCATGATGGTTGCATCCATGATTCTTGTCTCTCACAAAGATGTGGATGCCTATATAGTGCACCCTTTTATGTCTCTGGAACCTTCTCTGATTCTCCACCATTTTTTCCACTTGTTTTGTTGGCTCATGAAGAGAATTACTTGTCTTCTCTTTTTATCTGCATATTCATCCTCTTGTTTGTCCTCTAATTCATTGGGGGTAAATGCATGGAAATGGGGGACCAAAAGGGGGTCAAAAGTGGCCACTTTTTTTCTAAAATTAGTAAAAATTGATCTTGGATAAGGAATTGAGGATAGTCATGCTCAAAATTAGAAGATGTGACAAGAAAAGGTTTTGTAGTGCTTAGAATCTAGTTTCTAAAATACTATTTTTTTCTAAAAATGGTGGAGATTAAGAGGTTCAAATAAGGGGAGCACACAAAGTGCTCTTGTTTTTGTCAGAAAAATATAATTTAGTGTTTGGTGTGCTCCCCCTAAAATGTCAAAAAAATTTAAGTATTTGAAAAATCGCTTTAGGGGAAAATTGGCTAACACCATGTAGTTTATGCCTATTTTTTTTAATTGTTTAATTAATATATGATTTTTTATGAATTTTGAAACTGGACACATCCTGAAGAATAAAAATTTGAGTGTGCTCCCCCCTAATTTTTTAAAAGCTAATCAAAAATCATTTTTTTTCAATGTGTATAGAATTGAGTCTAGAATCTAAAAATGTAATTTGTTTCAAATTTTGATAAATATGTAAAAAATGACACCAGAAATACTAGACATAGGTTTTCTGAAAAAAAAAGAACACATTAGCAAAAGAAATGAAGATGGAAACCTTAATGCTATCAGATTTTTGAAAAAGATACATGGTTAGAAAGCTAATAAAAAACTTGAAGGCATCCTGGTATTTTTTCGTATTGACATTGAAAAATATGTAAACATGATGGAGAGAACACATGGCATTTGGTTGAATTTTCTAACTTTTGTTGAAAACACATCTATGGCATCCAAAAAGTACCTCAAACCCTTTGGGTTGGAATTTCCCAAAGCAGTTAAAAACGTGCTTGCATTATAACACAAGCGAATTTTGAAGTAGTTAAAATTCTTTTTATACATATATCTCTCTCCCTCTATCTTGTTTTCTCTATGGACCCCCCCCCTCTCTCTAACTCTTGAATTCTATCTCTATGTCTCCCTATCTATCTCTCCTCTATCCCTCTCTCTAACTCTATTTGCTTCTCTATCTTGCTCCCTTTATCGACCCCCTCTCTCTAATTCTATATTTCTATCTCTCCCTCCCTCTCTATTTCTCTCCCCCTCTCTATCCCTCTCCTCATCCCTCTACCTCTTAATCTCTCTCCCTATGTCTCTAGACATCTCTTCATCTCTTTCCCTGTCTCTATCTTTCCCTATATCCCTATATCTTAATCTATCTCTCTACCTCTCTCACTCCCTCCCTCTCTATCTCTTCCCCTCTCAATCTCTCTCCCCATCCCTCTACCTCTCAATCTCTCTCCCTATGTCTCTGGACAACTCTTCATCTCTTTCCCTATCTCTTAATCTATCCCTCTCTACCTATCTCTCTCTATCTCTATATCTTTCCCTCTCTATCTCTCCCTCACTCTCTATCTCCCTATCTCTCCCCTCTCTATCTCTATCTTTGTCTCTATCTCTATCTCCCTCTTTATCTATCTTTCTCCCTCTATAGATCCCTTTTTCTATGTCAACCATGTTGGAAACTAGGCAGATAACTGAGAGGGGGGGTGAATCAGTTATCTCAAAATTTCCTTAACTTTCTTTTCTTTTGTTATCTTAATAATCAGTGCAGTATCAAATTATATAAGCATATGTGATCATAAGAACATAAATAAAATCAACACACATAACACAAGGATTTTTACGTGGAAAACCCTATTTAGGGAAAAACCACGGGGTGACTAACCCAAGATTGTATTCTCTGTTAAAAGAATAAAGGAGTACAAAATGACACTTACCAATTAGGGCTCACTGCCCGAGCACACTGCTCACAAGAGGTACACTGTCTACAAGAGACTCACTGTCTACAAAACTTATAGAAGGTAATCAGGTGTTTGAACTGATGAGAGGCATCTACAAATGTAAGAGTTCAGTTCCGGTTAGGCTCAATATACAGATCTGATGCACTTCATCCTTCCTCTGCTTAATGTTGTTGTTTTGTCACATACCGAGCTTGGATTGTTGTTCCCACACTTATCTCTGCTTTTCTTCACACTTTTCTTCACTCCTTAATAGCTTACACACTCACATGCTGAAATCTATTTGGTATATATATCTGCATCAAGGATTTTTATCAACTTGCTAGTTGGCATCAAGAACACTGCAAGTAATTACTCTGTTGGCTAAATCCATGCCTGATTTGTGATGCGTATCAAAATCATAGACATAGAAGTCATTAATCATGTCGGCCAACAATGTATGATCCCACAAATTGTTTGATCAACACCATTTACTCATCCGGATTGATGTCTAATGCTCTGCCAGTCAATTCTTTCTCTGTCTGCTCTGCCTGTCTGGAACCCAACACTCAGATGCTCATTTTTTTTCATGCTTTATCACTGGAGGCTAAATCTCTAGAATATAGTAGCCATGATACCCCTCTTGACTTATCCAAGTCCGCAACTTGCTAAGTTACACCATCTAAGAGATCCGGACCTGATTGTCAGACCTTGTTGCATACTCTGTTCTTATTCACCAGATCAAAACAATCTTCAATCTGACTTCCGGTATAGGCATACTATGTACTGCGGATGTGTGGGATAGAATTTGTTGCCATCAATGACAACACTCATGAAGCCACACAGTGTCTCTTGCCAACAATCTCCCCCTTTGGCATTGATGGCAACACTTAGTGAAAAATGGCTAAGTGTCGCAATAACTCCCCCTTGGCTGATGCACTGTCTTTTGCACTATTTACCGGAGCTCCCCCTTAGTTGGATTCCACATTTTTCACTACTCCTCACTCCTCCTTTGACATCAATGGCAAAGGGTGGAATCCGCATACCAAAATTTTGCAAAAATTGTCTTATATATGGCCGCATAAGTATATATATATGTTATACTTACATATACTTAAGTATATCCACAAAAGTGGCCTTCAACTGTACAAACTCTGTGGCCCAGCTCTTCTTCATCCTATCCAAAATGGAGATGTGAACACTCAACAAAAATGCATATGCTTTTGCCCTTTTTAAATCTACCGGATCACTGGTCCGGGATGTTGTCTGGGCATCTGTCAAGGCCTCACGCATTGCTTCTAACTTAGGGATAATTATCCCTCTAAGTTCACTCATTCTGTTTATTATATCCTTCTTTTATTTATTTAGCCTCTTTATTTCATTTATGATGACAATGGCCTGGCATTCTTGATTCATTAAAGAGGTAGTAAGGGGATCAAAATTCTGAGATAAACTTGACAGTTTACCTTCTTGTTCTTTCACCTTCTTTTCAATATCCTCTATCACTTTGGGCCAAGATAGACAAAATTTGTACATGTCCCCACCATCTTTAAGAGAGTTTTCAAGGCTCTTTATTCCAATGTCTAGGGTCCTCCTATCATTAGCAATGAGTCCTTGTACTTCAGTGAATCTTTTTCCTAGAAACTCCTTATGGACCTTTGTTTCTGCCGATTTCTCTAAAGATTCAAAATGAGTGCTAATAGAATTTACCAAAGATTTCAAGTTGCTGGATGGAGAGACCGAAGGATCCTTTTGAAATGATGGCATGATCTTCTCCAACATCCCGGATGCAATCTCCAACAGTTCACAGTCTTCCATGTGAGATTTCAGGAGTTTTTCTTTTTCTTTAGCTTGAGCAAAGGATGCTATTTTCATTATCTAAACCGGAGAGAGAGATTCAAAATTCAGTGGCCCTTGAAATAGCTCAGGTTCATCTATCTCCATCATTTCTTTGCTTAAGAAGTTCTTCACTGCCTCTACAGTGTCTCTTGCCAGTGATTGAGTCTTCTTTTCTTTTGGGACATCAGAATAGTCATCATTGGTCTTCTCTGCTTGTTCTTCTTCTTTTCCCTTAACCTCATCTTCTTGAATCACCTTCTCTTCTCTTTAATCTTCTCCTTCAGCTTCAGAGTGTGGAAGGTCTACAGTGGGATCCAAAGGAGAGATGTCACCGGTGTTTGTTGCTTCATGAACTTCCTCTTCCAGAACAGATGAATCCAAGTCCTTAGACTTCTCTTCACCTATCTCTTTTGATCCTTCTACATCATAAGATTTTTCATTGGTTGCATTTAATCCTTCAACATCCATGGTAGAAGGTTCTTCAACTGATTCCTCTATAACAGGAAGATTGAATCTTTTCAAAGCATTCTGAAGGATATCTTTTGTCTCACTTGCTACTTGGTCAGTTTCTCCAAGCATAAGTTTATTCATTCTTGCCTTACTCCAGAACTCATCCTTATAATCTTTAAAAATCATGTTCATTTGTTTTGGAGTGATAGAAGGATAAAGTTGAATCATTATTTATTCCCGAATCTCTAGGTCTTTTTCCTTTGCATTCTCTTTTCTCAGTTCAAGTACTTTTTCTAGACTCTTGGGAATTAATGATATAATTTCAATGAAAGCTTTATTGTAAATATTCAGGTACCTGACAGTAGCTTCTTCCAAAATCCTCTTGTCAGTATCACTGTATTCATCATAGAACTCTATTACTGGTTGCAGGTTCCCATCCATAGTAACTGCCTTGATGATGTTGTCAATGGAGAGAGTGGGCTTTTCAACAAATTCTTCTGCCTTTTCTTCCTTGTTTTTACTAGCAGAGAACTCCCCGGATGTTTTCTTCTTCTTCATTTTCTTGATTTCCTCATCAGATTCTGTTTCTTCATCATCTTTGAGACTAGTGTATGACCTTGTGGCTTTGGTCTTCATCCTCTTTTCTCCTTTTCCGGATGTCTTGACTTCCGGTTTGGTGGCCCTTGAGCTTTTAGGAGTGGCAAGTGCAGAGCTCTTGGAGGATCTAGTCCGGGAGGAGGCTTGTACCGGAACATCTCCTTTCTTTGCTTCTTGTTTTTCTTTCTCAACCTTCTCCATTTTCTCTCTGTTTGCATCTACTGCCTCTTTTGATAGGCCAAATCTTTTGGCAATTTCCTCAACTTCCCTTCTTACTTTTCTTTTTATCTCCAGTTGCCTTAACTCAACATGTATTTTTACACTTAGTTCTTGAAAGGTTCCAAACCTTTTTGCCTTAGGGTCCTTAGGCTGGCTCAATAGGTGTTGAATGTGTAGCTCCAAGATTTTTTCATTGACCTTGTATCCCATAGGCATTATCCACACTGTTCTGGGCTCAACTACCTCCATTAGGCATTGATCAGTGTCAACCATGAAGCACACTATATCCTTGTATTTCTCAACTATGGATTGAGGTATCCTCTCTGGCTTGCATCATGCTTTGGAAGTTCTTAAAGTAACCCCAGAGAGTTGTGTTCTGAGCTTTAGCATCACCAAGTCCATACATATAATCTCTAATCTAGATTGCAACTAGTTTATCATTTTGCCAAACCCAACCACTAGATTTGGGTAGCTCATTCATATAGTAGAAGAATAGACACAGTATTAGACAACCATATTTGAAGGAATTCTTCTTATCGTTTTTGATCTTCTGTAGGTTTTCTAATAGTTGATTTAGGAGATCACATAGGTCATAATCTACATCTTCCCTCAACATCTGATATGTTGCATATATTGTAGTCCCAGACACAGAATTCTCCCTGCTAGAATGATAGATCTTATATCCAATTATCATTGAGGCAAACTTGACATCCGGATTTGTGATGTCATCTATGGTCATGGCTCTTTTGTCAAATTTAGATCCGGTGGCTTCAGTTACTGTCTTGTTCTTGACAGATTTAACTGCAGGTAACCCACTGGAAGAATGCAGTCCAGTCACTGCCCTGATGGCATCTTTTGTTATCTTGAAGGGCCTCATTAACCACATGAAATTATCATGCATTCTTCTTAGGACATACCGGACCCAATCATCTTCTGCAAAATAGGGAAAGTGTATGCAATGTCCAAAGTGTTTATCCCGGAGGGCCTTGAATTTAGGTTTGAGTTCAAAAATCTCATCTATTAGCTGTTTGTGATAGATTTCCATCAATTTAGAGTCTCCAAATTCCTCAATGTTAGCATGGATATAGACCCTAACATCTTCTATGTGCAATACCCCATGCAAAATGCTAGAAAATGCGCCCAAAAGATCAACTTCTAGATATTTATAGGGGTGTTTCTTGAATTTAGAATGCGGCCTATCAGTGATCTTTACAACCATTGGAGTAGCCATCTTGTAAAAGATTCAGAGAGAGATTTTCATAATGGAAGTACATTTTTACGCTTTAGGGTTTGAAATAAGAGCCGAAACAAATTGCTGGTTGAATTTGATTTTCCAGTTGATCTTTGAGTGAATTGTAGAAACTTTGTTGTAGAGATTTTCTTATTTTCTTCGTGAATGCAAGTGTGCAAATGATGAGTGAAAGAACCCTTTTATTCTTGCGCAAACCCTAATTTCCTTTTGTAATAACTGCACAACTTAAGTTATCTGGTTACCCTGTTTTAAGAGAGATCTTCTCAAATCATTGTGCTGATCTTAGAATAATTGTTAGTGAGGATTGACAATGTGTCTTCTTTTCTTTAGTCATGCCATGGGTCCGTAGATCAAAGTATTTTAATTCTGAATCATACCGAATCTGTCTGTGAAAATCCTGCTTTACCGGATGGCTGTCAAACTGGATCAACTTGAGCGGTTAAACTCTTGCAAAACTCCATGTGGATCTTTTATATTTTTACTGAGGGTTATATAGATATATTTCTGAGAACCCTTTAATCCGCAGCATTCCATGTGCCGAATTTAGGCACTAATTGACTGGCTAGGGGAATTTGTTTTTCTCTGTGACTCCCCCTAAGCCAGAGCTCATCTATTTAGTTTCTGGAAGGAATATCAGCACCAAATTCTGGTACGGATCCATCCCCAATATTTTCTATACTCTTCTTCACCCAAATCTTTCTCATCTCCTTTTGAACTTCATCTGCATTCACTTTACCTTTACCCTTATCTTGATTTTGATTATGTTGCACCAGACCCTTTTTATCTTGATTTTTACTTCTGCAGAATTTGGCAATATGACCGGATCTATTGCAATTGTAACAGACAACATTTCCTTGCATATTTGATTGATATCCTCTTGATCTGCATTGATTAGCCATATGTCCCATTCTATTGCATGCAAAGCATCTACCATTGAATGAATTGTTTATTTGCATATTTCTACATTCATGAGATTTGTGACCATACCTTTTCCAGTTGAAACATTGTCCGGAGAAGGATGGATTAGTCTGATTCATTCTCCTTCTACACTGAGTTGCTTTATGACTGAAATTATTGCAATTGAAGCAATCTCCATTGAAGGATGGATATCTTTGAGCATTTGGTTGCCTTACCGGAGGTCTTCTAGGCTTGTTTGTTTGATTTCCTAATCCAAAGGTCTTCTGACCGGATCCAGAGCTTTCACCTTTCTCATATCCCAAGCCACACTTATCATCTACCCTCTTTTGGCTTTCAAGAACTTCAAGTTGGGCTAAGCTTATCTTGAATTTCTCTTTGTATTCATTTGTTGTTTGAAGATCTTGTTTAAGAGTGTCTATATGATGCTCAAGTTGTTCTTCATTATCTCTAGCTTCTTCAAGATCAGATTTAAGATGCCTGATTATTCTATCTATTTTGTGGCAGTCCTCTGTCTTCTCCTTGAGGGATTGTTTTATATTATCTTCACTTTTCCTTTTTTCTTCAATTTCTTGGGTGAATCTCATAACCCTTGATTCCATTTCATGCCTTACCATAATGACCTCTTTTGACAGCTTCTCACATAGCTTATTTTTCTCATTCAGATCTTCATTAGTATCATTGTCTTAACTCTGATTGGCTAATTTTTGAAGTAGTTCCTTTCTCTTTTTCACAGAGATACTAAGTTTTTCTTTTAGCTCATTTATGAAATCATCGGCTTCTTTGAGTCTTTCTCTCAAATTATTGACTTCAGAATGAGATTGTTCAAGATCATCTAGGGTAGACTAAAGTTGTTCCTTCATACCATATATATCCATTGAGATTCCTAGATCTTCCTTAAGTTGTTAGGCTTTGTTTAGAGGAACTTAACTCTGATACCAATTGTTGGAAACAAGGCAGATAACTAAGAGGGGGGATGAATCAGTTATCTCAAAATTTTCTTAACTTTCTTTTCTTTTGTTATCTTAATAATCAGTGTAGCATCAAATTATATAAGCATATGTGATCATAAGAATAGAAATAAAATCAACACACATAACACAAGGATTTTTACGTGTAAAACCCTATTAAAGGAAAAACCATGGGGTGACTAACCCAAGATTGTATTCTCTGTTAAAATAATAAAGGAGTACAAAATGGCACTTGCCAATTAGGGCTCACTGCCCAAGCACACTGCTCACAAGAGGCACACTGCCTACAAGAGACTCACTGTCTACAAAACTTACAGAAGGTAATTAGGTGTTTGAATTGATGAGAGGCATCTACAAATGCAAGAGTTCAATTCTGGTTAGGCTCAATATACAGATATGATACACTTCATCATTCCTCTACTTAATGTTGATGTTCTGTCACATACCGAGCTTGGATTTTTGTTCCCACACTTATCTCTTCTTTTCTTCACACTTTTCTTCACTCCTTAATAGCTTACACACTCACATACTGAAATCTATTTGGTATATATATCTGTATCAAGGATTTTTATCAACTTGCTAGTCGGCATCAAGAACACTGCAAGTAATTACTCTATTGGCTGAATCCATTCTTGATTTGTGATGCGTATCAAAATCATAGACATAGAAGTCATTAATCATGTCAGCCAATAATGTATGATCCCACAAATTGTTTGATTAACACCATTTACTCATCCGGATTGAAGTCTAATGCTCTATCGGTCAGTTCTTTCTCTGTCTACTCTGCCTGTTTGGAACCCAACACTCAGATGCTCATATCTTTTTCATGCTTTATCACCGGAGGATAAATCTCTAGAATATAGTAGTCATGATACTCCTCTTGACTTATCCAAGTCTGCAACTTGCTAAGTTACACCATCTGAGAGATCCGGACCTGATTGTCGGACCTTGTTGCATACTCTGTTCTTGTTCACCGAATCAAAACAATCTTCAATCTGACTTTCGGTATAGGCATACTATGTACTACGAATGTGTGGGATAGACTTTGTTGCCATCAATGACAACACTCATGAAGCCACACAGTGTCTCTTGCCAACAAACCCCCCTCTCTCTCCCTCTCCTTGTCTCTATCTCCACCTATCCCTCTCTATCTCCCCATATGCCCCTCTTTCTATATGTTCCCCCCCTCTCTCTATCTCTTTCTATCTCCCCCCCCTCTCCCTCTCCCTACCTCTCCCTATCCCTATCCCTCTCTATCTCTCCATCTCTCTCTCTCTATATCTCTCTCTATTTCTCCCCCTCCCCCTCCCCCCCTCCTCCTTTCTATGTCTCCCTCTCTCTAACTCTATATCTATATGAGCTCTCTCTCGCTCTCTCTTTATCTCTCCCTTTATCTCTTTATTTCTTTATCCTCCCTCTCTCTAAATCTATCTGCATCTCTATATCTATCTCTCTCTCCCTCATGCGCCAAGGGATCGATAGAGAGAGCAAGATAGAGAGAGCAAGATATATATTGAGATAGAGAGGCAGATAGAGTTAGAGAGAGGGAGGTTAGAGAAATAAAGAGATAGAGAGAGAGAGAGAGAGACTCCCATGTAGATACAAGGTTGCATTTGTCCCTCCTAGTATAGACAAGTTCTATTTCACCAACCACATGGAGATTTGAGTCTAGCGATTCTCTTGGACCATCACTTGATTACCTATTTGATGCACTACATGCATAGTTACAATAGATATTATGTGATAGCATGATATCCTAAACCATGATTTTGGCACCAACATTAAGAAGGATATGATTTATAGGAGTCTAATATCAATTTCATCCTTTCACTTGTGTTGAAATGTAATTATATAGTTAATTCTTCTAGGACATGCTCTCCAATCTCTCCTCAAAATCGAATGGTGATTTACATAGAGAAGTTATTCATAGGACAATTCCAATATCAATGTGGGAAAGAGTTTTCCTTGAACTAAATTCAACTAGAAATTAAAGCTCTCCACAACCTTATGGAAGATGCTTCAATTTCCAAGACTAGCCTTAGCAACTAACACTAGATGTGAAAACAAGATAGTGGTCATTCTTGTGACCCAAACAATAAAAGAGAATCCTCTTTTAGAGGATTACCACTTCCACTTCTACAAGACTAAAGAAGACTATAACTTGGGCCTAAATTTGATCATAAGCTTCACACCAAGAAGATTGAGCTAAGGAAATTGTGACATGATATAATACAAATATTCAAGCATGGTGGTGTTACCAGTACAAAATCAAATAGTAATGACTCTTGTCTATGAACATGTGATGGATGAAGAGATAAATCACCTCTTTGATTAGTAGGCCAAAGAAAAAGAAGCATAAGGGATCTCAACTCTATACATTAATGTACTAGAGACAACTACGAGATTTGGGCATGTGACATCACACTTACTTACTATGTATTAGGCACAATCAAGGTAGGGACATAAGCATAAACCAACAATAGTTGATAAATAATTCTCTAAGGAACTTCAATAAAAATATGCCTCTAATGCACACATCATGGTGTAGGCTTCACACCAAGTTCTAGTCTTGGAAAGCACAACTAGGTATAACAGAACCAATTCACCTAAAAGTTTCCTATGGCCTAGTTCATTTTGAAGGAATGTCTCATCCCTTATATTATGAAACCAATAATTGAATCTATACCCCTTTGGTCACATCGTCTATTCTATTTAGAAAATTTGGAACAACTCATTCTCGTCACAATCAAAGAGGCTGAGGCTCAAGTGTAATGACTTCTTGGTTGGGTCCTTAAAAATGCAAGGAACAATCCTTTGACTCTAAACCCAGTGGCAACATCAACAACAACACAACCAATCATCTCTAGAGTTGTAAGAAGAAGTAAGTTCCATATGGCCTAAAATTTGCCTTAGAAGGGTTTCTTTTATAGCAACTATAATTGAGCTATGAGTACCCCAATTAGTAAGTACCCCTAAATTAGAACCCCACTCCCTTATCTAAGTTTCCCCTTCCTTGAATTTGTCCCTCATTGAGCCCCTTTCTATCTCATTGGATTGTAAGACCAACATCACTCCATACTATATAAGTTTCCCCATCCATGACTTCTTGGCATGTGCTAATGAGTTGGTCCATAAAGGCTAATGTGTCTCTTGGGATCACACAACTAACTAGTTCTATGCTATCTATTAATGCTTGCCAAGAACCACTAGAACCCATGAAGCATAGGAAGTAGTTCCTCTACAAAATCTTCGTAGTTTTCTAAAGGGCAAAGAGAAAGAGAGTATGGAGAGAGTAGAAGAGAGAAAGAGAGAAAGAGATTTGTGAAAGAGTAGAAGAGAGAGGATTCTAGTTAGCATTTTAACTAGTTTAAAATGCGCTTACATCATAACGGGAGCACATTTTAAACTAGCAAAAATGATGACTAATGGCATGCAAAAAGGCATGTCACGTGATTTTCGGTGCACATGCTCTCTTTTATTCCCTGTTATGTACTTTTTCTGACATTGAAAGAGACTTTTGATGCTTTTGAGGTTCTCCCATCATTGGTTGACAAAACTGGTGCACTTTTTGTTCTTGTTTCGATATACAAGATTTCAATTACATGTTTTAAATTCAAATTTGATATTGGAAATTATTTTTTTCATGTTTTGAGGGATTGCAACACTTGATTGAACAAATTAACTAGTTTTTGGTCTTACATTGACCAAAAACATTGTAATTGTGCATGTTTTGTATTATAACTTGATAAATTATTAGATTTTTTTGTGTTCTTTTGACCATTGTTTTAGATTGATATAGAATTCGATACAATGCCAGGGAAATGACCAAAAACTCTAACACCAGAGGAGCGTGAATCTGAGAATTCAAAGAAAATAGAATGAATGAAACAACTTCATGACAATAAGAAATTGAACTCCACAAATTAAGGTCAATTATCTTGCCGATTGAATTGGATGATGAAGCATCCAAGAGAAAGAAAGATTTGGAGAAACAAAGGGAACGAATGAAAAAACTTTGTGCAAGTAAGAAATTGAATGTGGGAGTTGAAGGTATGCCATCTTTGCCATCTCAAATTGATATTGTAGAAAATGTTTAATCACCAATTGAAAATGATGATGCATTTGCGAATCTGAATATAGATGATACACCAATTGATCAAGTGTTGAGTGACCAAAATTTATCTTGTGATTCAAGTTTTCCATTGAGAACACCTCCTATAATTTTATGTAAAAAGCCTAAGTTTTTTATTGAAATTGATGAGAATATTATAAAACCAATGGTTGATAAGATTCTAGAATGTACTTGAAGAAATGTGAATAAGATATGGAACCTATTTTTTGAAAACATAAGTGAAATCAGAAGATGTCAATTGTTTGTTGAGATGATGAAAAATCTCAAGTTTAGGCCAATCATGAAGATTCTTGGCCTAAGAACATCAAGTGGTAATAGTGAAAAATCTATTGTAAGAAATCTAATCAATGCATATCAAAGCATTGGTTCCACCTCACGCACCAAAGATAATAACGCTACATGACGTGTCATTACATCAACTATTGTGAGCAATCAAATAAAGGAATATTGCTTGATAAGGAAAAAAAAGTCAAGCACTAAAGATAAATAGAAAAACATTGATGAAAGTCATTGGGAGGCATGAAAGAATTGATGACCTGAATAGCAATGAACTATGGGCATTTTCCAGTAGACTCCCACAAAAAGATAAAGCCATAGTTGAAGCCTTAAAATCCCTAATCGAGGAGTTTTGGAGAAATAACACAAGAGTATCTCCTAATCAAAGGGATGTTGTAAGAAGGAGAATTAGTTGTCAAAACTGTGAGCCACATCCAAAGCATTTTTAGATATGACTCAAACACAAATTTTCTCCAAATTTGTAGCTACTTATCCTCAAATTCAAATTAGTCAAAGGTATTTTGAAATGGCAAAACCTTTTTATGTCAAAATAAATCACACATGCACAACTTGTTGTAGAGTTCACATGGAATTTTATACGCATTATGTTGTTGTAGAGTTCACAAACTTGCAATAGGAGTGAAATTTTGCATTTCGCACCTCGTGGGGCTGAACAGACTGCACCAACATGATGGGGTGGGCAGGTAAATGATAGGGGAGGTGTCTTTTTGGTGTCAAAGCCTCCTAGTCGTTATCAGCTACATCAGACGAAGATAGTCTCTTAAGAGCCCTAAGACAAAAAATGTGTCAAACTTTGGACCAGTTGTTCTATCAAACCATGACACCTATGAATATATTCTTTGCATGTATAGGTGAATGTTAAGTCCACGTACAAATACCTACCTTAGTTTTTTTAAATCAAATTTTTCCTATGGTGGCAAGGAACACAGTGTTCCAAAATGCTTCAGTTTCATGCAGTGGAAAGGTGCTAAGAGTGAAATTTTGCATTCTTCACCTCGTGGAGCCGAACGGACTGCACCAACACATTGGGGTGGGTGATTAAATGCTAGGAGAGGTATTGTTTCGTGTGCCAAGTGTCCCAATCATTCTGGGCTATCGGCTTTCAACAAAGTCACTTAAGATCCCTAAGAGCAAAAATTTATCAAACTTTGACGAAGCAATTCTCAAAATTTGTGGCACCTAGGAATGTTCTGTTGGGACCTATAGGTGCATGTGGGGTCCATCCACAACAACCTCTCTTTATTTTTTCAACTCCAATTCGTTTGACCGTGCCAAAATTAAATGCATTCTTCCAAAATGCATTAATGGCATTCAATATAACCTTGTCAGAAGCTGTATTTTTTTGTTCTGCACCTTGTGGGGCCAAATGCACTACGCCAACACGTCAGGGTGGGTGGATAAATGCTAATGGAGGTCTAATTTTGTGTACCAAGTGTCCCAGTCGTTCCGGGCTACAAGCCTTCAGCAAAGTCACTTAAGATCCCTAAGAGCTAAAAATTGCCAAACTTTGACGGAGCAATTCTTAGAATGGTTGGCACCTAGGAATGTTCCGTTGGGACCTACAAGTGCATGTGGGGTCTGTCTATAATAACCTCTCTCAATTTTTTTCAACTCCAATCCATTTGACCGTGCCAAAATTAAATGTATTCTTGTAAAATGCATCAGTGGCATTCAACATAACCTTGCCAGAAGCCATATTTTTCATTCTACGCCTCATGGGGCTAAAGAATACACCAATACGTCGGGGTGGATGGGTAAATGCCAGGGGAGGTCTCATTTCATGCACCAAGTGTTCCAATCATTCCGAGCTACAGGATTTCGACAAAATGTGAGTCGGAAGCTTATAGCCCGTAACAACTGGGACACATTTTCTAGCATCATCCTTGCCTATGCCAAAATAGGATCTTCATAACTAGGTATGGACATCCATCAAAGAATAAAGGATATGGGAATTTCATCAGATGTTGTAGTTGCAACTACCCTGGGAGACATGTATGCAAAGCGTTGAAGCATAGTAAAGAAAAATGAACTGTTTGACATGATGCCTCAAGGAAATGTTGTCTCATGGAATGCAATGATTACAAGATATGCACAAAATGGATTTTTTGATAAGGCTTAGAAACTTTTAAGAAAATTCAATTGGTGGGTGTAAATCCAAATTCCACAACCTTATCCAGCATCCTCCTTGTCGATGCCAAAATGGGATCTTTAGAACAGGGTATGGTCATCCATCAAAGCATAAAGGATATGGGAATTTTTTTAGATGTTGTAGTTGTAACTGCCTTGCAAGACATGTATGCAAAGTGCAGAAGAATAGACAAGGCACGTGAATTTTTGACATGATGCCTCAAAGAAATGTTGTTTCATGGAGTGCAATGATTGCAAGATATGCACAAAATTAATTTTTTTATAAGGCTCTAGATACTTTCAAGAAAATGCAATTGGTGGGTGTAAATCCAAATTCCATAACCTTTCCCAACATCCTTCCTGCCTGTGCCAAAATGGGATCTTTGGAACAGGGTATGGACATCCATCAAAGCATATAGGATATGGGAATTTTGTCAGATGCTGCAGTTACAATTGCCCTGGGAGACATGTATGTAAAATGTGGAAGCATGGACAAGGCACGTGAACTGTTTGACATGATGCCTCAAAGAAATGTGGTCTCATGGAATGCCATGATTGTAGGATATGCACAAAATGTATTTTGCAAGGATGTTGTCAAAATATTTGAATTAATCAAACATTGGAAAATATATTGAACCATAATTCAACATAATATCATTTCATGGAAATATTGAAGAACACGTACGTAATATCAAAACTTTTAAGCATGATACATTATCTATCCTGTAACCATAATTGATCATCCTATATGTAATGTAAAATCTCATATACATAATGTCACAAAAATCACATATAGTGTATATATAAAGCCATATAGGCACGTACAAACAAAGCCATATAGGAATATACAACAATATACATCGGTATGATAGAAAAGTATGTTTACATTTAGCCATATAGGCTTACAACAAAATGTCCCAAAATCAAATTTCCTAAGGAGTGCTATCAAATAATCAATAGCCCTTGCTTAGTCGTGAAGATGGAGAATCAGTCAACGACTCATCCTCTCTTGTCCACCAACTAGACCTCCTCAATAGAAATTTTTGAAGCTCCACCTGTTAATACAATCAAACAATGTCCACATTAATATAGAAACCATGAAATATACAACATGACATAAGTAATCAATCACTTACTGCCAACTAGCGATCCCTCTCGATAATTTGTTGTCTCTCTTCTTTTGTAGTTGGACGGGTAGGAGTTGTGACATCTTGTGAGAAGCATGAAGAAGAAAATTTGAGTAAACATGAATATCATTTATGTACATTAGATGATGTGAGATAAAACAAGAAATACAAAATTATATTTACATGTTACTGGTGCATTCCTCGATCAAAGGATTTGTAGACAAAATAGTTGTAGCAATGCCCACCTCCGATGACTGACGAAGATGAGGAGTCTCCAAATTTGTCATCATCTGAAAATACAGTTCAAGGTTATTTGACCAAAATAGATACATAACATTATTTAAATGCATAATGACTAGAAATGGTAAAATTTACCTCAATGAAACTACCTTTGCGACCCCGGCCCAAGGAAATCCTCTTGATGGTGAAGCTCCAACATCTACATGTTCATCATCAAATTGTCACTAAATAAGATTACCGTTGATATATGAAAAAAAGTTTACATGTACTATATTTACGATCTTGTGACAACTTACATACTTGTTGATTTGACCTCATCTCATAACCTTGCAGTGGATGGCTAATAGATACAGGATTAATACTTTGACCTTGAAATTTCATAGTGCATACAATTACCTGTAACATTAATTTTGACTTATAACAACTATTAATATAATTAATTAGAGATTTCAAATACAAATATAATAAATTGTAGAGCCTTCTAAAAAATTACTTGGAAATCAATACCAAATGCATCATGCAACAAGTCATCTGTAAATACAATGTCATCCAATATGGATGTTTCTTATGCCTGTTGTTGCCCCTATGTCGTATAGTCCTAAAACTCTAGAGCATCATCTCTAATATCTGCATGGGGAGCATCCTCGGTCCTCATAATCACACAAATCTCCACATGATCAGCAAAGATGGGGGGACCAACAACGGCTACTACTCTCACCCTCACCAGCCTGGGAAAGATCATTGTCATGTTGTGCTAAAGACTAGATGAGGGAACTAAGAGAGTGTAGTGTCTCCACCTCAACACTCTCCTTCAAAGTCAAAGGGAGTGAGATATGTTGTGGCCTCATAGGGGATCTAGGTGGACAGTTCTAGTCACAATGTTCCCCCTCTCTATCCTATGCAGAGCCACCGCCACTACCCTAGAAATCCTAGATGTCAAAATAGTTTGGAATCTCAGTGAGTTTGAACTCACAATAGAGTTTCCTCAAGAAATACTACAGGACCTCATTATTATTACAAGTTTGGTCATCAAAAACCATATACCATCTATCCCAAAAGTTTTGGGATATTCCATCGTGCACACACCAATGAATGGGGAATTGTTTGCAACTATCATGTAATGGTTGATTTGTTCTAGGATCGATTAAAAGTGCACATAGATCAGCTTTCAAAAATTTATTATCTTTGACCTGTTTGTACGACAATTTTTTTCGCATAGAATTGTCGACATCTATCCCTATAGTCTGCCCATTGGTTGATTTGGTTTGTCACTGAGTCAACGTGAGAAATAATGGACTCTAATGAACTAGCAAGGGATCTCTTGTGATCATTGCTTGCATTTGGACTTTTTAATTTTTGAATTAAGGTTTCAAGTTGTTTTTTATTCTCTTGTATATGCCCTAAATAGTTTTCTTGTGTGTCACGTGGATGGCGAGGAAGTGAAGGCAGAGTTTTAGGAGGGTTTTGAGCCTCCTCTTCAATTGGAATCTCATCTCCTAGATTAGGGTTTTGGGGTGATTAATTGGTTGAAAATTGAAAATAGAAATTCAATCAAAATAATGAAAAACAAATTCATTTCATTTTCAAGTGTAGAGAAGATGAAAACCCTACCTTCTTGAGTTTGTCATCTTTGTTGAGCTCGTGCACAATGGGAACGGTGACATGACATTGTGTTTGTATGTTTTCTCCATCAATCTCCTCAAAATGTGCTCGTGGAATAACACCTATTGCATCTTCACACCTCTAAAATGCAAATGAAAAATGAGATGTCGCGGGTTTGTGTTTTTTTATGTTTAGTAGTATAAAACACGATCACGTTTTAGTTTTCTAGGACCAAAAAGTGGGGTGGCCACTTTTTGGTCCCCCATCTTCATGCACACACCCTTAAACCAAATTATGAATGACAACATTGGAATTGATCCATATATGAACGAAGAGAAATAGGTTAATAATGGAATGAGTTGTTTTCCTGAGCTTTACTTACTTGTATGTGCTAGGAAATTGTTATTGCTTAGAAATTTGCTACATCTGATTAAAGAGTTAGTTTTGAACACATCTTTTGTATGGAGAAATATGTCCATTGAAAATAGATCGAAATATTATCTTTATGTTTGCATGTTAAGACAAAAGCATAGTAGTAAATGGGGTATCTTGTTTACCTGTTTGTGAGATACCAGGTGAATGATATGAGATAGTGAAACTATAGATTTTTATTTCCTCGTAGTAAGGAGTAGAGTTGCGAAACTAAACCTAAACATAGAAGATGTCTAATCATGTTATAGCTTCTTGTTTGGAATTAGGTACCTTAAATCATTAATTGATTCATGTTCTTATGGGCAATCATGCAAAACTTTGGAATAGTTAACAAGATAGATCATTGCATTATATTGTTGATTGAAGACAATGAATTTAACTATTGAGAGTTGACTATGAGAATATGCCTTCTTCTGTATTCAAATGATCATTAATGTTCATGTTGTATGGATATGAATGCAATTGTATGATGCTTAATCTACTTTTGTTACGTCTGAAAGTAGAGTTTGAGAAAAGAGCATGGAAGGGTGTTGAATATGGGTTAACAAAGAAGTGGTAGGTTACTTCTTCTAACTTATCTGTTGTCATCAACCTTTAAAATATGCTCTGGCCAAAGCTTGTGTGATCAAATTAGTAATTGCAATATTTGATTACTTATTACTCTTTGTTATATCGTGATATATGTACATTTGCATTTTCATACATGCTTAAAAATGTTAGAGATATCATGTTGCACCAGATTCCTTCATGCATGTTGGCTTCAATTTGCTAGACCCGTCACTAAGGGTCGGGCTTCTCCACTTTAGGAGTAAGGACGGGGAGGCGTAAGCCTTGTGGCTAGATGGTTAATCGCCTCGATGATGCTCTCTCTCCACCAGGTTCAGTATCGACGATATTGTATGGTGTGACTCATATGTTGTATGATGTTGTAAAGGACACAGTCCTATTTGTACTTCAAGCTATTATTGATTAGCTTCTATATTATTCTTTAAATTTAATATATATTTATTGAGAGACATATGAAATCATTATTTCATAATGTGTTTATTTGGAAAAAAAATTAAATAGCTCCCATTTTTTTGCATTATTTAATTAGAATAATATTATTTTATTCTGGTTAATTGGAGAGTCCTTACACTTCTACTCATGTTTAGTGTTGCTCTTGTTGGATTCCTTCGAAGGCCTCTTACTTAAAAGTTGAGAAGTTGTGACTAGAGACTTTCTCTGGGCCTCTAGTGATGGGCATCAAGGATTTCATCACGTTGTTTAAGAATTTTGTTGTCTCCCTCATGATGCTAGTGGTTTAGGATTAATTTCAATGTGTTGCCAAGGCATTAAAATGTGTGCTAAATGGATTATCAAGGCCTTGGAAGGGAATGATACTTGGAAAATTCTCATTTGACACTATATGCTTTTCGATGTGCCTTCTGGGCGTCCATCTTAGAAAGGACTTGATTTTTATACTCTTCTCACCATGAAGGAACTTGTCTAGATACGAAGCATGTTTGTTATCAAGAGCATTTGGAAATCTTGGGAGTCTATCAAACCCTAGCTTCTTTGGGCAAGTAATGACTTCAACAATAGCCTTTCAATCAATTAACAACCTATTTGGTGGTATCTGGTTCTTTCTAGTAAAGATCGTCCTCTTGCCAAATCTCCTTGGGTTCGTACTTTGAAATTCTTCAAAAGAGAGATTAAATCTCTTCCTGGTCATATTGATAGAGCTACCCAAAAAAATTGTCCTTCCAATCATGA
Organism: Cunninghamia lanceolata; assembly: GCA_027924645.1. Classification (NCBI taxonomy): domain Eukaryota; kingdom Viridiplantae; phylum Streptophyta; class Pinopsida; order Cupressales; family Cupressaceae; genus Cunninghamia; species Cunninghamia lanceolata. The sequence goes on from BSBN01000134.1 coordinate 2,861,472, forward strand.
TCAAGAGACTTTTTAGACTATTATTGATGTCCTTCTTCCCTACATGTCTCACAAAATTGGGGTTAGGTCCTTCAAGCCTTGGTGGAAAGATTGGAAATGGTATCTTGACACACCAATTCACAATTACAGACCTAACAGAGGAGATTTGTGGCTTTTGCCTCATCTCCCAATAGTGGAATGGTTAAAGTATTATTAGCAATACAACCTTCTCCTGACACTTGGCATCAATGGTTCTAGTCTATTTTGTCGACCATTCTTGAGCTTGAATTGGCTCAATTTGCCTGGTGCATTCTCTACCAAGGTCTTCCACTTGGTTCTTGTTTGACTCATCTGGGAGTTCCCAACCCTTGTTGTCCATTCTATGGATAGCTTGAGACTCTCAAGCATCTTTTTAAGTTCTGCACCAGATTCAAAGAAGCTTGGAACTGGATACATGATTTCTTCAACCTAACCCCTTCTCATGGCATATATGGTTTTACTTTACAACTGGCCCTATCTCCCATTCAGATATACCCGAATTTGGCATACTTTCAAGTGGAAATTCTCTTTAGTATTTTGAAAGATAGAAATTTAGCTATTTTTATAGGTTGTTCAACTGATGTTCACTTTTCTCTCTACACTAAAGCGATGATTTTCTCTAATGTGCTTATACAAATTCAAGTGCAAGCCAACAAAGTTCCACTTGAAGTTGCATGTTTGTAGGAGCTTCTTGACTATTGGGGCAATGCCCCTTATATGGTTGCCAAAGTTCTAGCTCCTACCTCTTCCCCTCCTCGAGGGCATTGGTGTGGTTGTAGTCAATCTGCTAAATGTGATCAAGGATCTAGTCCCAAGGATCTCAACCTCCAAGGTCTAGGGATCATGCAGCTCGTGGTTGGTCTCAACCTTCTCAATCGCCATTTGCCTCTTCTCATAGACGTGGTGCTCTTGGCTGGCCGGATTCTGGCAAGTTTCCCCGCTTGGAGTTAGCTATCTCTCATGTTCATGCTCAACAACCAGTAGATGATACTCGGGAGGAGGAGGAAGGTGCTCTCACAGGCTGGGAGGCTGGGAACCTATTAATGACAATTCAGTCCCCCTCCTATTGGTGTTGCTCTCACCTCATGACGACTTGTTTGTCTTTTAATGTTTAGGCTTGGCCCCATTTAGACTGCTCTTGTCTTTTGTATGAGATTTAGTCCCGCATAGATATTGAGAGTGTGTCTTCTTACCATCCACCTTTTTTAATGAATATTGTATTATTATCTTTTTAACTTTTACAAACTAATAAATATTTTAATAAAGATGATATTGATAGTAATAGTGTAGTATAATGAAGTGATCCCCTCCATCGATGGAAATATAATTTTTTATAATGAAAAGAATGTGAGTGGCATTTACATTATTCCAAATTCAACATGTGAACTGATTCGCTTTATTAAGGTCTGGACAAATTCCACTCTCAAAGACATTTTACACGACTCTCTATGATATAATAAAAATATAGTCTGCCAACTAATTAGATTTAATTTACGTGGCGGGCGGCAGACAAAAACACAAAGGATCACTAGTTAACTTCTCGAATGAACGGAGTCCTTTATAACAGTATTTCTGTTCTCTTCATCACAGTGCAAAAGTAAGGTAGTTTAATGGCGGAAAGTCTGGCTCAGCAAGCTCTGGGGTGGGCCGCCAGAGATACTTCTGGTGTTTTGTCACCCTTCCACTTCTTTCGGAGGTATTTCTTTATGACATGTTTTCTTCTTTTTCTTCTACTTTCCATGGTATATTAGATTTGAAGTAGAATTGTATTAAGTGATATGGAATGCACAGAGCAAATGGAGCTGAGGATGTGACAATAAAGATCCACTTCTGTGGTATCTGTCATACGGATCTACATGGTGCCAGGAACGACTGGGGAAATACTACGTATCCTATTGTTCCAGGGTAAACAATATTTCCCCATTCTTTCTCTTCAGAAGACAGTCTTTCAGGCCTAAACCCTCTATAGGATCTTAAGAAAATGTTTTCTTTAGTTTATTAAATTTTCTTAATATTAGTGTCAAAATATGTTCTTTGATTTTTTAGTTTATTAAATTTTCTTAATATTAGTGTCAAAATATGTTCTTTGATTTCTCCATTTCTTAAAGTGTAAATTTTCTGGAAATGTAGTGTCAAAATATGTTCTTTGATTTGGCCATTTCTTAAAGTGTAAATATTTTGGAAATGTAATAGGTAAGGGATGAGGTCAGGATCTTGCCATTCACTAAGATTTAAATTTCTTGGAGATGTAATATATATTAAGAAAATGTTTTATTCAGTTTTTAAATTTTCTTAATATTAGTGTCAAAATATGTTTTTTGATTTCACCGTTTCTTAAAGTTTAAATTTTCTGGAAATGTAATATGTAAAGGATAAGATCAGGATTTGGCCATTCATTAAGATTTAAATTCTTTTGGAGATGTAATATATATTAAGAAAATGTTTTATTCAATTTTTTAAATGTTCTTAATATTAGTGTTAAAATATGTTTTTTGATTTGGTCATTTCTTAAAGTTTAAATTTTCTGGAAATGTAATATGTAAGGGATGAGGTCAGGATCTGGTCATTTACTAAGATTTAAATTTCTTGGAGATGTAATATATATTAAGAAAATGTTTTATTCAGTTTTTTAAATTTTCTTAATATTAGTTTCAAAATATGTTTTTTGATTTCACCATTTCTTAAAGTTTAAATTTTCTGGAAATGTAATATGTAAGAGATGAGGTCAGGATCTTGCCATTCACTAAGATTTAAATTTCTTGGAGATGTAATATATAAAGGATTTTCACCATTCACTAAGCTTTAAATTTCTTGAAAATATAATATATAAAAGATGAAATTAGGATCTGCTCCAGAGACTTTCTCAGAATGGATATCCCTGAATCTTTGATTATCTCAATACAAGAAATATCAGTTTAGACTGATGCTCCCAATACTAACTAATTACAAAAACGATCGGAATTTGATATAAACCCTCCAACCAAAAAAAATCTCAAAATAACTCAAAATACTAACAAATCAGATTCTTAGACTGATCCCTTCTATTAAAAATTAACTACTACATTTAGTGCTCAAATTTATCCCAAATTCTTTTTGGAAATCTTAATTTTTATTTTAAACCTGTTAAGATTATATATTTGTATGAAATTAAAGGTCTTTATAATGTTAAATTACAGGCACGAGATTGCTGGCATAGTAACTGCTGTGGGAAGCAAGACTGAAGGGTTGTTTAATGTTGGTGATCGAGTGGGTGTGGGATGCATTGTTGGATCTTGCAACGCCCCCACCTGCCAACCTTGCAAGGAAGGCCTAGAAAATTATTGCGAAAAAATGATCTTCACTTACAATGCATTTTACCCTGACGGAACTCCTACCTTTGGAGGTTACTCTAACATAATTGTTGTCAATTACAGGTAAAATAATTTTGATATCAAACAGAAGCATTTCATTAAAGACTTTCCATGAAGAAAAGCTTTCTGGAAATACTCTGTTTTCAAGCTCAATTGCATAGTTTCTGGTCATTCTACATTCACTAAAAAATTCCATCTTGAAAATCATACCACATAATCTGATGCCCTGTTGAAACACCACTTATATAGAAAAGTGATGTTGTATGATATAATTTAAGGTTCCTTACTTGCAGGTATGTGGTGCGTTTTCCAGAAAAGCTACCGCTGGATGCAGGGGCTCCTTTGCTCTGTGCAGGAATAACAGTTTATGCTGCCATGAAATTCTACGGTATGACAGGAGTAGCAAATGAGAAGCATTTGGGCGTTGTGGGATTGGGTGGCTTAGGACATGTGGCGGTTAAGTTTGGCAAAGCACTTGGCATGAAGGTCACTGTCATCAGCACTTCTTCTCACAAAGAAAGAGAGGCAAAGGAATTGCTTGGAACTGATGATTTCATCTTTAGCAAGGATGACCAGAAAATGCAGGTAAACCATAAAAAAATCAGTTGTTTTTTATGGTCATGTCCAAGTTAATTAATTAACAAACAGTTTGGGGTCAGGTCGGTAGACAAACTTGTTTACATTGAGTGACTTGTCAGTGGGAGGTTAGCTGTTCTCTTCTAAACAGTTTAAATTTACTGAAGTGGTGAAGAATTATAAAGACAGCCCTTTGAAAATCTGAGTTATCTAGTCTCCTGTGAAAAAAAAAACAGAGAAACAATTTGATGCATTGGATTTCTAACTCCTTAAAATTTTTGTAACAGTAAATTAGCTTTACCATTTGACCTGTACAAGAAATCTTTGTTGAAGCCAAGGCCTAAATTTGATGGCCCTTCCCACCTGAACAATCTAACAGTAAATGAGTAATGAATTGACCATATAAACAACCCCTACATTGATCATAACTTGCTGTTTAAACTCTTCTAGTCCATTATAAATCTTCTTATACCAAAGCCAGTTTAGCATTCGGAATGGATCCTACCTTGATCTTACAAACTTCCTTGTTAATGGGGTTACTTATCCATGGACCAATATGATATATGGACTTCTTCCTTGTTAAATTTCATAAAAACTTTTCTTAACCAAACTTCAATTGGACTATGATGGATGAAATTCATATTGCCTGTTAGGACATCAAAAAATAAATTTTGCTTTTACCTTATCATTTTAAGATTTCTTTTATCAACCCCGAATGGAATACTTGGTCTCCAGGAGGCAAGAAATAGTCTAGACTACATCATAGACACAGTGTCTGCTGTGCATCCAATAGCTCCTCTTTTATATCTGCTCAAACTTAATGGAAAGCTGGTGTTTGTGGGTGCGCCTGATAAGTCATTGGAACTCCCCATATTTCCCTTACTATTTGGTAAGAGCCTAATCTTTGCAGCATTGTTATAGTAGATGATTTAGAATGGCATATTATTATTGATTAACTTATAATTTATTGATATTTGCTTTAATTTTATGTCTGTCAGGAAGAAAAATGATAGGTGGAAGTATGATGGGTGGAATCAGAGAAACACAAGAAATGCTGGATTTTTGTGGTGAGCACAATATTACTTGCGAGATTGAGAAGATTTCAATCGATTATGTGAATACTGCGATGAAGAGACTCCTCAACTCTGATGTCAAGTATCGATTTGTAATTGACATTGCCGGCACTCTCAAATAATTGCTTCCTTGTGAACTTAATTTCGAAGAATATAACAGACTTCTGAAATTTTTGAACATATTTTGATTGCTGGAGTTAAGCTCATAAAAAATTTCAGTGGCTGCTGTTGAGGGAAATGAGGTGCCTTTTTTAATCTTTAAAGCTACATTTTTTTTTAAATCATGAAACTGTTCTCACAGTAAAAACAGGAGTCCAAGCCATGGAATTTTTTTTTTTAAATTATGAAACTGTTCTCACTGTAAAAATAGGAGTCCAGGCCACTTCCACAGGACTCCATTATTACCTTTCTTTTTTCTTTTGGATGATGTCAACTTTTAACTGGATTTCAAGGAGCAGTCCTGCTGAACTTTGACACTTAGACCGTCATGCTATGATAGGGTATAGTTGCCAATTCCTTAATGCATTAAAAAACTATTAAACTGCAGAGTGTGGTTGTTTTGTGAGAGTATTAAATAGATACATGACTACTTTACTCTTATTTTAATTTGCATGCACTTGTATGAGGAGCATATATGAAAAATCACAAAAAATGTGGTGGCTTGAGAGGGCTTAGTGCAACTACTTGAAAACAGGGAAGAGCTAAAGTGTCTTGAGTATAATTTTGTGAAGGAAAATTTATTCTACTTTAATTTAATAAAATGTATATATTTAAATATAATTAATTAGATTGATTAATTGTGGGGATTGAGTTAATTTGAGTTTGGTAATTGAAATGTGTAGGAATATAAATGTATGTAGTTTGATAATTGAACAATAAGATAAGTCTGATATGGATTTGAACTAAATGTGTCTTTGGATTGGGAATAGTGTATGTCAGTTTGTTAATCACTTTGGAATCAAATACAATAATCTTCAACCATTCCCTATCTACAATGCTTGTGCAAAACGAGATTCCTTTCAATGAACCAATTGAAGTGTGTAAAGTGAAAGATAGTCGAATAATGTTCTCAAATTGTGTATGATTAGAATGGGTGCATTGAATACCTTTAAATACAAGGACATGGCAACATATTGTGCAAACTTGTGTTCGGTCAAGTTTAGGTGAGAAGGGTAAAGGTGTGAAATCGGTCATATTTGACTTTTTTTAATTTAAATTTGAGCATGATTCTGCAACCACTAACTCCTAGGAAAGAAAAGGGGCTAGATCATAGTGTTGGCAATATATTTTCAATTGTAGACATTGGGAGAAGCTCTAATAGAGAGGATATGAGAAGAGATCCTTACAATTATAGATGAGCATGGACACCAAGCCTCCTAGGTGTGCAAACCTTATAGTCATGACCACCACTTATAAGAAACAACAAAAATATGAATTGCACACGTTGATCTTGCCTATACCTAAGAAGCTCTAATAGAACAAGGAACCTATGCATCAACATTTACTTTCAAATAACTATGTGAGAACCTCCAAAGAAGGTCAAATTCCTCTTCTATTCTACACCTACACCTAAACTATCTAAACACATGCTACTAATACAAATAATGCAGAACAAGAAACTACTTTAGCAACTAACCTATCCTAACTAACTAGTTAAATGAAAATAGATAGGAGGAGGATAAAGGTTAGAATAGGAGATAGGGTTAGAGAAATAAAATAAAAGGGTGTCTAAAGGAGTGCCAAAGAAGGGCAACTAGTCAACTTTCTCTACAACACACAACCAACTCTCCTCTATAAGCAAACATATGTTTGTGGCAGGGTTGCCTCAACTTATGCTATGCAAACCTACCTGCATGCAAAATGACATTAATTGGTATCTGTGGCTAGTGGGTATTCAAATACACAAATAATTCACTTTAGTCAAGGGGTATAAGTAGACATGCACATAGATATTCACAATATCAAACCAAGCCTGTACTCTTTGAGATGAGAAAGAAGGAACATAAGAGCTAAAACACACTCATATTCACTATAAGCTAGTAGATCATGACCAATTAACTCTTTAGTACACAAAAAGTTAAAATTGATTCTATACTAGAATTCCAAAACATATTTACATGAGGGCAATAGCCATATTTATACAACTACAAGGAATCCATGTGTGAATCGTAGTAGAGAAGCCTGAGAGAAATTATAAAGAATAAAGAATGAGAAGAGAGAGGGGAATAGATGCCAAAAGGGCCACAACATCTACTAGATGATCCTTAGATGATACCAAATCAATAGACGAGATAGGGTATGTTTGAGCAGTTAGAAGCTTTGGTCACAAATGATCAGACTCATGATGGCCTCCTATGTGTGCATGCACCACTCATTATCTTTGAGCATAAAAGGCCCATGAGATCTAGCATTTAGGGTAAATCTCAACTGACCATAGCAAATATTAGGTGGAAACTATCAATCAATGGCCATTATGAGTAGTGAAGAGTGTCAAACATGAGACGAGATATGCCACATCAAACTGGTACTAGTTGACCAGGGAGTCAAACACAGTTGGTGGAATTAAGAACATCATTTATGTCACCAAGAGGGGAGACAAATTTTACATGATGATCCTTGGGGAGGTCTACATTCATTTGACAAAGGGAAACCTAGGAATCCCTATACCATTAGATCATGTTTCTAAATCAACATTTGATATTAATAAGGAAGTGCCAACATTGGTGGGAGCTCAAAAGTTCCCAAAGAGAAAAGGAGATAGACTAAAGTGAGGCCCAAAACAAGGTTAGCCCTTGTAGCACATGTAAGATATGATTGAAAGGAAGCTACACCATCAGATGTTACCAAAGATCAACAATTGGTGTATCTAGAAGGATGTCAATGTGGCTACATTTAGGAGGAACCTCTAAAAAGGTAAAATGATGAGTGAAGATGTGGGACCCACCATACCGTGACATGATCAACATCTTTGAAAGGAAACTACTTGTGTCATCAGATGAAATGTTGAATATTTTAGGGAACTTAAGCCTATTGAGTCATCAAAAAGATGAGAAAGATTGTGAAGCCAATTAGGAGGATGAAATGGGGCTCATGCGAGTAGGAGGCTCATGGGCATAGAAATATTTGGAACTAAATAATGAAACACTAAAGGCTTCTTGGAGAGGCTAAGAACTTAGCTAAAATCACAAATAAGGGATCGAGAGTGGCACCAAGGCACCAAAAGCTAAGAGAAAGCTTTCATGGACACCATGACACTTGTAGCTTAAGCATTGCATCATGTGGATCATAGGAAATTATTTGAGACTTGAAGAAGTGGAACCTCATGAACTAAGGAGGGATTTGGAGTTTAAAGAAAATAACTAGGGATTCAAGGAATCCATCTGTGTTAGAATGTATTACTTGAAGGGAGTGTGTGTGGAAACCATACTACATTTTTGGTTACTCATAGGGGCATCTTTCCTAAAAGATGGAAATCCTAGAAGCATTATCCATTGGGCTCAAAGTCGCACCTTCAAGATAATATCACACAACTATTGCTTCTTCATTTGAAGCTTCATTAAAGGAACCTAGGTGGATAGGGGCCATGTGAAATATTTGTGTGAGTAATCCGTATTTGTTACTCCACTCTTTTGAGAATTGAACACTAAATAATCCTTTTGAGTAGGAGTGAGCTTTGGTTGATCCATAGTCATGTTTAGAGAGACACCACGAGCTAGATAACCTTGATTCTTCTATTGTGGATGCCCACTCGTGAAGATAAGCATCACACAGGAAAAGGAGTGAGTAGATCAAAATGGAAAGAAAAACTTGTGGAGGCAAAACTAAACAAGTGACCAGCTATACCTTAACAAAAATGATTTCCACTAGAAAGCAAGCCTTTGTTAGATTCCACATGTTCTAACTATCTAGGGATTTGAGGCTTGTTTTTAAGGTGATGAAATCTAGGAGAAATTTGAGAATCATATGTCCATCTTCAAAACTTATCAGCAACCTTAGATGATTGTTGATTAGGTTAGATAATCACATTAAGCTCAAGGGAGGATTGTAGAAACCCGATTCATGCTATCCAATGTGAGGATTGATTGATTTCTTGTGAAGGGGGTCATGGCCCTAGGGTCTGCCAACCATCATCCTCATCTGCATGCCAATTCTTTGAGATGGCCCTCACATTGATTCTTTGAGATGGCCTTGGCTATTATAGCAAGACTGGATACACAAATATCTCGAGAGATATAGAAGACTAAGCAAAGATAGGGAATTGTGAAATCGTGTGGGTAAACTTTTGAGAGGACCATTCATAGTTCTAGTTGAGTTGACAAAAGGTTGGGATCTTCTGACTTAGACCATTTTTCACTCTCCTTGCTTACAAAAGACACAAGATTAGGATGAGGCGGAAACATCCATGTCCACAAGCAATCTTACATTACCCTAAATTAATGGCAATTCAATTTTGGTTTTTACTCTAATTTGTGTGTGTGTTCTCTGGTTATTCCTTGTCAGCATGTCTTGGTGGCATCTAGTGAACAATGCAATTATTATTACTTATGCAATTTAATCAATTATTCCTTTCCTTTGGAATTTAGTCACCTTGGTACTCATTTTATGTAGCATCTAAGTGTTCATCTCTGATGACAAACTTCTTTAGTTTCAATAATTCATTAGTGGAGCCCATGTGCTTAGTTGGCATATGCAGCGTTTCAAGACTGGGACCAGTGTATCCATCTGACATATTGTTCTGATAGTTTATTCTTATAGAACAATTTATTTGGTATAGTAATTTCTTTTCCTTGATAGTTTCAATCCTAAAGACTATGATTCCCTAGAGTTGTGACCTCTTGGCTCAGTCCATTTAAATGATAAAAGTGTATTTGTGTGGGGTTTGCCTTTATGCATCTATGGCAAGTTGATTTCTTGGGGCCCACGCATCTCCCCAGCGCCCAGCAGTGCCAAAGAATCTTTAATCCTAGCAATTTATCCCTGATGATGGATCACGGAGTGTGATCTGAAACGTCGATGCAAAAAAAGCCACACAGACTTTCCAGAAACTTACATTTGATTTATCATGGACTGTGGAAATATCATGAGTACAATTTATTCCTTGTTGAGCGTTTCATCCTAGCTTTCGTTGGGGACCATGTAGTTATGTTGGGCAATATGTACGGATGAATCGATGATTTTGTTTTATGTCTCCTCATTGCTTGCTAGGGCCAGTCACTTATCCTAATTGCTGGTGATTACAATTTTTGTTGCCAAGAGTTTCATGCTCCGTATTCACCATTTCTCGAATTGATCGAGACTTTTGGCAAACATTCTTTCCTTAAAAATAGACATATTACCTACGGAGTCGGCTGCTCTTTTCTAACTTTGATTTTAATGACTGACATGTGTCACTCCCTCATTACTAGACGGCATTAATAACATCATGGGATTTATCTTAACGGTGTCCATATTCCTATTCACTACATTTCCTATCGGTTTATGTTTTAATTAAACTGACGGGCATTTTCCTTTTCCTTCCTGTTGGGCATTGAAATTCAAATCGTGGGAAGTATTATTTACATCACTTGTATGCTGGTGACTTAATAAAGTTGTGACTATTAATACTTGCAACCCTGAGTGGCAATTGTACATTTGGCCTTCCCTAGTTCAGACATTTCACCCTTTCCTTCACCTCACGCTATTGTTGGCTGCTAGGCATCTCACTATTTCTAGCTAATCATGGTTGGGCGTCCATCCTATTAATGTTGACCCTTGTAAAAAAAGTGAATGCAAACTAAGTAGAGACAAGGAGAGTATAGAGAAAATTACATAATATCTTCCTCCTTGTACCTATAGGAGTTGTAAGATGGAGACATAATTGAATGAAAGTAGAGGAGGGACATAAGTATTCTCTTCTATGGCTATGGCTATGTTGAAATCTTGTCAATGTTTGTATGTAAATTTAAAAAAGAGAATTATTTGAAGGTCATGTTGTTCGATTGTGTGCTTGTGAGGCAAGGATGTATCAAAAAATTAATTAATAAAGATAGTGATTGTTGTTATTGTTCTTATAATGCAAATTATTTGGTGGTTGTAAGTGATTGCACGTGGCTACTAGGATTAGCTACCCTTCACTAGGTTCCCAATCCTAAACTGCATCATAGGAGAAATGAGTTATTTCTTCACCATTCTTTGAACTATTACCAGGTTATCATATAAATATGCAAGCAGATACTTGAGATCCATGCCAGCGAATCTTGGGCTTTGAGAAAAAGCCACGAGCAAACTAGACTTGCCTTTTCATTTCTATTAATGGATAGATCTTGACTGTCTAGTAAATCTTGGTTATAGTTTTTCCTAATTCTAAATTGAACAAGTTCTTTCACCATCATTTGAACTTATCGATGTCCTTGTAATAGCTAGGGCCTAAAAAGGTAATTTTAGATGAAATGAGTCTCATACTCCCTTCATTGGCACATCTTACAAGGTTGGGTCCCATTAGCTAAAGAAACATTTTGGGGAGGTCAAAACTTTATTAAAAATGGAGTTGCCCAAGGTAAACTCAAAAATTTAAATAAAAAACGCCTGATAAAGTGCATGAACGACAACTGGTGTCTTAATTAAACACGACGGTTGGCGTAGAGCTGGTGAAGAGAGAGTGAGGAAGGAGAAAATCATTATTTTTTATGGCGTTTGGGAAACACCAAGTAATATCTCAAAGTTGGGAGAGGCAGGTTTTCAAGACTGTTTTGTTTCCTTTCTTTCTACCATTCCGCAGGTTGGTGTTGCTGAATACAATGGATTCTAATGGAGAAGGGGGTGTGTCTGGCGAGGCAGTGAGGAAGAGGGTGGCTAAGGGTAAGATGGTGACTGATAGAGTTCTGAGGAGATAGACCAAAAAGAGAGGTAATTGCTTGATTGTTGGTGGTAGAATGACAAGGAAATATACTGTTGGGAAGTGTCTGAAGAAAAGTTTAGGAGAAGAAGCCATGGCAAGGTTTATAAATGGTTTGGAGGGGGAGATTAAGAATGTGACTCTTAGGGACTGGTTGGGATGGCTCCTCAAGGCAGCAAAGGAATTTGATGGCAAGGAAGGTGTAAATGTGCGAGAAGCTATGGCACATTTATTATTGGACCCTAGTAGCTCACGCAGGAGGTGGAATGTCTTTGGGGTAGCCCGGTCGCTCGCTATGGCTATATGCATTCAATTGCAGCCTCTTCTATTTTGACGCACAAGGACATGATTAAAGCTTCTAAGAAGAATGCAGAAAACATGGAACTTGTGTTAGGTCATTTGCATGATGTGATGATAAGCGTGTTGGAAACTAGAAAGGTGGTCGATGGGATTGCTTGCAAATTAGGGGTCCGAGTTCCAGAGTGTGCTTGGCCTTCCTTCTCCTATGCATGTGACAATAAATGCGATGGAGTGGACCTGTTTGATGATGGAGATGTTTAGGTATTGTTGATCTGTTATGTTTTCTTTTTTGGTAGTTTGTTTGGAGAGTTGGGTCGTTGTAATTTACCCCTCTATAATTTATGTATTAAGGGCCGAGTAGGGTTTGGAATATAGGGAGTTAGATATCATTTTGATTTGTATAGATGCAGTTTTGCTCCTATTGGTTGGGGTTGTGGTAGTCTAGGGGGTGTTGAATACAACTTTTTAGCTCTTGTCAGATACTTTTAGACTCTTTTGGGTTTATCCCATTTTGAATGGGTCACTGGTCCCTTAACCAGGTTTATAATATCAAAACAAATTAAATAAAAAATAAAGAATATAGTCAATGTGGCAACATGTTAATCAAGGTGACCAAAGCCTTCCATGTATTACTTTAGGGTATAGATAATTACTTAAGCAAATTAATCTCAGTAGTGAGATTGAGGGAGGAAGATCAAATGAGAAATCTTGACTTTTTTTATATCAACATCAATCTCTACTTCCAAGACTATTAGGGGGTAAATCATTCTAACAAAATATTCCACCTTTTAGTGTCAAAAATTACATATGCTACAATTTCCACCCTATGTGTTGTGCTTGCCTTTGTGTTCATCTAATGGCATAATCATTGATTGCACTTAACCAGTTGCATAAGCCTTTTCCCTCACTAGGTTGCCAAGATCCAATGTCAACTTTATCTTAAGCTTGCTCCTAGATTGTAGTGCCCATCCACATATTAACTCTTACCTTGTCTTAACTATTCTATGATTGGGTTAAAGAATATGATGAGGTAATTTTGATATGATGTAACTATAGGATGGATATGTACCTTTCTAGATTGCATGTGCTTCAATCAATAAATGTTGATTAGACTATTATCTTTATTTTTGGATTTGATACCTTACTTGAGTGTACAAGATATACATATAGGTGTGGATTGGCTTGGGCTCGATTATATTTTGGCCTCGTTGTCTTTTATTATGTTATATGATCTTGTCGTGCTCATTGAGTTCAACACTGGGATTAACTATTACGCATCATTATATTTAAATCATGCTTGTGTAGATGGTTTTTAGTTAAATGTAGATTTTGATATTATCTCGTTGGTGGCTCTATGCGTACTATACTTCAATTATTCTATATTGGACAAGTATACCTAATGGTTTCCTTGAGTGTGCATGTTCAGGCTTCCCCCAACAATGATTAATTAGAGACAATCGATTTGGGTAAATATTTAATGTGTTATGTGATACGTTTACCTTGTCCTGCTCAAAGTTGACCTATGACATGTGCCTTGTGTGGCCCTATGAGGCTAAGTCCAAATAGATTGGTTTTAGACCCATGAGTCATGTGAAAACCTATAATTGTTGTTACATGTTTGCCCAACTCCAGTGATTTATTTTGTTTAATTATTTTGCATAAAAATGTTGCCTAACTTTTGTGATTAAATTTATTTAATTAAAATCCATAGGTTTGTTGTGTGTTGGCAAGTGAATTATGCTAGTAATTGAGTTATATTGTGAGTTATATTCCTGCAATGTATGTTAGCATTGTTGTGTGAAATAGTGGAATATGCCTTAAGCATGATGTCTTAAATGTATAATTTATGCTTGTTGTATTTTGAATTTTGAAAGGAAAATAGGCATGCTTATAATTGTAAGTTTGTGGAAGTATATATATATATAATTAAAATGGGAGAAAAGAAAGAAAGTTTTTGGGGAATAAAATATAGGAAAAGAGCTCATTTTAGGCATTCATCTTTTGGTAGAGCTTGGAAGGGGCAATTGGCTTTTGGCATGGGAATTTGCTACAAATCACATGCCTATTCCTTGGCTCCTCCATGGTGTTGGGCATGGACAATGGTAGCCTTAAATGGGAAAGTTGGGGCATGGGGATTGGAATGCCTACTCTCCATCCTTCATGCCTATCTTCATTCCCCCTTCCTCCTTTTTTGTTGACATGAGGATCTCTTAGGGATGTTCCCATGGCTTGATGGTGGTGAAAGGAGTTATTGCTACATAGGGAAGGAGTTGCATCCATATCTTGCAACCTATTTTCTATGTGGAGTGTTACGTTAAAGGTAAACATTTTACCTTCACTATCCTTGCATGAATCTTCCCTCTTTTTGCATTTTGGCCATGCCCACACTAGGTGGAGCATATGGAATCCCTTCATGGAGTTCACTACATGAGAGGAATCTCTAATTTAATTGCATTAGGGTTGTCCCTTGCTTTGTTTCTTGAGTTTCTTTTAATTTTAAATCAACGTTGAAATGCTACCAAAAATTCCATGAAATTTATTTGTGAATTGAAAAGTGTGTTGTTGATGCCCTTGGATTCAAAAGGGTATACTTGTATAACATCAAAAATTGCATACCCTTGCAATTTCACGCTATATTTTGAGCTTGCTTTAGTGTCCATTCCATTAGCATGTTGTAGGGATCATTTTAGCCTAGCCTTAGCCTTTTCCTTCACCAAATTGTCAATTTTCTCTATCAAATTCTAATTCTTCTTGTTGTTCTAGGAAAACGTGCTAAATTTTGTGCAATTTATCTAGGACACTAGCACGTACGTCCGTGAGATGCGCTAGCATCCTATGAGTTCCAAAAATTTAAAACATTGATTTCCCACTCAACCACCTGCCACTGCTTTCTATAGCACTCGGTTGTTAGAAAAAATCCTTCATCTTAATTTGACCCTTCGGCTTCCTCACAAACCCTTGTGCAAAAGTAATTTTTGAATCTTTCTCGTGTTCTATCATTCTCTTCTTCTCTTCTCTATGCTTGGCTTCACATACCTCCATTGTTGAACTTGTTGAAGCTGCATGCTATTGAAATAACACCATTTTTTAAGCTCTCTCAAGAATTCACATTGTTACACTTTGGTTGACTCCTCTAAAGAGCTCATTTTCCCTCTTCTACATCATGCTAGTAATATTGTTCTTGCTCTTATTTTGAATAATACTACAACTCTTCTATATAATTTTCTTCTACATTTCTATTTGGAAAATCTTTGGTGTAAACCACCTCCTTATTTATCTTTTCACACATACTAGGGTATTCTTCCCTGTAGACCAAGGTTGATACTTATAGATTTTATTTTTAGTCATTGTTCTTATTCCTAGATACACATAGGATAGGAGAACACACTATTTTTCTCTTTTTATCATTGGCTATTGTGGAGGTAGAAGTACCAAAGCAGGGGTTTGACCTCAAGGCAACTCCCTAAACAACCCCAGCATTTCTTCTTGTTTCAGCTACAGGTATTTTGGAAGGCATTCAACCACACAGAGGTTTGCAAGTGTCTTCCCATTTTCTTGTCATTTCAATATTTCATTTAATTTAATTTGGATCTATTTTATCACTTCTATAATATCTGGTATTTGTTGGTTTGTTGTGTTGGTTTTCCTTATTTTCTATTGTGTAGGAGAGTTTGAAATCTAGTAGAAACTTTCATTTTTACAACTTTTCTGGACAACAGTGCAAGAATGGGAGGACTGTGTGTGAAAAGACTACAACACTTCATGCGAACGTTTGTGTTGACACCTAAAAAATGTTAGGGATTGCATGCAGAAGATATCAATTAAATGCAAATAAAGATTAAACAAAGGAATGAAAATACACAGAAATAATAACAGTGAGAGACAAGTTTTAACGTGGTTCACCCAAACTCGGGCTACATCCACCAATAGAGAGTCCAATATTATTATCCAATAAATCAAACTGATTACAACCAGCAATACTTGCAACTCAATATCATTGCAAAATGCTACAATACATCAACAAAAACCCTAACCCTTAGCTTCTTTTATCAAGCCTTATGTCAGTTACAAAAATAGGGTTTTTTTTATGTTGGCCAATAGAAAAATAACTCCCGATGCCTTAATAAAATAATAAAAAATTGTTGGAGGTTTCGGGGGCACTACCCCTTGACCCCGCCCTATATCGTGACATGGAGCGCACCAGGGGCACTGCCCCTGGACCCTACAAGGGGCGCTACCCCTTGACCCCGTCTTGGGGGCGCTACCCCCAAACCCCCACAAGGGGTGCTACTCCTTGACCCCGTTAAATAACTTGGGGGGAAACCACGCCGATAAAAGTGGGGTAAATTTAACCTCTGAGTCTGATTAGGCTCCATATAACAATAATCTCCCACTTAGAGATTGATCAGACTTCACACCATATCATCTCCCACTTGGAGACTGATCATAACACCGGTGACCCTTTAGCTCCCACTGGAAATAAGCACCCTGGACTCTGCTGTTCTAATTTTATTATTTTTAGTCTTGAAGACCAACCAAAGTTGAAGAGGAGCTTAGTTTCTCCCTTGTTACTGCCTTTGTAAACATATCCGCTAGATTTTCATCTGTATGTATCTTTTCTAGCCGTAACTATCCATCATCCAACACTGATCGAATGAAGTGATACGTCAATTGTATGTGTTTGGTCTTTGAATGCAAGGCAAAATTCTTTGCAAGATCTATGGCACTCTAGTTGTCCGTAAACAAAGAACTGTTAGCTTGTTGTTTGCCCAATTCTTCCATGAAAGATTTCATCCATATCATCTCCTTGCTTGCCTCCGTTGTAGCTACATACTTTCCCTCCGTGGTGGATAAAGCAACCACCTTTTACAACTTGGAGACCCAACTCACCATTGTCCCACCTATAGTAAAGACATAACATGTAGTACTCCGCCTGGTATCAATATCCCCTGCCAAATCTGAGTCTACATAACCTACTAAATTAGTATTAGAGCCCCCAAAACATAAGTGTTTATTGGATGTACCTCTCAAATATCTGAGAATCCATTTTACCGCATTCCAATGCTCCAATCCGAGATGACTCACATACCTACTTACGACTCCTACAACATGTGCAATATCTAGTCTCATGCATACCATGGCGTGCATTAAACTTCCTACAACTGAAGCATATGGTACCTTGGACATTTTTTCTTCCTCCTCTTGTGTCTTAGGACACATCTACCTAGTCAATTTCAAATGACTAGGCAAAGATGTGCTAACAACTTTTGTATTCTCCATATTGAATCTCTGCAACACCTTTTCAACATAATCAGCTTGAGATAGAGTCAATTTTTTGTTCTTCCTATCTCTGTAAATTTTCATACCAAGGATTTGTTTTGCTGCCCCCAAATCCTTCATAGAAAATGATTGTGCTAACTATTGTTTTAACTCTCTTATATGATCCATGTTAGACCCTGCTACAAGCATGTCATCAACATATAAACATAAAATAATGTAGCTATCATTATCCAACCTCTTAAAATAAACACAATGGTCAGAATTACACTAGCTGTAGCCTTGTTCAGCCATAAAACTATCAAATTTCAAATACCATTGCCGAGGTGCTTGTTTCAAGCCATATAAACTCTTCTTCAATCTGCACATCAGTTTCTCCTTACATTTGACCTCAAATCCCTGTGGTTGTTCCATCTAGATCTCCTCCTCCAAATCACCATGGAGAAAGGTAGTTTTCACATCTAGTTGTTCCAAAAGCAAATCTTCAGCAGCCATAATACTTAAAACAGTACGAATAGAAGTCATCTTGACAACCGAAGAAAATATCTCATCAAAACCAATACCTTTTTTCTGTGCAAATCTTTTTACAACTAACATGTCTTTAAATCTTTTCTTACCTCCATCTTCCTCTTTCAGCCTATAAACCCATTTATTTGGTAAAGCTTTTTTACCTACAGGCAACTTACATAATTTCCAAGTCTGATTTTTCAGCAAGGAGTCCATTTCTTCTTTCATTGCAAGCTCCCACTGAACTTTTGTATCCACCTGCATAGCTTCATCATACCCTTCAAGTTCACCAGCATATGTTAATAAAATAGAATACAAAGAGGGAGAAAACCTTTCAAGAGGTCTACTTAGCCTTGTTGACTGTCTAACAGTCACTGGAGTTTGTGGTATTTCTTGTTGCTACTGCAGAACATGAGGAACCACTAGAACATCACTATCTAGAGTATCATCCAGCACCACATAATGCTTTTCTTTCTTCTCATGCTGCTGCAATTGATCTTTGTACAACACCTTCTCATTGAATACAACATCCCTACTTCTCACAATTTTTTGATTTTTAAAATCCCAAAACCTATAACCAAATTCATCAATGCCATATCCAACGGAGGTACATTTTTTTTTATTTTGCATCTAGCTTGGTTTTATTTTTAGAATCTACATGTGCAAATGCTTCACATCTGAAGGTTTTGAGAAAAGAATAACTCACCTTCTTACCAGTTTGTACTTCCTCTAGAATACCACAGATGAAAGGAACTAAAGGACCTCTATTAATTAAATATACAACAGTATTGACAGCCTTTACCCACGTGTTTAAAGGCAACCCAGCATGCAATCTCATGCTCCTTGCATGCTCCAGTATTGTCCTATTCATGCACTCAACCACTCCATTATCTTGTGGAGTCCCTAGAACCATTTTCTGCCTACAAATTCCATTAAAGGAACAATAATCCTCAAATTTTTTGTTGCAATACTCACCACCATTAACAGATCTGAGACATTTTAATCTTTTACCTGACTCATTCTAAACCAAGCTTCTCCATTTCTTAAATGTTTCAAATCCATCAGATTTTTGCCTAAGGAAATAAATCAAAACCTTCCTAGTTGTATAATCTATGAATGTAACATAATACCAAGAGCCATCGAGAGAAGATACCTAAGCCAGTCCCCATACATCTGTATACACAAGCTCTAACTTTTCATCTTTTTTTTACTTCACATCTTTGAGAAAATTGACTCTCTTTTGTTTGCCATACACACAACTTTCACAAAATCCATATTACTACATTTCAGACCTAGTAAAACTTTCTTAGAATGAAGTACCTTCATACCTTTTTCACTCATATGCCTAAGTCTGTGTAGCATGAAATTCCCTGAATCTAAAACCCATGAATCATTAGCATTATCTAGGAAAGAATCAAAGCATCATCTTCTGGTTTATTACTTACCACATTTGCCTCCTTATTGCCTTCTTGTTTGTCTCCTTTATCCTACCGAGACCAGCAATCTTTCTTCAGATGACCTGGTTTCCCACAGTACCAGCAATCCTTCTGTCCTCTGGATTGGCACCTCTTGTCCTTTGATTTTCCTTGTGACTTCCCATGACCTCCAAAACCTTTTCCTCTCTCCTTTGATATACCCCTGCTTTCTACATTCAAAACACTACCTGATGTGGACCCTCCTAAGCTTTTCCATCACATTTCCTCGCTAAGGATAACACCAACAACATCATCAAATTTTAAAGTGTTTGAACCAGAGACAAAGTTACTTATAGCCATTACCAAGCTATTCTAGCTTTCTGGCAAAGAACATAATATCAAGAGAGCCCTCACCTCTTCATCAAATTTCACTTTTATAGAAGTTAACTGACTGGTAATCGTATTAAACTCATTTAAATGATCTGTCACAGATCCACCTTCAATCATTTTCAGATTAAACAAACGCTTCATGAGAAATACCTTATTTGAGGCTGAGGGTTTTTCATACAATTTAGCCAAAGCTTTCATCAGTTCACTAGTTGTCGTCGCTTCTGTTATATTGAATGCCACAGATGGTGCCAGGCACAACCGAATGGCTCCCAGTGCCTTTCTATCCAGAAGATTCCAATCCTCATCAATCATTGTTGTCAGTTTCTTGGCTATTCCTTCCAACGGCCTCCATAAATCCTTCTAATAGAGATAATCTTCCATCTGCATCTTCCATAACTGATAGTTCTTCCCATTGAATTTATCTACCTTCAATTTACCCTCGTCCGCCATTGCTTCCACTCAACTGTGAGACTCCCACTCAACTATGAGACTCCCACTCAACCGTGAGACCTTCCTGTAGACGATAATCAAACACAACCCTCTCTGATAACACTTGTTAGGGATTGCATGCAGAAGATATCAATTAAATGCAAATAAAGATTAAACAGAGGAATGAAAATACACAGAAATAATAATAGCGAAAGACAAATTTTAACATGGTTCATCCAAACTCAGGCTACATCCACCAATAGAGAATCCAATATTATTATCCAGTAAATCAAACTGATTACAACCAACAATACTTACAACTCAATACCGCTGCAAAATGCTACAATACATCAACAGAAACCCTAACCCTTAGCCGCTTTTATCAAGCCTTATGTCGGTTACAAAAATAGGGTTTTTTTTATGTTGGCCAATAAAAAAATAACTCCCAATGCCTTAATAAAATAATAAGAAATCGTTGGAGGTTTTAGGAGTGCTGCCCCTTGACCACGCCCTGTAGCGTGACAGGGAGCGCGCTCCTAGACCCCGCAAGGGGCGCTGCCTAATTTGGGGGGGAACCACATTGATAAAAGTGGGGTAAATTTAACCTCTGAGTCTAATTAAGCTCCATATAACAACAAAAAATTAGTCCCCAAGTCCCCCTTTTTGAACCCATGTTCCATTTGAGTCCCACTTGCATCTATAGCTTATAACCGATCAGAGACATCTTTCATAAATTTTCATGTGTTTGTCATTTGAAAATGCAAGGTAGAAAAGCCCAAAAATTGGCTAAGTCCCAATATCCTAAGTTTCCCCTTGCGTTTTTTCCCTTTTTCGGAGGTCAAAGTTTCAAGCTTCCTCCTTCCATCCTGCTTCCCCTTTTGGCCTCGAAAATTGCCTAAGTGTTGAAAACTCTATGTGTTCAGCAGATTTTCAGAGGTTGGAGTTCCTCCCTTACATCTTTCTAATGGTAGGCGAAACAACGAAGGGTCGAAGGCCGAAGTCCGACAAGGCAAAGGGAGATAAAGAGACAAAGGTAAAAAGATAAAGGTAGGAGGCTGAAGGTCCGAAGTCTAAAAGTCTAATTTTTCAGAGATTGGCTTCCTGACCTTCCAGACTCCTCCAACTGCTTGGGAACATGACAACTACTTCCGGCGGTGCCATTAATGTGAAGTGGGTGTCTGAATTCAATGCTTTTAATGCAGTTAACGGGGTTGTTGAGGGTTTTGGCACTCAATTCTTTCTGAGATGTGGGTGTGAATGCTATAAATAGAAGATCGAAGCTCTTTTCAAGGAGTTGGTCATTGAACCAATTGTCTGGTCTGGAAAACACCTAAGGATGATTTTAGGGCATCAAACAGAGAAAAATGTATGGGCAATGAATGAAGGAATATGTCTAATATAGCGTAGGAAGGATCATAATGTGCATTTTCATGCATTGGTATGTCTCCATGGTTGTTTGTAATAATTCAGGGGAATGCATTGTCGCGGATTTGTGTTTTGCCTTCACCACATTTGTTGGTACAATTGTAATGGGATTTGATAATGTATGACAACATTTAAATCAATACAAGCTTTGTGTTAGGTCATTTCTCTATTGCAAGTGGGTTATTATAGTTTGGATTTGGATAAATAAGTATGTCTAGTGCATGAAGTGCAATTTGAGAAGTTTTCTGTTGATGCTAGTTCGGCCCACTTATTTCCTCTTTATTGCTCATTACTTAGTTGCCCAATGGAATAGGCACTGGTCCATATTGGGGATGGATCAATCATCATTTCAATCAAACCCTCATCCTGTTAGTTGTAGGAGTAGGAGTAGGTTTAGTTTAGGGTTTCTCATGTTGGTCATGGTTTTGTTTTTTAACCAAGAATAAATCTGAAGTAATATAAAACAAACCAAATCATTTGTGAATCATGAACATGTATGCCTGCATTATGTATCTTATGTATGAGAAGTTAAGTGGATTCATTTCAAGGGGTATAGTATTGCCATGTTTGGGTGCAAATGCATAGTGTAGTAATTAGTTTAATTCAGAGGCCTATGCAGCCAGTTTGTCTTGACCTAGTGACAACTTTGGGGTCAATTGTACATTAGGTATGGCTGTATTTGTTTGTTTGTGTCTTATTTGTTGGGAATTAAAGTGTCTCAACCTTGGTAATTCCTTGCATTATTTATGATTGTATTTATTTATTCATTGCCTATGTAGTAAATTAATTGGAAATTTCATATTGTCATTTTGTGGGATGTGGCATGGTGATGTGTCATCCTACATGGAAGATGACAACTTGTAATTTTGTCCTCACATGAGGAGATAGGCATCCCACTTTGTGGTAGGATTATTTTTCTATGTGTCGGCATCTTGGATGTTGTGTAAGGGACCGAAACAGTTATGACGGATTCCTGTGACGAAGTTATGACATGTAAAAGTTAGAAATAGAAGCTTGTAAGATAGGTGAAGACATGTGTCATGAAGCATCTTTGAAAAATGCATCTTTGGGTGCCCCAAGGTGGACTATGCATGTAAGAGAATATGCTATTTATAGTCTATGTATGACAGATTCTCTTACAGTTGTAAGTTGTAACTGTTATGACAGATTCTATGTTGGTCGTAAGAGTCGTAAGAGCATCTGTCATAGCCCATTTTGGAAATAGGTGACCTCTTTGGGATGGGAGTTGTGGACAAGTGTCAGGAACATTCTACAATGTTGACCAAGTGTCCATAGGCATGGATTTTGGGCCATGAGGCCAAGTTGGACACCCATTCCAAGGTAGAGTCAATTTTGCCTTGTATATTCTATATAAACAGGTGCTTGGAGGAGATGTAGTATGTGATTGACAAGTATTGTTATGCTGCCAGATTGACTCCAGACACAAGTGTTGAAGACTATTGAAGCTTGCATTGCAAGTGTATTGTAAACAATACTCAGTTTTGATAATACATTGTGCAGGTTTCTGAGTGTGGGGTTTTTCACCCGATAAGGGTTTTCCGCACGATATATCTTGTCTCTCTTCTTCTGTCTTCTTTTTGGTTCTATGTGTATTGCTGCAATATCTCTGTTATATGTTTCATGATGTTGTAATTGTAAGGATTAAATTGAATTTACATAGCTTTCCCCTCATTAGATTAGTGTAGGAAGTGATTTCTGCACACCTAGCTTCCTTTCATTATTTAACACCTCT
Source organism: Cunninghamia lanceolata (assembly GCA_027924645.1). NCBI lineage: Eukaryota > Viridiplantae > Streptophyta > Pinopsida > Cupressales > Cupressaceae > Cunninghamia > Cunninghamia lanceolata. The sequence goes on from BSBN01000134.1 coordinate 2,884,859, forward strand.
AGGAATATCCCTCCTAGGTCTAATTGATCCTAAAATGCAGAGGAGTCTACCCACTCCTATAGGTTGTCCAAAATCACCTAGAACTTGTCGATAAACCTCTTTCAGTCACCTTGACGACACCCCTAGCCTCGGTGATTGTGAAATGTTTTAGGGTTTTGGGTTGTAGTTATTTTGGGAGACAACATTTTTGGTGTCATTGCAGGGGACTATATCTTGGTTAAATTTTTGAAGACCTTTGCAACATGCCTTTGGTAAAAGTGAGTTTGCAGTGGCACAATTTGTAGTTGTGGGTAAGTTGGCAGCCCGTCAACTTACGCCAAAATTTTTGGCATTGTTGCCAGGGCTAAAGTCACTTCAGCTATTACTGGGTCTAGGCAACTGCAAATATTTTCAACACCTTTGTAGCAGTCCCGCAGTTACACATTTTGTTTGGGTAAGTTTGGTATCCCATCAACTTACGCTAATATTTTTGGCACCGTTACCAAGGATAAGTAAACTACTGGGTTGAAATCAATTCAAGACTCTGTTGGTGGGCCGTGAACCTAGAATCAGTTTTTGGCCTTGAAGATTGTCATGCGTCAAGGGTTTTCCTCATTCTAGTTGTGCTGATGGTGATTCAAACACCCCAAGTTTATGAGAACCAACTGGAAAATTTAGGTACACATGGTTTTCATTTATAACCAATTCAAACTTCCTCCAAAATACAAAAGCATTTATTCTATTAAGTCTTGTGTTGCCCTGCATGATACTAAATGTTAGTCATGGCTTCTTAGCATACTATTGGCCCTAGGATAGATCCTTCTTGTGCATTGTCCTATGTCTCATGCCCTAGCTATTATGAGGATGAAGATGCTTATGGTCCTTATGATGATGATTCATCCTATTACTCATATTGCCCTGCATCTTGCATTCCCCTCTCTCAATGGCCAACACCCTTGCATAATCAGAATGATCCATGTAGACTGCAGTATGAAGTTGATAAAACCAAACAGTTGTTATTGTCATTGTCGCAACAAGAAAAGGAATTAGATAATCAAATCATGCTACGTCAATCTATGCTATAGTCCACCCCCTTCCTACTATCCCCAGTTGCTCTTTCTCTCGGCGTCATCCCATTACTAATGTAAACACATACAAATAGCTGGACCTTTCATGGGTCAACATCTATGAGAAGTAGTCCATGCCTAATAAGATCTATTATCAGATGCCTTTATTTGATGGGTGTGATGTTTATGATGGGAAGGCACATATTCTTGCATTTTCAGATTTCATGGACAAGTTCCAATTTGAGGATTAGGATATGTGGATGAGGTTCTTTGTTAGATCACTTTGTGGATTGGCATGGAAATGGCTTGTTGGTTTCCCTGACCATCACTTTGCTTGTTGGGATCATTTGGTGGTTGCATTTGAAAAGTCTGCAAGTAGTTTGGACCCTGTTGTTCTTGTCCAAGAATTTGAAAATATCAAAAGCCATGAGGGTGAATCCAGCATGGATTTTAGCCATCAGTTTGCTGTTGCACTATCTAGAATTCCAGATGCCTTCAAACCTTCAATTCCAGCTTGCATTAATTTGTTTTTTTGAATCTTATGAAGTTGGATTGAACTCAGTACAAGAAGATTTGAGGCTGGTCAGTTTGCAGCAGGCTTACCTTGCTCTTGATGCCTTGGTTAAAATGAGAGATGAGTATGTTGTTAGGTTGGTATCCCCCAAGGTAAATTCTGTGAATGGTGGGAGTGAGGCAGGCAATATTACAATAGATTAAGTTGAATGTGTTGTCAGGAAAATGAACCCTTGCGAGGTAGCATCATATGACAGTTGTGCTAAGAGTGAAGACAGTGTAGCTACCTATCTTTAATTGGATGCATCGTCCCTGGTGGATGATGGTGTTGTTCTAGCTTGTGATCCCCATCTTGAAGTTAAAGGTGACTGTAGCATTTATGCACTTGATGATAACCGATCTGAGGCAAGTGAAGATGTAAACATTTGTTTTCAATTTGAGGTCCTTGTCGTGGGTTATGATGTTGGTGAATACAATATTGGGCAGGTGCAATCTGATAGTGAGGACATGAGGGTGGAGGTGTTTGATGCAGTGTCTCTTGGAAATACAAAAGTTGAGAGTACCATATGCACTTCTTTGTATTTGGATGAGTCAATTCGTGGGAGTGGTGGCAATGATGAGTTTTTATTTAGTGAGCTCCTAGGTTTTTTCCCTTTTGAAAGTGATGAAGTTGATTGTTCTAGGGATGCTCATGTGTAGATCGAGGTGTCTTGTGCTTCAAGTGATATTTCTTACACTTGTTCTTCCTTTACTAATGATTTGTGTACCAACTAGTTCCAGTTGGATGAGCCTATAACTATTTACATTGGTAAGAGCAGCCTCCATGATGAAAATTTTGTTGTTCATTTGGTTATGCAAGCAGCTTATAGATTTCCTTGTGATGGTGTGGAGGAGGACAGTCTGGTACCTGTATACAGTAGTAGCTATAATATAGTGAGTTGCCCAGTTGAGATTGAAACAGAGAGGTTATGGGATGGATGCAGTCCATCATTTGAAAAACCTCATTATGACTCTTATGCTGGTAATGATGAAGATATGGATCAGATGTGTGATCCAAGTGTGGAACAAGACATCAGCATGTGTGAAAATGGTGCATGCTGGCAGCCCATTATCCAAGAGTTTGACACTTATGAGTATGAATGTTTCCTTTGCAATAAATGTCAAGTGTCTGCTAATGTGGGTAATGATGGTATGCCCGAATTTGAGGTCTTTGTTTGAGCCCAATATACACATAATGATGACATTGGGCAGCAACATGAATGCCAATTTGAAGGTCTGCGTGTTCTTGTCAAACTTGAGGATGTGATAGAGCTGGAGTTTTTCTAGTTTGCTCTACAAGATGAAGTCTCTTCTCTTGTGGGTCAATAGTGCAATCAGGCACAATTTTCTTTGTCATGTGAGCTGGAGGTGTTCTCTTTTTTCCTCAGTTTGCATGAAGAGGTCAGCATGTATGATGACTTGGTAATTGATAATGGAGGTTTTCCTTCATTTCTCTCTTTTGTTGTTGACCTAAATATTAGTTTTACACCACTTGCCACTTGGAATAAGCATGATATGGATGTGAATAGGTTAGGCACCTATTTTTTATGGTTTCCATGTGGTAATAATTTCATTGATAAAGCTGACCTTGGCTCCACAAGCATATGTTGTCGGTTAGTGCATGCTGAGGGAAGTTTTCATTTGTTGCAGCTGGGTAAAGAATACAATTTTGGTTTGAGGGAGATCGGCTCCTTCATTCATCTTGTCTTTGACAGAGGCAAGTGGTTGCAACAATTTTGTGCAGGCTTGGCCCGCAGTGCTCTGAAATTATGATCACAGTCAACTCTCCTTTTGTGCCTCCATGTTCATGATTGTGTTTTTCATGTATATTTGTTTGTAAAAATGTTCCTGTTGTTTCCCCTATTCATTTTGTGCCTTTTTTGGTCTATCCAGAGATCTAAATCCTTGTTGTTCCATTGCTTGGCACACATCCCCAACCAGAGCCAGTGTTGACACCTAAAAAATCAATCCCCAAAGTGCCCCTTTTTGCCCCCATGTTCCATTTGAGTCCCACTTGAATCTATAGCGTATAACCAATTGGAGACATCTTTCATAGATTTTCATGTGTTTTCCATTTGAAAATGCAAGGTAGAAAAGCCCAAAAATTGGCTAAGTCCCAATATCCTAAGTTTTCCCTTGTGTTTTTTCCCTTTTTCAGAGGTCGGAGTTTCAATCTTCCTCCTTCCATCCTGTTTCCCCATTTAGCCTCAAAAATTGCCTAAGTGTTGAAAATTCTGTGTGTTTAGCGGAGTTTCAGAGGTCGAAGCTCTTCCCTTCCATCTTTCTAATGGCAGGTGAAACAACGAAGACCCGAAGACCGAAGTCCAACAGGGAAAATGGAGATAAAGAGACAAAGGTAAAAAGATAAAGGTAGGAGGCCAAAGGTCCGAAGTCCAAAAGTTTGATTTTTTAGAGGTTGGATTTCTAGCCTTCTAGACACCTCCAACCACATGGGAACACGCCAACTACTTCCGGTGGCGCCATTAATGCAAAGTGGGTGTTTGAATTCAATGCTTTTAATGCAGTTAGTGGGGTTGTTGAGGGTTTTGGCACCCAATTCTTTCTGAGACATGGGTGTGAATGCTATAAATAGAAGATCAAAGCTCTTTTCAATGGGTTGGTTGTTGAACCAATTATCTGGTCTGGAAAATGCCTAAGGATGATTTTAGGGCATCAAACAGAGAAAAATGTCTGGGTATTGAATGACGAAATATGTCTAATACAGTGTAGGAAGGATTGTAGCATGCATTTTCATGCATTGGTATTCCTCCATGGTTGTTTGTAATAATTCATGGGAATGCATTGTCACAGCTTTGTATTTTGCCTTCACCACATTTGTTGGTGTAATTGTAATGGGATTTGATAATGTATGACAACATTTAAATCAATACAAGCTTTATGTTGGGTCATTTCTCTATTGCTAGTGGGTTATTAATGTTTGAATTTGGATAAATAAGTATGTCTAGTGCATGAAGTGCAATTTGAGAAATGTATGTGAATATATTTTAGATTTCTATTGATGCTGGTTCAGCCCATTTCTTTCCTCTTTATTGCTCGTGACTCAGTTGCCCAATGGAATAGGCACTAGTCCATATTGGGGATAGATCAACCATAATTTCAATCAAACCCTCATCCTATTAGTTGTAGCAGTAGGAGTAGGTTTAGTTTAGGGTTTCTCATGATGTTCATAGTTCTATTTTATAACCATGGATAAATCTGAAGTAATACAAAACAAACCAAATCATTTGTGAATCATGAACATGTATGTCTACACTATGTATCTTGTGTATGAGAAGTTAAGTGGATTCATTTCAAGGGGTATAGTATTTCCATGTTTGCGTGCAAATGCATAGTGCAATAATTAGCTTAAGTCAGAGGCCTGTGTAGCCAGTTTGTCTTGATCTAGTGACAACTTTGGGGTCAAGTGCACATTGGGTATGGTTGTATTTGTTTGTTTGTGTCTTATTTAATGCCTCTAGGAATATCCCTCCTAGGTCTAGTTGAGCCTGAAGTGTAGAGTAGTCTACCCACTCCTGTAGGTTGTCTAGAATCACCCAGAACTTGTTGATAAACCTCTTTCAGTCACCTTGACGACGCCCCTGGCCTTGGTGATTTGAAATGTTTAAGGGTTTTGGGTTGTACAGTTATTTTGGGAGTCAATAGTCCACACACTGCACTAGCATTCAGGATAATGAACTCCAGCTTTTGATGCCAGGTTCTTTACTTTATGCTATTTACAATTCTAAATCTAGTTTTTCAATTCTATATTTTAGCTTCCCGTAAATTAGCACTTTCTATTCTAGATTATATGAATGTAATGTAGAAAGTTAAAGGTAACACTTTTTCTATATTACAACTTTAATTATTGAGTTTTGATGTTTGAAATTTTGGGAATTCTTACATTGAAATCATGAAGTTGTGAAAAACTTGCTTGTGCTTGATTACAAAACATGAAGGTTTACATTTGTAGGTGTGATATGTCATGTGGGATGATATGGGAAGTATTGGGGTCTGTGTGTGTGTGCTCACATGCATGCATGCCTTATTTGGACCTCATTTCATGACATGCACCTTTATGTGTATTTGGTTGTGTGCTCATGTATTGACGTGTCCCCTCTCGATTTATGCTTGATTGGTCTGTCCCTCCCAATCTTTCCTCTGGAGATATCCTTGTGTGGCACCCTACATATGGATGTGGCTAACGTGTGTATGCAATGTTTAAGGAATGTATATCCTCTTTGGTTAACCCTCTCTTCCTTCTTAGTGCTTGGATTTGCACACCAGAGTGTATGCATGTGATTTCATAGTTCTTTTTATTAGTGTGCCCCATCCACCTTGTTTATTGTTGCCTCATGGGTGATATGTTGATTACCCTTGTGTATGCATTGATCATGCTATTAAAATCTTTGTGTGGTTACTAGTCAATCTTGAGGTCTTGTTGGATCTATGTGGTGTATGCATGGATGGTGTTGGTAGGACCTCATGTGTATATGCTTGGTGATCTAGGTCTTTGTTGTAATTAGCATATGCATACTTGATTTGAAGTTATTTATCTCCCACATATATTGAATGGAAGCCCACATATGTGATGTGGATAACATAAGAGTGCTCAACCACCTCCTCTTTGTATCTTGAATTGTTCATCAAATGAGAGCTTGTGATCTCCTTGCTTATGCTTGAATGGTGTGTTTTCCCAATGTCATGTGTATGCATATCTTGTGTCTTGTATGAGATTCCAAGTGCTTTCTTGGTAGTGTTGGATGTTCCCCTCATTCATGTTTAACTAGTGTGATCTTTTGATAATGATTTTGGCATGTGTATGCATGGAATGGTGGATGAAATCCCTCATATATGCTTGCTTCTTTGAGTCCTTGTTCGTGTGGTTGTGTTTGTGTGCTTGTCTAACCCCATGTATGAATTTTGAATATGCTGGACTAACTGAATTGATTGTCTCCTAGTTTAGAGGGGTGGGCCTGAGGGTTCCACATGGTTGGGTGGCACTGAACCATTGTTAGGAAGCTCATGGATTCTTGGAGTAGCTTGGAGAGCATATGTTGGGACTTCATTTTCCAATGATAAAAATTTTCAAAAGTCCGTGTTTCTGTCCTTAGTGTTTGCCTAAATTCACAATGCATAAATTTGAAAAAAAAAATTCAAGTATGTGAAAATCCCCTTAAAAGTTCCTAAAAAATCCCTAAGTATTTTCTCTTCCTAAAATATTCAAAAAAGCCCTCAAGTGTTTGAAAAGAAAAGAAATTTATTGGGGTCCACATTTTACCGCAAGAGGATATTTTGCTTTGCGGTTCTGAAGGTATGATCTAAGATGTATGAAGAGTCTTTGATATGTTTTTGAGCAAGTTTTGTGGTCCACAATAAAAGATGTAGTCTGACAGATGAAGTGAATCAGTGATAATCTGTGTTGGAGGTCGACATGATAAGTTTAATTTGTATGCGGTAAGTTCTATTGTTTAGAACCTAATCTTAAGTGGTGGAATTTTTGAGGCTGACATATGTGAATGTGATTCAAGTATTGTTTGGGTCCACTGTGCAATTTTGGTGAATGAATTTGGCTGACAAGTTACTTAAGGTATGACTAAACGCTACACCTTATTAGGCCAACCTAATATGAAGATATTAATTGTTGCAGATATATATGGGATTGAATTTGGTGTTTGAGTGATGCGATGCGAATGTGAATGTAAAGTACAGTACATGCAACAAGAGTAGAAGAAGAGAGATCTTGCTTAATGTAAAAGCAGAGTAGTGAAACAGAGCAGTCAAGATGAAGAGTTTTGAGACAGTGTTTCTGAGATTCATTGGAACTATAACCATGCATGTATAGATGCAATCCAAGCAGTTCAACCTAGCAGTGAGCCATTCTTCTTCCTTCTTTCATTCTCTAGGTAGTGAGCCTATTTTGGCAGTGAGCCTTTCTTGCAATGAGCATTTCTTTGGGAAGTGAACCCTAAGGCAATGAGCCTTCTTGTAATTCAGTATTGTTCCTACATAATATATTGTGAGCTAACACCCACCGTGGTTTTTCCCAGTTTTGGGTTTTCCACATAAAAATCTTGGTGTTCAGTGTAATGAATTGTGGTTGTTTCTTCTATGTTTAATCTTCTTGGTTATTGCATGTTGTAAATGGATTATTAGTTTAACAAGTAAAAGTTTTAATAGAATATTAATCCCCCCCCTCTCAGTATCTTTCGTGTCCAACAATTGGTATCAGAGTCTGGTTCCTTGGAAGAAGTCTAACAACTTGAGGAAGATCTTGGAGACTGAACACATGGCAGGTAAAAAATGTCCTACTCCTCTTGATGAAATTGATTCAACTGAAACTAAAGAAGAAGAATGCATCCTTATCAATGAAGAAGAACTCAAGCTTGCCCTTGAAGATCTTGAAAAGGTTGAATTAGAAAATATGGATCTGAAAGATAATGTCAAGGAAGCAGATGAGTGCATCAGAAAATTGAGGGAACAAATCAAGAAGTTCAAAGAAAAATATGAGTTTAGTGAACAATTGATAGCTACAAATGACACTTTGAATGATCTAAAAGTGGAAGTTGTAAAAAGAGCAAAAGTAGAAGAAGACCTAAATCAGTTGGTGAAAAGAAAATTTGAGGACTGCACAAAGCTTGAACAAGAAGTTGTGGATCTTAAAGGTGATCTGAAATAGACATGGATTCAGGAAGTAAATTCAGAGTGAGTGCTGCCCAACTTGATAGAATACTTTCAAGTCAAAAGAGTCCTGATGACAAAGAAGGATTGGGATTTGAAAAAGGTGAAATCTCTAAAACTGGTCAAGAAAAGAATGTTGAGATCAAGAAGGACAAAGGCAAACAGAGTCAGAATCAAAAGAAATGACCTAGAAGACCACCGGTCAAGCAACCAAATGCTCAAAAGTACCCTTCTTTCAATGGTTATTGTAATGCATGCAATAAGTTTGGTCATAAGGCTACTCAATGTACTAGTAGAGCAAATCAAAATGTTTCATCATTCTCTGGTCAATGTTTCACTTGCAAGAAAGCAGGTCATAAAGCTAATGAATGCAGACGTCAAATAAGGAATGGTTACAATAATGGAAGGAATGTTCAAAGTTTCATAGGTAACTACTTTATATGCAAGAGGTTTGGTGATAGAGCTAGTGAATGCAGACGTCAAATAAGGAATGGTTACAATAATGGAAGGAATGTTCAAAGTTTCATAGGTAACTACTTTATATGCAAGAGGTTTGGTGATAGAGCTAGTGAATGCAGAAGTCGGATAAGGAACAACTATAATAATGGAAGGAATGCTCAATCTTTCAATGGGAATTGTTCTGAATGCAATAGATTTGGACACAAGGCTAATCAATGCAGATCAAGGATGAACAAAAGGAACAATGGACAGAGAAATGTTGTATGCTTCAATTGTAACATGTCTGGACATATTGCAAGGTTCTGTAGAAGCAAGAATATGAAGAAGGATAATCAGGGAGAGATGAAGAAACCGGTAGAAAAGGCAGATCTGACAGAGATCAAGAAGGAGATAAACAAGATTTGGGTTAAGAAGGAAGAACATGAAGTTAAAGATGAGTCCGCACCAGACTTTGGTGCAGGTACTTCCTCTGGGAAGTAAATTGGGAGCTCTGGCTCAAGGGGAGCTCAAATGAAAAATCCTATTCCCCTAGCCAGAAAAGTGGTACTAATATCTAGCATGAAGGTATAAGCTAGAAACAAGAAAATAGAGCTTTTGAAGAAGATTTTGGTAGAAAATAATCTAATACGGTGGATTGCGGAGCAATTTGGATCGACTGTGAGTAACAGAGAAAGTTTTTGACAACTTTTTGAAATAAGCATTTATGACGATTGAGTCCTAATGAAAAGAGGATATAAGGAATTCATTTGAACAAAAAAATCACTTTGCATTCAAACTCCCAAAGCAACCAAAGAGACCTGATAAGCGAGCTAGGGCAAATTCAAGTATCCGGCAAAGAAACCCTAACGGAGGCAAAAGGTATTTACTGTTCTCTCTCTTGAAAGTTTTCTATGTTGAGTCTGTAAAGATGCATACTCCTCAAGTAGTTGAGATAACAAAGAGTCCCTGCCCTAAGTTCAAGAAGCATCCCTTTAATCATTAGAAACTAATCTGGATGGCACATTTTCTAAGATTCTGCATGTTGTTATGCATACGGAAGACGTTAGGGCATATATACATGCAAACCTAGATGAATATGATCATAGAAAATTAGGGGAAATTTTTCTGAAAGAACTAACCGGTGACAAATTTGAGCTAAAAGAAGAATATAGTGCCCTGTATGAGAAGCATTTGGATACCTGGTTGGATTTTCCAGTGGTCCCGGATGATGCTTGGGTTAGATATGTCTTGAGTAGGATTCATGACGAGTTCTTTAGGCTTGATGAGCCTTATATGATAACAAAGGATGTCATTAAGGCAATTACTAGCATGTATTCCACCGGAAAGGTTCCAACATTGAAGTCTATGAAGAACAATACAATAATGCAGTTGACAGGGGCAAAATTTGATAAAAGAACATTAACTATAAATGATATTGTGGATCCAGCTGTGAGATTTGCATCAATGGTCATTGGTTTTAACGTCTATTTCTCCAACAGGAAGAACTCTATTTTTGTAATAGCCATATATACAGCATATGATATGGTTAAGAACAACACAGACTATGACCTATGTTGCTCCGACAACAACTTATGGAGAATCAAAAAAGACAAGATTCAAAATACCATGGAACCCTAATTGTAGACACTCAAAATTGGCCACATTTATGTCGTCTAACACATTTGTAATAAGCAATCTCATTTTCTCCTATGTCTTCATAATTAATTAAATAAATTTTATTTATTTAATTAATTGTCTTCATTTTCCTATTTTCCATTAATAATTAAATAATCCTAGATTATTTAATTATGTCATCCCCTTTCTTCTATGAAATAAATAAAATCTAAATTTTATTTATTCCCCCCACACCATACAAATAAATTAAATAAATTTTAATTTATTTAATTTATCCCCTTTTTCCTCATGTCATTTAAATAAATTAAATAAACATAGTTATTTAATTTATTTGTCCACTTTCTAAATAATAAATTAAATAAAAATGTTTATTTAATTTATTTTGCTCACCTTCCACTTTCCTCTACACGTGCAAGTGATCCTTGAAAATGGCAATAAATAAATAAAACAAGTTTTAAAAATTGGAAAAGCCAAGTTATCTCCAACAAAGAAATGGAAATATCATTTTTCGAAAAAACAACTTTATCCTCTCAAGGACACTTGGCGCATGCACGTTGGTTCTCCTCTCTCACTCGTTCTCATCCGTCGATCTATCCTTTTATCCTTCACCGTTGATCATTTATTTGGAAAATCTATAAAAACCCTCTCCTTGTCCCATTTTGGGGTTCGCATCCATTATCATTGTCACTATTTGTTGCATTCTTCTTCCATCTTCTAAGCACGCATCTTCTATCCTCTACATTTTATCATCTTGCATGTCATCTTTATGAGCACAATCATGGCAGCTTCATGGAATCAAATGGTTACATGGTGAAGCAATCCACAATAAAATTGAGAAATCGAAATATCCAGGTGAACTTGTTTTGGTTGCATGTCTTTTATTTTGCCTAGGTTAGATTTCTTGAGGTTTTGGGTTGGATTTGATCTTTGTTTGCTTGATCTATATTTTTCTAACCATCACACTAATAATCTGTCTATTCTTCTATTTTCTGAAGGAGTTACCCAGAATGGATAATATTGGTTGGCTTGGTCATTCACCGATAGCAGCACAAAGTAGAAATCATTTGCAGAGTTTGGGAAATGCTGACAAACAAATTGTAGCCTTATGGGGATATTTTAAGAAATTCCAAAAGAAAATGTAGGCTAGGTCCATGATCCCTGAGAAGATAGTGAAGAAATATGGAAAAGACATTGTATTCATGGTGGACAAGGATAAATGCTTTATGGAGGCTATAGAACCAAGAACTGTATGGGTCCCATCCATTGGATATGAAGTCACAGAGGAAGTTTTGATTGGATTGGTTGATTTGATGTTAAACAAACCCAAAGACCCTAAGGAGGGAAGATTTGGAACATTTAGAATTATCTCTCAAAGTGTTTATGGAACAAAAACAACTAGAAATCAAGAATAATGCAAGAAAAATGGCAGATGAGTTTTTTAAAAGCCAAGGATTTATAGATGAACAAATAAGTGAAGCAAGAGCCAAGGCAGAGGCATCAAAGGTTGCAAGTACTCTAGTAGAACAAACATGAAGTGATCCAGAGAAGAAAGAGGAGAAATCTGAGAAAGAAAAGCATGCATCTAGCTCAAGGAGAAGAACAAGAGCCTCATCCTCAGTAGTAGCTAACATTGAGGTTGAGAATGAAAAGACAGAGTCTACAGAGCAAGTGGCAAAGAAGAAGCCAGAAGAGAAGAAGAAAAGAAAGAAAGTAAAGGCTACAAAGAGAGTATATGTAAGCCTTGGAAGAGAAGAAGAAGAAGAGGAAATAGAAATAGATGAGTTAGTTAAAGCAAAAAGGGCAAAAATAGATGAATCCACTGCTGAGAAGCCTTCCAAAAAGGCTAAGGATAAGAAGAAAAAGAAAGAAGAAAAGAGTGAGAATAGAGAAGAAGAAGTGACTATATCCTTGGAAGCCATAGTCAATGCATTTGCCCAGCATGGAACCTTGAAACCTATTGTTGATATGTATGATGAAAGATCTGATGTTGATAAGGTAATAATTGAGACAACAATTGTAAGATATTTAGATATGTTTAGTAAAACATTAATTGAAGTTATAGATTAGTTACCATATAGCTTAGCCAGCATCATGACAGCAAGAAAAGAAGGGGCTATGGCCAAAGATGTTGAACTAAAAGAACATGTCTTGTTGAAACTGTGCCCAAACATCACAAGAGAAGAAAAGATTAAAGTCATTAAGAAGCTCAGTGATGAATTTAGAACTAAGAAGAAAGCCAATGCTATGATGTCTGGTGACACTAAGAAACTGGTAAAGGAGACTGAGGAGATAACACTAAAAGTGTTACATGAGCTGCAAATCCCAACTATTGCTGACACTAATTAAGAGAATCAGAATGTTGGTGCAGATAACACAGTTCCAGAGATAAATGTAGAATAGAACATGGAACAAAGTATAGTCACTCCTCCGGTGGACACAGGAAATCAAGGAGAAATGAATACATAACAGAGTATGGATCAAAGTAGAATAGTTCCTCTGATAAGTATTGGACAAGATGAAGGAATAAAAGAACCTGAGGGAGAAGAGAAGTTTGAAGAAGCAAAGGTAGCTCCTAAAGAGAATATATCTAAGAGACAAGAAGAACAGAGAGAAGAGATAAATGAACAAATGGTATACAATCCTGCTATGAAACTAGAAAGAAATGAACAAGAGCACAAACAAGAACCTCCTCCGGAGAGACAAGATGCTGAGGCATCTCAAGTTGAAGAGAATAGAGACACTACTGACTCTTTGAGAGAGTTTTTGGAGAAGCAGAAGGAACCTCAGTTTTTTATTGCACTTGAGCTATTGCAAGGACCTATCAACCTTGCTACAATGTCCCCTTTGTAGAAACTAAGAATTGGGACAATCTTTCAAGCTACTGCACAATAAGAAATATTGAAGTCTCATATAGAGGATAGTGAGCTGGTTGATGATGCATCAACAATTTTTGAAAAGTTGAGGCCTGGAATAAGGTGAGATACATCCTTGGCCCCTGCTGCACAAATGAAAAAGTTAATGGAATCAATCAACTCTCATTTTGAGTCCCTTGAAAAGGCCGCATAAAAGAAAGTAAGGGTAGAGATTGATGACAAAAGGTTAGTTGAGCTTACTGACAAATTTGCCCAAGATAAAATTTTGTTAGATAAAAGTGTAGAGTATGCACAGTTGGTCCTTAAAGAAGCTAGTGAACTATATCAATTTTGTCTCACATGGCCGGATAAGACTAAGGACATAAAGATAAAACAGATAGATGGGAAGCTCAAATAATGAAGATATCTTGAACTTATGACCCAGAAAAAGATGCTATTGGAAATCAGAGGGCACAAGTTGAGACTATTCATTCTAATATACATAAGTTGCAGACTCAGAGGGAGGTCATAAAGCATAGAATGAGCCAACTCCGAGAGGTAGCAAGCTTCAAGATTGCATCGCTAACCAAGCTAGTAGCAGCAGCAGATAAGACTAGGTAAATCAATGAGGCCCTTGCTACTGTGAAGAAAGTAGAAGAGTTGGTATCCCAGATTAATGGGCACATATTAGTTTTAAGCGATGCCAAGGCTAGTTGGGATGAAGAAGTGGTGCAGCTGAAGAAAATCTACAAAGATGTGCTCCCTAAACAACAATAAGACATTTTGATTTCACTTGTATATGTGGGGAAAGTAAAAAAATAGTTTTGAAAATTTGGCAACTTGTATATATCTCTGTATCATACACCTTTGCCATTGATGTCAAAGGGGGAGAAGAAATGAAGAATGTGGAAAATATTTGAAAATTAATAAGAGAAGCATGAAGATAGGGGGAGCAGTGTGTAAAGAGAAAGGGGGAGTTGTAACAGTTTTTTACATCAAGTGTTGCCATCAATGCCAAAGGGGGAGATTGTTGGCAACTTGGTATGATGATGAATGATTGTGCATGATGTTGTTGTCATTGATGGAAACAAGAAAAGGAACAAGGTTAGAACAGAGGTTTTGGTCCAGTGAAGAAGACTTAGTCATTTTGATAGTACACAAGAGATAGTGATAAAGAGGCAGTGTTGGTTTTTTCCCAGACTGGATGCTTACTCCCAGATTTCCCTACAAGGTAGCCATCAATGATCAACAGGATCTCTGGGCCAGGGGCCAACAATGTAGGAGATAGACTCTATAATTTATCTCCTCTTCTTCTTTAGGCTCTGCAAAACCTAGGGGGGTATTCCCTACTCAACATCCATGAGGATATGCATATAAAGGCTAGCATGCTGACAGAAAGCAGATAAGTCCTCTTGTAAGTAGACCAAAACTGTAAGATAAGAGCAAAGGGGCTAGCTTTGGGCCTATTTGCAGTTGTAGACAGAGGACTTGGATCCTAAAACTAATTCTACTGTCCTAATGGTTGTTTTAGAATTTGATTTTGATTTTGTATTTGGATGCAAAGCTGGATATGGTATATAACACAAACACAAAGCTAAACCGGTGCCTGTCCAGGGCTTGGAGTCAGTAGACATACACCTGTGAATGATTAGCATGAACAACTAAAACTGGATTTCAGGGGGATACATATGATACCTGCCTTACAGATATCTCCCAATACAAAGTGTTAAGCTATCTATACCTATGGCATCCCTATTGCAGTATATCCTTCCCAATATTCAATTTGAAAACAGTTTAATCTACCCCTTGAGCAGAAGTTAAAAGATTAAACATTCAACACAGGAATTCTATGTTCTAGAATCTTAGACATTCCTTGAATACCTAGACTCAGAAGAAAGATACATGCAAGACTGGAGACAGAATTAGCACAACACATGCAAACATAGCATTATTCATATAAGATTGACCATGAAATCAGTGGATTCGTGCAAAAACATACAACAGGAGATACATAAACTCACAAGTTTTGCTGCATAGAGCAACCAAAACCAACTGTATTGTATTACAGAGCCAAATGTTCAACTTTCAACAACCTAAACAATGGTAACACAGTCTGCCTATATCGGCCAGAAAGTGTACCCACAGCAATTAATTACATGGTTTGACAAAAAACTGCCAAATACAGTCCTCAGAAGGAATGGCGCTCAAAAGTTATTGCTGCATCAAACAGAAAGTAGACAAGGGTGGCCTCGAGCCCTGTGCTGCCATCTAGAAGTCTTCATCCAAAAATCAGGCAACTCATGTGTACCATCGCCCATACCCCTGCTACAATCACCATTTATGGCTCAACCACCCGCGGCCTACTTGGGAACCATCGTAGCATTCAACAAAAATCTCCCGCCAAAACGTGTTTTATCGCAGTTTCAAAAATGCAGGGAAATTAATCCCACATGCATGCCACAGAGACCCTTCTAGCACTTTATAAGCGTGGTCGCATGCATAATAGGTGTCGAGCGCTTTTGCCATGCTCGACACATGCTCCTTCTTCAAAAGACCATCGCTATGACCTAAGCCATCAGCCAACCCCAAAAAACTCTTGCCGACCTCCATTGTCTCGCCGACGCCTACATTGCATACCCCATTATCGACCAGAGATGAACCATCGGGCCAACTCTCCAGATCTCCACCGATAGCATGAGTCTCTCCGATCGCTACTCCAAACTACCCTGTCGGTGTGACCGACACCATCAGCCAACATGAAATTCCTCCTGCCGATCTCAATGGTCTCGCCGACCGCAAACTCCACATTCCCCTTAGTGGCTACCAGTCCACCTTCCTCCTCCATCGGTATGACCAAAACTATCAGGAAGACCACAAATTCCTTCACCGATAGATCAAGGTCTTGGCGATCACACACATGCCCAAAACCCCATCGGCCTGAGTAACGATATCGGTAGAGACCAAAACCCCTCTGCCGATAGCAATAGTCTCACCGACGGTCCTCCTGTCGCCAAGACACACTCCCTCGTCACCCTGATATGCCAAACATCAACTCCACCATCGGCTAGACTCCCAACTATCGACCCAACTCAAAAATCCTTCGTCGATGATGCCAACGCCTCCGATAAGACCAAAAACATAAAGCTTTGAACCATTGAACCTTGAACCGGTTCAACCCGATGGTTCAAATGAGAGGTTCAACTGAGAAGTTCAACGCCGATACCAACTCTGTCGGCAATATAAAAGCAACCCTGTGAACCCATTGAACCGATGAACCGGTTCAATGGTGAGGTTCAATACTGAGGTATGCCGGCAAGATTCAAACCTCCAAAACAATACTCCATTGGCAACAAAGCTTCGAACCATTGAACCTTGAACTGATGAACTATTGAACTTTGAGAAAAGGGGTTCAAGTTCAAACCGAAATGTCAAAGACACAAAAATGAACTCATGCTGATGGAGAAAACACGAAGACCACCTCCTCAAAAACTATGATGCAGATGCTGAAAAACACTGAAGGGGTGCCAAAACTTAAACTTTTTTGGATTTTTTGGGAAGGTGCCTGCATGAAAATTGCTCCAAAACTAAGAGCCAATTCAGGCACCAACAGTGGCTCTGTCTGGGGACGTGCAGGTGCAAAACTACAGCGAGAACCAAATCTCTGGGATGTAGACCAGTCCCTATCCATTGGGCAACAAAGTCATGAAGCTACAATGATCTGCATCACCAATCACATTATTTTTTAAACATTATTTTGGTGGCCCAGGGCAACCAAAAAGGAAGACCCATAATTTTTTCTTGTCAAATGCCTGATTCCAAACTGAAAGATCCCAATCCCAACTGAAAAGATTGGCATAATCTGCCCATAAGGTCATCTGCTCAATTAGGTATTCCACCACTTTTGAAAGCTTGCCACTATCATTTTTACCTCTGTCATCTTGGATTTCAAAGTTAGACATATAACCATACTCATGATAATATTCTTCAGCATTAAGTAACATATGTATGTTATATTCCTCAGACAGTACATCATAGTGCTCTTGACAATCTTCATCATTTATCTGGCTGCTGCATACCATCAGGCACTCATCCAGATGATCCAAAAACTCAAAATACTCAGAAAAAATGAGACCCCCAATATCTATTGATATTGAAAACAAATCCTGATCCACACACCCAATGTTGCACATGTCTAGATCAAGTGATGATGAACATACATTATTCACAGTTTGCAAATCCATACTATCTTCACAAGAACTGAAGATACTTAATTCATATGCCCCCCCTCACAAACTGATGCATCACCTAGGTCAACTGTCTCTTTATATTCATCATCATCCTCAAAAAGAGGATTAATCCTGCACCACTGAAAGTCAGGACTCACAACACCAAATGCATCCAGAGGCGCATCATAAAGGGGATTCATGCTCATTATAAAGGTCTTTGCTTCTTCTTCATGACAATCCAATTCTTCTTCAGTATTGTCAGATCTAGAGTCATAAGAAGAACAAACTTGATCTATGCACTGGTCACAGATATCATTTTTATCATTTGATTGCCCCACATACAAGATTTCTGCTACTTCAATGCATTCTGAAGTTGAACTATCTGTATCATTTTCCAGCCCTCTAATACTTCCTGATGAAACTGATACTGACTGTTGATCCACATGATCACAACTTTGCACAACTGGATCATTTAAACATGAAGGCTCTTTGTTTAGGACTAGTATGCAAATATTACTTGAAAAATTATTATTTTCAACTTCATTTACTGGGCAAAATAGGACATCCTCCTTTATAACAGAGACATCATCAACTTGGAATGATGAAAAAATTGGGATAGCAAGGGTGTGATTACTTTGACATTCATTGTCAATACCTGAATTAAGACATTCATTAACATTGGGGGCTGCAGGACAAAAAAAAATTTAGAAAAATAACCCTTTTGTATTCCATACCTCTAATTGTTTTCAATATCAATTACAAATTGATGTGCCTGATGCAATGTGGTGGGCTCCTTGTCTCTCAATCTATAACTCATTTTTTTGTCAAATGCTCCCAAATAGACGACTAAGCACAGTGCATCATTAGGTCTCATACACTCTGGAATTCTATTCAATGCCCTCATAAATCTGAGGTTAAAGGCTGGAATCAACTCATCTTCTTTAATATGGATGTACATGAAGTCACTAATAACTGCATATTCAAAAATTCTTTCACCATATTGTACTAGAAATGCAGATTTAAAATCATGCCAAGAGCTGACAGAGTGGGCTGGAAGGTAGGAAAACCAGTCCCTTGCATCTTCATCTAGAGATTGAACAAATAATCTCATAACCACATCCTCATGGTCAATCTCAAAGTCATCTATCACATTTATAAACTACTGCAAGTGTCTCTCAGCTGATTCATCCTTTGCACCACTAAATTTGGGCAAAAAATTTCTGATTTTAGGTGGAAGAGCATTTGGATAGCCACAAATGCCACTGAAATTTATGGGCTTATATCTATCTATGTTGAAGCCTCTTTTATTACATGGTTGGGACTGACTATTATATGTTTCTGCACTTGACACTTCACAAGGGTGCATGGGCTGACAATACATCTTTTTATGCTTTTGCAACCCTCTTCTCTACTCAGATTTTCAATCACAATATGACCTCAGGCCTTTAAAATGCAAACTGCTATTTCAACCTGCCTAAAGTCCTCTATATGAGTCTTTTGAACAACATTGCATGCCCTTTGAAATACAGAGTAAGTTCTAATAGAAGCATGCAAGCTCTGCTTTCACCAATGTTTCCCTTTTAACCAATGCTATATCACCAAATAGGGAACTTTTCAAAAACTTGTGGAAATACCTGGATATGTTGTAGCAGCTGCAAATTCTCCTCTGACTGATTTTGTTCTTTTATCAGGTTCTTTGATGCAGAGTTGCCACCTCCTTGAAGAGGAATGAGCTTCAAACAAGCTGAAGCTGCAAATTGATTTCTTTCTTTCTGGATCATCCACCAACAGAGTCACATATACAACCTTTTTCTCTTGCTGCAACAAACACTTTCAAAGTCTAATTTTTCAATTCCTGAGACCTCCCCAGCGGAGTCGCTAATTTCTATTGGTTTTTTCCCAGACTAGATGCTTACTCCCAGATTTACCTACAAGGTAGCCATCAATGATCAACAGGATCTCTGGGCCAAGGGCCAACAGTGTAGGAGATAGACTCTATATTTTATCTCCTCTTCTTCTTCAGGCTCTGCAAAACTAGGGGGGTATTCCCTACTCAACATCCATGAGGATATGCATATAAAGGCTAGGATGCTGACAGAAAGCAGATAAGTCCTCCTGTAAGTAGACCAAAACTGTAAGATAAGAGCAAAGGGGCTAGCTTTGGGCCTATTTGCAGTTGTAGACAAAGGACTTGGATCCTAAAACTAATTCTACTGTCCTAATGATTGTTTTAGAATTTGATTTTGATTTTGTATTTGGATGCAAAGTTGGATATGGTATATAACACAAACACAAAGCTAGACCGGTGCCTGTCCAGGGCTTGGAGTCAGTAGACATACACCTGTGAATGATCAGCATGAACAACTAAAACTAGATTTCAGGGGGATACATATGATACCTGCCTTACAAATATCTCCCAATACAAAGTGTTAATCTATCTATACTTATGGCATCCCTATTGCAGTATATCCTTCCCAATATTCAATTTGAAAATAGTTTAATCTACCCCTTGAGCAGAAGTTAAAAGATTAAACATTCAACACAGGAATTCTATGTTCTAGAATCTTAGACATTCCTTGAATACCTAGACTCAGAAGAAAGATACATGCAAGACTGGAGACAGAATTAGCACAACACATGCAAACATAGCATTATTCATATAAGATTGACCATGAAATCAGTGGATTCGTGCAAAAACATACAACAAGAGATACATAAACTCACAAGTTTTGCTGCATAGAGCAACCAAAACCAACTGTATTGTATTACAGAGCCAAATGTTCAACTTTCAACAACCTAAACAATGGTAACACAGTCTGCCTATATCGGCCAGAAAGTGTACCCACAGAATTAATTACATGGTTTGACAAAAAACTGCTAGATACAGTCCTCAGAAGGAATGGCACTTAGAAGTTATTGCTGCATCAGACAGAAAGTAGACAAGGGTGGCCTCGAGCCCTGTGCTGCCATCTGGAAGTCTTCATCCAAAAATTAGGCAACCTAATCATGTGTACCATCACCCATACCCCTGCTACAATCGCCATTTATGGCTCAACCACCCGCGGCCTACTTGGGAACCGTCGCAACATTCAACAAGAATCTCCCGCCAAAACATGTTTTATCGCAGTTTCAAAAATGCAGGGAAATTAATCCCACATGCATGCCACAAAGACCCTTCTAGCACTTTATAAGCGTGGTCGCATGCATAATAGGTGTCGAGCGCTTTTGCCATGCTCGACATACGCTCCTTCTTCAAAAGCCCATCGCTATGACCTAAGCCATCGGCCAACCCCAAAAAACTCTTGCCGACCTCCGTTGTCTCGCCGACGCCTACATCGCATACCCCATCATCGGCCAGAGATGAACCATCGGGCCAACTCTCTAGATCTCCACCGATAGCATAAGTCTCTCTGATCGCTACTCCAAACTACCCTGTCAATGTGACCGACACCATCGGCCAACATGAAATTCCTCCTGCCAATCTCAATGGTCTCGCCGACCGCAAACTCCATATTCCCCTTAGCGGCTACCAGTCCACCTTCCTCCTCCATCGGTATGACCAAAACTAGCGGGAAGACCACAAATTCCTTCGCCGATAGATCAAGGTCTTGGCGATCACACACATGCCCAAATCCCCATCGGCCTGAGTAACGATATCGGCAGAGACCAAAACCCCTCTACCGATAGCAATAGTCTCGCCGACGGTCCTCCTGTCGCCAAGACACACTCCCTCATCACCCCGATATGCCAAACATCAACTCCATCATCATCCAGACTCCCAACTGTCGACCCAACTCAAAAATCCTTCGCCGATGATGCCGACGCCTCCGATAAGACCAAAAACATAAAGCTTTGAACCATTGAACCTTGAACCGGTTCAACCCGATGGTTCAAATGAGAGGTTCAACCGAGAAGTTCAACGCCGATACCAACTCTGTCGGCAACATAAAAGCAACCCTGCGAACCCATTGAACCGATGAACCAGTTCAATGGTGAGGTTCAATACTGAGGTACGCCGGTGAGGTTCAAACCTCCAAAACAATACTCCATTGGCAACAAAGATTCGAACCATTGAACCTTGAACCGGTGAACTATTGAACTTTGAGAAAAGGGGTTCAAGTTCAAACCAAAATGTCGAAGACACAAAAACGAACTCATGCCGATGGAGAAAACACGAAGACCACCTCCTCAAAAACTATGATGCAGATGCTAAAAAACACTGAAGGGGTGCCAAAACTTAAACTTTTTTGGATTTTTTGGGAAGGTGCCTGCATGAAAATTGCTCCAAAACTGAGAGCCAATTCAGGCACCAACAAGTGTAATGGTTGGCATTGGTCTGTAGTTGTAGATCAGATCATGCAGTTCTAGTATGTTATTTGCAGTTCTTAAGTGATCTTATATCCAAGATTTCATCCCTTGATAAGTACCGAAAGCATATCTTCAAACAACCTAAGTCTGGTAGAGCATAACACAGTGCTACTTAGAGCATAACACTCAGTTGATTTGGTCCGCATTCCTCCGATACTGCATATTTTGTTATGCAATTTTAAGGTGTTGTAAACACTTGTATGAAGTGTCTAAATCTAGAGTTTCAAGTTTTGAAGTCCACCAAAAAGATAGTTACAAGCTGTTGATTATCATTACATTGTTTGACAGTGTTTAACTGTAACAGGGCATGTGTTCTTGGGGTCCGCATTTTACCGCAAGAGGATATTTTGCTTTGCAGTTCTACAGGTATGATCTGAGATGTATGAAGAGTCTTTGATATGCTTTTGAGAAAGTCTTGTGGTCCGTAGTAAAATATGTAGTCTGACAAATGAAGTGAATCAGTGATAATCTGTGTTGGAGGCCGACATGATAAGTTTAATTTGTATGCGGTAAGTTCTATTATTTAGAACTTAATCCTAAGTGGTGGAATAGTTGAGGCTGACATATGTGAATGTGATTCAAGTATTGTTTGGGTCTGTTGTGCAATTTTGGTGAATGAATTTGGCCGACAAGCTACTTAAGGTATGACTAAATGCTACACCTTATTAGGCCAACCTAATATGAAGATTTTAATTGTTGCGGATATATATATGGGATTGAATTCGGTGTTTGAGTGATAAGATGCGAATGTGAATGTAAAGTACAGTATAGGCGACAAGAGCAGAAGAAGAGAGATCTTGCTTAATGTAAAAGCAAAGCAGTGAAATAGAGCAGTCAAGATGAGTTTTGAGATAGTGTTTCTAAGCTTCATTGGAAATGTAACCATGCATGTGTAGATACAATCTGAGCAGTTCAACCTGGCAGTGAACCATTCTTCTTCCTTCTTTCATTCTCTAAGTAGTGAGCCTTTCTTGCAGTGAGCATTTTTTTGGGAAGTGAGCCTTCTTGTAATTTGGTATTGATCCTACATGATATATTGTGAGCTAACTCACTGTGGTTTTTCCCAAATTTGGGTTTTCTACGTAAAAATCCTGGTGTTCATGTGTGATGAATTGTAGTTGTTTCTTCTATGTTTAATCTGCTTGGTTATTGCATGCTGTAAATAGATTATTAGTTTAACAAGTAAATATTTTAATAGAATATTGATTCACCCCCTCTCTCATTATCTTTGGTGTTGAATAGCTCAACCATCTTTCTAGACGCTTGCTGGTGCAGGGGAATTTTCTAGGGTTTCAATCCATGTGAGTTCTTACCAATGGGATCAACACATTTGTAAATCAATGAGATTCATATTGTAATTATTGCTTTGTAATGGAATGTCTCTAGTTTTGTTTATAAGTTTTTAGGGAAATCCTTTGTTGCAACATTATATTTTCTCTTGCCACATTTGTTGGCATGCTTGTAATACAAATTTGATGAATGTCACAGCACTCTAATTTATTACAAGAATTTGTGATGGTCATTTATTTATTGCATATGGATTCTTATTTTATGGAAATGGATAAATAAGTATGCTCTTTTATTTGATGGAAAATTTGGGAAGCATTTCTCATGCCTGGCTCATTTTCCTTCGGTTTCAACTTGTTGTTTCTTGCTAGGAATCACGGACTCTATTTCCTAACAGATTGGCACTGGTATTGGAAGCCCATGGTCAGTCATATGCCTTCAAAAGATAAGTCATTCACTAGTAGCTTAGGAGTAGGATTAGGATTTGTTTAGGTTTGCATGTTGTTCATGATTCAATATAATAACTAGGGATAAATCTGAAGCAACACCAGATAGTTCAAATCTTTTATGAATCATGTCATGCATGTTTACATCTTGCCATTGTGTATGAAATGTCGAATGAATTTGACTTATGGGAACATAAGAAATTTGATCTATGGGTGCATATGCAAGATGTGTAATTAGCTATATTGAGGTATGTAGGTGGTTGATTGTTCTTGGTTTATTGACAACGTTTGGAACTAAGTCAATAGGCTTGGTTTAGCCACCAATTTTTAGTTGTTCATTTGGTTCATACCTCAAGGAATACCCTCCTAAGTCTAAGTTGAGCTCAAAGTGAAGGAGAAAAAACCACTCTCATTCATTGGTCTCGAAGCCTCCATGGTCTATTGATGGGAAAGTTTTATTTTCATGAATGACAACCCTAGCCTTGAAAGTGAATCTTTGTCCTAGGAAGTGTAGCAACAGTTATGGGATCCAATAGAATGGTGCCATTACTAGGATATAAACCTTGGTATAATTTCATGGGTTTCCAACTCATGTTATGTTGGGTTGAAAAGAAATTGAAGACTCTATTGGTTGCCAGAAAAGCTTGTCTTGGTGGTTCTATTTGCTCTAAGGGTTTCCTCATTTGGTGATTTGGTGACTCTATTGTTACAAAAGGAAGTTCTTTTACTGTCGTTCCTTCATGTGTTGGTGATTTGAATGGCCCAATCCAAGTGTGTAGTAGCTGGTGAAATTTAGGTACACAATTTTCTTCCTACTTCTAAAGATTGTGTTTCTTTCCTAGCAAAGAAACTAGTTTGTGGTGTCTCAATTTTCTACCTAGTATTGTAAAATGTTTTAGTCATGGCTAATTGGTATGGATATGATTACCCTATGGGTATTCATATGTGTCTTATGTTTCAGACCATAGAAATTATATTGTTGATGCCCATGACTATCCTAGTAATGCTTGTTCGAGTCATGGCTCTCCACTCTATACAAACCCAAACCTTTATGCACCCATGCACAATCAGAATGAATCTATTAGGTTGTAATATGAAATTGATAAAAATAAACAATTGATTAAGTCCTTATGGCAACAAGAGAAAGAAATAGAAAATTGAATGAGGTTGCTAGAGTCTATGGCATAGCCCAATGCTTGCTCTACTACCCCTAAAAATCAAGTTGCTAAGTTCCCAGTTATTCCATTAGATCTAGTTTATAATTAGTTAGACTCTCTTGGGTTTAATACAAAACATGAGTCATGCCAACCAAGGTCTATAACTAGTTGCCAAGTTTGATGGGTACAGTATTTGGGAAGGGGACACACATGTTTATGAATTTTCAAATTTTATGGAAGAACATCAGTTTAAAGATGAAGACGTGTACATGAGAATCTATTTAGGTCCTTATGTGAAAAGGCAAAAGAATGGATTCAGAGTTTTCTAGAGCAATCTTTTACTTTTTGGAATGAACTTGTGGCTGCATTTGAAGATGAATTTGCTAAAGGTGTTGACCCTACTGATCTTGTCACGGAACTAGAAAAAAATAGAAGGTAAGAGGGAGAGTTAAGCATGGATTTCAGTCATAGGTTTGTTGTTTCTCTTTCCAATATTCCAAATAGTTTTAGACATAACACTCTTGCATGCATTGATATGTTTTTTTAAGCATTTGAAGCTAGTCTAAGTTCAGTACGGGAGGATATGAAACTAATGAGCATGCAGTAGACATATTTATGCCTAGACTCCTTGGAGAAAGTTAGGGATGACTACATAATTAATTTGTTGTCCACAAATGCAAGTATTGTTGGTAATGAACATGTTGATATGAATAGCAGTCATGTGGATGCAACCAATTAGATGATTGCAACATAAAATGAATATGAATGTGTGGTCAGAAGGGTAGAAAGTCAAGGTCATTGTATGACAACAATGTGGATGACGAGGATAGTGTATGCACCTACCTTCAGTTGGATTGTTCATCTTTTTAAGATGAAAATGATGAAACTAATGATGGCTTCCAACTTAAGAATGAGGTAAGTGGCTTGTTGAACAATGACCCTCGGAGGTTGTGTGCACAAGTGATCAACCAATTGAGTCAATTGATGAAACCGAGTACAAAGTGTGTACACAGGTAAGTGAAATAAAGAGTGAACAAGAAACTTGTTTCTTGTTTGATTTGATACCCTATTTTGTTCCTATCAATAAAGAGGAAGTAATTATTGTTCATTTGCATAAGGTTGATGTGGATTTGGTTGCACTTAATTATAACTAATCTGAGATAAATGTCAGTGTAGTCAAGGATTTTCAGTTTGATGAATTTGCCTTAGATTGTGAAGATAGTGATCATGTGGATGCATATGAGAGCCTATTTCTTTGGTGTAAGGTATGTTGTCTTCCCCATATAGATTGTGCTTCATCTAAACCGCAAGGAAATGTAGCAAGAATGAATGAGGAAGAAGTGTGTCACCAATTTGTTTGCAACAATGAATGTGACACAACTAGTTGCCTAAATGAACAAGAAACAATGAGACAATTTGAATAACTTGAGTCTTCACATGAGGTGTCTCAGGGTGGTGTTGATAGCCATGTTGAGGGTTCAAATTGTAGCTCGAATCATACTTGTGATTCAAATTTTGGATTTGCATTAGCACTTGTGAATGTGTTGTGTGTTGGCCACCTAGTGTCCAAGGTTTTTATGATGACACTTGTGAATATGAAACTTTCCTTTATGATAAAGGATATGTTTCTAGTGTAGGGGATGCTTGTGTTATGCCTAAATTTGAATCGTTTATGTGGGCCCAACATACAAATAAAAATGATATTGAGCAACAATGTGAGTGCCAAGTTGAAGATCAACATGTTGCAGTTCAGTTTGAAGGTATGCTAGAGTTAGAAATATTTTAGTTAGATTTGCATGAAGAAGTGTCTACTTTTTTGGATCAGTAATGTAGTCTGGCAT
Organism: Cunninghamia lanceolata; assembly: GCA_027924645.1. Classification (NCBI taxonomy): domain Eukaryota; kingdom Viridiplantae; phylum Streptophyta; class Pinopsida; order Cupressales; family Cupressaceae; genus Cunninghamia; species Cunninghamia lanceolata. Next base: position 2,911,385 of record BSBN01000134.1, read on the forward strand.
ATTCTTATTTGCCTTGTCAATTGGAGACATTATCTTTTTGTCTTGATTCACATGTGGAGGTTAGCAGGGATAATGATATTGCTTGTGTGGGTGGATGTTTGTTCCCATCCAATTCTTTTATTTTTGACTTGAGTTTTGTTTTCTCACCGTTTGTTGTTGAGAATAACTATGATATGATATGGAATAGGTCAAACACCTATTATTTGTGGCTTCCCTATGATGGTGTTGTTTATGGTGGAACTAGCCTTTGCTCCATGGGTAGTGGTTGCAAATTAGTGCAGCTTAGTGGTAGGATTCGTTTGTTGCAGCTAGGTAATAAGTGCAGTTTCAATTTGAGGGAGATCAACTCTTTCATCCAACTTCTCTTCAATAGAGGCAAGTAGTTTCTTTATGTTAGAATATGAGAAAGTAGATTACAACCTAGAATCGAAATGAAAGAGTTAGAATCAAACTGTAAATGTAAAAGAAATGAAATCAGCATAATAGTGATATCGAGAGATTTGATGTAAATGCTCAAATGGCACAATAGCATCAAGAGAGATCTATAGCTCCAACATAAGAAAATAAAAGAAATATAGCATGTTTATATAGGCTCAAGGAGAGGGAGGAGGTGGCAAGTCCAACCAATAAGGATGACCACAAAGCGGTGCTAATAAAAGCAAATGTAACTCCCATGGAAGAGGATGACACCTCAACACCCACTAACTTAAGTGAACATGCTTTATGAACCTAAGCAAGCTTAATTAAAGTGTAGGAAAAACCTAGGAAAATAAGAAATAAATACCCAACTAGGAAAATAAAAACCTACACTAACACCCCCTTATTACACATATGGTTCCTAGGGTTGTCATTGATGTCAACACTATCACTAGGTTGTCATTGATATCAACACGATCATGGTGGTGTGATGGTGTTCATGGTTGGATGTCATGTCCCATCCAACAAGAGAAGGGAGAAGATATAATTCATATTAATATGGGAATTAGAAGCACGAAGATGATCAGATGTATTATTGATGCTACTGATGGCCTAAAGTATGTATGTTCCAAGTTCCATGATGATTGGGTTACCAGAAGAATGTTTTGTTGTTGACTGGTTGAAAATAGTGTTGTCTTTGTGAAGGTGTTCTATGTAGGACAATAGAATTCTCCACGTTCCTTCGCATTTGTGGATATGATCATGCAATTCTGGAACTATGTTTAGGATGCAGTGAAGGTGATAATTCCATGTTTTCAGATCATTTTTCCTTCCGCTATGAAAGTTATGCATGATAGACTACCGGCATGTGTTCTGGTAGAGTAAGCTAGTGTTGAAGGCCTATTGGAATGCTTCGCATTCCTCTAGAAATGAATGATTTCCCTTATGGTATTAAGGACATGTTTATGGATGTGTATTTGCTTCCTTGCAGTTTCAAGGTCCTTGGTGGTCCACAACTCAGTTTTTCAAATGACAGCATGTTGCAGTGTGTTCCAGATAACAGATTATTCTCAGAGTTCATGATTGAAGTTGTATGGCACAATTCTCTGATGTGTGGTGGCAATGGAGGGTTTGGAGATGTTATATGATTCATGTGGACTTGTCTAGAAGAGTTTTTATGAAGATCTTTTTTGTTTCCAGTACCGCACAAGGTTTTCAAGTTGATGTGGTCATTATGCTTCAAGGTTCACGTATTTTTGGTTAAAGTTGTCCTATTTTCAAATGACCAGAGTGTACAGATGTAATTCCTTGTTGTTTGAAGTTGTGAATGATGTTTTGGACCTAGTTAAGCAAGTTTTGGTGTTCACAACGTGTGGTTTCACTTAGGACCTATCTTCTACACGTTTCATGTTGTGTGTTGTTTGGTTGACTTGTAAATGTATTTTTCATGTTGTCTCTAGATGACAAGCAATATAATTAATGTAATATTATGTATAAATTATAAATAAAAGTGAGTTAGGCAAGATGTGTTTGCAAGTTGATTGAAAAGCTCGCAAGCAGATAAAGAGCAGAACAAATGCATTGTTGACGTGCAACTGAAGGAGAAAGAGCAGAAGTTGTTGATGTCTGGATTCTTCGTAAAGACATATTTGTGATAGTAATCAAGTGTAGAGTGTGCCTAACTAATTAGATCATCAGAAGAAAGCGTGAAGAGGCAAAATTACAATCATCAAAGGTGTGAATTTCAATGTCAGTTTTCAGACAGTAGAATGATTGTCATACTGTAATCTTTTGTAAGTGTGTTCTCAAATCAGGGAGTAGTAGCTTCCTTGGGAGTGACCCTAAAACAAAGACTTCAAGGAGTTGTAGCTTCCCTAGGAGTGACCCTAAATCAAAGTTCTTTAGGGAGTAGAAGCTTCCTTGGGTTGTAGCCCTAAAACAAAGTTGTTATTTGAGCTTCATATATTGTGAGTTAATCATCACCGTAGTTTTTCCATTCTAAGGTTTTACGCGTATATTTGGTGTTATGTGTTGATGTGCATTGTGTTAATCTTTCATGTTTATGTTAATACTATGATGCTTAAGTTTTAATCTACTCCGAATAAGTTGAAGTTGTTAAATTTGAAGATTGCTTAGATACTGATTCACCCTCCTCTCAGTATCTTGGTCTGTTCAACACCCCCTTGAATGTAGCTTAGATGGGTGAAAAGATGGGTCCCAGCAAATCAAACTTGATGAGGTACCCATATAAAATGAATTTCCCCTCAAACAAAAGAAGCTCCCCCAAAACAAAGAAGTAGAAGCCCCCCACAAGTAGAGAGAGAAAACCCCCTAGAAGAGAGAGAAGAGAAGAGAAAGACTAAAAATCCCCCCAAAGTGGACACCTGTCGCTCCCCTAGCAAAGCTCGCAAATGAAGGAACTTGCACTTAGTGAAGGGTTTGGTGAAGATGTCTGTAATCTACTTTGATGTCAAACAGTACCTAAGATTAATGATCTGCTCATGAATCAACTCCCAAATGTAGTACATGTGGATCTCAATATGTTTGGTCCATTGATGATGGACCAAATTTTGAGAGATCTGTATCACACTCTGGTTGTCACAAAATATGTCTATAGGCTTCCGAAATAGAATACCAAGCTTAGTGAGATTGTTATGAAGTCATATGGCCTTAGTAGTATCATTAATTACTTCGTGATACTCAATCTATGTAGATGAAAGAGCAATAGCAGATTGCTTCCTGCTTGACCAAGAAACTAGATCAAAACCAAGTGAGAAGCAATACCGTGAAGTAGACTTGCGATCTTGAGAATCACCTGCACAATCTAAATCTTTATGGCCCACCAAGTCAATATCCATTCCCACTGCATAGTGAATCCCATAATTGTGAGTGCCTTGTACATAGTGAAAAATCCACTTAGCTACTTTCTAGTGCAAATCATGTGGCTCCTACATTGATGCAGGAGGGTACTCCCCTCTTGACAAAAACACAAACAGTTGGCAAACAAACTCACCCAAAAAATATATACACACATTCACATGGGCATGCTCTACCTCAATTCCAATACTTAACTATGGCAAGATTGCAACACAAATTTGATTTGTTTTATTGGATATAATTCAAAAAACAAAACAATTCTATTATAAAATTTATTTACATACACTTGGCCATCATTCTCTCCAATATTTGGTTCTATTATGTGATATGACCATTGCATTCCTTCTCTTGACAACAAACAACAAATTTTTCAATCTATTTCCTCCTTCTCACAGCAAACCATCCTTTCAATTCCAATCCATTATGTGTTTGAGCAATAAATCCCTTATACCTGGCAGCAAACTCTCTCAATTCCTCCTTTTCTTTGTTTTCTGGTGGCAGTGATCCATGTTATCTCCCAACTCATCTTTCATGGATAGAGGAAAAATATATTTTTTGATTCAAACCAGCCTCAAGGAGGCATTTCCAGCACTATGGCGTCCAATGTTTTTCCCAAGCATCTTCCCCTTTTCATCAAATCTGAAAAACCAAGTTTATACGGCCTCATGAGAGGTGTTTCAACTTCCTAATGCATCATCTTCTCCTTTTTTTAATTTATTATTAAACTTCAACCTTAATTTAGGTATTGAAATCTGCCATATTTTATTTTCCTTAATATTCTGCCCACTAACTAATTTTCTTCTTGTTTTGCCAGGGAGCAATTATATAGTGAAAAGGTGAAATTACGGCAAGAATAGAAAATCCTCCGCTTTTGATTTTTCAATTGGCTTAAAAATATGTATATGAGATAAATAAAATCCACCAAATATTATCTTGTGAGGCCGCATACACTATTTAGAAAAAAATTCCAAATATGTGACTTCAACTATTTGTGGAATCGGATTCCGCAGGCGGAAAATTTCAAACTTCTCAAAATTCAACGAAAATTGGTGAGTAGGCTCGAAATGATGTCCCAAGGTCCCCTGCAAAAGGATTTTGATCCAAACTTCCAAAATTAAGAGATATTAAAATTTCCATAAACTGACGACACATTGTTGACATTAAAACACCAATTTCTGACATTAATTTTTCTCAAACTGTAAGAGATATGACTTCAATTCTTTTTGCACTTTTGAGATGGTACCTCCAAGAATGCCTCTATAAAGGATTTTTCTCTAGCTCTTACAGATCTTTGGGAATAAATTTTACAAAACTACCTGTTGTGCTCTGAAGCCAAAGTACGATAAAAACTAAAAACTTTCAAATTTTGACTTGCCACTTACTCCAATAGCCAAGAGATGCCAAATGAAAACTAAATCACAATAAAAATGAAACCCAAACCTCACACTCTATTTTTGGTTGATGTTGATCTCCAGTCCGCCCGGATGCTCCTGCATCAAACACGCCAGGTAGGAAGTTTGTGAGCATACACTCACAAACGTGGAGTTGAATGGTAGAACCATTCTTCCAGATTGCAAGAAATCTACAGCGAACTCCATCACTAAAATGTATGCACCAAAAATAATTTATTTTTCCTTTTTTTCTAGCATCTCACTGGAATAAGCTTCACGCTTCTCCAACAAACCTGCACTCTCTTCCTCCTTCCTCTTGTGGACTTGCATCCACCATGTACCATCCTCCTCCTCCAATGATTCTCTCAATTCCTATCCTCCTTCATGGGATCCAACCCACCATTATCAACCGGCCACCTCCACCAAATAATCTCACTACTCTTCTCCTCTTCTGTAGATTTTGACCCACCACAATCTGACCACCTCCACCAAATTCCCTCATCATACTCGTCACAATCTCCTACATAGACACACAAATCTACCCCTACATCTTCATGGAAGTCAAAAACTCCCATTTGCTCTTCTTCATACTCATCAACCATCAACATCACAAATGAATGCAAAATAATATCATCACAAAATGAAAACAAATTTACCTCTTTTTGCACTGCTGCAATGTTTCCTTCACTATTTTCAGCTACTATCTTCATCCACTCATCTTGCACTATGAGGTTTTCATTTATCTCATCTATTCCCATCATCATTCCCATGTCATCAACTATTGTATCATGTTTCCCAATTGTAGCATCTTCAACAACTTCTTCACATAAACATGTTGCATACAAATTTGTATCCTCATTTATTTTCATCCCATGCTTTTGCAATTCCTTATCCACCTCAACAAAAAACAAATCCCCATCAATTTCCTCTTCATACAATTTAGAAAAATTAGAAATTACCTCTTCACTCTTAGCTATCCCATTCATCTTCATCAAATGCTCACTCAAACTAAACAATTCTTCCATCTTTTTACTTCCTTCTTCAAACAAATTATGCTTCTTTACAATAAACAAATCTGCAACATCCTCATGGAAATGGAAATCTTCCATGTATCTATCTCCTTCTTGTCCTTTATCCTCTATCATATTCATCAATTCAAACAAATCAAACTCAAAATTTTTAAGTATTACCTTATTTTTTTTCGCTGCTTCAACTTCTTTGTCTTCATTTTCTACTGCATATTTCATCTCTTCATGGTCTCCTATCCAGTCTCCTTCAAGCATATGGTTTTTTCTCTTTATCTCCTCTTTCCATAGGAGATTATTCTCTTCTTCTTCCAATTGTTTGTCAAACCTGGGGCTGTCAAGCTTTGTTATTTCTGCCTCTACATCTGTTGCAACTTTTTGCTCCTTAGCTACAAGTTTGTGTCCTTCTGCTTCTATCTTCGTATCCTCCAAATGATCTATTTTTGTTGTTGTTACATCAATTTCATCTTCTTCCTCTATGTCTTTTAAAAGACCTACCTCTGTTGCAAACTATAATGCTTCTACTCTTTTCATGTCTTCACGAATTATCTCTTCACCACATCGTTGTCCCACATATTTTATGCTCTTCCATGGGTCCTTCTCTACTGCAATTTCACATTCCACATATTTTCTACCTTCAAATTGGCATGCTACAGCTAGATGTTCTTTCTTTTTTCACTCTTTTCTCTCTTTATTTCTTATCTTTTTTGATTTATTTTCATTTTGAAATGTATGAGCTGCTCCCATATGTTCTTCTTTCCATGCCCCTTCTACCAAAGGGCTGCAACTCTTCTTCTTCTCCTTTGCAACCTTGGTTGCAATTTTCTCTCTTCCCTCTCCATCATTTTGCACAAGGATCTCCTCTTCTTCATTCTTTATATCCATTGCCACTTCTTCATTTTTCTTCTCTATAATTTTCTCAATCACTTCCGTATGTAATTCCTCTTCCTTATCCTTTTCTTTCATGCCTTTTTCCTGACATGTCTTCACTGCAATCTCATCCCTTTTGGCTTTGTTACGCTTCATAGCTTCCAATTGGTCACATTTCTCCAACAACTTGTCAATCCTCTCAATCTTTTATGTCATCTCTCTAAGGAATCCCTTCCTTTTGTACCTTCTCCAGCCATCCCATATGACTGGCTTCCACACATGTATCTTCATCCTACTCACTGCTGCAATCTTTTACATACCCTGCAACAAAAATCTCACCACTATCCTCTACCCAATAAGATTCTGGAAGATGTACCTCTCCAAGACCTCTTCTACCCACTTCCTCTCAATGGAAGAAGTCTGCACACCTTCTACCCAACTTCATCTCTGTTGGAGGATAACCAAAATGATTCTTACAGAATCAATTCTCTCTCATGGCTTCACCACTTCAATCTTCACTACTCTTCACCGTAGGTCCTGGTGCATACTCTACACTCTCAAGATCTTATGGCTCTGATACCATTTGATGCAAGAGGGTACTCCCCTCTTGACAAAAATACAAACAATTGGCAAACAAACTCACCCAACCAAATATACATACATTCACATGGGCATGCTCTGCCTTAATTCCAATACTTAACTATGGCAAGATTGCAACACAAATTTGATTTGTTTTATTGGATATAATTCAGAAAACAAAACAATTCTATTATAAAATTTATCTACATGCACTTGACCATCATTCTCTCCAATATTTGGTTCTATTCTGTGATATGGCCATTGCATTCCTTCTCTTGACAACAAACAACAAATTTTTCATTCTATTTCCTCCTTCTCGCAGCAAACCATCCTTTCAATTCCAATTCATTCTATGTTTGAATAATAAACCCCTTATACTTGGCAGCAAACTCTCTCAATTCCTCCTTTTCTCTATTTTATGTGGCAGCGATCCATGTTCTCTCCCCACTCCTCTTTCATGGATAGAGGGAAAATAAAATTTTCAATATAAACCAGCCTCAAAGAGGCATTTCCAGCACTATGGAATCCAATGTTTTTCCCAAGCATCTTCCCCTTTTCATCAAATCTGAAAAACCAAGTTTGTACAGCCTCATGAGAGGTGTTTCAACTTCCTAATGCATCATCTTCTCCTTTTTTATTTATTATTAAACTTCAACCTTAATTTAGGTATTAAAATCTACCATATTTTATTTTCCTTAATATTCTGCCCACTAACTAATTTTCTTCTTGTTTGGCCAGGGAGCAATTATATAGTGAAAAGGTGAAATTACGGCAAGAATAGAAAATCGTCCGCCACTGCCCATTTTGATTTTTCAATTGGCTTAAAAAGATGTATATGAGATAAATAAAATCCACCAAATATTATCTTATGAGGCCACATACACTATTTGGAAAAAAAATTCCAAATATTTGACTTCAACTATGTGTGGAATCAAGGGCCGCAAGCAAACAATTTTAAACTTCTCATAATTCAATGAAAATTGGCAAGTAGGCTCATAATGATGTCCCAAGGTCCCCTGCAAAGGGATTTTGATCCAAACTTCCAGAATTAAGAGATATTAAAATTTTCGTAAACCGACGACACACTGTTGACATTAAACACCAATTTCTGACATTAATTTCTCTTAAACCGTAAGAGATATGACTTCAATTCTTTTTGCACTTTCAAGATGGTACCTCCAAGAATACCCCTGAAAAAGGATTCTACTCTAGCTCTTATAGATCTTTGGGAATAAATTTTACAAAACTACCTATTGTGCTTCGAAGCCAAAGTACGGCAAAAACTGAAAACTTGCAAATTTTGACTCGCCACTTACTCCAATAGCCAAGAAATGCCAAATAAAAACAAAATCAAAACAAAAATGAAACCCAAACCTCACACTCTATTTTTGGTTGATGCTAATCGCCAGTCCGTCCGGATGCTCCTGCATCATACATGAACCTAGAGACCATACCCACAACATATGAAAGATCAGGCCTCGTATGAGTCAAGTATATTAAACTACCAACTAATTGGTGATACAAGGTAGCATCCATCAATGGTGAAGAACAATAAGCCTCAAGTTTGACCCCTAACATAAATGGAGTTGGTGCATGCTTACAGTCATCCATGTGAAATCTGGAGAGCATATCAAGTGCATACTTGGGTTATGCAATGAAGATACCAGAAGAAGACTGAGTGATATCAATCCCCAAGAAGTAGTGCAAAAGGCCCAAGTCAGACATCAAGAAATGATCATGAAGAGCAATTTTCATTGCTTTGATGGTGGATGAAGAACTCCCTGTTGCAAGTATGGGCCTAACCGGTGTTGTCATTGATGTCAACATACTCCTGTTACATTAATGACAAGGTTTGGATGAGTTGTGTGTTGAGGATATTGAGAAAATTAGTCTCAATCAAGAATAGTGAAGAACAGTGATGACATAAGGTAAAAGTCCAATATAGGATGAGGATCAGAGGATGCAGATTAAAGGGTTTGTAGATATGTGTCTTAAGATGTTGTAGTAGAGATTTCAAAGGTCCACATGAAGATATGAAGAAGTTATGGCGGCTCAAGTGAAACCGGTTCCGACAGATGTTCAGTGATGACAGAGTAATACAGATAGGTCCGGTGAGATCCGGAAATGCATTCTCTAGTTCTGTGGATTTGAGGAAGTCTATGTGGTATGTTAACTCGATTGGTTTGTGATTTGAAGGTCCACAAGTATCTATTCCTTTGTGACAGTAATGGCAGACTGTGTTCTTGAGGTTCTAGATGAAGAAGAGAAGGATTTCAGTAAGTAGAGGAAGTGAGGATGTTCTTGGAGATTCAGGTAAGCTTGTGGAGGTCCTTGGATCGTGCTCAGTTCGTGTTTATGGTTCACATTAAAATTGGGGTCTTAGAAATGAAGAATAACTTTCGGATGATGGTGTACTTTCTGTGACTGGCCGACTGGATGAATTTTACATCTTGCGGATGTTCTTATGGACGTTTGCCGACTTAGATGTTTGTTCCTAAGTTGATGTCATATATAAATAAGCGATTGCGAAGTCATTTAAGTGTGGACTTGTGGAGATGAGTGTGTGGTAGTGAGGAGAAGAGCGAAAGGCAGAGCAGAAGGTTTGGGCTTAAATGGAACTGACTCAAGCATGGTGAAGATGCTATTTACCAGTTCAAGTATGTAATACTTATTCTTTTGTAGACAGTGTGTCTCTTGTAGGCAGTGAGCCTCTTGTGAGCAGTGTGCTCGGGCAGTGAGCCCTGATTGGCATGTGCCATTTTGTTCTTTCTATTCTTCTAACAGAGAATATTTTCTTGGGTTAATCACCCCGTGGTTTTTCCCTTAACCGGGTTTTCCACGTCAAAAATCTTGGTGTCACATGTGTTAATGTGTTTCTGCTCTTAACTTGTTGCATTATGCTTTCATGATTGATTTACTATTATGTTTGTGTGGAGTTAAGTATTTGATGAAGAAGAAAGTTTTGGACAACTGATTCACCCCCCCTCTTAGTTGTCTACCCTAAATCTGATAATTGGTATCAGAGCTAAGTTCCTCTAAAAGGAGCTTAACCACTTGAGGAGATCCAAGATGTCATCCTACAAGAAGGATAGTCTGAAGTTTGATGGAACTAATTTTACTCTCTGGAAAGGTCACATGAAATGTCACTTGCAGTGTATGGGATTTGCATACTGGTCCATGGTTACAAAAGCTTATGTACCTCCACAGGGTGGTCCAACAACCCTAAATGAAATCACATATGCTGAAAACAATCTGCGGACCAAAGAAGCTCTTCTAAGCGCATTATCTGACTCAGAGCTCTCAAATGTTATTGATCTACCAACTGCTTTTGAGATTTGGAATAAACTGAAACTTTTGCATGAAGGAGACCAGTATGTTAAATGTGCAAGGTTACAAAGTCTAAAAGGGAAATTTGAAAAACTGAAGATGAGAGATGATGAAAATATTACCTCTTTTATGCCAAGAGTGAATGAGCTGGTTTGTGGGATTAGAAATGCAGGTGGAACCCTGAGTGAAGATGAGATCGTTGGCAAAGTTCTCAGATCCCTTCCTGCTTCTTATAAAATCAAGGCTTTTGCAATCGACGAATTCAGAGCTCACACAACAGTCACAGGAGATCAATTGGTTGGTAAGTTGGCTGCTTTTGAAATGGCTGAGTTTGGAGATGATCCTCCAAAGACTGAATCTGCATTCAAAGCCAGTGCCTCTGTAAAAGGGAAACAAAGGTTTGATCCAAGAGAAAACTCTTCAAGGAACCTATCATGGTATGAAAAAGCAAGAAAAGACTTGGAAGAAGAAGTTGAAACTGCTCATCTTGAAGCTCTTATTGCAAAAAGACTACCAAGAGGATCCGGTAAGTATGAAGGGAAATTACCTTTTAAATGTTTTAACTGCAATAAAATTGGTCATTTTGCCTCAAGATGTCCGAAAAGATTTTCAAGACCAAATCCTAATAGCCCAAGGTTTCAAAAGAATTGTTACTATGTTCATGAAGAAGATGATAATGAAGGAGTAACAGATGATGAATCAGAGACATGAAACAAATCCAGAAATGAAAGGGTGTTTATTGCCATCAAAGAAGAGGAACCAATATCCTCTGTATCTGTCAATCATAAAGTTGAAGAAAGAGCTCTGGCTACCCAAGTTGAAGCAAAGGATGATTGGGTCATTGACAGTGGATGCTCTCACCATATGACAGGGGACAAGAATAAGTTCTTAAATTTGGAAAAGTATGAAGGAGGAATTGTAAAATTTAGAGATAATTCTGCTAGCAGAATCAGAGGTAGAGGAACTATTTCTCTTGATGGAAAGAACAAAATGGGTAATGTACTGTATGTTGAAGGATTAAAACACAATCTTCTCAGTGTTGGACAGCTGGTGGACAAAGGCTATGATCTCAGATTCAGGAATAGAAAATGCAAGATCTTTGAAAGTTCCAGAACAGAGATTGCATCCGGTACTCAAACTAAAGGTAATATCTTCCACTTGGTTGGTACTAGTAAAAATTGCTTATTTGCTCAAATTGATCAGAGTTGGTTATGGCATAGGAGGATGTGTCATGTGAATTTTGATAATATTATCAAGATAAGCAATACTCACGCTGTAAGAGATCTTCCAAAATTAGTGAAACCTACTAATAGCTTGTGCAAAGAATGTCAGTTGGGTAAACTAAGTAGAGTCACATTCAAAAGTAAGGAATTGTCTTCTACCGGACTGTTGGACTTAGTTCATACTGATCTTTATGGTTCGGTAAGAGTTAGGAGTATCTAAGGTGATAGATACTTCAGGTTGCTAATTGATGACTATTCCTAGATGATGTGGGTAACCTTTCTAAAAGAAAAATCAGAAGCACTTGAGAAATTCAAAATATTCAAGGCCATGGTGGAGAATGAAACCAGATTAAGATTGAAATGTTTGAGGTCTGATAGAGGTGTGGAATTCACATCTGGTGAATTCATAGACTTCTGTGAGAAACATGGAATAAAGAGACAGTTGCCTGCCCCTAGAACTCCACAGCAGAATGGAGTTGTTGAGAGAAAGAACTAGACCATCTAGGAAGCATCTAGGACCATGATGATGGAAGCAAATGTTCCTCAGATCTATTGGAGAGAAGCTGTCAACACTGCAGTTTACACTCTAAATCAAGTTCAAATTAGAAACAATACTGGCAAGACTCCTTATGAACTTTGGTTTGGCATTACTCCCACTGTGAGATATTTCAGAGTTTTTGGTAGCAGATGTTACATTAAAAGGGATGAAGATTTAGGAAAGTTTGATGCTAGAAGTGATGAAGGAATATTCTTGGGTTACTCTACTCAAAGCAAAGCATACCGGTGTTACAACAAGAGACTGAGAAAGATTGTAGAAAGTGTAAATGTGAAAGTTGATGAAGAAATTGAAAGACCCTCAAGAATTCATGAGTATGATGAAGATGATCAAAATGGTGTTTAGATTCAAAGTATCCAAGCCTCTTCTAAGAAACAAAGTCAAGTTGATCTGATAAGTCAGGAAGAAGAGATAAGTCTCAATGAGACTGATCTAGAATTAGAGGTGCAAGAAACTCCCAAAGTTCCAAGGTATGTAACTCTAAACCACTCTGAAGATCATATCATAGGTGACAAAAGCAAAGGGATGCAAACAAGGAGGAGAATTGCTCAAAATTTAGATGAGTATTGTCTAATTTAAAAAATTGAACCTAAGACAGTGAATGAAGCTTGCAATGATGAAAATTGGTCAAAAGCAATGGAGGAAGAACTAATCCAAATTGAGAAAAATCACACTTGGGATCTTGTTCCCAGACCTAGAAACAAGAATGTGATTGGAACCAAATGGGTCTTCCGGAACAAACTGAATGAAGCTAGTGAAGTAATTAGAAATAAAGCTAGACCGGTCTGCAAGGGTTACTCTCAAATTGAAGGAGTTGATTTTGAAGAGACTTTTTCTCCGGTGGCAAGAATTGAAGCAGTCAGATTATTTCTTGCATTTGCTGCCTTTAAGGATTTCTAGGTGTATCAGATGGATGTCAAATTGGCCTTCTTAAATGGTAATTTGGAAGAAGTGTACATTGAGCAACCGGATGGATTTCAATTGTCTGATCATGGTGACATGGTCTGCAAATTGAAAAAGGCACTGTATGGACTAAAGCAAGCCCCAAGAGCCTAGTATGAAAGATTGGATAAGCATCTCTTAAAGATTGGCTTCGCTAAAGGTACTGCTGACAATAATTTGTATTTCAAAATTGATCATGACAATATCTTAATTGTTGAAGTATTTGTTGATGATATCATTTTTGGAGGAAGAGATAGTATGTGTAAAATTTTTGCAAGTCAAATGAAAAGTGAGTTTGAGATGTCCATACTTGGAGAAATGAATTTCTTTTTAGGTCTACAAATTACTCAAACAAAGGAAGGAATCTTCATTTCTCAGTCAAAATATGTGAAAGAATTGTTGTGAAAATTTGGCATGGAAGACTCTAAGCCAATGAACACTCCAATGGCAACTGGATGCAAGTTAAGAAAAGATGATGACTCTCCCAAGGTTGATCAGACAAAATATATGTCAATGATTGGAGGACTGTTGTATCTCACTCAAACTAGACCAGATATTATGCAGGTTGTTGGTCTTGTTGCTAGATTCCAAGCTGATCCTAGAGAATCTCATGTTATGGCAATCAAGAGGATTTTTAGATATCTAAAGGGGATAGTTGAGTATGGGTTGTGGTATCCTAGAGATCATGATTTCTCTCTTCATGCATATACAGACACTGATTGGGCAGAAGATGTGGATGACTGGAAGAGTACCAGTGGTGGAGCTTTCTTTTTGGGGAAGAGATTGGTTTCTTGGTTAAGCAAGAAACAAGAAGCAATATCTATGTCCACTGCAGAAGTAGAATATATTGCTGCAGTAGGTAGTTGTACTCAAGTTTTGTGGATGAAATAAATGTTAAGAGACATCAGAGTGGAGTATGAGGAGCCTATCACAATTTTCTATAATAATTCAAGTGCAACAAACATTTCTAAGAATCTGGTGTTGCATTTAAAGACTAAACATATATCCATCAAGTTTCACTTCCTGAGAGAACAAGTGAACAAGAATGAAGTCAGATTGGAGTTTGTGATTTCTAAGGATCAGATTGCAGACATCTTTACAAAACCTCTGCCTAAGTACTCTTTTGAGTATCTAAGGGAGAAGTTAGGGGTTATTGCCCCTCCGGTGATAAACTAAGATGCACTAAGGTGCATCAGTCCGGTGCATATCACAGTCACATCTCATGGTCCAGACTGATGATGGGGAGCTGCTACTCAGGGGGAGCAGCAGATATGATTCTGAGGTGGTAGAGTTGCAAGTATGAGCCCTTTGCCATTAATGTCAAAGGGGGAGAGAAGACATGTGAAAAACAAGTGGTTGCTAATCAAAGGGGGAGCAATAATGGGAGAGAAGAAATGTAAATGGTGGTTGCTGATAAGGGAAGTTGTGACGGTAAAGAAAAGTTCTTGTCTTGATGGTCAAAATAGTTTTTCACATCATATGTTGCCATCAATGACAAAGGTGGAGATTGTTGCAAGTATGGGCCTAACCAGTGTTGTCATTGATGTCAACATACTTCTGTTACATTAATGACAAGGTTTGGATGAGTTGTGTGTTGAGGATATTGAGAAAATTAGTCTCAATCAAGAATAGTGAAGAACAATGATGACATAAGGTAAAAGTCCAATATAGGATGAGGATCAGAGGATGCGGATTAAAGGGTTTGTAGATATGTGTCTTAAGATGTTGCAGTAGATATTTTAGAGGTCCGCATGAAGGTATGAAGAACTTATGGTAGCTCAAGTGAAACCGGTTCTGGCAGATGTTCAGTGATGACAGAGTGATACAGATAGGTCTGGTGAGATTTGGAAATGCATTCTCTAGTTTTGTGGATTTGAGGAAGTGTTGAGGAAGTCTATGTGGTATGTTAACTTGATTGGTTCGTGATTTGAAGGTCTGCAAGTATCTATTCCTTTGTGACAGTAATGGCAGACTATGTTCTTGAGGTTCTAGATGAAGAAGAGAAGGATTTCAGTAAGTAGAGGAAGTGAGGATGTTCTTGGAGATTCAGGTAAGATTGTGGAGGTCCTTGGATCGTGCTCAGTTCATGTTTATGGTCCGCATTAAAATTGGGGTCCTGAAAATGAAGAATAACTTCTGGATGATGGTGTACTTTCTGTGACTGGCCGACCGGATGAATTTTACATCTTGCAGATGTTCTTGTGGATGTTTGCCGACTTAGATGTTTGTTCCTAAGTTGATGTCATATATAAATAAGGGATTGAAAAGTCATTTAAGTGTGGACTTGTGGAGATGAGTGTGTGGTAGCGAGGAGAAGAGCGAAAGGTAGAGCAGAAGGTTTGGGCTTAAATGGAACTGACTCAAGCATGGTGAAGATGCTATTTACCAGTTCAAGTATGTAATACTTATTCTTTTGTAGATAGTGTGTCTCTTGTAGGAAGTGAGCCTCTTGTGAGCAGTGTGCTCGGGCAGTGAGCCCTAATTGGCATGTGCCATTTTGTTCTTTCTATTTTTCTAACAGAGAATATTTTATTGGGTTAATCACCCCGTGGTTTTTCCCTTAACCGGGTTTTCCATGTCAAAAATCTTGGTGTCAAATGTGTTAATGTGTATCTTCTCTTAACTTGTTGCATTATGCTTTCATGATTGATTTACTATTATGCTTGTGTGGAGTTAAGTATTTGATGAAGAAGAAAGTTTTGGACAACTGATTCACCCCCCCTCTCAATTGTCTACCCTAAATCTGACACTCCCTATGATCAACAAGTAATCAACATAAAGGACAAGAAATAGGAGTGAATCATCTTACTACAAAATATAGACATTGGGATCATAATGGCACCGAGTGATCCCAACCATGAGAAGGAAGGAGTCCATCTTGGCATACCAAGCCTGAGGGGCCTGTTTGAGGCCATAAAGAGACTTCCAAATATTACAAACAAGTGAAGGATCCTGAACAAACCCCTATTCTTGTCCATATATATTGCCTCCTGAAGGTCACCATGAAGAAAATCACTCTTCACATCCATCTGATGAACTTCCCAATGATGGATTGCAGCAATAGCAAGGACAAGTTGAATGGAATTCATTTTGGCAACTAGGGAAAAATTCTCAAAGTAGTCAATCCCAAGAACCTGGGATAATCCTTTGGTGACCAGGCGAGCCTTATACTTATCAATTGACCCATCTATAGCAAATTTTGTTTGATAGACCACTTGCATCAAACAAGTTTCCTTCCCTTAGGAAGGGGGATTAAATCCCAAGTATGTTTCCTCTCCAAGGAATTGAACTCTTCTCACATAGTAGCATCCCACTTAGAGATACCAAAAGCTTCCTAAAAGGACCGTAGATTAGAAGATAAAGAAATGAAGAGATGTGGAGCCTGTTGAAACTGTGACCTTATTCTTCTAGCATCTAAAGGATCACCAACCCAATCACCTGTTGAATCCAATGTTTGACGAGCCCAAAGAGGCCCAGTAGGAGAGTCTAGAGGAGAATCATCACCCTCTGAATGATGACTGGGAGAAGAGGAAGATGAATCCTCATCATCGTCGTCACCATCTGAAGTGGAGGAAGAAGACTCCTCATCAAGATCAGGATGATTAAGATCCTCAGAAGAACTATCAGCATGTCATAATGTCTCCAAAGTTATAGTAGATAGACAAGTGGTAGGAGAAGAACTAAAAACATCCTCTACAAAATAAACACTCCTCTTAATGAACAACTCATGAGTGGTAGGATGAAGAAGCTTGTAGCCTTTGACACCATCTAGATACCCACCAAATATGAAAGGCTTACTTTATGGATCCATACCCTTGCATTTTTCTACTGGAATGTGGGCCCATGTAAGAGAACTAAACACTTGAAAGTGCCTTACTGTGGGTTTCTAACTGGTCCAAGCTTGAAAAGGAGTGAACCCCTACATAACTCGATGAGGAACCAGGTTCTAGATGTAACACGCATATTTAATGGCCTCTACCCAATAGTGAGTTGCTATTGACCTAAAGTGAATCATACAGTTATACATTTCTTTCAAGGACCTATTCTTTCACTCTGCGACACCATTCTGCTATGGACTATATGGAACTGTGTGCTGAAGATCAATGCCCTCTAAGGCACAAAATTGCTCAAACCTCTGGTTGACATATTCCCCCCATTATCTGTATGTAGATATTTGATGGCCTTCCTAGGCTGTTTCTCTACAAAAGGTTTAAAGTCTTGAAAAGACTCAAAGACCTTAAACTTTTGTTTGAGAAAATATACCAATGTGTATCTACAAAGATCATCAATGAATGTTAGAACATATCTAGCCCTACTAAAAGAAGGATGTGAAAATGGGCCTGCCAAGTCACTATGTACCAACTCTAGAGGCTGTGTGGCCCTCCATGCTTTATCTTTATCATATTTATCTTCATGATGCTTACCAAGAATGCAACCTTAGAAAACTCCATCAAAAAACTGAATCGAAGGAAACCCTAAAACCATGTCTTGTTGACTGAGTTGCTGCAAGTAGTGGTAGTTCAAGTGACCAAATCATTGATACCACATACAACTAACTGCATCTGAGTAAGTGAGTAAAGCAAGTGAAGGAGAATTAGAAACAAAGTGAGAAAAGTGATACAGTCTAGACTGATGATCAACTTTCCCCATAGCAATTGTAGACCCATTGTGCATCTCATTGATTACCACTATGTTTGGAGTGAACTCAACCTGCTTTCTAGAGTCAATGTGAGTGATATAATAAACAGACATGAGATTAGTTGACAAAGATGGAATGCAGAGAACATCGTGGAATGTTTCTTCACCTACGTCAACAAACCCTCTCCCATGCACCTCAATAGGAGCGTCATCACCGAATAAAATAGATGGCATGGAACATGACTCCAAGGAGGCAAAACTACCTTGCGATGAAGCCATGTGGTGTGAATTACCCAAGTCAATAATCCATAATTTTGGTTGTGAAGCAACAACAACTAGGGTCTTGCCCTTTCCTTTCCCCTTGTTAGAATTAGTGGCCTTTGTAGACTCTACAGATGAAGCATGTTTAGCTGAATCTAGAACCTTAATGTTGTTCTTTTCAACAAGATGAGTTAGATGAGCTATTTGATTTTTCAAACATTTGTGCTAATCATGTCAATATTTTTGACAAAAGGAACACTTAATCTTTTCCTTCTTATATTTTTCATCTTTAGAGGAAGAAGATTCAATGATCGACTTAGTTGGTTTATGTTCTTGTTTCTTTTATGTTTGGTTCTTTTGTTTCTAATCCTTCTTATTAGACCCTTTCTGATCTTTAGTGCCCTTCTTTGCATCCAAGGCATGAGATTTAGAAGGTTTCAAGGTACCCATTTGAATCAACTTGTCCCACTCCTTTGTAAGCTCATGAGCAAAATCATCTAGAGAAGGCATTTTGTATGTAGATCCTAGGGCACACTTTGTAGCATGGAAAGTAGAAACAAAAATTGAGAAGTTAGGACCAAGTTTGGAAAGAATACTTAGAAATAATGGCTTATCTTCTTTTTCAATCCCACATTGTTTCAACTATAATCTAATGGACTTAAGTTTGGTGAAGAAGTCCTATATAGTATCAAAACTTGAAGGACTTAACTCTATTAGCTCATTCTCCAACAAATGACCTTTGATTTCATCTTGAACATCAAAGAGATTAGACACTATTGTCCATACACCATTAGGTGTTGTTGCAACAGACTCAACATGAAAAAGAAAATATGGAGATATAGACATACATAGAGTCCCAAAATCTTCATCACATTTGTTAAACCACTTAGTCTTATCTACATCTATAGTAGGTTTCGTTTCAAGCCCCATTGTTACTCTATACAACCTTTACCTCTTTAGATAGATTACCATTTTAAATTTTCATTGAAAGTAGTTGTAGGGTGTGAGTATTGGAACTATTTTTTGATCCATTTTAGTGCAAAAAATAGATTTTTGTTGTAGTTGTTGTGGTGCGGAAAGTAGAGAAAGCAAACTCAAGAAATCACACAAGAGACACCCCCCTTTTCACTCAATCAAAGATCCCCTGAGAAAATATAATTTTGGTACTTTATATTTAGTGCCAATTAGGTCCAATGGATTGGAAATGAAAAAATCTAAACTTTTGAAGAAAACAACACTCAATTTCGAGTTACCGATCAAAAGTTATTACAATATTACTTTTCCAGCAATAATGGCTTATTTAAAAAATTATGATTTACTATGTGCAAGATCTATTTTCTATATATAAAAAATAATAGATACCCACAAAGTTTTTTGATGCTACGAACAAAACCCAGAAAGGGTTTTCCCTCTTGATGTGTAGAAGATGTAAATCTGATACAAAAAATAAAAACGCATCCACATATGAGCTTCAAACCCCCATTCACAACTTTATCAAACAATCTCCAAATATGATGAAACAAAAGTTATTCTCGACTTTTATTAGCATCCCAGATGCATTAGAATAGCCAAAATGATGCCAGTATAAATAGAATGCTTCAATCAACCAAATTTAGAAAATACAAGAATATTGAACCCCAAAGGTTAAAACTTTCCATCAAACTTTTATGATTCTCTAGATCATCTAAAGATGTAAGAGAAGAGCATACTAGGTTTTCGGGAATCCTACATGAAAAGCTTATTATCCCCCCCCCCAAACTCTCAAAATATGAATCTAATCTTGCAAAACATGCTTTGGTACCATGTTAGAATCTATGAAAGCATATTACAACCTAGAATCGAAATGAAAGAGTTAGAATCAAATTCTAAATGCAAAATAAATGAAATCAACATAATAGTGATATTGAGAGATTTGATGTAAATTCTTGAATGGCACAATAGCATCAAGAGATATCTATAGCTCCAACATATGAAAATACAAGGAAGGTAGCATGTTTATATAAGCTCAAGGAGAGGGAGGAGGTGGCAAGTCCAAGCAATAAGGAGTGACCACAAAGCGGTGCTAATAAAAGAAAATGTAACTCACATGGAAGAGGATGACACCTCAACACCCAGTCACTTAGGTAAACATGATTTATGAACCTAAACAAGCTTAATTAAAGTGTAGGAAAAACCTAGAAAAATAGGAAATAAATACCCAACTAGGAAAATAAAAACCTACACTAACACTTCCATCTTTTGTAGGGTTGCCCTGTTGTGTGTTAAAATTTTAATTCACAGCCATGCTTTCAATGTTTGTGCTTTCACACCAATGGTTGTGTTGTTTTTTTGTATATACCTTCTCGTTGTGTCATGCTTTGTTGTCAATACGTCTATAGTGTTTTGTTTACCCTTGGTGTGTTTGCCTTTTGGTCTGCCTAGAGACAATTAGTTCTTGCTATGCTTGCAAAAGGCACACATCCCCAACCAGAGCCACTGTTGGGACTTCATTTTCCAACAGTAAAAATTTACAAAAGTCCTTGTTTTTGTCCTCAGTGTTTGCCTAAATTTGCAATGCATAAATTTGAAAAAAAATCAAGTATGTGAAAATCCCCTTAAAAGTTCTTGAAAATCCATGTGTTTTCTCTTCCTAAAGTATTCAAAAAGCCCCCAAGTGTTTGAAATCAAACAAATTTATTGCCTTTCAACACTTTCAAAGGTTCCATTTCCTTCTGATTTGCTAAGAGCTTTGGGAGAAGGGCGAGGGGAGTGCGACATCGGTGGTTCCAAAGTTCATGGAACCGTTGATTCACCGAAAATTGTTCATGATGAACCAAAGTTTCCAATAAAGGGGCGTAGCCAAAGATGAAAGAAAAATAAATGAAGGCGAAGCCAGCATGATTCCAAAGTTCATAAAATTCTCAATTTGTCGAAATGGCAAAAAGGAGGTGAAAAATTAGAAAGAAAAGATGAAGCAAAGAGTTCATGAATGTACAAGTTCGCTAAAATGGCAAAATGGTGAAAAGGAGGTAGACATAGAACAAAGATAAAACTGCGAATAGTTCAAAGAAATCCCAAGCCACTGAAAAGGCCATGTAAAGATAGAAACAAAGAAAATTAAAGAGACAAAAGCAAGAGAGTTTAAAAATTCATAAAAGGCTTGATTTGGCGAAAGAGAGAGCATAGATAAGAAGAGAGTTAAAAAAAAGAATAGCCAAATGATGTGTAACATCTTAAAGGTTATTAAATGTTCAAACACATTTTTTAAGTGTTGTTTCATGAGCTTTTTGCAATTTGAAGTCTACAACTTTTTCCAAGACACCATGAACACCCAGATTGACTTGTTTGAAAGAAGATGCAGATTGATTGCAAGGTACAGGTAGATGACGGGTGGGTGAATGGATTAATTGTAGTAGGTGGGCATTTTAGGGTTTTCCCACCCATAATTTGTGAAGACAAAAATGCTATATATATGTGAAACATAGATGTTTTAAGGGTTGGTCACTCAATGGTCATCTTTCCAGAAGCTTTCTGGTGGAGGGAGTTTTCTAGGGTTTCAATCCATGCCAGTTCTTGCTAGTGGGATCAACATGTTTGTAAATAAATATGATTCATATTGTAACTATTGTTTTGTAATAGAATGTCTCTATTCTTTTTGTATGTTTTTATGGAATCGTTTGTCGTAGCATTGTATTTTCTCTTGCCACATTTGTTGGCATGCTTGTAATACAAATTTGATGATGTCACAACACTCTAATTCATTACAAGCATTTGTGATGGTTATTTATGTATTGCATATGGATTCTTATTGTATGGAAATGGATAAATAAGTATTCTCTTTTATTTGATCTGGCAAATCTAGGATGCATTTCTCATGCATAACTCATTTTCCTTCAATTTCAACTTGTTGTTTCTTGTTGGGAATCATGGACTCAGTTGCCCAACAAATTGGCACTGGTCTTGAAAGCTCATGGTTAGTCATATGCCTTCAATGAACAAATCATTCACCAGTAGCTTAGGAGTAGAAGTAGGATTTTTTTAGATTTGTATGCTATTCATGATTCAATATAATAACCAGGGATAAATCTGAAGCAATACCAAATAGTTAAAATCTTTAATGAATCATGTCATGCATGTTTGCATCTTACCGTGCTATGTATGAAATGTCAAATGGATTTATCTTATGGGAATATAAGAAATGTGATAAATGGGTGCATGTGCAAGACATATAATCAACTATATTGAGGTTTGTAGGTGGCTGATTGTTCTTGGTTGAGTGAGAGTGTTTGCAACCAAGTCAATGGGTTGGGTTTAGCCACTAATTTTTAGTTGTTCATTTGGTTCATACCTTAGAGAATACCCTCCCGAGTTTAAGTTGAGATCGAAGTGAAGGAGAGAAAACCAACTCTCATTCATTGGCCTTTAACCCTCCATGGTCTATTGATGGGCAAGTTTTACTTTCATAAATGGCAACCCTGGCCTTGAAAGTGAATTTATGTCCTGGGAAGTGGAGCAGTAGTTTTGGGACCCAACAACGTGAAAGGAATTTTGTCATTCATCATTTGATATTATGGTCTCTTATTGCTTTGTAAAATATGTATTAATTCAATACCTTTGATGTCCTTATTTGTAAAATGTGTATGATGTTAATGTTGATGGTGTTTTGTGCTAATTCAGACTCTTAGAGGTGATGCAATTCAATATTTGTTAGTGTAATCAACCCTGAAGTCATAACTCTATATGGTTGTTATAATGGTCTTCATCATTTTTACTTAGCTTAGAAATATTTAATTTTATAAGCATGATTTCTTATCATTTGGGCCAAATATTATCATGGTCTTATTGGGTATTCATACCCCTTTTTGTAATTTTGCATGTGGATATGTTGTTTAGTAGTGTTATGTCATTTTCTTTAGTTGTTTTGTATGGGCTTGGCCATTTCCTTTCATGGTATGTTCTTGAGAAAGTATTTTCCACTTTGCAAGGGCTTGGACCACTTTCTAAGGCATTGGATAACTCTCTGCTTGGCCATTGTGGAGCCCAAGTATGCCAAAATACTTGGTCCAAACCATTTTTAAACAACACACAAAATAAGGGAGTTATGCCCCTTCGATAGTTAGTTGAAAGCTTATTGTCCCTACCTTGTGAAAAAAAATTGTGATAGTCTAATGAAAATTACCTCTTAGACCCTAAATTTTGAATTGTTGAGCTTCGGGAGTTTATATTTGTCATGGGGTTTTACATTTTGGCAAGTGCACTTTGGACCCCCAAGTTTGAAATGTATACTACAATCTGAACCCAGAAATCTAAATGCCCCTATTTAGAATTTAGTCTTGGCTTGGAATCTGGGGATTTCCAAATGCATTTTGGACCCCAAGGTCTGAAATGCACTCTAGAGATCAAATTCCCAAGCCCAAATTACCTTCCTAAAGGAGTTCAGGTTTGTGTTGGGAAACTTATATAATGTTAGTTGCACTTTGCTAATCAACCTTCGAAGGCTAAGATTAATGTTCATCGGATCAAACTTCTCTTAGATTTTTTTTATAAATTACAAAATGTTTTCTAAAAACCAAATTCTAAGGCCCAAAGCCTATGATTATTAGTGTAGATCAAACCTGGAGGTACGAAAGGCTTTTCTAGGGTGTTGTGGTTCAGACTCCAAAGTCCAAACTATAGTTTGCAAGTTAGACTCCAAAATTTGAATAATCTATTATTTGATGTTTGATGTTTAGAGGAGGAAGTGAGTTTGCATGTTGTGGTTTGTGACTCAAACTTTGAAGTCCAAGGTCTTGCAATGTCAATCTAGAAGTTTGATCAATCTATGGAGGTTGCAAAATGCTCTCTAAGGGCCAAAGTCTAAGTGTTTACGAGCTCATGCAACTTGAACTCTAAAGTAAAAGATTTACATAAGGGACTCTAAATGAAATTATGTAGCTTTCCCTCTAAATCCTGAACTATTGTAAATTGGCCTTAAACTTATTGAATACTGATATTTCTAAAGAATATCTTTTTGACTGAGAAGTAGGGGTTTGTCCCTTAGTAAAGAAACCATGATATTCCTCCAAATATTATTGCTTGAGTCAGTCATGACATTTTAGTTCGTGGTGTAGTTAGTATTTCACTTGTGTCACCATGTGTAGTGCATTATTAAGCATGTCAAGTGTGTCGTCATGTTTCCCCATGAAACCTTGTACATGTAGTAGTAGTGCAATGCATGCTCAATTTCATATTTGTATCATGAAAATTTTGTACATCTAGTTATTTTCTATTAATGTCACAGGTGAAATCTTGGGGCATTACATTTGGTAAGAGAGACCATGTTGCAACATTAGGAGCTCTAGGTCATGTGTTTGATAGTGTGTTGTTGGTTGTGCAATTCACCTTGTGTGTGTACATGCAACATGGGTTGTTTCCTGATACGTTCCCCTTTCTTGTGCATGCCAATAGAATGCATGGTTGTGGATTTTTCTAGATCCTTGTGCATGTTGAGAATCTATCTTTTGTGGGTGTCATACCTTCTTATTGCCTTGGATTCCTAGTAAGGTCCCTGGTGGTGTGTTGAACTAGTTGCTAATCCTTGCAAGTTCTTGTGAATGAGTTATCTTTGAAATGTTTGTTTGGAATGCATCTTGTTTATTCTATTATTATCTTCCATGCCTCCTAATGTTCTAACTTTAGTGGATCCTCTGATGGTATGTTATAAGCACTAGGGTCATGTTACTAAGTGGTATGAAGGTGTATGTCATGTCATTTAGATAAGATTCCCTAGCTACATGGGTTTCCTAACATTATGTAGGGTATGGGGGTGTGATAGTCGGTGCATTAGCATATATTTCTTAGATTTAGTATATGATAACTCTTTTCCTATTCTTGAACTATGTTACTCTTTATGAGAACCTATGCCTCAAAGGCTACTCATGCAAATAAGTAACATGGACCATTTGTGATTATGGTAAAACTAAGCCTTTAGGTGTGGTATTTGAGTTTGTTCTATAGGTGTCTTGGAGTAATCTTGATCTAATCTCATGTTCGTTAGCTCTGTGATTCCTAATGCATGTGATGTGATTGTTTTCCTCTATGTTCTTGGTCATATGTTTGAGTTTGAGTGGGTCGGTTCTAGAAGTGGCTTATAAGGCCTAGATCTTTATCTATGTCTTTTTAGATACCCCTTGCAGGCAGTATATATTTAAGGAGTGTCCTTGGTGGTGTGAGTAGTATGCAATATGGTGATTTCTTGGATGTCTTCCATGTGGTTGTGTCTTGTGACCTAACTAGGTGCTTATCATGTTGCATAATGTGCATGTGGGTAGATGAAAATAAATCATTGCATTAAAGGAGTTGCTTGATGGATAGGATGGAATCCCCTGTTGTGTGCTCCTTATCTATGATGTTTGAATGATTGAGCTTGTGGTGATAACCATTTGAGTATGCTTCCATGAGGTGAATTTTACATTATGTGATCTTACATTCATATTAATTGTGCTACAATTTATGTATACCATCATGTGGAACAAATGTTTGGTATTGATAGGGTAGAATGATGGGTAAAGACTTAAACACCTAATTGAATTCTTCTTATTGTGTGCCATTATTTGATGAAATTTTATTGATTAAATGAATGTCTTTACTGTAAGCTAGTGTATTCTAGTATGATGTTGGACAATATAGCACTCCATGGTGTGCATTGTGTTGTGATACACCACCATGTGAATGGGAATAATATTATTTTTATTGTATTTATTGCCTGGTATGTGAATATAGTAGTGAGCTAGTAAGCTTTCCTTGATTCATTGTGATGCTCTTAAATATAAAATTTTGTTTGGATTCCACTTATATATATTTGGAAAGGTCAAGTCTAATTAATGATTGAGTGAAATTCTTAGAAAATATTCTAATGATTTATCACATAATATTTTATAAGCAAGTTGTTTCAAACACTAAGTAATGAATGGGAAAAAGAATTTGTGTTTTGTGTTAATTTGTTAATGTGAAAATCCCATTGTGTGTGTACATGCGATGTGTTGTGAGCACTTAGTACATGATTTGTGTATCCTTAGGCTTGTGATACATGGTATCCACCCTTGCATTGTGTGCATAGATGCAAGTATGGTGGAGTACTACTTGTATGTCTATCAATTTGTATACTCTATTGAGAGGCAACCTTGGGGTTGATGACCTCAACATGTGTGGAGTTAAGTAGAAGCAAGGAAAACTTAGGAAACTATGGTGATATGATGTTGCATTGGTTAGGGTGGCCCTACTGACCATAACTTTCTACATGAGAATACCTCATACTTCTCCTTATTGAAAGGACCCTTGAGCAAGGTAAACTTTAAGAACTAACCCCTAGAAAATTGTATAGAAATCCTGGCAAATCCCCTATGTTGCGATATAATTGACATGGAAATTTGTTCCAAAAATTGAACCAAAGTCATAGAGAGGGTGGCTAGTTTATGTCATAATATAATTTTAAAATAAATTATGGATGATTTGAAACCCAAAATTCATTCTTATTTTTAATCAGATTGGCGAATGAGGACCTAATTTTTCCATAAAATATTAATTTAGTTGGAAAAATAAGGCTAAGTTTTTGCTAATCTTTTAATTGAGGTGGCGAATATAGGCAACATTTCTTTTTTTTTTAATTGAGGGGTGAATTAATCTTGAATTGCCAACAATTTTTTAATTGAGGTGGCAAATTAACACCTAATGTAATATAAATTTTTAATCGTGGTGGCGAATTAAAACCTAATGTAATATAAATTTTTAATTTTGGTTTTGTACTTTTGGTTTCCAATTAATACTAATTTGAAAGTTTTATTTAAGAAAAAGGTGTAGAGCACCTATATAGGCAACATTTCTTTTTTTTTAATTGAGGGGTGAATTAATCTTGAATTGCCAACAATTTTTTAATTGAGGTGGCAAATTAACACCTAATGTAATATAAATTTTTAATCGTGGTGGCGAATTAAAACCTAATGTAATATAAATTTTTAATTTTGGTTTTGTACTTTTGGTTTCCAATTAATACTAATTTGAAAGTTTTATTTAAGAAAAAGTTGTAGAGCACCTATATTATATTAATATCAAAAGTCATCAAAAATTACATCGAAGGGATCCACAAGCCAGAAAGGGTACTACGGCCACCATGAAAGCATATAGGGATAAGTTGTTATAATTAGATAAGTAAAAAACAACATACGCTTAACACCAACCAAAGTTAGTGCTAAAATCAAGAGAACACATCAAATAAAACCACACTAGCACAAGACACCCTTAATCAGGGTCTTGAGAATTTGTAGTGTCATCAACAAGAGGAACCAACATATTAGCATTTGCGGGATGAGGAGAAACATATGGTGGATGCATTCACAAGAATTAAATGACATTAAAAATCTCTTTTACATGAACATCGAATCCCAATGGTAACTAAAATTTATGCATTTCCAACACCAAATTCAAAGCATTCTTGTAGCCAAAATGAAACCCCTTTTGGAGAGTTGGATGGAAAATAAACCACCCAGAGGAACCTTGCCTTCATACATGTCATAGTTTTCCATCGCCAACTGGAGTTTTTCTATAGTGACAAGATATTGATGAATGTATGAGAAGGTCATAGTTTCCATGAAATTTACTTCCTACACCATATCCATCGTGTTGGAGAGAAATATGGAAGCAAGCTCTGAGTAGAGAAGCACCTGCAGGAATTCCTGCAATAAACCATCACCAACCACACAGTGTATTGCAAATTCAACCAGAACACAGTCAAAGTCAAAAACCTTCTACAATTTGGTGGTCATAGGCCCCAGATTCCCTGGGTTCCCATTTCTAGGGATGGATAAGAATATAGAAGTTTTTTTATAACATTCTTCATGGTTATGTAGAGAGAGCAGGAAAAATATGAGGGCGGGGAATAAAGTAATAGGGGAAAGTTGCAATTGAAAACCCAATAGCCAGTGATGATATTTGAAGGGAATGTTGCCATTAATAGACACGTGTATTACTGGATCTCATGCATGATAGATGGCAGGAAATAAGATATCAAAGATTGAAAACATAAATGGGAATTTACACCCAAAACAATCACAAGAAAAGATGACATTGAGCAATACTGATTTGAAAGTTGTGTGTGTATATCTTGCATCACATTGGTGCGATACTTTTTTTTGAAAAGACCTCAGAGCACATCATCAAGATTTACAATCAATTTAAGATAAATTTAAAGAAAAGTTGTACCATACTACCATCCATGAGATTGTCATTTATAACATTTGCATTTAATTTTGCACACCCAAACTATCTATCTGAATGCTTTTTGAGATGTGTACAAATAATATCTAGACATTTGTAATATTATGTCCAAGCCAGAAGGCCATCCTTTCACTCAAAGTATCACATGGATGTGATTACTGTATTAAATTTAAATAAAACATTCATTCAAAAAGAAAAAAAAATGCAAGCATGCATGAATATAAATTATAATAATGTCCGTGCTAATTGATTATATTGACTATATTTTCAAAGGAAGAATCAGTTGGAAATTATAAAAAGTAAATACATATTTCAAATTTTGGAGAAATTGTTTGTAACAGAGTTTATTAATCAAGTTCATGAATTTTCCAATTATCTGGGTTGCTTGTATTTGACATTGGTTGGTAATCATCCTCATGTTCTTCATCTTGTCATTCAATTGACTCCTCTGTGTTGTCATCAAAGTTAGTTGCGCTCATTTTGTAGGACGACCCCTATGAAACTTGTCTATTTCGTAGCCTACACTCTAAGTTTGCATTTTGAGGCAAGTTTTCATGATCTCATATGAAGTCATTCGACACCTAAGAATAGATTATAACATTCCCCTAGGTTAGTTCCTTGAAGTTTGTGAAATTGACTAGGTTATAAGCTCGTCAAAATATCTATTTTTGACCGCTTTAGGGTGTTAGGAATTTTTCATAGTTTACATGCAGGAGCAGTCAAAAACCTCGCCCTTACATGTAGCACGTTTATTCATATGCATGGGCGGTCAAAACCACCGCCCAAGCATGTTGTCCTTTGTTTCATATGCAAGAACGGTCAAATTGACCGCTCGTGCATGTTTTTTCATTTTCCTGTGTTCGGGCGATCAATATCCTTGCCCATGTATTTTGATTTTCTTGCATGTGTTTAAGCGGTCGAAACCACCACTGATGCATCTCCTAGTTCTCTTCAATTTTTGACTCATGTGTAATAAATGCATGTTTAAGTGATATATTTTTGTTTTAAATAGGTTTTGTAAAACCTTTTTCTTGGTTATTTTGCATCTACTTTCATGTTTAAGCCATCTCTGAAGTTGATTAAACCACTAAAATAACTGATTTGGGCAGATTTTGACAACGATTTTGCTTAGGGTTTCCTGTTTATTTCTCAGTGCTTATACCGGATAAGTTTCATTTTTTTCTTCTTCTCTTTGATTAGGGCTTGTGTGAAGGACGAATTTTTATATGTGATTTGTAAAATCATTTGTTTTTGTTAAAATGTCATTTCTGTAAAAATCTAATAGTTGTTTTTAGTCTTTCCTTCGTCGTTGAAAAAACCCTAATTAAATTTCATTTTTCTTTATTTTCTATTTCGTTTTTACCCTAAGCGTCGTCGAGGGGTTTTTTCTGCCCATGTCAAATCACTTAGGTTTTTCTTTAGGTTTTTCTTCAAATGCAGGGGTGGTGATTTTCATCACCCCGCATGTTGTTTGTTTATTGATATGTATTGGTGGTCAAAAACCTCACTGATACATCTATCCTACCCCTACATTAACTTTGTATTGTATATACCCACATGTATAAGCGGGAAAAACTACCGCTTTAACACTTACAATGCTTAAATTCATAAATGCAAGAGTGGTCGAATTGACTGCCTTTGCATCTATAAAAAAAAAGTTTTTACCCTCACATGTAAGGGTGGTCATTTCAACTGCTCCTACATGAAGCTCAGTTTTTAGACCTACCTGCAAAGGCGATCAAATCCACCGCCCATACACTCAAATGCAATTTACCCTATATGCAGGAACAGTCAAATTGACCACCCGTACATAAAACCCTCAAATTTTTCCTAACACTAGTAATTTTTACAAAATGATGCCTTTAGCCCACTTTCACCTAATTTCTTGACTTGCGCACCCTCAAGCCCTTTCAAGTGTATTCCTATGTTCGTGATCATCAATTCATAGTGTCCCTAATTTGCCAAATTTTCCCCTAACTATGAGATCATGAACTTTTGTAGTTTCATCAATTAGCTATGATCGACACCTTTTCTAGTGTTCTCTTCAAAGCTGATGTCAGAAGCATCTCCATATAAAGCTAAGACCATGAAGTACAAATACCAAGGGGTTTTCCCTATCACTTTAGTACAATCCAATGTTGATGAGATCAGGGATACAGAGATAGGACATGTGGATATGGCAGAATTTGTGGAGAGAACAAAACAAGCTAATCCTCCCCACTATATGCAGAAGATCATTAATAGCAATATACACCTAGTAGCATCTTTTCCTGTTGCAGCTCATAATCCAGAGTTTGTTCTCCAAGTGGTGAGCCACTATAACAAAGATACTAGAACTGTAACAAATTCTAAGGGGAATGTTATCATGAGGCTAGATGTTGAATTCTTTGAAAAGATTTTCATGTGTCCACCTACAGAGAATGTTGCGGAAATAGACTTTGCTAGAGGTCAGAAGGATTTTGATGTTGATGTGGAATATGCAAAGAAACATATTAATAGCAAATGGTTGAAAACTCCTTGGAGCAATCTATCAAGATGGCCCAAGGAACTCCCGAGGAGTGATTTTTTAGAAGAAGTGAGTGATCTAATCACTTTGTTGAGCAGAGTCAAAGGTCTTCCTTCTTCCTCTAAATTTCATGAATGGATGTACACCTACATCAAGGTTATTCTTAGAGGGCAATAGAAGATATTCTAGGGGGAGCAAATCAACAATGCTCTACATGATCAGTTGCTTAAGGTCAATACTACTTTTAAGTTCTATATGAGCTCATATTTGGTATATGCAGCCGCATCCATGAGGATATTTCTAGGTCTTACCCAAGATGGGGATCAGAGGCTAGTGCCATTTTTTCAATATTATCCACAAATAACTCTAAAAGGATCTATTCACCATTTCTGGAGGGTGAATGATGCCTTCTTTTCAGTTTGTATGTGCTTATGGAATAGTGAGCTAGAACAAAAGAGAGTATCTGATGAAGCATGGGAAGTTGTTAATTCTTTTGGTTGTTTGTTTCTTTAATTTCCTACTTTTTCTTATTTGAGAGTTGGATATTATCCAAGTTACCCATATATGTTGCCTAGATATCCAAGTGATAAGGTGATTCTAATGGAATTATGCAGACAACTAATTATTGTACATAATAAACAAATGGAATTGAAAAAGTTAGGGATTAAGTTTCATGTGGAGACTGGAAGATTTTCAATTCAATCTGCTACTAAGGCAAAGGCATTTGAAGTAGAGATGCAACTGGTTACAATGAAACAATTCAAGAAGAGGAATCACTTTGATTTCTGAAGAGTACAGGACAAGATTAAAAGGAGATCAGTGTTTCATGTTCCCATGGTAGAAGATATTTGGGCTGATTTGAGGACCCAAAATGAGATAAGAAAATTGGATTACTGCACGTTGCATCTGAGTCAGATAGAAGAACTAGGGTTAGCTGATGTTCTAGAAGGTATGGAAGATGAGGGTGATGTTCTAGACCCCAAGTATAACATTGAAAACATTAAAGCTTCAGCATTGTCAGAAATCAAGTGGTCAGTGAAAGAAGAGACTTCCCTTAGGAAAAGATTTCAACCTATACTAACTAACACCAATAAATGGTTGCAGAGCAAGGGTCTCAATTTAAAAGAGTTCCTTACTAGGTCAGAGACGGAGATTCGGGAACAAATAGGAAAGAAGGTGGAAAACAGGACTAAGAACAAAAGTGACACTCCTTCTAAGGTAACAAAACTAAAAATCAAGTTTGTTTCTAAAGGAGGTAAGACAAAGGAAGTTGCAGAGAGTTCTAATGTAGAAGATTCAGGTACTAAAGAAATGAATGTTGATAATGTGGAAGCTAAAAATGCTGAAATAGGACAATAGAATATTGAAGAACCTGATATTGAGCATATAGAAATGAGTGAGAAGCCAGCTGATGAAAGTAATGAGGAACAAGAAATAGAAAGAAGTGTAGAATAGGAACAAATTGGTGGTGTGCAAAAGTCTCCCCAAAAGGATATTTCCCAAGAGCCACAAGTTTCTATAGCTTTGCCTCATATTTCTGTGGTTTCTAATGTTTATGTGTCTCGTATTGTTATTATATCTTCTGGTAATACTCCCCCTTCAGTAAGGACTAGTTTTGGAACTATTTTTTATTCCTGTGGCTCAATACCTAGTTTATCTTCTCCTTGTTTTGATATTGGAGAGAAAACTATATTAGATCATTTTCTTGATAGTTCAGAGAAAAATGTTGATACTACAGTTATAGTTTTTACCACCACTGCTCCAATTGTTACCATAACAGGTGCTGGCATGGATCCTGCTAACTAGGTAATTGATTCACCTCCAAATGTCAATGTTCAAACATTGCCTCCATGGTTGTCTGCTTACACACCAAAAGAAAGAAGCAAGCTATTTCACCATATGACATTGATATTGAGAAGTTGCTACCTTCTAAACCAAAATCTCAAAAGAAAAAGCCTAAGACTGTTTCTAGGCTGATTGATGAAAAGGGAGTCAAGTATGCAGAAATGGCAAGGCCACCTCCTAATGCCACCATAGACACTTTTGATGTAAATGATTACATCATTTCTAGAGTTGAATTGGGTAAGGTGACTCATGAAGGCCTTAAATCATATTTTCAAGCAACAACAAACTCCTTGCTTGTGAAATTTGATGAGGAAAGGAAAGAAAAAGAATAATATAAAGCTAAGGCTGAGCAGCTCACTACTATTCTTCAAAAAATAGTGAAATCATTAGATATTGTGGAACCAATGGCAGTAACTGTTGAAGATCCTTTTATTCAAAAGGTGGAAAAGGTTCAAGCAAGAGGAAGAGTTGTTGGTGAGATTGTGGACCGATTGCTGACACAGGCCAGAGTTCTTCTAAAGACTGCGGTGGAAAGGAAAGAAAAAATGGAAAAAGCAAGAATTGAGCTGGATGATCTTGTTGATTCATTATCTCAGTTACTTCAAGACCAAGAGGAAACTTTAGAGGAATGGATTGATATGAAGAAAATAAAGATAAAGAATTTGATTGCGATTGGTGTCATGTCAAATCGAGAATCTTATGTTAAGACCAAAGAATCCTTGACTCATCAGTGTGTTAAGAAACTTGCTTGAAGAGTTGTCACAATTACGAGAAAATAGTGAAGATAGTGATGTCTCACTTTTGCATAAACTAGAGGAGCTACCATGTACTCTAACATGTGAAAATCACAAATTTCTTCTTGCGGATGAAATGATTGATTCTTTTGAGAAAATGGTTCAGAAGAATTTTGAAGATGAGGTATTTTTAGTTGCTTCAATGGATAATCTTTATGATTATCATTCAACCTTTGAGAATTTGAAAGATGACCTTGGAAAGCATGAAAAGGTGATAAAGGCAATCAAAGATGCGGTTGTCAGGGCTCACACTATTTCAGGTAATACAGCTGGACCTAATGTGTATGAGATGGCAGCAGTAAAGACCATGTACCAAAATTTTCTGAAGAAGAATGATGGTGGCAGCTGAAATTCTTCTTCATGCCTTAGTTTATTTTCAATTTTGTATATGTAATTTGTATTTAGTTTTGGACATATCCACATGTATTTTTCTAAAATGTAATTACATGTGGAACAAAGGAAGTCCCAAGTCAAATAGGACCCTTTTGTTGAATAAGTCAAAGTAGTTATAGATTTCCTATTTTTGCACTAGGTGTAGACACCCAAAATTGACCTAATCATCATTAGTATCAAAATATCGCATTATCTATCATCTGCATTTGTCTAACACTTGAGCATTTTCTCTATTTTTCTCTAAGTTACCTATTTCTTCTATTAATTAAATAAATTTATATTTATTTAATTAATTCATTATCTATTTTCTTCTATTTTCTCTAATCTATAATTAAATAATCTTTAATTATTTAATTATCTCTATTCTATCTATTTTAATTAAATAAATCTTATTTATTTAATTAAAATCCCTTCATAAACCTACTTTCTAATTAATTAAATAAATTTTATTTATTTAATTAATTTCTCTTATCACTTATCTTCATAAGCTAACATATGTGCATCTCTTATTTGAAACATGTGTGGTAGTACTTTTTATGTATACTATCACACTTAAGCTTATTAAATAAGGGTTTTTATGTACACATTCACACATGAGCCTTATTCTTTTCCCTCCACTTGTCATCTACACATTCACCTATAATTATCAATTCATCCCAACCATTCATATAGCCACCAAATCCCTACCGTTGATTGATTTTGGTTGAAGTCTATATAAACACCCTCTCATTCCATACTACATCTATCCATCATTTTCATATAGTGTCTACATTATCATACTGAGCATATTGAGCACTTTAGCATCCATTTAACATATTATCATTATCATCAATTCATTATGGTAGCTTTGATCTTCATAGTTGTTCATTGTTGAGAAGCAATCCACATCACAAACAAGGAATCATACAATCTAGGTGATCTTGTTCTTGAATTGCATGCCTTTGATTTCACTTGGATTCGATTCTTTGATGGTGGTAGGATTAGGTTTTTATTTACATGCTTGATCTTATTAACCTAATTTTTACCTATCACATTTTGGCACGTTCGGTGGGACTCACGTCCTTGATTAACTTTGTTGTTTGAAATTATTTTTGTGAAGTTTAGATTTTTCGGAGCGCTTACGGCAAATTTCAATCGCTTCTGATCGAAAACCAATCGCCTTTAGCATCTTTACATCGCTTATGAGCATAAACTGGCCTCTTTTAGCTTTTCTATGTCACTTTTGAGCCAACAGTGGTTGCATCTAGCATAATTTGACTCGCTTTTAAGCCGAAACCGGTCGCTTTTGGTTGTTTCAGTTGCTTCCTACAAATTGGGGTTTTCTACTAACATTTGGTTTTTGCAGGGTGTTTTTGCTAAATTTTCATTGATCAATTAAGGGTTTTGTCTCTATTTTACAAGATCCTGATCATCATTTCATTGTTTGCCAATCAATTTTATTAGGGTTTTCATTTTAATTGGTCTAACATCATTGATTTTGCAAGATCTCATCAATTTACCATTCTAGGGTTTCCAATTGATGAATCTGTGGTTGCAGGGTGTTTATCTGATCATATTTCATCCACTAGATTTGTCATTCTAAGGGTTTGCAACCTTTATTAGCCATTTTTTTCATAACCCTAACCCTACTTTTTGCATAAACATGGATTTTTTACGCATCTGGCAGATTCAGGTCACTTTTGAGCAGTAACAGTTCACATCCAATTTTTCTGCATTGCTTCTGAGCTGTAACAATTTGGTTTTGGCAGAATTCAGATCGCTTTTAGCAGAATTCAGATTGCTTTTGAGCAATAGTTAGTCGTCTTTGGTAACTGTGTTTTACTTTCAATTCTATCATTCACATTTGGGTTTTCTTGGTTACTAATCATCTATTTGTGAAGCATCTTATCACTTGTCCAAGAAAAGGAGGTTGTGAAACTACTAACATATCTGTTCCAGCTTCAATCGGTCCAAGACATTTCATTTTATCACTAATTTAGGAACATTTGGGCTTGGTGCTTAAAAAGAATCATTGTTTGCTCTCTGCTTGTTTTATCTTTTTTTGATTGCTTATTGTGCATGTGTAACCCAAATTTAATAGCTAAAGTGTCCTCTCCCCTTGCCTATCAAATGAATCTTAGGTGCATGAGAACTTGTTATTATCTTTAGAGGGTCTGTCTTCCCGGTGTGAGAAGGGGTACGACCCAAGTGGTAATGGGCTAAAGCCAAGCTCTTCCAAGCTGCTATATAAGAAAAGTGTTTGTGTCGAAAGCCACAAACAATGGGTGCCGTTGTGTTAGACTGACGAATGTTTCCCCCAAAACCCCTTAGAGCGTAACCTCTCTGGGCTGGGAAGCCTCCATTAACGGAGCGAATCGCCACATGTGTAGCCACCCGAATGGATGCCCTTATTAACAACCTTTTGTAGTAGCCAAAATCCCTCTATTTGTTGACGCAAAAGGCAAAGCCTTTGAAGCCGCCCCGATTCTCGTAGTTCTTAGTAGAGATAGCAAGGACAATCCTAAGGTTTGCGAGCCTTGGGAAACCCAGAACTTGGTATGCGTGAGAAGTGAGTTCCATGGAGGGGAGCTAGTGCTACCAAGATCCTGAAGCTATCCACTTTGAATAGGCACGGTAAGGGGACTCAACAAATACAGTCCTTTCCTAGCCTAGGTGTATAAGCTTGTGATTGTTGTGAGTGTGAGTGAATAAAATCATTGTTTTCTTATCAAAAATTCATCAAAACACATCATCTGTCAGACACAGATCACCTTTGAACCATAACTGTTCACTTTTGGCAAAACCAGATCACTTTTAAACAACAGCTGCTCACTTCTGGCCAAAATTGCATTGCTTTTAAATAGCAGTAGCTCACTTTTGAACCAAAACTGATTGTCTGTGGTAAACCTAGTCACTTCTAGTCAACACTATAGTCTGTCACTTGCAACAATTCAAATCACTTCTGAGCTATTACCCATCGCTTTTGTCATTTTTTGAGTCACTTTTGAGCTATTACCTGTCGCTTCTAGGCAAACATTAGCAATCCATATCAACCCAGCCCAATCAGTTGCACTTTCAGATTTCCTAAGCTCTGTCACCAGCTTTTAGACAGTCCTCTAATCATCTACAGTCATCTGAATATTATCTCCTATCTTGAGCATACCAAACCATTAGACCTTTTGAGCTTCCATCCTTTTGAGACCCCCAACCAGCAACCAATCATCAAAACAATCAACCCAGCAACAACAAACATCATCCCTTTGGCTTTTATCTAGCCTTAGCAACATCATCAACCAACTTTTCCCTTGAGTTTGTGAGCTATCCTCTAGGGAAGTTTATCAATCAAACAACCAAAAAAGTAATCCAACAACAACAACCAACAACCAACAAAGCAACCAACCAACAACCAACCAACAAACCAACAACCCATTAGCAACCAAGAAACCAACAAACTAGCAAAATAAACCATCAACAAACAATCAGCAAATCATCAACTTTTGGGTCTCAACCTTGGCGAACTATTCCAGCCTTCAACATCAACCATCATGCCTCAAGCTAGGAGCCAATATAGAGCTGAAATGGAAGCCAAAATGCAATAATCTCGATCAACTCTCCTCAAAGATGCAACTCAATTCACAACCAGAATGCCTTCTTACATATTTGTACCCAGAGGATACATTGTTGGAGCATCATCTTCACAACAAGTGCAACCTCAACCGTTTACAGTGACTTGTGAAGAGCAATCCCAAGATGACTTATCTGAATTTCATGACACAAACGTATGGACCAAGTTGAGAAGCTTATTTTATCTAATCTAGATCATCATTTCTTGCAATTAGCCTATATGGGAGCTAAATTACCAAGTGACTTTGACATATTTGTCATTCGTAAACAAGATCCAAACACTCCCGTTGTTGTTGCAAAGGGACCATCCACTATAGTCACACCATCACATCCACCTTCCAACCCATCTCCCTCATTACCTATTGCTACACTGCCAAACCCACCATGCTCAGAGTACACTCTAGAACCTTTGATAACTCCAACCGAGGTACTTCCTTCCCTTTCACAAAATTTGAGCTTTCCACCTTTCCATGTTTCACAACATACCCTCGCTCCTACCATGACCGTATCCATGCCTCAAGTAACACAAACTCCTCAAGTTTCACAAGCTATACCAACACCACAAACTCCACAAGTTTCATGAGCTATCCAAACACCACAAGCCAGTCCAATATCACAAGTTTCACAGCCATTACAAGTTTCTACTCCTATTGCATCACATGTGGAAACCATACCCCAAACTAATGTTCCTACCAATTCTAATATGGTCTCCATGATTTCCACGAATACATCCAACACACCATATAACCCCAATGTTAGTCTCATTGACATGAGTGACCAACCTATTGTATCACAAGCCAATCCTAGCAACGTTGTCTCTTATGTTGATCAACTTACATCACTCACTCCACCTCCATATAATCCTTCACAAAATGTTAATCCGTCTTATGCAGCCCAAGGATTACCCATTGTCACCCAACATATGGCACATACCAATCCATTTCAAGGTACTCATGTCGTCCAAAACATAAACCCAAATGTCCATCCTTCTTCATCCACCAATCTTTCCATTGCTTATCATAATGCAAATCCAACTTTCAATCCACAACCATTGACCAACATCAATCCATCCTCTAGTTCCCATGTGATGCAAAATCTTGGAGTCAATCCATCGCACTACACTCAACCACCACTTGTGTCTCAAGGATAGCAATCCTCAAACACATATGTATCACATACCAATCCTTCGACATATAATGTGAGCACGCAACCTCAACAAATGGTCATACCCTCATATATTCCACAACTGCCACAATATACACCATATTACATTCCACCTCCAAACCATCAACCCCCTTTGCAACAACAGCAACTATCTCAAGCGGATGTTGAACAAATGGTTAACAAGGTAGTAGGGAAAAATAAGAAGACATTTTCCTTGGGAGACATATGCCCTTATCCAATTGACAAGTCACTTCACATGACACCTTTTTTGCCACATTTTGAAATCCCACAATTTGACAAATGCAAAGGGAAAGGTAATTAGGATGACCATCTTAGGGCATTCTATGTTGCATGTCTCAATGTTCCTCAGGATGACACATATCTCTTGAGACTATTCCCTCGAAGCTTAGCGGGACAAGCTCTTGAATGGTTCTCTCACTTACCTCCGGGAATCAATAATTTTGAGGAATTAACACACAAATTTTGATCCCATTTCTCTTTCAACATTGAACATGAGGTGAATATGAATGATCTTGTCAATAAAAAACAACACAATGGTGAAACTTTCTCCTCATTTACCCAACGATGGCATAACATGGCTAGCAAATTATCATCGCAGATACCTGAGAAATAGCAACTTGACATATTTGTCCAAAATCTTCATCCCGAGCTTTCATTCCAATTACAATTGCAAAGTGCTAGCACCTTTGACAAACTTATCTCCAAAGCAACCACCATTGAGCGAGATTTAATTGCTAAGGGCACTATCAAAATTTTCAGAGACAACAAAGACAATCCTCAATCTTCAAATGACAAATCCCGCTTTTGGAACAAAAACAAAAATGTCGTTAATGATGGAATTGTGGATGCAAAGAACATACAAACAGTGAAAGCTCCCATTAACATTCAAGCCGCATCTACAGCTAATCAACCTTTTCAACGAAATCAACCAAGAGCAAATCCAACACCTCGATAACAATTTACTCCTTTAGGGGAACCCATGGAGGTAATCTTTCATAAACTTCTCCAAGCGGGAGATATCACATTACCTAAAGCTCCACCCAACGGAGAACTTGTCTTCAAAGCTCCTTGGTACAAAGAGAATGAATATTGTGAATACCATAGAGTTAAAGGACATAAAACAAATGGTTGCATGCACTTAAAACATGTCATTCAAGATTGCATCGAACAAGGTCTAGCAAAAACCACACCACCAACATCACAACCAGCACATCAACCAACTTCGAACTATGACCTAAATGCTTTCAAAAATCCACTTCCACTTCATGACAAGACAAGTAACCCTCATACTGGGAATGCTATCCATTACAACTATGAGTCATCCACGATTGGCCACATTGACCATGCTTGCATTTCTACCATCACTATCCAAGGCAAAGCACCTGATTGCATTGTAACTACTAGAAGAGGCCATGTTACCATTCAAGGAGCACCTATCAATCCTCCTCAATTGCCTTCTAGTTATAATAGCCTTGATCACCTTGGCAAAACCCCCACACACATCTCCATCCTAGAGCTGATACACATATCCCCCGCTCATAAATCTATCCTCGAAAAAGCATTGCAAGAGTCTTCGATGCCTAATGATATCGATACCACACAATTTCAATCTATGGTAGCTAGCATTACAGCCCCTTGCCATCTCGCCTTCTCCAACAAAGATCTTCGACCATCCATTAACCCATCACATAATGAAGCCCTCCACATAGGAGTATTTGTAAATCAACACCATATCAAATGAATCCTAGTGGATGGTGGAGCTAGTCTCAATATATGCTCTCTCAAACTAATAAAATAACTGGGATATTCTGAGAAGAACATTGACACTTCCAAGGTCATTCTATCAAAGCATATGATGATGCTGAGAAAGATACTAAAGGAGTCATCCATTTGCCTATCCAAGTTGGTCATGTCACTACTGACACCCATTGTCAAGTTCTTGATATTGACCTTCCCTATAACATCATCCTTGGCCGTCCATGGCTCCATGCCCTTAAATCCGTTCCTTCTGCATACCATCAATGTCTCAAGTTTCCATATAACGGTGTTGAAGTTACTATCCATGCCGATCCCAATCCATTTGAGTTTTGTCATGCCTTTCAAGTGAAATATCAAAATCCTAACCATATAACTATCAACATCGAAGCTCATCCATCTTCATCATATGTTGATCCATCTGCCTTACTCAAGCCATCATCTAGCAAAGCCAATCCAAATCTCTGTATCAAGTACATTGAACAAGGACCGGGTGAATACACACTGCAAGAAGCTTCATCTGCATCCATTTC
Organism: Cunninghamia lanceolata; assembly: GCA_027924645.1. Lineage (NCBI taxonomy): Eukaryota > Viridiplantae > Streptophyta > Pinopsida > Cupressales > Cupressaceae > Cunninghamia > Cunninghamia lanceolata. The sequence goes on from BSBN01000134.1 coordinate 2,952,335, forward strand.
TGATATGAAAGCTAGACCTTCTTCGGTAGGAGAGACTTTTAACTCTGATACCATCGATGATTCCTCCCTTCACATCACTGATCTTTTTTAGGGAACCTCCATCTTCATGATTTCTGCCACCCCTTCTTTTCCATCTAATGATGAACTTGAGTCTAGTTCTCAAAATACCCCTAGTCCCATTGTCAATCACATGCTCCCACAAGCTAAAGAAGTTGATAATTCCTCCATGAATCGTAAGTCCACCATTTCCCATCAAAAACCACATCATGTTCCCAAAACATATGTTGTCATCCCTCCTCCATCAACCTTTAAAGGTCAAAACCATGTGACCGTACACCTTCCACCATCTGATTTACCTCTGTTACTTCCAACTCCTAACATTCCACTATCCTATCAATCGCAAAAGCATGTGACCATACACCTTCTGCCATCTGATTTACCTCCACTCCTTCCAACTCCTAATATCCCTCCATATTCCTTACCTCCATTACTACCAATGCCTAATTATCCTCCTATCAATAAGTTCCCTTACAATCCTAATCATGACCAACAAATGTACATATTGTCTAAACATAAAGCTTCCACTCATTTCACCAACCCCGCTTCCATCAAACCCATGGGATTCAAAAATAAAAATTTGGATTCCTCTACCTCTAAAGCCAGAAATCCTACCAAGAGTCCTAAAGATAATCATGCCCTAGGGCACCAATGCAAAGAATCACAACCAAGTACATCTAAAAAGCTATATGAGCCCATAACTCTACAAGAAGAGTCCAAGATCAAAATGGTTTGGGTTCCTAAGCAAAAAAGCAAGCAAGTCGAATGAGGCATCCTTATCCACCATATAAAAATCCCAACCATCCTCTTCCATCCAAACATCCCATTCCATATAAAAATCCCACAAGCAAAGCAATAATAATAAATATACTAAATCTTTGTGGGTACCTAAGTCACTCCATCACCCATCGCACCAACAAACATCCCCATTGCTCCCTACACCGTCTTCCCATGAAAAGCTTTAATGTTTATCACGGTGTGTGCAACCGTTGGTCATGATTCCATTCCATTCCACAATATTTCCACATACCTCCATCCTCCCCAACCTTCATCCATTATCTTACATATCTCTCCCATCACTTTTCTATGGTCCATGCTTTTGCATAAGCCTTTTCTCCATCCTTTTCCATAAACCTTACATAATCCACATCCTAATCCACTATCCACCTACTTCATCTCCCTTCCATGCAATCCCTTACCAACATCTATGAGCATAATGGCATGGTCCATATGACGACATCCATCTCTAATAGGGTTATCAACATTCATCAAACTAGACACTTGAGTCCTTATCTGTTACCATGGTGAAAACCTGGCAAATAGGCACCATGTGTAATTGTTATTCGAAAAAAAATATAGTACAAGATAAATAATTCGTCCTCTAGTGAAAACCTGGTAAACAGGTGCCTTGGATAAGTACCATAGTGAAAACCTAGCAAACATGCGCTATGTGTAGAGACCAGCCTCCATCATTTACTTAGTTTGTTTGATCACAGCTTTCCATAAGACCATCTACTATCTTGGCTCCATAATCCACCTCATAATCCAACATCTTTCCTATTTTAGCATTGCAAGCCATCATTCCTTATCAATCCATAATAAAAAGCCTTTTCGCCCTTACCTCTGCCATGCTAGTTCTCGTAGTTTGGACTTCATTGGGGTCAAGATATCATTTGGCACCTTAGTATATTATTCGCATAAACACACCCATCATAGCATCTTCCTAATAAACTTCATCCCACACTAGGGGCATTTGTTGAGCCTTATTTGGAAGTGGATATCCACAACTCTAGATCATATCATTTCAATAACCAAAACACAACAAACATCCAAGACAAAACCAAAACACAACAAACATCCAACAAAATAACCAAGACATAGCAAACATCCAAAACACAACCAAGACACAACAAACATCCAAAACACAATCAAAACACAACAAAATCCAAAAAAAAAATCAAAACATCACAAAAATCCAAGCAATAAAGTTGATCCTTTGTCATCAACCATCAACACAATAAACAAGAACTACATGACATCTCTATCATTCAAAGCCTTGATCCCGTGGATACAAGGTATGTAGGCAATCTTAGATGCGAAGGAAGCACTTTGATTTAGGCATAGACGATAGACCTTTCTCATCATTCATCTTTCTTTTTTCTTCTAATCATCCTCCAATCTTTTCATCTCCTTTTCTTCTATCTTTCATCACTTACATCATCCATAAACCCAGAACTACATATTCATCATGTCTCATCACTATCGTAATGTGCTTTGATCCCATGGATATAGGGTATGTAGGTAGTCTGGAATATGAAGGAAGTATCCAGTACGCAAGCACAGACGATCCACCCCACCTTCATCTTCTTTCATCTTCCACCTTCGCTTTGACCAACTCAAGTAAGAAGTAGACTATGCATATCTGAGAAAGCTCAAGCACTTTAACAAATCAGGGATAAGCCGAAAGCTATTTTTCCGCATGCCTTAAGCCAACATTTGCTATAGAATTTTATCAATATCTTTAGCCTTCAACAGGATACAACTTTCCTCTCAACAAGGCGCCAGCTTAAATTCTTCCAAGAGCACTTAAATTTGGCAAGAGAACATGATGACAGTATTTTTTAATTTATCTTTTGATATATCTTTTGTCCCTTTCCTATGCTTAATCAAGACTACCTTGATCTATCATATCTTGGTATGTTGCAATGAAATATGGAATGGGGCATGGTCATGTTGCTTTTGTATGTTGTGTCTGTGGGATGATCTTATTCTCTTCCTATGCGTATTGGTATCTTGTACGTGTTGGGATTAGCATCTTGCATATCAATATCTTTTGCATCTAAGAAGCTAAACAGTCTCTTATGCATTGAGACTATTCTATGCTAAGACTATTTCCATACATATAACCAACAATGTGTCATTATGTGTAGTGGAGATAAGCTCTAACCTTTGCTTGTAGCGTCAAAGTCCATCTCAGAACACTAGCGGCTATTCATATCTTGTGTATTTTGGTTCAACATCTTGACCTCATACGTTTGGACAATATTGTACTATGCTAGTTATGCATTGGATACCTCGACACCTTAGTCTTTTAGACGGTGGTGCATAACATCCATATACTATATCAAACATAAGGATTGCATTTCTTTATTTTTGAGCAATAACTTTAAAAGTTGTCATATCATCTATTCGGTCAATCATCATCCTACATAGTCCTCAACCAAGATTAATCTTTCTCTCCATCTTCATTTTTCATTCCTCTTTCTTCTTTTTTCCTCATCTTCATCCTTTTTCTTCGTGTCACCCTTGTTTCTAGCCTTTCATCTTATCGCGAGCTAACCCAGCCCTTCCTAGTTAGCCTGGCTTACCTCTTGAGGGGGCATCACCTGCCAGTTATAGTGGGGCATAACCTTGTTTATCGAGCAAATTATCATATCTTCTTTGACACAACGTTCTAACGAACATTGTATCAAAGAGGGGCAAAATGTAGACACCCAAAATTGACCTAATCATCATTAGTATCAAATTATCGCATTATCTATCATCTGCATTTGTCTAACACACTTGAGCATTTTCTCTATTTTCTCTAAGTTACCTATTTATTCTATTAATTAAATAAATTTATATTTATTTAATTAATTCATTATCTATTTTCTTCTATTTTATCTAATCTATAATTAAATAATCTTTAATTATTTAATTATCTCTATTCTATCTATTTTAATTAAATAAATCTTATTTATTTAATTAAAATCCCTTCATAAACCCACTTTCTAATTAATTAAATAAATTTTATTTATTTAATTAATTTCTCTTATCACTTATCTTCATAAGCCGACATGTGTGCATCTCTTAGCTGAAACATGTGTGGTAGTACTTTTTATGTACACTATCACACTTAAACTTATTAAATAAGGGTTTTTATGTACACATTCACACATGAGCCTTATTCTTTTCCCTCCACTTGTCATCTACACATTCACCTATGATTATCAATTCATCCTAACCGTTCATATAGCCACCAAATCCCTATCGTTGATTGAATTTGGTTGAAGTCTATATAAACACCCTCTCATTCCATATTACGTCTATCCATCATTTTCATATAGTGTCTACATTATCATCCTGAGCATATTGAGCACTTTAGCATCCATTTAGCATATTATCATTATCATCCATTCATCATGGCAGCTTTGATCTTCATAATTATTCATTGTTGAGAAGCAATCCACATCACAAGCAAGGAATCATACAATCTAGGTGATCTTGTTATTGAATTGCATGCTTTTAATTTCACTTGGATTCGATTCTTTGATGGTGGTAGGATTAGGTTTTCATTTGCATGCTTGATCTTATTAACCTAATTTTTACCTATCACACCAGGCTCCTCCCTATAAATAAAGAGGGTCTCTTTTGTAATTTTTATCTTTTGTCTATTGCAAGAAAACTCTGGTGAATTGAAAAGCAAATCAAGACTTTGTGCTTGTTTGTGAGAATCAATTATCAAATATTTATCAGTATAAGAAAGCAAATTCGATTCCAATCTTTGTCTTGGAGTTATTTGTGTTATGATAGCATTGTTCTTATGTCTTACTATCATAATCCTCTTTGGTAATTATTGAAGTGTGGAGATTGTTTCAAGTGATTAAAGAGCGTTCTTAATTTAATTGTGATAGACTTTGTGTTATCAAATCATTTATGAGGATTGTGTTTATGTTCGTGAGAGTAAAATAGCTTGAAGACTTTGTGATGTAAGTTGTTATATTCAATCTATTTATATCATCTTAGAGAAGAGTGAAGACATTGGGCTGTGTTCTACTTCAAATAATTTTATTTGCAATTAGTGAGTGAGACGACAGAAGACTTTGTGTTTTTGTGGTTTTGTGATAGTTTCTAAGTTCTTTAATATCAAGTTTCATTGAGATCGTCATCTTGAAGTATAAGCATCTATTTGAAAAAAAGAGAATAGGATGAAATGAAATCACCACGAATATAGTGTTTAGTGTACATAAGCGTTGTTATTTATTTCTTTGTAACAGTTAAGAAACTAGAGGGAACCTCCCCTTGCCGAGAGGAGAGACTCTGTCTCATCATAGCTATTGCTGATATAACCATTTTGCCATTAGTAAGTTAATGATAAAATATTCACCCAACACTCTGAAACCCTATTTCAATTCTTTGGTTGGTCCCCTTCCAACTGAGAAAAAATATTTGTCACACCTCTTCTTTTACAAGTGTTTAACATGCCAACTCATATTACTCTAATTAACAACTTAATTTACCATTAAGTAAATGGTCATGATCAACATAATCATTTTTTTGTTTACAAATAATCAAATTCATAATCAATAAATAAATGCATATCTTTTCTGAATAATTTCAAAACTAAAATTTGCAACATATTCAAACATAACATAATAGTGAATTTTTTCACTTTACAATCATAATGTTTTGCTCATGGCAATAATGATAAATTTTACATAAAATTCTTGACTATCAAGTCATATAATATAATATATTGCATTCTAGAATATTGATATATGTCTTGATAAGTCTCAGTTTGTCATCTACTTGGGAAGGAGAGCATCACCTGAGTGTTTTTCCTCCAACCACAGACAGGTGGTCCCTCGCACAACTTCCTACCTGGAAGTGGCCCTACCCTTCACAAAGGAAGTAGATATAAGGAACCATAAGGTTTTCCATCTGAGTTATGGTGTTGTGTCCTTCATAACTCATCATGGTCATATAACTATAGATCCACTCTAACTATGTATGACACTACTGGATGGTTATGCCTTCTGGAGCACAGTGAACTGACTAATGCATGTAGAGACGGATGCATTACATTGGCCAAAGTTTTAATATAAATATATGTTTTGCAATGAATGTAGTCGAATGTTCACATGCCTTTAACTCGACTTAGAAGTTATCTCATCTTACAGTGTTTTTGATTGAACCTTCTTGGTCACAAATTTAGTCCATCCTCTTGGACTTTCAACTTCGTTCCCGGAGTAAATTTCATTGGTTTTTTTGTTGCATCTGCAACATGGAATCTATGACTCCACGTCACTCTATTCCTTTTTTAAATACATAAGTTCTTGGTTTCTTTCCACAAAATCAATTGTGGATAACATCTCTATGAGATGAGTTTGAATAAATGTTTAGGTTAATGGATCTCCATCTTATCCTTGTCAATTGAAACATGGTTCATCCAAATCGACAATACTAGTGTAAAACATGTTTCATAGTTTATCATAAATGTCGAGTGTACTTAGAGAGCTATCATCTCCAATCTCGATGTCCTTATAAAATCATTAGTTATCTCAAGATAACAATAAATATATCAACTTTTGCCATAGAAAATATTCATAGTCTACTAAAGACTTGATGGGTAATAATAATGCCTTCTATCTATGTAAATAGTGTTAAAAAAGATAACACAATCATTTAGCTATGCTTCTCTATTGATTTCTTTCCAAGATAATGCAAGATTACTCCCATGCATCTTATCTCATAACCAAGGTTCATAATATACATATATATTCATAGTATGATAATATCATCATTATCAACTCAGTCATCTTTAATATAATATAAGTCATATGCCAAGAACCTTAAGGTTCCAGTCTACAACATTATATCAATATCAATATAGCACACAGAATATGTGGGGTGGCTCTCGACCAAATACTCGATAACAAATTTTTTCCCCATCTTTCTTTATCTTCAAAATCATGGCCAAAGATAGGCTTTCAAATTAGCCTTGTATAAAGATTAAAGACTCTACAGTCTTGAATACAGTTTGTATAAATACGACCAATACCATGGCTGTGACAATATCCCTATTCACTGCTTCGAAAGTGAGGTATGTTGTTGGCCTTATCGGCCTCCACAGCTGAAATAAAGACATCATATGCTTTAGCCATAAGGCACAGTCAAGTTTTAACTAATATAACATAGTTCCAATGCCCTCGGCTAATCATGGCCTTGATGGGCTCCAATTGTCTTAATAAAGTTTATTACCCTAGACCTCATGGCCTCGATGGGCTCCAACAATCACGAGAAAGTTTATAGCCCTCAGACTCATGGCCTCGACGGGCATTAACAGACAATAAAGTTTATAGCCCTCGGCCTCATGGCCTAGATGGGCATTAACAGTCACACAAAGTGTTATGTAGAATTCTACCTTTAAGGTCGTATGAACAACTTAAGAACATAATATTGTATCACATTATGTGTTACACAATTAACAAAATACTTGTAACTATGAGAAGTTGGTGTATAGTTGTCTTTGAAGTTACAAACTCTCCTGAGCTTCAACTGCTCATGGCTTCACCCTATTTTTTTCCCTGAGCTCTATTTTCCTTTTCTGTATTCAATAATTACTCTCCAAAGACAAAAGATCCCCTCTTTTCTGAAGAGGTATCGAGAGTTTACCCTCTTTTCCACTCCCATGGGAAAAGTTCCACCACCCTCCTAGAAGCTCTCCTCTCAAGAGCATGCAGCACCCAATTAAGATACATACATGGGTTAGTTTGGGCTCCCAAAGCACTTCATCCACTCCTCCCTAATTTGAGGGATATGGTCTACATCAACTAAGAGCATGCAGTGATATACATCACTAGGTAAACATCATAGCAAAAGGTGGTGAAACAAATAATGATAACCATATAATATACATATTTATGCATCATAAAACATACTATAATATATAATATGGTAATCTATACCGTTACCAAAATAACATTACTAACAACATGGCAAACATTGAGTAAGCACCAAAATGCAAATGAGGGGTCGAAGCTTATTTTCCCCATTTCGTAATCTTAGCAAAATGTCAAGAGCGAATAAATCAATATACTCAAACGTAATAAATAAACATATATGAGAGCCCGACAAAGACAGAGGTTAACTACGACTAACAATAATGTTCTAAGAACATTTATTTAGTTAGATCGATGTAAAAGACATCGAGAAACCTTAACTTTTCATGACGACAATTAATCAGATAAAAAATGACTCAACAAGAGAGATTGGCCAAAACATACCCCATCTCGCAATGGTTCACAAAAAAAATAACATTAAAACTTTAGATGGAAAACTATCTCGTTTCCATAACATCGATTTCCTTCTCTTGAGAGATACTCTCCGTCCCTTCTCGAAATCGGAATTCTCTTTTCCTGGTTACACTCACAATCATTCAAAACCATGATCAGTGTATCACAAGATCTTTAAAATCCTCCCATGTAACACTTTTTTGTTTGATCCCAACTTTACTAAAGTAGTGAAATTCTATCATATACTCACGCACTGATGCACATAAATCACCTACATCATTATACTCCATAAAGTTTTTTCAGGTGTTCAATGTGCATCGTTATTTGCCACCTTACAAACTTTGGACCCGTAAATGCTTTGGATTGATTGATATATAGATTGTCTGGAGTAAGACATACCATTTTCCATAGGTTTAATCTGGGATAGAGTCAATAGTATGTTGGCATCAATGAATAGTGCCAACATATTTGCCTGATCTGCATGATTTTCGTAGAATAGGCCCAACAATGATCGATACTCTTCAAATAATCTATTTGTTAGTCCATATAACGGTATCCACCTAATATCCACATCCTCAAGTAACTCGTTACATGGAGTAAGTCCTTTAGCAAATCTTTGATACTTTAAAAATATTTTTGGACTTCTACAAAAATATGTATACACCTCACGCACAAGATCTTCAACCTTGGAAACATATTGAAACTAGCTTACAATTTTAAAATCCAAATTTATTTTGTGGGCCATGTAGTGTATGTTGATCATGTACGGTGAACATGATATCTGCAAATTAACAATAAACCCATTTATGTGACCTTGCATGAGTGATGCCCCGACAACACCAACGTAGACTAGCTTCTTTGCGATCACCAAATCATCTAGGCCTCCAATACCAATCAAACTATTTTTGACTATTTCCATAAGGTTAGCAGAGGTAGAATTTTCTTTCATTTTATGAACTATAAGTAGATGAGGTTGCCGAATATGATTTTCTACAATATAAACATGCATACACACCCAAGAAGTATTGTCAATGGTCGTCACCTTGTTTAGAGACAAGGAAAAGAAAGTCACCTAACTCAATTTCTCCTTTATATCCTACCTCTCCACCATAGCCAGACATTGAACCCATTCCTAATCACTATTGATAGACCAAAGGGATAGTGAAAAGTTGGGCACTCCAATAAATTGCATTAAATTCCTACATTTCAAAAAGTTTGTCAACAACTGGCCTCTATTTGGAATATAATTGTGAGTTGTACAGTTTTAGATAAATGACTCACTTCCATGACCTTTCCAAATAAAGGGGATATGGAACCTCCAACAATGGCAAGTTGTGCCTGTGATTGCATATATTCTTCGTACTCAACTACATTCTAATCATGAGCGCATTCATCTTTCATTTTCTAGCGCATCATTGACTTTAACTCTCTATTTACATTTACATTTACCTTCATGCTTCTTAATAATGTCTAGTTCCAGTTGCAACATCTTGTCTTTCTTTAATTTCCAGATGAAACTATTATAGCAACATAGTTTTGGCATGTTCTCTCCATCTTCATTCTTCATAGGTTCAATGAATGAATACTTAGAAACTCATTAGAGCTAAAAATTTCTTAACATGTCCCACTAACGTGCTTTACGTTTATTCAAAAGGCTTTCAAACATAGGTTCACCACCACCAGTACCATGGATATTCCCCCCCTATGTGATCATTATCACATTATTCATGCTTTCACTACCAGATTGAACCACATCATTACTACCTCCTTCAAGATTTGCATTTGACATCTCTTCATTCTCAAGGTCATTCCAATAGAATTCCTCAATCTTAAGTAAATTTTCCTCATTATTTAATCTTGATGGACCCTCACCCAGTACAGAATATCATTGTTGTTGATTAAAATAGGACTTTATGGTGGCCTTCTTTCTCTTTGATGGGGCTCCTAGATCACTCTTTGATTTTCCAGATTTGAGGATGTCATCTTTCTTTGGCAGTGTTAAAAAAATGTTAAAACAACATTCCCAAAGTTGAAAATTCAAAATATTTGTGTTATATGCATATGTGAATCACTACTAAATGAAATGAATAAAATTGAACTACTTATATAGAGAAAGAGAAGAAGGTGACACGTGTTTTTTAATATTTAATCACTATCACATAGAATCAAAGTATTGATTTAATCATTTACATTTAATTAAAAATACTCCATGCATAACTAATTTCCACATCACCATTTCTAGCCAATGGTGTGGCCTCCCACTCTGACTATCTTCATTTTATGCTTGGAGCACCGTGATCCGTCGATGCAGTTTGATCACACACTGTGGAATAAATAAAACTTTCCACATTTTTAATACTACGAGCTCCTAAAACATAATATAAATTTAGGGAAGTAGTAATTAAAAAACAATATAATAATGAACATAATGCGTATATAAAATAATTAAAAATATATAATCAAGAACATTTAATTTAATATGAAATTATTGCGGTACACGACATCTAACATGTCACTTTTTTCTAGCGAATGGTGTTGCCCCAAGATGACACATGAACCCTAGGTGGAAGGCTCCCTTTCAACATCTCTAGATGAAAATAAACACCTACTCAGAGAGGTCCAACATCTCCAACACTAGAACCAATAGTTGCAAGAAACTCGGTGAAGGGAGAAAGGCTTCAATCTTATCTTGGAGTATCTCATAGATCTCATGGTATGCATGATTCATCTCACTATCCCTATCTAGGAAGGTCTTTCTCAAGCTAAGGATAGAAGTGCTCAAGCCATGTATAATCTATAGCAAGAACTCTCCAAAAGAGAGGAGGAACTAGCACAATTTGAATCTAAGTGCACATGATTCTGAGTGGTTGAACCAACACAAATTAGTATGTAGACATCAGTCAAGAATTTCAATGTGTAAACAATGATAGAAGAGGACTTGGTAAGTCCCTACCATTCCCTATAATCTTATGATTCACTAAACTTGTTTGGTAGTTTTGGGAAGCACACCAAAGCAATTGGTTCCAAGTTCATAAAGTGAATGGGCTATGAATGCCAAAGCTTCAATAGACACAACTAAAGCATCATCAATCCCTTCCAAATGTGTTAGGACTTGCAATCCTAACTATTTATTCCTAATTAATTACTTTTGTATTAAGATTTATTAATAAAATCATGAGACACATATGCTTTGTAAGTCATCCCTTTTGCTAAAATTGGTTTATCCCACATGCCTAGGAAGTAGTAGTTCCTTTGGGAAGAATTAGTATGAATAAAAGGCTTAATAGCAAAATGGATCATCCATGAATTATATTATATTAAGCATTACTCCAAGGTTTGGCCCATTGAAGAGGCCAACAATGTATTGTAATGTGAATCTATCATTTCAATGCAATATCATTCTTATGTTTCCATCTACAACATATATTTTATGTATTTCTACTATTTGGCTAATCTCTTGTAGGAAGGATTGTATCATCTTGTATCATAGCTCTTTCCAAGGTCACGTTTTGCTGAAACATATTCTATTTAGGGACTTATACGACTATCAACTGTATGCTCTCACCTCACCTTCTTAGGATCTTAGTGATTGGAAAGTGGCTACAAAAGTAGCAACACTAAACTTTTGTCCATTTTTTTTGGCTCATTATTTTTTCATTTTTAGGGTAGAAACCTTGTACCAAGGGTTTTCAAATATCATAGAAGAGATATTGTTCTAGGCTAAGATGGATTCTTGTGTAGGTTTCAGTGAAGGGCAAAGGATTGCCCCCTAAATCCACACCATTAGATAGCCTCTATATAAGGTCTTGTGCTTCCACATATCCTTGCGTATATTAGAAGACCCCATATGTATTTTTAAAAACTAGCCCTAGGAATCCATTAGTTGTCTATAACCTATGATTCACTGGTAAGTAGTTAACCTCGTAGGAAGTTACTTGCATTGTACTTGATTTGTTTGGATCGATATATTTTCCATCTCATAGACCAAACATTCCCTTTAGAGACCTTCCTCTTTTCCATTCCATCTTCCCATCTTGGCCTATTTAGAATTGCAAAACACCACCACCAATGTGTTGTGCCAGTGTATTCTTACATAGGTACAACCTATACTTATACCATAGAGCATTTCCTTTCCATGCAAATGTGTGTAACACACTGGGATCCTGTTGGATGTTTTTAGTGGGAGTTGAGTATTCATGTCCTTCCACTCTTCTTATGCCTCATTCACTCAATTTGCCTACAATATGGAAATGGCATACAACAGTGACTTTATGAGCTCATCCCTCCTAGATAGAGCATCAACCACAACATTCTCCTTTGCTTTGTTATTTATGATCCCAAAGTCATATCCCAACATCTTTGTAACCCAACTTTATTGTTCTCCTAATGACAACTTATGTTCTAAGAAGTATTTGAGACTATCACGATTTGTCTTTACCTTAAAATATCTTCCCATTACATAAGGTTTCCATTGTTTGACGATATGTAGGATAGCCATCATTTCCTCCTCATAAAATGGCTTAAACAAATTCTTAAATTCAAGTTGGAAACTCTTAAGTGCTAGGGGTCTTCCCTCTTGTAGAAGAACTACTCCTATGTCATGCCTATAAGCATCACATTTGATAATGAAGGTTTTAGAGAAATTTGGCGTAGCTAGAACTGAAGTTGTGCACATGGCTTCCTTTAGCTTCTCAAATTCCCTGGTGGCTACCTCATTCCATTAGATGGAATATTTCTTCAACAAATCTATGGGAGGTGTTACTATGCTACCATATTTTTTACAAATCAACGATAGTAACCAGCAATCCCTAAGAAACCATGTAGGCTCTTAAGGGTTCTAGGCACTTTCCATTCTACAATGGCTTAGAATTTGTGAGGATCCACCTTGACTCCCTCATGTGAAACAACATGACCTAGGTTCTTCACCTCATTGACTCTAAAAACCCACTTGGATGGCTTGGCATATAAAGTTGATGTTTTTCAAGAATTTCCAAAACTTAATTCACATGATGCAAGTGTTCCACCCAAGTTTTGCTATATTAAGATATCATCAAAAAATACCATTTTTTTCACAAAAATAGCATGAAGATAGAGTTTATCAAACTTTGAAATGTAGATGGTGTATTTGTGAGGCTAAAAGGCATAGCTAAAAATTCATATTGAACCTCATGGGTTCATAAAGTTGCCTTATGTATATCCTTATCTCTAATTATGATTTGATGATAACTAGATTGTAGGTTAGGTTTGGTAAAATAAACAACACCATTAAGTTCATCTAACAAATCATCAATTACTAGAATTAAAAATGTATCTTTTATGGTGTACTTGTTTAGCTCTCTATAATCAAGACACATCCACTACATGTCATCTTTCTTGTGCACCATTACCATTGGAGAGGAGTAAGCACTCTAACTATGTTTGATAATACTCATCTCTAGCATCTTTTATACCATCTTAATCTCACTTTTATATACATATGGGCACCTGTAGGGCCTAATTTTGGGTGGTTGACTCCCAGGTAGTAATTGAATGGCATGATCATGATCTCTTTTAGGAGGCAATCCTTTCATCATATCTCCAAAAACTATTGTGAATATCCGTAGCTACATGTAGATCTAGTAGTGTAGGAACTTTTGACTAATATGCTTCTAATGAAAACAATTTGAGCACCAACCCCTCTTTTCCCTCATTAATCATATTTTGCATTTGAGGAGAGCTTACCTTTTGTGGAGACTTTGTCTGCAACCCTTTTCGATTGATTTTCATACCCTCTTAGTGAAAACACATGAATAGCTTATGGAGGTTCATCTCAATTGTCCCCAACGTAGTAAGCCACTAGACTCCTAAAATAATGTTTGTTGCACCCATAGAGATAACAAACATAGGGAAATCTATTTAGTAATCTCCCATGGAAATTTTAATGCTATGACATTTCCTTGAACAATTGATAGTACCCCCATTTGCAATCATAACTTAAAATTCTAGCGTTGGATAGAAAAATAATTTAGGCGAGCAACTAACTTCTTGTTGATGAAATTGTGAGTGCTTCTTGAGTCTATCAATAACCCCCTACCTTGAGAGTTTGTGGTGTGCTAATTCTAGAAAGTGCATGACAAAAAATAGTTGGTGGGTATCTCTTGATCCCTCATCTAGATCACTACCCACCTCTAATATCTCTTCATTTTCTTCTTCCTCATTAGGCCCTTTAATGTAGAACAAAAGTTTGTTTCTTCACATTTATGACCTCAAACGTATTTGCTATCATAGTTAAAACATAATCATTTTCCTCTTTTTCCTTAATTTAGGAGTCAATCTAGTGGGTTGAGGGAATGGAACTTGTGTTGAAAATCTCTTCTCTCTTATGCAATTAGACTCTTGCCTTCTAGGAGCTAAATGTTTTTCCTCTAACCTGCATGCTAGGATAAAAGAATTGGATATAGAAGAAGGTCTAAACATGCATACCTCATGTTGGATGTGATCCTTGAGCCCACCCAAAAAAGGTTATTCATGTTCTCTTAAATTGTCCCTACTCACAAGGATGAGTTTTGGAATTGTTAAATATAATCCTTGATTGATCATGTTTTCCACAGTTTGTCTAACTAGGTAAAGTAATTCTCTAATATGTTATTATTATAGGGTGACTATAGTTCCTTCATAAAAACTGACCAATTGACATTAAGAGCCCTTTTCTTCCTTTGAGCACACATCCATTCAATACTAAATGAATTGCTCAAGTTCTAGATATAAGGAATCCATTATCACTTTTTTTCCCACATGGAATATGATGTACATAAAAAACTCTCCATTTGATTTATCCAATTTAGTAGATCCTTTCCATCAAACTTATGCATATCCACCTTTGATAGTAGGTTCGGAGATACCATATAAGTGCTAGCATTTGGATCAGGATTGGCTTACCTAGATGATCAACCTTGATCACTTGAAACATCATGTTGTGCCTTGGGTTATGAGATATATCATTCAAATAGAATCTTGGAGTGTAGAGAGTGTTTTGGGCTTGTGAGAGAGATATAATTCAAATAGATTCTTGGAGTGTAGAGGATGTTGTGGGCTTGTGAGAGAGATGTTGAATTCAAATATGATCCACTTCTTCTAATATTTGATATTGCATATTTTGCATACCTTGTTCCAACTTGTGTCCTTTTTCATCTATTGAAGACCACATCAAATATAAAGTTCCACTTGATCATAACTTAGAATCTAAATCTTTTTTGTTAGGAGATTTTTTGGTGTATGGGAATTCTTGCCTCAACCTATAGTCTATGGCCTCGACATGATGCATCCAAAATAATTTTGACAATAACTTATTCAAAACAAATCAAAATATGTTGAAAATTTTACCATAACTTACCTCGTCCTAGAACTCACTTTTGTGAAAAATCTCTAATAAATTCATTGTTTTGAATCCTTAGGAGTGAATTTGGTGAAAAATCTAATTTCATAACTCCTTCAAATCAGCTTCAAATGACCTTAAATTTGGATTGTAGTAGCTTCAATATGTCCTTGATCAACCCTCAAAAAATTAGGAAAAGGATCAATAAATTGAAAGATAGTTGTGCTTCACAATCTAACCTCCAAAATTTTAAAAATCACCTTGTTTCTTGCCTTCTAGATGCCAAGATCATGCTCTAATACCACTTGTAATGAAATAACTTGAACAATAGAAGAATACAACAATAAATATTTAGATATACAATAGAAATACATGCAAATGCTCAATAATAATAAGCCACTTTGAGGGAGAAAATCTCCAAAAATCTTCAACAAGAAGTAGAATTCACAATATGGTGATCAACTACTACTCACTACCTCCTATATATACCATAATTATGCCTTGGATGCCACCTAGGCTAACCAAACTAGCTATATAAGACTCTATAAATTATTATATTACTTAATTAAGGGTTATGCTATCCACAAGTTAGATACACATATCCCATTACAATCAATGGGTTAAGGGCGTAGAAAAATGCCTCAAGGTCCAAACTCGATTTCCCCAAATTTGATGATATAGACCATACCAGTTGGGTCTATTGTACTGAATAATATTTTACTCTCTATAGTATTCCTTGGGGGGAGACAATCCCTATTGCTTCTTTAAACTTAGAAAAATCACCAATCTAGTGGTACAAATGGTACAGGAAGGTTAATCATAAACCTAGTTGGTCTAAATTCATGGAGCTTCTTTTGGTTCACTTCAACCATAGTTCCTATATAGATTTTACAAGATCTTTAATCAAAATATGGCAACTTGGTTCTGTGTGACTACTAAATTGAATTTAAGAAACTTGCCAACCAAATTGAAGGCTTGACATATGACTTCTTCACTAGTTTTTTCATAAGTGGCCTCAAGGAGGAAATTCAGGTTGAGGTCAAAATGCTCAAACCTTAGGCTATGAAGGTGGCCACTAGTTTGGAAAAACTTACAAATAAGTTAACAGATCAATGTTTCTTCTCCAAATTTAACCCTTTCAAGCCTAATATGATGAATCATCCTAATCCCACTCCCAACTTGAGCTCCACGCCTATCAAATATCTCATTGAAGCATAAATGTGAGCTTGTTGGGACAAGGGGTAGTGTTATAATTGTGATGAAATATTTACCCTTAGCCATCTTTGCATCAAACAAAAGTTATATTTGCTTAACTTGGAATCTCCACCTGAGGTACATGAATGAGAAGATGCCAAAGAAGCCTGTGAAGAGGAGCAACCCTTGGTTGAGGAATCAACAATCAAATTAATCCTCCTAAAATCTCTATGCATGCATTGATTGAAACCTCCACTCACTACACTATTAAGGTCAAAGGATTTCTTAAGAAACATGTTCTCATAGTCCTCATTGATTCAGGTAGCACTCATAATTTTATTGACCCCAAATTAGCCAAATAAGTAGATTTTTTTATCCATCCTTATTCTAGATTTAAAGTAATGGTGGAAGCTTACCTTGTAAGGATAAGTGTTGAAAATTGCATCTCCATGGGGACTACACTCTCAAATCTGACATGTTTGCCCTTCACCTAGGAGGTTGTGACATTGATTTGGGAATCTGATGACTCAGTACTCTAGGTCCTATCTTGTTGGACTTTTTTGAACTTTGGATGTAACTCACCGAAAATGGTTAACAACACACCTTACGAGGACTAACACCTAGATTCATTAGTCTTATTAGCTCTCGGTGCATGGAAAAGTTAGTCAAAAGGGGGTCTAATGGGATTATTGCCCAAATTTATATTGTTCAGCTCAAGGACTCATGTATGTCCAACCCACCCAAGGATCTATAGGAACTTTTATCTCACTATACAACTATCTTTTTAGAACCAACTAGCTTACCACCATGTCACCTTGAAAATCATGCAATTCAACCTCTACTTGGGAGTACACCTACAAATATTAGCCCATACTGGTACCCACTTTTGCAAAAGACTAGGATTGATAAATTAACCCAAGAACCATTATACCAAGGGGTTATTTGGCCTAGCACCAGTCCTTACTCCTACCTAGTCCTATTAGTGTGCAAAAAGATGGGTTTTGGTGCCTTTGCATCAATTTTTGAGAGATAAAAAAAATCACCATCAACGATAAATTTCCCATTCCAATGGTTGATGAGCTCTTAGATGAACTCCACGATGCCTATTTTTTCTCCAAGCAAGATTTATGGTATGGCTATCATCAAATCCAAATAAGAGGACATTCCAAAAACTACCTTCCACACTCACGATGATCATTATGAATTTCTTGTCATGTCATTTGGCCTCACCAATGCTTTGTCCACATTTTAGAGATGGATGAATAATATTTTCTACCCATTCCTTTCATAATTCATCATAGTCTTCTTTGATGATATCCTTATTTATAGTCACACCTGATAAGAACACCTTTTACACCTAGACCACACACTTCAAATCCTTTCTGCTAACGAATTATGTGCCAAATGCTCTAATTATTCCTTTGGTGAGACCAAGATCAAGTACCTTGGGCATATTTTTCTGGAGGATTTAAGGTGGATCTTGAAAAGATTGAAATAGAAATGGCCAAAACCCACAACGTTGAAGCTCCTTCATGGATTTATTAGCTGCATATGATATTACCATATATTTGTCAAGGACTATGGAAAATTTGTCAACCTCCTCATAAGAACGCTAAAGAAAGATTCATTCTAGTGGTCCCCAATTGTTGAAGTGCCCTTTGAGATACTTGTGTAAGATACATGCATGAATCTAGTTCTTTCTATGCTTGACTTCTTGAAAACTTTTGTCATTAAAAGTGATGCATCCAACTGTGGATTGGGTGTTGTTCTAATGTAAGACAAGTGGCCCCTCACTTTCACAAGGACCTAACTTGTCAACATACACTTTTGCATTAAAATTGACCATCACAACCTTGAGTATTTTCTAGAGCAATGATTCTCTTCTCCCAAGCTACAGAAGTGGGTGACCAAGTTGTTGGGTTATAACTATGATATTACCAACAAAAAAGGCCAATAAAATGTTGTGGCAAATGCATTACACATCAATATGAAGATAATCTTGCTCTAAGTGCTTTGTAATTACCCACACCTCATCCAACAGTTGTCCACTCATCCCTCTTCTAAGCCAAATTATTCATAGAGTGGATCCTATTTGTGATAGAAAGGTTGTTTGGTATTTGCCTCCCAATTGGATTTGTGACCAAAAAATTATTCAAATTCTATGCCACCCCATTTTTTGGTCACTTTGGGTTCTTCAAAACATATGAAAGACTCCACTATACTTTTTTGGGAAGGTATGAAAAATGACAAAGCAATTTGTGGAGGAATGTGAGATTTGTCAACATAACAAAGGCAAAACTATTGCCACCCTTGACTAGTTGTAACCATTTCCTATTCCTATCCAAGTGTGCACAAATATTTCTATAGATTTTAGTAAAGCACTTCTAAATTTTGTAGGGAAATCAATGATTCTGGTGGTGCTAGATCACCTCTCCAAATATTCCCATTAATGTGTCTTAGCCCATCCCTATTCATCCCTCATTGTTGCCTAGACCTTCATTAACTAAATCTTTCACCTCCATGGCATACCTACTTCCATTGTCAATGATGGTGATCTAATATTCACTAGTCATTTCTAGCAAGAACTTTTTGAATGCCATGGTGCCCAACTTAAATTGAGCTTTGCATATAACCCACAAATTTATTTTCAAATTGAAATTGTCAATAAATGCTTGGAGACCTAGTTATGTTTCTTTACTTGTGATCAACAACATCATTGGACCAAATGGTCACCATTGGCTAGATTGGTGGTATAATACCACTTATCACACAACAACCAAGATGACTCCAGATGAAGTTGTGTATGGTCAATTGCCACATCTCTCTAGACATACATACTAGGTAGCTTAAAAGCACACATAGTGGATTCAACCCTTTGCACACATGACACCATTCTTTACACCCTTAAGGACAACTTGCACCTAGCACAAAACCTCATGAAGTAACAAGTTGATCAACACCATTCAAAGCACACTTTCACCATTACTGACATGGTCTTCCTTTGACTATAGTCATACAAGCAATTACCTTTGAAGTTGAAGACTAGTCATAAAATTTTGTAGAAAATTGGTTTCATTACATACAAGTTGGAGCTTCCTCCCTCCTCAAAGATCTATCTAGTTTTTCACGTGTCATATTTGAAGTAGTCTCTTGGTTGACATATTTATGCATAGTTTGTATTACTTGACCTAGATACTAAAGGATTTATTATCCTAACACTTGCGTCTATCCTTGACATATGATCATGCCACCCCTGCAATCGTAGCATCAATAAGGCCCTCATCCAATGGCATGGGTTGCAACCAGAAGATGCAAGGGAACCCCTCTTCCACCTACAACAATAATTTTCCCATATCAAGCTTTGAGGATAAAGCTTTTTAAGGGGGAGGGCATGTTAGGACCCATTGTCCTAACTATTTCTTCCTAATTAATTACTTTTGTATTAATATTTATTAATTAAAGCATCATACACATGTTTTGTAAGTCATCCCTTTTGCTAAATTGGTTTATCCCATATGCTTGGGAAGTAGTAGTTCCTTTAGGTAGTATTAGTATAAATAAAGGGTTTGATAGTGTTGTGACATTTTCACGCATCGCCCCATTGCAAATGGGACCCACCCTTTTTCTTGCTTTTTGTCTTAGTTTGGCTTTAGTGTTTTGGTTCTCTTTGAGTTTGAAGGTTTGGTAGTATTGATTTGTCCAAGTCTCGCCAAGTTCTTGCTCAAATCCATGAAGTGATTGAAGAAATTGCCTAAGGGATGGATATTCAACTAAGGAATCCATATGCCTTCATCTTGATGCATGTCCTTGAAATCCTAAAATTGACTAAGTCTGATGTCCTGAACTCCTGAAAACTGACTAAGTCTGAAATCTAGCGGATCCTAAAAAATATAGAATCTGCATGTTAAATCTCATGGATCTGAGACCTATCTCAAACATCCTAAAAGTATATTTCAAAATATTTAAAGTATAAACATATACTTAAATATATTTTGAAATATACAGGATTTTAGGTACTGAAAAAATGGCTAAGTAAGAAAAAATTGTAATTTCCATGCCCTAGTGGAAATTGCGCCTTCTCCTGGAGACCCCTTTTTTCATGCAAATTTCACAACTTCTTGCAAGGGATGGATTGATTGGAAATCTTGGTGTTTTCTATTCAATTTTTATTTCAAATTGCATGTGGAAAAACCTAGAAAAAATCATCATCATGGAAAATCACAATTTCCAAGGGGTAGAGGAAATTATGCCTAGAGATTTTGATGCAGGAGCATCCAGTGGTGTAAGGGCAATCTTGCATCACCCAAAAAGAAGTTAATTCAAAATCATTGTAGTTGTTTTCATTTCTTTCCATAATTAGTGTTTCTGGTTCCATAATATCTAGAATAGTAATGTAGGACTTTTAGTTTTTCCAAAACTGCTAAAAATAGCAACCTGCCTGTTTTGGAAAGTCTACCTGCTATTTTTGGAAAGTTTACAGTTGGGCACAGATTTAAGCGAAAACTTGCAGAAAGTTACATAATGGAAATATAAGACCTTTGGCAAAGGAATCAGGCAAAGATCATTTGTGAGCTGAAAGATATTAAAGTATTTGTTTTCTGAAAAGCCCCTAAAATTTTCTGAAATGAGATATGAGGCACTAAAACTTCCCTAAATGTCCCGAAAAGTTGACAGAAAATGGTTCGCATCGTGAGCGTTCTGACGCCTAAAATGGTTCATCAATCAGACACCTGGATCAAAAGTTATGCTTCCCGGAAGTTGACCTACTTTTGGAGGGAGTTGTAAATTTCAAAATTTAGTTGGAGGCTGCCAAAAAGTGTTATTTATGGCTATTTTGGGAACCCTGGGCAGTGGGAGAGAAAGGGGGCAGGTGTAGAGTCAAGAATAGGTGAGAAAAATAGAACCCTAGTGGATTTGGGGTTACAGAAGGTTGAAGATTCTAGAGTCTTGAGGTTGGGAAAGCTGTAATGTGTTGTAGCCAGTAGGGGATTCATCCTCTGATTGTAATTGGGATTCTGTAATGTAATGAATTGCCCAGATCAATAAAAGAAAGTTCTATTTTCTGTGTTCCATTTCTGTTGTTGTGTGTTTTGTGATTTACCCCCTTCATCAAGTGGTATCAGAGCAAGGGTTCCTGAGTGTGTAGACAGATCATCGACTATGAGGCAGTTTGCACCAGGGCCTAAAGTTGTGGGTTTGCTGCGGAGACCAAGATGCCTCCATGAAGAAATCATGTTGGGAGGAATGCTTTGATAGAAGAGGGTTTTAGAGCCTTGCAAAGGCAAATCGATGCATTGCAAGAGCAGCTACGAAGAGGGTTTGAGCCAAGGATAAGAGACGAAAGTGAAGATGAAGCTGAAGAAGAGCTATCTGAGGAAGAACAAGAAGCTGCTGGAGATCCTGCAGAAGTTAGGTTGTTGAGGGCCATTTTGAAGATCGAAAAGAGGGCCATTTTGAAGATCGAAAAGAGGCCCAGAATCAAGGTTTCTACATATTTTGGGGATTTGAATCTAGAACATCTTATTGATTGGATCGATGACATGGAGGAGTATTTCGAGTATGAAGATGTGGAGGACCCAAATTGGGTCAAGTTTGCAAAAATAAAGTTGAAGGGCCATGCCAATATTTGGTGGAAGGAGGTCCAACTAGAGAGAAGTAGAAGAGGAAAGGAAAGATCACCAAATGGATCGGATGGTGGAGAAACTAAAGAAGCAGCTCATTCTTGTGGATTATGAGATGGAGTTACTGAAGAAGTTGCAAGGACTGAAGCAAGGTAACAAGTTTGTTAAGGAGTATATAGAAGAGTTTTATAAGATTACTATCAGGACAGGCCATGCAGAGCCCAACAAGGAGAAGGTAGCCCGTTACATTAATGGGTTGAGGCCGAGTATTCAAGAGGAGCTGAGCTTGGTCAGAATGACCACCATAGAAGATGCATACCAGTTTTCCCTAAAGGTGGAAGAGAAACTGAATCAAAGATTCGACAACAAGCAAAGGGGAAGAGGTCAAGGCAGAAGGACTGGTGGAAGACCCTATGGGGGCCAAAATGAAGATGCAAAGAAAAGTGAAGAAGCTGGCACCAGTCAAAATCAGAGAGGAGATAATACCTACCACCCTCGTGACCAGAACAATGGTGAGCAAAGAGGAAGAGGAAGAGGTAGACCTGGAAGAGGAGGTTTCAGAGGAACCTATTTCCAATGTGGAGAAGAAGGGCATCGAGCATGCAAGTGTCTGCAACATCAAGGAAGGACAAATAGAAGACCTGAAGACAATGCACGAGTTGCACATGTAGATGAAGATGCACATTCTGAGCATTCTGAAGATGTTGAAAGGGGAGAAACCCTAGTTGTCAGAAAAACCTTGCTGAATGAGGAGAAAGAACCCAATCAGAGGAAGAGTTTATTCCGCACAAGGTGCAAATGTGAAGGTAAGTGTGTGATATTATTATTGACAGTGGAAGCACTGATAATCTTGTTTCAGAGGAGATGGTTGACAAGTTGAAGTTGACAAGAAGAAAGCATCCACATCTATATCGGATTGCATGGTTGCAGAAGGACCACCGAGCTTTGGTTAATGAGCAGTGTTTAGTGAAGTTCAAGATTGGGGACTACCATGATGAGGTGCCGTGTGATATCATACCAATGGATGCAATCATATGCTGTTGGGGAGGCCGTGGCAGTATGATAGGAGCGATGTCCATGATGGTCGTGCAAACACATATTCCCTAACAAAGGATGGAGTTCATCATAAGTTGAAGCCCATAAAGGAGGTGGAAGAAAAGGTATGTAGTACTACTAGAATTTGCTTGGTAGATGGTAGGAAATTTTTGGAGGGTATGAAGCATGAGCGTCATTGCTTTGCATTGATTCCTAAGATTAGTCAAGAGAACTGTGAAGATGTACCAGTAGAAGTTTCAGATATGTTGGAAGAGCTCTAGGACATTATCTCTGATAATGTACTAGAAGGTTTACCACTAGTAAGGAAGATAAGTGATCAAATGGATTTGATACCAGGAGCCAGTTTGCCAAATAAGGCAACCCAGAGAATGACCCCTGCGGAGAATGAAGAGCTGAATAGACAAGTTCAAGAGTTGTTGAGGAAGGGACTGATAAGGGAGAGCCTAAGTCCATGTGCAGTACCTGCAGTACTAGCACCAAAGAAGGATGGAGAATGGAGGATGTGTACAGACTCTCAAGCCATCAATAAGATAATGATCAAGTATAGATTTCCATTGCCAAGAATGGATGACATCATGGATTGTTTGAGTGGAGCCAAGTACTTCACGAAAATTGACCTGAAGAGTGGGTATCACTAGATCTGTATCAGAGAAGGAGATGAGTGGAAGACAACCTTCAAGACAAAGGAAGGTTTGTATGAGTGGTTAGTCATGCCATTTGGGCTAACCAATGCACCGAGCACATTCATGCGACTCATGAACGAGGTATTGAAAGAAGTTTTGGGAAGTTTTGTTATTATTTATTTAGATGATATTTTAATTTTTAGTAAGACTTGGGATGAGCATCTGATGCATATCAGAAGAGTTTTGGAGAAGCTTAGGGAGGAGAAGTTGCTGTTTAATCTGAAGAAATGTAGTTTTGCAAAGGAGTTGGTATACCTGGGATTTGTAGTCTCAGTGGAAGGTCTTAAGATGGACCCAGAAAAAGTAAGGGCTATCATTGAATGGCCTACGCCAAGGAGTGCAACGGAGGTAAGATCCTTTCATGGTTTGGCAAGCTTTTATAGAAAGTTTATCAGGAATTTTAGTAGCATTTGTGCACCCCTAACTGAGACAATGAGAGGGGATAGAAAAGAGTTTAGATGGACTAAAGAAGCAGATAAGATATTTAATACATTGAAGTAGAAAGTTGTAGAACAACCTGTTTTGGCACTTCCAAATTTCAATAAGGTATTTCAGGTAGATTGTGATGCTAGTGATAGTGGTATAGGAGCTATTTTGAGCCAAGAAGGTAAGCCCATTGCCTATTTTAGTGAGAAGCTTAATGATGCCAAGAAAAAGTATTATGTTTATGATTAGGAGTTTTATGCAATAGTTCAAGTTTTGAAGAAATGGAGACATTATTTGTTGCCAAAGGAGTAATTTCTGATGTCACTTCTCAAATTACCCTGGGTGTCTGATGTAGAAAATCATTGTAGTTATTTTCATTTCTTTCCATAATTAGTATTTCTGGTTCCATAATATCAGGAATAATGATGTAGGACTTTCAGTTTTTCCAAAACTGCTAAAAATAGCAACTTGCCTATTTTGGAAAGTCTACCTGCTATTTTTGGAAAGTTTGCAGTTGGGCACGGATTGAAGCGAAAACTTGCAGAAAGTTACATAATAGAAATATAAGACCTTTGGCGAAGGAATCAGGCAAAGATCATTTGTGAGCTGAAAGATATTAAAGTTTTTGTTTTCTGAAAAGCCCCTAAATTTTTTTGAAACAAGATATGAGGCACTAAAACTTCCCTAAACATCTCAAAAAGTTGATAGAAATCTGTTTATGAATTTTTGGCGTGATAGTTCACATCGCGAGCTTTTCAACACCTAAAACGGTTCGTCAATCGGACACCTGGATCAAAAGTTATGCTTCCTAGAAGTTGACCTACTTTTGGAGGGAGTTGTAAATTTTGAAATTTTGTTGGAGGCCGCCAAAAAGTGTTATTTATGGCTATTTTGGGAACCCTGGGCAGTGGGAGAGAAAGGGGGCAAGTGTAGAGTCAAGAATAGGTAAGAAAAACAGAAACCCTAGCAGATTTGGGGTTACAGAAGGCTGAAGATTCTAGAGTCTTGAGGTTGGGAAAGCTGTAATGTGTTGCAGCTAGTAGGGGATTCATCCTCAAATTGTAATTGGGATTCTGTAATGTAATGAGTTGCCTAGATCAATAAAAGAAAGTTCTATTTTCTGTGTTCCATTTCTGTTGTTGTGTGTTTTGTGATTTACCCCCTTCATCAGATTTGGTGCTCAAGCCTTGTAAAAATTGAAGTTTCTCCAAAGACTTAGTGAAAATTTTGAAGAAATCTTGCAAAATTCTCCAAAATCATTAAAGAAATCATTGACAAATCCTTAGAAGAAATGTCACAAATTTGAAGGACTAGTGGAAAATCGCAATTTCCACTCATAGGTGGAAATTGCGCCACCTTATGGATCTCAAAAAGTTCAAAGGAAAATCAAAGAAATTCTTGAATATCCAATGAAAATTCTTAAGAAAATCTTGAAAAGTTGTGGAGAAATCATGAGAGGAGTAAATGTAAAATGTGAAGACATAATGGAATGTTGCAAATTTGAGCATGAAGTAGAAAATCGTGAATTCCATGTGATGGGTTTAAATATTGGCCTCTTTTGTGTTGTTTTTATATGCTTTCAGACCTTTTGCACATGATCTTCCAGATACTTTTCAAACATTACCATCATGATATACTATCTTTTTATATATTTTGCAAAATCTTGAACCTATTTTGTTAATATGAAATATGGTGATGATATTTATCAATTGAATGATTTGAACTTGAGTATGTCTGCAATATAGATGAGATTCTATGGTTTAATTATGAAGGTTATTTGCGTGCATATGTTTTGTGGATTAACCCCTGTGCAAAAACAAGCACGTGGCATCAAGGAGAGGAGAATTTGCAGCAAGTCACAAAACAAGGGAATTGAAGGAAGTTGAAATCAAGCCGCCAAAAGTGCAGGCAGCTGAAAGCTGAACGTGAATCATTATGGGAAGAAATAAATGTAGAAGAAGTCGACTTGTTCCAAGATTCTAAACGCATCTTATGTGTTTCTCATATGAGTCGTTGCATAGGAATCCTTATTTGAATGGGATTATCCTTCCTCTGTTTAGTTAGAATTAATAACTCAATCTTAACTTTGTATCCTAATATCTAGGAATGGATTAATGATTGTAGTTAGTTGGTAGTTGAATAAGACTCTCCCGTTTTGTATAAGTTAGAGGATGAGCTCAGAGTCAAGTTAGTTACTCAGTTGTTAGTTGTTTTTCACTATTAGAAGATACAATAGTTAGTTATTTCTCTAGACATGTATTGTTGAAATGCAATTATTGAATAAGATCTACAAAGAGATTTTTGTTTGAAGTATTTTCGTGATATGGAATGAATGAACTATGTGTTATGTGGATGCGTGAGTATCTAATTTAGATTTGATTTCCAACTAAGTGAGTCAGTCCCCTGAGCCGGCCACTCAAGGTACTGATCTTCACTTCATTTATTTTCTTATTCATTTATGCATTCTTGCTAAAGTTGTTTTCCATTACTTTATAAATGCATTGTGAGTTAAGTAGAATACTCTTGTTGTTAATTATAGTAGTTGTGGTTCATGAACAATTGTATAATTGATCCATCTTAGTCCTCCAGAGGTTAGCATTAGATTTCTCATCATTTTGAATGGTTTTGGATTAGTTTTGTACTTTTCTGTTGTTAGCAGTTATCTACAACTTATGTTGTAGGTACCCATAGCCACTAGGTTCTATAACTATTTTTACTGTTCTTACATTTCTGTGAATTCCAGCAAAGTAGAATAATCTGAGTAGGTTTGAATAGGATAGTTTAGGAGAATATGAGCCCCTAAAGGCACATACAGTGTAGTGCCATCATAAGCTTACACTCCTTGGTTGATTATTTAATGTAGGTGTATAATGTCAAGTGGACTATTCAGATAGGTTTACCCCTAAATTGTGTCAAGTCTACAACACATTAGTTTTCCTCTACACCATGCTCATGAAGAAAGTGTGCCCAAAAAGTACAATTTCAAGGGTTATGAGGAAATGGTGCTATATCAAGTGTTCATGATGAAATTCATCTCAATCTTTTGAAAATCATCAAGACAAACCTCAAAATTTTGTGAAGGGATCATGAAAGAGTCAACGAAAAATGAACAAGTAGCATGAGAAGAAATCACAATTTCCAGTGGTATGTGGAAAATACGCCAAAATGGTGCAAATTCTAAGGGTATGTAGAAAACACGCCCAATCTAGTGATTCATGATTTTGGTTCAAGATGAAAATTCCAAGTCAATTCTTGTAGAAAATTGCTTGAAATCCATTGAAAAATCCTTTAAAATCACTTGAAATTTGTGAAAAGATCCATTGAAAATCATTTGAAAACACTCGCCAAAGGAGATAGAAAAGTTTCAAAGGAAAATCCACTCCAAGTAAAAAAAATTGCAAATTCCAAGCATGACTTGAAATTGCACCAAAATAGCGCAAATTCCAGAGGCAAGTGGAAATCACGCCACACTTCCAATTCACCTTGCTCAATAGAAGTTCGTCAACATCATAGATTAAGTCAGCCTTAGGGTGAGAAAATTGCATGTAAATAAGAGGAAAATCATTAGTAGGCTGACCTCCAATGAAGCAAATGTTGTGGAAGTGCTATAAAAGGAGGACTTAACTCTTCATTTTACACATTAATTTGAAATTGAAAAAAGCAAACAAGCAGAGCAGATTTCAAGACGAGTTTATGGAAAAGTAAAGAATTTCTTGGTGTCTAGTGTTATCTTCCTTCCATCTAGTTCAAGTTAAAAAGTTCTAATTCATGAAATGAAGTGGAAATTTTATGAAATTCAATCAATAGCTTTCAATTTCTCTCATAAGGTAGAAGAACATGACATTTTCAAGTACTATGACTAGTGAATCTTCATCTTGCAGATATTGGAGAATCTGGAAGTGAGCTATGCATTCAAAGAAGAGGACCATCTAGAGGATCAAGACATAATCAAGCTCATCCACCTTGCATCCAAAGAAGGCACCGTCACTGGAACACTGCACTTCATTGAGACATCATCGAGTTCACCATCATCCTACTTTCAGAGGAAAACTTCATCACTGGAGTGAAAGAACTTCATCATCCATCTTGCAAGTCTCACCATCCAAGCATCCAAAAGATCACTTCCACTTTCAAGAGCCTTCCACTTCATCCAATAGAAAGGTCAAGTGCAAACATTGTGAAGTCTAGTCTACTCTAGGAATTCACGCCCAAGTCATCTCCTCTACTTCAATGTCTAGAGCAAGAATCCTACACAAGCATCACAAGAAAAGTTAGTCGAATGAGCAAGATTATCAAGAAATCTGAAATTATACTAAGGAATGCAAAGACAACAACAAGGAGTGAAGAAGGAAAAGTTCCCAAATTTCACGTTTGAACAAAAATAGTTCCAGAGAAGTGAAAATCTATTTTCAAGACTTCGCCAAGAAAAGAAGATAAAATTTGGGAAAATGCATCAAGAAATTGAAAATCTAGAAATTTTCTCGAAATGCTCAGGTGGCATCTATACATTATCAACCAATCATTTCTTACCACTTCATCACGTCCATGTTCAACATATATGCAACAAAGTCCAAAAGAAAGAGGGCATCCTATCTAGAATATTCCCAGAGATTCCAACATGTCATGCTTATCACCTTGGAAAATGTGCCTTCGTTGCCTTTGGGTTTTTATGTACACGAGTTGTGTCAACTTTTTATTTTTACTAAAAATAGTTGGTGGTTGTAACTAATTGTTGATGTGGAAAAATCTCTGCCATTGGTTGCTCAAATTGATCTTGGCCCTTCATTGTATTTTGAGGACTATAAAAGGCTCATTCGCCTCATTTGTACATACATTAGATTAGAGTTGTTGTAGGAGTAGAGTAGAGGAAGCTCTTCGAAATTTGTTGGAGAGAACTTGAAATTGTTGTAATCACTTCCAAGATTAATACATTTCTCATTGAATCTTGGTGACAATTGTGTTGTTTTGGAATGTCGCATGGTTTCTTGTTTCTCAAAGGTAATCTAGATGTGTTTCTAAGTAGAAGTAAAGCAAGATTAGAAAGTTCATTGATATAGTGAATGCATTGTGAAGATATTTGATGAATTCCTAGGTTCATACTTTTGATGGTTTGTCACTGGCAAGTCATTGTGCAAAGTTAGCCTAAACCTCAACTTATTGCAATAGTTTGATTGTTGATGCTTGTCTAAGTTGCGCCAGCTGTGGGTACTCAAATGTGTGTCTACAATATGAAAATCCTTAGTCATCTTTGGGACATTTCACTTGTTCTATGTAGTTGTTGAATTCATCATGGCGAAGTGGAGCTTGTTATAAGGAATTTGTCTATCTTGGCATCCTTCATTGTCTCATTGTCCTTAGAAGTAAAGTAGATTCTCTCTAAACCCTTGACCTTTTTGCATTTTCTTTGTAGAGTGGAACTAGGGGGTTTCTTTCCATGAAAAGGAGTAATAAGTTGAGTGAGTGAAGAAGTAAATCCAGCATAAGTCCCTTTGTGTTCACAACAAATCACATCATATATATACTGAGTCTATATCCAACGTATTGTCAAGACCTGACATCTGGAACCTTGGAGTTCTCACTGGATCATATAGTTTAGCCTTTGAGAGACTTTGTTCAAGAGAGTATAGAATACCTTGGTATTTTATTCTGAGTTTGCATGTGCATAAAAAACACATCAACAGATAGTAGAATGGATCATCCATGAATTATATTACATTGATTATTGCTCCAAGAGGTTTCCCCCTTGAAGAGGCCAATGATATATGGTAATGTGAATCTATCATTTCAATGCAATATTATTCTTGTGTTTCCATCTATAACATATATTTTATATATTTCTATTATCTAGTTGATCTATTGTAGAAAGGACCATATTAAAATGAAAATGACACCATGTAACATTAGTTTGGGTTACATTGGTGTTCAAATAAGTAGATAAGGTTCTCCACCCTTCTCACCATAGTTAAGCACTAACGAATCATCTACATCATGTTTTTCAAATCTAGTAGTTTAAGTGTCTCCACTTGCACAAGAAGTAATTTTGGCCTACATTCCCTTGCCAGATTGGCAAGAGTTATGTACATGTCCAATACATATATAGGTCTATGCCTCTCAACAATTCTCTATGTATAAGGAAGCTCAAGTAGGCACAAACACTCCTTAGTCACACCTTGTGCAACAACATCACTCACAATGTGTGCATCATCTCATGTAAGAACACAACATAGTTCAAGTACGCAACATGCAAAGGTGATCTTAGTGAAGACCCTATCACACACTTCTGTTACATACCAACACTACACACGTAGAGGGAATATGACTAGAAAGTGTTGGGATATTCATCCACAAGAATGATAATTCACAATCCACTTAGCTCTCAAATGTTCACACATAAGGGAATGTGTACATGTTGAAGCAACATATGGATGGATCAACCCCAATAGATAGGGAAAGGTCTCTTCCTCCCTACAACGTGTCTATAGGTGTAAGTCATCTCATGTTGGTAACACACTAGATACCAACATATTTGTGCATACACTAATAATAGAATATCACCACTTATGCAACTTCATGTTAATAGGAGATCATGTTCACATTCACATAGGAAGATTTATTGTTCTTCAAAGAAATGGAGCATATGGAGTTTCTTATCTTCATTCCTACATGATCAAGCTATTGGCAATCAACACCAAACTCATGCCACACTGGGCAACATCAACATCAAGCACTACTCTGATTGGATCACCCCAGGGTCAACTTCATGCAATTCTAACTACCCTACACTAGAATTATCATCATCATAGCACATACAACATTTTCTCATCAAGAAAGGGTGCATGATCTAACTCCAACTACATATAAGATTCCTCCAACAGGTCTTGGTTAAAAATAAATTCTTATATGTGCAACATATGTGCAATTTAATTTAGGCATACCTCATATCGATAGATGAGCACAACAACATCATTTATGCAAAATGCAAACCACTATGAATCTCAGGTTGACTAGCACCATTCAATTAGCTCACCTTGAATCAATGTGTTCATAGTAGATTATGGGCCGCTCTTGTATTATTTTCTTTAGGTGCATAAGAATGTAATCGAGACCATTACTATTCAAGAAAGGGTGTATGATCTAAGCATAGACTCACACGCCAATACATCAAATTCATACAACTTAATCATTGCATCAAAACACAATTAGGACCATCACTCCTTAAGAAATGGCATACAATATAGCACAACTTCATAGAGTAGATCCTTAGCAATAGTACATCTCTTGTACACTAGCACAATACAAAGATGGCCTCATTCATAGATGCACATTCAACATTCTACTCCACATGTAGTTATGTAAGCCTCAACAACTTTGCATGCACCTACACAAACTTCAACAACTTCTATAGGCTTCTTTTGCATTGTGCCTGACATTTTTCCCTATTGTGCACCATCAACATGCTCTACCTTATTATACCTAGCATCAAACCATATGTGCACAACACATGGTATCAACTCCGCAACAAGAAACAATACCATTCTTGTGCGACACTTGACATGCTTTGTGCCACAATAAATGGCTCCATAGAGGTCTAACACTTGGCACCATACACATCCAACACATGGCGGTGCCCACACTACATATAATGGAACCATTCAAGTTTGACACTTAGCCACATCCTATCCACACATTCCACACAACCATACATGTTAGACACATGTCAGTATAAACATGGCACTAAGTTTTTGATATCCATCTATAAATACAAGTTTATTACACATCTTGTACAAATGCACATAAACCTAGAGACATGTTAACATGCTCCACACATCTGCTACTGTCACACCCAAAATTTTGACTATGATTTACTTTTTACTTGCATGTAATCAGTATTTAATTATGCATGAATGTATGATTTGACATTATGTGTTCTTGTTCTTGCAAACGAGGAAAGTGACGTCATTCGCTCAAAGAAGACCCCCCTTTGAACGAAGGTGCAAACATGACGTCTTGCATCCCGTAATGACCACCTTTGTTCGAAGGCACCTTGCATTTAAAAAATATTTTTTATCTTTAACTGTCGACCTTTGTTTGAAGGCAGGCCAACATGCTTTTTTTTAATGTTTTAATTATTTGTATAGCATATAAATAGGATTGCTTTTTTTTTTCATTATAAATCAATTACAAACAAGATAAATTCACATTTTTCTTGAGCAAGGGAGTCCAAGAAATCTTTGAGAGAAGAATTTTCAAGTCATATTTTACAAAGAAGGAGATGGGAAACAAAAGGACAAGACAAAATAAGACTACATGAAAGTATTCCGCAGAAACTATAGCAAGATTGAATGAAGAAAGATTGGAAAAATATCATAAACAAAAACAAGGTATGTATATATTTTCTTTTCTATTTTTAATCTAGGTCATTTTATTTATGTTTAAATATACATGTATTGATGACCATGTAGCAGGATGTCATTTAATCTAGGTCACTTGATTTATGCTTAAATACATATGCATTGATTTCATGTAGCTCAGATGTCATTTAGTTTAAGTCATTCCTCATTCTTGAGTGTAATCTCCACCTCTATCTCTCTCTCTCAAGTTGCCCACTCTCTTTAACTCTACCTCTCCCTCATTGGGGCCTTCGTAACTATCTCTGTCCCTCTCTAACTCTCCATATCCCTCTCCCTATCTCCAACTCAACTTCATTATTTTTTCTAAAGTGGTAACATATATTTCTATTATAATTTATTAAAAAAATCAAGTTCACTTTTCATTTTAGATTATTTCTTTTCTTGATTATTTATTTTTATTTAAAAATTCTTTTAAATCTAAAAACTTTATATTTAAAAAGCCACACTTCCTAATTTTAAAACAAACTATTATCGCAGTTTTTTTGTTTTCTTTCTCTAAAATATATTTTATAATAATTGTTACCTTTTTTTATCCAATAAATTCTTATCATGAATGTTTTTTTAGCTTTTTTATTTATGTTTTTATGATTTTTAATGCTAAATTAAGGAATAAAAGAAAATTTTTAAGAAAAGATTTGTTGAAATATTTTTAGAATGCTTTTTAGATTTTCTTTTTCCTAAAGAATGAAATTATTTTTTAGAGAACATAATAATTTCTACATTGTAGAACTTAAGAGTATAAATCAATAAAATAAAAAGAATGTTTATTATTTAGAAAGTTTTATTTTATAAAATAAATAATTTTATTTTTATTTTAATAAGTATTTCCTTCATTTGTGATACAGAAAGTGGAGCAAATGTTGTTGAAGAACACATAGTTGATGTTAGCCAAGAGGAGGCCCAAGTGCAAACAATGGATGTTGGAAAGGGGTCGGGATCGCTTCCTTTGACTAGTATGGATGAGCATATTAATCTAGCTGAAGAGGTGAAAAGAAAAATTTCTTATAGAAATTTAGACCATTTACTTAAAATGGATATTGAGAAATTGAAATATTATGTTGGACAACCTAGACATACTGATAGGAGGTCAATGAATAAAACTACAAAGGAAATAATTGCTCATTTTGATAATCTTGATACACTTGGCTGAACTCAATTGTTATCAATTGTACTTCTTAGTAAGGAGCTACATGAGCCATTACAATTGTTGGGTGTCGATTTGTCATTGAAAAAGGGGAAAGGTTCGTAGCTAGAAAAAGATATTGTTGAAAATGTTAAAGAAGGTTTGGCTTCCATCGGGAAAATATCTCAATCTGCAGATAAGTCCATTACAAGAAGAGTGATGTTCATAGGTATTGTAAGTGAAAGAAATTCTAGAAAAAGACAATTGTCTTCAATTTCATCTAAGCGTGGTTTCAGTAGAAAGACGGTAACAAAATATGTGAAAAGGAGAAATTATTGGATAATAGTACCTCGAAAGGCAATTGGGCAATTATGTGTAGAACTCCTTGATCTGACAAGATTCAAGATGTTGTTAGAAACTTGATCTCAACCTTTTGGAATGATAATACTCATGCTTCATCAAATAGTAGAGATGTTATCAAACACATAATTGGGCCCAATAGTTATGAACTACATACAAAACATTGGCTAGAGATAACACAACATGAGATGTATGTGAACTTCTGTAATTCAAATCCAAATATAAAGATTGGGCAAACAATGTTTGAAATGTTAAGGCCATATTATGTGAAGACAAACAAGGTTTTTGAAACTTGTTGTTGTCGTTATCATATTGAATTTGATCTCTACTATTAGGTGTTTTGAAAGATTTGTAAAGATAGTGATGGTCTTGTAAATGCACCTCCTAAATGGGCAAGTCAGTTCATAGCATCCATCTTATGTGATAAATTAGATGATGATAATGGAAATGGTCAAATAAACTACATAAAAGGTCTTTGTAAAACATGTGGAAATTTGGCTAAAATGCCTTTGAGAAATGAAGATATCGACCCAATGAAGTTGGTAAATTGCAAGAAGTACAAGTATGCAAAGTTTCAAACAAAACATGGGAAAGAATTCACAAGGTTAGATTATGTAGAAGAGGAGATACCTATTGGAACATTTATGAAAAATTTCTGTAAATTGATTCAACCATACATACATCATGCTTTTTTTGCTAAGTGGCAAGCACAATAGTTTCAAACATTAAGAGATACTTTCCCACTTGGAACAATTTTATCAGTGGTCGACTTTGCAGAAAATTACTCTTTTATACATCAAAAAGAGATTCAATTAGAAAATATTACTTTTCAGAGCAGATCACTATTATGGTGCATGTGTGTTATCGACATGCACAATTTGATTTGGATGGTGTTGAAAGTACATTTCAAGCATGAGTCATCAAGAAAGAATATCACTTTTATATTAGTGATGATAAAGAGCATGACACACTTTTTGTACAACATTGCTTTAAGAAGTTTTTTGGATATTTAGCAAGCAGGGGTGTAAATTTTGAAAGGCATTTTGTATGGTCAAATGGATGTGTGTCACAATTCAAATCAGCAAAGCCATTTTATGTACTATGTAGATATCATCGAAATGACAATATACCACATGTTTGGAGTTTCTTTGAGAGTGGGCATGGAAAGGGTGAACATGATGGCGCATGAACTTGCATCAAACGTGCTCTAAGGAAACATCAAATGAATTATGATGGAGACCGTATAGATGATGCACATGATGTTGTTGAATGGTGTAAGTTACACTTTGCACTAAATGAGGCTGGCACATCTTCAAGAACAAATAGATACATTCCACATAGAGTGTTTTGGGAGATATCAGGTATGTATTGTTTGAATTTATTTAATGTATGGATGTACTTTATATATATATTCGTGTATATGATATATGTGTACACACAAGTTTGTTTATTTTAGTTTGAATTTAATTATTTAGATATATTTTATTCATAATGTACTTGATATATAATAAATTTGTAGGTGTGGATAGAAGATCAATGTATGGATGCAAGAGGGCAGAGAAAACAGGATCTTTGCATTGTGTCATGAGTACAGATAGCCCTACATGGACATTGCGCACTAGGAGTTAATCTTGTTTTTGTTATGAGTGCATGTTGGGAGATTTTGAGAATTGTAATAACCAGCAACGTGGATATAGTTGTTACCAATACATACAATGAAGATGAGGATGAAAGATTTGAAGACATTCCTTTGATTTCAACTGATTATAACCATATTTCAGGATTGATTAAAAAAGTATGTGTCTATATATATATATATATAAGTTACAAATTTTAGACATGTAAATTTTTGGTGCAGGAGATGTTTTTGCAGTCATAGCAGAGACTGGAAATATAGAACAAGTTAGTTATTATTTATTGCGTTGCACAGAAGAGAGGTAAAAGCTAATAAATCTAGAAACAAGTGATGGAATGGTGTTTCCCATAGGTTTAACTTTATTTTAATATATTCTTAAATAATTTTCAATTTGTTACATATGTACATGTCAAGTACCTCAAGAGTGATTTAAAATGTGTTCAAATTTTATATTATAATTTATGTTATGTCTTACCAAGCAATGATAATGCTATACATGTTCATAGATACATGTACGTTACATTTACCTTGAAAATGTTATGTCTTATGGTGTGGAATGTTGTTTCCCACAAGTTCAGTTGTAGTGCAAGGGACATATCTCAAACAAGTTAAGATTTTTCAACATGGGATTCACTTTATTGATTATTAACCTAATAACAAGGTATATCAGTATAGCCACCTAGTAATTGCTTTTATTTAATGCTATATATGCCAACATGGGATATAACATGGGATTCACTTTATTCAAGCATGCATCAATATGATAATTTTTGAATGCTTTTATTTAATGCTATATATACTCTTTGAACTGTGCTACAATTTACATGTACATGTATATGTACTAGAGATGTCATCTATAAAGTTTATAGATATATATAGCCATGTTACATCTATAAACTTTTCAACCAATAAAATTTCACTTGACAAATGTAAAAAGAGAGATCTTAATTATTCCACTTTGAAGTTGACAAATTATTTTAGGCCACCGATACAAACATTGAAATTCCCACAATATCAACAAAAATGAAATATTTGGCACACAACCTTGAGCAACCTTTGATTGACATCAATTTCATGATTTTTATGGGCATTCAAGTATGACACATAGTGACAATTGACTTTACATCTTGACATGAACATTTTTTATAAATTAAAATGTCCAAGTTATTTTCCTGAATCACCTATGATTGAGACTATTTGACATTAATATTTTAGACTTGATCAAAGCTAGATGACAACAAACTTTTACAAATGAATTAAAATACTTGCACAACCTTTGAGAAGATGAGTTGATTGATGGACTTCGACTTGGTAGACTCAAAAGTTTAAAATTGTAATGATAATTTAATTTGAGAACATCCTAGCTAGTTAAAATTGATTGGCATGTGTCCCTATAAACCCCTATTGTGTTGGGGTCAAAAAGAAGAGCTGTCAATTTCTGAATCTTAGTATCTGTATGTGTAAATATAGAAGGTCTAGGAGGTGGTGGCGCATGTGCCATGATATATATATCAACCTGAATTTTGTGCATGTAAAAATAAATTACTTATTCCAATACATACATACATGTGCATTAGGATGGCCATGTTGAACCAATTCTCTACAAGTATGACTGATATGTCACACCAACAACATAACATGATAGTGTCTACTTTGGACTGTGGAACAAATGTATCAACATACACGTCCTACATCAGAGTAGATAGGAATGTTGTGTTTCACTCGCTTGTATCAACATACATTTCTTCTCTGATGTACAGGTGTGTACATTTGATACATTGTTCCATGACTTCCAAACTTAGACACTAGTTATCATTGGTGTTGGTGAGGCATATCAGTCATCTTTTCTGGATCCTAATGTAATTCCAACACGTTAAATAAATAGTTGAACAAGAGGGAAGATTTAATTTCTAAAATGCATGGATGATTCTTTTCCTTTTCAACTTGCAGAGAGAGAGAGAGAGAGAGAGAGAGATTTTAACTTTTCCAAATCCACACATACATGTGTAATGTTGAACAACTATCAGTGTCATAAAAATGAATACCATCTGTGCAATAAAACATTTAAGTCATTCCTACTCCATGTACACTTTCTTTCTTTACAGTGTTCACACACTTACCAAGGGAAAGAGAGATAAAGAGATTTCTTTTGAAATCATTATAGCACATCTAGGTTCAACAGTTAAAGATATAAAATAATGAACTTTACACACTAAGAACATGGATACAACCAATGACTATACATATCTAGTTACCATGGAAATATATGACTATTACATTACTTTAATTGATTAGGCATTAAAAATAAGTTTAATTGATTAGGCAAATTATATAATTTGGTTTGATTCATTTTGTATTACTTATAGTACATTCACTAAATTAGACATGTTTTTATTAAAGTATTTTTCTTGACCTTGAGTGTTTAAGGATGCTATGAATTTGTCTATATTTTCTTCCTACATCTATATAAAGCATATGTGTTAAGTATAGAAAACATGACTCCCAGGTCTACTATATCTAGTTGGCACATCCCCATCATTGCCAGTTTTGTAGAAAATAGCATTAAGTTCTAAGTATTCCAAAATCATTGAAGGAAGCTGGTTAAATATGAAGTTCATCTTATGAAATTAAAATCTACCATCTATTATGTGTTCAAATACTACTACTGGAAAAAATGTTTAATAGATAGTTAAGATAGATAATTCACATGATACTCAACTGCATTGGAATCATAAATTTATCTCAATTTTTTTAATCAGTTGCAGAGAAAACAAGTCACATAGTTCAATTCAGCTTCTAGGACTCTAATTGTCCTCCAAATAATTCTGTAAGGTGCCCTAAAATGAATGGGGCCATGAGATGGATTTGTATTCATTCTCGTTCTTAAAAAATGGAGGTACTTCATTTTCTGGCGAACAAGTCCACCTAGCAAACATATCTCTTCACATTGCACAAGCACCACTTGTTGGCCATTGAGGAGCTCCTTGGCTAGAATGGAGACGCTCAAGGCATCCAAACATGTGGTGATGTGAATCCATCACAACCAGGTCTTGGCATAAACTAACATTTAATTATTTAAATACTAGAACAAGTCACTAAGGTGACTTTATTTGTAATATATTTATTTATTAACTATATGTACTAAAGATGTAATAATTCCAACAATTTAATGAGAACATTTAGGAAATTTAGTATGAGTCTCAAATGATTTTAGTGTAGATATTTTATTTTTGATTTTTTAAACTCCTGTAATGGTGAAAAGTCCATCCCTAATACTTTTCCGCAATCATTTTGGACTTATTTTGACATATTGTTCTTGATGTCATAACTAATGTCTAAATGACATATTTTGTGTAGAGAATTGACATCCAATTTCTACCTTATTTGAATATATGTCCTTGTTCTCTAGTGGTCCAAACCTAACCCTTTGAATATATTTTGTTTCTTGTTGTAGTTTAAAATTGTAGTTATGATTTTGAACTTGGTTCAAAACCACATGTGTAGTATTTCCCCATTTTCTAAAATTAAATTTAAACATGGACCCAAGCTAACTTGCCTCCAACTAGTTGTTACCCACGTGCTGATTGAAACATAAAATATTCAAATTTGTGCACTAGGTTACATTGTATCAGAGGTTGAATCCCTAGTTAATTTTAGGCATCCACATGATTAATTAGAGTATCATATCATTGTATCATTTGAACATCTAGGAGCATTGCATTATCATTTAATCATAAGGATGGACATAGGCATTTACATTTCTACTTGGCATGTCTTCAAACTTGTTCCAAAATTGTATAACAATCCACTTGAGTTTAACTAAGGTACAAGGGGGAAGTAATTTGACTTCTCATCCCCGTGTTGAATATCATAAGCACAAAGATCAAGGTTGTATTTAAGGCTTAAAATTGAAGCAAAATGGTAAAAACTGTAGATGCACATATTAGAACCGCAAGTGCAAGTTTTGAAAATTTGGCAAGAACATGGTCTGTAACGCGTATCTTACATTTATATAAACCCTTCAAGTAGATATGCTAAAATTGGAAAAAAATAGTTCAAGTTATAATCAAAGTGTTTGATAATATTACTCTACCTATTATTGTGTGGGATTGTTTGTACCATTGATGCACTATTTCACGTGATTCCAAGGCATTTAACATATTTTTTTGATTGGGGCATCCATGGATTCATGCAATGAATTAAATTCCATCTAATGTAAATCAAAAGCTAAATTTTAAGTATGGGAATAAGTTTTATACTAAATATGCAAATGAACATCCATTTATTCATTGTTAGATGGTTGAGGAAGAAAAAATTGTTTACATAGAAGAAGTCAACACAAGAAATGCCTAAAAATAAAAAACATAGTCATACAAAAGAATAGAAAGAGGAAAAGAAAGAGGAAGATTCCCCACAAGATGGTATTAATGTTAATTATGGAGATGCTTTGGGTTCTTTAGATTTTGCATCTTCCTTTATGGGAGAGTATAAGATAAATGATCATGATTTTCATAATCCACCTTATACAAGGATCCATCTATATATGGGAAAATGCCACAAAAGAAGAAAGATACCACTAAGGATTCTAAAGTGGCTTGTGTATGTGATAGAAAATCAAAGACTAATACCTCTAGTGCAAATTTTTGTATCTTATCTACATCATTTGTAAAGACATATATTGCCATAACCCTCCTTCCTAGACCCTTTTTTTGTTTATTTAGTTGTCTATTTTTGTCATACTTATGTTTACAATAGAAAAATTATGAAATTATACATTCATATATTTCCATGGTAACTCAATATGATTTATAGCATATCTAGTACAAGAAACATCACAAAAATGCATAAATTTATATAAATAAATTTACACATGTAAACTACAAAATTTGTGTCACTATCCAAATAATGAGCTTCTTGGTACATATGGTGAACAAGACAAGGATCTTTATATTCATGTGACTTGTTTTTCCATGATTCATCTTATCAAGTTAGGGATTTTTGTGCTCATGAGTATGTGTAATGTTTATCTTCCATTTGTCTATAATTTCTTGAACTTTACGTATTGATGCAATGCCTCTATGCTTAGAATATCCATGTGTGTGATGAATTTAGTAGGTTTAGTATATGTATAAGCCATATGGGAAGTAGGATCTAACAAGGATCAAAAGATAAATGGTCCTAGTTTACCAAACTAGGCTTTGACAAACCCTAGTTTAGGGTTTGTCAAATTAGGTGAAACTAAATTCATCTTTTCACCCTAATTTGACAAACCCTAATTTATTTTAAAACTCTAGGGTTTGATAGTTCTTTCATTGTCTCAAGAAAATTTTCTCTATTTTATTAATTGTAATGACAAACCCTAGTTTAGGGTTTGTCAAATTAGGGTGAAACTAAATTCATCTTTTCACCCTAATTTGAAAAACCCTAATTTCTTTTGAAACTCTAGGTTTTGTCAAACCCTAGTTTGGCAAACTAGGGTTTGATAGTTCTTTCATTGTCTCAAGAAAAATTTCTGTTTTTTATGAAAAATTTCTCTATTTTATTAATTGTAATGACAAACCCTAATTTAGGGTTTGTCAACTTAGGGTGAAACTAAATTCATCTTTTCACCCTCATTTGACAAACCCTAATTTCTTTTAAAACTCTAGGGTTTGATACTTCTTTCATTGTATCAAAGAAAATTTCTATTTTTTATGAATTTTTTCTCAATTTTATTGATTGTAATGACAAACCCTAGTTTGATACTTCTTTCATTGTATCAAGAAAAATTTATGTTTTTTATGAATTTTTTCTCAATTTTATTGATTGTAATGACAAACCCTAGTTTGATACTTCTTTCATTGTATCGAGAAAAATTTCTATTTTTTATGAATTTTTTCTCAATTTTATTGATTGTAATGACAAACCCTAGTTTGATACTTCTTTCATTGTATCAAGAATTTTTTTTTTAATGAACTTTTTCTCAATTTTATTGATTGTAATGACAAACCCTAGTTTACCAAACCAGGGTTTGACAAAACCTAGTTTGGCAAACTAGGGTTTGACAAACCCTAGTTTGATACTTCTTTCACTGTATCAAGAATTTTTTTGTTTTTTATGAATTTTTTCTCAATTTTATTAATTGTAATGACAAACCCTAGTTTACCAAACTAGGGTTTGACAAACCCTAGTTTGATACTTCTTTCATTTTATCAAGAAAAATTTCTATTTTTTTATGAATTTTTTCTCAATTTTATTGATCGTAATGACAAACCCTAGTTTGATACTTCTTTCATTGTATCAATTAAAATTTCTATTTTTTATGATTTATTTCTCAATTTTATTGATTGTAATGACAAATGCCAAACTGATCTAGTTCTTTAACTGAAGTCATCAAATTCCTATGTTTAATTAAATTTTTCTATATTTCATTAATTGTAATCACAAATCCTATTGCCAAACTAGGGTTTCATAGCAGGAAATTTTCTTTATTTAATTGACTGTAATGGAAGCCCTTGTCGGCAAGAAATTGGTGTATTCAAGTGAACATGCAAGCATTGCATATATACAATATTAGAAACGACACGACAAATTTATGCACCTAAATATGGGAGTTCACTCGACATGTATGGTGATGTGGCCCATATTCAAATGTGAGAGGAGCTCGACGTGTATGGAGATGATATCATGTGGGGTCTTTGCCTTTGTCCTGTTCCCTGTCGCCGTCAGACGTCGTTCCCTGTTGCCTTCATTCTATTGTGAGCTCTCAAATGACAAAAAAACTATCATTTGAGAGTCTTAACCTATTTTATAAAAAAAAAATGCCTTCGCTCGAAGACCTCTTCGATCGAAGGCATTATTTTATTATTTTTTATTTGGCACTCAATTACCTTCATTCGCAGACCCCCTTCAAATGAAGGGTCTGATGATCTGGTTTTTGACTTGGCTGATAAGGCCTTCGTTCGAAGAGTCGACCTTCGCATGAAGGTGTCTGCTAAAGATTTTTTGGCACCTTCAATTTTTCTTCGTCCACAAAAGTGTAACCCACTATTGTGGGTTGACCCTGAAAATGCTAGGATAAATCAATGATATCATGAGTTTATGTTTATATGATCAGAATTTAGGCATGTGATTATAAGATGTCATGATTATTTATTCATAAGTTTTATGGATTGACTAACGATGCATTAATCCTAGTTTGGTGATTGCAAGTTGTAACCAGGAAATTGGTTTTTCACCCTCAGAGAAAGAGAGGGAGAGCATCGTCAAAGAGAAGAGAATAGATGTATGGATAAGAACAAAGTGTTTGCCATCTAAGTCTCGTGCTTTCATAGTTTAGTGAACCTTTGTCGAGTATGGTAAGTTATGTTTGACCATTTGGTCTAAGTTTGGTTCTGACTCGATAAATCGTCGATTATCAGCTAGATCCATGAAGCTAAGGTTTTTGTCAAAAACCAAGTTAGATTAGAACATAATTGTCAACAAGGAAATAATCGATAGTCGTTATCTCTTTGTGTGAAGTAATATAATTTTTATATTATTAGAACAAATAAATACTGGTAGTAAACTACTTTATTATTGAAAATTCCCGATTGGAATTCTATTTTTTATTTATCTATTTTGACGTTAAACAATTTTGAGAGGGGGAGAATACCTCAACCCCATTCTCAAATTTTATCGTGTGTTAGAGACAATGTAAGTATACATTGTATACACCTATATTTTGTTGTTCTACTTAGTATGAACTATAAGTTTAAACTAATTGTTTTGTAGGCGTTGAGCATTGTAGGAGAAATGTGGTATAGTTACAAATTTAATGCAAACCACTACATGTTATTATGT
Source organism: Cunninghamia lanceolata (assembly GCA_027924645.1). Taxonomy (NCBI): domain Eukaryota; kingdom Viridiplantae; phylum Streptophyta; class Pinopsida; order Cupressales; family Cupressaceae; genus Cunninghamia; species Cunninghamia lanceolata. Next base: position 2,996,134 of record BSBN01000134.1, read on the forward strand.
GGCACTCAACTCCTTTACTCCACGTTGATTATGGAAAATAAGGAGTTTTACGAACATCTTGGGAGTGGTCTTAATGACCAGTAGCTCCATCATTCAGCATGCCACCATAGAGTGTTTATAGGGATGGATGTGCAGGAAGGATCACCGTGGATATGGAGGGTAAGCCTCTTAAAAGGCTACTATATCATGAGGAAAAATAGACACTCATTCTGCCAAGAAGAGACTACGAACCAAATATTTTACATTTTGTCATATTGGTTAGTATCTTGGAGAAAAGAAGGACAACAAAGAGGCAGCAAGAAGGTCTTTCAATCCAATTGGTGTATTTTAGAATACTTTTCAATAGAAGCTATAAAGGCATCGAACTGGTTCACCAGTGGTTATAGTATGATATATTTTGCATAAAATGCACGTTAAAAGGTAGATAGCCATTTATATTTGTTGCATACGACTGTAAATACCTTGTATACACTATGATAGAAGATTGATACCTTGTATTGTTGTATACATTAGTTGTTAATTAAAGAACACTTCTTAGCACTTGTATAAGGCCAACTTATTCATATTTATTTTCATGGTATTACGCCTGTAGAAGGCCATCCTACTTGTATTCATATAACTAACATGAAGTCCAAAACATTTTCATGCAAACCCATGCCTATAAAAGGTCTATATATATAAATATAAATACCTTTATTACATATGCCTGTAGAAGGCCTCTAAAGCATGTAAACATTTAAGTGCCATAGAGACTGATGGTTTATATTCTTGCATACCTGTAATAAGCAATATGCATATAGTCTTACTGCCTATAATAGGTTCATAATCATGTTTTATTTTCACATGCTCGTGAAAGGCAGATAGCCTTGTCTTTGCTTACTCTATATGTTATAATAGAGAAACATTGATTTAGTAGTGATATAAGGCTGAAATCCTTGAAGAAATTAGGCTTTGTTCGTTGCCGATATACCTTTTTATAATTGGCATGAAGTCGATATCTTTATGTCTATTCCTTCTTGTTGAGGCTGATAGGAATACAACCTTTCTTGTTAAATATGTAGAAGAACTATATACTTATATGCAAAGATATATTGTAAAGGCCAACTTACTTTTACTTTGGTATTTGTTGCATGAGGCCGATAATGGTTGATACATGCACTATGTCACCTTTACGAGGCTGAAAGCTCTGTACCAAGACTAATAGACATTGGTTTAAAATTAAAACTACTCTGTGTTTTTGTTAGTGCCTAAAGAAGGCCGATATTCTTTTATTCTTGCTTGCATAGGGAAGCTGATAACCCTGTGTTTCTGTGCATGCCTATAAAGGTTGATAGCTCATTAAGTATTAATTTTATCTTGGTTGAGAATGGCTTATGGATTATCATGTACAAATCCTATCATGGCCACAAGATTTAGACCCTTCACCTGGAATGTCAGTAAGATGACCATGAGCTATAATTAGTTACCTTATCTTAGCTATGGTATAAGTTGATTGACAAGTAAACAAATGTTTAACTTAGCTAAAACATAGTGACAGGAACACGAGTGCACATGCTAACCTTGTTTTTGGGTAGATAGCTTGTGGGCTTATCGTCGGAAGGTTTTCTAGATGGGCAACAAGTTTATAGCCATAAATTTATGAATATCAATATTTTGATCTTAAAACCAGAACTATATGATTGGCTGAGATAAACAAACAGATAGATAATTTCTTTATTTGTGTTAAGCTACATGATTGTAGAGATAACACTAACTATATTGTCATGATAGTGGGATAGAGGAGAAGTCCCATGTGAGTAGAATGATAGGAAGTCATAGACCCTAGCAATTATAAGTATGCAAAGAGGGACTTTTTGGAAGTTAAAGTCATCTAAACCCATTTATTACATTTATCTTAGATTAAGGATTAATTATAAGTCAATAATTGACGAAGATTTGAGTTTAGTCAAGACAATTCATGTCTAGAGATATTAGTCAAGCAAGTCAAACTGTAGGATGTGGTAGTTTCCAAGTCGAGTTAGAGGTGTGTGAACACATGACTACATTTATTGCAAACACTTATTTATATAGAAACTTTGGCCAAAGTGATGCATTTGTCTCTGCATGCATTAGTCAGTTCATCGTGTATAAATTGCGTAACCTATAAGAATGGTCATACTTAGCTAGAAGATTGTCTAGAGTTGTATGGTCGATTGAGTTAAATAGGACACAACACTATTACTTAGATGGAAACCTGTTGGTTCCTTATGTCTATACTCTTCGTGAAGGGTAGGGCCACTTCCAGTTGGAAGATGAGCGGGGGACCACCAATCTATGCTTGGAGGAAAAGCACTCAGATGATGCTCTCCTTCTACAGCAGAAGACTCGCCAATACTTGTGAGATAGATACCAGATTCTAGATGTAGTATACTTCATGATATGACTTATGATTATCAATCTTAGGTTAAATTATTCCTATTGCCAAGTGCAAAATATTGTAAATGTAAAGTGAAATCATTTCACTATGATTTTATCTTTGAATATATTGTAATTTCAAGGTTTAAAAATATTCATAAAAGATATGCATTTAATTCTATGAGATCATGCAAATGTTAAAAAAAATCACTCATGGTTAACCTTGTTCATTTACCTTCTTAGTAATTTTTGTGAGTAATTCCAAGTTGTATGAGTTGGTGTGTTACAAGTACCACCTCCAACGCAATCTAGGTAAATAAGAAAGAATACACTACTTTTTTTTTTATCATGAGAATTCTCATTCTCAGCCTTACTATCATGTACACACTTATGTATTTTATCCTATTTAGATTTTGAATAAAAGTATCTTATTTTGCTAATCTTGCACCATTTGAATGTGTAATTTTTTTGGCATCCTGTCTTTAAGTTCCATTATATGGATTCTATAATTTATGACACTTTTTAACTAATCCACATCACTTAGATTATAGATTGTCCTCCAAGTATCTCCTAGGTTTGACTTAGATTATTAACCATACCCACTTGACATATATGAACTAGAGAGAAATCTAGATTAACACATCAAGTAGAAGTAGGTCAGCCATATTACCACACACATACTTGGTGGTCATCCACTAAATTTGAACCCGAGTTCTGTTGAACCTAATCTACCACTTAGAGAGCAATGAAACACCTTTAAATTTTTTAACTCTTAAACCCTTTATTTTTTGTATTAAATTAAGTCGAAGAATTAGGAAATTACAAAGAATAGTGGCAAAACCATATCAGGAGTCTTTAACAATAGATAAGATATTGCAGAGTATCCAAAACAAATCTATTACCAAAATAACTAGGTGGCAAGGGGGCATAAATAATGAACATAAGAGTGACAAATACAATATTTCAACATCATAACAAATAGGTATACATAACATAATACTATGCACAAAAATATACATGAAAAAGCAACATAAATAATCAATCAAACTCTTCAACAATGTGGGTGCTTGTATCAGTGTTGGGATTCATTTGAGTTGTCATCTCGTTAACTACATGGTGTGTCTTTTATGTACTAGTAGTTGGCTCTATTCAGTTGATCTTCATCGTGTAGAGTTTTACCAGGCTTGGAGAGGTATTTTGTGCTCTTGATGATTTAGTCCATCTTATTCAAGATTTATTTACAATTTTTTTCCAACATTATAAGATGTTCTTGAATGTTCTCTATTTGTTGGGATAGTTCTACATGTGCTTTGAGTGTGCCTTGCAAAAGGTGAGAAAGATACACCATCTAGAGATAAAGGTTAAAGTTATAGTATGGTTACTTTTAGAGGGTAGATTATATGTGTGAAGGGACTATATTATATCTCACTTTCCAAATAAAATGAATAATAGTTTGCTTACAAGTTTCTAAAACAATATTATTTGACACATTTAATCTAAGTAAGGCACCTTTCAGCAATTGTTTACCAAATACAATAGAGATATAATTGAAGATGGAGGACCATATGGAATAGGCATAAGAAGAGTACTAGAAGATATGTCTAGCCTATTCTTTTTTTGTTGACATAAGGGTAGGGCACTACATTATTTTTAAGAAAATGGAGATAGTTACCCACATGTAGTTTATAGTGAAGAATTATCCATGTGGTGATTTGTGTCCAACCCTTGGATTTGGATTTCCTAACAATAAAACTCCATTTAGTCCATTTAAAGTTGGGAAGGAACACCTCTGTTTATTGTTCAATTTGTGATCATATGTCAAGGAGGGAATAAGAGACTAATAATTTGATTGGAGAGGGAACATAGTGATCTTATGCCCATTAGGTCATCTCCAATCCTTACTAAAATTTCACTCCATAATGGTAACTATATTGTTAAGTAGAGTAGGTGGGGCACATGATTATATAGAGGAGATATGATGATAGTCATGAGAAGTGATATTTAAATTAGAGTTAAGTTGTTTAGATGTTTTCAAGCTCATATTGGAGAAGTCCTATAGGTCTTTAAAAGTTTCTACACCCTTCTTGGAGAGGAGCTTCCATTAGATGTGTTTGTAGATCCCTAGGGGTTGATCATCGACTAGATATGTTTGCTCCACTAGATTGTGGAGGAAGGAAAGGCTAAACCATACCTTAATGATTGATCAAACAATTAGAGTATAGGGGAGACTTTCTACCAAGCTTTCCAAATACTTTTAAATCGAGGAGAAACTTGAATTTTAAAGGAGATATTAGAACTTTGTCCTTCCAGTTCATCCTAGACCAAGAATTAGTAGTCGTTGTTGAGGTAATGCAGTGTTTGACAAGAACCTTATACAGAGCTTCACCTTCCAATTCTCTAATGATCCATTTAGTAATAAGTCATACTCCTTGTCTTTGTGGCTTAATTATTCTTATCCATAATAGATCGTATCCAAATAACCAACAAGATTCTTACAACCAATCATGTGTAAATTTCATCTTGTTAGCGCCCCTCTCACACTAGTTAAAACCAACTTAAATCCTTATATTTAGGTTGAAGGTGTTCCTTATGTGAGAAAGGTCTTGTGAAGTTACTACTATAGTATCATATCGATGGTTGCCAATTCTTCTTAAAGGTACACGGCCATGAATCTCATCTTGGTCAGACACATATTTTACCTACAATTTCTATTGATGAGAAATAATTTAATCATATCAATGATGTGTCTTGTTAAATAACTATCAATCACTAGCATTTAACAACGGGTAGATTGAAGAGAATATTTCCTAAGTGAATAGCCATAAATAAACCTAAGCATGATGAAAAGCTAGAGAATACAAGCCAAACAACAAGTAGAGTGACACCCATTATGCTAGTTGGCACAGTTGAATGATTACCAGATTGTCTTGGGTAACTTTTTGCAATGATATATGCTCATTGAGTATATGACACTATGTACGCAAAGTCTCTATTACTTGTGGCAAAACATGAAAGCATAATAATGGACTTTAAATAGACCCCCACCTCACCCGTATAAACAAAACCCAACAAATTAAAAATTTGCTTGCACTTGAGAAGCCAAGTTCATGATTAAATGTACCTCAGGAAAACACATTGAGATTAAATTTTGTAGGTTCTTAAGTGGGAATTAATCATGAAATCTATGGAATGTGTGAAATTGATGGATAAATTTGCTATGGCAGTAAAAATAAATGGCTGTGAATGAGGGAAATGGAAAGGACAACTTGGGACGTGCAGAGGAAATTAAATAATAAAGTGAATAGGCCCATTTTTAGCCCAACTAGTGTTATGACTACTAAACAAGATTATTTTTAGGCTTTACAATTTGAAGGGAAAGTCAATGACTAACGAGACTTAAGGAATCTATAATTTCTCAACTCCCAAGGTCAGGCACCCCTAGATGTGGGTTCAAAGTAGTTTTTCTTACAAAAATAATTTTAACATATGATAGTTTTTAAGGGATATTCTAAGAACAAGGCTTCTTTACTACATAATCAGGCAATAGATTTTTCTAAAGATTTTTTAATAAGGCAATAGTCAACAGTTATCCTAGTTGAGGTACTAGCAAACAACATCTATATGTGGTACACCATTTACAAGGTAAGGAGTTTGAATATAGTGTCCAATTTAATTCTATTATAAACTTGATTACCAGTGGAGACTCAATCTTGTGCTAGTTGATTCTAGAAAACTAACATTACCATTCTAATTAGTCCCATTGAAGACATGAAGTCCTCCCTCAAAATTAGAAACAAGAAAGGCATTAGAGCTCCATATGAACATATGCATCTCCTTGGCATCGTGGCTAGTCTTCACCTGTTGCAGTGACCTTATTGTGCTGCTAGGCTCCATTTTATTGCTAATAATAGAGTTGCCTCCGCTAGACATTACTAGGGTAGGATATGCGATAATATTGTTGGAGGCAACAAGGCATTATTATCATGTGAGGACCTACGACTATAAGAGTACAATGACAAGGATGATCCCACAATCACAAAGATATTCTTTTTTAGGTAAATAATTTAGATAAATTAAAGGAAATACAATAGACACAAAATTGTTTAAAGTATCTATGGCAGGGTTTAAGTGTAATTTTTTAAAGGGTCTTGTAAATTTATTTTGATTATATTGAATGAATATGTTTAATACATTGTCGTAAGAAATTTTGGCTTGGTTAATTTTTAGTGGTTTAGTTAAATTTGGAAACACAATTGGAGAAAATAATAAGAGTTTGGTTAAATTTAGTTGGATTGTATTCAATGCATATGTTTGATATGGTTTCATCATTTTTCTTGGGTTGATTGATGATGGTTGTTTAACAGATTCCTTAACCTTTGGAGAGAGTATTAAGGGACTTAGTTCCCATTCATGTGCATCACATCCTTAAAAAGGTTTGTTGCAAACCAGTCGGATAATTGTAACAACAATGTCCATTAGTTATAGGACAAAATTTGAACTATGTCATCACTGTGATAATTTCTCTGCCTTGCCTCTCTCAGTCACACTTGTTGTTCAATATGATATCAACATGATCATGACCATATTACTTTTTAAAATTTAATGAATATTAGGATTAAATACATGATATTACCACAATCTATTATAGTAAAATATAATGCTTATGGTAGACATGATTACAACTATATTGCTTTCCTCTTCTTGATGATGGATCATAGAGGATGATTTGAAACATTGATACAAAAACTTTTACATAGTTTTCTACCAAAAGCATTTTAAGCAGTAGGATCTTGGTATTAATCTTTTAAATTTAATTATAAAAATAGCTTTGAAATTAAGGATTTAGAAGCCCAAATAATGTTAAAAATTGTTTACCCATTTTGGTTTGTTGCTTCTCATTTTTTAGAAATTTTATTGTCTATAAACTCACATCCTTCCTTCATCTTTTTATATTTATATTTTAGTCTACCTTATTGTAACCAAACATAGACCATGGGATAAACTTTTGGCCTCTTGGAGCACCTTTCTCATTATACTTATTAGCAAGGGTTAGTTTTTTTTTTCAAAACTAATGTATACTTTAATTCTCTTTAGAAGTTTTTATTAAAGTGAGGCCTTTAAGGATTGCACATCTAACAAGTTTCAATTTGATTAGGAAGAGCTAAACTAATTATGTTGAGAGGCATAACTATAGTGGTAGCAAGAGGTGGATTTTAATAGCGTGAGCATGTTAACAAAAACCTCTTAACTTAAATTTGTTAGCCATTTGCACATCAAATTATTAATGTTAAATATAAACATAATATTAGTGATGCCTTATTAAATAACGTCTAAAATAAAATTTGCTTACCTATTGATGTGTTCATGGATCTATTTAGTAGTTTAGATAGATATATGATATTTTTCTAGAAAATTAAAAATAATTCTTCAAGTAAAAGTAAAAGTTAATAATTTGTGCATAGTTTTTATGCTTTATTGTATTTTTATTGAAAAATAAAATAGCTTTTCAATAAAAAATAAAGTAAATAATGTCTAAAATAAAACAAATTCTTAAGTAAAAGTTAAAATTGTTTATATGTATTTTCTGATTATTTGTTTACATTATGTGTTCATGTGTATATATAGTAGTTCAGAAAGTTATTAAAAAATGACATTCATATAAATATTGTAAAGAAAATACTTTCCTTGTATATTAATCTAAGTTAATTTAAGGAATGCACACAAGTATACAAATTTCATCTCGAATTAATTTATAATAGTTGCAAATGATGTATATTCTAAACTAGCATAAATATCTCAAATATAACTATCTAACAGACCTTAAGAGATATTAGTCTCAAGGGGCCTATCTCTCCTATGTAACAAATTCAATATAGGTGCCTCAAGACTATATCTCTCTGCATCGTTTAGATAGACATATTTAAGATATATATGCTAGTATTACTTTTTCTTTTAATGGATTTTTTTTTGATATTATACCTAGTAAGGCCTAAGAGCCATGGAAACAAAAATAGGCTATTGCCCTAGGATGTTGGTGCTAAGGACACCACCAAGACCACCAACATAACAACATATAATTGTCATAGCAGAGAACCGACGAGGAGCCAACGAAAGCCACCTAACAAATTGCCATTATGTACTAGTATTAATTGAAAACCAAAAAACTACCCTTCCCCATCAAAACACCATTCCACTAATCAAACATACCACATGAATCCTATACCTAAAGATTAAACACCGAATACCCAATATAAAAAAAACCTAGAAGTCATAGGGGCCAAGGCAAATTACGTAGGCCCCATGGCCCCTGAATTATCATTCATACATTTCAAACAAGATAAGACTTCACTTGATACCTACACCTCCTTAACCTTGTCTAAATCATCATCATTGCAACAATCAGAGAAATCCAGAATGACATCCATTGGTAACACCACCTTCAAAGCCTTCACAATCGCTTCCATAACCTTCTGCATACACTGCTGCCTCCTTTTTGTAGCATGTAGGTGGTCCAAAATATAGTTGAAATAAACCTCTGCCTAGTGCATGACCTTAATATCATTATGTAATAGATATGATCTAGCTGCAGTAGAGAGCATTGAGGTGCAACTTGGTGCAAGAGCACCTTGCTCATTAGATTCATTTAATTGGCAAATGCTTATTTAATTGGCAAATTTGTAAAATTGAACCTTCAAGTGTAAGAGAAGGAAGTTGAAAATGTAAAAGTTACTAAATTTGTTGTAAAAGTGCATAAAAATGCAAAGAAGATGCCATAAGAGGGAATACCTAAGGTCATGGTTCGTGGGAAACTGAAAAGTCTTGATGAGATGCCTTTAAAAAGGCCTTGTAACCTTTAGAAATTCGTGGGTGGTTGATTGGAAAGTTCTAATGAATAAAAGAACACTGTTTTTATTGTATTCCTTCAGAAATTTGCTGTTTTCAGTCGTTGTACGAAATTGTACGGCCAAGTACTATGCCAAATTGGTTGTAAGTGATAGTCCTATCAATCACCCTCCATTTCCTTTTGGTTGCATGCATTTTGGTTTCATTTTGCTCAAGATATTGCATTTTTCGTGTAGACTGTCAAACCCTGATTTAGAGTAACCAGTTTTGGGAAAAACGCCATAACTTTTGTTTCCACCGTTGGATCTTTATGTAACTTGGGGAAAATTACTGTAACTATGTTATCTACAATCTGACTGAAGCGATCGACCTCATTTTGTGTTGTGTGGAAGTTATGGATGACTGTTCGTGGCATTTCACAGTGACATTTCTGAGTTTGAACCCTTGTAGTAGCATTACCAGTCCATTTTTAGAGCACATTTTCCAAAGTAACCTATACCCATCTTAGAGTATGCTGTGGGGAGGCATAATGGGTATCCAATGCATGTCTTAGGTTGACATTTGAAGGTCTGTGCAAAAAGATAAGAGGACTGTTCTCTTTTTCTAGGGAGACAAGCCATTTAGAGGATTTGTGAAGCAAGTGTATGTTCCGGGAGTGATCTACCTTAACCAATGGGTGGGATGAGTCATTTGGTACCCCAATACAACCTTTCCATGATCATACTAGAGTTTCCTTTTGCTGTTCCCACTTTTGCATAAAGGTCTTCGTTTTTTGGGCTTGTAGGTGAAGTAGAACCTTGTCTAGTTCGTCTATCTTTCCATTTACAAAATTCCTCTGCATCACAAGTCAATGTCTGTGTGGCATAAAAAACATTCATGCGTCCTCGCGTGTGGCCAGGGTCGAGAAGTCAATTTGCCATGGAAAACCTAATTCCAATACATGACATGCCATCCATCTCTTTAGCAAGCTCCCAAATCTTAACAACCCAATGGCGAAGCTCAGGATTCTTTATCTCCCTCTCCACAAATGCCATAAAATCAACAATCATTTCCTCGCTTGAAACTCTCTATTTTCTTTGCTTCTCCTTCTCCTCTACAATAGATTCCTTCCTCTTAATACCTTCCATTTTTCATGCCTTCCTATGCCTATCACCCATAGAAGATGCCATCTGTCCACACTCCTTCACGAACACTCAAGGATAACACAATTTAACCTCGTCGTAACCAAATACAACAGTGTCATTACCGCCACCTTCCACAGTTATTAACTGCTCCTTACTTGTCATAATGACAACAATCATTACACCATCCTTCCTGTCCCTTCCTAATTTGCCACGCTCAACCATACTAACCCCTTATCGAATCTTTTAATGGAATTTAATTTTCAATCTTGTTAACCTAATAAATATCTATTTTTAACTAATTGAAGTTACTCTACCTTAAAAGTCCCTATCAACGTACCCATACAACTTAAGTGTGATTACAAATTAATTTTGAGTTATGAAAACAAATTTCCCTAGACTAACCACGCCTAGCAAGGCCTCAACTCGCCCATAACTTGTCCTTCATCCCAAAAAAACAAACTTGAATGTGACTTAGCCTACACAGAGGGGGGCTTGCAAAGGATGGAACACATTCCTATCCCCTCTTATTTAAGACTTAAAAGCCTATTTAATATAATAACTAACAAGGTTTTATTCCATAAAAGCCACATGCTTAAAGGACTCATTATAGGCACAAGTCCTTAAATAAGGAGTCAGTTTGTCTTGACACATGTCCTCTGTGTAGCACTATTTGCTTTTAAAGGTACTGAAATGAAGTCAAACTTTCCATCCCGATTCCCTCGAAAATTAAATGTGTGTAACCTTAGAATATTAGAGTTTAAAAAAAAAACCCTATTATGCCTTAATGGATTCAGTCCCACGTGAAAGGGGGAGAAAATCGTTGTTTATAACAAATTTACTCTTAGTCGATTGAAGAAACACAAAACTTTGGTGTGGTAGTAAAGATCTGGTGTCGAGCACTACAATTTTTTAAAAAATAGAGTTTGTATTCTTGTGGATTTTCTTCTTATAGTTTCATGCAATTTCTGATGGTTAAATTAAGGTCGCTTGGTGGGAATGAATACACACATGACGAAATACAGCCAGACAGCCAGCCTTGGGCTTAGAGTTGTGCTCCAGATTCTAGAAAAAGATCGAACACAACAAATTAGGAAATATGATTCCAATTATTTCTTTACCATTTTTCATATAGCTGTATAAAACCTTCTCTTGATGGGATTGTGTAACTGTAGAGAGAGAGAGATGGGTTTCCAATGTTGGGCCATTTTTGATCATATTTGGCGAGTACCCAAATTAGTATGTGGGCTGTGAAACAGCGGGATCTAGTTTTTAGTTGTTTTATTGTCTCTTCCTTCAGATCTGCTGATTAAATTCCCTTTACATATATATGCATCTTACAACTCCAAAGCTGATTCACCTGTTCCACATATGGACATCAGGGTTGGACTTAAATGGCAGTTTGATCTGGGAGGCAAAGACAGACATGTATGGCTGTGTTTAAATTACTTGTCCTGGTGGTAGCAATGTATGACGTGGGGAGAAGGATTGAGCTTTTATCAGATAATCTGCTGTATAGTTTGTGATAGTTAAATACAGTCTGAGAAATAATGATTTTCAAGTCCAAGATCAAGTGGGCAGCCCTTGTTGGGCTGCTATTATCTCTGGCTTCTCTGGTCACACATCTTCTGTTAGCGAGGTCCTCGACTACAGATCTTGTTCAGTACAAAACAGGCATCTTGACAATCTTTAACTGGCGCCCTGTGGTTGAGAACGAGGAGTTCGTTCCCAGGGCAAAAAATCAGGTCTTTTTATTTTAAATGTAAAATCATTGAAAACGAACTGTTTTTTTGTATTTGTTCGCTTGTATTTGAATTGGAATGTTAAGGCTGTGGCTTTCATTGAATGTTGCAGACTTCCCAGTATAGGAAACTATGGGGTCCTGTGAAATCACTTCAATCTCTGCAGCCCTTTGCGAATCCTAGAAGCAACAATTATCCAGGTAGGTTTTTATACTATCATACTTCACAATTTACAAGTTGCTTTTTTTTGGCTCACAATAATAACGGAAGGGAAGGGCATTGTGGTGAAATTCCATGATTGTAAAAAAATTGGGTCCCCTTTTGTTGGGCATTAGGGTGTTTGGTATGGAACTCATAACTTCATATTTGTGGATATGGGTTCTTAACCTTGGGTCTACCTTGTTTGCTCAAATGAATAATCAGACAAAAATTGAAGCTGAGACCATCGCCAGGGGATTGCAACGCTGTAACACTTTAGTCGAAGGATATCTATTTGATGAAAAGAAAATTTGATATCTTTATATAGGGTAGAGGACTTGGCACTAGTAGTTGTGACTTTATGGTTGTTAGTGTTACTATAAGTACTTATATTGAACGAAATGTGCTCATTAGATTTAAAAAGCAACCAATAATGTGATGTCACATCAGTGCACTGACAAAACATGACTTAATACACACCTAATGGTCCACCCTTTTTTTGGAGAACTATTTGACACCTCAACAAAAAGCATGCTGATGTGGCATCATATTTGATGATGTGGCCCTGAAACCTTAGTTATAAGCAGAGGCCTTGCCAAATAAGCTGCTGTAAAATTTTTGGAGTGATTCCAAATTGCCACATATGATTTTGAGAGGCGTGAAGTTAGGGTGCTCAACTACTGGGTCCTCTCCCCTACACATCCTATTCAGATTGAAGTATCACCTCTTTGAAGGAACTAACTTGTTACATTCGGATGGCTGAGTTTTTAACCCCCAATAGATACATGACCTGTGAATGGTGAATGCAAATACATCTTTAAGAGTTTTACATGGTGCGGGTAGTTTTTCCTACCTGCTAATCCATTGAAAGTTTCAGAGTGGATGAGGTAAATTTAAAGTGATTACATTTCTTACATGGTCAAGGATTAGAAAGGCGCAGCAGAACTCAAGAAGGGAAGACCTTGAGAAAACCAAGACTGCATCTATGATGACTCTGAATTTTTTTTCCTACATATATGTATGTATAAAATCAGCAAAATATACTAACAGTAAAAGTCAGTCTAGCTTTCCAGTAGGAAGCAGAGCAGTAAATCCAGGTGGCTAGAATAACCCAAGTAGCCCATATTTAGGACACTGCTCGTCCTAACTCAACAGTAAGCTAGCTCAAAAAAGTCAACACTACAGACATGCATATTTGACTTGCTCACAAAATTATTACACGTGTACATAGAGAAGGTGACTGCTCTTATCAATATCAAAGTATCAACGAGTTTCAGCTTTAAACATTGGTCCATGGAGTACTTCCCAATTTCAAAATTATAGTTTAAAAACGACATAAAAAACTAACCATTAAAAGAGTCAGTTGGCCTGCCTTGTTCAAAGCCCCTTCCATGCTCAAACCTGATCATCAGCATTGGTTTCCTGCCAGCATCTGCATCCACCATGGCTCTTCATCATGAACCCAATCTTCCAAGAATGGATTCATTACCAGGAGGTGAAGATTGTGGAGAGTCTCCACCACATAGGGCCACGGTTGCAAATCCTATACACAGGGCGAAAGATCTGCCCAACAGGGATGGCAGTATTCTCCATCAGATCGTACAGACAAACAACCTGCTCCTCCTGCACAGGCGCTCTAGCATTTCTGGAAAATTTAGTTGTTAAGGAGTTGATCTGATCCACCTCAGTCAAAACCACCTTCTTCAGATCATAGATATCTTTTCAAAGTTATTCAAACTCCTTAGCAGGAACCATAACATAATGAGAATTTGCTTCATGGGCTACATTAGGAGGGCCAGCTGTGACTCCAGGCTTTTTAAATATAGCAACAGTAATATGTTCTTTCAAAGTAGAGCAGTCCTTAGTAATTGGTTCAGTTCATCTCTAATATTGTCCATCACAATAAATATTCTCTTAAAGTAACTGTAATCCAGGTTCTGTTAAAATTGCTCACAGCAACAGCATTGTCGAAGACAGAATTACGGAAGTGGGTCTCAATAGCAACAGGAGGAGTTTTGATTGCAGTTCCATTTTAGAACTCTCACCGAAACCTAAACCTTCCATGTTCTTCAGAGACTTATTGCCACAAGCAGAGGGAGAATCAAGACGAGTGTTATGGCAGTCCTCAACTGTTTGATATTATCAATCCTTGGTCTTTTATCCTGCTTAGAAATATGGTTTGTTTATGGACCATGGTAGCAGATGGGTTTGAAATCAGGAAAAAAGCTTCCGAGTAGATGCAAACTGCAAAAGCAAACAACTCAAGTTGAATTTACAGGAGAGAGGCTGTAAGTTTTGAAAGGCCGAACCAACCTGGAAAGAGTTAAGAGTATTAGTGAGAGGAAAAAGCCCAGTAGGAACAAACTTGCCTCAGCAAAACCTGCACTGCACCAACTCCCATGAAGAGCTCCCTCTTTCACTTGAGGGCTCAAGTTAAACACACAGAGAGCTCCAAAATAAACAGTAGTGCTGTAACAGGAGCAGAGAAAGGCATGGCCAAGCAGGACAGCAATGTAAGGGATGAAATGCAGAGAAAAAAAAGGCACAGAGAGGCAGCCACTGGGACAAAAAAATTTCTCATGCTTCAGGCCACCTCTTTACAATGATTTCAGAATTAAAGGAAGAAGGGTGACATCATGCAGAAACGTGATGTGCAGGGGATGAAAGCTAGTGAGTGAACACAAGTATTAGGATTTGATATCCTGAAATGATTAATATTAATATTAGCTGGAGGTTGAAAAACATTAGAAATAATGGAGTACTTAGGGACAAGGGACTTGGGGCCCCTTAGATTCATATCTTTTAAATTTGTGCCTCCCTTAATAATGTGATAAGTAACTTCACAAAACTTTGTAACTCTACATCCCTCCTTGAGCTTCTAGCTTCCAAGAACAAGAATGACTTAGGCTCCTTCATTTCCAGAATGCTGAAACATAGAAATGATACTACAACAAAGAATATCTAGTCTGACTCATATTTTTGAATGGATACTATCTTATTTCCGACTTTGCCTTTTTATTTCAGATATTTTATACTCTGGACAAGGGTCAGATGATCAATGGAGAATGAGAATGATTGCTACATCAGTAATAATTTCAAGGAGGACACTTCAATAATGGTTACTCATGATGAACTAAAGGAAACGGAAGACAAAAAGGAAGGCAATGCAGCTGCAATGAGTACTGCTGACTGAAGTTAAGGACAAAGTGTATTGTATATTTGAATGATACACTTCGATAGGCCTATAGATAAGTTTGGTCTAAAGGATGTTAAAAGTTGTCGTTGCCATCATCATCATCATCTTGTTTCATCATTTAGCACCTCAAGCAGGCTTTTTCTAAACCTAAGGTAAGGGAAGTCGTTGACAAGACTTTTTCATTCTTTCCTGATTTCTATAGTTCCAGCTGCTTTAGCAAGATTGTCAGCCACTTTATTGGCCTCATGGAGAGGATGTCTGGTACTTAAAAGTCATCAAATTGCTCTAAGAGGATGCCACCGTGCCTGTATGCCCTATGATTTGTTTTTAGCCTTCTATTTTTTGGTTGACCACTTGACAACAAGATCTTAGCAAGAATCATAAATCCATCTCCACAATCATGTGTGACACTTGCTGGCCTTAAGTTAACACTAACTCTCTCCATATAGTGACTGCTTTGCAAGGTTATTAGTGGCGACTCTCAGATCCCTGCAAAAACCAAACGTCATCTCACCCTTTGAATTTTTATACAAATTTCCAGCACTGTTAAGGCCAGGATTTCCACTGGAAGCACTATCTGTATTCATTTTTAAACCAGGCATCTTCATGGGGTATGAGGGGGTAGCCTTATACAAATTCCAGTTTCAGCAACCCCTTGAATGGGGATTGGATAGGAGGTCATTCCTTGCTTCTACAGAGTTTAATTCTCCAAAAGAGAGACTGTGGAATTAGAGTGGAACCAAGTAGAGATGGTTCATCAACATTCTTAAACACCCTCCCAAATTTGTCAGAGTTCCATTTTATTCCCCTCAAAAATTCTGTGGTTGCTCTCCAACCATAAATGTCAAATCATTAAACCAGGATTGAGATTCCAAGCAAGCTGAAGCCCAACAAACTTGAGTGGAAAAGACCACCCCTTTCATCCATAAATCTGAGAGAGAAGGGAAAAGTTAAGGAGGCTGTTAAAAAAACCAAACCAGAGCTGCCAGAACTGATTTTTCATTGGACATGAAAGATGAATATGATAGTGTCCTCATTTGCTTGGGACAAGATACCCTGGGGGGGCCAATGAATCGCCACTTTCTCATATTATTGTTGTTTAAGGTTTTGTTAAGAGAAGAGAGCAATTTAAGGCGTTCACCTCAGACCAGCCTTTGGGTTTCAAAGCCTAACCCACATTTTCTGGATTTTAGAGGGAATGTACTTTTGGAGAAAGAAAGTAACCTTTCTTTATAGAGTAAAAATCATCTTTGTCTGGACCTCAGCCTAGTTCATCGTCCTCTTGGTTGGCCCTATTAGAATATTTAAAATCCATATTTGCCTTTGGGTTTCAAAGCCTAACCCACATTTTCTGGATTTTAGAGGGAATGTGCTTTTGGAGAAAGAAAGTAACCTTTTTTTATAGAGTAAAAATTATCTTTGTCTGGACCTCAGCCTAGTTTATCGTCCTCTTGGTTGGCCCTATTAGAATATTTACAATCTATATTTATAGGTTCCATTGAGTTGCCATTGCATGTGGTACACCTTTGGGTTATGTCATCTTGTATTGGTACTATGTGCCTTGTATATGGAGCCTACATGTGTTAGCGAGCTTAGTCGTATTTAGTGGCCTACATGTGTAATGTATAGTACAGGGTAGTAGGGAGACATGTCTTTGGCCCCTTGGGATGCACCTCAGAAATTGGGACGTGTTCCTTGTATCGGAGACATCTCTAGTCACAAGAAATGTCCCGTCCACATCTCCCATTTGGAAAATCCTAAAACGCAAACGTCTCCCTTGAAAAAATAGTAAAATTTAAAAAATGAAAAAGAAAATTCTAAAAATTCTTTAAATGCATCGTGATTGTTGTGCATTTCGTAGCAAACACGGGAAACTTTGACAGGAGTAGCGAAATTTGCAAGAGATGGCGAATTAGACAGTAGAAACCAATGAATTTCAGGGAGGTAATTTGAAATTTCTGTTTCATCTTTGTGATTCTGTGATTTTTCCATTTGTGTCTAAATTCCTTCGATGAATTTTAGAGTTTTTGAATGTCAGTATTAAAATCTTCTTGTGTTTGCTCCGAATTTTAGAATTTTTCTATTCCCATGAGTATTTTCGAATTTTCAAATTAGTTTGAGTCTAAGTATAGACTAGTATCCTAAAATTCTAAAATTAAATTTAAAACTTAAAATTTTAATAGTTAAATTTACTATATACTAATTTACTAATTTAGTCTGTCGGTGTATATTCTTTCTATTCAAATTTCATTTTTTACAATGTATGTTTGAGTTTTTTAATTCTTTAAAATTGTATTTTTAATTTTTTAATTTTTACTTTTATAGTTACTTCCTAATTTTAATTATTAAATTACATAAAAATTAAATTCTACTGTTTTTAATTTTAATCTTTTTTGGTTTAGAATGTTAGGTGGGGGAAAAGAGGGTTTGTGTCCATTGTGGAATTATTGTGACCGTATTTCAGGGCCAAAGGGATCGGGTGGAACAACCATCATCAAATGTAAACTTTGTCCTTGGTCATTTGAGGGCTCTTATGCGAGGGTGAGGGCTCATTTTCTTCACATAGAGGGAAAAGGTCTCGAGCCTTGTTTAAATGAGTTAGAACGATATGAGGCTATTAGGGATCAAGAAAGGGCTGATGGGAAAGTGCCTCATTTGAGCTTTCACACTTCACCAATAGGGGCAACTTAGAATCAACATAGAGAGTTAGAGATGGATGTGTCTTCTAGAGATGTGACAGCACAAGATGTAGGGTCTTCTTGCAAGAGACTGCACATTGGTAGCCCAAACCCCATTGGAAAATTGTTTGATGTGCATGGTCGAGATGCGGTTGATGCAGTAATTACACACTTCTTTTATGCAAATAGAATATTGTTCAGTGTTTACTATTGCTTGCTCACCTTTCTATGAGGAGATTATCCAAGCTATTAATATTGGACCAACAGGTTATAAACCACCTGGGTATGAAAAGCTTCACACTACTCTAATTGATAAAGAAAAAGTTTGACTAGAGCAACAAACCGCACCAATAAAAAGAGTGTGGTCTACAGAGGGATGTAGAATTGTGAAGGATGGGTGGACAAATGCTAGAAAACGTCCAATTCTTAGTATCATGGTAACATGCAGCAAAGGCCTTTATTTTTTGAGGGCAATAGATTGTTTAGGGCAAGAAAAAAAAATACATGATTCCTTCAAAACCAACTGTGTGATGCCATTGAGGAGGTGGGGTATCACATGTAGTCCAAGTTACAGATGTTCCCCCTATTTGTAGGGCAACAAGCTTGTTGGTACAAAGAAGGTACAAACATATATTTTGGACACATGTTGTGTGCATTTGGTGAATAATGCACTCAAAGATTTTGGCAAGTTTTAGTGGATCTCAGATCTCATTGAAAAGGGCAGGAAAATATAGATGTTCATATGTAATCATCACCACACACAAGCCATTAATAAAAAAATTGCCAAGGTGGAACTCCTCAAACCTGCTGCTACACAGTTTGCTTCTTATTTAATACTTCTCGACCGTCTTTATGCAGTCAAAGGAGCTCTGTGTTCCACAATAGTCAGTGCATGGGCAGCTTGGAGACAATCTATATCAGATATTGCAGTTGAGGTGAGAGCTATGTTCCTTGATGATCGTTTTTGGGTTGATTTTAAATTTGTTGTTGACTTTATTCAGCCCATATGTGAGGTGATCAAATTTGCAGATTCAGACAAGCCATGTTTGGGAGAAATTTATGAAGAAGTGGATTGTATGTGGGAAAGAATTAAGAAAATAACAGAAATTGGAGATCTTTCTCTATATCCTTTGAATAGAAGAAAAGGTACATGGAAGATGGAACAAACTTAACACACCCCTTCATTGTGCTACCTATGCCTTAAATCCTAAGTGGTATGATGTAGAAGTGACCAAGAAGAGGTCTCCATATGAGGGTAGAGAGGTAATGAAGGGGTTTTTGGCTGCGGTAAAAAAGATTTATGGCTAAGATGAGGATTCTTCAATTATCAAGACTTAGTGGAATAAGTTTTCACGTGGGCAAGGTGATTTTTCTTCTATGGAAGCCTTATATGATATGCATGCAAAGAAAAACTCTATAGAGTGGTGGTGGAACCATGGAGGTGAAACAATTGAATTGCAGTCATTTGCAATAAGATCGCTCTCACAAGTAGCCAACTCTTCATTTCGTGAGAGGAATTGGAGTACTTATGGTTTCATTCATTCAAGAGGAACCAAATAGGCTTGAAGAAGGCAAAGAACCTAGTAGTCTACATTCATAGCTCACTTCATCTTCTCTCTTTTGTGCAACTTGGTTACTAGGAGGGTCCTCCAACAAAATGGGACCAAATTCTATTTGATGGAACAACTACACTCTTGGAGGATGAAGTGGTTGACATAGATGGCCTCAATGATTTACCGCTAGTTCTGTTGTCTACAGAGGAACCTTTGATTGAGAGTGATGAGTATTTGGAGAGCATCATAGCTGAGGACCTGGAAATTGATGACAAAGCTGATGTAGGAGTGGAACTTCATCTATTGAATGACATAATATGATAATTTAGATTTCTGATTTTTGTTTTTGGTATGCATATCAGCATTTCAATATGTAGTATGAACTCTTGAGTCAAGAGTCTTGAAAGTTGACACCATACTTAATATTAATCTTTGTGTGTTTAAACTTGAAAGTTCAATGCCATGATATTGATTGTCAAAGAAATATCAAACGATTAATCTTTTCAGTTTTCCTCCTGTTGAACTTGACATCTATTCAAAGTTCCAATATCTATTATTTATAATTATATATTTCACATTTTTTAATTTTTAATTTTAGCAAATTATATTATATATATAATGGCGTCTCCAAGCACCAGTCTCCTATTTTTTTCAAAAAATGACGTACTAGTACTGGTACCCGTTTCCCATACCAGTATCAATCCCTGTCTCTTGGCAACTATGGTATGGTATAATATTATATTGGGATATGTGCTATTATTGGGTTGGTCATTATCAATTCATTCCAATTCTATTTCCATGTTACGAAGTTGATCCTTCTCTTGGGTCTCTTTTGACACCTTCTCACATTGACATTCTCGCTTTCTTTTACTTGTGGAGTTTACTTATACCTAATGTTTGATGTGGACTTGATTGTATAGTGATTATAATCCATTAGGCCCTACATTGGTGCTTCTGCAAAATTATCCAAAGTTGAGCTTTCAGTCCTTTGAAACCTTGAACAAACCATTCCGAGGTGTCTTCCCAACCCTCTTTGTTTTGGGCCAAAGCTGGCAAGAGGTAAACTTCCTTCACAGAATCCATGCTAGATTGACAAAAACCCCTTAAGAAGGCATTCAGGGAATTCTTTCAAGATGGGAATATATTGATCCTATGAGTCCTCCTAAAAGTGGGCAGTTTTTTCATTATTAATCAATCCAGAGTAAGTTGTTTTTATCATGGGAGGTTCCCCCATTTCTAATTGTCTGTCAGATTTGAGAGCCACTTCCTTCAAGTTGGACCTGGAAGACTTCATTCTCTTCAGACCTTGTGTTTTTAGAAATATTGATACTCATTCAGAGTCTCTTGCGCATATTGCATCATCTCCAAAAGAGCTTGGCAGCCAGAGCTTTGTAGTCAGAAAGGGAATTCCATTTTCCTAACCCACCATCTTTTTTTTGGGGAGACATATTTGCTGCCAGTTGACTAGATGCCACCTTAAGTTCTCAGGACAATCATTCCATAAGATTTTCCCAGTCAAGGTATCCATCTCTTTGAGCACAGCTTTAGAAGCAGTGAGGATAGGAAAGGAATAAATGGGCATGGCTTGGAGAACAGCTTTTAGAAGAGTAGTTCTACCAGCTACTGTAAGCCAATGATAAGTCTAGTGTTGAATTCCATTCTCCATTTTATGCAAGAGTTAAGTCCAAGCTGTTCGTTTAAGCACTGTGGGAGAGATAGGTTTCCCCAAGTATTTGATTGACAGAGATGCCTTTTTCAGCAGAGGATAGCCATGTTCTGCCACTGAATTCTAGCATCCATGTCAAAAAACAACTTGAGATTTATCCTTGTTCACATTCTGACCAAGGGCCAAAAAGCAAGTGTCTAACTTAAGTTTTATATTGTCTGCCTCATTCACCTTGTTCACACTCAAATGAAGAGTATTATGAAAAAATTGGAGGTGGGATAAATGTTCCATGCTCTCATCAATCTTTATCCCGTGAATAAGGCCCCATTGCTTAGATAAGGACAAATGTCCTGATGATGACTCTGAAATTCAATTGTGCAATATAGATAAAATTTTCTTCACCAAAATATTGATGCTTGTACTGACAATGAATTTCATTACTTGTGCCTAAAGCACTTTCTTTGGGTCAATATCTTCAGCGAAACATTAACATCCTCTTAAAACCATGTTTCAGAGAGAGAAGTTTCGGGATAGCGATGCTTGATTGCACCAAATGTTGAAAATCATGGAAATGTTAGAGATTGCACTAAAGAGGGTAGTGATTTCTACTTTCTGTGGTAAAAACAATGTTGATGTTTAAAATACAGTTCCCATTCATCCTTTGTTGTAGGATGAGATGGAACTTGTTTATGGTAGTGTGCTAAATTAAAGAGTAAGTGGTAGACCATTCTTTAACAATAAATTGTTTACTTTTGTATGTTAGGAGCAATCACTCGAGAATATGTGGCAGTAATAAACAAATTCAGCATTTAGAGGTAAAAAATTCTTATGAAGGTCTATTGAAGCATGTTGCTATATCATAAAACTCAAGGCTTTAAGTTATAAAGATTTAATTATTCAAATATTGCCTGTGAACATGAGAAATGTGCAGGAACTTAATAGAAACAGGCAAGCATATTCAAAGATAATGTGTCTGGTTATATAGAAGACCCAAGTAAAACAGGAGCAGCATGGCAAAAAACATGCAAGGAAGTGCAGATTTTAAACACAAGAAATTAAATTTGCCTTGATTCTGTTTTACTTTTAACTACAGACAAATTCAATATTGCGACTGTCTTAAATAAGACAGTAAGAACATAGGTATCTTTTGAATTAAAAACCCATAAAATACAATGGTTGCTTCTATCTGGAAGCAAATCATCAAGTGAGCAGATTTATATGGTGGAGTCTACAGTAGCTTGAGCGTGTAAAGCTCCAACATGATAAAGCATCAATAGCTAGAAGATACAAGATGACTCCAGCAGAAGTTGATAGCTTGAACTGTTCTAAATGGTGTCCTCTGAGGGTTGTATTTAAAATCTTAAACTTTCCAGGCATCAACTATTAGGTATACTATATGTTAATTGCTTTGTAATTAGTTTCCTTGGTTTCTCTATGTTCATAATCCATCTTCATTGGTTTCAGGTGCTAGTTAGGTCAGTATTGATAGTAAGTCAACTCATACAATGCCTGTTAGTAGCTCCATTCCAGTCTTACGATATAATACAAAATATTGCTGAGTCTTGCCGAGTCTTGCCGAGTTTATCCACTGAGACTGAGTCTCAACACCATGGAACATATAATTCATGATCATCTTAGTCCTGTTCAGTAATATTGGCTTATGAGAACAGATGACTTATGTTAAAAGAATCTAACTTCAACGTTAATTGTGACTTAGAGTAAATTATAAATAAATCACCTTTAAGGCTTTATGTATAAAGGGCAATTGTGCAACCAATCAAGCACATGGTTTTTAAGGAGATGGTATATGCCAATATTTGAGCATTCTCAAATGTCCTTTAAGGAGACATTTCTCAAGTGTTGCAATTGAGAAAATTTTGTAATTGCTAAGCTAGGGACCTTGGCAGGTAGGCATGTTTATCGAAATAAGTGAAATGGAGATGAGTTTTTTCATAATATAGGGGGATGCTTTTGTTGAGGTTTCCTTTTTCAACTGATAGCGTGGTTTCGATTTGCAGCCACATTGTGAATGGCTTAAACATCCTTGGAGATTGAACTTGGCTGTTAGCTGAGACAATTAGTTTTCTCACTTTGCTATATTGGGATATTTGCTCAGGTGTGCAAATAGCGTGTAGATGGAAACAGTTTGTTAAATTCTTCCACTTTAACAGAGCCGTCTTTAGGAGCCTATTTATAAAAATCATCATGATATTTAGCTCATATGATGTTTATTCAGTTTCATCTGTAAGTTCATGCTATTGTTTTGTTTGTTTCTGAATGCTGAATATTTAATATTTAGACGTGCTTTTCTAACAAACCTTCAACTACCAAACTTCTGCATTACTGCGTTAGGGGATATGTGTATCAGACACCCCGTGATAGAATTTGGATAGGATAGATAGATTCCCACATTGGGATATACATAAGTTGTGTTTGGATAGAGGTTTAATTTATATTTGTATAAATTTATAGAATGAAGTGGTCTTGCAGCACTTATTTACATATTAGCATCTTACAAAGTATAAGGTTATCATCAACTGGAGGAAGTGTCATTCGAAGCTGAATGGCTTGGCATCAGTGTAAAGGCCTTCTCCATGTAGTAAATATGTTGAATTATTAACCAGGAAGTACAGGTGGCTGCACAAATACATGAATTAGGAGATAACTGATAAGAGCGGTGATGCCCTTGTACAAAGTAAGGGAAAAATGCTGGCTGTTGGTGCCAAGATACTTGGGAAACTATTGATCATATTGTGGGGAAAGATCCGGTAGGATAAGGTTGATCCTCACCATGTGCAGCACGTTTCTAGATCAAGGAACATTGGTGGCTGTCTTTTCCTTTTAGATCACGAAATTTTATTTGGTAGAAATGAAAGTTTGATCTGTATGGTGAAGGCAGCTTCCACTCAAAAGATCTTGTTCACATCTCATGGATTTGTCATGTGCTTGGGCAAGGAGTTCATTCCTGTTTATTGCTTCTTGATGCAGAAGCAGCCTTGGAAGCCAAATGTCTTAGTTAAATTTAGTGTCCTTTTGTATGGGAAGTTAGAGAGGAAAACTACAGCAGCCACCATTGGAATTCCATTAGCTGTCAATTTTTAGCTTGAGAAGAATGTTTTATGGGAACTTGTAATTGTGTCTCTGAATTACTGCTACATTTTGCATTGTGATTGCTTAATTTCTTGTATAAAACTATAATTTATCATTAACCATTTTTACTATATTAAGTTTTCTCTTGAATATATAGTTAGGCCTACATTCCCTGTGGCAGCATCACCTGAAATTGGGAGGATCTCTCCACCTGCCCCTGGAACAATCCCTCCCCCCCGACTGCCCCTGTTTTTACATTTCTGAATTGTTGTGGAACATTGAAGACAACCGGTAACTAATGAATTTCATTGGGAGTATTAGTATAAATGATTAAAACAATAGGTGCTCTGAAGGATTTGTTTGTTTGAGACAGGTTGGCCTCCTAAATAGAAAGAAGATTGAGTCACAATGTAGGGTCAACCATTCACTTTGAAATTTGAATGCTAGAGGGGAAATTATTACTATACTAAACTGATCTCATTTATAACATTAACATATCTCAGATATCCGAAATTTGTGAGCAAGGTTTGGGTTGCACAGGATTTTGAAAGTGGTGTTGTTTTTTGGCATGGAAGCTACAAGAGGGATCAGATTGATGTGGAGAAGGTGCAGTAGATGCAGTCGTAAAAGTGTCATGGGCCATAGCATTAGGCTGTGCATGGTCATTCATCAATATTATTAGGATTCTTGGAGAAGTCATTTTAAATGTTTTGTTTCCTAAAGAACATCTATTATGCTAGTGACTGTGATTGAGGACAACTGCGATAGATATTGGGCTCTTTGATGGATATGACTTGCTGTAAATCATTTTTCAGATTTGTCAGTTGTGGTGAAATTGGAGTATCTAATCGGCAGTTTCTATGTGAATCCATTCCATTTCTTAATATACATCTGCAATGGTTTGAAGGGCCTTTGGATAAGTGGTGCTGACATGCTTTGTCTGTTAACTTGGACTTGAAATCAAGGAGGGGCCAGAAACAAACCAGTGGAGATGTTCAGTACCAGTGGAGCATAAGGAAGATCTGAGATGAGTCCCTTCCTCCACTGGTTACATTCAGGCATTGTTTCATGAGCAATGGTGAAGACTACTTATTTTCTAAAACATACTCATTAGTGTTCAACTTCACAGTTGAGTGGTGAAGAAGAGTGTGCTAGACAAACGTAGTAGTAACATGATTTTTTTGATACCAAACATGCATAGGGCCATGATCAGTGGCAACAAACTTAATTGTCTTCTTAGTGGCATCCCAAATGCCAAGGGCATTCTACATAGTTCTGTATTTACTAATATGAATTTTGGTGTCGGGAGTGCTATAATAGGCAGTAAGTTTCATAGAATGAGCAACAATAACCATGATTGAGTTGAATTGTAGAAAAAAACAGATAAGTGAAATCAAAATTGAAAAACATATAAAGGGCGGAGTTCAAGGGAAATGATGGCCTTCAAGTTCTTGTTCCTGCTGCTGCAAGCCCTTAAAAACATACAGAGGTATAATATATAAACAAGGTTCTTAGTCATGTAAAAGTGGAGCAAGGAAATCATATACCACTAACACTAAGTATCGCAAAAAAATATAGCACAGTGTAACATTAATGGAAGTAGTTTTAATTACCAGTAAGACCAAAATTTAATTGCAAAGAGTTCATATTTCTTCATGTAGGGTTCAAAAACAATTTACAACTGCAAGTTGTCAGTAGTGGAGAACCTTGCTATTTTTAAGATTAACTCAATTGCCACATTGTCTTTCACCTCCTAACTAAGTAGACGGTTTTAATAATTTAAAAAAAAAAAAAAAATTGTTTACTAAAAGATAACAGGTTACAATATATGGTGTGTCAAAAAGACCACAGCATCAACAAAGATGTTCACTCAATCCAAACTGCTAACCAAAAAAGATTCCAAGGACTAACAAAAAAGGAATCACATCCAAGGCCTGCAACAGAAAACCAGCTGGATATACAAGGTTTTAGTTACATGTCATTGGCTGAAAAATATTAAATAGAGAACCATCATTTAAAATTTTAAACAATTCATAAACAGTAAGTCATTCCCAGCAGCATTTAACATTGTTGCTGCATTTATAAGAGTCAAAATCAAGAGCTCCAACAGGAGGAATGGGTGGAACATTACTGTCATCCATCTTGTCACTACCATCTTGCTGCCGCATTACAGAATTCTGATGAACAATCTGAAGATCAGCCTGCTGATTATGAACAATGCCATCATCAACCAAATCTGGAATGTTATATTTAGGAATTTCACATATTCTTTTTGGAAATCCATGTAATTTTTTCACAAACTGTTCAATTACTTTCTTTCTATCATGTGGCCAAAGTTGTGCATTTTTTATCTCCTTTTTGTAGACTGTAGTGATTCCTTCATCCAAAAGCTTGAAAAACCTGTCCTTCGGAATTTCCAAAACCATTGTAACCTGCATTATAACATGGAGAAAAGTGAGTCCACTAAGAGATTTTAATAATTATACAAATAATGAATGAAATAATATTGCATGTGGTTGAATCTCTCACATGGTCAATTATTCCAGTCTAACGCATGTTAGTAGTTACAAGCAGATTATGATGTATATAGGATCAACAAACAGACAAACTCAACAAACAGCTAAGAATTAAGCAAAGTTTGAATTTAAAGGAGTTGTCGATTGTAAATTGGTTGGACCACCCCTGGCAGCAGTTGATCTGTAAACAGGGTGGCTATGCCACACTCTGTTATGAGTAAATGGATTTATAATTTTATTTGATGCAAGGACTCCAAAAAAAACAATAACTCACACTAAAACTAATTAACAATGGCTGTCCTAGCAGCTATGTCCAGTGCAAACAACATAAATAGAGATCTGAGCATGCATGTAAGTGAAAATAAACACTATGTACACTCACAAATCAGCAAACATAGATTTTACCTGGAGAAGACCCCATGTTGGGATAAAAACTCCAGCATAAAGAGCAACTACTTCCTGTTCCACTATAGAAAAGTTAAGTACAGATGTTACAGTGTGCCAACATGGCTACAATAAGCTCACATACAGAATTTGGAGCTTTCTCAACATCTGCAACACACTCCCAATGTGATTGATCTGCTGCAACAAACTTACAACAGTCAAGAATGGACTTTCCACCATCATACACTGAGAGCTGCTTCTTTTTCCCTATGGTTTCAGTTACAAAAATGGCATTCCCTTGCATTACATTCCTATGGGAATATGAAACATCAAAAAAGGAAGGCTAAAAGAAATTTTTCTTGGGCATTTTAAATAAATTATGCCCTTTTAAAACATTTAAATAACATTTAAATTTTTCTTGGGCATTTTAAACAAATTAAGTAAGCATCAAGTAACATTAGGTAAGGTTTTCCAAACTTGTGACAACATTGTAGACGAAGGATAACCTGTATGTTGACACTTCCCACTAGCAGCCAAAATAGCCTCATCATAACCGGATCTTTCTACAACTAGTGAATGTTCCACGATGAGAGGTGAACAAAGATCTGCAATGCTTGTTTCTGTTGGGAGGAGAAAGGAAAACTGATGGAGGAAACCTGGAAGTGCACGCGGAGTATAAGTAGAACCAACATATCCAGAATCCATGCCAGTATATGGAGAATGCTGAGGACCAAACAAACAAGGAACCCAATTTGATTGCACACTAGAGTCTGAAAATGTTGCACCCAATCAATCACTAAAACCAGATGGTACTGTAGTCACTATAGAGATAGTCTCATTAGAAAAACTTCGTTCAAGACCCCCATATTCCATGAATTTGATTTTTTCCAATTCACCAACCTGTAAGAATGATTCCCTGTTTCTGCCAAATGCAAAGTTTGAGGAAGTAGCATAAGGATGAACAAATGTAGCAGAAGAGTCACTAATTATTTCCATAGGATAGATAGACAAGGACGGAACAAGAGCCATGGCACTAGACTATGCAGTAGATGGTGAAGGAGCAGACTCTAGGATTTCAGTAGGACATGACAAGGGCCGTACTACACCAAGGAGGAGAGGAAGAGTAGGCTGTACATCATCAGCAACACATAATGCTTGTACAACAAAATTATTGACACCCACCTCCTGTACGACAGAAATTGTAAGTGCTGATGTACGATTAGAAATTTTTAAAGTAGCCACACTCCCTGTAGAATTTCTTGTAGCTACTGTACAATGATCGTATGAGGAAAAGCCAATGTAATGTCCCGTTTTCAAAATATTGCCATTAATACGCAACTGGTATGGCATCTTGGGATTTTCTTCCAACCAGTCAAGATTACAGATCGAATAGTGGTGTTGTGCAATGAAGAGGCATCAATTGATGTGCAGCTCTATGAAAAAGAGGCTCAAACATATATATGAGTCATAGAGAGTGGCGACCAACATCATAATCTTAGCACCAGCCATCATATGTTAAGCACATGTTTTCAATACACAACTGTCGTATCATTTAAGGTGTAACCCCTATAACAGTCTCCACAATCGAATGCTACTCTTATAAACTCCTATGCAACCAACAAAGGCAAGGATAATTAATATTATACAAAGAAATGTGTTAACAATCTATAGTGGCCGCCTGAGTTATACCCAGTCCAAGTATAGTTCGTAGGACAACCAAAAATAAAAGTATAATTCTCCTAATCCGCCAACTAAAAATAAATCGCTTGAGATTATAATGGCACCAATATCATAGAAGTTGTTTGATATAATACTTAAGAATAAGGGGCGCTAGTTCATACTTGTGATTTGGGATAAAGCAAGTTAATATTAAAATTAAATTATAATTTATCAAGGGCAATGGTTGTATGAAAGGTTGTGACTCTTTCAAGGGGCAACGGGTGTATGAGGGGTTGTGACTCCTTCAACAATAAGATATAAAATGAAGGCGAATCAATGAATCAAATCAATCAATCAATTGGGAATAAATATTAAGACTTATTACAAATGAATATTACAGCCAAAGAGGACGGAGCCCCTCCAAGGTTAATTAAGAGATTTAAGGACGAAACCCCTTAACTTCTCTTAGCAAGTTAGTGGACGAAAACCCCTAACTTTGGTAGACATTAGGAACAATCATTCAAGGAGAATAGCTGCAAAAATTGAAGGACAATCATAGCAGAAAATAAAATAAGTTTTATTTTCATAATTAATTCATAAGTTATAAATCTGAATATTATAATAAAATTCATAATTTTGGATAAAGTAATATTTATAAATATAATGCAATTATCATTTTGAGTTAGGATTATTCTTTTAAGGTAAAAATAAGAAATGTTCTAGAAAGGGACATTACAGCCAATGCTGGGCATACAATAGAGGAGGATGAGGAAAAATGTACATTGAGCATAGCAAGGGAAGGTTGTATGACAACAACAGTAGAAGGGAAGGGTCATATGGTTAGGAAATCTGCACGTTGAAAATGCTTGTATCTTGGACGTTGTACATTGGAGTCTTCTGCAGCTTGCCATATAATAGAATTTGCAACTTTAAATTTTTTAATTAGATTGTCCTTTTTTGTTGTACGGTGGAAGGAAATTTTTCATTTTCAAACCTTTCAGTAATATGTGCTCTTAACCGTATGAAAAGGAAATAAGGTGGTCATACAGTGGGGAAAGAGGGGTCATTAATATTTAATTTTTTAATATTTACCTTTTCCACCCAACATAAACTTGAACTTTTATTATTATTTTTTCCGTTTTTCTCTTGTGGCGCCCACCTTGTTTTATTTTCATTGATTCAATATTTTTCTTTTTTCATTCACCTTGTGCGATACTTTTTCTTTTCCTGTAATTTTCCTATGAAGTTGGTCTGACTTAATTAATTTTGGAATCTCCAATAAAGTTAGGTGCCTCTACTAGGACTGGAATTGTCGCCTTTTGTGTACCTTGTATTGTGTCCAACACACATAAACTATCCAACTTTTTAAAATTGTTCTTCATTTGCTATTCTTCGTTGATCTCCGTAGCTTTAATAAAATTGTAGTCCAACAGAAACACTCGATAGTCCTCCATTTGCCAGTGAAACAAGCCATAGAGAGAATTTGTTTCATCTTCCGAACATGACTGCAATTCCAAAATCCCTTCCTCGTTCAACTCCATCAAACCTTGATCATGCTTCTCTATCCATTCTTCTTTGGAGTATGACTCTGATGAATATAAGGAAGCTGCTTCCTCATTGACTGGTTCTTCAAATCGATTATGTATTTTCGACCCTTGTTTTCAATGGATAGTGTGTTATTTTTCGATCCGTGGTCGGCTTTGGTTGCTGCCAACCAATCCTAACCCAACAATGCGTTGTATGCTTTCTTTTGTAATGAGATGACCACAAAATTCAACAAAAATGCTTGGGTTTCAATAAGTACCTTTTGGCCCATTAAAACTCCAAGTACCTTAGTTCCTTGTTGATCTGTACCCACTAGTTGAAAAGTTGGGGGCCAAATGGTTGGCTTGCCTAGACATCTCCAAGTGTCTTTCGGAAGTACATTCACACTAGACCCACCATCAACAATTGTATTAGTGAGATTCCTTCCAAGGATCTCCATATGCACCATTGTTGGTTTCTTTGCCATGTTAACTGTCAGTAACATGGGATTGATCACTTGGTCTCCTGACAACAAAGGTTTAGTTATTGGGTCTTCAGTCTCTCTAGATTCTAAATTGGTTGTAGCATGCATCGTCTCATTCTTCCCAGATACACTATTAGTCATAGCATTTTGTAGTTTGGAAATACTTTGTAATAAATCCACTACTTTAACTGTTATTGTAGTTTGAAGTACTTGCCTTGCAATATTTTTTATCAGATTGTAATTGATTTATTACTGTACTTGCATTTGCATTTGAGTGGCGTAGTTCGTTATCCATAGCATGCTACACTTTGGCTCTTGCTTCACGAAGTCTTTCTTTTTCTGTACATGTGTTCGGATACAAGCCTTCTTTGCTTGGGCTCGAGTAATGGCCAATACTTCGTTATGCCTCTCTACATCAATCATGTTGATGCTAACCTTTTGCTTTAGATTTTCAGTGTATTCATGGTCTCTAAATCCACACTATTTGCACAATAATCCCAATTTGTTTTGGTTGTTTTGGCAATCTCTTGCAAAGTGTCCCCATTCGTTACATTGCTGACATTGTATGTTATGGAGTCCTTTGGGGTCGTACTATATTTGATTCCGACCTCCTCTTTGATTTTGATAGCCACTTGAAGATGCATTCATGTTATTCTATGGCTTCAGTGTAATGCTTGGTGGATTGGATTGCTCTCCCTGTGTAAAGAACATTTGTGTGCTCCTAGTCTTCAAATTGTATGAGCACTCTTTAATTGAATGACCCATAACCTGACAAATATCACAATACATTTTTCTAGGACAGTTACCTTTGGTGTGACCTTTACTATTGCACTTAGTACACCATAGTTCATTGGTTTCTTTCTTCGCCTTCAGTTCCTTCATCATTATATCCCTCCGAAGCGCTTGTGTTGTTCCTCATTTACTGTTGCTACTCCCTTTCGAACTATCATCTTCATCAATTTTTCTTTTGGCCCAAGATGATATTTTATCTTTGCTTTCTATATCCATTGCCCTATTATATGCTTCCGCATACAATGAGGGCGGTACCACTTTCATTTTTTTTCCTTAATGAAGGAATTAGTTCTTCAATAAACCATCTTTTCTTTAACCCATCAACATATTTTTTTCTAACTTTACAAGCAATTCTTTAAGTCTATGATTATAAGCTCGTATATTTTCATGCTTACCTTGTCTTATATTGTAAATTTTTGCTACTATTTCATTATCATCTCGAAGCAATTTGAACTCTACCTTGAAGGCCTTCTTTAATCTCTCTATGTGTTTCGGGAGGTTGGTTCAATCTTTGTATACTAGTTGATGGCTACACCTCGTAGGGTAGCTGGAAAAGATTGTAGCCAATATGCTCTATCATCTTTCCCATTTGTTATCCATATTGTTTCACAAGTCTTATAGTGCCTCATGGGATCCTCTGATCTATTGCCTATAAACTTGGGCCACTTTTGCCTTTTTTACCATGGTTTTGTTCTGATGCAAACCTAGTGCCTAGAACCTGCTCGCTAGGGAGTTTGATTTGGACGTTCTAGTGCTCCTCTTGCACTCTCAACCATGTGAGAATCCTACACTCTTCCTACAGCTTCCGTATTCCGTGCACTTGTTTCACCTTCAGATTTTCTTTTATACACCTTTGGCCCGATTTCTCCTTCAATTGACAACCCATTGATGCCTTGAAGGTTGCTCATACACTTTTGTGAAGAAATCCTTCCTCTTGTCTCCCATCTTCCCTTGTCTAGAGGATGTTGTATTAACTTTTCAACTTGATTTGAAAGATCAACCCACACTTCGTTTGGTCCTCCCAATCTTTCTTTGTATGCTTATTTGTAGTAGAATTGTGTTGTCTCTCATGGCTACGACTCCTACTCACGCTTCAACTCCGACTTCTACTTTGGGATGGACTTCGGCTTGGACGATCTCTCTTAGTCTTCTTCTGCGTTCTCTTTGTTCAACCGACCTTAGAGATCGTTTGATCTCTTGATTCTAACCACGTTGTGGTCTCTCTTCCCCCCTTTATTGGGGTCTAAGGGCATGAATATCTTATATGGGACTTGATTTCTTTTGAGGCAAGGACGCCAATGTTTACTCTTCTATTTGATAAAACTAATTGTTGAATTAATAACAAAAATAGCAATGCATACCAAATAGAGGAATAAAAGTATATCTTAATACGCACATAAAGTTATTAGTAATTATAGAAGTAGACCAGAGAGATGGTCGACCAAGGATCAAACTGCTTTCCTTGATGATGCAAAGTCTATTTAAAGAACCTGATGGTTGCCAAGAAGAACACAAACGTCTACCAACTGACTCTTATAACTACCCAAAAGCCGACAAACAATTAATACATAGTTGGACAACCATATTATCAAAACATAATAATAGACATTGTATAGTGACTACATAATGTACATTTTACTTGTTGCCATTTGTAGTTCAATTCAAGTAGTAGAAATGATTAATGTGTTTCAAATTTGTGTTTAATTTTCGAAGTAAGAACTTAGGAAATTGTAGAACATATTACTATTAGGGTAGTTTAATTTTTTGGGTATAGTGGAAGTGGTTGTATGCCAACAACAAAACTTAAGAAGGAAGAATTGCAGCTTTGCTAGTTAGAGATCTCTACAAGAAAATGTTATCAAGACAGGAGGAAGATGGCTAAAGAAAGTGAAATCGCACATGGAGGCCTTGGAGAGAGTCACAATTTTGAAGTCAACCCTAGAACTCATCATCAAGCAGCAAACATCCATGGATATGGAGTAAAATGAGAGCTACACCAGGAAGAAGAAGAAAAAGGGAAGAATTCATGGATGAAAGGGAGCAGCCCAAGTAAGATAAAAGGCAAAGCTAAGGTAAAAAAAAACTTGTACATCCTTCTTTCAAAGTTGAAACAGAAGTGGATATAAAGGATTTTGAAGTGCAAGTAGGGAAATGGTTGAAGCAAATGGAAGTATACTTTAGTGTGCATGAAGTTAGTGAGGCACACCAAATTTCTTTGCATGTATCAAAATGTAGGGTCATGCTCTAGTTTGGTGGGAAAGTTATGTAGGCTCTTCTAAAAAGCAGAAGAAGAAGCCAATGGCTGCTACATGGGATGATTTCAAGCAATTGCTGAAAAACAGTTTTATTCAACTGGGTATGAGACTGATTAAATATTAAGTGGTAATAGTTTTTAGATAGGGTTATATTCAAAGTTTGTAGGATTATACTCCAGAATTTTAAAGACCATTTATGCAGATGAGTTTAGACTTGGATAAAAAAGACATGACTGATTCTTTTTGAGTGGTAATAGTTTTAGATAGGGGTATAGTCAAAGTTTGTAGGATTATACTCCAGAATTTCTAAGACCATTTATGCAGATGAGTTTAGACTTGGATAAAAAAGACATCTTGAGCAAATATGTTGGAGGTCTCCATCAAAACATAACATAATGAGACTAGTCATGCATTGCATGCCACAATACCTTGGTGAGGCAAGTGTTCAAGCACAGTTCATTGAGGAAGAGCAGATGCAAGGTGGCGGAGTTTCTCCAAAAATAATCAACATCAAATTGACTACATAGAAAAATCAACGATCCAGATCCTTCAGAAAAAGTAGGTGGAAAGATAAGAAAAATGAAATAGCTTTACATGTTTGCAAAGATGCTAAGAGTCATTGCAGTCATTGTGTTATAGATAGGTATATTGACACAAAATATTGGAAGTTGCATTTGAAATTGCATCCCAAGAACCACATCACAGGGGACTCCAAGAAATCCATTGCATCCTTTGTAGGAGGGAAGGAGGTGCAGTTAGAACACCACTCCAATTTAGAGCAAGCTTTTTTAGTCAAAATCCAAATCATGAAGACCAAGGTAAATGCTCTAATCTAATTTGATTTTAGGTGAACTTGTTGGGAGGCTTAGTTCAGAAGCTTTTGATCATCCTCATCTATACTTGTGGGGTTGGGTGAAGAAGGGGGTAGAAATCAAAGTAGCTAAACAAAGTAGAATTAGATTTAAATTAATTCAGATTACGTTGATGAGATGAAGGCATATGTGATTTGACTTGATGCATTTGATGTTGTGTTTAGAAGTCCTTGTATCTTAGGGATTCTATTTTTGTGAGCATAACAAAAAATATAGGTAGGTCAAGGAAGGGATCAACTAGATGAACAAAGCACATCAAAACATGCCCAAGTTTTCAAATGCCAACTAGGCCAAAAGGTTCATCCAAGCAAATGAGAAATTTTGTTTACTTGTTTGCAAGGATAAGCAAGAGGATGGGCTCGAGATTTTTGACCTTGATTGTGTGAATAAAGGGTTGACAAATTTGGACGAATTGTTGCAATCTTTCCATTTAGTGTTTTAAATTTATAGAGGGTTGCCACCAAAAAGATACGTAGAGCATGAGATATTCTTGGCTTATTTGAATCTTCTCTGTCCAATATTGGCTTGTACAAGCAATCCCTTTTAGAGAGTAATGAGGTGAAAGGTGACTTAAAGAGTTGCTAGAGCAAGGTGCTAGCTGCCCGAGTATGTCACTTTGTAGATCTCTTAGTCATGGTACAAAAGAAAGATGACTCTTGGAGGATGTGCATTGATTATCGAAGTTTGAATAATATCACCATCAAAATTAGGTATCTGTTCTCAAGAATAGATGACTTGGATTAGCTGCAAAATGCTATATACTTCAGAAAGTTGGAGCTCAAATCCAACTACGATCAAGTTTGTATGAAGGAGGATACATAAAAGACAACATTCAAAACAAAACAAGGTTTGTGTGACTTGTTATTTCTTCCTTTTGGTTTATGTAATGCACCAACTATTTTTATGAGATTGATGAATTATGTATTGAGGCACTCATGGATTCATATGTGATAGTGTATCTAGATGATACAATCACTCGTATGGTTGGGGCATGTCAGTGGAGGAGAATTGAGAATGGATCTAATTAAAATTGAGGTAATTACCATTGGTCCACACCAAAGGGTGAAACAGTCCAATACATGAGGAAATCCAAAATTTATTCTTTCCTTCTTCATAATAGCAATACATTCGCATGTCATTGTAGCAACGGTAAGAGTTCCTAATGGTTAAACAACATACAGTGCTTTTAATATCCTGAAATCTAACATCAGCTATGTTCTATTTCTTGGTTCTCCTAACTTATAACAGCCATTCGAAATTTAAACAGGTGCAAGTGAATACCTAGCTAGGTATTATTCATAAGTGATTTATAAGGCTAGAAGAGATTACTCCATACATTATTAAAAACGTATGCACTTATTCATGCTATTAAGAAATGGAAACACTATTTGTTGTGAAAAGAAACAATTGTTCACACTGCCCTCAAACCTCTTCAATATTTGTAAGAACAAAAAAGTTGCAAAAGGCAAGGTAGTACAAATGGATAGCCCTAACAATTTCATTTGGTGATCAAATATAAGAAAAGGAACACAAATGTGATGGTGGATATATTGTCTGGGTCACCCATTACAAAGTAAATTTTAGCTATAGCCACAATCTCACGACTTGAGCCTTTCACACATGAGGATTACGAGGAAGCATATACGAAAGATGCAGATTTTGGGGAGATATGCCAGCAATTGAAGTCCCACAATTTATCCAAATTGTAGAATAGCCCATTTTTAACGTAGAAATCAGCTTTCAAATGTTTTAGGTCAAATTGTTGGCAAAACAGTGGCAAATTTTCAATAGTATTATTATTGGTCTAAAATGCAAAAAGTCCATTAGAGGATGTCTGTTTTCTTTCTAGATTATTTATGGGGTTCTATTAATGGGGTCCCTCCTATAACCAAAAAGCAGAAAGCCATATAACAACAGCATAAACAACTAAACCAACCTGACAAAATGATATAACAGAACACACAGGACTACATAAACACCATAAATCCCTGAAAAACATATACCATCCATCACAAGATGAAACTACCCTAAAGCAGAACATAAATAACTACATCAACATATACTAGCCCAACTAGAAAAACCTAGGACAGATGAGACACAGCCCAATGTGCCAAGCTGCTCACAGGTGGAGCCATCAGTCAGCGGTTATGGATGGTATTATAAACACCATTACCAGATATCACAACCAGCTCCACAGAGGGCACAATAGGACGTACAAGTGCCTCCAAACAAGAGAACTTGAAGCCATAAATCAACTTCGCTCGCTGCATTGCCCACACCAACTGACCATTCTCTAGTAGTGGCATCATATACCCACTCGACAGCTTCATGATACCTTTATGCTGAGTAACCACCATATGCTTTATCACTAGATGGAGATCTTGACAGAACTTCTCCATATTTTGCATATCAACCATAAGATCTTTCACAGTCATATTCTTAGCTCTTATGTCCACCTCTGCCATGCCCACAAGAACTTTCCCTTTTTCTGCCTCAGCTGAACGCCCGACCCTAAAACCCTCATTGCCAACATCATAGAAAATCTGACTCTGCTGGGGCTTCACCAAAAGATCCAAAAGACTCTATCGTACTGTTTTATCCATGACTGCCACCTTTAATTGGCACAGGAAATCTTCCATTATTGAGCACCTGGAAGTGGAACAACATTACCATTATCAGCAATTTCCTCATCCTGATAAAGGATCACAGTGTGATCCAAAATGTTATGTAAAAAAATCTGCATAGTTGAATCTATAAGCACTGTCAATCAAGATCATGGACTGTGGAAACAGTATGCCTCTTATTATCAGCAATGGTGTCAGAACCTAAAATAGTGTTGATTACCTTCAGCTTCCTCTCATTGTTGCACCAAAAAATCTTTTTTAAATGGTGATCTGTAACCTTACCATGGCGATACAGATCCCTAACACTGCCTTCACCTGCCATGCCCGCCATTAAAAACATACCAGCACAGAAACCAAACACAACAACAGAAAATGCCGACTGTGCAGCCAATATCCAAGATTCCAAAGCACTCCGCAGATCAAGTACATCTTAAAACCATTAGACAACATCATTAAAGAGACATGCTCCAAGCTGAAGGTGAAAGACTGCATGAACGAGTGCAATAAAAACTACACAAGCCAAAGGACCTGTTGTGACCAAATCACACATCGCCCCATTGCAGATGGGGACCCCCCTTTTTTGAGCTCTGATGCTTTGCCTTAGCTTCTGGATGATGTCTTAGGTTTGTTTCCTCTGCCAATCCAATAATAAGTCTCTCTCCTAGAAGGTTTTGCTCTATAACTGGCGGTCTCATCTGGAACATGAACTTGCAGTAATGAAGAGTCGTGATCAAATCCCATCCAAATGATGAACACTGAGGTCAATCCTGATGTATGTTTGAGATCCTGGAAATGACTAAGTCTGGCAGCCTGAAAGCCTGAAATCCTGAAAAATTGGCTAAGTCTGAAATCTGGTGGATCCTCCAAATTCTATAATCTGCATGTTAAATCCGGTGGATTCGAGACCTATCTCAACTTATACTTAAATATATTTTTTAATAGACCTTTACCCTGAGAGACCCTGAAAACGGCTAACTACTCCAGAGGATCCAAAATCTTGATCCAGTGCGACAAGGTTTGGATGTAGCGCAAAATCTTGATGAGATGACAATCTTCCAACCAAACAACGAAAACTTGAACCATTGCGCCATATGTAATGCGCCCAAACTAAAGCGCAATTTCAAAAGGTAAAGTGAGGTCAAAGGTTCAATTTCAAGAAGAGGATCTAAAAATCTGATCTGCTGCGCTATGTATACAAAGGAGATCCCAAAGTTCTAATCCAATGCGCTGGCTTTAAGAGGAGATCAAACCTTCCAACCAACGTGCCTAAGGAAGAATGGGTAGTTTGGCGTTAACTTTGAACAAGAAGCATTCAAAAGGTGGATCTGATGTGCTTTGATCATCTTTCAAGATTCAAAATGGCCATCCAAATACCTCAAGTGCTGCGCCAGCATTAAAAGGGGTTACAAATCCGTCCTTCAAGTGAAATGGAGACCTCAAGATCCTTAATCCCAACTAATGTGCTGATCCTTAGAAGACTCCAAAGGCTTAATCTAGTGCGCCAAGAGATGAGGGTGTTCAATCACGAAATTCAAGAGGCTAGAGGATTCAAAAATCCTATCCAATGCGCTTGGAGGGAAGGTTTATTTCAAGTTAAGGTAAGTTTCAAGGGGAGAATAAAATTGTAAACTGCTGCGCCAATGCTAAGAAGTTCCTGAAATTTCAAACCAATGCGCCACTACAAGGTAGGTGATCCTTCTTTGATGATCAGAATACAATTTAAGATGAAGACTCCAAACACTTGATCCATTGCGCCACCTTGAGTTAGAGATGAGGATTCAAACTCTTGATCTAAAGCGCCCAAGTCATGAATAGCATGAAGGTCAATCCAATGCGCTATAAGGAAAAAATCAAGTTTTAAGAAGAAGTTGTCATGATGACAGATTTTAAAGAAGATCCTAAATCTCAATCTGCTGCGCCAATACAAGAAGAAGAACTCATCACCCTTACCTAATACGCCACTTTATAATGAGGTTGGATTTAAGAGGAGTGACTTAGAGTGAGATTTGGTGAAGGAGAAAGATCTATAACCTCACCCATTATGCCTCATCCAAAGCGCTTGAAGGGAAGGTTTAGTTACAAGTTTAGACGATTTTCAAGAAGATCCTAAATCTCAACCTGCTGCGCCAATACATGAAGAAGTCTAAACCTCAATCTGATGCGCCATTATGAGAAAGAGGAATTTTTGATGAAGAGGAGATCAAATTCTTGATCTAGTGCGCTACTTCAATCAAGGAAGACAAGAATGTTCTAAGGGTTTTAAGGAGAATCCAAACTCCTCATCCAATGCGCCCCTCCAAGGATGAAGTGAATGTTGCATAAAGTTAGAGTTTAGAACCTTTTAAGGAGGATTCAAACTTGTGAACTACTGCGCCATCCCTAGAATGGAATCTAGTTTAACTATTTGATGATCACTCAACTAGATTCCAGAATAGTAATCTGCTGCGCCACCACTTGGAGTATGTTTTGGATGCCAATTTCAAGAAAAGTTTAAAATTCTAATCTGATGTGCCAAAGAAGGTGGCAATTTTATTGAAAATCAGAAACTTCAAGAAGAGGTTAAACACCTTAACCCTTGCGCCATGATCAAGAATTGAGCATATTTCAAGGAATTCCCAAAATCAAGATCTGATGCGCTCAAAGTAAGGAAAAAGCAAAATGCTGATCTGCTGCGCCATTTCATGTAGGATTAGTTCAAAATTTGTGAGGGCTGTTCAACTAGGATCTTAATTCCACATCTAGTGCGCCATCTTGGTGTGAAGTCTAGTTAAAGTTTTGACATCATTCAAACTGAACATCAAAGTCCTTAACTAATGCACCTAGATTAGAAATGCTTGTAATGATTCTTATGCATTATGTGTTATCAAAAGGGATTGATGCTGTTTCTTTGTTTATGTTGCAGGAATAAAGATGGGGCTGAAGGGTCATCAAAGGAGTTAACAAGCTGTTAGGTTGCAAGAAGACATCATCTTCATCAAGACTTCCAAAGGCATACACTCTACTTCAAGTTCTTTCAACCTTCAAGATTAGCATGTAGCTGCTCCAGAGGAACCTCTCTTCATCATTAAAGACATCTCCAAAGCTTCAAGTACTTCCGATGCATTCAAGTATCCTTGAAGAGTCATCTACTCTACATCTGAGGGAGATGTTATCATCAAATACCTCTATTCTAAAGGACTCTCTTCAAGATCATCAACAAGGAAGTATTTCATCATCTACATCAAGTTCAAGGATACATGGCAAGTACACTAGCTTCTTCATCAATCTGTTGGAACTCTTCATCAAATGGCATCATATTAAGATCATCATGTTGAAACACTTCATCATCAAACAATCCAAGGCATTCATCCATTCAACTTCAAGTTCCTCCTGAATCTTCAAGTCTAAGAGAAGTCTCTTTCGTCAAGTCATGAATGAAGCATCGTCATCTATTCTACTTCATGTTATCATCACCACTTACTCTTACATGAAGGAATCAAGTGTCATCATCTACTCTCTACTCTCTTCAAGAAGATGCATCCAAGGAAGATCATCATGTATCTTACCTGCAAGAAGAAGAAGCATTACAAAAGTTAAACCAAATGAGCAACATCTATCATACATCCAGTTTACAAGAAGATGTACAAGAAGATGAACAAGGCAAGATCTACAAGATACATCCCAAGCATTCAAGATCAAAGCAATCCCATTGAAGACATCATACAAGGTGATACAGGTTGGGATCCATCAGAGTTGCCAAGGTGGCACCTATGTGGCATGTACACATCATCATCCAATCATGATCGACCACATCATTCGACAAGCAAGAAGATAAAGAGGACGCCTATGTGGAAGATGCTCCAAAGATTCCATCTTATCTTATCTTCTTGGAAAGCGTGCCTTCATTGCCTCTCTTTTGTACTAAAAATAGCAGTTTGTTGTAACTACCTGTTGAGGTGGCATGATCTAAGCCCTTGGCTACATGAAATGATCTAAGCCATTCATTGTATTCCTGGACCACTATATAAAGGCTTTGTTGCCTCATTTGTAATGGAGTAGTTCATTAGAAAGTAGACACTAATTTTGTAGGAGTAGAATAGGAGAAACTCTCGAAATTCTCTGAGAGGACTTGGAGATTGTTGTAAATATTTCTCAAGATTAATGCAAAGACATTGGAGCTGGTTTCGTGTTAAGTGTTGTCTTGTGGATTCACATGGTTTCTTGTACTTTGATGAAGTGGAGAGATGTTTCAATTAGATTAGAAGTAGTTTAGAAGTTCTCTGATGCAATGTATGTATGTGTTGAATATTTGATCAACTCCTAGCTCATGCTTTTAACATTCATCGCCGATGAAGTGTTGTGTAAAGCTAGTCTGAGCCTTATCATTTGCTTAAGTTCGATTGTGAATGCTTGTTTGAGCTGTGCCGTTTAATAGGTGCTTATATGAGCCTTCATGATTTGAAAACCATTCGCGTACCTTAGGAGATTGCACCAACTCCATGTAGTTGTAGGCATCCTTGGCGAAGTGGAGTTAGGTTGATAAAGGAGTTAGTCTATTCACTCATCATCATTGCCTCATTGATCTTAGATTAGCCTTTCTAAACCTTTATCTTTTTTACTTTCTTTATCATTGAAGTCTTGTACATATGTCATCCACACTGAAGGAGAGATAAGCTAAGTGAATGAAGAAGTCTAATCGAAGTCCCTTTGTGATTATCAGAAAGATCACATGTAATCACTGAGTTAACCCACCATAAATCATAAGAAAAGGAACCTTGGAGTTACTTCACTGGATCATATAGTTTAGCCTTTGAAGAGCTTTATTCAAGAGAGAGTGGGATACTCTAGTGTTTTACTCTATTGTTGACCTGTCTAAAAACAATCATCAACAGGACCTTCATTATAACAGCTGTTGACGAAGAAATCATTAAACCATAAACTAGAGACTTCCCCATGAAGAACAATCCACTAGGAAAACACAATAGCTAAGGGGACCAATCATTATCTAACAACGTAGCAATGTTAGGCCAATCATTCCTATCCTTGCTAACTATGTAAGTAACCTCTGAGAAGAACACTTGCATTTGCTAAGAAATTCACAGCACCATTCTGTTCTCTATAGTAGTGGCTAGACTTTAACTAAAGAAAACATGGATTTCCAATGAGACACTTCTTCTAAAAGTGCCCTTACCTTCCAATCAGTGCAGAATTGCTTGTTCACTGCATTAATAGTTGCTTGTGAATCACCTTCCACCTCAATCGTACAATACCCTTCCATATAAGCTGCTTGAAGACCCAACAAAAGAGCTTCCATCTGTACTTCATTATTCGACTTAGTATCTAAGTATTTAGAGCCCCCCAAACAAAGGACCCAAGAGAATTTCTAATCACAAACCCTGCCACTGCAATACTCGAGTTTCTTTTGGAGGCCCCATCAAAGTTTAACTTCACCCCAACCTTTGGAGCTATCCATTTAGCATTACAACCACTTTTCTTATTGCCTATTTCCCCATTAACGGGAATTAGAGGATGTATGTTATGGTGTACAATAAACCTAAAATTAAGAAAGAATGATTGCATATGCCTCTACTGTTTCTTCTAGACTATGGGAAAGCATTTCTAGGGATTTTGTGGGAGGCTTACCAATGTCTAAGCATGAGCATGGTTATCTCTATGTGGTTGTGGATAAACTTGGCAAGATGTGTGTGGTAATTCCATTAAAAAGACCATTAAGGGGCATGAAGCAGCTAAGTTTGTGTAGATAGAGATTCCAGGTTTTTGGAGAAGTTTTGGACCATCGAGCAAGATGGACACCAAGTTGAAGAGGAGTGCAGCTTTCCATCTTCAAACTGATGGGAAATGAAGGTGGTAAATAGAACCTTGGTACAACTCATAAGAGGGTAAAATAACAAGCATTCAAGAACATGAGATGAATCCTTGACACATATTTGATGCTCCTATAATAGAGTTGTTCATATAAGTGTTGAGACTTGGATTTCGTAAGTATTCGACAAGCTGAGTTTTGACTTGAACTTAGACAAAAACTTGGCCAACACTTTCTTTTTTTAATAATATTGAAGAAATCTTTTTAATGTTATTTTTCTTATTTATAAATTATTTTAGTAGACTTGGTGAGTTTGCTTGAGCTTGTGACTTGGAAAGCACTTGCCGGTACTCACAAAATATCAATACCATGGGTTCTACATCCATAAGTAAGTCGCTTTTTGAGGCATTTAAAAGTTATTTAAAGGTTATTAATGATGCAAAAAGAAAGCGAAAGAAAGGAGAAAAAGATTCAGTTGTCAAGGGAAGTTAAATTCCTAGATTAAGAAAATCCATCTTAATGTTTAAGAAGAATTAGAGAAGGCTCAAGCTAAGTACAAAGCTAGGATGACCAGAACTATCAAGGGCTTACTTCAAGTTGGGTGATAAGGCATGGCTTTACTTGAGCAAATAGAGAGGCTTCAAAGACAAGTAAGAAAGCTCAAGCCACTAAGATGTGGGCCATGGGTTTGGGAAAATGCTTTAAAGCTTGATTTATACTTGTATTTTGTAGTGAATTATGAAAATTTGCATTGTTATGAAACTTCCATGTTAGATGAGGAGGTAGAGGAGCAATTATTACATTTTGTTGAAGACTTTTGCCTTTGATGCCTGAGGGGAGATGGAGTAGAAGAAGGTTACATAAACAAGAAGAGGGTGATGAGAGTCTTGGTAGGCTGGGATCAAATGCAAGACACCAAGGCAAGCCAAGTGGTATCTTGGTATTCTAGAGACAAAGTGTGATACATCTTCCTATGTCTCATGAAGAACTAAGAAAACGATATGATTCATATAAGACTAGAAAGCAAACACTCTACAAACAACTAAGAATTAAATTTTTTTTGAGATTAAAGGAAGAACTGTTAGGACAATGACAAGAGCACCTGTGGTG
The DNA here is from genome assembly GCA_027924645.1 of Cunninghamia lanceolata. NCBI lineage: Eukaryota > Viridiplantae > Streptophyta > Pinopsida > Cupressales > Cupressaceae > Cunninghamia > Cunninghamia lanceolata. The sequence continues at coordinate 3,040,638 of BSBN01000134.1, forward strand.
GTCTTGCATTGCAAACGGGCAGTGCATATCTTATAGCAGCATTGTGCATGTGACAGTGACAATCATACAACAAGGAGGTAATTGCATGTGTGACAATGGCTGTCCTGCTGTACATTGTGATAGCCCTTCCCGCATGCAACAACAAACATTAGTAACGATTGCAAAACATTGGCTCTCAAAATTTGCAATGGTTGAAGGTACCATAGTGCACAAAATGACACCTCTAGCACTTGTAAAAGTAATAGCCATGGTCCTTGAGTTAAAACATGTTTGTAGGAGTGAGTGAGTGAATTGAATTGTAAGCAGAGGAAGTGTAACAGAGATTTGAGACAATGCAGATCAATATTGGTGTTACACACTCCATTTGTGATCTTTGTAATTTGCCCAAGTTGAAGGAAGGGGTGGTGGTGATCAGTTGACACTACCAAGCTGTGTTTTTGGCATTTGCACATTGGGTTTCTAGGATAAAATTACTTTGTGTTATGGTTAACTTTTTTAAAACTTTTTGTTGCTATTGTTCTTGTTTAAGTTTCATCAACAAAATTCACAATATATTACCATAATCTACATTCTATTCATTTGAAGTTCAATTCAAGCAGTAGAAGCAGTTCAAATGTGCATTTAATTTCCAACAAGTAAGAACTTAGGAAACTACAGATCATAGTAGTTGGAATGTTCACAAAATCATGCAAAAGCTGGTCTGAATTAGTATGTCTGAATTCCTCAGAATGTCAGTTCTGTGGCTACCATGTTGTGAATCTTCTTTATAATAATTTGCTCAATAAAAGGGCAGGATTTATCTGCTGGCTGTAGGTAATGCACATCCTGTCTCTAAGTTTGTGTTGTGCCATTTTCTTCGCAGGGTTAGTTGCATCACAAATTGGGGATATTTTCCTCAAAGCACATTTGTGGTAAACCTTGATGCATGACATAAGTACATGTGCAATGTGTTAAAGTCTTATGTCAGCAACCTTTTATTTTATACAATCTTTTTATTATTATTTAGAGGCACGATATGATGCAACTAGGATTACTGTAAACTTGTGTTTGAAGTTTGTAATTGGTTTTGCAAGCTATTTTTGATGGAATATATCCTCGAGTTATACTGTGGATGGATCCATGCAAATTATTTATAAGCTTGAGTTCAAGGTAATCATGGGGAAAATTTGATGTTCTCAAGAGTCTTGGTGGACTTTGTTTCACCTATTCCTAAAATTCAAGCACAAGAATCGATCCATGATGCAGAGCATCAGAGCTCACAATTGGGACAGCTGTCTTGCTGGAGTCATATTCAGTGACCATAGCTCAAAGCAACCTTGTTGAAAAGGTGTTGTAAAGCTTAATACAAGTAGAACATAATGAAAGGGTGTGAAACCCTGTCTGGTGAAGTTTGACCCTTGAAAATCATTCCAAAAGGCCCAAAATTCAAAAAATATGTTTTGGACCTGAATTCAGCTATTCCTCATCAAATCAGTTTGTTCTTATCTGTCAATTCAGTTGTTTCCAGTCCATCTGTGATTGATGGATTCTCAGATTCCCAAGACAGATTGCTTCGTCTTCTCTGCCAAGTCTCTTCATGATGTCCTCGGCTATAGATACGGATTGTTCACCCTAAAGAGGGGACAGAGTCTGCTCTCTTTGTACATATCTTATACATATGAATAAGGCCTCTCTTTACATTATAATATTGTTCTTTCTGTGTGTGTTCTTGTTGTTCTTTAGATCCCTGCAGTTTTTCTTTGGGTCTGTGTCTATTATAAATTTATAACACATTAGACTTCAGCAGGCCCTTAAAAACCAGATAAAGAACACTTGCATTTCTTTTTCGATCAACCAAGAAGTTTAAGAGATTCAAATCTTTTGAGGTTTCTAGTGAACTATGTGTCACACATGGAAAAAAGTTGGGATATCAAGTTGTGTTTGGTTTCACTGACCTGAGAAGAATGGAAAATATGTGGTATGTGGTGTCATGTTTCTTGTATCATCTGACAATTTTGCATCCTCTTTCCATTTCTCCTTTACCATACTGTCTGCTTTATTCCTTTTCTTGAAGAATATTTAAAAGAAAGATTTTATAAAAAGCATTCATCATAGGTGGGAGCTTCCCTTCTCAACTACAGAGGAAATTTCTCCTTTGATTCACATATTTGTTGTTCTGGATTTTGTGCCTATCTATTGAGAAAATAGTCAAGATGATTTCCGAGTGCAAAAATCTGCGATACCATGTAATATTTTCATAGTTACCAAGAAACTCCATTCTAGGAATGTGGACTGCATTCCCATCCCCGTGCTGGCAATTTTTGGTGACTACATTTATATATTAAATAGCCTTCTCCTTATTCATTTACTTGAGTACCCTAATTTGATTGGTGTCCTTGTCCCTGTCTGTACTCCCATGTCTCTAGGAAACTATGATAGTTCCTTAAGACTCATATTTTTCGCTCATCTTTAAGTTGAATAATCATTCTTAAACAATGTATAGATTAGGGCCAGTATCTTCTACATGCAAAAGATCTAAGAAAGAGATACGCATAAGATGGGAACTTTTGGAAAATAGCTATGTTCCGTGGAGTCTTGGGGACAGGGGGACCAAGGGCCTAGATTTGGGGTTGGCGGGGGGCGGAGGGGGGTGCAAATATATTTAGTACTAAAAAAAAATAGTTAAAAAAAATGTATAAGGAATAACAAGTGAAACTTTGAAATACTAAACATATTGCATTGAACAATGAAAATGTTGGATATCAGTATATTTATATTATATTCAAAATAATGATTACATTCAAAATTCAAATGTAGTTGGCCAATGGCCCAATGCCTCTAATCATCCCCAAAGTTCGCACTAAACTCCTCATCACTTGAACTGTTGTACTCCTTAAGGTCAAGCTCCTCTAAACCAATACCAACCAACCCTGTTGGTACCACATCATCATCAACTTGGGCTGGCTTCTCTGGCTCTACATCCCATCAAGCTGTTGGACTCTGCTTGTATGTAAGCATGTTGCGATCAATGAGATGCAATGCACTATGTACAACTACAAGCGTCTTTGCCCTCCTAGAGGTAAGTTTGTTCCTCTTAACAGAGTGAATGAGTCTATAAGTAGACTAGTTCATCTCAACACCTAAAGAACTAGAAAATTGGGATAGCAAATGAATGGCTAGTGTGGTTGTCAAAGAATTAGGCCCATGCATAGTCAACCACAGAATTGGATCCTCTTGTGCTATAGTCTCTCTATCTAGTTTGGCCTCTTCTGGATGTCCCCTTAGAGTGACAAATTTTGTCTACTTAGTACAAATGATGTTGGCATTTGTAGTGTCATACACCTTCTAAATAGCTTTCATGAACCCCACCTTCACCTCAGCATCTTGTAGAGGGGTAACCCTCCCAGGCCTTTGCACATACCACTTTGGGTTCAATGCATAGGCAACCATGTGCAAGGGAGTGTTGAGCTTCTCTCATCTGTGATGAATGATTGGCTGAATATGTTTATTGTAGAACTACAATGTGGGGTCTTTCTCTTGTACAATGGCCTTCATTTGACCAAGCATACTGTCAATGCACTAATACACCTCTCCTAGGCTAGGTGCCTTAGCATCCCAAATCTAAAGAATTTGAAGATTGGAGTAGTGATGGCAGATTGTATCTTGTATCAGCCCAAAAAGTGTCACTCTTCACTTCCTCCTTCACCCTTCTCTACTAACTTATAATTGGGGCACTTACTCTACTCTGTTGTTATGACCATTAGTTGCCATGCGTCTTGCAAGTCAAGCATCCTCTCCAAGAGAATGAAGTATGATGCATATCTAGTCTCTATAGGTTTCAAAACCTCTTTCTTGGAGAAGGTCCTGAAGAGTATATGTAAGGTGTGGTAGTTGTAGATAAACATTTGCACATCTCTAGCATCATTAACTACCTCTTTGACCCAACTGATTTTGCCCATGTCCTTGAGCACATTATTTCATGGCATGCACACAAGGAGTCCACCAAATATGCTTGTAGGCCGCCTCAATCAGTTTTCATGTAGATTTGCACACATGCTGCATCTGTCACTACTTGCACCGCATTCTCTGGCCCAACCTCAATAGCATCTCTAAGGATTTGGAACTGAAAATCAGCATCCTTGTGGTGTCTTGAACAATTGATAGCCCTAAGGAAGTAAGGGTTCTCTATACATGTGACCATAATGTTGATGAGTGGATTGATGTTTGTCCACCCATCCGTGACTATGCTACATGCACTAGTGACCTAGGTAGTTGTTGGTGTAATTAAATATTTAATTACACTTTATTAAGTTGACTTAGGGCTTATTTTAGTCTTAGGTTATTCTTAAGTCATATTAGGGTTTTCTAACTTCCAAATATAAAAGCAAATTCTCACATGTAATTCAAAAATCCAATTCATTAATTGCATCCAATATTGTGCAAATTCATCCTTTTTGCTTTTTTCTCTTGTAGAAGGTTAATCCTAGGTTTTGCAGGTGTTCACTAGGTTCTGTGAGGTTAGTTTCACAACTTCTACATGGTTTATCAAATTTTTTAAATGTTTTTAAAATAAAAAAAACATTTCCCAATAAATCCCTGTGCCCTGTACTGGATCCGCCAACCTCGGTTTTCATGCCACTTGGTGGCTTATTCAGTAAAATCTCTATTTTAGAGGCGAATTTGGCCATTTCATCAAATTTGGAGGAGCTCTACATTTGTTTGGAGGAGTTTTTTTTGCTAAAGCTAACCGGTTTAGCAGAGGTTCTAAAGTTGGTGATCCTCCAAATTTGGAGGTGTTTTTGCTAAATTTGGCGGAGATTGCGTTTTTGCCCAATCCAACCCCTCTCCGTTGGGCTTTTCTATTTTGCACTCCATCTTCGAGCGGCGATATCTTAGCCATATGGTGGTCTTTTCCAGTGCATTTTTTTTTTGAAATGGGTAGAATTTTGTGCTCTTCGCAGTGGTGCAAGTGGTTTCTAGTTTTGACTTCTGATTTTTTTCTAGAAATCAGTTTTCTCAGTGATGTTGCTGTGCAGTCCTCGTTTTGGAGATTTTGACGGGCCATACCTTCTGCATCCAGACTCCTTGGTGCAGGTGCACCTAACCCACAGTGGCCTCCATGAGGCATTTAGTTATTTTATGCTTAGTTTTCTATTTTCAATAAAGTCCTAAATGGACATTAAATGTAATAAGGTTAGTTTGGACCAATGCATGTTTAGTTAGTTGTATTTAGGATCAAGTTGTAAGTTCCAAGATCATTTGCTGATCTGTAGTTTGTTAGGACAGTTAAGTTTATTGGATCGATGAAGGTAGTTAGCTTTCCCAGCCGCTTGGAGAAAGTCTGTACTACCAGTGGTAACTAGATAAATACCCTGGGATTTGATGGATGAAGGGATTTAGCTTGTGTGGTAGTTGAAGTCAATCAGTTGAATTGTGCTGTTGGAAAAACAAAGTACTGTAATCGCATCTTTTGAAAGCAATAAAGAGATTCTGTTTTGTGTCATTTCTCTGTTTTGATCGCACTGTGTAATAGGATCATTGTTTTGGTGGGTGTATGGATTCGTTTATCCATTCCACCGGTTGATTCTTTGAATCGGTGGAATGGGGATGTACAGTAGTTTAGGGTTTCGTTTGTATTTTCTGTTTGTTCGCATGTATGTTTGCAGGATCGCAATTGAGAGGTGTTGAAGAACCCTAGCGTGGGTGTGTGCTAGGTATTTTGGGGTGAAAGGGGTTTGAGAAATCGTCGTGGAAGTGGATTAGACCATCGCTAGAGTTTGGCGGGTTGAAACAGTGAAAATCCGCGTGATTTCATTAGATATACATTTGATGTATATACAGTATTTGCATCTTGCATACAATCCGTGAATATACTGCATTTGTATGAGAGATACAAGTTGTGAGTATCCGTCATATGTATGTCGCTGGCAGTTTGTATGTTGTGGAGATGCATTTCGGATGAGACAAAGGTTGACTGGCAGAGAAGGTGATGAAGACGGGTGATCACAGGTCAAGGAATGCATGTACAAAGCTATCGGCGTGAGGAGGTATATCGGCGGAAGCGAAATAAGTTGGGCCGATAGTTGTAAGTTTGGCCGACGGTGGAGTCCGGCATTGGTAGTGTTGGGGAGACAGGATATTGGCAAGAGGTTTAAGGTGTTTGCCGATAGCGAGGGTCCCGCCGATAGGCGAAAAGGCGATTCTCCATCGACAAGAGGATAGCGATCGGTAGAGGAAACAAAGGTGGTGCTGACGGGAGGATGTGTTGCTGATGGTCAACAAGTCAAGTGTGTGCATCGGTATGACTAATACGATCGGAATGAAAGTGTTCTGCTAAGCCGATAGGTGTAGTCATAACGATATGGTGTCGGGGACACATCGTTATGAAGTGGGATATCGGTGTGAAAGGAACTAGGGCTGACCGATAGGTATGTTGAGGGAGTGGTGGATGCTTTGCATCATAGTGGTATCAGAGCCCAGCAGAAGGTTTGGGCTGTTTGTGTGTTGATTCTGTCATTGAGAAGACAGAGGTAGAGGAGTGAGAGGTTGACAAAATGCCTCCGAAAGGTAATGGTACTGCAAGGGAGTTGTAGGAGATAAAGGAAAAACATGCCAGAGAGATGAGAAAGATGAAGGAGCTTGCTGAAGCACTTCAAGCAAGGCTTGCAGCCTTGGAGATGAACAAAAAGAGAAGTAGAAGACAGTGAATCTGAGAAAGAAGATGATGCTGAAGAATTTGAAGAGGTATATGAAGAGCTGAATGTTGAAGATTAGAGATTTGCAAAACTGTTAAAGGCAATGCAGAGTGAGAAACCTAAGGTAAAGGTTGATGTTTCAAAGTATAATGGAAGTTTGAATGAAGAAGAGGTACTGGATTGGATTGCTACATTAGATAATCACTTTCAATGTGAAGATGTTGCTGAGGATCAGAAGGTAAAGATTGCAAAGACCAAGTTGGGAGGTCATGCTTTGGTATGGTGGGATTATGTACAATCCGAGAGAAGGAAACAAGGAAAGTCAAAGATCACTTCATGGGATAAAATGGTAGCAAGGATCAAAGGTAAATTCTTGCCCAAGGATTATGAAATTCAGATGTTTAAGAAGCTGCAGTTTTTAAGGCAAAAGGAAATGGATGTGAAGGCATACACTGAGGTGTTTTATAAATTGAGTATGAGATCTGGTCATCATGAGAATGAGATAGAAAAGGTGGCTAGATACTTGGTTGGTTTTAGATTGAACATACAGGATGAGTTAGTTTTAGCTAACCCAAGGAGTGTAGAGGATTGTTATCAAATGGCAATCAGGATTTTCCGTTTTTTTGAAAGTGCATGATTTTCCGTGTACTTCACTATGGTTCTATCAGTTTCCTTATTTTTTGTCAGAGAATTGTATTTTCAACATGTGGTCCTTTTTGGACATTGTGAGCTTCCTTTATAAGCATTTCTCATATGTAAACGCACTGAAATAAAGTGTCTCATCATTGTACATGTATTATTGGGATCTTGCACATCGTTTTGTGCCTTATTATACTTGAGCTATGATATAAAGTGCTATGGGGGGGTAGTGTAGGCCTTTTGTTTTGCCATCACACCTTTGTCAAGTGAGTGTCCCTTTCCACGATAACAGTGAAACACATTGATTTTTGTCTCCTGTGTGTGTGCCTTGGTTTGCACACCCTTTTATTTGCTGGTACTTTCATGTTTGCACGTCCAGATGTTCTTGTTTCTCCTACATGCACTTCTTGGTTTCACACAGTTTTAGTGTACCTGTCATGGCTTTCCCTCATCAGCATTATGGGGTGGGTTTCTACTGTTGGTGCTAATGCTCGTTGGTTTTGCGTTGGAGTGAGCTATGTATCTAGTATTTTTTTCTATGTACTAGGCGGATGCAGCGAACATTAGTGGCTAATTACCCATGCATTTTGGTGAGATGGAGCACTTACCATATGGACACTCTTGCATTTCTTTTGTGGAGGCGACCTATTTTCACTCGATCAGTTCTTCAGACTTTTGGTACCTGTGCCATCTGTATCTTCGAGTTTCAGATGTTTTGCCTTTGTTTGCCATTTGATTCGAGTAGTGTCGTTGGGGGCACTCATGCAGATTCTTGTCTTCTTGATTTTGATCATCTTGTTTTAGAGGCGGTTCTTATTTCAACACTATAGCAGTCAGTCTTTGACAGTGTTTGTAGCTTCTTCATGCTTCGATGGTGTTCCTCATGTTCATCCTTTGTTCCTATTCTTTTGGGACATCTTTTGTGGAGTCTTCTTAGTCCATCACTCTCTCTCTCTCTCTCTCTCTCTTTTGTAGGGAGGTTTGTTCTCTCTTTTGGGGAGGAGTTTTTCCCACATGGTTTTCTCCTTTTCTCTGTTTGTGAGAGACTCTTTTGTACATGGGTACCTCATCAAGCCTTGTAGCTAGGACCCATCTTTTTTTGCATTAGTTGCATGTTTTTCATTTCTCCCTAAGTTGCACTTAAGGGGGGGTGTTGGTGTAATTAAATATTTAATTACACTTTATTAAGTTGACTTAGGGCTTATTTTAGTCTTAGGTTATTCTTAAGTCATATTAGGGTTTTCTAATTTGCAAATATAAAAGCAAGTTCTCACATGTAATTCAAAAATCCAATTCATTAGTTGCATCCAATATTGTCATCCTCTTTGCTTTTTTCTCTTGTAGAAGGTTAATCCTAGGTTTTGTAGGTGTTCATTGGGTTCTATGAGGTTGGTTTCACAACTTCTATAGTAGCCTTTATTTTCTCCATTAGAATGTTAATCTTGGAATAGTTCTTATCTAAGATTGTTGTCCTCAATTTTGTCTCCCCGGGTCGCACATAGTGTAACATACACCCTAGGATATATGTTTGCTCTGTGTCAAGTTTTTTTGTTTTTTTGTATGCTTCCAGTTTAGGGTTTTATGTGCAGGTTTTGCATGTAGGTTTTTTGCATTGCATGTATGAAATATGAAACATATAACAAAACCCAGAAAAACTAAGATAGATATGCACAAACTAATGAAGACCCAGATTGTATTATATCAAAATATAAACGACAATAACATACCCATGAGCCAGTTTATAACTTTATGCCGGTGCTGTAGCCGGATCAGCAATACAAGCTATGGAAATCCACCAATATCCCATACAAAGCAATGTATCATCCAATAACAATGAAGCAGCAACAAACACAGCTCTAAACGCCAAGGTCAGGAGAGTTAAGTGCCATAAATCTAAGTAGGAAGCAAACCCCAAACACCCATGTCCTCCTACAGAAGTGTACGGCCCTGCTGTAGCTGTAAAGTAGCCAAAAACTCACTCAAATCACTGTCCTTTGCCACTGCTTTGTATCTGCAATCTCAGCTGAGGCTAGGCGATCCAAATGGGAAGATAAACTCATAGAAATCTGCCCCACAAAGCACCATGTTCACTCCTAGAATAGTATGGCCTTATGCTGGAGTGTACGGCCTGCACTGAGATGTTTATAACAGCCTTAACACAATTCAAATGAATGTAAATCTGCCTTTCATAACCTGTACTTTGCTGCTGATATAAACTCCATGAAAGATTGTTCATCAAATGCTCGAAACTCCATTAAAATGGATCTTTCAAAAGCCCAACTGAAGCTCTTGTATGAAGCCTCCAAGAATCTCTTCCTGATGTGGTCTTTCACACACGAAGAAGAGGACTATGAAGAGGTTTTCGTCTCAACACAGCCAAGAACAAACCCTAGAGCCAAGCTCCAAAGCCAATGCACGGGAACATCCCAAAAACACAAGAGAAATCAATAATCCCACCTGAGAAATGAAATTTTGCCTTTTATCCTTCTCACTTCCCCAACGCCCAAGAATGAGGAGTTATTTTATTTATTTCATTTTATTATTTATCCCCTAATGTCTCCCATGAGCGCCCATCTCCCAGGGGGACCACTTTTAAGTTATGACCTAACATTATATTATAAAGTTACTTTATAACATAAGTCAGAATACCTCATAAATATAATATAAGTTAAATCTTTAATTTAACTTATACTTAACCGATTAATGCCTTGGGAAGTCGAAACCATGAATTCTCATGCCATGACCCTCTGCCACTGCCCTGCTATGAATAGCAAGTGTCCTATCTCGACTTACTATAAATAGTGAGTCGCCAAATTGGCTCCCTAACCATAGTCATTAGCCTATGGGAATCATGTGATAGGCTAATCTCCACCACTTAACTGACTGGACTAAAAGGGGGACATTACACATAGGATCTTCCTACTTTTATTATCTTTGCCACAACCTCCTTATAATAAGGAGAGCGAGCCGCATGGAATGGAATGCCATTGGCAAAGAAGAGTTTGCCAATGGCATCATCTGCCTCATCCTTTTTTTGCACATTGAATAACTTTGCCATGGTGTTTGCATCATCACTACTAGAAGTCATCTACATTTTCCCTTAGGCTTTGCTACCCCTGAACTAGATGGAAAAGTATGAAGTTGTGGGTCTTAAAACATCTTAGTACTAGTAGAAGATGGGCCCCTCAATGGCAGAGTAGTAGGTACAAGTGTTTGGTCTTCACCACAACTTTACAATCTATTTATTTCAACTCTTTTTTCGAGTGACAATTGCTTACATATCTCTACACCTTTGCCTCAAACATGAAGGAGGTGTGCATTAACTCTTGTAATGCTGCCTTGAAATTCAAGTTGACAAAAATGACATCTCCATAGCCTAGTGCCCCCGTTGCCCTAGGTTTTGCTTGTAATTTGGTTGCAGCTTGTAATTTGGTTGCAAATTGTCTTAAAGGGGACTTATTGTTTAAGGGACCCTTGGCAAATTCTTTTAATAACATGAAAGGGTAATTAAAATGTGCACTACCAATAGAATTAGTTGGCTCACCCCCCCTCCCCGTTTGTACTCGGAGTCTTAGATTCAACTCATATGTCATAATGTCATTAAATTTTGCACGAGCTCAAGACACAAGGATTTTCTTTTCGTTTTTCTTACTTCAGGTCACACAAAGCACAGAAATAGAAGATACACAAAAATAGGAATCCTTGTGTTCTTCAACCTTCATTAAACAAGGATTCGACTCTTGTTTTTCTTACTTAAGTGCAGATGCACTAAAGGCAAAATCCTAATTTGGCTAGTATTAAAAATTTAAATCTTAAGCAGCTATTTAATTATTTATGCAGATTTGCAAATAAGCATTTTAAAATTAAATAATTTTAATTTAATAAATAAATTTAAAAACCTAAAATACTGCTGTTATAAATGTAAAGTTAATACTTAAAACTTTAAATGCTGTTTTTAGGGTTGTTTAACTGCTGTTTTTGATACAACAAACCTAAAAACAGCATTTTATAAACATATATGATTCTATGAACAATTTATTGTATATTTAAAAAACAAAACGTTAAAATTCCAATTACAATGTATAATTCCTAATGGTGAAATAACATTGAATTAAACATACAAAACATTGAAATTCAAACAGCGGAAACGATGAACAAAGACAGATATTTTACACCTTTCAATCTGCTTCACATTCCTTTGTAAACTTAGAAGGCAACCTCTACAACTGGTCCTTCAGTTGCACGGAAATAATGCGTTGCTCTGAGTTATTAATTTTCTATCTTGCCTCTATCTTTATACTATTTAGTGAAAAATCTAATCTTCCAACAAAGCGATCTTATCTCTCAAAAGCAAAGCAACCTTATCTCATGCAAGAGATGGCTTGGAAGATAAGTCTAAGTCATTAGTGCTTTTGCACTTTATTAGACTTAATTAACTAAATAAAAGATTTCACTTTAATCACTAAAGTGAATTACAAAATAGAAATAACTTGAACTACTTGCACGTTCTTGCATGTTCACATTGAACCTGTGCAGATGTTTCGAACTGAGCTAAAATATTCAACACAAAAAACTATCACATAATCATTGATTTCAGATTTATCATTTAGCCATTTAGGAATGAACAATTAAAATAACAAATCCAAATCCCAAAAGATGAAGGGCCATGGCTTACCTTGAAGGATTGACATCTAAGGGCTTGATCAATGTGTTGAAACTTGAACACTTGGTACTTGCTCTCTCTCTTGCAGTGTTGCTTGTTCTCACTCTTGTTATGCAACTTGCAGTCTTGCTCAATGCTTCCAAGCTTTGATAGTGATTTGGAGTGAGAGTGGGGTATATTTATAGTTTTTTCAAATTTTTTGGAGTGCTTAGGGTGTGGGTGGGGCCCAAAAAAATTTAGGGTTAGGGTTGTGGGCATGAACATTAAGAAAAATGTGATTTTTTTAAATTGCTTTTTGGAGGTGTTTGGCATAGAGGACAGCCGGCCGTCTTGGAGACGCAGAGACGTATGGGAGGTTCCTCGCAGTTCCGGGGATATCTAGAAGTTCCGGGGATATGTCTTAGAGGTGTCCCCACTTTGAGGGAGATGTCCCGGGCACATCTCTTGCTTGGTGGTTGTGGTGGGGGGATGGAGGTGGGATGTTTCCCAACCGTCCCCAAGTCTTGGGGATGTCTTCGTCTCTGCAAATGTTACTTTTTCGTAGGGGGCCACGTCTCCGTGGAACATTGGAAAATAGTTAAGAGGAAGTTATTTATAACTAGCATACATATCTTGACTAATGTAAAAAGCACTAATATCCAAGGTAATCTTCGTCTCTCTCTTGCAATATCACTCCTTTCTCATTTCATCTCTTTGGCATTCTCTTACAGATCATTTAACTTCTCTGTAAGATAGCTCTTACTTAGCTATTAGTTTAATTGACTGGCACTATTTGAGCTAAACAACATTTGTACTTGATAATTTTGAATTAAATATTTTATTGTTGACATTTGTAGCAGTGTTGCTGCTGGTTGATTCATTAAATGTATCATAATACTGATGCTGCCGATTTATGATTCTTGAACAAGCCTTGGGAATTAATATCTGTGAAAGTGGTTTTCTTTTAATAATATGTATTGTAGTTTCTTTACAATTCATTCATTGTCTTCTTCATAATTTTGATCAACAATTTTGGTTTGTTGACTGGTGTCCGTGTTCCATCGTTGAAAATATCAGATCAGTTGTATCCGCAAATTATTGAAAGGAACTGCCACTTTTGAAAGAGGATGAAGCTTTTTTCATTTCGTTGCACTGTTTTCTGAAACATCCAAGGGCCAGAAATAAACATCATTTTTCCAAGGTAACAAAAATCAGTGTTACTGCTATATATCAACTCTGCATACTTGTAACTTATTTTCTTATTAAGTAGAGGAATCGCTAGGCCAGCGACCTGGAGCCAGCCTGAGAGGCGGCTCTAAACACCACTGGGCGAGCCCCTATAACCTCTAGGCTGTATATGTTGCCCCTAATGTATACAGCTGGCAGAGCAGGTTTTGAACCTATGACCATTGTCCGTGTCTTTCAGCAGCTCAACCATCCAGTCTACACCTGGGGGCATCATTGGCCAAGTCAGGTTTTGAACTTGTAACTTATTCAGTCGTTGCTTGTGTACTGAAGTGTGCACATTGAGTATGGGCATCATAACCAAAGTGTAGCAACATATCACTACAAAATGATCCTAGATGTACATTCTCAGATCTCATTGAAGTTTGCCTAATGTTTCCAGATGCCGTTTAGCTCCTTTTCCAAATATTTTCTCACTAGGAAGATGATGACTCCCAAGTATTGCTGTCATAAGTGGAGTAGCAGTCTTTAATGTGCAGGTTAGTTACCTCTAGATGTAGTTGTGCTTTCTTATAATAGAATAAAGCCATGTTGGGTTACAGATGTAAAAATAATGTCACCAGTTTCAAATTCCTCCTCCTGCAGATTGCTCTTTCGCTAGATAAAATCCATCCTTGAAGACAATCAATCCTTAAAATCAGTCCTGCATGAAAATGGTAATGGAATAATGGAAAATTAACTGTGAAGGAGGGATATATAGTGTTGTTTTCAGTTGATTCCGTTTTAACCATGATTTCATTGTGTTTGCTTCCTCAGTGGTTGGGTGGAGTATGCAAGCCCTCCCTAAAAAGCACATGTGGTTCAGTTGGGGTTGGGGCATTGCTATAGCTTACTGACTAATTATTGTGGCACCATGTCTCTAATGTGGCCCTCTGTGAACAATCAAAGCTGGTCCTGATGACTTACATGGACATATATGCTCCTGATGCATGTTTCTCCATTTTATCTAATTCTATGAATTTATACTATAACCTTGAACATGTTCAAAAAATGTGAAGGATAAATGCTGGGACTCATCTTGGATCAACGTTTGCTTGTATTGGATCACTGGGTAAAGCATATTAGCATTCACTGTCAAAATATTGACATGGTCCAAAAGTAACATACAGCACCTAGTTTGCAAACCATATTGAATAGACCTCTCATGGTGGCTTCAGACATCTATTGTTTAGTGGCAATTCCTTAGGAATGAAGCTAAAAGCATTACCCTGTTAAATTATTGACCTAGTCCAAAAGCATATGAGCATCCACTGTCAAAATATCAACATATTCCAAAAGTAACATACAGTACCTAGTCTACAAACCATATTGAATGGACCTCTCCTGATGGCCTCAAATATCTACTGTTTAGTGGCAATAACTTAGGAGTGAAGCTAAAAGCATTGCCCCTTATAGGTTTCACATGGTCCTGTGGGGTTTTTCAGGCTTCTAAAAAAACGAGGCTTGAAAAGTTAGATGCTGAAGTATGTGCAGACCTAGACAATGTCGACATGTTGCCTGCACAACAATGGGGGAATATCCATTTTTGACTCTAGCATTGCTATAAAAAGCTTGCAGCCCACCTCTAGATAGCCGTAAGAGAACTCACAATTATCTAATATTATGTCATGACTGCTACATTGACGGGCATCAGAACTTCAAGGGTGCATAATCTCTTTATGCGAAGTTTTATAGCTATGATGCCACTTTCTGGAAGCCTGCATGTTGGTATCGCGTCAGTTTGTGTGAAAATGACTCGGGATTGAAGATGTTAAACGATTAGGTATTCAAGTTCCAATTCAAAATCTTTATTCTCATATTATGTGAAAGCTTAAGTCAGGATGTTTACATTATATGATTATTGTTTTGAAAAATAAGAAATGAATCTACAAAGAAATAATGTGTAAGCATTATCAAATTTCTGGATCTGTAACTCACTTTATTATGAAATCTCTCTTTAAGGGATACATCACTGAAGCTGACTGTTTGTGGAACTTATAAGTTATTAGAATAATATAATTTGAAGGTTTATCATATGCATTTAGGGATTTGATATTAGATTTGATTGATGGCTGCAAATTTTTTCAGTCAGAAACACTTATTACTGTGAAACATTCATAGGTTGGTTATGCACAGATTATGCAAGCTGCTCGCAGTTTAATTGAATTAATTACTAGGTTTACTTCTGTGCAAAAGAATATCAATGCTTTGTGTTCCCCAGAGAGAGATACAAAGTAAAAACAATCCATTACAAGTTAAGGTGGGCTTGCATAACTGATCCTAAGACCTTGCCTTTTAGTTGTTTGAAGAGCACAATGCCATATTGACTTTAAGGCCTATGTTTTGATCATTCTTTGCCACTTGGCTATTCAATATTTTACTGCACTTAAAGCATGGGTTCATTTTTTTGCATATTTCATTAACTCGAGTTTTCAATAATTATTTGCTAGTTTACATTTGATGCCTAACAAATTCTCAATACTTGAAATAACAGCTGCAAGCTGGCACAACAATGGGTTTATATTTGTGAAGATTCAAGGAGGCTTCCAAGAGATCAGAACTTCGGTAACTATTCTATCTTTAATCAAATACAAATATAAGTACTGTCTGGAAATTAAAAGAAAAAGAATACAGGATGTCTTTCTTCAATCCTTTCATATTCATTGACTTTAATCAAATACCAATATAGGCACTGTCTAGAAATTAAAAAGAAAAAGAATAAAGGACGTCTTTCTTCAATCCTTTCATATTCATTGACTTTAATCAAATACAATATAGGCACTATCTAGAAATTAAAGAAAAAGAATATATGACAGCTTTCTTTAATGTCTTTCATATTCATTGACGTACTTGCTCCTAGCAGATCTGCGATGTGGTTGCTGTAGCCAGGCTTCTGAATGCTACCTTGGTCATTCCAGAACTTCAAGAGACAACAAGTACAAAGAGAATCAGGTTTGTCAGCTTTTCTTCTAGTACATGCATTGCTTATGTTTTCTTTTTAAATTTTGTGAAGTTTAGTTAATCCTTATCTAGGAGGAAATTGGAAGGTCATTTGTGCTTGTCTTTGTCCATGGCAGCTTGCAATTCAAGAGTTTTGGATACCTATACAACGAGGAGCAGTTCATTGCAGCACTCATAAATGATGTACTAATTGTGAAAAGTCTTCCAAAAAGGTTTAAGACTGCTAGGAAGAACAATGAGCTATCAGTTTTCTCACCTGCATATTCAGCTTCCACGGACTTTTACCTTCGAGAGGTTTTACCAAGTCTTAAAAAGAAAAAGGCAGTTGGGCTAGTGGTATCTGGAGGTGGCTGTTTGCAGGTATATGGAAACTATGAAACATGACTTCCTCATTTTGTGGTAATTGCATTAATAATTTCATGCAAACAAATCATCTAAAATGTTTAGCAGAATGTGATATCTGGATTGTGATATGAAGTGACCAGACATAATGACCAAACATTGCATGTTTGTTTGGTAGAAACACATACAGAACTTGATTCAATTTAAAAGAATGCATGGATCCCACAAACTACATTTCTCCAAGTTTCCAGAACTGGATGCAATTTAAAAGTACGCATGGATCCCACAGATTACACTTCTCCAGATTCTGGGGATGGAAGAGGGATGGCGAATGTATATAATACAAAAAAATTATTAATAACATATTTTATATTTTCAATTCTATAAGTAACATTATTTAGCTTTCGAAAGAGCTGAAATTCAAATGATATTAAAATCTATAATGTTGAATATTGAGCAATGAACATTTAGCATTGACCATTGAAAGTTCGAAATACAAATGCAAATTTGTAAACATGATTGTCTGATTGTTATATGATCAATGATCACAAAAATAACTTTTTTAAAGTGTCCACTTTTCCGATTTTTTAATTTTACAAGAATGCTTTTTTCTGGTTTTTAAACAAACTATTATGGGGATGCCAGGATGTTCTTGGTATGTTTTCAGTAGATTGTGGGTTTCCTTCAATGTCCTGGGGATGTCAGGGCATCCCCAAGTAAAATCACCCCACTCCCCCCCCAATTCTTTTTCCCGTTCCTGCTCTCTCCTAAAACAGAAAATGTTCTCAAGATGCCAAGAAATGAGATGTCTTGGGGATGTGAGAAAAAATGCAGAAAACATGGGGACCCAGGAGGAACATCTCATCTGTCTCTGTAAAACATCTGTGATGTTTGGGACAGCCCCAGAGATCAGCGGATGCCACCCTGTGGGACACTGTCCGAAGAAGCAAACATGCAAATATAATGCTACTCCAATCAATAATTTTGCGAACAGAATAAAATGTAGGCTTTCAATACATGGTCTTTGAAACAAATTGCTACTATCAAAGCTTTTCTAGATAAACAGTGTAGGAGCAATGTTTTCAGGCCAAGAACCTCATATAATTATGCTGTTGCAAAGCTATAAATCCTGAATTCTAGAAGAATGAAAAGAACCAAAATTGTATCAGTATCTATAAGCAACCAGAAACAGGGAACAAGAAGAAACTTGCAGCCAGCCTATTTAATGCAGATTTAGATAGCTAAAGCATATCCGACCTCAATTTTTTGAGGTAGAAGTTGAATCAAATAAAATCAAGACAAAAACACTGCATGATGTGCCTAGGACACTCAAATATACAAATTTGGGCAGGATGCACCATGGTTTCTGCAGGAGAAAAATTGAGGCTACAAGAACATAGGAACATACTGTACAAGATGAACAAACTTCCTTGTGCTTCATGAGTTTATACTAATTTAGGCCCAAAATTTGGCAATAAGAGAACTCCATTGTTGGTGGGTATAAATAGTCTTATTACATCCTTGAAAACTGATGCAAACAGAGATAGTGCCAGTTCAAGATAAATAGAAGATAAGCAAGCGCACTTGAGTTGACCTTGCTTCATATCTGGAGCTAAGTTAATGTCTGGAGCTAAGTTAATGGTCTGAGGGTAGTTTCCCTTAAATTAGTGAAGTGTTTCAAATGAATGTACAGGAAGGGTATAGCTTAATTAGATCACAATTAAGCTTTCAATCTGCTGCTTTTGCATTTCAGCCTGATGCAAATTGTTTTGGATCACTTATTATAAATATGGTCTGCTCTGTCTGATCCAAAATTATCAAGGTTATACCTCAAATTAGTTACCAACTTATGGAAATTAGGAAGAGTACATTATGGGAGCAATAATTGACTAATTCTTATGCAAAATTAGATTGCAATTAATAACAAGAAATCAGAGAACAATACCATAATGATTGGAGACACAAGAAATAATGCGGAGAAATCCCTTGTGGGTGAAAACTCTAAATGTGAGTCACAATATACAAATGATTTCAGTCCATAGACTGTCTAAGAGCTCTCACAAGCAACTGAAAAATGTCCCGAAGATCAATTTGGAGCCTTCCAATGAACTAC
The DNA here is from genome assembly GCA_027924645.1 of Cunninghamia lanceolata. NCBI lineage: Eukaryota > Viridiplantae > Streptophyta > Pinopsida > Cupressales > Cupressaceae > Cunninghamia > Cunninghamia lanceolata. Next base: position 3,059,233 of record BSBN01000134.1, read on the forward strand.
CTACTCCAAAACAGTCAAAATATGAGAAATAAGCTCACAAATAGTTCCCAAAAGACTCTACAAACTCCATCCATGCTTAATTCAACCTCAAACATGTTATTTATAGATTCCCAAGCATGAAGGAATCTAAAACAACCACCAAGGAGGAAGAGGAAGCCCCAAAATCAAGAATTTGGATCTTAAAAGTTGCTCATGGCTGTACAAAAGGAGTTCAACACTTCTAGTAGAATGGCAAATGGCATGTTTGCCACTTTCAGCAGACCAACGAACGTGTGTTTGTCAGTTCATTAACCTTTTTTGAACTAATTCTTCTGGAGGCCATAATTTTTGCTTCCAAAATTGAAATGAGGTGCCATTTTTTAAAAATTGCACAAATTGTTTAGACTAATCCAAATATGCAATCATAGTTAGCTTTTGATTCCAACTAATTACTGTTTTGCCTTTGCAACACAATTGCATTGTTGAGGCCCATGGTGACTAGAACCAATCCCAGAAATATATGTCCTCTGCCAAAGAATGCCACAGGATGTCCCATATCATCCCCAAACCTTCTCACACATTAAAGAAGTAGGCCACTCTCCAGAAACATGACAGAGTACAAAATTGGATCTATTTTGGGATTGCTATTAGTTGAACATATGTAATTGTTAGTCGGTAACAAAACCATGGACCCAATCTAGTAGTAGATTTCCTAGTATTTGAGAGAAGAGGGTCCATTTTTAAAATAAGGATAGCTAGATGTTCACTTATTTTTTCTAATTTTCTTTTCATGATTAGATTTAATTGATTGCCTAAAGAGTACATTACTTATTTCCTTCACTTAGATTTGTATGTTGGTGACTATTATATGATATGCCCATTGTAGTTTATAGATCAAGTTGGTATTAGAGCAAGTTCTTTCCTTTGGTGCAAGTTGAAGTGGGTGATTTTTGTAGGTTGATGCCCACAATAAGATCAAGTTGGAAATAGTTGTTAGCTTTGAAAAGAGAGATTGAATCTTGTAGTTAGAAGACAGTACTAGGAAACATGGCAAGAAAAGTAGAAACCGTTGATGGAGAAGCAAGGATCTTTAATCTAGAAGCCAATGTAGTAAGCATATCTCAGTGAATGGAGGCTATGAAGGGTATAATGGAGGCTCTAATGTATTAGAATCTAAAAATATTAATAACCCAGAAAACTAGTGCAAACGAATAGATATTAAACTGTGAAAGCAAATGATACAAGATCAAAATAACAACACAGAGTTAGTCTCCATGAGAGTGATGCAAATGCTCAGAAACAAAATAGCATTATGAGGATGCAAAAGCAAAAGATGTCTAATACAAGCTAGGTAGCATGTTTATATAGATAAGGGAGAGGGAGGAGGTGGCGACACTGACCAATAGGAAGCAACCATCTATTGGACTAAAGATAACAAAGTATCTTCCTAGCTAACAAATATTTTGCAACATGCTACCTAGCTAACAAAGTATCTTCCTGTTGCAAAATGTAGACATTGGGATCAAAATGGCACCGAGTGAACCCAACTATCAGAAGGAAGGAGTCCATCTTGGCATACCAGGGCCGAGGAGCCTGTTTGAGGTCATAGAGAGACTTCTGAAGACGACACACAAGTGAAGAATCTTGAACGAACCCCTGTGGCTGCTCCATGTAGATCTGCTCTTGAAGGTCACCGTGAAAAAAAGCACTCTTCACATCCATCTGGTGTACTTCCCAACGATTGGTTGCAGTAATGGCAATAGCAAGTCGGATGGAGTTCATTCTGGCAGTTGGCACAGAAGTCTCAGAGTAGTCAATCCCAGGAACCTGGGAGAATCCTTTGGTGACCAGGCGAGCCTTATTTCTTATCAACCGACCCATCTGTTGCAAATTTTGTCTGATAGATGCACTTACATCATACAAGTTTTCTTCCCTTAGGAAGAGGGACAAGATCCCAAGTGTGGTTCCTCATCAAGGAACTATACTCCTACATCGCTGTATCCCACTCAGGAATACCAGAAGCCTCTCGAAAAGACTGTGGATCAGAGGCAGTAGCAATGAAGACATGTGGAGCATCCTAGAATTGTGAACGAGTCTGCCTGGTGTCTGATGGATCTCCAACCCAATTGCGTGTTGACTACAAGGTCTGTCTAGCCCAAAGTGGACCAGAAATCGGAGAATGTGGAGGAGAATCGTCACCCTCTGAATGATGACTAGGAGAGGAAGGAGGTGAATCCTTTGAATCGCTCCCAGCATCGGAAGTGGAGGTGGAAGACTCCTCATCATCAAGAATCTGCTCAGGTGAATCTAACTCATCAGAAGATCTGTCATGTAGCCTAAGTGATTCCAATGCCAAAGTAGGAGGTGGAGAAGTGATAGGAGTTGAGCTCGAAGAGCCCTCCTCAAATTGAACACTCCTCTCAATGAACAGCTCGTGTGTAGTAGGGTGGAGCAATTGATAACCCTTCACAACATCAAGGTAGCCTACAAATATAAGGCCTGCTCTGCGGATCCAAGGCCTTACGTTTCTCTCCAAGAATGTGGGCCCATGCAAGAGAACCAAAAACTCGAAAGTGCTTAACTGATGGTTTCCGACCACTCCAAGCTTCAAAAGGAGTGACTCCCTTAAAGGCTCAGTGAGGAACACGGTTCTGGATATAACAAGCACAATTAATGGCCTATGCCCAATATTGTGGTGTAAGAGATCTAGAGTGAATCATGCAATTCACCATTTCCTTCAAGGACCTATTCTTCCGTTTTGCAACATCGTTCTGTTGAGGATTGTAAGGAATTGAATGCTGCAAATCAATCCCCTCTGATGTGCAAAACCACTCAAAACGATGGTTGACATATTCACGCCATTGTCAGTGTGCAAAACTTTGATGGCTTTCCCCGATTGCTTCTCTACAAAAGTCTTGAAGTCTTGAAAGTGATCAAATACCTCAGACTTCTATTTGAGAAAGTACACCCAAGTATGGCGAGAAAAGTCATCAATGAAGGTTAGAACATATCTGGCTTTGTTGAAGGATGGACGAGGAAATGGTCAAGCCAAATCACCGTGAACTAACTCTAGTATTTGTGAAGCTCTCCATGCCTTACCTTTGTCAAAATTTTCCTTAGGATGCTTACCAAGAATGTATCCTTGTCAAACACCACTTGAAAACTAAATTGAAGGCAACCCTATGACCATGCTCTGCTGGTTGAGCTGCTGCAAGTAGCGGTAGTTAAGATGGCCAAACCGCTCATGCCATAACTTACATCATCAAAATAAGTGAGGAAAACAGTCGAAGGAGGATCAGGAACAAAGTGAGAAAATAGATAGAGCCGTGACTGATGATCTACTCTCCCAACTGCAACTGTAGAACCACTGTGGAACTCACGAATCTCCACTGAATTAGGAGTGAACTCAACTCGCTTGCCTCAACCTTTGTGAGTGATTTGATATACTGACAAGAGATTAGTTGATAATGAGGGCACACAAAGAACATCATGGAATGTGCCATTCCCCACATCAACAGACCCTCTCCCACACACCTCAACAGGAGTGTAATCACCCATCAAAATAGAAGGCATAGTACATGGCTCGAAAGATGCAAGTTCGTCCTTGGATGAAGCCATGTGGTGCGAAGCACCTGAATCAAGAACCCAAGTGGATTGTCATGAAGCAATTGCTATAAGGGCCTTGCCCTTTCCTTTCCCCTTGTTTTCTTTTGCCTTGTTAGACCCCTCATTTGAATTCTGTTTGATAGACTCAGGAACATTGATATTATTCTTCTCAAGAATGTGTGTCAAGTGATCAATTTTTTTCTTCAAACACTTATGTTCATCATGACCAGGGCTTTTACAATAGACATATTGGACCTTCTCTTTCTTAGGCTTGTTGCCTCTGGAAGATTGGGTCTCATTAGTTGCTTTTGAAGCAACTGGTATCTGATCCTTCTTCTCCTAGCTATTCTTTTGTTTCTTATCCTTATTGTTACTACTTTTTCCTTTCTGTTCTTTTGTGCCTTGGTTGGCAGCTAGGGCATGTGACTTAGATGATTTAAGAGTGCCCATCTGGATTAGCTTATCCTGCTCCCGTGTGAGATAGCAAAGTCATCCAAAGATTGCATGGTGAATTGAGTACCAAGTGCACCCTTAGTAGCATAGAAGGTAGAAACAAATACAGAATATTCTGAACTTAGCTTAGAGAGAATACTGAGAATCAGTTGTTCATATTTCTTTTCAATTCCACATTATTTTAACTGCAGCCTTTAGTGATTTCAATTTTGTGAAAAAATTCTGAATTGTGTTGAAATTGCCTGGGCTTAAACTAATTACTTCATTTTCCAACATATGTCCCCTCATTGAATCTTGTGTACCAAATAGTGTTTCTAGCTCTGTCCAGATGTCATTCGGTGAGTTCAAAGACTCAATGTGAAAGAGCAAATTAGGAGAAACAAACAAACACAATGTTCCATAGGCCTCATCGCATTTGTTAAACCACTTAGGCTTATCTTCATCTTTAGCAGGTTCAGTTTCAAGTCCCATTGTTATCCTATGTAATCCAACTTTTTTTAAGTAGATTGTCATGCGTGATTTCCACTCAAAGTAGTTGTAGGGAGTTAAGATGGGTACTGTTGTTTGATCTATGATGAAGAAATGCTGAAAAGAAGAGAACACACACAAGACAAACCCCCCCCACAAAAAAAAAAGAAGCAAATATGATTTGGCACTTTATAATTAGTGCGTTTACAATTGCCACTAGCACGAAATACTTAGTGTTCTTGATCTCAATGCATTACAAAATCCTCACAAATTAGGTGTATGCTGAAAGTACAATATTGGAACTGAGCCAAGTGAAACTAACACCACCACTGCTATCTACTCAAAAAAAGAATCGACTTGATTCAAGGTCGTATAAGAAAGTTACGAGTCTCCGAAGTTCTAGAAACAGAAACTGTGCAGCGTCACCTGTGAGAATTTGCAATTTCTGGGAAATCCGTGCACCAAAATCAAGAATCGTCTGCACCACCGCTAAGAGCATGGAAAAATAGCCAAAATAAAAAAAAAGAAGCTCAGAAAAAGGAGGTCGTGAGCCCGAGTTAGAAGTCTTCAAAGTTGCTCTTCAAAAACTAGAACTCCATCCGTGAGGGGGTAACAATTTTACTGCCAAAGTTGGTAGAACTGCCGCCAAACTTAGTGGAATCTCCAAATAGTAAATTGCTCGGGTCTTTGTCAAGAGCCAAAAAACCTCTGCCAAATTGTCTCCCAGAATAGCAAAACTTAAAAAAAAGGTCAAATACAAAGGGCAAAATGCCTGGCACGAAGGCCGAGGCACACAGAGGATTGAAAAAGGCAGATGAAACATTTTGCAAGCCCATTGGCCGTACAACAGGAATGAGGGCAGTTTTTTTTATTTAAAAAAATTGAAGGCAAGAGTGGGGGGCCGAAGCCACACCCAACTCCCCACGTACTAGTGGGAGAGCGGCCAAGGGAGGGCCTAGCCCCTAAAGGGAGGCTACGACCTCTCTTAAGAGCCGTATGCCTCTTAAAGAGGCTGCAGTCTCTTAGATGAGCCGCCCTCAAAGCAGCCCGCAGACCATGTACAGGCCTGTGCAAGCAATGCACAAGTACCCTTTGGTACCTAATTTTTAATTTTTTTTAATGTTTTTTTGTTTTATAATTTTTTGATTGATTTTTTTTAATCAAAACCTGCTAATGTAATTTTTTATTGGCAGGAAAACAAAAAAATAATACAAATTTGACAATTTTTACAGATCTGCCCCTTGAACAGTGTGCTGGGGGGCCAAAATGGCCTTCTGACAATTTTTTGTCTTTTCTTACTCCTGGCAGCGAACCTGGCAGTGTAATATGTCAAAATTTGTCTGTGAGGCATCCTGGACGCAATGAAACAGTCCTTTTGGCCTGAAAATGCTTGGATTGAAAGCTGTCTTCCGTATTTGAGCCTGAAACTCCGGTTCCGCAACTATGTCAAATGATCTCCGAATTCGGTGAAACGAAAGCCAAATCTGACTTTCTCAAGCCTTCTGGATGCGTTGGAACAACCAGAAATGCTGCAGTATAACCAGAAATGCTGCAATCACCCAAATCTCACAAAACACATATGCAAAACCCAGAGGTTAAAATGTTTCTGTCAAACTTTTTTGATTCTCCAGATCATCGGAAGATGCAAGAGAAGAGCATACTGAGTTTTTGGGAAAACCTGCAACAAAGCTTATTAGCCCCCCCCCCCCCCCCCCTTCTCGAGTCTCTCAAATAAGGAAACTACAATCTATTATGCACTAGAAAAGATTTGATACCATGTTAGAATATGAAAAGATTAATAACCCAAAAAACTAGTGCAAACGAATAGATATTAAACTGTGAAAGTAAATGATACAAGATCAAAATAACAACACAGAGTTAGTCTCCACGAGAGTAATGCAAATGCTCAGAAGCAAAATAACATTATGAGGATGCAAAAGCAAAAGATGCCTAATACAAGCTAGGTAGCATGTTTATATAGATAAGGGAGAGGGAGGAGGTGGCGACACCAACCAATAGGAAGCAACCATCTATCGGACTAAAAACAAAATATTTTCCCAAGATAGCTAATGGATGCTCACTTGTAGGAAGGTGACACCTCATAACCCACTCACCTAATTAAACATGCTTTTTTTTTTTTTTTGATTGGTAAGAGACCGAAGCCATTAATATATAAAGTCATTTAGAAAAAATACAGCTCTGTTCAGTGCGGGCACCGGTAGGAAAGAGCAGAGTGAAGAAAACCTCCGGTCTAGCCCGGGACTTTAGTAGTCCAGTACATACTGTCTATATACACAAGGTCAAGCCCTTTAAGGAAACATAATTCTTTTACAATTGTTGAGAACGATATATACATATGGCCTTTCTTTAGATATCCTTATTCTGAATGTTTTTAGGCACTTCGCCTCCTGGGAAGACCTTCATGGATGATATTGAAGGGGCATCTTCTATCTTTCTCCTGTCTAACCTGAAACCACATAAGGCTACCACTTCTTTTTGCATGTTAGCTATACAAAATCAAAACATTCAATCTACTGCAAATATCTGTTAGTTCTTAAAATCTTTGCTTTGAGAAGAGAAGAAAAAATACTTGATTGTTGCCAAGCTTGTCAAAATTATACACTTTGCATATTAACAAGTGTAACCTACTGTGTGTGTCTTCGTTATATCAGATAATCAATGAATCTTCGATAGGCAAACCTAGATAAATGCTTGTGGAATTAAATGGTTATAAAAGGTATACCCGTCTAGTGAGACTGTAAGCAATATTAAATAGCCAAGTGTATAGACCTCCTGCAGAGTTTGAGAGGGATTTTAAAATCCTTCTGTAAGGTTAGCCTTTAGTAGTAATACATATGCCATCAGCCCCTTTATTGGCCAAGGAGTCAGCTTCTCTATTACCTTCCCTATATATATGGTTAAATGTGCACCTTTTAAAAGAAGTAGTGAGGTCTAGGGCAGTAGACAGAAGGGAATTTAGTCTCCAATTGGGCATGCTCCCTTTGCGTAAGGCGTTAATGATAATGGCCGAGTCTCCTTCTACTTCAACTTTTTCAATTTTCAGGTCTTTGCAAATTTTCAGACCTTCAATCAGAGCAGTTAGTTCTGCTATATTGTTTGATGCTTCTCCTAGAGGTTTGGCCAGGGTTGCGATAGTTTTCTCCTTAGAGTCATGAATTATACAACCTATACCTGCTGCTCCTGGGTTGCCCCTAGATGCCTCGTCAAAATTAAGCTTGAACCAACCTTCTTCAGGAGGTTGCCACTTACATTCTTGTCTCTTATTGGTGGTGTTAAGGCTGCCTGGACCCTCGAAAGAGGGCAATTTTAATCCTATCCACTTCCCACGCATCTTTTCATCCTAATGAGACATTGAGGTATCTTTTTTAGGGTTACTAAGCACCCTACTATTGACAATGTCTATGATAACGGCTTCAATTTTACTAATAAGCTGTTCATAAGATAGTTTACTTTCTTTGAATATCCTTCTATTCCTTTCTTTCCAAATTTCCCATATCATAATTGATGGGGTAATTGTCCATAACATATTGTAGATGCTTTGTTTGTGCGAATCAGGCCAACACTGGAATAGGTTTAGTATCTTATTGGGAAGAGCTGTAATCCATCCTAACTTATTGTTTAGCCAGTACCAGCATTTATTAGAGAATTGGCAGTCGAGAAGAATATGATCCGCTGTTTCTTGCTCCTTTTCATAAAGGGGGCACCTGCTAGGCCCTTCAAAACCCATCTTTGTGAACCTATCCGCTGTTAAAATTTGCTTTTGTAAGGCCAGCCATGCAAACATCCCAGCTTTTGGAAAACAGTTCTTATCCCAACAGTCTCATTGGGATCTCTGATTTTGGTTTGAGCTGTTGTTTGATTAAGAGTTTATAACCATCCTTAGTTTTATAGTTTCCTGATTTGGCCCCGTCCCAAACCAGTCTATCTGATCCTCCTTTGAAGGTAACCTTTCTGTTATTAAGAATGTCTGTCAATCTCTTTTTTTCATCATTCTGAAGGTTCATGTTTTCCAGAGATTTCCAATTCCAGTCCCGGCTTTCCCCATTATTGGGGAAATCTATGTAATCTTTTACTTGCTTTCCCCATTGGGCTTCTAGGATTCTTTTAGCATTCTCTAAGTTACCCAAACTACTTACTGTCTCAAACCCTCCCCAAGAGTCATCCCAAAAAAGTGCTTGATTTCCATCACCTAGATTCTAGGTCAGTTTGTCCATAATGAGCTTTCTGCATTCCATCATGAAACTCCATAGGTGAGAGCCTTTAGGGGGATTGGCCATTCTCAAAAGCAAGGTCGGTTCCTCACCTCTAAGGTATTTGTGCCTAAGGATTTTAACCCACTTTAAATTAGGCTGATGATACATTTTCCAGACAAGTTTAGCACCTAATGCCTTATTTTGCTCCTTGAGATTTTTCAAACCCAAGCCACCCTCCTCTTTTGGTCTACATACTTTATCCCACGCAACAAGTGCCATTTTCTTCTTGTCCTCCGAGCCCTGCCATAGGAAAGTTCTAAAAGTTTTGTTGATTTCTTCACGTTTTTCCACTGGCAGATTCATACAGGATAATTGATAAACTGGGATACCTGAGAGAACCGCATTTAGCATTGTGACTTTGCTTGCTGAAGAAAGCCACTTGCCTTTCCAAGATTCCACTTTTTTATTGATCTTGGAAGTGATATGGTCCCAAAGAGCAGTAGTCTTGTTGCTTGCTCCCATAGGTATACCTAAATATTTACATGGCATTTCCCCTTTTTTGAAAGATAAAATTCTGCATATTTCCTTTTCAATTTCCGGCTTAGTATTGAAGAAATAAATTGCTGATTTATCAGCATTCACCTCTTGTCCAGAGGCCTTACAATAAAAGTCCAAAATTTCTTTGAACGCCTTAGCATCTTCAATGCTACCCGAACCAAAGAGCATAGTATCATCTACAAACTGTTGATGGGTTGTAGGATCTACACCCGAGGTGATTTTGATTCCCTGAACCTTCCCTTCTACCCTTGCCTTGGTGATCATTTTCCCTAGAACTTCTGCCATTATAATAAAGAGAAAAGGGGAGATGGGGTCCCCTTGTCTCAATCCTCTTGAGATACTAAAAAAACCTTCAGGTGTTCCATTGACTAATACTGAAAACTTCGGGTTAGAAATGCATGCGTAAGTGAGGTTTATCCATTGTTTAGAAAAACCGAAGGCTTCTAAAGTTTTACAGAGGAAAAGCCAATCGACCTTGTCATAGGCTTTACTGATGTCTAATTTGATTAGCATACTGGGCTTTTTATTTTGCTGTATAGAATGAATGGCTTCTTGGGCTATAATAATTCCATCAAATATGGATCTCCCAGGTACAAACCCTGTTTGCTCGTCACTTATAATATCCGGCAAAACTGTCTGAATTTTGTTAGCTAAGGTTTTAGTTAGAATCTTGTATATAGTATTACATAGAGAGATAGGTCGCAAATCCCCTAGATTTTCTGGCTTCTCTTTTTTTTGGTATGAGAGAAAGAAATGTATTATTTACTTCTTTTAAAAGACTACCAGAATTTTTTACTCCTAAAGCATCGACTATTTCGTCTCCTATGAAGTGCCAGCATCTCTGAAAAAACAATGCTAGAAAGCCATCTGGCCTCGGAGCTTTGTCCGGCTTCATTAGAGAGATCGCCAATTTAATCTCAGTTTTAGTAAATTTACCATTGAGGTTTTTGTTTTGATCCTCTGAGATAATCCTTGGAATGTCTTTTAGTATGGCTTGTTGAAGCAGCCAATTCGATCCTTCCTGATTGTTAAGAATGTCCTCAAAATACCTAACCGCTTCATATGCAATTTGTTTAGGATCTTCGATCTAGGCATTATTCACATCTTTAATTTTAAAGATCCTGTTGACATTTCTGTGTGCTTTTGTGCTGTTGTGGAAGAACTTAGTGTTCTTATCGCCCGCTTCCAGCCAAGTCTCTCTGGACTTTTGTCGCCAGAAGATTTCCTCTTTGGCTAGGATATCTTCATATTCTATTTTCAGTTGTTTTTCTTTTGCATAAGATTCCGCATCCATGCCTTTAGTTATCACACTTCTGTTGAGGTTTTCAAGTTCCTTTTCTAACTTAGATTTGATTTCGAAGATATTACCAAAGTTAGTCTTATTCCAGTTAAGAAGCTTACATTTGATAGTTTTTAATTTGGATACTAAACAGAAAAGCTTAGATCCTGAGACTCTAGTTTCTTTCCACCATTGCTCAATTAAGGTTAAAAGGTTATTATCCTTGACCCACATCTGTTCAAATTTGAAGGGGCATCGTTTAGGTTGGCAGTCTTCAGATAGACTAAGCTGGACTGGGTAGTGATCGGAGCCTGAGTATGGTAAGATCTCAGCGTTCAGAATAGAAGATAGTTGTGCCCAGTTGCCCCAGATCAGAAATCTATCCAATTTTTCTGCAATATTGCTAAAGCCCTTCCTTCTATTGTTCCAAGTAAAACCTTCTTGTGCAGTTTTGATTTCCAATAAATTGTTCTTAAGAACCCAATCCTTAAAGTCCATAGCTGCTGTTGATAACCTGACAGATCCTCCCAGCTTTTCTTTAGGGTCTAGGATTGCATTGAAATCTCCGCCCAAAACACAAACTTGATCTTGTAAGGTACCCAAAAATTGTTCTATTTCTTTCCAGACTAGTCTCTTATCTTGGTTCTGGGAGGGACCATAGATGTTAATAAGACAGAACTGTAGATTACTTTTGATGCTTCTAATGTCTCCCGTCATCCAATTCTTTTTGCAGCTTATTACTGAGAATGAAACCATTCTAGGATCCCAAATTACCCCAAGGCCCCCCGAGGCACCCTCTGCTGGGACTCCTGCTAGTTCCCATATTCCAAGCTTCCTATTTAGAGTGTCTATCTCATCTTTATTTAGTTTAGTTTCTTGAATCATTAGTATGTCTGGTTTTGTGTTAGTTAGACAGCGTTTTATGATACGCTGTTTGTTAGGGGCGTTGAGACCCCTAACATTCCAAGTATGTACTCTCATGGTGCCGTGGGAAGGCACTTCCCCTTCCCTGCATAGAGCATTGTGGTGATCTTGGTCTGATCAGAAGCCTTTCCTGCTTTCTCTCTTAGTTCCAACATTGATTTCCTTCCCCTTTTCTTGTTGCTTTTGGCACAGTCTGGGGTATCCTTACTGAAGTCAGTTATGGCAATGCCCAGCCGCAGTTCTGCTTCATCCGCCACTTTGTCTCCCTGATCTTTTGGGTCCTCTGTCTGCCTTTTCTTCCATTCTTCAATTTCCAGAATCTTGGAGATAAGCTTTTCTTTCTCTTTGTTGGCTACCTCAATTACCTCTTCCTCTATTGTCTTATCGAGGATCTCATCGCAAAGCCTTTCTAGATCCAAATGGTAGTCCTTAACAGTAGGTTCCTTTAGGTGCTCAAAATCTTTATGGTTTCCTCTTGATTCAAAAGTGTTTGGAACCCATTCTGGGGTCTCTAAGGCCTCTGGGTTTACACTTCCTTATACGTTTGTAGGGATATTTCTTCTACCTACTTCTGAAAATACTTCCCCGTCCTCCAGTTCCAATTTCTCTTCAACAAACTGTGTTTCATCAGTCTGGTTCAGAGGCCCTATCGTAGTAGAAATTTCTTTGCCTGAACTAGCCTGTGCATGGTCCATCTCCTGTGTGGTTACCTCAACGTTGAGATTCTGGGACACTTCCTTTGGTTTCTGGCATTTCTTTGGCTGCGCTGATAGCACCCTCAAGGCCCGATCTTGTCCAGATGGATCCTTATTAGCGTTGGAGTGCTTTTTGATAGAAGGAACGCTATTCTTCTGATAATCCACTATAAAACCGCCACTATTCTTATTGAATTTAATTTTGACCCCCCCATGCTGAGGAGTAGATTTCATCTCCGCAGGCCTCTTTGGGATTCTGTGGCTAGTGTTTATACCCAAGGGGCCTTGGTGGAAGGCTGGCTTGATGCAATATTTGGCCAGATTAGTGTTTATTTCCAGGGGTTCCAGGTTTTTAGTGCCTAAGTCTATTTTGACTAATAGGAGCACATCAGAGTGAGACAAGAAATCTTTCTCCAATCCTATGAAATCTCCCAGGTGATTCCCAATATCCCTTAAGATTTTGCTATGTGTGAGCTCAACTGGAAAATTTGGTAACTTGACCCATCTAACTATTTTTAGTTTCAGTTTACTGGGATCAAAATGAGGTGTCCAGTCTTGATACTCAAAACCATGACCCTTATAAAACAAACTTCTGCTATTTAAGATTTCTTTTTTTAAGTTTGAGCTTTTACAGACAATGAAAATGAAATCTTTAGTAGTGATAGTGGTACTTACCTAGTCTTTGTAGAGGCCTTGGATCCATTCCGCAATATCCTTTACTGATTGCCCTATTCTACCCCAGCGAACATAGAGGCCATGAGTTTTACAATGCATCCCCAAACCATCTGTATAGATATTTCTGATGTCTATCGATACCCTCTTCTCTTGTGCTTCCAAAGTTTGATGACACCCCGGGCTAATTCGTGGATTTGATCGCTGGGTTCTGGGGTTTGCCTGATCACAAATTCTTACCAGATCCTTACTTTTCCCATGACTGTATGGAGCTAAATTGTCGGATTTAGGGTTCTTGGAGATTTGCCCTTGGTAGGGTGCTCTGAAGTTCGCCCTATTACCTGTATGGGGATTTGCCTTTGCATATGTGATTCTGGGGGCCGGTTTTAAAAAACCCTCCGCATATCTTTGTCTTGGATTAGCAAGGTAGGGGGTAGGAGGTTGTCGAGCATTGCACCTTCTTTCCTCCCGACCTAGACTGGTGCAGTTTGCTCCTGTTGCAAGTGCTGGAGTGGTTGTGGTAATTGGGATAGCCCAAATTCCTGACCCTCTGGCTTGAGCTATTCCTCTACATGTTGCCTTTGCCCTAACTCCCCTCTGCTGCCTTCTGTTATTCACCATTTGCCAACCCTGTTCGTTAGGAAGATGCGAAGGGGGAGCCCAGCCCCCGTAGACCATTTTCTCCTTGTCTGCGTTTATTGGCATTTTCGCAGCAGATTGTTCTTGCCAATCTGTCCTATGCCAATGTATGTTAGTCTGGAGTTATCACAGTCACATGAGTAATGAAACTTCTATCCCAGATCGCCTTCCCTAATCTCCAGATCGGCTTGGTGTGATGGTCCAGGACCACTATAACTTCAACCAGTGTTGACCTAGGTTGCCGCTGTAGATCGTTGAGTTAGGGTTTCTGTTATACTGGGTGGTTATTATTGATGATCAGACCCTTAACATGCATGCACAAATTGTGATAGCTGTAACTCTATGTTAGCTCTGGTAAACAACGGATTTGAATATCATCGCTGTAGTTCTGAATCACATACACTAACAATATATGCAAAATAATACCAGGTTCAAGTTCATATTTACAATAACTTCATCACTGCAACTGTATATAGATTTCTATGAGATACAGGCGCTCTAGGCTGCCTTGACACAATGAATAAATAATCACTTTCAGATACTGGTCATCCCTGAAAATTGCGTCTAACCTGAACTCGCCTCTGAATCCGCTGGTAGTTAGCTTGGACTTCCCAGGATAGGTTCGGTAGCTGGAAGTTTGGGTGCTGCAACTATATCTCCAGGTGCGCCCTTCATAAATCAATGAATTTTGCCCTACTCTTGTCACGCGACCTCTTGTAATGGCGTAGGGTTTATGGCAGCAAACTCAACAGTTCGTTCCAGCTGACTCCCAAATGCAGATCCGCTAGGTATAGATTAAGCACAGGATCTAATCAATAGCTGGTAGATATCTCCAATGTCGCTTCTTTCGGTTCAAATAACTTCCAAACTCTTTGAGAATGTGTGTATATATAAGAATGCATTATGCAACCCTCTCTTTTTGTAAGATGGCTGTGGCGGAAAATAGACTCTACAAGACGCAGATCTGAGTTGTTTCTTTGTTTATTTTTTGCCGTTGTAAGAAGATCTCTTTGTAATGGAGCCGAGGCTAAGATCTAGGGTTCGAGTCACGTAGGTAGTGGAAAGAAAATGTTGAGCATTTACAGTGGGAGCTCTCTTTTTCTATCATTCCACCTAATTAAACATGCTTTATTAACCTAAGCAAGATTAATAAAAGGTGTAGGAAAATCTTAGGAATAAAGGGAAAATAAATAACCTAACTAGGAAATAAAAACCTACACTAACATAATGGAGAAGTTGTGATCATTGGAAAACACCAAGAGGAAGGGGAAACCCATTGCATGGATGAAGAACAACAATCCCATGGTGAAACAAGTCTACCAAAGACACCTCAATTCAAGGTTGAAGCAAAGATTGAAATTCCAACATTTGAAGGAGAGGTAGATGCAAAGAAGCTTGACCATTGGTTGGCACAAATGGAGGTATATTTTAGTATGCATACTCTTAATTTGAAACAAAAGTCTTCTTTGCTAGATTGAGAATGCAAAGCATGCTTTAACTTGGTTTGAAACTTTGAAAGTCTCTTATATTCTATGGCTTTAAGAAAACAAGCTCCAATTTATTCTTGAGATCAATTTTAGAAATTGATTAATAAACAATTTTACCCAATGTCATAGAGAGGAAAAATGTATGTAGTGACAATTTTTGAAATAGAAAGAAGGGCAAAGTGTGCAAGAGTATACAAATGAGTTTCGAAGAAGGGCTGTCCAAATGGACAAGGATGTGCAAGATGAGGCGTTGATGCAATACATTGGAGGCCTTCATACCATCTTCTGAGGTCTGATTGCTCTCTAAGCTGATGGATGTTGATGAAACATTGTGATCATTGTTATGCAGATGGTCATACAAATGATACTTGTTGGAAGCTACATCCAAAAAATGAGTTAGTCGCACTATGGATTTGTAATGCTCCCATTTTGCGCATAACCTATTTGTGAAAAATTAGCTTATTTCCGAGTTTTCTCGTAGGCTAATAGGTGATGTAAGGGAGGACTCCAACTTTCTTGGAGAGCACAAGGTTGTTCTAGCAACAGTTTTATTCATCGCACAGACTTCAGGAAGCCATCATGTGCCCAATGACACTCTCTGAGTGTGATTCTATCTTTTTGAGAGCACTCCACACTTCTTGGAGAACGCATGATTAGTCAGGTTGGATTTTTTATAGTGGTAGTGAGTTCAGGAGATCTTGTTGAGCCCCGTGATGTTTTCAGACTGCATTTTCGACCTTTTGGGAGCTCTCCAAACTTCTTGGAGAGGTAGGCTATTTTTAGGTTGGTGCCAAGTTGCTTCAGTTCATCGTCATTTGACTTCAGTAATATAATGGTATGATTAGAATTTCATAATCATTGCATTTTGATGCTTTCCGCAACTTGGGTGGATAATTAAATGATTAAATGGTTATTACTTAAGTTGTCTTAAAAAGTATTATTCGAAAAAAGACAACTTATGTGAAACTATTCATTTGAAAGGTGTTTAAGTTGTGTATTTAAGGGCTCTAGACACATGGAGGACTTTGCTCATGAAAAAGAATTATTATTTTCAAAAAGGAGTTTTTGGAGGGAAATAAGAAAAAGTAATATTATATTCACTTCAAAAGTTATAAAAGGAGTGCTGGAACTCATTTGTGAGGTTAGCCATGATATGAATTTGCTTCTGCATATGGAGAGAACCTGAGTTCTCAAATTTCTTGAGGACAAAGACCCTCTTGAGATTTCTAGTTTCGAGAATGAAAACTTCCCTAGCTAGTCTTGGTGATTTCATTTTAGGAATCACAAAGTGTTTCAATGGAGGTTTGATGCATTTTGAAGTTGTTTTCTCTAGGGTTTTGATGCAGTGATTGAAGAATCAATAATGGAGTATTCTCTGAATTTAGCTGATTATATTTTGGTTTCTAAGATGAATTTCTTTCCTAGCTGGTCGCCCGTCTGGCTCTAGGGTTGCCGTACCATTCTGGTCTTTATTTGCTGTTGATATTAATGCAAATAGTCAATATATGAGATTGGAAATTCTTCTAACTCTTGGATGCCAGGTGTAGCAATTTCTTTGGGTACAGATTTGTGAAGGTTTTGAGCAGAGTTAGACCCTTGGCGTTGATTGTATGGACTTGCACCAGGCCGTACTCCTCCTAGAGCTTGGTGTGGGATCCTTAAGGCTGAAACGCCTCCTCTTTGGGCCCTGTTTTGATGAGATTTAAGGCGCCTCAGCCTGGAGTAGCCTTCCTTAGGGGTTTAATGATGAGATTTTGGTCTTTTAGAGTGCTTTGATGATTTATCCACTTGCTGGTTGGGGTTTATTCAGTGCTGCAGAGTTACATCAGATCAGAAAATTCAGTGATATCAGTGTTTATCAGCATGCTTCAGTGTTTTTGGGGCTTCCTTCATCAAATTTAGTGACAGAGCTTTAGTGGGTATGATTTCTTGTGATGTTATGTGTGTTTCTAGTGCCTCTACATTCTGATTTTATGCTACAACAGTGTATTACAGTCTGAAATCAGTATTTGAAATGATATTGCAGCTTTCCCTAACATTATAATTTCATTTTATAAGTTGCAATGCTTCTTTGTTTGTAAACCCTGGATGGTAGTATCGCCAGTGGTCTCATATAATGCATTTCATGATTGTAAAATTGGATGGTATACCGCCAGTTATTGCTGCATTTCATTAAGCCTGTTTGGCATCGAACAAGTTTGCAAGTAATCGACCATTTTGGTTTGATGAAGCTTTAGTCATTCTGCCAGTGGCCTGCATTGCACAAATCTGTTGAACAAGCGTTGATGAGGTCGGCTTTGCCGCCTCATGTGCTCATTCTATTGCATATAACACTCCACTGAATAAGTGCAATTGTGGTGGGCTTTGCTGCCTAGTGTGATCATTTATGTTGCATCGACCACTCCGCTGAATAAGCGTAGATTGTGGATGGCATGGCTGCCTAGTGTGTTGTAGTGATCTTTTAATTGTATACATCTCTAGTTGCTGCATTGGATAGTTTGTAGATCCAACACACCATATACTCTCACCTTGCCCATATTGGGATCTGGGTGATCATAAAGTGTTGAGGATTTTGCATGATTGCATCTTCATTTCAGTTGAAATATCAAAAAATAATTAGGGTGGTTATTATAGGATCCATGACAAAGTAGAGCACAAATTGTAGAACAATTTTGTTGAAGGGAGCAAGTGTTTTTGGGCAGGAAACAAAAGAGTTTTTGGTGTTTGTGCAAAACTGCAGGTTTTGACAAGGGGCAATTATGCAATCATTGGTTCCAAAAAGCAATGGTTTTGTAACTGCCTGGGAGATTATGCAACTGCTGGTCTGCACCAGGCAGCAGTTTTGTCATGCATCCAAAAAATGGCCTATGGTGTTTCAAATTCTGCACTTTTTGGTTTCCTGACATCCTTTCACCTTTTGTTCTGGCTTGCAAAAACATAAATACACCTTGCAAATGCATTTTTAATATTAGTTGGAGTAATTGAAGTGAATTCCAAGAGTATTCATGTGTTCCAAGTGTCCAAATAGACCGTATTTAAGTGGACAGAATTGAGAGAATGGTAGAGAGCTGTTGTAAGTGATCTTAGGGGTTTGTTGTTTTAGGCTGGTTTTGTCCACCAGAGGCCTAAGATTGCATTTATCATTGGAGATATGGATAAGGGGATTATTTGGCTCTCTTTTGTTTGAGTTTTCTCTTGGAATTTGGGTTCTCCATGGTAAAAATCCTTGTGTCTTCAATTGCCTTGTTGCTTGCTCTCATCTTCCTTTCATGTTCAGATTTGATTGATTACCCAAAAAGTACAATACTTATTTCCTTCACCTAGATCTATATGTTGTTGACTATTGTAGGGTATAACCATCATAGTTTATGGATCAGAATTGTATGATAGGACATAGGACATATTTATAGATGTATGGTTTGAGCCTTGAGGTATATTGAAGCTAAAGTTTGGTGGTCCAACAAGCAACAACAAGCAACAGTTTTGTAACCACTAGGGTGATTATGCAACTGCTGGCCTGCATCAAGTGGTGGTTTCGTCACATGTCCAAAGAATAGCCTATGGCATTTCAAATTCTGCACTTTTTGGTTTCCTAGTATCTTTTCACCTTTTGTTCCAGCTTGCAAAAGCATAAATACACCGTGTAAATTCAGTTTTAGCATTAGTTGTAACTGAAGTGAATTCCAAGAGGATTCATGTGTTCCATGTGTACAAGTAAACTGTATTTAGGTGGACAGAACTGAGAGAGAGTGTTAGAGAGCTGTTATAAGTGATCTTAGGGACTGAACGTTGTTGTTTCAGGCTGGTTGTGTCCACAAGAGGCCTCTATATGTATTTATCATTGGAGATATAGGTAAGGGGGTCATTTGTATCTCTTTTGTTGTAGTTTTCTCTCGGAATTTGAGTTCTCTAGGGTAAAAATCCTTGTGTCTTCAATTGCCTTGTTGGTTGCTCTCATCTTCTTTTCATGTTCAGATTTAATTGATTACCTAAAGAGTACAATACTTATTTCCTTCACTTAGAGCTGTATGTTGGTGACTGTTGTATGGTATAACCATTGTAGTTTATGGATCAGAATTGTGTGATTGGACATATTTACATATTTACAGATGTATTGTTTGAGCCTTGAGGGTATATTGAAGCTAAAATTTGGTTGTTTTTTCCAATATATCTCTGAGTTTTTGAGACAAGGGGACACTAAGATGGCAAAAAGTTTCCTAAATTTTGGGGACAGCAGGGGGATGGCTGTATATATATATATATAAAACCTCAAGTGCAAGACTTTGGAGTTTGCAATCACCTAAGTTCATTTGAGCTTTCAACCTTGTTTAATGCATGATGTGATGCATCATACTTCTCCAAATTAACCCTATAATACTTTGTTCTAAATTAATTTAATTTGTACAAGATTAAAAAAAAATTGTTTGTTGGAGGGTTTTATGTTAAACCTAGATTGTTTTTGCTACCCGATACGGGAGCATAAGTCTAAGTTGATACCTCTTTAGTTGAGAGCCAAGGACTGATGGGTACCTATTCCACCAAAGTCACCTAGGGAACGATCCTGGCCTCATCCCATATTTTTTGCGCCTTTGGGAGATTTGAACCTTGGTGGATGGCATAATCAAGGAACATACCATCACCCTCACCAATTGTGCTCAACCGATTGAGCTACAACCCTTTCGTAATTTGTACAAGATTTTCAAAAATAATTTACATGCTAAAACTATGTTCCATGGGGATGTGTCCCCTAGGAAAATATGGCTGTTCCCGTCCTTGAGACATTTTGGGGGCATAAAATTAATTTAAAAAAAAAGAAAAATCTATGGCCACGGTTAACACTTTTGACATCATTAATAATACTATGAATGTGAAGATCTATAACAACAAAGGAACTTTGGGAAGATATCTGCAACATAATCCTGTATGGCACAAAATTGTCACTCAAATCTCTTTGTTTTCAACAAGTTACCAAATGAAATGATGGTGCAGTTTGATATGTTTTAGGTGAGCATGAAAAACAAGATTCGTCATAACCTTCAACATATAAATTGTTGCAATGCAAGATTGTAGCCTGTGTTTACTTACTGCAGCAAAATCATGCAATTGGAATCTGACATTTTGTTTTACGTCCAAACAAAATCCCACAGATTAGATTCCTTTCAGTGTGTCTCAATATTTATTTGGTTGTATGCTGACAAATAACCTTTGCTGGTATAACTATGATTAAAACATTTACCATGCCATAAGACCAACTTGTTCTATTGGCCAATGCATGAAACATTACTTCTATACATGGGCATACTGGAAATAAATTTTTTCCCGTTGATTATCATAAGTTAGCAGATTCTACAAGTAGCATTGATATGAAATATTATAAATATGTTCCTGATATTAAGAGGACAGGAGAAACAAGCAAAACGTGTTAGCGTTTTCTACACTGCTGACTCATGTGAATTCTTAATTCAGTTTTAAATTTCTAATGTTAGGTAATATGGTTCTATAATGTATATGATGAATGCCTTATATATGAATAATTGAAATTTCCTATATTTAAAAAAATTTCGCTTTTTTAAATTGTTGTCCACTGCCATCCCCTAAAACAAGGCCTTCTGTTTCAGCCATCTTGGAAATGCATCACACCATCCCGGAAACTCCATGGAACATAAAAATAAGACAACTTTCTTTTCATGTTGAACAACTACAAACAGCATATATTTATAAGTGGCAAGAGTTTGGTTACAAGTTGGTAGGCAAATAATCCATGGAGAAAAATAGGTTACCTTCATCCCAATTGAAGAACAAAAATATCAACCAGTAAAATGTGTGAGGGCAATGGCATGGCCAGTTGTCCTGCCTTGAATAATCCATGGAAGTCACATGATGCCTCTTATTACACTTAGCTGGGTGGTAGAAAGCTATCAATATTGCCATTGTGGCTGTGTCCACAAATTCAAGCACACATGCATTACGGCCCCAATCTTGACCTGTGAAAAAAAATATACATGAGGATTTATGCAAACGACCATCCTGTTCTAAAACGTTCAAACAGAGGAAAAAAATTAGTCTTTTTGTCATCTTTTTCTCTGACAGTTCAGGAGACTGGTGTTTGTCATACACAACTTCCAAGGGCAGACGTTTTTCCCTTTTTCCTTTTTCGTGCAGAAGATGGTCTTCTATTGTATGTAATATGTTCACAAACAGGGATGTCGGGAACGGTGTGCCTTTTCCCCGGGGACCCCAAACAGGGGAATGTTCCCCACCTTGGGGAGATGTCCCTGGATTTTGATTTTTTTTGGAAACGGCCCGGGGAGGGGACGTTCTGTCTCTGTCTCCCCATCCCCAAAACATCCCCTACATGGCACTGCAGAAAAGCCCTGGGTACAATGGTTTTTTGTAATTATTACTGTTACAAATATCAATATCTATTGTATATCTGCGTGCATGAGCCTTAACTGCATGTTATAAGATGATGAACAACTATTCTGCTGGCAATGCCGCCTCTTTCTATATTTTGTTATTCAAGAGAGAATATTGTTTAAATCTGGTCATTGTTCGGGAACTCTATCGGAGTGGTACACTTGATCTCAATAATCAGAACATTGGATGTATGTGTTTAAGGTGTCTAGTCTCATCAACCTTTTGTACTAAGATGGCTTACCTCATTAATTTTTGTTTTTGGAGGGAATGTTGGAGGCTGGCCATGGCTTCATATTAGATAGGAAGGATATTGTGTTTGGTTGGAGCCATAAATAAGTGATCCTACTTTCCAACTGGATGATGGAAATAAATGTAAAATGTTGCCCAGCATGAAATGTTCATGACAGGTTTGGTGATGGCTGTATTACGCTTCTCACTGTAGGGATTCAGTGGGATATTTTTTTTACCATTTTCCCTTAGTTCTGTAGCAGATTTCTGTACATGAATTTTTTTTGTTTGCTATTGTGACAAGGACAGATAGACTGGTACATAACCAGCCAACGTTTATCCAAATATTTCTGTATTTGAATTTTTTTTGTTTGCTATTGTGACAAGGACAGATATACTGGTATGTAACCTTCCAACGTTTATCCAAATGTTCTTGTATTCTATTAAATACACAATTACAGGTTCAAAATCTCTCATTACTTAAATTAAAAAATGCTTAAAATATTTATAGATGGAATATACTTAATCAATAGGTTCTCCCCATAAAATTCTCAATTTTGGTTGCAACTGAAACCAAATATAGAGCAGGGTGAGAGCCATACATTAGTGATTCTACTTTCCAATTGGATGACGGAAATGAATATAAAGTGTTGCTCATCATGAAATGTTCATTCCAGGTTTCATGATGGCCATACCCTTCTCCCCACTGTAGGGGTTGAGTAGGATATTTTTCCATTGTGTTCCCTTAGTTCTGGAGCTGAAGCATCTGCATGCTAATACTGGACTTTTTTGAGTTTGCTATTGTGGCAAGGACAGAAATACTGATCCATAACATGCCTTGGGATGACAACCCTAATCCAAATGTTACTGTATTCTAGTAAATACCCAATATAGAGCAGTTTCATCGATACTTTCTTTTCAAAAGATTCTCATCTTTGGTTGCAACTGAAATCAAATATAGAGCAGGGTGAGCAGTTTCAACCCTATGCATTCGGTGATTACTGAAGAACAAAAGGCATCAAGGATGAGGCCAAGCTGGTAGTTGTAGACAGTTTGAGATTCACCAAGGAACTTTCTAAGGTTAAGAAACAAAAATAACATGTTAAAACTACAAGCAGAAGTTTTTGTTCATAAATATGGTGCTGGCAGACTTAATATAATGAGTCATTGTGTGCAATCTGATGTTTGTGCAATCAATTTGCCTATGTTATGGCTGAGCCAATTGAAATCCTGTGACTTGTTAAAAGGTCCTTTGACAAGCTTGACAAAGTTTGTCATATTTGACCAATTTTATTTCAGAATTAAGTTTCCAAACATCTCTAAAGTTGGGTCATATTTGACCAACTTTCTTGTAAAATTAAGTTTCCAGACTTTGCTAAAATTGGTCATATTTGACCACTTGTTTAAAATTAAGTTTTCAGACTTTGCTTTTATGATGACTGAGTATGTCTATAATGCATTTATGGCCTTTCTAATTTTTTTCTAGGTCTTTCAGTGGGTTTTAATGATTTTTTCTTCAGTCTTTTTAAATTTGGTTTAGCTGGACCAGTTGATTCCATTTTCTAATCGTTAGACATCTATGGAAGTCATTTTATTTCGTGGAACAGGATGAGCAGGTTCAAATATACGCATTCAGTGACTACTAAAGAACAAAAATGTATGCAAAGATTTGAGAATAAAACAAGCTGGTATTAGACAGTTTGAGATTCTCCAAGGAAGGTATGAAGGCAAAGAAATAAAAATGTCAATGTTTAAAGTACAAGCAGAAATTGTTGTTCATAAATATGGTGCTGGCAGACGATATAGCGAGTCATGATGTACAACTTCATGTTTTTGTGATCGGTTTGCTATATCTTAGCTGAGCCAATTGAAATCTTGTGACATTTTTAAAGATCTTTTGACAAGCTTGTTGAAGTCAAAGATTCCAGGTTTTGCTTTTACAATGGCCTTGTTTGTCTCAATTTATTTATGGCCTTTCTAATGGCTCTTACTTATTTTTCCCTGGTCTTTTGAAATTTGGTTTAGCTGGACCAAATGATTCTTTTTTCTAGCTGTAGGCATCTATGTAAGTCATTTTACTCCTGGAGCAGGGTGAGCAAGTTCAACCATATGCACCCAGTGACTGCTATAGAGCAAACATGTATGTAAAACCTTGAGAATGAGGCCAGGCTGGTGTTACAGTTTGAGATTATCCAAGGAAGTTGCTAAGGCAAAGAAAAAAAATGTCATGCTTAAAGCACAAGTAGAAGTTGTTCATAAATACAGTGCCGGTAGACTTAATATAGTGAGTCATGGTGTGCAAGCCAATGTTTGTGTAATCAAGTTGTCTAGACTCTATATCATGGCCAAGCCAATTGAAATCTTGTGATGTGTCCAAATATCTTTTTGACAAGCTTGTCTAAGTTGGCCATTTTTGACTAAGTTACCGGAAACGCCGGTGCAGGGTGCGGGTACGGTACCCGACGGGAGCGGGAGCGGGAGCGGGCTCGGGAGCGGCGACGGGTGCGGGCAGGGAGCGCCCCGCCCGCCCCGGGTTCTCTGTGGGTTCGCCTATGGCGAACCCACAGAGAACCCGGGGCGGGCGGGGCGCTCCCTGCCCGCACCCGGCCGCTCCCACCCGCTCCCAGATGCTCCCGCGGGCGGGAAATTTTTTTTTTAATGTTAAAAATTTAAAAAAATGAATTTAAAACTCAATTTTTAATGAAAAAAAACAAAAACAAAAACCCTAAAAAGGTGAATATAACAAAAACGACCCTATTCATTTCTTATTTTTGCAACTCCTCTTATTTTTGCAACTATGATGATGACTTAGATCTAGATCCTTTTGATGAAGATTGAAGAGAGAAAGATTGACTTTTGAATCTTGATTATAGACTTATACTTATAGTATTTTACTATTTTGGAATTTCAAATTTTGTAATACAGTACTGACTACTGAGTATTTGTAATGATTTTCAATGTTTCATTGTTCATTGGTCATCTAAATTATCAATCAAGATTCAAATGTATTATGTATGTTCAATTCTGTATATTTTTTAATTTTTTTGGTATATACAGTTATACTATATAAATAAATATATATATATATATAAAATATATATATATAGTACAGCCGTACCCAGCCGTACCCACAGAAAAAAAAAAAATTTCGCCGTACCGGCGTACCAGAACCCCGCTCCCGAACCCGTTCCCGTACCAGAACCGGCAACTTAGATTTTTGACAATAAGTTTTAAAAATTAAGTTTCCAGGCTTCACATTTATGATTTTTGAGTTTTTCTACAATGTATTAATGGCTTTTCTAACTTACATAGTTTTTCTAAATTTGGTTTAGCTGGACCACTTGATCTATTTTCTAACCTTAGGCATCTATGGAAGTCAGTTTACTCCATTGAGCATCTTGTCTTTCCATAAAAGAAGTAAATGCTTTCTACAAGCCAATTTATGAATTATATTTATTTTCAAGACCATTCAAGATCCAGGATGCCTTGACAGTTGACAATAACATGCACCTATTTCCTAGAAAAACTCAGACAAATTTATTTCATGCGAGTAGATTTTGTTTTAACAAGGGAAAGGAATAACAGATTTTGTCTTTATTATGTAAAACATTGAATCTCTATGAATGTGCTTTAGCTTTACATTTGAGTTAAAATCTATTTTTTGATATTGTGCACAGTCCCTTCTACCCCCAAAGCTGGCAGAATACCAGAGACTCAGATGCAGAGTAGCTTTCCATGCACTTCGCTTCCGCCAAGAGATTTGGGAACTTGGTACTAGAATCGTAAAAAGGTAAGAAGCATAATGAGAAAATGGTATCCCAAAACAAAATCTCTACTTTTTGTAAGTGCATCTTTAGATCATAATCTTGCATCACAGACAAGAAGCTATTGTCATTACAATATTATAAATTTATATCTAAGAAACATTGGTTATTGTGTGATTTGTATATGTTCTTTAGGTTGGCATGATATGACTTATTCAACCAGACAGTTTTGTCTGCATATCTTTTTGATGTTCCTAAGTTGAGTGCTGTTTTTTTTATAGATTGCAAGCTTCTGGACGGCCTTATCTGGTATTTCATCCTGGCCTGGTGAAAGATGCACTAGCTTATCATGGTTGTGCAGAACTTTTTCAGGTGACATGTCTTGTACATATTTTCCTTTTAAGAACATCATAACTATAAATTGAATTTAATTTTGGTTATACATAATGTTCCATTTTCTTGCTTGCAAGGTAATTTTTCAGATCTGAAGCATATATTTATGTTCACCATTAAGAAATCTAGAATGATTGTTTCTCTTTAATGTGGGTATACCTATTTATATTAGTAATGGTAACATAAAACTTTGTAAATTTCTTAAGAGTGGAAACACTATTACCTTTACTGTGGATATATATGGATTTTCGCAGTCCTTTTAACATATGTTCTTGATTGTGATAGGATGTGCACACTGAAATGATACAACATAAAAGATTGTGGATGATCAAGCATGGCATTATCCAAGGAGATCTTAGTGTTGAATCAGAAGTACAGCGTCACAATGGTTCATGCCCACTTATGCCTGAAGAGGTGAAGTTACTAGTAACTAGTTATACATTTTGCTATGTTGAATGCCTGCTGTAACTCATACAAGTGAGTTTGTTCATGTTTATACATTGTGGTGCTTGTAGTACACAAGTTGCTTACTTAATTCTCTTCAATGAAGTCAAATTTGTTTCTTGCAGGTGGGTATTCTTCTCCGAGCTTTGGGTCATCCTCCCGACACAATAATATACGTATCAGGTGGAGAAGTATTTGGTGGGCAACGAGTACTGATTCCACTTCGTGCAATGTTCAACAATCTTGTGGATAGAACATCTCTCTGCACTGACAAAGAGTTGTCAGTAATGTATGGTCCAGAGGAGCCACTGATTTTTCCATCTCCACCACCCCCACATTCAGATAGCGAGAAATTTAGGTTTGCAACTTGGCAAAATGCTGGACCCCGTCCTAGGCCTCTTCCTCCGCCTGCTGCCAGGCCAAAATATCCCCACGAGATAGAGGGTTGGTGGGGTTGGGTGGCTGAGGCTGACAAGGAACCAGAGCCTACTCCTTTAGACTTTAGAATGCGAGCTCATAAACTTCTTTGGGAAGCTCTGGACTACATTGTCAGTGTGGAAGCAGATGCATTCTTTCCTGGATTTGATCGTGACGGTAATGGCCGTCCAGATTTTGCAAGCCTGGTTATGGGGCATCGCATTTATGAGTCAGCTTCTCTCAAAACCTATCGTCCTGACAGGTGAGCAATAATTCTGCTTAAAATTTGGCTACTTTTCCATTACATTAGTAAATTGCACGTTGCTTAAAATGTTGATCTGTTAGGAGATTATTTGGTTATGTAGTGTTCTGCTCTGACATCAGATTTTACATTTTGTAAATCCAGAAAAGTCATTGTCAAGCTTTTGGATGACATTCGTGATCACCTTTACAAGCCAAACCATACTTGGTTAGTTTCTGTTCGGGAACATCTAAATAGCAGCACCCATGAAAGTGGCCTTATACAAATGTCTCTCAATGCAAAACCACTCTCCTTTCTTTCTCATCCTCTGCCTGAGTGTGCCTGTCGGACATCTAAAACAGATGGAATTTCAGGTTTCAATTTGAGTAATATAAAAGATTCTCTGGGTCGGTTATTATATGGAGGTGAGGACTTTTGTCCTGAATGGATGAACCGTGGAATCGTCTCTCCAGGAGAGAAGGAAAAGGATGAAGATGATGATTCTGAAGACACTGAGGTAAATTCAGGGCAGGTTAAAGATATGATCAGTGGAAATAGTTCAGAAGAAACTGGTGGCAAATCAGAAGATAATCAACCAATGGTACAGGATGAAGAATTGGATCTAGATGATTAAGA
The DNA here is from genome assembly GCA_027924645.1 of Cunninghamia lanceolata. Lineage (NCBI taxonomy): Eukaryota > Viridiplantae > Streptophyta > Pinopsida > Cupressales > Cupressaceae > Cunninghamia > Cunninghamia lanceolata. The sequence goes on from BSBN01000134.1 coordinate 3,086,747, forward strand.
AGCAGGATAAGATTTATGGTTGAAGCTGCACAATTTGTTTTTACAGTATAGGAATGAAAATGGATTCTCAGGCTAGTATATGCTTATTGTTGTCAACGCTTGGTCTTTTACTTGACATGATAAAAAAGGTGGATTCAGATGGTTACAGATCAATATTCTTTATATTTCTAACCAGGATTATCCTTTATCCTGTTGTATGTCCGGATGTCAGAATCCCTGATCTGTCTAGGCAGTTCCCGTTGACAGCAATTTCAGGATTTGCGGGTTGTATACCATGAAGATCATGCTGTACATTAGTTCTTATTATCATAGTTCAGCTTTGAAAGCTGCCTTTCTGTTGCAGACGCAAATTTCAAAAGTTAAGCAGCCTAAATGCTGGAATGCCTTTAGCACTCGAGAGGCTTTTTTGACTTAGCTAGGTCACTATTGATTCAGTTATTCTATGGAGCATGGCTACAATTTTTGATACTGGGTGCTCCACTGTTGTCAATGCGCACAAAGAGTGCATTGAAGACATAGTTGTGGTCATAATTTAAGATGTCCATTCTTCAAAGAGAATCTTGATTTTGAATATTTGTATTGAGAAGAAAAAGCTGCGCAATTATCTGGTTTGAAATTTTGTTGTCCAACCCATGTATGGAGGATAATATTTAGTTGATTTGAGATTCCAAGCAGCCTTACGAAGAGTGGAAAGGCAATTCTTATTGTTTTTTTAGTTTCCTTTTCTTTGCTTTTGTGGGGCACAATTTATTTTAAATGATTGTTGTATTGTCTTGACATGATTACAACTTACCTAGATACAAACACCCGTTTGAAGGCCTTTCAGATGTTGAAGTGAGAAAGCATAACGGAACTCAATAATGTTGTCTCTTGCTCAAGGAACACTCAACAATCTGGTCAATCTAGTTGATGTGTGAAGGTAAGAAGAGTATATCTGTTGAAGTTGACAATTCAGTTGTGCCATTTAAAGCTTCCAATAATGATCATTTTCATCCCACTGGCCTTTGGTTACACCAATAGCTTTTCAGGAAAGCGAAGTTTTTAGTGTCATGGAGAAACTATGTTTTGCTTATATATCGAGTTCCATCTTTTCTAATAGTCTTGTCTGAAGCTGAGTATTGTTTGATTGAAACAAAAGAGCAATGAGAAGTAAAAGACTGCTTAAGTACTGATTACGGTGACTCTTGTTGGGACCAAAAAAGTGAGCCTTCGTTGAAAGCATGGCTTGTATGCTAAACACAGATCAAGCAGTACCTCAAAATAGAAGAGGGGCATTTGATTAAAGCCACTTCTAACAATTTAGCATCTGTTTTAATAATTATAATTTGATTCATGTGGAAACACCACTTGTATATAAATAACTTTATCTGCCTTAATTCCCATGAATTTGTTGCATAAACTACCGTTGAATGGAAATAAAATACTTACAATCTAGATTGTGTGTCAACTTTGAATCTAAGTTAACAATCTTTATGGTGTATATATTTGATTCTCTTCGTTGTTTTCAATAATTATGCTAAGAGGTGGAACTACAATGGCAGCAAGGGTGGATTGTAATGACATTGAGTGTGTAAACAAAACCTCCCTCAACTCTTAAATGTGATAGCCATTCACACATCAAATTATTATTATTTTTTTGATCTGTAAAATAGGCATAAGGGAGCCATACCCCATAAAAGAAAAATAAAAATAAAAATAAATCAAATGCATGCCCTAAGAATAGGGGTGCAATAAGCAAGCAACAATGTTTGCATCAATTCAAAGACAACATTAACAAACCCTGACAGCCCATTAAAGCATGGGCATAAACACAAATTATGATTTTGAAACTTTTGCATTTGCCAAAACAAAAAAATCCAACTCCTACCCAAGTCAACAATCAAGGATTACAAATCAAACATCTCTTGCCTACTGATTTTTGGTTGTAGATTTGGTGCCAACATTAGTGTGAGAGTGTTGCTGCAAGTTTCTCCTAATTTCCTCTAATTTGCGGATGCAGTTTTTCCTTTTCTGCACTAAGTGCCACTCCTTGTTCTGGCTATTGTTTTGATCCTCTAAAAGAGGAGAAGCAAACTCTGTAGCTGTATTTTCAACTCCCAGGATGAGGGGACCCATAGATTCATCTGAATCTTTCATTTTTGATGCGTTGACAACCTTTGCATTTGAGAGGTCTAGGCCTTTAGTAGCACCAAACTGAGACAAGTTTTGCTCCCCCATGAAATTAGAAGAGGGCTCAACTTTTTGAATTTCCTTTCTCACAGGTGAAAACTTGTTAACCCCCTCAGCATTTTGCTTCCTAGAGCCCACCTTTGTGGGAGAATATTCTGTTTGGGAGAGTTTACCACAGAATAATGTTTAGGGGAAGAGTCCTTCCACTAGGAGGCTGCCCAGTTTGATTGGGGCTTAACTGATGGGCAATCTGTAGCAATGTGGCCGGTTTCATAGCATCTCCTGCAGCTGAAAATTAACCCTTCATAATCCAGAGGTTGCTTCCAACATTGTTCATTGGCCCTCAAAATAATTTCGGCTGGAAGATCTTTGGAGGTATCCAACTCTACTAGGATCCTGGCATAGGTTGTGTGAATAAAATTTCTTGAGTTGTCATATTAATACACAAATTTACCCAAAGTGTTCCCAATGGTAGCAAAACATGGTTCCAACCAGTAGTGGAGAGGGAGATTTGGGAGGCGCACCCAAATAGGCAAAACTGAGAATGATTCATTGGACGGGTCAAAATTTGGATGCCAAGGTTTCAGTTGCAACAAATTATCTTCCCAAGACCATAGATAATTTATAATGGTGTTTTTGTCTTTCTTGCAATCAGAAACCACAATGAAAAAACCTTTTGCACTAGGGTAAATTTCTAAATTGCTATTCATAAGAGGGAACTAGGATTTCAAAATCCAATCATGCAGATTTGGAAGACTGGGCCAGAGGCGACTGAATCTATCAATTAAACCATTGTCGGAAAAGAATCTCATTTTCCCTCAGCTCCCTTGACACTGAAGCATTAAACTCCAGAGACAGAGATTTTCCAAAGCACTAACCATCCTTCTGTTACTTACACAAAACTGAGGTTTTTGTGTAGCATATGGGGTAGAGGAAAACCCCGACTTGACCGCCTCCAAAAATGAGGGTTTGCCCTCCACCGACCTCAGCTTAGGAGGCGAAACACCACGTACCCAATTTGTATGCAATGGATCTTTCATGGATAGAAGAGGGATATCGTGGGCAGAGGGATTTGATGCCCTAATCTTTGAGTCACTCGAAGGAGCATTGGAGGTCAAAGCAGAAGTAGAGGTGAAGGGGGAAGCTAATGCACCATGTGAACCCACCAGTTTTCCTTGCAAATCCAAATTGCAAATCCGAACTGCAGACAACATCTGCGACCGAGGCAGCCATCGGAATGCACTCCCCCTGCTTCGCATCGTCCAGCCCAAAACCCTAGCCTGGCAACCATTCGACAGTTACACAATTTTCGGCATTCACACATCAAATTATTAATATGCAATAATAAACATAATATTGGTGATGACATTTAATAATAAATAGAATATTCGTGATGCCTTATTAACCAACTAAAAATAAAACGCAGTAGAAACAATTAATAAGTGAAAAAAATATAGATTGAAATTGTCGTCTTTAAACTGTTTTATTTTTATTACTATGGAAAAATAAAATAGCTTTTGAAATAGAAATTGAAGTAAATAATTTGTTTTCTTTTATATTTTTTGAAAAATAAGTTGCTCTTCAATTAAAAATAAAGTAAATAATTACAAGTGTATGTGTGATTTATTATTTATCTACTTACCTATTTATGTGTCCATGATATTTAATAGTTTTGATAGATATTAAAAATGATATTCATATAGAAAAATAACATAAAATAGCTTTTAAGTAAAAAGTTCAAATAAATAATGTCTCTGTCTTTTATTTGTTTATTTCTTTACTTATTTATGTGTTAATCCCTTTAAGTAGTAGTTTAGGAGTCGAATGGGAAAACTTAGAGCATTAGTCACTAAAAATGTCTAGTAACAAAGCAAGATCTACATTTGAAGGTGATACCCTCATAATCTATTTGTTGTTTACATGTCCTATTACCCACTTTTAGATATATTTTATTTGGCAATTTTTTCGTAAAATCAATTCCAACTAGAATTCTAGCAAAAGTAAAATGTGTAAACATTTGCTCAAGATCCATGTAATGTCCCCTTTCAGGATTTTGCCGATTTCTTAACCTACAACAATAATTTTCACTAGAAAGGGACATTAGAAATATCAATAAATTAAGATAATATTTAGTTCATAGCATCATCCATATTAAATTCATCTATCACTCATATTAAGTTCGTCTATCATAGCATAATTAAAAATGAGATCAAATCTTCATAGCATAATCAATATTTAGTTCAATCCATAACACAATTCCTCAAGCCAATCACATATTGAATCTTTCCGGAGTGTTAGTAACAATATCGTCGAGAGCATGAAAGGGGTCAGTCCACCTAACATCTCCCAGTCCACCTTGGAGGTTGGTCATCCTCCTTGATCAAGCCCAGGGCACTTATTTGCCTCCTAGCCCATGAGTGTCTCATCTTAGGGTGGCGTGCTTGATAAGATGCATGAAGACCGCTATTCAACAAGCCCGAGAGCACTCATAAGCCTCCTGGCCCACAAGCAACTAACTCGGGGTGGCGTGCTTGATGAAGGGGCCTATTAGCACTTCACCATCTCTTGAACCCCGAAAGGGCCATCATTTCCTACTTACATCACCTTATTTCAATTGCATTGCTTGGGAATTGGTATGATGGTTAATACAATGTACCTCATGTTTGGTTCAAGGATTGCAATATATCCTTCTTTGTTGTTAACACTTGTTGTATAGCAGATATATATAAACTTGATATATTTCCCTTTGCTTGATTCTTATATGACTTCCTTCCAATGAAGATAGCTTCCTTTGATTGCTAGTTGATAACTCAAAAAATCGTTGATTTGATTGGTTCAATAATAGAATTATAGAACAATAGAATGATAGAATAATAGAAGGATAGAATAATAGAATGATAGAATTATAGAATTATAGAAGAGTAGAAGGATAGAATAAAAGAATGATGGAATAATACATTGATAGAATAGAATGATAGGATAGAATGATATAATGATAGAAGAATAGAATGAAAGAATGATATAATAATCGAATAATAGAATGATGGAATAATAGATTAATAGAATGAGAGGATGATAGAGTTATGACATGATAGAATGGTTGTAATAAATAATTCTCTGCTGTTATCAATTATTGCACGCACACACACACACACACACACACACACACACACACACACACACACATATATCGCCACTGATATATTCCTTGCAGATTTATCTCTGCCTTATATATCTTTTGCTGATCACTTCATTTATGCTTGATTGAATGATCTCTTACCCAAGAAATGATCTTCCTTATATTCCTTTTTCCTTCAATGGATACAACTTTTCACATGCCCTTTGACCTTTATCACAACTTAAACTTCAATTATTTATAATTATATTATAATTTATATTTATATTTTGATATTTAATTTATTATTATTATTTTTATTTTAATCCTATTTCAAAAAGGGGACATTACAATCCAAGACCTAAATAAGCTTTCCTAGCGAATCTCCAATTGATGAAAGACATTCCTTAGACCAAAATTGTAGGGGTAGGTTAGGAAGCCTAACCCAAGTTGAGGAATTAGGAAGGGATGTAGACAATAGATTGAAATCAGGGAACTGTGGTGACATACCCAAATATGCATTGTCCCAAAACCAGTGACCTCCCTTAAGAAGAATATCCTTATCTGTAGGGGATTTACACACTACCAAAACCACCCTTTTATGCAAGGGCAAATTACAAAACCACCTTTCACTAGGGGCTTCTAGTGTGGGGGAATCCAATGATGCAATTTGACCAGAATTAGGCAAGAAATTATGAAATTTGCAAAGCAATGCCACTTGTTGTAGCCAAGTTTCCCTCTTGGCCACCCAATCCCCAAAACTCACTGTCAAAGCATGGTTTGCGATGATCTTACTGTGAGCCATGGCAATGATTTGTATTTTTGGAGATAACACTACAAACAGTAGGGTGTTTTTTAGGGAGCATTGGAGTTAATTGCATGCAAAACCATTTTCTAATTCACTGATATGCTTTAGAACTATTTTATTTATAAGAGTTATTTTATTTACTTAAGAGCTATTTTATAGTTTTAGTTTTTAAAAAAATAATTGTTGGCTCTATATAGTTTTTTTAACAAGGTCACACCATGATGGTCCTTGGTGTCATTGTAGAATGCCTCTTGGTGTAATTAAAGGAATGCATGTAATTATACAAATTTCAACCTAAATTAATTCATAATAATTGCAAATGATGAAGTAATACATGATAATATGTATATTCTAAACCAACATAGATATTTTAAATATATCTATCTAAAAGACATCAAGGATGTATTTAAGATAGTATCTTATTTTTAGGCACTCTTTGATTGATTTCCTTAAGAACTAGCCATTTATTCGAGCTAAGGGCAGTTCTAAAAATCATTCAGAATTCTCTCTTAATCAAAGCTAAAATTAACTCAATTTTCTTAGAGGGTGGTTGATTAACCTTAATGGCTAATCTATGTGGCAATTGAAAATACTAAATTAGAACACTAAAGTTTTCTCTAATACTTGAGCACAAGGGTGCTCTTTTCAATTTGGAATCCAAGATCATTTATTTCATGCTTTCCCCTATTGTAATGTAAATCCATCCATCAAAGGCACTAAAAATGTAATGGTAGAGTGGCACCCCCATTTCCAAAGTTGGATTGCACTTGCACTTGGACTTGAAGTCCAGTAAACTACCCGTCCTATTAGAGATGTGATTAACATACAATCAATTACATGGAGATGGGCTCAAACATTTTTTTTAATTAGCTAATTACTTGATTGCCTCTAAGGTTAGGGTTGAGAGCAACTATCCATAATAGGTGCTCCCTGGCTTAACCAATGATAGAGGCTAGCTTGATGAGGTAACAAAGGTCATTTATAGAACACTGAATACTACATATCACAAAAATTCCACAACTTCAAATTTTCTCAACATGTCTACACATAATTTATATAACACTGGGCAATACAAAATTATTTATCAATAGAGAATTGTCATGGCGAGCGGGAGCGAGCGAGGTGTTGGTGTTTCAATTTTTTTGTAGGGCAAGAGTAGCTTAGCCCTGTAAGGAGAGGACGAAGACAAAGATGAGGATGATGATAGTGAATTTGATGAATGGAATCTCCCTGTGGATGAAGAAGAAGAGGAATCTCTCCTCGATATCTGGTTGGAGGTGCAACAGTCTGTGGTGCGGAAGGGGTCTTCTGTGGCTCCATCTTCTGATGGTTCTGGGCTTTGTAGGGCGCTAAAGCAGGGCTTCCATTCCCCTCTAGCGACTCCTACAAAGGTTGCTACGACTTTTGCTAAGGACAACGTGTTTGGAGTGGTGATTTTGGAGCCCCCTGCTTCCCCTGCAGTGGCCTCTTGCCCTTGTATCGTTGATGTGTGGTCCCTAGCGACACTACAATTTGTTGGATCAGGGTCGTGCCATTTGGACGTCGTCTCCCCTGTTTTTCCTACTTCCAGTCCAAAAAAAGTGAATGGTTCTGCTTTGTCGTTGGATGTGGTGAGAGTTGCTTCGCTGATGGATGTGGTGAGCCCTGCTAGGGTTTTACTGTCTTGCGTATTGCAGGGTTGTCGTAGAGAGGATACTCCTGGGACTTTGGGTCCCCTTTCTTCCTAGGTTTTACAGGATTCCAATATGAACCTACAAATCAGTTCTTCTAAGGGTTTGAAGTTAGCTAATGCAGAGCAGTTTGGAGATCCCTCGGCTATGGGGGATTCCTCCTCTTCTTTGCATGCTTCTGATCCAAATGATTTAGATGGTTCTTGCATCATTCTGCAGGTCCTTGATGATGATGTTGACAGAGCTATTGCCTGCATGGAGAATGCCCTTATTGGGAGATTCTCGGGCTTTCGTCCGAATATTGACGTTGTTCGAAAATGGGCTCAAAAAAGATGGTGTTGTAAGGAAATGAGGGCATCTCAGAACGTATTTCTAAGAATAGTGGTGTCTTCGATAGATTCAAATACTTTCCAAAAGCTTCAAAAACATGCACAACTATGCCTTTAAAGCGGAAACAGACATAGTATCATTTCCAACATTGACCCTTAGAGGAAAGCACAAGCGAACATTAACTAGTTTCCACAGCATAGACATTAATCATGAAAGACAGAACAAGAACATAGATTTACGTGGGGAAAACCCTTACGGGTAAAAAACCCCACACTCCAAAAGCCCAGATCACCATTGTATTATTCAGCAACAGAAAAATAGTTACAATACAAAACTGGCAATAAGCCTTTCATGAAGATTTACATCTTGCTCCTTCTGAAGAATAGCTGACAATATCACCCTTCTCAGCCAAAACTCCCTTTCTCCTGAACTCTGTTTTCATTCTCTTCTTAGTCCCTTCACATGTTGTTCACATGCTACATACAACATACAACAAAGGACTTCACAGAAGGAGAAAACCAGAGCTCCATCAGATTGAACTCACCGTCTCATAGATTCTCTCCTTACTCTAACTCGATTACACAATTGCTTTTAGCAATCTAATCGATTCTCATGCAAACGACCATTCATTCCAACTGCCCAGCATCGCTGACATCCAACTGTCCAAACCGTTTCGCATTTGTGAGATTAGTCCCACATGCACCAATTCACAGAGGACACCTTGGTTTAAATGCTTGAACCGATGTAAGATAACTGTCGGCACTTTTGCCACCGACGACGCCAAGTTAAAAGTCATCGGAGTAACCAACACCATCGGCGAACACTTCAACACTCACTCCGACAGTTCCTTGTCTTACCGACGCCAACACAACGCCAACTCTTCATTGGAGTGACATCTGCCATCGGATTGACAATTTAAGGCTGGGCCGATAGAAGTTCTCAAACCGACGCCAAACACTTCACCAACTTCCATCGGGGTGACCAAGGCCCATCGGAGAAACTTCCAAACGTCAGCCCGACAAGGATTGTCATGCCGATAACTGTTCCATCGGAGAGACACCAACAATCGTCAAGACTAAACCAAACTTCGCTGAAGACCAATGTCTCACCGATGCCAAAGCCAATGTCATCCATCGGAGTAACGAGGTCCATCGGAGAGAGGACTCAAGGCTTGGCCAACAGTGATTCTCACACCGACGCCAACCCTTCATCGGTATAACATGAAGTAACGGGGAGACTTCTTCCAGCTACGCCGATAACACTAATCACTTCGATGATCTTTCATCGGAGTGACTCACACCGACAAGATCGCTAACTCTTCGCTAACCCTTCATCCATCGTCGGTGTGACCCAACATTGTCGGAGCTCCTACCACCAGCTTTGCCGATGGTCAACCTCATGCCGATGTCTCACTACCATCGGTGAGACCAAAGAGATCGGAGACACTACCACAGGCTCCGCCGATGACCACCCTCATGCCGATGGACATCACACATCGGTAAGACCTTGGAGATTGGCATAAGACACCAAACTCCTGCCGATAGTAATTCTCATGCCGATAGCTAGCCCTCCATCGGTGTAACCCAGCAGATCGGCCAAAGACTTCTTACTCCTGCTGATACAAGGAGTCAGGCCGATGGCCACTACCATTTGGTGAAACAAAAGTCATCGGTGAAACCCAACATGGGTACGCCGATAGTATTCTGTTAGGTCGATAACAAAGGATAACTAAGGAACCAATGAACCTGTAATTAGAAACCATCAATGCTCCATATCACAGAACCAAAGTTGATACTGCCACCACTCCACTGTGCTCACAAGCTCCACAGAAGTTTTAACAAAAACAACTTCAAAGCTTCCAGAAAACAGCCATGAAAAACATCCTCCAGAAACAAGATAAACCATTAGCTAGAACAACAATCAGTAAGTTGACTGTACCCATCCAACTGAAAATAAAACCCCACATGACTGAAAATAGCACACACAGCCAGTGCTAAAACATCCAATCACTCATACCTTAAAGGTATGAACATCAGTAGACTCATGCCACCTACATATACACCCTTCAACTGCAAATACAAGCTCCATGTGTCAACCAGTAAAAAAAGACCAAACACATCAAGAACTCCCACAACATGGATAATGCAGATCTGAAAAAGATCATGGCATACAAAATCCACTAATAGCATTACATAGAAAGTGTAAATATCATGTAGTACCAAGGAAACATCCACCATGATATGCAAATCAATAACCTGCAAGAACAACACCTCACAACCAGTCTAGAGCTCCCCAAGTTCTCCACATCCAACAAAAGAAAGAGATAACAGAACTTCCTTGTCATCACCCTAAAGCATAAGTGAAGACACATGACCACAAATTGGTGATCATTAGCTCCAACCAAATCTCAAAACAATGTAATGTGAAACACACCATCAGAGAAAATAACTAAGACCAAGAGAAACACTGCACATCATATACCTGTAGACAATCCTTCTACATACACCTCTGAATGCCAACTGTGTCAAGTATGATCTCCTTCAAAACACCCCAAAGTGAACCAGCATAACAACACCCAAACAAACATTCAATCTCAAGAGATCAAATAATTTAACATGGATGTAAGCCTCTCAGACCAAAGAAGATCAAACTAATTCATTTCCCATTTCAGGAAATCAGCCCATTAACCATCTCCTAACAGTCCTCATCAATGAATGATATCTTAAACTCAAATGCATAAGGAGATAATCATGCTATTCATCTCTCACAATGAATCCACCAGAACCATCAATGAGTAGTTCAAGATCCATATCTTTGAAAGAAAACATAAAACACCTGAGAGAAACAATGGGCAATACCTCTCAAGAAATAAACTGCTGAGTAGACCATGAGCAGGAATAAGAATGCTCCTTCAAGATATACAAGTCACTATGACTCCTCTAAGAGCAATCTCCTCATAGGTCTCTGTTGAACTCATGTTCAACCAAGGTAAAGACTCCTCGGACTTCCTACTGCAAACTCAAAAAACACAGCATATACAGTCTCACCTTATTCTCCATGTATCCATGAGTACCTTTGAACAATCACCTCATGCTGAACTCCAACTGCATCACTACAACACTATGAAGTAATCAAGCAAATGATAAATGTACCCAAACATAGAGAAGTAACCAGACCACTATCAAAACTCCAATCATCTGAATCAGGAACTTATCATGACATCATGATCTTACCATCTCCATTAGAAGATTCCATGCTCCAGGTGAACATAACCATGGTCTCTAGATCAATGTATCATACCAAAATTCAAAAGCAGAAATCATGATATGAAACAAACCAAAATTCTAAATCAACATCACATGTCAAGCACCACCAACACCTTAGCCAAGAATTTCATGAATCCTCCATGACTTCAAGATGTTACTCATCCTCAAATAGTGCCCCTGCAAATGCGAAAGAGCCCTTCTGCAGCAACAGGATCAAAGAGCTCCTCCTAGTAACATCTGCAACACTAAAGAAGAACATTCACCACTAAGTGATGAAACACACAGTCAATGCTAAAGCTCCCACTGAACTGTAACAACAGAGCTTTCCAAGCATCCTGACCAAACATCTCCTAATCTGAAAATCTTCCAGGTCCACACATTAACATGTCCATGTGACTATAAAACCAAGTGACACCAAGATCTCCAAACCAAGGAAATAAACTATCACTATCAATAGCTTACACAAACTTGTGTATTCAAGCTATTCATGACACCATGATACACATACTACAAGTCTCCATAACCAACTATTCATATACTCAACAACATCCATCCTCTCATCCTGAAACAATCACACCAATGCACAAGTGACCAAAGACAAGGCCAGCTAACAAATCTGCATAAACACTGAAACAATCTTGTGGATAATGACAGTCCACATCCGAGTCATCTCACTATAGCTTAATAGGTGATCAGCCCACAAAACTACATAACTTGTAGATCCAACCAATGTACCATGCAAACTCACTATCACACTGGAAACTGCAAAACTGAGATCTCAAGGAATAGATAACAATGTAGACAACATGACTCAAACATCAGAAAACTTACTTTTCACTGATTCGCCCAACATGTCCACAACCTGAGAGCCATAGTCAAGAAACTAGAAGCATTACCATAGAAATGCTAAGTGTCATATCACATACTAGCACTCCCATGCAGAGAAAGCATTTCACCTCCTCACACCATGCACAGAGCATGCATCCGAGAGAATCAGGCTATTACAAAAGCTCTCAGACCATCCAATGATCAACTCCATAGCCTACATGCAGTCAGGGTAACAGAAAAATTATGCCTTCCAATACCAGAAACAGAACACCCAGCATAAGCACAATACTCCATGGCTGAGCAGTAACACAAACTTCTTCATATCATCAGAGAGCCTCTCACATAGACACCCAATATGAAAGTTACTGTAGCAACACAACCACAAAGCAAATCCCATGCAACAGGATTAAATACTGTCAATTAAGAGCCTCATGCCACATCATGACCAGCTCCAGTCTCTTCACCATCCTTCAAGCAATGCTGAAACATAAACACAAGATCAATTGCCAGACTTTCACTCAAACAAGGATCAAACAAACAGACATTTCCTTTAGATTTCCTCAAGCCTGTCACACTAAGAAATCATCACAGAAAGAAAACCCAGACCTTATACACCAGGAACTCTTACATGCAACACATGCAACACACAAATGTACAAATGTGAGCAACTAAACAGATCCTAGAAGAAGGCTCTGATACAACTTGTAAGGAAATGAGGGCATCTCAGAACGTATTTCTAAGAACAGTGGTGTCTTCGACAGATTCAAATTCTTTCCCAAAGCTTCAAAAACACGCACAACTATGCCTTTAAAGCGGAAACAGACATAGTAACATTTCCAACATTGACCCTTAGAGGAAAGCACAAGCGAACATTAACTAGTTTCCATAGCATAGACATTAATCATGAAAGACAGAACAAGAACATAGATTTACGTGGGGAAAACCCTTATGGGTAAAAAACCCCACACTCCAAAAGCCCAGATCACCATTGTATTATTCAGCAACAGAAAAATAGTTACAATACAAAACTGACAATAAGCCTTTCATGAAGATTTACATCTTGCTCCTTCTGAAGAATAGCTGACAATATCACCCTTCTCAACCATAACTCCCTTTCTTCTGAACTCTGTTTTCATTCTCTTCTCAGTCCCTTCACATGTTGTTCACATGCTACATACAACATACAACAAAGGACTTCACAGAAGGAGAAAACCAGAGCTCCATCAGATTGAACTCACCGTCTCATAGATTCTCTCCTTACTCTAACTCGATTACACAATTGCTTTTAGCAATCTAATCAATTCTCATGCAAACGACCGTTCATTCCAACTGCCCAGCATCGCTGACATCCAACTATCCAAACCGTTTCGCATTCGTGAGATTAGTCCCACATGCACCAATTCACAGAGGACACCTTGGTTTAAATGCTCGAACCGATGTAAGATAATTGTTAGCACTTTTGCCGCCGACGACGCCGAGTTAAAAGTCATCGGAGTAACCAACACCATCGGCGAACACTTCAACACTCACTCCGACAGTTCCTAGTCTTACCGACGCCAACACAACGCCAACTCTTCATTGGAGTGACATCTGCCATCGGATTGACAATTCAAGGCTGGGCTGATAGAAGTTCTCACACCGACGCCAAACACTTCACCAACTTCCATCGGGGTGACCAAGGCCCATCGGAGAAACTCCAAACGTCAGCCTGACAAGGATTGTCATGCCGATAACCGTTCCATCGGAGAGACACCAACAATCGTCAAGACTAAACCAAACTTCGCTGAAGACCAATGTCTCACCGATGCCAAAGCCAATGTCATCCATCAGAGTAACGAGGTCCATCAGAGAGAGGACTCAAGGCTTGGCCGACAGTGATTCTCACGCCGACGCCAACCCTTCATCGGTATAACATGAAGTAACGGGGAGACTTCTTCCAGCTACGCCGATAACACTACTCACTTCGATGATCTTTCATCGGAGTGACTCACACCAACAAGATCACTAACTCTTCGCTAACCCTTCATCCATCGTCGGTGTGACCCAACACTGTCGGAGCTCCTACCACCAGCTTTGCTGATGGTCAACCTCATGCCGATGTCTCACTACCATCGGTGAGACCAAAGAGATCGGAGACACTACCACAGGCTCCGCCGATGACCACCCTCATGCCGATGGACATCACACATCGGTAAGACCTTGGAGATCGGCATAAGACACCGAACTCCTGCCGATAGTAATTCTCATGCCGATAGCTAGCCCTCCATCGGTGTAACTTAGTAGATTATCCAAAGACTTCTTACTTCTGCCGATACAAGGAGTCAGGCCGATGGCCACTACCCTTTGGTGAAACAAAAGTCATCGGTAAAACCCAACATGGGTACGCCGATAGTATTCTGTTAGGCCGATAACAAAGGATACTAAGGAACCAATGAACCTTTAATTTGAGTCACTAGTACTCAATAGGTGTGAGTTTGATCAGATTCCTGTGGCTGCCATGACTAATGGATTTTTCCTTTTCTCCTTCTGATCTCTTAAGGAAAACATGACTGTCTTGCAGGGAGGCCCTTGGTTCCTTGGTAAGTCTAAACTTCCGTTGAAAAGATGGTCTCCTGGTTTTGATGCTGCCAAAGAAATTTTTAATAGGGTTTCTATTTGGGTTAGGCTCCTAGGGCTTCGTTTAGAGTATTGGAATGAAGTGATAATTCGAGGTATAGCCAATGCTCTTGGTCAATTTTTATCTATTGACAATGTTACAAAATCTATGAAGCATATGGTTTTTGCTAGATTTTGTGTGAGTGTTGATATTGATAAGGTACTACTAGAAGTCATTAAACTGTGCTCCAAATGTGGTATTTGGGAGCAAAGAATTCTTTACGAATCATCTTCGCAGGTTTGTCTGCTTTGTCATAAACCTGGGCACTTCTCCCATTCTTGCAAAGTCTAGTCTAGACAAAAGCTCCTGAGCTTGGGAAAGAGTGTTAGAATGATGTTAGTAAGTGTTATACTACAATGAATGAAGCAAAAGATAAGGACATTGTTATTGTTGGTCTTGGTGGGGAAGAGTGGGGGCCTCCATTGAAGGATACAAATAGGCGTCCTTTGGATGAGCCTGGTTCATCATCTAAAAACGACAATATAACTCAATTGGGGCAAGTCTTAACTCCTCCTCATAGTTCTTTGGTGAGGTTTGGTTTTAAACCTCCATGATAATGGTTATGGCTGCCGCTCTGTTGTGGCCTTGCTGTGTTTAAGGCCTACTTCTTTGCTGGTTCTTGTCTCTTGTTGCTGTTGGTTCTTTCTTGTCTCTTAGAATTATTGTTTGTTCTAGTTGTACAAGGTTTAGGGGCCCTTTCAAAACCCTTTCCGGTTCATAATATTCAAAACAAAACAAAATAGATTATTATATTACACTAATATGATATTTCTCTCTCTTGGAAAGATAGCCTTACCCTACGGACGTATGGGAGATATTGCTGACAAGATGAAATTAGCACGACAGCTGCAATGGTTGTGAAGAATAGTCATTTTAGTACCTTTTATAACTTGGAAAGACACCACTCAATCTAACCATATGGTAGCTTTATAAGCTGTAAAGCCACCACTCAAATCTTTTCTAAATCAGACAAAGCTTATCTTGTACATTTTTAAACAACAATTAGCCTCTTCTTTGACGAGAGAATTGAAGGTAGAGTAAAACCAGTATGGATAATGACAAATAGTCATTGGGAATGTTTATTCTAAGCCAAAGTATGGATACTATGAAGAAATGCTATTTGGATTTGGAATACCATGAGATTTTAGGTTAAATTCTTTATATTGTTTGGATATGCTCATATTTTTCACTGTGTACATCTTACCATAGAAACCCAGTCATTTTACATAAAGTTATATCTATTCTTAATCAAGAGGAGGTTATTCGGTTGTTGAAAATGTTGCTAAACCACCTTGTACTTGTACACTGTCTGTATTGGAATGATTGGGATGGAAGGAATGAACGAATTGCTCCTGTTTTTCTTATGGTTATTGCTCTGCAAGTTTTGTAACAAGTGGTATAGAGCCATCAGTCAATGTCTGACCTGTGAGGATGAAGAAAGAATGGTTTGAAGGGGTTGCCAGAAGGTAAGAAACGAATGGTTGTTGAATAAAGATCCAATATGGAGATATGGTACACGACTTAATTTCTACTATTATTGTTTGTTTCTAGGTGGTGATTTTATTAAAGGCTGCACATTCTGTAAAGGCTGCAGATTCTGATTTTTGTTCCATACAAAAATCGAAAACAAGATGTTCCAGCAAAGCAAACAACGAAGAAGATAAGTAAGAGATCATCATGAATTTTAGTTTGGTAGATTGGTGCTATATTTTGTTGGACATATCTACATGAGTCAATGGATAAATCATCATCAATGTTTGAATGCTATGTTTGAAAGGGCCCAGACCTTTGTAGAGAAAGAGAGATAAAGGATTAAAACTCAACAAAACAATAAAGAACAATCAAGAGAACTAACAACAAAACAAAAAAAAATAAGACACTACCAAACTAAACAGACCACCAATCCTCATGATAGTTTAAGTTTAAATTGTTCCAATGATTTTTGCTTCATAATGCAAAACTCCTTTTTGCACTAAACTTCTTTTTTTGGAATAAAAAAAGTTCCATAAGTCCACAAACAGACCTATCATCCAACCCTAAATCCAAAGGGGTGTCCATCACAGAACAGTCTAAAGCATTTTGAGAGTACGAAATTTTCTCATTTTCTTTGGAACAAATTTGTAAGAGAGATTTTGGTGGCCTCAATATGAACTAATTTAACAAAAATGAAATTATATAACAAATTTGTACGATCCATCCGTCGTCTGGGTGTTATTGAGAGAATTTACACAACTTAAAGATAAAGATAGAAGTGATCGTATGGCCCCAAGACACAAGAAAAGATGGAAAAGAGGAGATTTGTACGACTTAAAGGGGGTAAGAGTGTGAGTGTTTGTACTGTACAATTTTTTGCAGGCAGGGCGTGATTTTTAAGCCGTATGACTTTGGTGTTTTCCCTTTGGCATATTCTGTGATCTGTGTGAATCTTTGAAGGTAGAGCCAGAGGTGTGTTTTATTTTTTGGAATTCGCAGCTCTTCTTTTCTACATCTGTACGTGGAGGTGCAATTTGTTTCTTCTCCCCACGTCAAGTGTTGATTGCTGCTGTGTGTATAAGGGGGGAGCCCCATTCAAATCTCAAATTCACTAATACCTGTTTCATCCAGCTGGAGAGAGGAGGATCAAAGTACAAAATGTTTGGTATATATCACGAGTGATTCCTAAGAAGTGACTCGCTCTGCTTATCTGAGCTGTTCAAATCTGAAGGAGGAATGGAATGGCTTTTGGTGTCTACTCTGTTTTTCTTAGTTTTGAAGGCTGTTTTCAAACGTCATCCACTTTAAAAGTTAAAAGTTAATTTTGGCGACTAAAAATAAGACAAATATTTAGCACTTTTTGTTATGGATGAGATGTAAAATTACTATTGACTGTTTGACCATTGAAGTGGATGATGTTTAAGTAAAGCCGTTTAGAAGTAGCACAGCAATGATTTAGGAAACACTAGGTCGCGGTGAGGAGTCGGCCATAGACAAAATGGAAAGGATTTAAAACTAAACCAAGTCATTTAACTTATGTTCCCAGGATTTCACTCATATATATGGGCCCCCACTTGGTAATATTCCAAGAGAGAGGGATACCATTTAAGAATTGAAGAACAAACACAAATGAAATGAGGGCAGCCTCTTTCTTATTTTAATTTAACTTTCTCTTTTCCAAAATGCTCTTAAATGAATTAGAGTAGTCACCAATCCCTTGTTTATATGTATTGATGGGATACAAAAGTGACCCATGTGTTGGAAATTGTACCAGACATAGAGACATGTGCTCCTAATTGTGATGTAAATGATGATCTTGTCTTTTGACCTTGGGTTTGGTTTGTGCTCTAACTCCAAATGTGTATGCTAGAATCTTTTGTCCCAAATTCCCTTCTTGTACATGTTAAGATCACATCTTTTATTAAGAGAGTGCATCATATATACCTACATTGTCTAGAGAGTCAAAGGTGCAACTATAAACTCTTCACGTTCAACTCAAGTGAGAATGCGGTTCCCCTTGAATTCTTTACAAAGAAAGAGAATTACAACACAAAGAGAAGGGAGAAGAAAAAGAAAAAAACAAAAGTTGAGCCAAAAAATTGGAGAAATGTAATATTGTGTCCTATAGAAAGTGCCAGCCGCCACAAAGCTTATGGCTCTGAAAAGACCAAACCCTCAACAACTCCCAAAACCTTTAATAATGTGCAAGTCTAAGATGACAAAAAAAATCTAGTAAGTTATGAGAGAGAGAGAGAGAGAGAGCAGTGAAAAGACATAATTGTAATGCTCTATCTTTTTGTTGCCCACTATATGACGAAGTGCATCATTAGATCTCTTGATCTCCATTTAGTAACCCACTCTTCTTATTGTCATCTCAGAGTTGCACGATATTTAGGGTTGTGGGAGTTGCTTAGGTTTTGGTCTTTTTAGAGCTATAGGCTTTGTGGCAGCTAAAACTTTCAAGAGGGCATGCCATTGTGTTTCTCTAGGTTTATTTTTCTCCCTCAATTTTGCTTCTTTCTTTTTACCTTCTATTCGCTTTGTAAGAAATTTACTTTTTTCCTTTCTCTTTGCTTTGTAAGCAATTCTAGTGGAATTTCTTACATTTCTTTCTCAAGTTGCAAAGAATTTGAGGGACACAACTTTGTGCTTTGATCTAGTAAATGAGGGTGTATAGTTTAGGGTATAGGGTTTAGTGTCTTATGTTTAGGATTGAGGGTTTTGTTAGGATTAAGCTGCCATCAACCTTGTAAATCATATGTAATTTATTTTTCTTATTATTGTTTGTAAATCACCCATAAGGGATGAAAGGTTTCACCAAGTAGCGATCTTGTTTTAGCCGCATGTTTGATCCCGGTACCTGATGGATGTTGGTTATAGAGTACATTTCATTCTGGAGGGTGCAGGGGGTACCTCCTGCGAGGTCTAGGGGTGAGGGGTCTGAGGGCCACATGCCCCGACGGGGGTTTGGGGGCAACGCCCCTGAAAGCCACATTATATATATATATATTTTATTATAAATCTAGACCGTTCATCATTAGGTCACAAATCTGACGATAGAGGTTATGTTGGCTTTTCTTGCCCTAGAAGGAAACCCCTTTATGAGAATATTGTATTACGACTGTGAATGATTAGATTAGAAAGTTGAGACTAGAAAAACAGGCGTTGTTGGATTGAAGACTAAAGAGGAGATTGATAGTGTTGTATTGTAAACTCTATTAAAGTTAATATAGACTGGTGCATCTCTTCTTGTGTGGAGTTTTTTCCTGAAAGGGTTTCTCCATGTAAACATTGTGTTATATGTTTGATTTTCTGTTTCGTTATTTTTTTGTGTTGATTTCATACTATCTCCATTTTGGTTTTGCACAGTTATACATCTATATTACAGTTGTAATTAGATTTTCATTGATAGTTGTTTACCTTCATTTCTAACAATTGATATCAGAGCCTATCCAGTTCTGTGTCTTGGGTGGAAGTGTGAGAGTTTTTTGAGTTGTAGTGGGAGTTCTGGTTGAATTTGTTTTGTATATTTTGTGTAGAAATCATGGCTACATCCGCATCTTGATTGGACATTGAAAAATTTAATGGAATGGGTTATGAGTTACATAAGTTGAAAATGGAGGATTTACTTGAAGAAAGAGATCAATGGTTGGCTATGACAAAAGAGAAGAAACCCGATACTATCAGTCAAGATGAGTGGGACGAGATGGACAAAAAGGCATGGGGTACAATTTGGTTGTGTCTTACAGATTTTGTCCTACTGAATGTCGTTGAAGAAAAGACTGCATATGCTTTATGGAAATGGTCTAAGGGTGAAATATATCAAGCCAAAAGTTTAGTAAACAAACTTTATTTAAAGCGGAAGTTATTTTCTCTGAAAATGAAGGAAGGTGAATCTATTGCAGAGCATTTAAATTCATTTAATTTGATCATGAGTCAACTAGCCTCTGTAGATATTAAGGTTCATGAAGAAGATAAATGCATTATGCTTCTTTGTTCTTTAACTGAGTCTTGGGAGAATTTCATTCTTGCTATCATTGCTAATCTTGAAGATCCAAAGATGGATGCTCTTGTTGCAACTCTGTTGTCATAGGGAATGAGGAAGAAGGCTATGGATAACTAGATGGATGTTCTTAATGTCAGGGGAAGGTCTAAGGAAAGAGGACCAAAAGGGGATCATAAGGGGCCTAAGGATAAATCTAAAGGCAAATCTAAGACTTCTGGAAAGAAGAACAAAGTTAAGTGTTGGAACTGTGAAAAAGAGGGCATGTTAAGAAAAAATGTAGAAACAAGAAGAAATAGTGGGATTCCTTTACATAAAAGTCCTCGGATGCAGGTGATGAGGTCTTACTTTCTACTTATAACATTGTTGCTAATGAACATTGTTTGGTTGACTCAGGATGCCCATATCATATGACTCCACACAAAGAATGGTTTTCCACATATGAGCAATATGATGGAGGTAATGTCTACCTTGGAGACAACACTACATATCTGATTGTTGGACGGGGAAAGGTATTGTTGTGTTTCAATGATGGGAGAATTAAAACCCTCCCTAGTGTTTTACATATTCCTAGATTGGATAGAAATCTTATTTCTGTTTCAAAGTTGAATGATTCAGGAATGCATGTAACATTTAATAAGCATGGTTGCAAAATGGTGAGAGGAAGCTTGGTGGTAGCGACATGAACAAGGATGGCAATATTGTTTAGGATTGATGCCACTACAGTTTGTAATTCCACTTATGTAACTGAAACTACTAAAAATACTTGTATGTTGTTGTTGGAGCAACAATAAGAATGCAACATCAAATAAGACTTCCACAAATGAATATGAGCAAAATAACAAAGCTAATAACTATAGACACCTAAAATTGACCATTTTATTCCAATACAAGTCCGGATTCCCTAAATCGATCATTTTATCTCCAAATCGACTATTTATCCTCTAAATTGGATCAATTGTCCCCTGATTGCCCTAAACCATCCTAAATGCTCTAATCTTGGTCAATTATCCTTTTATCGTCCTAATTTTATCCCAAAACCTAATTCACTCACAATCAAGTCCTGATTCCCCAAATCAACCATTTATCCCCTAAATTTTGATCAATTATCCCCTGATTGTCCTGATTTTATCTGTTATCCAATTATATCGATTATCAGGACCTGAGCCTATCATTATCCCTAATTATCCCCATTTATCCCTAGTCCTAGTCATTTATTCCTAAGCCATAAATCATTTTCCTAAATCCTAAATCCCTTTTCCCACACATGATTTAATTAATTTTCATTAATTAAATCCCACTCTCTGAAAAAATGAATAAAAGAAATATAAAATTCTTTTATTTTCACCCTAACTAATTCATAACCATCTCCCACAAATATTAAAAATCAATTAATAATCCAAATTATTCTCTACCTTTGATCTTGCGACCAACTCAACCAACTTAATCTTGACCATCGATCTTTCATCGAATCCTCACCATTGATCCTCCTTCCTGGTGGTCTATAAATTGACCTATTCAGGGTTCATTTTCATCAACGATCATTCGAGCAATGTCATGCTTGTTGATAACTGAGAGGGGGGGGGGGTGAATCAGTTATCCTAATTGTTTCTTCTTTTGAACTTTCTTATTAAGCAAAGCAGCATTGAGTTAAACAAACAAACATTATCATGAAATGAGAAACACATGACACAGTATTTTTGACGTGGAAACCCGGTTAAGGGAGAAAACCACGGGGTGATTAACCCAAAGATTATTCTCTTTTAGAAGAATAAGGAGTTACAAAAATGGCACTTGCCAATTAGGGCTCACTGCCCGAGCACACTACTCACAAAGAGGCCCACTGCCTACAAGGAGACACACTGTCTACAAAGAATGTTATACAATACTTGAACTGATTGGAAGCACCTACATATGCTAGGGTTCAGTTCCGGTTAGGCTCAGTACACTGATCTGCTGCACTTCATCTTCCCTCTGTTCTTTATTCTGCTATCTTTTCACATACCGGATCTTTCTTACTACTTCTGCTCTGATCTGTACTTATTCGCATACACTATCACACAATCACTGCTTTCACAACTAAATCCATCCTCTATATATATCCGCACAAGTAATTTCATCACCTTTCTAGTCGGCATCCGGAACAGTCTGGTTTCTTACAAGCTCTGTTCTGTCGGCTGAATCCTTGCTCACCAAGCAATGCGGATCAAGCATATACTTGTAGATATCATTAATCATGTTGGCCAAACATGATTCATGCCTTCACAACCTTTACCATCAACAGTAACATATCCGGAAAAGATTCTGATGCTTTGTCAGTCAGTTCTTCCTTCTGTTCTCATTGTCTTTCAGGAATCCGGTACTCAGCTATTCATATCTTTTTCTTTGTCCATCACCGGAGGCTAAATCCTTGGAATATACTACTCAAGGTAGTCCTCTTGACTTCCCCAAATCCACACTGCACCAAGGCACTTCCTTTGAGAGGTCCGGACCAATCTGTCGGACCTTGCCACATGCTCTGTTCTTGTTCACCGGACCATAACAGTTCTTCATCCTGACTTCCGGTAGAGGCACACCATGACTTGCGGATATGTGGGATGACCTTTGTTGCCATCAATGACAACAACCATGAATCCATATAGTGTATCTTGCCAACAATGCTGATGAGTCGAGCAATCACATCCATATCATTTTGAGCAAATCCGCCATTTCGGTGCAACAAGAATCGAATCATGGGTAACTTCATTTTGTTTATGCATTTGTGTTTCGGTTTCTATGCTTGATCGGAGGTCATATTGATTGTGGATTTAAGGTTTTGCATTATGTTTAAATATTTTCATTTGATCTACATTTGTGTGTACATTTTGGTGAACCTCACGTGAACACGTCCTTCTTAATCATTCATTGTGCGAGTGTTTTTTGGTGAGTTTGTGTAAGTTTTTGGTGCGTTTTTCGACGAGTCTTGGAGGTCGCCTTTTGCGGCTCTCCTCCTAACCTAAATCCGACAATCCGGAGTAGTTTACAGGTGAAGAAAAACATATAACACCATGCGTTTGAGAAAAGTTGTAAATTTTCGATTTTTTTTTTTTTAGTTTTGGGCCTTTTGGCCCTTTGTACAACCGTATAGTCATACCATACGACCTACAAGACCTGTGTATTCTATACTTTCATTTGTTTCTAGTTTTTATCCTCTATATGAAATTGTTAGCCGCTGGCTTTACATGTTGTACACATGATTTTCTATTCCATTGCTGATACAAGCTACATCGTTCACATTTACTAGTTTTTCTTTTTATCAATAAGTCCATTTACTAATTCTATGTGTTGATTGCTGATTGCAAATATTGTTCATAGGTCCAAATCTTGAGTGCACAGGTTTTGAGGGGTTAATTGTTCATTCAACGGTTTCTTTTAATTAAGTGGCGTAGACACTTGGTTTTAATTATTTAAGTGAAGTTTCTTGTCACGAAATTCCTTTTTTTGAAATGTTGTTTGGAATTTGATAGCTTAAACAATTATTATAACTGCAAGTTTGTTTCAGGTGTTAGCTATTGGACTTTTATTGCCGGTTATTGACCTTTGCGGCTAGTCGAGACCCCTAGCTTCAACATTAATCATCGACGGTTCAGGTTAAAACTCTTGGGTCTGGAATAAAACATCCATTGGAAGCACATTTCTTGGTTAGTGGCATAAAACTTGTAGACTGTGGTAGTTTTTTAATCTTTCACTCTTAACTCTAAATCATTGGTGTACCTAAGATTCCTGCAGCCTTAGCTTCTACCGCCAAATGTTACCTTAATCGGGTGCTAGCATTTTATTGTTTGCATTTGAGGGTTACTATTGACATTTATTGAAGACATTCTCCTGTGTATGATAAATGTTAAAGCCAACATTTAGTGTCTTGAACTCATAACTAGCCCGCGGCTTGAAGTCTTTACCTTGAATATTTATCACCCATAATCATTGCTAACCGCGACCTTTAAAGCTTTAATCATATACTGTAGCTGATCTTATATTAGTTTCCATTTGAGGTTTATGCCATTTAAAATTTTAAAATCACCGGCGTACCATTCTATTCAACTTTTTAGTTTCATTAACATATGTTTTGGTGTGACATCAATTCTAAACTGTTCGTTGCTGTAACCATTTGCTTTAGTTATAATCTGTAACCGTCTTTTGTAGCCGCGACTTGTGAGTGACAATGTAAAACTTAAAACCATAGCATTTAAATCTAAAAACAGTCACAGTTAGATTTTGTTCTTTGTGGTAGCGTTAATTTTGATCATCGTTGTTGTGTTAACTATAGTAAATTTGCTTGTGAGCAGCTATGACTGTTTCCAAAATTATGTTAATTTTGTTGTTTCCATGATGGCATATATTTAATCGCCATATCCAATCAATTTGGCCTTGCCTTTGTTACTCATACCCGAGGATTCTGTGTTACTAAGACTGCAGAGCTTCTACGAGTTGTAGAGGATTTGAAAGATAATCCGCATAAAGCATTAACAGTGTTGAACGTGCCATGGTTATCAATTGGTAATGGTACCTGGATTTCTCCATGGCACTCATATAAATCTAATCTGAATAAAAGGCATTGTATGCAATATCTAACTAATAGACGAGAATCCCATATTGAATTAGAGGCATCATTTCGAATACCCACCATCGCATACTGTCAAGTGATGGCTTAACTACGTTTGACCTCTTATCTTGCTGTTTGTTGTGATAGTCTTTTGGCAATAGGGTAATCATTGGTTTAGCCAGTGTAACTTGTTCTTCCTTTTGCAGCATAGCCCGTACAATTGGAAATACTAACACCCACATATGGTATGCCACATTTACATCTGTGTGAGCGAGTTCTCTTAAAGGAGTCACAAGATCAGCAATTGGAGCTTGATTATCTCATTAGAAGGAAGGCGAGTCCCATTGGAATGCAGATGGACAGGATATTGCACTGTTGATAAAAGGCAGCAAATTGACTATTTCGTCATCATATTTGAGGAATAAGTCTCATCTACAACTTCCTAAACCACTGGAGATTAGTAGCTCAAATAGCAACAGAAACATATATGTTGATTCAATAAAGTGGATACAGAAAGTCTGCATGGTTATTGGCTGTGTTCGCATAGATGATGAAGGAAAGGAATCTGAATTGTAAGCGTCAGTTTTCCTCTTCTAACAGTAAGCTAACTAATGCACATTCACACTCAGCAACAACAGTTAGTTCGGTGAAACAATCTCTATATCACCGCCTTCATTTCCTGTCATGCAATGTGCTAACGGAGGATATACTGCAGTTCTCTATTTTTACCGCCTCTTTCACCGCAATTTCCTCCTGGATTCCTCTCCTACGGAGGTTATATGTATAGATTTGCACTTGATAGATTGAATGAACAATGATCTTCAGTTGATGCAAATTCATTCTTTTTGTGCTTGGAAATTTGTCTTTGAGATCTCCGGGAATTTCACATGAATATCCAATCTACTTGCATGTGATCTATATGGAGTGAAACCACCAACAACAGAAAACGTAGCCGTGACCAAGAGAAAACTGCGAGAGTTTGTTGATCCCCAGAATGCATGTTTTTAGCCCTCAGAGGCTGTTTCGCTCAAACAATCATAACTTTCATGTTTCTCATCAGATTTTTACAATTTTGCAGGCGTTGGAAAGCTGATTCAGTTCCCTTCGCAGTGACATAGGTCACTTTTACAGAATCATTTCAAATTTGTAGGTATATTCCTATGAAATCAGCCTTTCATTTTGAAACATCAAATGACCATAATTTTTGCATACGACCTTCGATTTCAACAATTTTTTTAAAAAACTGCATAGAAAGTCTTGAATAATCCATTGTTGATATTACTTTTGCTGTGTGTTAACATTTTGTTTGGTTTTTTCAGGGTTTCTTTTTTTTCACTAACGTTGTTTTTGCAGCTTCACGTTTGTCCAAGACATAATATTTTGCATACTACTAACTATTTTCTATAGCACCGCAATCAAAGAATTAATTTTGTCCACTAGTTTAGTTGCACTAAATTAGATTAGTTGGAAAAGAACTTGTTTTCTATGTTTTCAGATCTTGATTGACATATGCTCTCCCCTCACACTCTTGAGTGATTTTGGGGATCAAAAGTCCATTATTTTCCTTTTGTTATTTGTTCAATCATAGGGTGCTATCTTACGTATGCTCTCTCTTTGCATTTCACACGATTTTGGAGATCAAAAGTGAATAGTATTCCTTCCTTTTAGGAGGCCTACTAGGGGATTTTATCACCCCTTTGGTTTGGTGACATTTGTGGCTCATTGTTGTGGAATCCTATTCACAGTTTGGGCCCCACGTACCTTGCGTATATAGGGGACTCCTTAAAAGCCTTGTCAAACCTATATTAAAACCATCATTTGTCATATTTTGTGGTGCACTGTTGTAGTAGGAGGAGAAGATGCTCACACGTACTGTTATACTTGAGATAGGGGCTACTTTGGGCAAGACGGAAGTCTCCAAGGTAAGGGATATATGGTGGTCCAGGACTATATATTCCCTATCTATCCAAGCTATAGCATTATGGTATTAATGGGGGTGGGAATCTCTTTCATATTTTGAGTTGGGGTTGACCCACGAACATTTTGTGAGATCCACAAGATATGTCACACCTATTTGATTAATTTTAGGTTTGTGATCAAGTGTTTACCGTGTCTTCTTTGTGTGAAACCAATGAAATCTAATAAGCCTTTGTCACCTTGAAATGTCAGTTAGACATCATGTCTTCTTGTTTGTTATCAATCGACTTTTAGTTAAATTCTTGCAAACAAATCCTTGCACACATCCAAATCATAGGCTTGCAACCTACTTCAATTATCCCACCTTTGCATAGACCAAGATAGAAGTCTCTTTGCAACAAAGTTGAAATCTTCCCAAGTCTCTTTATCTAAGTCCCAATTTTACATCCATCTTGTGCAGAGTCCATCTTAGTCTCATATCAAGTCTACCAAGTCCTGTTGAAAGGCACAAGACAACTGAGAGGGGGGGTGAATCAGTTGTATCAAAAACTTTAACTTTTTTAAACCAAAATTACTTTCACATTCACTTAATCTAACTCCTTATTCAGTCATGAACATTAAACATGAATAGTAGAATCAAAACATGAATATATCAACACCATACACACATGAAAACCAAATTTTTACGTGGAAAATCCTAAACAGGGAAAACCACGGTGAGTGTTAGCTCACAATATAATGTAGTAACAATATTGAATATCAAAAGTGGTTCACTGCCCAAAAGAACGGCTCACTGCTGAGGGTTAGCTCACTGCCGGGGTTGGCTCACTGCCAGGGTTGAACTGATATATTAGCATCTACACCATGCCTGAGTTCAATTCCATTGAAGCACAATACAACTCCTCTGCTCTGCTATGCTTTACAACTCACACTTTCTCTTCGCAACTTAGCCACTCAATCACGAATTCATTACATACATTTATACCTATCATCTATCTTGGAATGTACATCAAGGTTTGCATTATATTCTCCAACCATTGGAACTATCTCCAAGGTCGTCATACATACATAAATCAAATTAGGACTAGACCTAAACAAAATTATAGAGCAAATGAATGAAGGATGAACACATCACATCTTAGCTCAAACCCAAATACATTTTCACATGCTTGGACATGCTTCTACAATCCACGAATCACCTCCGCAATAAGTGTGACTAACTAGGTCGACCAAAACTTGTGCACATATCAAGAACACTTAGAAACATGCTTGCAAGATCTTCATTGTAGTTTGCAGATCAAGCACATGCCTTCAATACATTCTGGAGATATCTACGAACAACATAGAATCACTTGGGAGCTGACAAATCCAACGGCAACAGATCTCACTTGAAGACAATAAATATCACTTGAAGATACATCTCAGATTGCTTCTCAATAGATGCTATCAAACTCTGCTAATCACTAACTTTCCTTCCAGAGCACCAAATGACAAATTCTTTGGAATGAAGATAAATAGGGACCTTATAAGCTTAAGTCTAGGACTGCAAAGCCAAAATCCAATCTGTGGAGAAATGCGGATTAAAACACTTTCTCGCTGTCACTCTGCACACATTGCCAGGCACATTCTTCAAACTGGTGAATAGAACTTTTTCTGCATAGCGATCTGGACCATCAAATTCTATATTTAGCATCTTCAAACACTTCTCTAAATCATATCCAAAGCTCATACTCTAGTCTTCACTACAGAGAAAATGCGGACCAAAATACTCAGATAGTGTTCTTCAATCAATCAATAAGCAGTAATATCAGAAGATACAGTTGACATCAAACATGTTGACATCAATGACAACACCAGTTAGCACATACTTGCAACAAGTCCAAATCCATCCTAGCTCCTTGTTGCATCCGAAATACCTTTGCAATCCTCCATCATGCACACTAGAGATCCTTGGTTTGAAAACTTTATCATTAAAATCAAAACTCCTAGTCCTAAAACTATTAGTAAGACAATGTGAAGCCCAAAATCACAATCAAAGGTGGTCCTCAACTTGTCGACGATGATGATGATGATAGTCTTGTGGATCATGATGAATATTTCGATAACAATAGATTTGATGATGAGATGATTGATCACAAGCTTGCCACCCTCATAAAAGAGCCATGCATTCAAAATCCTGTCAACGCTAGCTACCATACCACTTCCAAACCTTTATCTAGTAGTTTTCCTAAGATTAATTATCATGCCAATTCTAAACATTTGTTTAGTGACTCTTCTTATGATACCTTCAACAAGGGAAGCACTAGTTTAGAACAAGGTCCTTATGCCCAATCCATGTTTCCAAATCCAACCTCATTTCCATACTCCATATCTTCCTCTTTATCCTATGAAAATCCCTCATCCTCATCCTTATACCCTAGTTCATCCTAACAATCAAACCATCCATCCATCCAAAATATGAATTCACAATCCAAATCCATTACATCTAAATTATCCTTTTCATATTTCCTTCAAGGAATATTAGCAAAGGAAGAAAATGAAACTAGAAAGCCCCAAGTAAATAAGCATACTTATGCCAAACTTATCCATGAGTTTCCTAATAACATGCCTATCCAACAAACAACACTAGGTGACCTAAGGCCAAATAACATACCCATCCATGAGCAAGTGCCATCATGTGAAGATCTTATCAATCCAAAGACTTTTAACTGTGAACAAGAGCCTTCTAATGCCATGCCTATCTATCTGACACCATCATGTAATCCTATGTCCATCCAATCTCTGCAAGAGTCTCATGTTAACAATGAACCATTATCACCACCTATTCAGCCTATTCAAGAGTCCCTTACCATAAGTGTAAGTCACAATCCATTACACAACCTTAGTGTCAATAATCTAAGTCTTATCAAGCCTATCCAAGAAACCCCTATGTTTGTCCAAACCCAAGAGTTATGTCAAGAATCAAATCAAAAGCAATATCAAACATGTACTCAACTAAATCAAGATCAAGTTAGTCAAGATATTCAGGCTCAAGTTATTCCTTTTATCCAAGAACAAACTAGCCAAGCCATTTATGATCATGATCCTAGCTATAATCTAGAAAACCAAGTTGAACTTCTCCTTGAACTTTATGATATTCATGATCAAGAAACCCAAAATAATCCTATCACATATCCAACTAGCCTTATCAAATATCCAACTACAACATCCATGTCCTATGATGAGAGACTTGGTACCCAAGGAAACATAGACAATCACACAAATCACTTGGATCATATTATAATGGATCCCAATGAGCATAGTTGTAGTCAAGATGCTACTTATATCAAGCATGAAGAAACACTAGCCATAATGGATACCATTGAGCATTCAGATGATCAAGGATTGACAATAGCAAATAATGATCATGAAACTACAAGTGTACACAATGTTCAAGACACTACGAGTCTACATGATGTGCCAATACAAGAATCCCATCAAATAGGATCTACTATCTTTATCAAGACAAATTTACTCACAGAAGAGACAATAGCAAATTATGACTACTCTCAGTAAAATACCAAGGACCTTGTATCATGTTTCAAAGATAACAAGTATCGTATTGCGGACAAGATATGTCAAAGCATGGATAATCATGGAAAAGGATTGGGCCTTTTTGAACAAGGAATCCTAGAAACTATCCCAATCCACATCGTACATAGTCGAAGTATTGGGACAAAATTATCTCATAAACCTAATGGTGTTAGTGATACTTCCAAGATCGCTAAGAACACCTCATCCAATGAGAGTATCGAGATAGGGACCATTTGAAGCCCTTGCACTAAACTTGTTGTCAACAATCTCGACAATCCTCCCACTTCCACTTCAACCATATCTTCCACCAGCATTTGTCTTCCACATCTTCCATCCATTGATTAGGACCAGTAAAATCATAGACCGTACAAAGAAAAAGCTTCAAATGAATTGTCCAAAGGTTACGAAGCCAATAATCAAGGAAAGCATATCAAAGCAATATGGGTTCCAAAACAAAATGGATCAAACATGTCAAATAAAGTAAATCTTCCAAATACCATGAGCTATCAAAGTTATAAAAATCAAAGCACACATCTTGCCTATAACAGATGTCCACCACCATACCATTTGTACAAGAGCATCGGTCCTAATCGAAATCCTAGTTCCACATCTACACATCATAATGCTAAATCCAAATTTCAAAATCCGCCAGCTCAAGTTTGGCAAGTCAAAAATATGTCAAACTCGTCTATATCACCAACTTATTCATCCAAGTTGACTGTATTGCAATCACCTAATTTCACATCCAATATCCCCCATACACATCCAAAATCATGTTTAAAACCTAATAAATCCAACTCCCAAATCCGTCATGTTGTGGCAGCAACACTTCACTATAAGGGCTATGATGGTTCCCTGTCGAAATGTAATCATTTGGACAAGGCCACCTTAGTTATCGATGAAGATCACACAAACATCAAAAGATTGTACATGAGTGCTTTAATCCTCACAAAGCAGTTACTTTAAGTAGGACATTATTGGCATGTTATGACAATTGTGTCTACATTGGCTAAATCCAATATATAGGGACATTGAAGACCCTTTGAGTATCAAGTTATCAATGTTATCCAATCAACATAGCAAAAATCAAAAGTAAAAAAAATCAAAAAATAAAAAATAAAAAAATCCAAAAATTGAAAAAAATCAAAATAGTAAAGATAAATCATTCGTCTAATGGTGAAAGCCATTTCTATGGCACCTTAGATAAGTACCATGATGAAAACCTGTTCGTGGGCATCATGTGTAAATTATTGTCGATGAACTTTGCACTTGGGGGCAAGTTGTCTCATTTATCTCATACTAGTATATCTTTTACCTTTCATCATAATCCATCATATTCATATTTCCTCGCTATCATTCGGACCCTTTGTCATCCCTCCTACTCAACTTGGATCTTAATAACAACATTGATCTTGATAAGGATTGAGGCATGATTTTTATACATACTTTGATAAACGCTTGACATAGCCAATCCTTTTGCAACATGTCCTCCAACCATCTTATTATATCCTATGCAATTTGCTAGATCCTTTTGTCCAACATCGTAAGCAAAATTTTCCAAGTAGAGGCATGTTATTCATTTGCGACATAGTCCTTGAAGGTTACATCCTACATCCTTCCATTCATTTTCCCTATCCATCTCCTATCACTAATCCCTTCACCCATCCATCTATCATCGATCCTCCTTTCTATTCATTATCTCTTAAATCATCCATTTAATCCAATAAGATCATTAGTCTAAATCGACCAACTTTCCCATCATTGTTTCTACACTTGGTGCTCCCTTGTCACTAGTTATCTAATGGAGACCACAATCCTATCCAAATGCAATCTAATCCTAATCCAAAACAATCCAATCTAAAGCAATCTCCAAATTTTGATCAAATATCCCCTGATTATCCTGATTTTTCATATTTTCTTGATTAACCCAATTATTAGGACCTGTGATCATAATTATATCCATGTATCCTGTTGGTGCCTACTGCTGGTTCAGGTTTCAAATATTCATCTGCAGACACTCTTCAAAAAATCCAAATTTTTTTTAAGTCTGTTGGCTTTCACTTCTTCATGCATATATCTTTGTATATGCATTGTTGTTTGTATGTACATTTGAATGTGCAAGTGCGAATGTGCAAGGCGGACCCGAAAAAAGAGTTCAGTCGGCTTCAAAATGGTAAAAAATGGTTATATGCATCTTTGTATGCATATCGGGTTTAAAAAATATGCATGTATGTCGCAGATTCCCAAGAATATTCTCCGTTTGTATGCATGGCGCTTGTATGTATATTTTGTTGTATATTTGATATACGAGTTACATACAAACGACGGACTCCAAAGATTTTCAAATCGGGCTAAAATGGTGGTCGGGTCCGCAGAATGTACAAATAGGATTGTATGTATATTCGACATACAAGGCAAATATACAATGGGTATATACAAGTGGCAGACTTCAAAAAGATTCAAATCAGGTTGAAAGCAGTGGTAGGGCCTGCAGACATGCAATGGTGAATGTATGTCAGACATACAAAGCGCACATACAAGGCAATGTGTAAAGAAGGTTAGATACAAAGTTTTTTCCTTATATGTCAAGTGGTTTGTATATGTGACATACATTTGCATATACAAGTGAAATATACAAGCGGACAGGTGCAAAGCGGACGCGGCCAGAAAGTTTGCGACATTTGTGAAACAGGTGAAGTCCGCAGGTTGTATATTGGGATTGTATGTTCCCAATGTGCAGGTGAACATACAACGAAAAGATACAATGGGGGAGATACAATTGGTGGGGTCCACTTCACATACAATGGCGATTGTATATCATGTGCAAGTCGCATTGTATATGCGACATACAAGGCAGAATGTACATCGCAAATATACAAAGGCCGATGCACATACAAGCAGCAAGTAAAGGCAAGATACAAAGCATGGGGCCCACCAATTGCATGTATATGCAATTGTATGTTTGCACATACAATCGAACATACAAAGAGATATACAAGAGGCACATACAACGCCCGAACCCAAATGCGATTTCAAATTGTTTTATAAATATTTGGAGTTTGCATTGTATGTATATTGCATTTGTATAGTGCGATATGCAAAAGGAGGAGATACAAGCCAGACTTGAATGCAAATTCAATTTATTTCATAAAGATTTGGGGTCCGTGCCTTGTATGTTTGCGATTGTATGTATATGCTTTTGTATATACAAGGATTTAAAGGCAAAGTGGGCGAAAATGGCAAAAGGCAAAAAAGGCAAAATAAGAGAGGGAAAAGTCAGCGATGGCAAAAAGACACCTACGTGGCACGCTTTAATTGGCTGGCAACTTTTCAAAGTGATTTGGGGCCATGGATCTCAGCGATAGGAAGGAAATCGACGGCCGTGTTTCAAATTTTTGAAGGAAGGATTTCCTTGTGCATTCACAGCTGCTTTCCAAGTGGGAAAGAATTGCAAAGCACGAAGCTGCAGGTAGGTTGGCATTAATGGCAAAAATTGCAGTGGTATGGTCGATGATGGACATGCCATCTACCATTTTAATGAAAAATTTTTCGAACCGCTGCACATTTTCTAATTCAACATGCTCCTTCCTTCTTCTGCAAGTTGCATTGAATGTTCTTGGTGCCATTCTTATGGTGCATTGTATCTGACAACATTTTGTGTTGACCATTGTACTTGAATGCTGAGTGCACATTCTTGCTATAAAAAGCAAACTGTGTTACTCATTTTAGGTTGTTGAAGACTTGGGCATTTTTTGGAGAAAAATAACGAAGATCAGAGCATTTCTTGGCTGTTCTGTCTCTATTGTGAGTTTATGAGTTGCATTTGAATGCACCTTGCACATATGTTCAGTTTCATGTTGTTTTATATATGAAAAATGCTTTATTGCATGTGTTTTAGCTATTTGTCTCCATTTGTTGTATGCATCCCTTCTTTTGAATCTGGTTGCTAAGGGTTTCTAAGATTCTAGGATATAGATTTGCTGTATCACATGCTTAATCTTTTGACTTCCATTCAAGGAGTGGATTAAACTGTATTAGGTTAAGTATGAAGAAGATTGTATGTCAGCCAGGATGTTTGTAAGTAGAGACAGTTAGATACTCAGTCTTGGGTGGTGTTTGTAAGGCAAGCACCAATCTGACCCCTTGAAACTTGAATGCCAGTTGTAAATCATTCTCTTGTATATGTCTAGTTGACTCCTTGCCCTGAGATAGGCACCGGTCTGCCCCTGTGTAGTAGTTATGATCCAAAACCCCCTGTCTTGCATCCAAATCTTTGAAACAAATCCTTTCATATTTCTGACTTGTTAGTTATAGTAGGAATAGGACCCTTGCATACTCTCATTCCCAACCAGTTAGATATGTCCAAGAAAGTTGCCAACCTTGTGATCTATCACACAAATTTTGGTCGATTCATGAGAGTATTCTGCCTGTTGTTGTAAAGCTAAATCTTTCTATTGGGTGAGTCAAAAGTCAAATCTTTAGCTATAGGGATACCTCCCCCTTGGTGCGGCAGAACCAGAAGTGAAGGGGAGGTAGCTCACGCAACCTCCTATATTTTTTGGCTGGATATGCTTGTGTATCGGAACTGGCAAACCCTCTGCCGATTCAAAGAGAAAGAACCAACAAAGTGGCGACTCTGCTGGGGAGTCGAAGTAAAAATACCTTGTTGCAGCAAATTTAAAGAAATTGTATGTGTGGCTCTACTGTTGGAGAACCCAGAAAAGAAAAGAAATGAATTTTCAGCTTCAGCCTGTTTGAAGCTCATTCCTCTGCTAAGGAGGTGGTGACTCTACACAAAAAGAAACTGATAAGAGAATACAAAGATGTGTTAAATTTTCATACAAATCAGTCAGAGAATGAATTTGCAGCTGCTGCAACATATCCAGGTACTTTTATAAGTTTTAAAGGATTCCCTATTTGGTGAAGTAGCATTGGTTAAAAGGGAAATATTGGTGATAAGCTTGCATGCTTTGTATTTGCTAAGAATGTATTTTGTGTTTCAAAAGAAGTATGCAATGTTGTTGAAAGACTCATTTAGAGGACTTTAGGAAATTTGAAACAACAGTTTGTATTTTAAAGGCCTAAGGTCATTGATTGAAAATCTGAGTTGAGAAGAGGGTTGCAAACACATAAAGATGTATTATTAGCCCATGTACCCTTGTGAGGTGTCAAATGCAACAATGTATAGTGATCAACCCCAACCATGTAATAAAAGGAGTTTCTGCATTGACAGATATAAGCCCATCAATTTCAATGGCATTTGTGGTTATCCAAATGCTTTTCCATCCAAGATTAGAAAGTATTTGCCTAAATTTAGTGGTGTAAAGGATGAATCAACTGAGAGACACTTGCAGTAGTTTATAAATGTAATAGATGACTTTGAGATTGACCATGAAGATGTAGTTATAAGATTATTTGTTCAATCTCTAGATGAAGATGCAAAGGACTGGTTCTCCTATCTTCCGGCATACTCTGTCAGCTCTTGGCAAGAATTTAAATATGCATTTCTAGAACAATATGGTGAGAGAATTTCTGAATATGCAGTTATCAATGATTTCATGTATATCCATATTGAAAAGGATGAGTTAATTCTAGCCTTTAACCTCAGATTTATGAAGGCATTGAAAAGAATTCCAGAATGCATGAGACCTAATGATGCTTTGTGCTTGGTGGTCTATCTGGGAGCATTTGATAAGAAAATGAGCTATAGATTGAGAGATAAGGAGCCCACCACATTGCATCAGGCACATCAGTTTGTAATAGACATTGAAAACAATTGGAGATATGGAATTCAAAAGGGTTATTTCTCTGAAAATTTTTGCTGCCCTGCGGTCCCCAATGTTGATGAAAGATAATTTATATGTTGAAGATGAATGTCAAAGCACTCACACCCCTGCTATTCCTGTTTATGCATCATTCCAAGTTAATGATGACTCTGCCATAAAAGAGGATGTCCTGATTTGCCCAGAAAATGAAGTTGAATGTAATAATTTTTCAAGTAATATTAATATGCTAGTCCTAAGCAAAGAGTGTTCATATTTGAATGATCCAGTTGTGCAAAGTTGTGATCATATGGATCAAGAGTCAATATCAGTTTCAGCAAGAAGCATTAGAGGGCTAGAAACTGATATGGATAGTTCAGCTTCAGATTGCATTGAAATAGCAGAAATCCTGTATGTGAGGCAATCAGATGATAAGAATGATATCCATGATCAGTTCATGGATCAGGTCTGTTCTTCTTATGACTCTAGATTTGGTAATGTTGAAAAAGAGTTGGATTGTCATGAAGAAGAAGCAGAGACCTTTGCAATGAGTATGAATCCCCTTTATGATGAGCCTGCAGATGCATTGAACATTGTGAGTCATGACCTTCATTGGTGCAGAATTAACCCTCTTTTTGAAGATGATGATGAATATGAGGAGACAACTGACCTAGGTGCTACATCAGTTTGTGAAGAGGGGGCATATGAATCAGAATCAGAGATCTTCAGCTCTTGTGAAGATAATATGGATATGCAAACTGTGGATAATGAATGTTCATCATCAGTTAGTTCAGACATGTGCAACTTTGGGTGTATGGATCAGGTTTTGTTTTCAAAATCAGTAAGTGATATAAATGATATTGAAAGTCTCATATATTCTGAGTGTTTTCAATTGCTAGATCAGCCGGATGGGTGCCTAGTAATGTGCAACAACCAGGTAGATAATGAGGAAGGCCACATGCAATATGATGATATACTATATAACATACATATGTTACTGAATGCTGAAAGATATTCTAGTATGTATAGTTATATGCCTAATTGTGAGATGCAGAGTGACAGAGGCAATAATGACAGAGGCAAGTTTTCAAAAATGGTGAAATATGTAATTGACAAGATCAGCATGTGGGCAAGTTATGTTGATGTTTTCAGTTGTGGTTGGGGTTGTTTAGATCAGAATCAGGCATTTGATAGAAGGAGATTATGGTTCTTCATCTTTGGCTGCCCAGGGCCGCCAAAATAATGTTTCAAAAATGTGGTTTGTGATGCAGGTTGGTGCAGTGTTTGACTCTATTGCCCAATGGATAAGGGACTGGTCTGCATCCCAGAGATCTGAAGTTCTTTCCATGCCTGCAAGAGGCATGCATCGCCAGACAGAGCCAATGTTGGTGCCTACTGCTGGTTCAGATTTCAAATATTCATCTGCAGGCACTCTTCAAAAAATCCAAAAAATTTCAAGTTTGTCGGCTTTCACTTCTTCATGCATATATCTTTGTATATGCATTGTTGTTTGTATGTACATTTGAATGTGCAAGTGCGAATGTACAAGGCGGACCCGAAAAAAGAGTTCAGTCAGCTTCAAAATGGTAAAAAATGGTTATATGCATCTTTGTATGCATATTGGGTTTAAAAAATATGCATGTATGTCACAGATTCCTGGGAATATTCCCCATTTGTATGCATGGCGCTTGTATGTATATTTTGTTGTATATTTGATATACAAT
Source organism: Cunninghamia lanceolata (assembly GCA_027924645.1). Taxonomy (NCBI): domain Eukaryota; kingdom Viridiplantae; phylum Streptophyta; class Pinopsida; order Cupressales; family Cupressaceae; genus Cunninghamia; species Cunninghamia lanceolata. The sequence continues at coordinate 3,124,623 of BSBN01000134.1, forward strand.
CGGTTACATACAAACGATGGATTCCAAAGATTTTCAAATCAGGCTAAAATGGTGGTCGGGTCCGCAGAATGTGCAAACAGGATTGTATGTATAGTCGGCATACAAGGCAAATATACAATGGGTATATACAAGTGGCGGACTTCAAAAAGATTCAAATCAGGTTGAAAGCAGTGGTCGGGCCCGCAGACATGCAATGGTGAATGTATGTCAGACATACAAAGCGCACATATAAGGCAATGTGCAAAGAAGGTTAGATACAAAGGTTTTTCCTTGTATGTCAAGTGGTTTGTATACGTGACATACATTTGCATATACAAGGGAAATATACAAGCGAACAGGTGCAAAGCAGATGCGGCCAGAAAGTTTGTGACATTTGTGAAACAGGTGAAGTCCGCGGGTTGTATATTGGGATTGTATGTTCCCAATGTGCAGGTGAACATACAACGAAAAGATACAAAGGGGGAGATACAATTGGTGGGGTCCACTTCACATACAATGGCGATTGTATATCATGTGCAAGTCGCATTGTATATGCGACATACAAGGCAGAATGTACATCGCAAATATACAAAGGCTGATGCATATACAAGCAGCAAGTAAAGGCAAGATACAAAGCATGGGGCCCACCAATTGCATGTATATGCAATTGTATGTTTGCACATACAATTGAACGTACAAAGAGATATACAAGAGGCACATACAACGCCCGGACCCGAATGTGATTTCAAATTGTTCTATAAATATTTGGAGTCCGCATTGTATGTATATTGCATTTGTATAGTGCGATATGCAAAAGGAGGAGATACAAGCCGGACCTGAATGCAAATTCAATTTATTTCATAAAGATTTGGGGTCTGCGCCTTGTATGTTTGCGATTGTATGTATATGCTTTTGCATATACAAGGATTTAAAGGCAAAGTGGGCGAAAATGGCAAAAGGCGAAAAAGGCAAAATAAGAGAGGGAAAAGTCAGCGATGGAAAAAAGACACCTACGTGGCATGTTTTAATTGGCTGGAGACTTTTCAAAGTGATTTGGGGCCGTGGATCTAAGCGATAGGAAGGAAATCAACGACCCTGTTTCAAATTTTTCAAGGAAGGATTTCCCTATGCATTCACAGCTGCATTCTAGGCAGGAAAGCATTGCAAAGAATGAAGCTGTAGGTAGGTTGGCATTAATGGTAGAAATTGCAGTGGTATGGTCAATGATGGACAGGCCATCTACCATTTTAATGAAAAAATCTTTGAACGGCTGCACATTTTCCAATTCCACCTGCTCCTTCCTTCTTCTTCTGCAAGCTGCATTGAATGTTCTTGGCGCCATTCTTATGGTGCATTGTATCTTGCAGCATTTTGTGTTGACCATTGTACTTGAATGCTGAGTGCACATTCTTGCTATAAAAAGAAAACTATGTTATTCATTTAGGTTGTTGAAGACTTGGGCATTTTTTGGAGAAAAATAATGAAGATTAGAGCATTTCTTGGCTGTTCTATCTCTATTGTGAGTTTATGAGTTGCATTTGAATGCACCTTGCACATATGTTCAGTTTCATGTTGTTTTATATATGAAAAATGCTTTATTGCATGTGTTTTAGCTGTTTGTCTTCATTTGTTGTATGCACCCCTTCTTTTGAATCTGGTTGCTAAGGGTTTCTAAGATTCTAGGATATAGATTTGCTGTATCACATGCTTAATCTTTTGACTTCCATTCAAGGAGTGGATTAAACTATTTTAGGTTAAGTATGAAGAAGATTGTATGTCAGCCAGGATGTTTGTAAGTAGAGACAGTTAGATACTCAGTCTTGGGTGGTGTTTGTAAGGCAAGCACCAATCTGACCCCTTGAAACTTGAATGCCAGTTGCAAATCATTCTCTTGTATACATCTAGTTGACTCCTTGCCCTGAGATAGGCACCGGTCTACCCCTATGTAGTAGTTATGATCCAAAACCCCCTGTCTTGCATCCAAATCTTTGAAACAAATCCTTTCATATTTTTGACCTGTTAGTTATAGGAGTAGGAATAGGACCCTTGCATACTCTCATTCCCAACCAGTTAGATATGTCCAAGAAAGTTGCCAACCTTGTGATCTATCACACAAATCTTGGTCGATTCATGAGAGTATTCTGCCTGTTGTTGTAAAGCTAAATCTTTCTATTGGGTGAGTCAAAAGTCAAATATTTAGCTATAGGGATACCCCCCTTGGTGCGACAGAAACCAGAAGTGAAGGGCAGGTAGCTCATGCAACCTCCTGTATTTGTTGGCCGGATCTGCCTGTGCATTGGAATTGGCAAACCCTCTGCCGATCCGAAGAGAAAGAACCAACATATCCCTAATCCTAATCATTTTCCCTAAGACCTAACCCATTTCCTAGTCTTAATAATCCATGTCCCCTCATGCACATGATTTATTATTTTTAATTAATGAAATCCCAATTTCTCTCTCATAAATGAAATAAAAGAAATATACACTCTTTTATTTTTCACCCTAACTACTTCATAAATATCTCCCAAAACTACCAAAAATTAATAAATAATCCCTTTTATCCTCCACCCTTGATCTTGCAACCAACTCAACCAACTCAATCTAAACTGTTCATTGTTCATTGAATCCTCATAGTTGATTTTCTTCTTCGAAGGTCTATAAATTGACCTATTCATAGTTCATTTCTATCAATGATCATTCAAGCAAACATCATGCTGACGAGTCGAGCAACCACATCCATATCGTTTTGAGAAAATTTGCCATTTCGGTGCAACTTGAATCGAATCATGGGTAACTTCATTTTGTTTATGCATTTGTGTTTCTATTTCTATGCTTGGTCGGTCATATTGAATGTGGATTTAAGGTTTTGTATTGTGTTTAAATCTTTTCGTTTGATCTACATTTGGTGTGTACATTTTGGTTTTATTGGCAATTTAAAATGTACACACAAATGCAGATCAAATGAAAAGATTTAAACATAATGCAAACGCTTAAATCCACATTGAGTATGACCTCCGATAAAGCATAGAAACTGAAACACAAATGCATAAACATATTTAAGTTACCCATGATTCGATTCCTATTGCACCGAAATGGCAGTTTGGTCAAAATGATATGGATGTGGTTGCTTGACTCATCAGCATGACGTTGCTCGAATAATCATTGATGAAAATGAACTCTGAATAGGTCAATTTATAGACCACCAGGAAGGAGGATCGACAGTGAGGATTTGATGAGAGATAGATGGCCAAGATTAAGTTGGTTGCAAGATCAAAGGTGGAAAATAATTTGGATTATTAATTGATTTTTAATATTTGTGGGAGATGGTTATGAATTAGTTAGGGTGAAAAGAAAAGAATTTTATATTTCTTTTATTCATTTTTTGAGAGAGAAAGTGGGATTTAATTAATGAAAATTAATTAAATCATGTGTGGGAAAAGGGATCTAGGATTTAGGAAAATGATTTATGGCTTAGGGATAAATGACTAGGACTAGGGATAAATGGGGATAATGATAGGCTCAGGTCTCGATAATTGATATAATTGGATAACAGATAAAATCAAGACAATTAGGGGATAACTGATCAAAATTTAGGGGATAAATGGTCGATTTGGGGAATCAAGACTTGATTGTGAATGAATTAGGTCTTGGGATAAAATCAGGATCATAAAAGGATAATTGACCAAGATTAGGGCACTTAGGATGGTTTAAGGAAATCAGGGACAATTGATAAAATTTAGAGGATAAATGGTCGATTTGGAGATAAAATGATCAATTTAGGGAATCAGGACTTGTATTGGGATAAAGTGGTCAATTTTAGGTGTCTACATTTTGCCCCTCTTGAGATGATTGTTGCAAAGTAATGTCATTTCAAAGAAGAATAAATATAAATGGTGGAAAAAGGATGGGGCTTATAAAAATGTGGATGGGATGATGCCCCCCTCGAGAGGATAGGCGGGTATGAAGGATATGGGTAGGCTTGTGAAATGGAAGAAAATGCTAGGGGATATGATGAAAATGATGGAGAAAAGGATCATCATGCTGAGTTAGTATGAGCAACTCGATGTTTGATATAGCACCTGACATTATGCACCATGATATAAAGAGCAAGGTGATGATGTGTCAAATGCATAAAGGATTAAAGTCGCAAGCAAACATATGCCGATGGCACCATGCTATGAAAGACCATGATGATGTTGTGGCAGGTATGTTGCATGGACTGATGTAGATGCAAGACAAAACAATAACACAAACACAAGCAAAGCAAGCAAGGATGCACATAAATGATTCAAAGACAAAGACAAACATGATATTGCCTCTAGTCAAGCTAAAAATTGATGATGGATTGATGATGATAGTGTTGTTGGTGTGGGAATGATATATCCCGATGAACATGAGGATTGGGAACAATATATCCTGATGATGATGATTGATTGATTTGGAGTAAGTTGATAGAGATTTGCAACAAGGCTGGGAACAAGACCGATGGATTTTTTTGGATGGTAGATAAATTGCTTGGCAAAATTTGTATGGGTTAGGATGACTTATGATGGATGAACTGCTTTAGCATAACAATTGAGATTATTACATTGGAGTGCATGGGATGAGGCTTTGTTTGGATGGCTTTGGATAATTGCACTGGATTGCAGTGGATTAGGATTAGATTGCATATGGATAGGATCGTGGTCTCCATATGATAACTAGTGACAAGGGAGCACCAAGTGTAGAAACAAGGATGTGAAAGTTGATTGATCTAGGTTGATAAGCTTATGGGATTGGATGATGATTTAAAAGATACTGAATGGAACAGAATATCATTGATGTATGGATGAAGTAAGGGATTAGTGAATGGAAAGATGTAGGATGGAACCTCCAAGGACTATGTCGCAAAGGAATAACATGCCCCTACTTTGGAAATGTTGTTCAAGATGCTGGACTAAAGGGATATAAGGAACAAGATGATTGAAGATATGTTGCAAAAGGATTGGCTATATCAAGCATTTATCAAAAGCATTTATGAACATCATGCCTCAGTCCTTATCAAGATTAAAGCTATTATCAAGATCTAAGTTAATTCACAGTTTTTTGTTCAACTGTAGAGAGAAAACAATAATTCACCTATTCTTCTATAGCTCTTTTCCTTGTCAATAATCCTTTTTCTTTGTTTCCAATTATTTGATCTTCAGAGTGATTGATTCTTACATACCTGGGGGTCTTAGTAGCAATTTTCAGAGCCTTTTCTTCTTCATCTTGACTATCTTCTTGTTCAACTTTTTCTTCATAAGTTATAGCAGCAGGGCTCATCTGATTCATAGCCACTTTGATATGATTTTCTTCCTTTACCTTCATCCACATTCACATTTGCACTCTCAACAATCTTTTTCAACCTTTTGTTGTAGCACCGGTAGGCCTTACTCTTGGTAGAGTATCCAAGGAAGATTCCTTCATCACATCTTGCATCAAATTTCCTTAGGTCTTCATCTCTTCTGATATAGCATTTTCTTCCAAAGACTTTGAAGTATCTTACTCTTGGAATTCTTCCATACCACAATTCATAGGGAGTTTTAGTACCATTACCTTTCACTTGAACTCTGTTTTGAATGTAGACAACAATATGTATAGCTTATTTCCAAAAAACTTCTGGTAGGCCTCCTTCCTTCATCATTGTTCTAGTAGCCTCTTGAACTGTCATGTTCTTCCTTTCCACAACTCCATTTTTCTGAGGAGTTCTAGGTGCAGACAACTGTCTCTTTATTCCTTGCTCTTCACAGAAAATGATGAATTCATTTGATGTGAACTCACCTCCTCTATTAGACCTCAAGCATTTGATTTATAGTTCTATTTCATTTTCAACCATTGCCTTGAAGGATTTGAACTTCTCTAGGGCTTTAGATTTGTCTATTAGAAAAGTAACCCAAGTCATTCTAGAATAATCATCAATAAGCAACATGAAGTACCTGTCACCTTGTAGACTTCTTATCCTTGTAGGACCACATAGATCTGTATGAACTAGATCTAGCAAACCGATAGAAAATTGCTCTTTGCTATTGAAACTTGTTTTGTTTGCTTCCCCAACTGACATTCTTTGCAAATAGTATTGGTGGGTTTCACAACTTTTGGTAAATCTATCATAGTCTAACCTGAACTTATCTTTACCAGATTATCAAAATTTATATGACACAACCTTCTATGCCACAACCAACTCTCATATGCTTGGGCTAACAAATAGTAATCATTAGTTCCTCTTTATTGATAGATGTTACCTCTAGTTTTCTTACCGATAGCAATCATAGTTCCAGAGCTTTCCATGATCTTGCATCCATTGTCTTTGAATCTCAGATCATAACCTTTGTCACACATCTGACCAACACTCAAAAAATTGTGCTTCAAACCCTTCACATATAGGACATTGTCAGTATTATGCTTTCCATCAAATGAAATAGACCCTTTTCCACAAATCTTACCAGCTACATTGTCTCCAAACCTAACCAGTCCTCCATCATATTCTTCCAAACTTCCAAACTTACTTTTGTCACCAGTCATGTGATGTGAGCATCCACTATCAATAATCCATTCATCCTTATCTTTCTCAACCTGAACAGCCAAAGCACTTTCTTTCATTGGTTTTTCTTCCTTCACACAACTAGCAGGATTAGTAGACACAGGTTCTTCTTTAATAGCAATAAACAAGCATTCATTTGCACTAGTACTAGCATCATTAGATTCATCATCAGTCACACCTTCATCATCAAAATCTATAACATAGTAGCATTTCTTCTGAGCTCTAGGCCTGTTCTCAAATCTTTTTATATTCCTTTCAATTCTCTTAGGACATTTGGAAGCATAATGACCTACTTTACCACATGAAAAACATTTGAAAGGTAGTTTGCCTTTGAACTTACCGGAACCTCTTTGCAATCTGTCAACAAAGTTAGCTTCAATTTCATCAAAGTCATCATCAGGTTCCACCTTATATTTTTTAGCTCTAGAGATCTTTTCTGAAGTACTGGCTTTGAAAGTAGTTTCAACTTTTGGTAGAGCATCACCAAACTCTCTCATCTCAAAAGTTGTAAGCTTTCCAAGTAATTGATCTCTATCAATAGTTTCACTGTCATTACTTCTTCAATTGCAGCTACTTTGCGACTGTAGGAGTTTGGTAGTGATCTAAGAATTTTCATCACAACTTCCTTATCACCAATAGTACCTCCCATACCTTTTATTCCATTGACAAGTTCATCAACCCTTTGCATGAAGGTTGTAATGTTTTCATCTTCATTCATCTTTAAACTCTCATATTTTTCTTTCAGGCCCTGTAGCTTGGCTTCTTTTACAAAATCATCTCCTTCATATAGTTTCTTCAACTTTTCCCAAACCCCATTTGTAGATTCTAGATCCATGACTTTTATCAACTCAGTGTCAAACAAAGCACTTAACAAGGCATCTCTAGCTTTTGTATTCAACTCATTTTCTTTGATTTCATCTTCAGTTGTCAAACCATTTTCAGGTATGGTGTATTCTATTTCTACAACTTTCCACAATTTATAACCAAGACAAAGGAGATGATTTTTCATTCGTACCTTCCATAGAGCATAATTTGTCCCATCAAACTGCGGTGCTTCCTTTTTAATAGACATCCTGGATCTTCCTCAAGTTGTTAGGCTTTATTATGAGGAAATGGCTTTGATACCAATTGTTGAAATGCACAGGACAACTGAGAGGGGGGGTGAATCAGTTGTCACAAAAACTTCATATGAATATCAAACCATCAACTACTTAATTATTGATAATTAGATTTAATTATGAGAGCATGAAACCATAGACTTAATCACAATCATACATTCAACACAGTAGACACTAGATTTTTACGTGGAAAACCCTAAAACAGAAAAACCATGGTGGGTGTTAGCCCATAGAAATATATGAGTTATAACAATACCAAAAAATAGAGGCTCACTACCTACAGGGCTCACTGCCCAAATTGCTCATTGCAAAGAATGGCTCACTGCTAAGAATGACTCACTACCAAAATGATGAACTGATTAGGTAGCATCTACTCCATGCCCCGGTTCAGTTCCATTGAAGCACAATATAACTTATCTGCTCTGCTCTTTTACACCTTCACACTTATCTATTCATTTTTGCACATTCATGCACTTTTTCGCAATTCATTACAAGTCGTTATACAAGTCATCAACCTTGGAATGTACATCAAGGTCGGTAATACATTCATCAACTATTGGAACAATCTCCAAGGTCGGCATTACAAAAACATACATAGAAATAGGTCTGGACCTAATACAAAAATTTGCTAAGGGAAAGATGTAAAGATGTATGCTGATCACGCCACGCCTTAGCTAGGACTCAAACATAATTCTTCATGCCACGACACACTTCCACAATCTTCAAGGCATCTTTGCAATTAGTGAAATCAACCAAGTTGGCCAAGACTTGTGAGAACACTAGGTCTTCTAAGAACATTCATCATTCATGATCTAACTTTCTCTTTGCAGACCAATCCAAGGGTAGGTACACGATCAAGAGACATCCACAAGCACATTGAAATCATCAAGAAATAACCGCACAACTTCTAACCACTTTGTCAAGAATATTTTTCAAACTGGAGCACATAAATAACACAACCAACTACTGTCATAAGGAAAAGATCGCTTGTGTATGACCAAATCATTAACCATTGAAGTTGAAGGCACTTAACATCATCTTAGACTTAACTCTAGAATTGTAGACATAAATACTTCAATGCGGAGGAATGTGGAGCATAACACTTTCTCCTTGTCACCACCAAACATGCAGGGAAAATAGTTTTCACTCTGGTGAACATAACTCACTCAAATCTTCATATCGGAGGCTCAAACTTGGAATATAACATCTTCAGACAGACTTCTAAATAAATTCCAATCTGCAGACAAAGCTATTCATCCTATAGGAAATGCAGAGCAATCTTCTAGACTATTCTTCTGCATGCAATACACTGTTCCACTGCAACTCACTGTTTCTACTGGAGGAGCTAATTTTCTCAATATCCTTAACATCAAGATCACAAACAAGCAAAAAAATAAGAGCACAATTGACACCAATGACAACATAGATATGTTGACATCAATGACAACACTGATTAGGCACATACTTGCAACAATTTATGAATACTTCTCCATTTTTGTTCAATTTGTTCCGGAATACCCATTTAGTTCCTATTACATTTTAATCTGCTAGTCTTGGGACAATTTCCCAAGTCTAATTTTTCTCAATCTGCATCAATTCTTCTTCTATAGCTTTGATCCAATGTTCATCTTTGCATGCTTCAGTCACTATTTTGGGTTCTATTTTAGACAGTAACCACAAATTTACCTGTTCATCTACCATAGCAATTTTTCTTCTTGTTAATACACCTTTGTTCTTATCTCCAATGATTTGATCTTTAGAATGATTCTTCTGCACATACTTGGGAGTCTTAGGAACCCTTTCCAGAGCATCTTCTTCATCAACTTGCATATCCTTTTCCTTTTCTTCTTCTCTTTCTTCTTCTCTACAAGGGAGCTCATCAGATTCATATCCTTTTATTAGCACTAAGCTTTGATGTGGTTCTTCATTCATTTTGACATTTGCACTTTCAACTAACTTCTTTAGCATCTTGTTGTAGCACCTGTAAGCCTTACTCTTTGTAGAATATCCAAGGAAGATTCCTTCATCCAATCTTGTATCAAACTTTCTCAAGTTTTCTTCATCTCTCCTAATGTAGCACTTGCTTCCAAACACTCTAAAATATTTTACAGTAGGAGTTCTTGTTGATAACTGAGAGGGGGGGTGAATCGGTTATCTTAATTAATTTAACTTTCTGTTCTTCTTTTAGCAACTAGTATAGAATCAAAACACATAAGCTTAAATGAACATGAAAGCAGAAACAAACTTAGTACTCATGAAATAATATTTTTGATGTGGAAACCCTGTTAAGGGAGAAAACCACGGGGTGATTAACCCAAGAATGTATTCTCTATTAGAAGAATAGAAATACAAAATGGCACTTGCCAATTAGGGCTCACTGCCCGAGCACACTGCTCACAAGAGGCTCACTGCCTACAAGAGACTCACTGTCTACAAGTTATAAAGAGAGTAACAAGATACTTGAACTGATAAGAAGCATCCACATATGCTAGAGTTTAGTTCCGATTAGGCTCTGTATACTGATCTACTCCACTTCATTCTTCCTCTTCTTTTGTGCTGCTGTCCTTTCACATACCGGACCTGCCTTACTGCTTTCACACTATTCTTCTACTTTTGTTTACACACACCTTCATATCCAAATCTATCTAGTATATATATCCGCACAATAGATTTTATCCTCTTTCTAGTCAACATCCGGAATAGTCAATATTTTCCCAAACTCTAGTCTGTCGGCTGAATCCTTGCTTACCAAGTGATGCAGATCAAAGAGATACTTATAGAAGTCATCTAACAAGTTGGCCAATCATGAATGATACCTTAAGAATCTTGATTACCATCAACATCTCATCTGGAATAATGTCTGATGCTCTGCCGGTCAGTTCTTCTTCTGTCTGCTCTGCCAAGCAGGACCCCAATACTTGAATGCTTATATCTCTTCACTCTTTCATCACCAGAGGCTCAATTCCTAGAATCTATCAGTCAAGGTACTCCTCTTGACTTCCCCAAGTCCGCACTTTCCAAAGATACTTCCTCTGAGAGATCTAGACCTGACTGTTGGACCTTGCCACATGCTTTGTTCTTGCTTACCGGACCACAACACTCTTCAATCTGACTTCCGGTATAGGCACACCATGTCCTGCGGATGTGTGGGATGAACTTTGTTGCCATCAATGACAACAATCATAAAGCCATAATGTGTCTCTTTCCAACAATCTCCCGCTTTGGCATTGATGGCAACACTTAATGAAAAATGACTAAGTGTTATACTACACTCCCCCTTTGTTGATGCTCTATTCTAATGTACACTTTACCGGAGCTCCCCCTTAGCTGGATTCCACATTTTTCATTGCTCCTCACTCCCCCTTTGACATCAATGGAAAGGGGTAGGGTTCGCACACCAAAATTGCCCAAAAATTCATCTATACTTAGCCGCATAAGTATATAAACAGGTTATACTTACATATACTGTAGTATGTCTGCAAAAGTTGTCTTCAATTGGACAAGTTTTGTTGCCCAACTCTGCTTCATCCTGTCCAAAATTGAGATGTGACCACTCAACAGGAATGCAAAAGCTTCTGCCCTCTTCAGATCTGTCGGATCACTGGTCCGGGCTGTGGTCTGAGCATCTCTTAGAGCCTCATGCATGGCTTCTAACTTAGGGATAATTATCCCTCTAAGTCCACTCAACCTGTTTATTCTATTTTTCTTCTCCTTCTCAAGATTCTTTATTTTAACTGCAATAGTCTTACACTCTTAATTCATTATGGAGGAGGAGAGAGGATCAAAACTTTGAGATAAACTTAACAGTTTATCCTCTTGCTCTTTTACTTTCTTCTCAAAATCCTTGGTCACTTTTGGCCAAGATAAACAAAATTTATAGATATCTCCGCCATCTTTAAGAGCATTTTCTAAGTTCTTTATTCCAATATCCATAACTCTCCTATCATTTGATATTAACCCTTGTACCTCTGATAATTTTTCTACCAAAAACTCCTTCCGGACCTTTTCTTCTGCTAACTTTTCTAAAGAATCAAAATGCATATGAATAGAATTTACAAGAGACTTTAGATTACCAGATGTGGAGGCCAAAGAATCCTTTTGGAAGGATGGCATAATCTTCTCTAAAACACCGGATGTAGCTTCTATGAGCTCACAGTCTTCCATGTGAGACTTCAGAAGTTTTTCTTTTGCCTTTGCTTGGGTGAAGGATGCTAGCTTCATGGTTTGCACCAGAGAGAGGGAATCAAAATTGAACGGTCCTTGAAGTAGTTCTGGTTCATCAAAATCCATCATCTCTTTGGTTAAGAAATCTTTGACTACCTCTACTGTGTCTCTTACCGGAGATAGAGTTTTCTCCCCTTCTGCACTCTTACCACTATCATCTTTGGCCTTCTAAGTTGGAGTTTTCTTTCCTGCTGTAGCCTTACTATTGTTATCTTCTTTTTCTTTCTCCTCTACTTCTTGACTGATCTTCTCTTCTACTCTTTCTTTTTCTTTGGATCTGAAGTCTGCAGAGGAAACCGGGAGAGAGATGTTTGCTTGATCTTGGACCTCCTCTTCCAGAGCAGAGGAATCTAAGTCCTTACCTTTTTCTTCACCTGTCTCCTTTACCTCTTTTGCCACTGTCTTAGTAGATTCTTCTTCAACATCTGTAGTTGAGGGTTCATCTCCTAAGTCCTCTACAATGGGAATGTTGAATCTTTTGTAAGCATTCCGGAGAATCTCTTCTGTCTCTTTTCCTATTTTGTCAGTTTCGCCAAGCATAAGCTGATTCATTCTAGCTTTGCTCCGGAACTCATCCTTGCAATCTTTGAAGATCATATTCATTTACTTCGGAGTGATTGAAGGAAAGAGCTGAATGGCTATCTGTTCCTAGATCTCAAGAACCTTTGCCCTAGCATTATTCTTTCTTATCTCTAATTCCTTCTCTAGGCTTTTGGGAATGAGAGATATGATTTCAATAAAAGCCTTATTGTATATGTTCAAGTACTTAACTGTGGCTTCCTCCAAGATCTTTTTATCTACATCATTATATGCATCATAGAATTCTGTTATTGGTTGCAGGTTCCCATCCATAGTAATTGCTTTAACTACATCATCTAAGGACAGAGTGGGCCTTTCAATAAATTCTTCTGTTACTTCTTCAGTAAAGGGTTCACCAGATGTTTTCCTTTTCTTTTTCATTTTCTTTACTTCCTCATCTGATTCTGTCTCTTCATCATCCTTCTGACTGAAGTAAGACCTTGTGGCCTTTGTTTTAGTTCTTTTCTCTACTTTACCAGATGATTTTGCTTCCAGTTTAGATGCTTTTGAGCTTTTAGCAGTTGCAGGTGCAGAGCTCTTAGAAGATCTAGTCCGGGAGGGGCTTTTACCAGACCACTTTCCTTTTCTACTTCTTCCTTCTCTTTCTCTGCCCTTTCCATCTTCTCTCTGTTAGCATCAAGTGCTTCTTTTGATATGCCAAATCTTTTGGCAACATTCTCTACTTCTTTTCTCACTTTTCTCTTTATCTTCGGTTGTCTAAGTTCCACATGAATCTTTATACTCAACTCTTCAAAGGTTCCAAACCTTTCTGCCTTGGGATCCTTAGGTTGACTAAGCATGTGTTGAACATGTAGCTTGACTATTTTCTCATCCACTTCATACCCCATTGGCATGATCCAGACTACCCTTGGCTCCACTGCCTCCATTAGGCACTGATCAGTTTCTACCATAAAGCAGATTGTATCCTTATACTTCTCAACTAAGGATTGGGGAATTCTCTCTCTGGCTTACATCATGTTCTGAAAGTTCTTAAAGTACCCCCAGAGTGCTGTATTCTGTGCATTGGCATCACTAATTCCATGTAGATAGTCTCTGATTTGAATTGCTACTGGTCTGTCATTCTGCCATAGCCACCCATTAGATCTGGGTAGCTCATTCATGTAGTAGAAGAATAGACAGAGTATTAAGCCACCATATTTGAAGGAGTTCTTCTTGTCCTTTATCTTCTGTAGATTTTTCAAAAGTTGGTTTAGAAGGAGCTCACAAAGATCATAGTCTGCATTCTTCCTTAACATTTCATAAGTAGTATATACAGTAGTTCTGGATACTAAATTCTCCCTACTAGAGTGATATATCTTATATCCAATTATCATTGATGCAAACTTGATATCCGGATCTGTGATATCCTCAATTGTCATTGCTCTTTTATCAAACTTTGATCTGGTAGCCTCACTTACAATTTGGTTTTTGACAGATTTGAAAGTAGGCATTCCACCGGTTGAGTGTAATCTGGTTACTGCCCTAATGGCATCCTTAGTGATCTTAAATGGCCTGTTCAACCACATGAAGTTGTCATGCATTCTGCTCAAGATATACCAGACCCATTCATCTTCCAGAAAATAGGGGAAATGAATGCACTGTGCAAAATTTTTGTCCTGGATAGCTTTATACTGAGTTTTGAGTTCAAATAAGTCATCTATCAAATGCTTGTGATAGATATCAACCAGCTTAGATTCCCCAAATTCTTCAATATTCGCATGAATATATGCCCTAACATCTTGTACATGCAGAACTCCATGCGGAATGCTTGAAAAGGCACCTAGGGGATCAATTTCTAGGGATTTATATGGATGTCTCTTGAATTTAGGACGCGGCCTATCAGTGATCTTTACAACATTCAGTGTAGCCATCTTCAAAAAGATTTACAGAGAAATATTTGATAACGAAAAATACCTTTGGCGCTTCTAGGTTTCATGGAGTGAGCCGGATCGATTACTGAATCAACTTCTGCAGATGATCTTTGATGGGCTTGAGGAAATTTGTTGCAGAGCTTCTTTTCATTTCTTCTTGAATGCAGAATGAACAAATGTTTAACAAGAAAAACCCTTATATTACTCCGCAAACCCTAATACCAAGTTGCAATAAATGCTCAACTTAAGTCATTCTAGTTTGCCTTGTTTTCCTTATTCGGATGACTTGATGAACCGAAACAATCTTATTCTAAACATTTTGCGGATCTTCCATATCTTAACCATAGTTTATTTAGATGTTTCTCTGAGAACCCTTTAATCCGCAACTCTCCTTGTGCCAATCCCGGCACCAATTAACTAGCTGGGGGAAAAGTGTTTTTCCTTGTGTCTCCCCCTGAGCCAGAGCTCACTTTTTAATTTCTGGAAGGAATATCAGCACCAGATTCTGGTGCGGATCCAACCCCTACATTTTATGTACTTCTCTTCACCCAAATCTTGTTCATCTCACTTTGAACTTCATCCGCATTTACTTTTCCTTTTCCCTTGTCTTGATTCTGATTATGATGTACCAGACCTCTTTTGTCCTGATTCTTGCTTCTACAGAATTTGGCAATATGACCGGATCTATTGCAATTGTGGCAAACAACATTTCTTTGCATATTTGATTGATGTCCTCTTGATATGCATTGATTAGCCATATGACCCATTCTATTGCATGTAAAGCATCTACCATTGAATGAATTGTTCATTTGCATATTTCTGCATTCATGAGATTTGTGACCATACCTCTTGCAGTTAAAACATTGTCCGGAGAAGGATGTATTACTCTGATTCATTCTCTTTCTGCACTGATTAGCTTTGTGACCAAAGTTATTGTAGTCGTGGCAGTATCCATTGAAGGATGGATATCTTTGAGCATTAGGTTGCCTTACCGGAGGTCTTCTAGGCCTATTCCTTGGATTTACTGATCCACACTTCTTCTGACTGGATCCGGAGCTTTCACCTTTCTCATATCCCAAGCCACACTTGTCATCTACCCTCTTTTGGCTTTCAAGAAGAACTTCAAGTTGAGCAGAACTTATCTTGAATTTATCTTTGTATTCATTTGCTGTTTGAAGATCCCTTTTAAGAGAGACAATTTGATCCTCAAGTTTTTCTTCATTATCTTTAGCATCTTCAAGATCAGATTCAAAATGTCTGATTATTCTATCCATCTTGTGGCAGTCTTCTATTTTCTCTTTGAGAGATAGTCTTAGATCATCTTCTGTTTTTCTTTTCTTTTCAATTTCTTGAGTAAATTTTATAACTCCTGATTCCATTTCATGTCTTACCATAATGACCTCTTTTGATAACTTTTCACATAGCTTGGTTTTCTCCTTCAGATCTTCATTTGTATCATTGGCTTCACCTTGACTTGCCAATTGCTGAAGTAGATCCTTTCTCTTTTTCATAGAGATACTCAGTTTCCCTTTTAGTTCATTTATGAAATCATCAGCCTGTTTGAGTCTTTCCTTTAGTTCATTGACTTCAGAGTTGGATTGCTCAAGATCATCTAGGATAGTCTGAAGTTGTTCCCTCATACCATACATATCCATTTGAATTCCCATATCTTCCTCAAGCTATTAGGCTATATTAGGAGGAACTTGGCTCTGATACCAATTGTTGATAACTGAGAGGGGGGTGAATCAGTTATCTTAATTAATTTAACTTTCTGTTCTTCTTTTAGCAACTAGTACAGAATCAAAACACATAAGCTTAAATGAACATGAAAGCAGAAACAAACTCAGTACTCATGACACAATATTTTTGACGTGGAAACCCTGTTAAGGGAGAAAACCACGGGGTGATTAACCCAAGAATGTATTCTCTATTAGAAGAATAGAAATACAAAATGGTACTTGCCAATTAGGGCTCATTGCCCGAGCACACTGCTCACAAGAGGCTCACTGCCTACAAGAGACTCACTGTCTACAAGTTATAAAGAGAGTAACAAGATACTTGAACTGATGAGAAGCATCCACATATGCTGGAGTTCAGTTCCGGTTAGGCTCTGTATACTGATCTACTGCACTTCATTCTTCCTCTTCTTTTGTGCTACTATCCTTTCACATACCAGAACTGCGTTACTGCTTTCACACTGTTCTTCTGCTTTTGTTTACACACACCAACACAAAACACACACCTTCATATCCAAATCCATCTAGTATATATATCCGCACAATAGATTTTATCCTCTTTCTAGTCAGCATCCGGAATAGTCAATATTCTCCCAAACTCTAGTCTATCGGCTGAATCCTTGCTTACCAAGTGATGCGGATCAAAGAGATACTTATAGAAGTCATCTAACAAGTTGGCGAATCATGAATGATACCTTAAGAATCTTGATTACCATCAACATCTCATCCGGAATAATGTCTGATGCTCTACCGGTCAGTTCTTCCTCTGTTTGCTTTGCCAAGCAGAACCCCAATAGTTGAATGCTTATATCTCTTCACTCTTTCATCACCAGAGGCTCAATTCCTAGAATCTATCAGTCAAGGTACTCCTCTTGACTTCCC
Organism: Cunninghamia lanceolata; assembly: GCA_027924645.1. NCBI lineage: Eukaryota > Viridiplantae > Streptophyta > Pinopsida > Cupressales > Cupressaceae > Cunninghamia > Cunninghamia lanceolata. The sequence goes on from BSBN01000134.1 coordinate 3,141,574, forward strand.
CAAGTCTACACTTTCCAAAGATACTTCCTCTGAGAGATCCGGACTTGACTGTCGGACCTTGCCACATGCTCTGTTCTTGCTTACCGAACCACAACACTCTTCAATCTGACTTCCGGTACAGGCACACCATGTCTTGCAGATGTGTGGGATGAACTTTGTTGCCATCAATGACAACAATCATAAAGCCATAATGTGTCTCTTGCCAACAGTTCTTCCATACCATAGTTCATATGGAGTCTTTGAATTGTTGACCCTTGCTTGCACTCTATTTTGTATGTAGACTGCAGTGTGAATAGCTTCTCTCTAATAGATATCTAGTAGATTTGCTTCTTTCAACATTGTCCTTGCTGCTTCCTGAACTATCATATTCTTTCTTTCCACAACTCCATTCTGTTGAGGAGTCCTAGGGGTTGACAAATGCCTTTTTATTCCATGATCTTCACAAAAACAATTGAACTAATTGGAGGTGATCTCACAACCTCTATCAGACCTCAAGCACTTGATTTTCAAATCTATTTCATTTTCAACCAAAACTTTAAATGCTTTAAACTTATCTAGAGCTTCTGATTTTTCTTTGAGAAAGGTTACCCAAGTCATTCTAGAGTAATCATCAATTAACAACATGAAATATATGTCACCTTGAAAGCTTCCCATTCTTGTAGGTCCACATAGATCTGTATGTACCAACTCTAGGGGTCCTGTGGTGGAATACTCCTTGATTTTGAAATTCCTCCTTGTTTGCTTCCCAATCTGACATTCCTTGCAAATTGCATGGATAGGCTTTATAATTCTTGGAAGATCCCTCACAGCTTGAGTAGAGATAATCCTCACTACGCTATAAAAATTGATCTGACACATTCTTCTATGCCATAGCCAAATTTTATTAACTTGATTCATGAAACACATACCATTAGGACATTTGAGTTGATATACATTTCCTTTTGTTATTGTTTTTGTAGCAACTAGAGTTTCAGAGTTTTCTTTTCTGATTTCACAGCCACCATCCTGAAACACAAGGTTATATGCTCTGCTACACATTTGTCCTACACTTAGAAGATTATGCCAGATACCCTTGACATAAAGAACATTACTATATTGTGCTTTCCATCAAAACTAATTGAACCATTTCCACAGGTCTTGGCAGATGCATCATCTCCAAACTTAACAAAACCTCCATCAAACTTCTCAAGCATAACAAACTTATTCTTATCACTTTTCATATGATTTGAACACCTACTATCAATTAACCAATAGTTCTCCTCTTCTCTTGCATGAAAAGTAGTTACCAAAGCTCCTTTGATGTTGAGCCTTATTTCTGAAGCAATTTCTTTTATACATCTTTCAGGATTAGTAGAATTAGTTCCAACATTCAAAGCCATGAACAAGCATTCATCACTTTCATCATCTGGATAGTCAGACTCATCATCAGATATGTTGGCATCTTCTTTAACAGAATAACTCCTCTTGAATGATTTTCCTTTGTTATCCTTGTATTTGTCATTAGAGATTTTGACCGGACATATTGAAGCATAATGACCTATCTTTCCATAGTTAAAACATTTGAAGGGTAACTTACCTCTATATTTTCCAGAGCCCTTTTTCAATCTACTTACAAATTTTTCTTCTACTTCATCAAAATCATCTGGATATGACTTATCATTCTTTTATGTCTTGCTAGCCTTAAAACTAGTTTCTTTTCTTGAATCATCTTGATCAAATTCTCTTATCTCAAAAGTAGTTAAAGTACCAAACATTTGATCCCTAGAATAATTATCAAAATTTTGAGTTTCTTCAATAGCAGAAACTTTAGCACTATAAGATTTTGGAAGAGTTCTTAGTACCTTCTTTACCACTTCACTTTCCTCCAGCTTCCTACCTAGACCATTGATGGAATTGACAACCTCATCCACTCTCTGCATGTAGCTTGCAATATTTTCATCCTATGACATCCTTAGGGTTTCAAACTTGGCCTTCAAATTCTACATCTTTGCTTGCTTGACCTTGTCATCTCCTTCATAGATACTTTCTAGCTTCTTCTAGATCTCATGAGCAGTTTTGTAGCTCATTACCTTCACTAATTCAGAATCAGAAAAAATGTTTAGAAGAGCACTCCTTGCCTTGCCATTGTTCTCATATTCTTTAATCTCATCTTCATCCTTTGGACCATTAGTAGGTATAGTATATTTTTTCTCAACTAACTTCCATATGCCATATCCTAATGCGACAAGAAAGCTTTCCATCCTGGTCTTCCAAAAAGCATAATTTGTTCCATCAAACACTGGAATGTCCTCAATACCTTTCTTGTGTGCCATCCAGATCTACCCGAAGTGGTTAAGCTTCTTCAAGGGACCTTGCTTTGATACCAATTGTTAGATGCATAGGACAACTGAGAGGGGGGTGAATCAGTTGTACATTAAAACAATAAACCCTTAAGCTATTCCAATTTTCAAACTCATTATGTATCAGCAAAATGTAAACATATGAAGCGTCAATGTAAACACATCCAAACACATAAGAACACTAGATTTACCTAGAAAACCCAAGAAGGGAAAAACCACAGTGAGGATTAACTCACATATATGTGAATAGCAACACTGAATACAACTAGGCTCACTGCCAAGGGCTCACTACCTAGAAGAAAGGCTCACTGCCAGAAGGACTCATTGTCTAAAAGAGAGAAGAATAGAAGATGATTGTTACAGAGAGATTCACTATCTCAAAGAAATAGAAGAAATCCACCACTTTAAATTCTTTACATCTGCAACCTTTGGCTCACTGCCTCCAACAACTTCAAGCACACTGAAATGTAGACACCTTCTGCTCACTTCATTTGGGAGTCATAAGCATTTAATATTGCACTCAATTCATCACCCTTGATTCACATTCGCATCATCTTCTCTACTTGATCCACTTCAAGCTTCATCTTGCATTCATACCATCCATGAACTAAGACATTCTTAATTATGTCGACCTTAATGAAACATGTACACCTCAAACATGCAACACCAAATAGGTCGGCACCAAACAATTCCATAGTGGAAGAAGTGAAAGTGGACCATGCCAAGGGTTAACTAGGACTCAAATCTATATCACCATGATGCTAGGTCGGCCAAACCTGAACTAACACTACAAGCGGCCACATACACACCTCTCCATTCTAAAAACATCATGTGGACCATAGAGGCACTCCACACCATCCACACATCTTTCTAGAATGTTCAACATCATTAGAATCTTCTGCAATACTGCTGCAACCACTTGAAACAAAGAATGTCTTCATTTTGCACATTAGGATACACTATTACTAAACTCCAATACAAGAATTGTGTTTGTAGAGCAACCCAACACTAGAAACATTAAGGGAAAGTAGATACAAAAATATAATCATGTCAAATACACAAGATAAGAAACCTTAATCCAGAGAAATGCAGAGCAATCTCATTTCTCCTAGACAACCTTCTTCACAGGCAAATGCTGATGAAGGGGGTAAAACATAAAACACACAACATAAATTACACACAGAAAATAGGAATGTTCTTTTATTAATTTGGACAACACATTACATTACAGAAGCTCAAATATAATTAGAGGATGAATCCTCCATAGGCTGCAACACATTACAACTTCCTATCTCCAGACTCTGGAACCTTCTTCCTTTTGTAGCCCCAAATCTACTAGGGTTTCTATTTTCCCACCTTTTTCTTGACTCAATAGTTTTCCCCCTTATCTCTACTACTCCAAGGGTTCCCCAAAATGGTCATAAATAGCCCTTTTGGTGGCCTCCAGCCAAAATTTCAAAATTTGCAACTCCCTCCAAAAATAGGTCAACTTCTGGGAAGCATAACTTTTGATCCGGGTGTTCGATTGATGAACCGTTTGAAGCGCTGGAAAGCTTGAGAAGTGAAGTATGACATCAAAAATCCATATATAGATTTCTGTAAACTTTTCAGGGTGTTATGGGATGTTTAAGTACCTCAAATATGATTTTGCAAGTTATCCAGAAACCTCACAAAATTGAAACTTTAATATCTTGAAATCTAGACATGATCTTGAGTTGAAATTTACCAAGAATGCTTATTTGACTATTTGGAAGCTTTGGGGAAAGTTTTGGGCTCAATCACTTCTCTGATATAGACTTACTAAAAATAGTAAATTCTGGTATTCTTGGCCTTGCTGAAAATTTTGAAGGTTTTGAATCATTATTCAAGAAAATGGGTATCTAAAAACACAAATTTTGAAAAGAAATGAAAACAAAGTCATCAATTTTGAATCGACATTGTTTTTGGGTGATACAAGATTGCCCTTACATCTCTGGATGCTCCTGCATTAGACACCCAGGGTAATTCGAGAAGTGACCTTGTCACATCTCAGGTGTTTGAAGAAAACCCCAAACGGTCAACCTCTACCTTAGACAACCAGGTAGAATCTTCAACAGGCCTTCTTTTACACTTCACCATATATTCTTCATATTGCCTATTCTGAGTACTTCTTCCCACATAGCTATCCAAGATTACTTCTATCTCCTCCTTTGAAGTAGATGCCAGAATACTCCATTGTTCTTCTATTGGTCGATCCTTTGTTCCACCTTCATGATATTCTCTTAAATCAACAATGTTGAACACATGGGAAATATTGATCTCATTCAGCAACTCTACCTCATGCGTTTCCTGAATCATGCTTCTTCAGAATCTTGCATGGTCCAAATTTCTTCATTTTCAACTTTTTATATGTTCCAACTGGAAACCTTTCTTTTCTCAAGTGAACCATGACTTCATCTCCTACCTATAATTCCTTATATCTCCTCTTCTGATCTATCTTAGCCTTGTACTGAATATTCATCTTATTAATGTGCTTTCTCATCTCTTCATGCAAATTCTTCAGGTGTTCTACAAAGTCTTCGGCTTCAGCACTTGTCTTTTCTCCTCCTTTGTCCATCTTCCTTAACTCTGAAGCATTTCTTGGACTACTCCCATATACAATATGGAATGGTGATTTACCTATACTCCTATTGACAGAATTGTTATAAGCAAATTTTGCCCATGGTAAAAATAAATCCTATCCCTTGGGTTTATCTCTTACTAAGCATCGTAGCATGTTACCCAAACTCCTATTCACCACTTTTGTCTGTCCATCAGTCTGTGGATGGTGTGTAGAACTGAACTTGAAATCTATCTTCAACTTCTTCCACAATGTCCTCCAGAAATAACCAACAAACTTGGTATCTCGATCTAAAACTGTGCTTTTAGGTAGACCGTGTAGTTTTACCACCTCTCTAAAAAATAACTTTGCAATATGAACAACATCATTGGTTTTCTTACAAGGAATAAAATTTACCATCTTCGAGAATTTGTCCACCACCAAAAAAATGGAATCATGTCCTCTCTGTGTCCTTGGTAAACCAAGAACCAAATCCATACTAATATCTTCCCATTGCTTCTCTGGTATAGGTAGTGGCTGATATAGCCCTGTATTCTGACTTATTACTGTTATGTTATAAAATGTCCCCCTAGGATTTTTACCTCCTAAGTTTAGCTCCCGAGTCCCTTGTCTTTCATCATGCATGTTCATTTTAACTCCCGATGCAAAATCTCTGAGAACCCATGTCAAATGGGGCTAAGGGGACCTTATTGAGCTTGATCCTACCTTAAAAATGGGGCCTATGGCATGGGCGCTCATGCCCTAGTCCTGTCCTATTTGGTTGGGACCTAAATTTTGAATGTCAGTTATGTGACCGTTAAAAGGTTTTGTTGCCGACATTTTAAGTTTGAATTACAAAATTTGTTGCGGGAATGCATATATAAGCATGTTTAGGGTTTCATTTATAAACTAGAAGATGATTATGAACTTTTGGTGAACTTATGATTTTAGAGCATTCAAGGCATTCATTGTTGCAGAGTAGAATATTGTTATTGTGTTTGTTATGCAGATTTGGCTTCATCTTCTCATGTGTTGAAGGAGTTTCATCTACATGTGAGCTACAGATCCGAGGTGATATCTATTTGTGTTGAATCAATCATTTATCAATTTATTTTTGCCTCTCTCACAGGGATAGACACTCTTTACCGAACAACGGTGTTGGAAGGCTTGAATGCCATTTTAGGGCTTGACTGAGGCAAGCTCCTAAACACCACAACCCCCAACCCCCTTCTTTGTGATTGCAGGTGACAGGTGTTGTGTTCTATGGAAGTGGAGTTGCATGAGGCTATGATAGAGAGTATAGAATCTAGATCAGAGAAGAAAAGTATTGCAAGGGCTTGGGTACCCGCCCTAAGGTCCTCCGGATCTTCATAGCTGAAAACCTCTGGGACAATGATAATTAATAGCAGACAACTTCCAGAAATCCCTACAGAAGTTCCTACCCTGGGTTTGGGCGTCTGCTCTTTAGTCCCTCACTTTTCTGCATCTAAAATCTTGAAACCTGGTATGTATCTACTCTGAATATTACATCTCTGTGCGAGAATTTGTTAAGATTCATCTGTTTATTTACGATTTTACATAATTAGGGTTTTAAGCATAATTAGGCAATTAAATTCATACATTAATCAACAAATTCCAAATTTCCCTATCGTTACAAGTGACAACCCACCTGTAGGTGAATCCTCTTGCAAAATTTGTGATTCAACTTGGTTAAATGTCCTTGAATGTTAGTAGTGAAAGGATGATCTAGACATATCATTCAAATCAACCTTTTCCCCCTTTTTCCTACTAAATAGTTCCTTTTGCTATCTGACACACTTTGCAACTCTGCATAAATTTCCTCACATCTTGCTACAACTGTGGCCAATAATAATGCTCATTAACATTAGCAATGGTCTTATCTTGACCAAAATGTCTAGCTAATCCCCCACTATGCTTCTCCTTAATCAGGTTCTCTCTCATGGAACTCCTTGGAATGCACAACTGGCTTCCCCTAAACAACATACCATCTTTGATTATGAAATCCAACCATTTTGTCCTGTCCAAAGTAACAGGTTCCAAACAAGATTTCCAAGCCTTTGCAAAATCTAGATCTTTAGGATACAAACTTTTGAGCTCATTGAACCCAACAACCTCTATCTTCATTTCTGTCAACAAATTTTGCCTTCTACTGAAGGCATTTGCAACTCTGTTAGACTTCCCACTCCTATGCTTCAAAACAAAAGTATAACTCTGCAAAAACTCAACCCATTTTAAGCGCATTTGATTTATCTTTCCTTGACTATTAAGATACTGCAAAGCTTGATGATTACTATATAAAAAAACTCTTTCAACAACAAATAATGTCTCCATTTCTTCAAAGCCTGAACTATAGCATAAACATAATAATTTTTCTTAGCATCATTAATCTTCTCACTGAAATAGGCAATGGGCTTACCTTATTGACTCAAAAAACTCATATAACACTGCCACTAGCATCACAATCTACCTGAAATACCTTATTGAAATATGGAAGTGCCAAAATAGGTTGCTATGTGACTTTCTGCTTCAATGTATCAAAAATCTTGTTTTCTCCTGTAGTCCATTTAAACTCTTTTCTATCCCCTCATTGTCTCGGTTAGGGGTGTACAAATGCTACTAAAATTTGTGATAAATTTTCTATAAAAACTTGCCAAAGCATGAAAACATCATATCTTTGTAGCAGTCCTTGGCATTGGCCATTCAATGATAGCCCTCACCTTCTCTGGGTCCATCTTAAGACCTTTCTCTGAGTCAAAAAATCCCAGGTATACCAACTCCTTCTTTGCAAAACTACATTTATTTAGATTAATCAACAACTTCTCCTCTCTCAGCTTCTCTAAAACTCTTTGGATATGCATCAGATGCTCATCCCAAGTCTTACTGAAAATTAAAATGTCATCTAAATAAACAATAAGAAAACTTCCCCAAAACACTTTCAATACCCCGTTCATGAGCCACATGAATGTGCTCAGTGCATTGGTTAGCCCAAATGGCATGACTAACCACTCATACAAACCATCCTTTGTCTTGAAGGCTATCTTCCTTTCATCTCCTTCTTTGATCTGAATCTGGTGATATCCACTCTTTAGATCAATCTTCGTAAATTACTTGGCTCGACTCAAACAATCCATTATGTCATCCATTCTGGGCAATGGAAATATATACTTGATCTGAGACTTCTGCTGGTACATCTTCACATTTCTCCTGACTAATCTTAGGAATCAACACAAAGCAATGACGCTTGTGCTTCATACCCTCCAAAAATTTCCTACCATTTACCAAGTAAATTTTGGCAGTACTACATACCTTTTCTTCCACCTCCTTCAAGGGTTTCAACTTATGATGAACTCCACCCTTTGTCCGAGAATATGTATTTGCATGGCCATCATGGATAGCACACCTATCATATTGCCACGACCTTCCCAATAGAATATGACATGCATCCATCAGTATGATGTCACATAGCACCTCATCATGTTAGTCACCAATCTTGAACTTGACTAAACATTGCTCATTGACCAAAGATCTATGGTCTTTCTGCAACCATGCAATTCAATATGGATGTGGATGCTTTCTTCTTGTCAACTTCAACTTGTTAACTATCTCCTTTGAAACAAGATTGTCAATGCTTCCACTGTCAATAATAATATCACAACACTTCACATTTGCACCTTGTGCGGAATAAACTCTTCCTCTGATCTGGTTCTTTCTCCTCATTCAACAAGGTTCTTCTAACAACTAGGGTTTCTCCCCTTTCAACATATTCAGAATGCTTAGACTGTGCATCTTCATCTTCATGTGCAACTTGTGCATTACCTTCAGGTCTTCTGTTTGTCCTTCCTTGATGTTGTGGACACTTGTATGCTCGATGTCCTTCTTCTCCACATTGGAAACAGGTTCGTCTAAAACCTCCTCTTCTAAGTCCTTGCCCAGGTTGACCTCTTCCTCTTCCTCTTTGCTCACCATTATTTTGGTCACGAGGTTGGTAGGCATTATCTCCTCTCTGGTTTCGACTAGTGCCAGCTTCTTCAATTTTCTTTAGATCTTCATTTTGGCCTCCATAGGATCTTCCACCAGTCCTTTTGCCTTGACCTCTTCCCCTTTGCTTGCTTTTGAATCTTTTATTCAGCTTCTCTTCCACCTTAAGGGAAAACTGGTATGCATATTTTATGGTGATCATTCTAACTAGCCTCCTCCTCTTGAATACTTGGCCTTAACCCATTAATGTAATGAGCTACCTTATCCTTGTTTGGCCTTTGCATGGTCTGTCCTGATAGTAATGTTATAAAACTCTTCTGTATACTCCTTAACAGACTTGTTACCTTGCTTCAATCCTTGCAGCTTCTTCAACAACTCCAACTCATAGTCCACAGGAATAAACCACTTCTTTAGTTTGTCCACCATTTGATCCCATCTAGTAATATTTCCTTTTCCTCTTCTATTTCTCTCCAACTAGACCTCCTTCCACCAAATATTGGCATAGTGCTTCAACTTTGTTTTTGCAAACTTGACCCGATCTGGGTCCTCCACATCTTCATACTCAAAATATTCCTCCATGTCATTGATCCAATCAATAAGCTCTTCTAGGTTTAGATTCCAAGAATAGGTAGTGACTTCAATCCTAGGCCTCTTTCCAATCTTCGAAATGGCCCTCAACAACCTAACTTCTGCAGGATGTCCTGCAACTTCCTGTTCTTTCTCAGATAGCTCTTCTTCAACTTCATCTTCGCTTTCTTCTCTTGTTCTTGGTTCAAACCCTCTTTGCAGCTCCTCTTGCAATGCATCGATTTGCCTTTGTAAGGCTCTAAAAACCTCTTCTGTCAAAGCATTTCTCCCACCATGGTTTCTTCATGGAGACATTTTGATCTCTACAGCAAAGCCACAACCTTAGGTCCTAGTACAAACTGCCTCATGGTCAGCGATCTGTCTATACACTCAGGAACTCTTGCTCTGATACCACTTGATGAAGGAGGTAAATCATAAAACACACAAAAATAGAAATTGCACACAGAAAATAGGAATGTTCTTTTATAGATTTGGACAACACATTACATTATAGAAGCTAAATAACAATTAGAGGATGAATCCTCTGTAGGTTGCAACACATTACAGCTTCCTATCTCTAGACTCTGGAACCTTCTTTCTTCTATAGCCCCAAATCTACTAAGGTTTCTATTTTCCTTCCTTTTCTTGACTCTACAGTTTACCCCTTATCTCTACTACTCCATGAGTTCACAAAAATGATCATAAATAGCCCTTTTGGTGGCCTCAAGCCAAAATTTTGAAATTTGCAACTCCCTCCAAAAATAGGTCAACTTCCGGGAAGCATAACTTTTGATCCGGGTGTCTGATTGACGGACCGTTTGAAGTACCTGAAAGCTAGTGAAGTGAACTACTATACCAAAAATATGTATATGGATTTTTATAAACTTTTCAAGGTGTTATGGGATGTTTAAGTACATCATATATGATTTCACAACTTTTTCAAAAACCTCACAAAATTGAAACTTTAATATCTTGAAATCTAGACATGATCTTGAGCTAAAATTTACCAAGAATACTTATTTTACTATTATAAAGCTTTGGGGAAAATTTTGGGCTCAACCACTTCTCTGATATAGACTTACTAAAAATAGTAAATTCTAGTATTCTTAGCCCTGTTGGAAAATTTGAAGGTTTTGAATGATTATTTAAGCAAATGGGTATCCGAAAACACAAATTTTGAAAAGAAATGAAAATAAAGTCATCAATTTTGAATCATTATTGTTTTTGGGTGATGCAAGATTTTCCTTAGACCTCTGGATGCTCCCACATCACATACCTAGGGTAATTTGAGAAGTGACCTTGTCACATCTCAGGTGTTTGGAAAACCCCAAACGATCAACCTCTGCCTTAGACAACCAGGAAGAATCTTCAACATGTCTTCCTTTCGACTTCACTAGATATTCTTCATATTGCCTATTCTGAGTACTTTCCACATGGCTATCCAATATTTCTTCTATCTCCTCCTTTGAAGTAGATGTTAAAATACTTCACAGTTCTTTTGTTGGTCCATCCTCTGTTCCACCTTCACGATATTCTATTAAATTAGCAATGTTGAACACAAGGGAAATGTTGATCTCATTCGTCAACTCTATCTCATATGCATTTCCTGAATCATGCTTCTTCAGAATCCTGCATGGTCCAAATTTCTTCATTTTCAACTTATTATATGTTCAAACTGGAAACCTTTCTTTTCTCAAGTGAACCATGACTTCATCTCCTACGTGGAATTCCTTATATCTCCTTTTCTGATTTGCCTTAGCCTTGTACTAAATATTCATCTTATTAATGTGCTTTCTCACCTCTTCATGCAAATTCTTTAGGTGTTTTACAAAGTCTTCAAGTTTGACACTTGTCTTTTCTCCTTTGTCCATCTTCCTTAACTCTGAAGCATTCCTTGGACTACTCCCATATACAATATGGAATGGTGATTTACCTATACTCCTATTGAAAGAATTGTTATAAGCAAATTCTGCATGTGGTAAAATCAAATCCCATCCCTTGGGTTTATCTCCTACTAAGCATCATAGCAGGTTACCTAAACTCCTATTCACCACTTCTATCTGTGTGTTAGTTTGTGGATGGTGTGCAGAACCGAACTTCAAATTTGTCTTCAAGTTCTTCCACAATGTCCTTTAGAAATAACCAAAAAACTTGGTATCTCCATCTAAAACTATGATTTTAGATAGACCATGTAGTCTTACCACCTCTCTGAAAAATAACTCTACAATATGAACATCATTGGTTTTCTTACAAGGAATAAAATGTGCCATCTCTGAGAATCTCTCCAACACCACAAAAATGGAATCATGTCCTCTCTGTGTCCTTGGTAAACCAAGAACAAAATCCATACTAATATCATCCCATGGCTTCTCTGGTACAGGTAGTGGCTGAGATAGCCTCGTATTCTGACTTGTTCCTTTTACCATCTGACACACTTTGCAACTCTGCACAAATTTCCTCACATCTTGCTGCAACTGTGGCTAATAGTAATGCTCATTAACAATAGCAATGGTCTTATCTCGACCAAAGCGTCCAACTAATCCCCCACTATGCTTCTCCTTAATCAGGTTCTCTCTCATGGAACTCCTCGAAATACACAACTGGCTTCCCCTAAACAACATACCATCTTGTATTTTGAAATCCAACCATTTTGTCCTATCCAAAGTAATAGGTTCCAAATAAGGTTTCCAAGCCTCTATAAAATCTAGATCTTCAGGATACAAACTTTTGAGCTCATCAAACCCAACAATCTCTATCTTCATTTCTATCAACAAATTTTACCTTCTGCTTAAGGCATCTGCAACTCTTTTGGACTTTCCACTCATGTGCTTCAAAACAAAAGTATAACTCTGCAAAAATTCAACCCATTTTAAGTACCTTTGATTTAACTTTCCTTGACTATTAAGATACTACAAAGCCTGATGATCAGTATATAAAACAAACTCTTTCGTTAATAAATAATGTCTCCATTTCTTGAAAGCCTGAACTATAGCATAAAATTCCTGATCATAAACATAATACTTTTTCTTGGCATCATAAGCTTCTCACTGAAATAGACAATGTGTTTACCTTCTTGACTCAAAACAACTCCTATAGCACTACCACTAGCATCGTAATCTACTTGAAATACCTTATTGAAATCTGGAAGTGCCAAAACAGGTTGCTCTATGACTTTATGCTTTAATGTATAAAAGCTCTTGTTTACTCCTGTAGTCCATTTAAACTCTTTTCTATCTGCTCTCATTGTCTCAGTTAGGGGTGCACAAATGCTACTAAAATTTCTACTAACGTTTCTGTAAACACTTGCTAAACCATGAAAAGATCATACCTCAGTAGCACTCCTTGACGTTGGGCATTCAATGGTAGCCCTCACCTTCTCTGGGTCCATATTAAGACCTTCCTCTGAGTCAAAAAATATGAGATATACCAACTCCTTCTTTGCAAAACTACATTTCTTTAGATTAATCAACAAGTTCTCCTCCCCCAACTTCTCTAAAACTCTTTTGATATACATCAGATGCTCATCTGAAGTCTTACTAAAAGTTAAAATGTCATCTAAATAAACAATAACAAAACTTCCCAAACACTCTTTCAATACCTCATTCATGAGCCGCATGAATGTGCTCGGTGCATTGGTTATCCAAAATGGCATGACTAACCACTCATACAAACCTTCCTTTGTCTTGAGGGTTGTCTTCCATTCCTCTCCTTCTCTGATCTGAATCTGGTGATATCCACTCTTCAGGTCAATCTTTGTAATGTACTTGGCTCCACTCAAACAATCCATTATGTCATCAATTTTGGGCAATAGAAATCTGTACTTGATCATGATCTTGTTGATGGCTCAGGAATCTATACACATTCTCCACTCTCCATCTTTCTTTGGTGCTAGTACTGCAGGTACTGCACATGGACTTAGGCTCTCCCTTTTTAGTCCCTTCCTTAACAACTTGTGAACTTGTCTGTTTAGCTCTTCATTCTCTAGAGGAGTCATTCTATGGACTACCTTATTTGGCAAACTGGCACCTGGTATCAAATCCATTTGGCGACTTATCTTCCTCACTGGTGGTAAACCTTCTTGTACATTGTCAGAGACAATATCCTGAAATTCTTCCAACAGATCTGAGACTTCTATTGGTACATCTTCACATTTCTCCTGACTGATCTTAGGAATCAACGCAAAGTAATGACACTTGTGCTTCATACCCTCCAAAAATTTCCTTCCATCTACCAAGCAAATTTTGGCAGTACTACATACCTTTTCTTCCACCTCCTTCAAGGGTTTCAACTTATGACGAATTCCATCCTTTGTTAGAGAATAGGTATTTGCATGGCCATCATGGACATCACTATTGAAATTAGGGCAGACAAATGAGAGGGGGGGGGGGTGAATCAGTTGTCTCAAAACTTTAACATTTGCTGCAATTAATCTTCTTTACCACTTATTATCAAATTAATGATATAACCATGAAAACATAAATCAACAACACATGAGAAGAAACATAATCAACACACATAACACCATGATTTTTACGTGGAAACTTGGTTAAGAGAAAAACCACGACGGGGGTTAACCCACAAGAAATTATACTCTGTTAAAAGTATTATAAATGGGGAAGGCACATGCCTTTAGGGCGCACTGACCAGAGCTCACTGCTCAAAGAGGCTCACTACCTATAGAAATGATTACAAGAAGATTACAGAATGTTTGAACTAATGAATAGCATCTATCAATACAAAAGTTTAGTTCCGGTTAAGCACATAATACTGATCTTACACACTTCATCCTTAATCTGCCCTGTTTCACCTTTTGGCCATAATCTGAGCTTAGGTTTTCACCTTCATACTTCTTTTTGCCTTTTTTGCACTTACTCCATCACCACATCACAATCCCATCTCAAAATACTCGAATCCATCGGCTATATATATCCGCATCAAGAAATTCAATCAACTATAGTCAGCTTCAAGAAAATTTGGAACATTTATTAAGAACTTTGCTCTGTTAGCTGAATCCATGCACAAACAACAACGCGGACCAAAAAATTGTGTTCTCAAATCATCAATTATGTCGGCCAATACCACTGATTATCACAAATTGCTTAACCAACAACTTTTCTTCATCCGGACCAAGATCAAATACTAGGTCAGCCTGTTCTTTTTCTGACTGTACTGACTAATTGGAACCTGATACTCAGATGCTTATAACTTTTGAATCCTTCATCATCGGAGGCTAAATTTTTAGATTTAGATAGTCCTGACAATCCTTATCACTCCCTCAGATCGATAGCACACTATGATTTACTATCGGAGAGATCCAGACCAAGATACTGGACCCTGTCACATGCTCTGTTTCTGACTAGTCAGACTTAGACAAATCTTCACTCCGATTTCTGGTATGAACAAATTTTGTAATGCGGATGTATAAGATAGACTTAGTTGCCATCAATGACAACACCTGTCATGCGTAGCAGTGTCTCTTGCCAACAATCTCCCCCTTTGCCATTGATGACAACACTTAGTGAAAAATGACTAAGTGTCAGAACAACTCCCCCTTACTTTATGCTTTTCACTATTCTCTAGTGCTCCCCCTTTGCTAGATTCCTCATTTTTCACTGCTTTCCTCTCGCCCTTTGACATCAATGGCAAAGGCTCGACTTTTTGGATGTAACAATTCCATAATCTCACATTCCTCCACTATCGAGTGTATATGCAATACAACTTTATAGCCAGGAGTGAATATTGCCTTGTGGTCCAGTAGTTCCAATATCTATAATTGAGCATAAAACTTGACAAAATCAACATACCAAAATTCACCAAAAATTTTATGTACATGGGTATATATTCAAACAACCCTATGACTTATTTACATAAGTTTGAATACATCACCAAATACATTCTTCAACAGCACCAACTCATTGTCCCAACTCTTCTTCATGCTATTCAAAACTGAGATGTGACCACTGAGCAAGAATGCTTGAGACTCCGTTTTCTACAAGTCAGTAGGATCACTTGACTTAGCAGCAACTTGGGCTTCTGTCATGGTATTGAACATTGCTTCCAACTTAGGGGAAATCAGTCCTCGGAGCTCACACATCCTTGTCTCAATGTTGTCCTTTTCCTTCATCAATTTCTTTATTTCTTCAATCAAGTTGATTGTTTGACATTCTTGGCTCATCACTGATACTGTCAGAGGATTAAAAGATTGGGATATACTTGACAGTTTTTCCTTAGACTCCTTTATTTTTTATTCAATGTCCTCTATAGCTTTAGGACAAGATAAACAAAATTTATATACATTCTCTCCTTCTATAAGAGCATTTTGAATACTCTTTACATTGGTGTCTAGCACAATTCTATCTAATGCAATCATCCCTTGTAGAGCATCAAATCTTTTATCATTGAATTCATTTTTAACCTTGACCTCTGTAGATTTTTCAAGGGACTCAAAATGAGTACTTACAAAATTTATCAAAATCTTCAACTGATCGGAGGGGGATGCTGATGAGTCCTTCTGGTAAGTTGGCATGATTTTCTCCAAAATCCCTGATGCCAGACCAAGTAGCTCACTATCTTCTATGTGAGACTTCAAAATATCTTCTCTGGGCTTAGCTTGTGCGAGAGAGGCCCACTTTATCTTCTGAATTGGTGAAAGACTATCCAAATTGATTGGACTTTTCAACTCTTCTGCAACTAGTTTATCATTTTCCAAAATTTATTTTATTGCTTCTGTAGTGTCTCTTGCCCAAGATGTTGATGTATCTATTTGATCCTTATCGGTACTATCAACCGGATTGTCCTGCTTGGGCTCTTCATCAACCTTTGCAATCTCTTCTTCTTTTCCATTTTTGTCCTTGTCCTTTTCTACTTCTTGGTCCTTAGCTTCTTCCATTTCATGCTCTTTATTCTTCAATGAATCATTTTCAGTTTGAGCATCTGTTTCAACATTCATCTCTGTATCTTCTTTACCAGATTGATTCAGAGGAGTTTGAATACCTCATGCATCATTAGTTTTATTTGTCATCTTTTCATCTTCTTTGTTTATTGCTTCCTCTTCTGGAACAGAGGAGTCATCTATCTCAATTTGCTGCTCATTGATCTTCAATTCTTCAGCATCCGGAATTGAGGAATCAATCCCATCATCAATCTCTTCTTCAACAATGGGAAGATTATGCCTTTTCAATGCACTTAGAAGAATCTCTTGAGTATCTTTGACTATCTCATCGGTTTCACCAAGCATGAGTTAATTCATTCTTTTGTTACTCCTGAAGTCATCTTTCACTTCCTTGAATATCATGTTCATTTGTTCTGGAGTAATTTGAGGGCACAATTTTATCAGTATATGCTCCCTAAGCTCAATGTCTTTACTTTTTGCATTTTCTTTTCTTAACTCTAGAATATCTGCAAGACCTTTTGGAATTTTAGAAGTTATTTCAATTAAAGCCTTATTGTAGATATTTAGATATCTGACTGTTGCTTCCTCTAGAATCCTTTTATCAGCATCACTGTAATCATCATAAAATTCAGTCATTGGCCTTAAGTTCCCATCTACAGTGACTGATTTGATGATGTCATCCACAGAAAGAGTAGGCTTTTCAACATATGTTTCAGTCTTTTGCCTCTTGCTTTGCCTTTTGCTTCTGGAGGGCTTCTCCTTAGATACCTTGGTTGCTTTTGTACCTGTGGCCTTCAACTCTTTGACCTCAACATCAAAATCAGTTTCTTCTTCATCAATTTTCATGCTTTTATATGTCTGAGAGGCCTTAGTTTTCACCCTTTTCTCTTCTTTTCCAGATGATTTGCCTTTCAGTTTCTCAGGTTTGGTAGGTTTTGGGGGAACAGGGTCAGCATCAAAGCTCCTAGTAGTCCTTGATGTGGAGGAGGATTCTACCAGAGCACTTTCTTGTTTCTTATCCTGCTTCTCCTCATCTTTTTCTATCCTTTCTCTATTCTGCTTCACAACTTCCTTAGTTATGCCAATGCTTTTAGCATACATTTCAACTTACCTTTGAATCTTTCTCTTAGATTCAGGCTTCTGAAGCTTAACATACAGTTTCACACTAAGTTCACTATATGTCCACAATCTTTCAACTGTGGTGTCCTTTAATTTACTTAGTAGGTGTTGAGCATACATATCCAATACTTGCGCATCAACCTCATACCCCATGGGCATGATCCATACTGTTCTTGGTTCAACAGTTTCCATTAGACATTGATCTATATCCACCATAAAACAGACTATATCCTTGTATTTTGCAACCACAGATGTAGGAATTCTCTGCCTTGAATGCATCATGTTCTAAAAATTCTTGAAAAATCCCCAAAGAGCAGTCCTTTGGGCATTGGAGTCTCTAATACTGTTCAAGTGCTCCCTTATCTATATTGCAACAGGTTTATCATTGGTCCAACAAATGCTTTTCTTGTCGGGTAACTCATTCATGAAATAGAAGAACAAACACAAGACCAGTGTACCATATTTGAAGGTATTCTTTTTATCCTTCTTAACCTCATTCAAAATTTCCATCAGATGGTTCTGTAGCAACTCACACAAGTCATAATCAACATTCTCTCTCAACATCTGATAAGCTACATAGATAGCTGTACCAGATACATAATTTTCCCTGCTGGAATGATAGATCTTGTATCCAATCATCATTGAAGCAAATTTGACATCTGGATTAGTGATGTCATTTATTGTCATTGCCCTTTTGTTAAACCTTGAACTGGTAGCATCAGTTACTATTTGATTCTTTACTGCTTTCAACATTGGCAGTCCACCGGATGAGTTTAACCCTGTCATGGCCTTGATGGCATCCTTGGTGATCTTGAAAGGTTTCATTAGCCACATAAACTCATCATGCATACGGATTAAAACATACCAGACCCATTCATCTTCATCGAAGGATGCAAACCCTATAATCTGAATGAAATGTTTATTGTGCAGTGCCTTATACTTAGGTTTAAGACTGTGAATTTCATCCCTTAGATGATTCTTGAACAAATTTGCAAACCTTGAGTCCCCAAATTCATCTATGCTAGCATGAATATAGGCCCTAATATCTTCAACATGCAATACACCATACGAAACATTTGAAAATGCACCTAACAGGTTGACTTCTACTGATTTGTGTGGATGTTTCTTGAATTTGGGTCGGGGCCTTTTAGTAATATCAACAACCAACGGTGTAGCCATTGTAAAAGATCACAAGTTCAAAGCTTTGTAGAAAAATACCTTTTTCTTCCATAGAATTAGGGTTAGCTGATGAATTCACCAGTTGTACTTCAAATCCTTGAAATCTTAGCTCAGGTGCTCTTCTGCTTGCTCTCTTCGAATGCAAAGTGATCCAAATGATGAAAGGATGACCTTTTATGCTCTGAAAAACCTAATTCTCCATTGTAATAAATCTGTTGCCCTAACTTCATATGGTTACTCTGTTTCTTGATGTAATTTCTCATGAATCACTCCACAAATCACCATATCCACTTCTTTTCTTCCAGAAATCCTTTCAAATGATTTGCAATAACCCAAATTATCTTCTCTCATTGTGCCAGATTCAGGCACCCACTTACTGGCTAGGGGAATTTAATTTTCAATGCAGCTCCCCCTGAGCTAGAGCTCCCATTTTAGTTCTTTGAGGAATTCTTAGCACCGGATTCTAGTGCAGACCCATCACCATCATTTCTTACACTTTTCTTCACCCATGTCTTATTCATTTCATTCTGGATCTTATTTACATCAATTTTGCCCTTGCCTTTGTGTTGTCTCTGCTCATGCAGTTTTCTATTTGCCGAACCTCTTCTTTCATTATTCCTACTTCTTTAGAATCTTGCAATATGACCGGATGATTACAATTGAAGCACACAACATTTCTTTTCTCATTTGATTGATTTCCTCTCGATCTGCACTGATTAGCCATATGTCCAAATCTATTGCATGCAAAGCATTTGCCATTGAAAGAATTGCCATTTCCTCTATTGTTAGAGTTATTCATTATCATACTTCTGCATTCATTAGATCTATGACCATACCTCTTACACTTGAAGCATTGACCAGAGAAGGATGGACCACTTTGATTTACTATGCTTTCATACTGAGTAGCTCTATGACCAAATTTATTACAATTGAAACAATTTCCATTGAAAGATGGATACCTTTGAGCATTAGGCTATCTTACCAGAGGTCTTCTAGGTCTGTTTCTCCCATTCCTTGATTAAGAATTTCTTTGTCCGGATCTAGAGCTTTCACCTTTCTCATACCCAAGACCATGCTTATCATCTGCTTTGTTCTGACTATCAAGCAAAACCTCAAGTTTAGTTGAGCTTATCTTGAATTTCTCTTTATATTCATTTGCAACTTCTAGGTCATGTTTAAGAATGACAATTTGCCTTTCAAGTTCTTCCTCATTGTCCCTGCTTTCATGTAGATCAGACTCTAGATGGCCAATTATTCTATCCAATCTGCAGCATTCTTCAGTTCTTTCTTTCAGAGATTGATTCAATTTTTCTTTAGTCTTCTTCCTTTCTTCAATTTCCTTGGTTAGCCTCATCACCCCGGATTCCATCTCATGTTTTAGAACAACAATTTCTTTTGCTAACTTCTCACATTTCTTTATCTTCTCTTTCAGGGCCTCATCCATGTCATTGTATTCATTATGATTTCCTAGTTGAAGAAGTAGCTCCGTCCTCTTTCCATTAGATTTGCTCAATTTTTCTTTTAAGGTCTCAATGAAGTCTTCAGCATCTTTAAAGTTCTCTTGCAGTTCTTTGACTTCTGCTTTGGACAGATCAAGATGTTCTAAAGCAAGTTTAAGTTGTTCATGGATTCCATCAGAATACTTGAACGAACCCATTGAAAACACCTTCCCAGATCTTCCTCAAGATGTTAAACTTCTTCTAAGGAACCAGACTCTGATACCAATTGTTGAAATTAGGGCAGACAACTGAGAGGGGGGGTGAATTAGTTGTCTCAAAACTTTAACATTTACTGTAATTAATCTTCTTTACCACTTATTATCAGATTAATGATATAACCATGAAAACATAAATGAACAACACATGAGCATAAACATAATCAACACACATAACACCAGGATTTTTATGTGGAAACCCGGTTAAGGCAAAAACCACGGTGGGGGTTAACCCACAAGAAATTATACTCTGTTAAAAGTATTATAAATGGGGAAGGCACATGCCTTCAGGGTGCACTGCCCAGAGCTCACTGCTCCATGAGGCTCACTACCTACAAAAATGATTACAAGAAGATTACAGAATGTTTGAACTGATGAATAGCATCTATCAATGCAAAAGTTTAGTTCCGGTTAAGTACAGAATACTAATCTTACACACTTCATCCTTATTCTGCCCTATTTCACCTTTTGGCCATAATATGAGCTTAGGTCTTCACCTTCGTACTTCTTTCTACCTTTTTCACACTTACTCCATCACCACATCACAATCCCATCTCAAAACACTCGAATCCATCGGCTATATATATCCGCATCAAGAAATTCAATCAACTGTAGTTAGCTTCAAGAAAACTTAGAACATTTATTAAGAACTCTGCTCTGTCGGCTGAATCCATGCACAAACAACAACGTGGAACAAAAACTTGTGTTCTCAAATCATCAATTATGTCGGCGAATACCACTGAATATCACAAATTGCTTAACCAACAACTTTTCTTCATCTAGACCAAGATCAAATACTATGTCAGCCTGTTCTTCTTCTGACTGTACTGACTAACTGGAACCTGATACTCAGATGCTTATAACTTTTGAATCCTTCATCACCAGAGGCTAAATTTATGGATTTAGATAGTCCTGACAATCCTTATCACTCCCTCAGATCAGCAGCACACTGTGATTTACCACCGAAGAGATTCGGACCAAGATACTAGACCCTATCACATGCTCTATTTCTGACTACCCAGACTTAGACAAATCTTCACTCTGACTTCCGGTATGAACAAATTATGTAATACAGATATGTAAGATAGACTTAGTTGCCATCAATGACAACATCTGTCATGTGTAGCAATGCCTCTTGCCAACAATCACACCTATCATACTGCCATGACCTTCCCAATAGCATATGCCATTCATCCATCGGTATGATGTCACACAATACCTCATCATGGTAGTCATCAAACTTGAACTTGACTAAACACTATTCATTGACCAAAGCTCTATGCTCTTTCTGCAACCATGCAATCCGATATGGATGTGTATGCTTTCTTCTTGTCAACTTCAACTTGTTAACCATCTCCTTTGAAACAAGATTGTCAGTGCTTCCACTGTCAATAATAATATCACAACACTTAACTTCACATTTGCACCTTGTGTGGAATAAACTCTTCCTCTGATCTGGTTCTTTCTCCTCATTTAATAAGGTTCTTCTGACAATTAGGGTTTCTCCCCTTTCAACATCTTTAGAATGGTTAGACTGCGCATTTGTTGAAATACACAAGACAACTAAGAGGGAGGGGTGAATCAGTTGTAACTTGTTTAGTGGAAAATTGGGCTTGTTAATGTTTTAGTGTTTTAATGTTTGAATCTGCCTTTCCACTTTACATTCAAGGATCTAGGGTCGAGTCGCAATTCACTATCATACCCTAGATTTCTGTGAGATGTAGGGAGACTTGAATTAGGGAATTTAATCATCAATTTCTCTTCTCTTATGCTCAATTGACCATTAAAACCCTAATTATGCAAATACGACAATAAAATGACGAATAACAAAAAATGCTCTTGCAGACTGAAGTGAAATGGCAAATCACAGAATCCCTATTTTCAGGGTTCCAAGGCGGAACAGTCGGGGACACTAGAGCGGGTGCCCAAGTCCAGGGTACCAGTTTCTTTGCAGGATCTAGACGTCCTTTCGACATTGATCAGCCCTGTAACTTCTATTTTTGGGAACTTAACTGCAGAGGACACTAGAGCGAGCACCCAAGTCCTGGAAATGCTTCGGTGTCCTGCTTCTCTTCAGATCTTGAATCCTTGATGTCTGCTGATCCTTCCTGTAACTTCACTTTTCCAAATGTGACACCTGTAACATGCAATCATAAGACTTTGGGAGGGGGTTGAGGTGTTTAGAGGCTTGCCTCAGTCAAGTCCCAGAGGACACTTAAGTCTCTGAACACCATTGTCAGATAGAGAGTGCATGCCCTTGTGAGGCAGGGGCAAAAACCAAAGGAAATGATGATGAAAACACAATATAATGTCACCTTGTAGTGAAGCTCTCATGGGAGGAAGATGCTCTTCATTCCATGAGGAAATTGATGCTCAAATCTGCAAATACAAACACACAAACCACACAAGTCTGCTCTTGCAATGTAATGAAAGCCTTGAATCACCTTGAGAACACTTGAACATCACAATTACCATCTAGTTTACAAATGAATGCCTAAACATGCTTTTATATGTAACTACAAGCACTCCTACCAAGATTTTCGTAATTCAAACTTACCATGTCGGCAAAGGACCCAAATAACGGTCATAAATCGATACCCAAAAATTGGGGCTGCCTCAAAATAGGCAGGACTAGGGCATGGACACCAAAGTCCTCCCCCCCATTTTGGGTAGGGTACAACTTAAGGGGTCCTCCTAGGTCCCATTTTTTATGTTACCTAGGGCTCATTCCATTGGGATGCCAAATTATGAACTAAGATGTCCTAAATGCATGCAAAAGACCCAGGAGCTAAACCTTAAGAGGAAAAAGCCCCCAAGGGGACATTTTCCAACGTTACATTTAGCCCCCACTTTAATGTATGTATAAACGCGAGGCCAATACATGCATTAAAGTAAGGTCACAAACACAACAAACACATCAAGCATAGAGAAGACACACCAATCACATAGAAAACAGTAACAAGCATGCAAAACACAGAGAAGACAATTACAGTCATGCAGAACATGGAGAAGACAGTAAATGCATAGAAGACACATTAATGCATGGAAGACAGAAATGATATCTTTTATTTTCTTTTTCTCATATATATGAAATGCAAATGCAAGTACTGGAAAGTAAACAAACCTCCTATAATACAGGATGCACTCGTCGCGCAGGTCTTTGTATATATGGGGCAACACACATGCAAGACACGTAAAACCTCCCAAAATGCATACTGCATATGGGGCAACAGACACACCAAACAAAACAAACATGCCAAAGCACACACACTTGAAGACATGGAGAAAACATGATAGATAAGTGATGGTGTGTTCCCTATTTCTTAGCTCATCACCATCTTAGACACATTATAGGCACACACTGATGATTGGGCTTCGCCACAACAATCGCCAAAGACACGCTTAAGGGTTGAGTTAGTCACAGAATTGCTCCTTGCCTCCTTAGAGGACTTTTGAAAATGCAACCCCACCCGCGTCACGGAGACGCCTTACAGTGAAAATGAAGCATGACATACCACCCCACCCGCATTATGGAGACGCCTTACAGTGAAAAGGAGGTATGAGCTCAAAAGTATACAACCCCACCCGCATCACAAAGATGCCTTACGGTGAAAAGGAGGTATACACAATAGATTTCAAGATAGATTGATTGATTACAAACAAACTCGGGATGCAGGAAGTACTCATTGCACTAGTCTTCACCTGAGGACAAACACATTGCTAACATCTACAATAGACAGCTTACCTTATATGCCCCCACCTTAAGGTGGTTGATATCATGCATCGATATCAAGCACATTAAGGTAGGAAGAAAACCCACAAGGGAACATAGATTTTTGCAAAGCCCATGCCCCCCGGAGGTGACATGTCCTTCACAATCGCCAAATGTTCCCACAAACACATCCCTGCAAGAAACATGTTATTGTCTACATAATCATAATAAACAATGCATATGATTAACCACACAAAGAGCCAAGGTTATACTACGAATTTAGAGTTCGAGGATAACCGTGGGGCTATATCACGAAGCTCTCCGAATCGAGTACCACCTGTATACACCTAAAATTGGCTCGGCTCGAATTAAGTAAATATTTTAATATTTATCTTAATTCTTATTTTCTTCTGTCAATTAAATAAATATTCAAAATTTATTTGATTGTCTCATTATCCCATAATTAAATAAAGTCATTTTATTTAATTAAATTCCCTCAATTCTTCTAATGTCTCAAGTCCTAAAATCCACCTCATCAATCCACCTCATCTCTTCCACCTCACCATGTTGCACATATAATTAAATATTCTTAATATTTAATTAGCTAATATCCTCCATTTTCCAAAATAAATCTTTAAATCAATTAGCCTTCACAAATTGAATATTTTATTCAATGTTCCCCACTAGCCTTCACCCATTGAATATTTTATTCAAATGTTCCCCACTAGCTTTCACCCATTGAATATTTTATTCAATGTTCCCCACTAGCCTTCACCCATTGAATATTTCATTCAATGTTCCCCACTAGCCTTCACCCATTGAATATTTTAATTCAATGTTCCCCACTATCCTCCACTATTGAATTTTTAATTCAATTGTCATAATCCACTATTCTCAAATAAAGAATTTTTAATTCATCCACTATGAATAAAAGATTCACTTTTATTCCTAGCCATTGATCTCATCTTTTGATCCTCACCCTCCATTCTATTTTCAGAAAATCTATAAATAGAACCCTCTTTTAAGCCATTAGAGAGGCACTTCATTTGGCAAGATAACTATACTCAAATTTCTCTTCTTCTCTCATTCATTCTATTCCAAGTGTCCTCCATTATCATGTGTTGAAGCTCCCATTCAACACAACACACATCAAGAGCCATTCTTCCTTTGTCATCTTCAACAAGCAAGCAAGTAAGGAAAGCTTCTGAGGGCTTCACAATCAAGATCAAAGAAAGATAGGCAAACAATGGAAAAAGATAGGTAAATGAGATTGTAAGTATTCTTACTTGTGTTTGGTTTCAATCTTCTTTGCTTTCAACTTCTATTGGTGTTTGGGTTTTGTATATTTTCATTAGTTTGAACTAACCTATTTATCCCCCTCACATTTTGGCACCCACCATGGGGCACTTGCCCCTTTACTAATCAAGAAAGCTAGTGTTTTTAGTCGCAGGTCCGTGCAGGTGAAGAAAAGGTTTTTGGCAGCCGTTTTGTGCATACAACCTCCACAGTTGCGCATATGTCCTCCGCAGCTGCGCATATGACCATCTTGCGCATTTAATTTCCACAGTCGTGCATTCACACTCCGCAGTTGCGCATATGCCAGTGTCGCGCATTTGACATCCGTAGTTGCGCATCCAATCCTGACTATAGAAACCAAAACCAGTTTGCACATACGTTCTGTATTGTTGCGCATCCGTCGTATTTGCACATTTACCCTATATCGTTGCGCATATGTTCTGTCACACTGCGCATATACTGTTATTGTGCATATACCTTGTCATCTTGCGCATTTGCTTCCTATTCTTGCACTTCTGTACAATGACGCATACACTCCCTGTTTCTGCGCATTTAGGCTATAGTGTTGCGCATCTGTTTCCTACTTTTCTGTTGTATGGTTTCTAATTTTTGCATGTTGAACTAACGTCAGTTTTACAGGAGTAGTGGCGGGATTAGGTCATCTAGATATTTTGCTTATTTCATCTAGCCTAACTAGGGGTGAAGAAATCAAATGCATTTCATGATAAAAACTACACATAGTCCCTAACTAGGAAGGAAGTAATTGGACTAAATTGCTATCTTGCATTGTGGATTTATTTTCTAGTTTAATCACTGCTATCTTCTACAAATGGGAAATGAACAATGCTATGATTAATCACTTTCAAAGTTAACAAATGGGAAATGAATAATGCTATGATTAATCACTTTTCAAGTTAACAATCGTGTGGGTGCACAAGTAGATTAACTCATTTAGTTTTTCTATTTTTAACTAGGTTGGGTGAACCACTGTTCTCTGTGCTTGTGAATGACAATAGGCTTATGCTCTCCCCTTAACTGGGTGATCAAAGTGCCAGACTTGTCATTCTATTTGTCAAACCTTTAGGGGGGCTTGCCCTTGGATGCACACTTGTCCAAGTGGGAATGACCCTGAGTGGTAACAGGCTAAAGCCAAGCCCTACCAAGCCACTTAAAATAAATTGTGCTTGGGGTGAAAACCTCAAGCAACAAGTGCTGCTATGTTACATCAACAGCCAACCTCCCCATAAACCCTCATAGGCACAACCCTGTGAGGCTGGGAGACTCCATAATGGAGAGTAGTGCCGTCGCATGTGTAACCACTCGAACGGTTGCCCTATCTAAGAACCAATTGTATAGCAAGCCAAAAATCCCTATTTGCTGATGCAAAGGGCAGAGCCCTTGAAGCGGCCTCGATTCAAGTGACTCTTAGTAGAGGTAGCAAGGACAATCCTAAGGTTTGGTGTGAGTACGAGCCTAAGGAAACCCGGATTTGGTATGCGTGAGAAGTAAGTGCCGTGGAGGGGAGCCGGTGCTACCAGATCCTAGAGCTACACGCTTTGAGTGGCACAACTAGAGGATTCAACAAATATTGTCCCATCCAGCCTAGGGTGTACTTGTTTTTGAGTCAAAATAGTCCAAAAATACAAAAAAAATAACAAAAGATAAAAATCATGAAAAACTTCTGTGTTTGCTGTGTTTTTGCCATAATTGAACATCAACCTCAATAGAAACACCAAATCTTTCAAACCCAAAAATAGCAAAAATCTAGAAAATGATCCAAAAAATTTAGAGAAAACAAGCAAAATAGCCAGAATTGCACATCTGCACTGACTTTTTGCACATTTGAATCGACCTGTTGCACATCTGCTAATGTTGCATATCTGAACCCAAGTTTGGCGCATTTGAAACTTCACTAGTATTGCGCATGTGCATCAACCTGTTGCGCATTTACCTCCTGTTATTGCACATTTAAACCTGAAAGCAAAAAAAACTATACCTTCAAAAGAGCAAATTTCGTCAATAGTTTTCAAAAACTAGTTCAAAACCTGTTCTAGTATTCAAAACCTGGTTAAAGACCTTGCAAAAATCAACCATTTCTCCTTATCCGCACCATAGCTGCTTGTTCTTCCAAAATCTCGCTAAATCTTTTTCCAAAGTTTCCAACAAGGCTATAGTAAAATTTTTCTTGATCAAAATCAAATCTCAAACAAGACCTAGTGAGCCTCCAAGTATCAAGGGTTACTTATCCTTCTCTATCGGAAACTCCACTAGTGGATTGTGTAAAGGCTAGTCAAACGTCAAGTAAACGGATTCCTAACATCCTAGCTTTTGACTATTGCTTTTGTATACCCACCTTGTTTGACACCATCTAGATCTAAGAGGAACCTTGCTAAAACCTTGTTTCATCCTAGCACCATACTCAAAATCTTCCAATCTCACCTCATCCCATCTCTTTTCTACCTTGCATGGTCTTGACAAGATTACAAAAACAAAAACAGTTAGAAATGGCCGATAAAAGTATTTTTGGCGGTCACGAAGACGACGAAGAACCGTCCATGGAAGAGATCCTCAAAATGCAACATGACACAAAATTTAAATGCCTATTAGATGGGGTACTTGCCCAAGACTCTACAAAATTCTTCTTACACCTAGCAAGCCTAGGAGTAAAACTTCCCAAAGATTATGATGTAGAGGCTCTAAGGGAAACTGACGAAGAGAGAATCCCTGAAGGGAGTAGACAGGGTGAAGTACCCACGGATAAGAGCAAAGCAACAATTAACTCTTTGGATGCCTTAGGTCTGATGAACCAGAAAGTCGAAACTCTCCACCAACGATTGTCAGACATGGAAACAGGAACATCGAGTAAAAATTACACCTTAGAGGATATTTCACCAAATCCTTTTGATAGGTCCTTAATCATGATTCCCTTCCCCTCAAGATTTGAAATGCCTAATTTCAATAAATATCGAGGGAAGGGCGATCCAAGAGATCATATCAGGGAGTTCAATGCTGCTTGCCTAGAGGTCGCACATAACGACACTTACCTTATGCGACTATTTCCACAGAGTTTGTGAGGACAAGCCATGGATTGGTTCTCTAGACTGCCACCTGGTATCAAAACATTCAATGAGCTTGTCAACAAATTTGTCACCCACTTCTCATACAATATTGAGCACGACATCTCAATATTGGACCTCTGTAACACCAAACAGAAAGGGGGAGAGTCTTTCGCCACCTTCTTACAAAGATGGAGACAATTAGCAAGCAAGTGCCCTCACCAAATGCCAGAGAGACAAATGCTAGAAATGTTTGTTCACAACCTACAAATGGACCTAAGCTACCAAATTCAAATCCAATGTCCTACTTCATTTAGCAAGGTCATTGAGGTGGGCATCATCATAGAGAAAGCCCTACTTGCAAAAGGTCAAATAAAGCTCTATAAAGACTCTCCCAATACCAACACCAACAATGACAAACCTAGATTTTGGACAAAAAATAAGAATGTTGTGAACGACGGGGTAGTCGATGCCAAAAATGCGACACCTAAGCAACCAATTTTCAATCTATCAACACCCCAAAACAACTCCACACAAAACAAACCAACAAATACTCAATCTAGGTTCACCAACTTTTAGCCCAAAAGAACATTCACACCTTTGGATGAATCACTAGAAACGGCTCTACGGAAGGTGATTGCCAACAAACTCATAACACTTCCTTCAGCATGGGAGTACGAGCCCAAGGTCAAACCCTACTGGTGGAATGATAATGATTTCTGCGAATACCATCGAAACAGGGGGCACAAGACAAATGATTGTATTGCACTCAAGCATATAATCCAAGACTTAATAGATCAAAACACGATATCTATTAAAGAACACAACTCAAACATCGATCATCAGGCATTCAAGGATCCTCTTCCTAACTGCAAGCAAGGAGGTCCTTCAAACAGAAATAATCGTGGCTCTAACAATGCAAATTACATGAATATTGGATACGACTATGTTGTTAACCATATCTATGAAAGTGACTCACATATTAATGTGATCACTATCAACAAAGATCCAGACTGCAATGTTACTACCCATAGTAACAGAGTCACCCTTAGAGGAGCTCCCCCTCCTCTGTCTAGCCAATACAGTATCATGGATCAACTCCACAAAACACCTGCACACATCTCCATGTTAGAACTTTTACGTCTGTCTCCTTCTCATAGGTCCATACTTGACAAAGCCTTAGCAGAAGCCTCCATTCCCATGAACCTAGGTGAGGAGCAATTCCAAACTATGGTCGGTCACATCACCTCACCGCACTCCCTATCATTCACTGAAAACGATGATATGTTTATCAACCAACCCCATAACGCCTGCCTTCACATTGAAGCTTTCATACACAAGCACAAGATCAAAAGAGTCCTAATCGATGGAGGGGCTGGTTTGAATATCTGCACATTGAAGCTAATCCTTACATTGGGGTTTTTAGAGAAGGCTATAGATCTGAAAAGAAAAATCACCATAAAAGCCTATGATGAGGAAGAAAGGACATCTAAAGGAATCGTTATCCTACCAATCAGAGTGGGCCCCGTAGTGAAAGATGTGGCTTGTTAAGTCCTTGACATGGAATTAGCATACAACATTCTTCTGGGATGACCATGGATACACGCTTTGAAAGTAGTGCCTTCCACATACCATCAATGTATCAAATTCTCACATGAAGGGCAAGAGATCACCATCCCAGGTGACCCTAACCCCTATCAATATTGCAACTCCATTCAGCCCAAACCAGAAGTCATAATCCCTAACAACCGTGCTTCTGCATCCTCGTCATCTCGTGTTGACCCAGCTGCACTTGCTTCTTCTTCAGGGGCACCTCCACCTAAACTCCAACTCAAAGATAAAGGCTTGGGTGAGTACACAATGTCTCAGTCCCTCTACTTGGCACAACTACCCCTATCTCCTCGATCCTATGGAAGACCTATCTTAAAAACACCCACAGCAGAGAAGCCAACCAAAGGACCATTTATGGAATGGGGAAGCCTAGAAGATGAAAGTGATGAAAAAGATGTCCTACAGTGGCTATACAAAGATGAAGCTAGCTCCTCAACGCAACATGACCATCCCACTATACCAATAAAACAGTATGGGCAAGGCTACCAAATACTACAGAGAATGGGATATGAAGGACACGGTCCACTTGGATCAAGAAAGGATGGCATCACTGATCCCATCCAACCTCATACCTTAACAGCCTGAGACACTACAGGGCTAGGCTATACTGGAGCACCAAGAAACAACAGAACCAACAAGAATAAAGGCCAACAAACGGAAGCATCTACTAGCAATCTGGTTGAACAAATTCAGAGAATGCAGATGGGGAGCGAAACTGATTCTAATGAGTATGAATGGGATAGCCTCTCTAAGATGTCTTGTGACGAAAAGGATATTGACATTGTCCATGAGTACGACCTGAGCCATGCCAACGAGAGACAAGGTCCAAGGACTAGGCCATTAGAGTCTGACCCGCATAGCAACAATAGTGAAAATCGTGAGAAAGGAATGTTTCCACCCTTGATGGACCCACTAATAGAGAGTACCATCGTAGACTTTGTCCACCCCTTCAATAACTCTGTCCTAACCAGCAACACTACTAAACTAGATCAACCTAATGGTCTCTTACCATTAGTGCACCCTGAACTTATCGACTGGGACCTCGAAGGTACCACCCCTGAACTAGACACCTTCGAAAACGATGACGTGATCGTCGATTACCTTGAGCTTAGAGATCACACACCTGCAGGTGACCACAGAGCTAGCTATGCTATAGAACTCAATGTGCAGGCCTATTTTGGAGAGAGTGCCAAGCCTTTCAGTCACAAAAACATCAAAATAAAAGAACAATCTAACGGTGAAAACTGCTCCGCGGCAGTGTTAGATCCTCAAAATAGTAAAAAGAAAGACGCATCCAATGGTGAAAACCTCTCTGAGGCACCGAAATATGGAAGGCTTGACCCTCTCCCCAATCTTACACATCAAGAAAGATCGTTGATCTTGATAGAACCTGCAGAAGCAATCAATGTCAACACAGGTGATAATCCTAGAATGGTCCACATGGCAAAGGCTCTAACAGAACATGAAAAACCAACATTTATAGAGTTCTTCAAAAGAAAATAGATCAACTTTGCATGGACATATGCCGACATGCCAGGGCTTGATCCAAATCTCATCATGCATCACTTATCTTTAGCTCTAGGAGCTAAGCCTGTTAAACAAAAGCTCAGAAAGATGCATCCGCAGGTGGCTCTCATGGTAAAGGAAGAACTGAAGAAACTGCTAGATGTCGGGTTTATCAAGCCCATAGACTATCCCGAATGGGTTTCAAATATCATACCAGTGGCTAAACCAGATGGCAGGGTCAGGATATGTAGTGACTTCAGGGACCTAAACAAAGCTTGTCTGAAGGATGACTTCCCTTTGCCCAACATCGACATGATTGTAGATCTCACGGTAGGTCATACCATGCTGTCACTCATGGACGGTTTCTCAGGATATAACCAGATAAAGATTGCACCAGAAGACCAGCACAAAACTACATTTACATGTCCTTGGGGCACCTACTGTTGGTGCGTCATGCCATTCGGTCTAAAAAATGCTGGGGCAACATATCAGAGAGCCATGACAACGATCTTCCATGATATGATGCATACTATAATGGAAGACTACGTCGATGACATTCTAGCAAAGTCTCTCACAAGAGAAGGGCATCTAGCAGTACTAGAGAAGATCTTTAACAGACTAGAGCAGTTCAATGTGCGACTTAATCTAAAAAAGTGTGTGTTCAGGGTTACATCAGGAAAACTACTGGGCTACATAGTATCTGCAAACGGTATCGAAGTTGATCCCACTAAGGTGAAGGCCATAATGGAGATGCCACCTCCTAAAAATTTGACTCAATTGAGATCCCTACAGGGCAAACTAGAGTCTATTAGATGGTTCATCTCCCAACTGGCAGATAAGTGCCACCCATTCTCTCATCTGCTACACAAAAATGTATCCTTCAAATGGAACGAGTCATGCGAGTAGGCTTTTCAATAGCTAAAGGAATACCTAATGAAGCCACCAGTATTAATGCCACCAATTCAGGGTAGGCCTCTACTACTATACATCTCGGCTACGCCAATAGCCATAGGATCTCTCCTGGCACAACACAACTATGATGGAAAAGAACAGGCTATCTACTACATTAGTCGAACACTCGTCGGATACGAGTTGCAATACACACCAATAGAAAGAGCATGTCTAGCTGTTGTATTTGCCTCGCAAAAATGGAGGCATTACATGCTGTCACACTCTGTTAAACTGGTGGCAAAGATTGACCCACTGAAATACTTACTCAACAAGGTCACCTTAACAGGTAGATTATCAAAATGGGTCATGCTTCTCAGTGAGTTCGACATAGAATATGTGGATAGAAAAGTGATAAAAGGACAAGTGCTTGCAGATCAACTAGTAGAGGCACCTTTAACGGATGACAACCCCCTAAGCTTTGAATTTCTAGATGAGTCTATCTTCCACATCAACATAGCAAACTAGAAAATGTACTTTGATGGCTCCTACACTCAGCATGGATCGGGGGTAGGTATCTTGTTGATCACACCTAATGGCGACACTATTCCAAAGTCATACAAATTAATGTTCCCTTGCACTAACAATGTAGCAGAATACGAGGCTCTGGTCATCGGTATCAAGCTAGCAGTTGAGTGGAACATCAAGGAACTTCAAGTCTATGGTGACTCACAACTGGTCATCAACCAAGTAAATGACGACTACCAAACGAAGGATGAGAAACTAATTCCTTATCACCGAGGTCTTGATGGTACTCTCCTTAGGTGTCTAGATAGAGAGGAATATCAAACTGCTCTAAATGAAATACACGATGGAATATGCGGGGCTCACTCTAGTGGCTCTACCCTAGCCAAGAAACTCATGCGCACGGGGTACTATTGGCCAACAATGGAACAAGACTCATATCAGTTTGTCAAAAAATGCAAGTAGTGCCAAATACATGGGAACCTAATACATGCACCAGCTCAAGAATTGAGACCTTTAACGACACCTTGGCCCTTTTGCCAATGGGGACTTGACCTTGTGGGAAAGATCCATCCGCCCTCATCCAACAGCCATAAATTCATCATAACTACCACGGAGTATTTTACAAAGTGGATTGAAGCTGTTCCCCTCACCACCATCACAAGTAAGCAAATCTCTTCATTCATCCTGAATTACCTCATCTGCAGATACGGAATTCCTTCATCCATTATCACGGATAACGGAAGACCATTCAAAAACTAAGATGTCCAAGAACTCTGTGAATGATTCAAGATCCAACACCGCTTCTCTACACCATACTACCCCCAAGGCAACGGTCAAGCTAAAGCATCCAACAAGACCATCTTGAAAATCCTCAAGAAGACTATCAACGATGCTGGCCGTGATTGGCATATCCAACTCAATCCCACTTTGTGGGCCTACAGAACCAGTATATGCACTCCCACAGGTGCTACACCATACGCCCTTGTCTATGGCTCAGAAGCTATCCTCCCGATTGAGGTTGAACTACCATCTCTCAGGGTGTCGTTGAAAGGTCTCATATCAGATGAAGAATACAGAGTCTCTAGACTACAAGAGTTAGAACTGCTGGAAGAAAGAAGGCAACATGCCTTTAATCACCTGAAAGCATATCAACAAAGAATGTCCAGAAGCTACAATCATAAGGTAAAACCTCGAGTCTTCCAAGTTGGTGATCTCGTCCTCAGAGAGAACCCCAGAAATCAGCCAGATCGAGAAAAGAAAGGAAAGTTTGAACCCAACTGGTTAGGTCCTTATGTTGTCATCACAGCTTATGGATTAGGGACATATCAATTGGCCACATCTGAAGGTGAACTATTCGATAATCCTGTCAACAACATGCATCTTCACAAGTTTTATACCTGAAAACCTCGATGTAAGGGAGTCCCGAAAAAATTGAAAAAGAGATAAAAAACAGAACAAAAAAATCAAAAAAATAGAAAAATGACAAAAGGATAGGTACCATGATGAAAACTTGGCAAACAGGCGTCATGTGTACTGTTGGCTGCGTGTGCAAATAAAAGTAAGTGGTGAAAACCTGGTAAACAGGCGCTATCTGCGACAAACCACTCCCTCCATCTATGCCAACTTTATTGACTCTTGTCCCCATCACACCGAACCAGTCCTTTGAATCTTCCTGAACTACGTCGCCTCTGAGCTATCACGTAGGCAAGGCCATTGTCAATGCGCCCCCGAGGCTCTGCTTCCTTGTCCATCTCATATCTTGTCATCTATCCTCTAGTCCATCCATGGTCCAAGCCCCGAACTACGTCGCCTCTGAGCTATCATGTAGGCAAGGCCATTATCCATGTGCCCCTGAGGTTCCACTGTCTCGTTAGTCCCATATCTGGTCTTTCTATCCAAGTCCATACCACTTCTGCAGATCCACCATCACCTAGGTCTTAGGTCCATCAGGGTTCACCCCGAACTACGTTGCCTCTGTGTCATCACATAGGCAAGGCCATGTAGCAATGAGCCCCCGAGGCACTAGGTCAGTCCCTCCACATCTGTCGTCATCTCACCCATAATAAGTTGATCCTTATCTAAACTGGGGGCAACTCGTTGACCTAGTTGTGGATTTGGGTTCTTGAATGCCATCGTTCTGAAAGGAGATACCAATAAAGGATTGAGATACTTTCACTAGACACCTAGAACAAAGTTCTCGACACATAACATCAACCTATCCAAAACAAAAACAAAGCAGAGCATCATATCAAAACACTCAAAACAAATCTATCTCAATTATGGCAAAAAGACACATCTAATGCAAGAATGTTTTGTCAACAGGTTAACTTACAAGGTCTTGAATTTTTGTCAATTATGTCTTCCTATGCTACTCAAGGATGCCAACAGCTAGAGATGCTATGATGGGGACATAATTTTTCTTTGTCTGCTGCTTGTGGATCAAACTTTAGTAATGTGACGACTTTTGTCTAACAACATGATCGGCAAAAAGATCATCGAGGACTCTGAGGTCTAAACATGAAAAGGGGCAATCCTTGTCTGCTTAAATGCAAGACGTACTCAGGTCATCTAGATTCAACTTTGGCTAGATGCTTGTATCAACTTGCTATATCAAAATACGGGTAAGCGATACTCAGGACATCTCGGTCTAACTATACCTAGATGCTTGTATTCTCTTACCACAATTCAAAAAATGAAAAATACCAAAAAGTGCTCGATGATGAAAGTGAAAAACTTGCAAAGATGACAAAATCTGTATCCGCTTCCGTCTCATATCCAGCAACTCCATATCATAACGCAAACCCTGCAGTATATCCAAATACAAGTCAGTATTTCTCCATGTCTTCATCTATTTCAGTCGTCTATATCATCTCTGTGTTGATTGAGTACATCTGGACATATCAAACACATAGCATATAAGTTGCATATCACATCACATGAGATAGTCATTCTCATGATTACATCATTTGAGATCAATTTCCATATACATTGCACATCCATACATCATATCAAAAGAAAATCAAAAACATAGGTCACATACATATTGAACTGCATAACCATATCCATACACATTAGCATTTGCATAACTCAAAAGCATTCTAAACATCCATCTAGTATGCATAACATATACAAACACATCATAAAATCACATTGCATCCATAGCATATAAAATGTAAGAACACATACATGTAGACCATCAAATAAGTAGATCATCATATAAACATCCAACACATGTCCAGATGTACAAAATATCACAAACTCTGTCCAATCCCAGAGTCATGTCCTAAGTGTATACAAAAAAAATGGTGATACATGTCCCAGAATAAAAATGCATCTATTGGCTATCTCAGCCATCATAAAAAAGTTGCCACAATACGCGTCAAAAATAGGTGTCTGGCTTTGCCTAACTTTGCTGTCGAGGAACACTGCTCCTGGCACTAGCCTCTCCTCTATCCACCCCTGATGGTGGTGGGCCCCTCACTAAGCCCACAGACTAAGACCTACCTGCTCTCTGCACTGGCTTTGGAAGCTCGAGGCTCTCTGACTAGTTGGCACAGTACCATGATATAAGCCCCGATAATACTGAGTCTGTGCCTGAGATCTAGTAAGATCACTCTGTAACTGCGCTACTTGGGCCTATGACTACTGTACCTGTGCCACCAAG
The DNA here is from genome assembly GCA_027924645.1 of Cunninghamia lanceolata. NCBI lineage: Eukaryota > Viridiplantae > Streptophyta > Pinopsida > Cupressales > Cupressaceae > Cunninghamia > Cunninghamia lanceolata. The sequence continues at coordinate 3,178,222 of BSBN01000134.1, forward strand.
AAACTGGAGGTCCCATCGGTACCCATGGCCATCAAGGTTGCATCCCACTCTGCCCTCATAGCCTGCATACTAGCTAAGGTTGTATCTCTCTCCTGGCTCAACTTAGATATCCACTCCGCCGCTCTCAAATGAGCCCTCAGCTACCTAGTCTGGGTCTGTAAAGAAACCAAAACCTGCTGCTGCACATCAAGTTGTGGAGCCTGCTCAGCCTGTGCCACTTGCTGTGTTGGCACCTGTCCCTGTATCAGTTGTGCCACCTGTCGAGGTGGCGGCATCTATCTCTGTGCTATCTCTAGCTGCACTGGCACCTGGACCTGTGCTTGTCCCACTGCCTACTGCCCCACGAGCCCCTCTCCGACTCTCTTCCTCTGTCTCTGTCTCCCCTCATCTCCATCATCTCTCCTCCTCCCTCACTGTCCACCCCTCCCCCGGCCACCTCCACCCCCTCCGTCTGAGTCACCCTCATTAATATGAGGAGCTACCTCTCTAGGACCTGAGTAGCGAGGAAACGGATGTGCTGCAAACCACTCCTCATAGTCTGGCGTCATGCCGGCATCTACTATATCTCTCCGCATCAGCCAGGCTGCATAAGGAATCTACTAAAAATTGGCCAATGCCTCATCATAAGATGCCACAGGACCCCACCTATACCGCTCGGTGTATGTCCTGGCAAAGCATGCCTCACCTTGTGGTCTACCCTGTACATGGCCAAACTGTCTCTGCACTCAGCTGACAATCTATCGCTCCAAAATAAACCTAGTCTGGCCAATTAGCCACCTCATTTGGAAACAATAGGGGAACTCATCTACCTCGTCATCCCATACCTCGCAGTCAATGTATGGCCGCCAGACAACTGCATCCACTCCATCAAAGGCATGCCTCCAGTACTCAAGCCTCCCCAGCCTGTGTTGAGAAATCACACCTGCATAGCCGTAACTGTAGGGCTCACCCCTCTGCCTATGAAACACGCAGATCGGCCGTGTTATAGCATTGTGCTCCCACAACCAAAACTATAAGAGGGACCTGCCTGTGGCTAAACCAGAACCTCGGTGATACACTGCCTGATGCATGTCTCTGTATAGGTGTGCAAGCACGCACACACCCCATGCATACCGGGTCCCATCGATGATCATACTCTCCAGCATCTGTCCCCAGCCAATGGGGAAGTCGTGTGCTCTCCTATTGGGGCATACTACGCCACCGATCAGTCCAACCACTATACTTGGGAAGTAGTCATAACAGTCATGCATATCATGCCACGAGATCTCCTCCCCTGCCAACTCGGGATCATCAAAAACCTGCCTGCACTCCTCTAGCCCAGTGCCACGCTGTGACTTGTACTCAACCAACTCTCCCTGAATAGGAAGGTGTAGAATCTGATAAACATCCTCTAGAGTAATAGCCATCTCTCCCGTCGGAAAATGGAAGGTCCCATCCTCACTGTGGAATCGCTCCACGGTGGCAGTCACCATTGCCCGGTTCATGTGAACCTCAGGCATAAAGAGCATATGATACAAACCCATAGCACCTAGAGCCTCCCACTCCATCTCGGTCAGCATATACCACTGCAACAACGGCAACGGGAACAACTCTCACGATGTTAGAACATCTTGAATATCCTCCTACAACCAAGAAATGCATACCGTCAGTGAAATCCAAATCCATATCGAAAACATACTCCAAGCAATCAAGCTATCCTATCATTGGCTCAACATATCAAATTAATCAAAACAACATATCATCTCTCGACTAGATTCTCAGCAATCTCAGAGATCGCTAATCAATTGACGCATCGATCAAGATGCCAATTGGGTTAATTTTGTTAAGTCAACTGATTTGCCTAAAAGTGCAAATGTGCCAATCCTGGTGGCAAATGCGCCATTTCCCTATCATTGGCTCAAACATATCAAATTAATCAAAACAACATATCATCTCTCGACTAGATTCTCAGAAATCTTAGAGATCGCTAATCAATTGACGCATCGATCAAGATGCCAATTGGGTTAATTTTGTTAAGTCAACTAATTTGCCTAAAAGTGCAAATGCGCCAATCCTAGTGGCAAATGCGCCATTTCCCTATCATTGGCTCAATGTATCAAATTAATCAAAACAACAGATCATCTCTCGCCTAGATTCTCAGCAATCTCGGAGATCGCTAATCAATTGATGCATCGATCAAGATGCCAATTGGGTTAATTTTGGTTAAGTCAACTAATTTACCTATTATAGCAAATGTGCAACTTCCCAACATATGCGCCATTTCATAGAACACATGCGCAACATAAACATATGCGCAGATTCACAACACATATGCACAACTTCAGGACGAATGCACCACTTCAGCGCTCAAATGCGCAAAAATAACAAATGCGCACATTTAGTGAACAAATGCGCAAAATAAACATATGCGCTATTTGGCAGCGTAAATGCGCAATTTCGCAACATATGCGCCATTTCGGAGCACATATGCGCAAAAACAAGGTTCTTGTGCATTTGCCCTAGATGTTTTTCCTAGACATTAATAAGCATAAAAATTGACTTTCGACAAGTTTTGAAGAACTACATATCGGGGGTCCTGCCTCTGCTAGCCGATCGAACCGTCGAATCCGCTCAAACCGATGCTGCCCACCTCTTTGGCTGCCATGCTCTCCTAAGCTCTCTAGAGAACAAATCAACTATGGACAAGTGTACAAATGAATAGGTGGTGTGGACCCAACCCCTATATATAGCAAGTGACCCATATCTGATTGTATGACTCTCTAACTACTTCCCATGGTTGTTTCTCTGAACCATAGCCCATTTTTCTCCAGCCTAACCCGTCAACACCTTCCTCATCGTGAGATTGTCCGTCTCACGCCTTCCGCCTTCTCCCCGTCCAAATCTCCCGAGGGGGCATCCTATCATCATAACCTATACCAGGGGCAAGCTGGGGCATGTATCAGCATCAGACTATTCTTATTCTTTGAAACAACGTGATATAACACATTGCTTCAAAGAGGGGTAAAATGTATACACCTAAAATTGGCTCAGGTCGAATTAAGTAAATATTTTAATATTTATCTTACTTCTTATTTTCTTCTGTCAATTAAATAAATATTCAAAATTTATTTGATTGTCTCATTATCCCATAATTAAATAAAGTCATTTTATTTAATTAAATTCCCTCAATTCTTCTAATGTCTCAAGTCCTAAAATTCACCTCATCAATCCACCTCATCTTTTCCACCTCACCATGTTGCACATATAATTAAATATTCTTAATATTTAATTATCTAATATCCTCCATTTTCCAAAATAAATCTTTAAATCAATTAGCCTTCACAAATTGAATATTTTATTCAATGTTCCCCACTAACCTTCACCCATTGAATATTTTATTCAAATGTTCCCCACTAGCTTTCACCCATTGAATATTTTATTCAATGTTCCCCACTAGCCTTCACCCATTGAATATTTTAATTCAATGTTCCCCACTATCCTCCACTATTGAATTTTTAATTCAATTGTCATAATCCACTATTCTCAAATAAAGAATTTTTAATTCATCCACTATGAATAAAAGATTCACTTTTATTCCTAGCCATTGATCTCATTTTTTGATCCTCACCCTCCATTCTATTTTCAGAAAATCTATAAATAGAACCCTCTTCTAAGCCATTAGAGAGGCACTTCATTTGGCAAGATAACTATACTCAAATTTCTCTTCTTCTCTCATTCATTCTATTCCAAGTGTTCTCCATTATCATGTGTTGAAGCTCACATTCAACACAACACACATCAAGAGCCATTCTTCCTTTGTCATCTTTAACAAGCAAGCAAGCAAGGAAAGCTTCTGAGGGCTTCACAATCAAGATCAAAGAAAGATAGGTAAATGAGATTGTAAGTATTCTTACTTGTGTTTGGTTTCAATCTTCTTTGCTTTCAACTTCTATTGGTGTTTGGGTTTTGTATATTTTCATTAGTTTGAACTAACCTATTTATCCCCCTCACACCACCAAGGCCAGATTTAAAGAAAAACAAAGGTGTATAGAGTAGCAGTATTGTTAAAGTTTGTAAATGCAATAGAAACATCATCAAATTCACTACGCGGAAAGCACGAGTGCTTCCATTAGCCAAGCGTCGGATAAGATATACAACCCCATTATCATATTAGGAACTAAGTCCATTTTTTGATTGCTCTCGAAAGGGACACTAGGTCCGCATCAGTATAAATGTTTGTCGTCATCCGCCCGCTAGGTGGAAATACTAGAGGAAGGGAAACAATAATTAAGAGAGGAGAAACAAGTGTCTTAGGAACAATCATGTAGGAGGGTGTCCCTAGTGTCACCAACCACAATGCTATGTCTGTAAGACACAACACACAACAATGAAATTAGAGAGAGAGGCAATATAGAAGAATGATGATACAAATAGAAGAAGGTCACAACAGAAGCGATCTCCTAGTATCCTAGACCTTACAAGAGAATCAAGGGTCATCCCAGGAGGCCTAAACAACACATAACATATCATGGGGGAAGCACATCACGAGAGAGATAAAGGGTTAGAAATACTTACCTGGTAGGGTCTTCATGCTAAGTCTCATCATCAAGTAAATCATCATCATCCTCCCACTCCCTAATGTTAGGGGACGGTGGGATATAAGGTGTCATAACCCAATTCATGTCTTGCTTATCATGTTGTTTATTGTTAGGATCATGTTTGTTTGGTTTATTGTTAGGATCAATATTTTTTTTGAGATGTTGACGTTGTTCTATTTTACGACTTAGCTTTTGTAACCTAGGGCTTTGTTGTGTTATGGATTTTTTTGTCGAGGAGGAAATACCAAGGTCAAAGTTTATTTGTCTAGGTGGAAAGTTTTCTTGTTGAAGCTTACTAGCATACTTATTCTCTATCCTCTTAGTGATTTCCAAATGTGATGAAGGGGGTAAATCATAAAACACACAAAAACAAAAATTGCACACAGAAAATAGAAATTTATTTATTGATTTGGACAACTTATTACATTACAAAAGCTCAATTACAATCAGAGGAATCAATCCTCCACAGGCTGCAACACACTACAGTTACACATCACCAGGCTCTGAAATCTTTTGCCTTATGTAACCCCAAATCAGCTAGGGTTTCTATTTTCCCACCTATTCTTGACTCTACACTTTCCCCCTTAACTCTACTACTGCCCCGGGTTCCCAAAATTGGTTATTAATAGCCTTTTTGGCGGCCAACAACCTAATTTCGAAATTTGCATCTCCCTCAAAAAATAGGTCAACTTTCGGGAGCCATAACTTTTCATCTGGGTGTCCGATTGACAAACCATTTTCGGTCCCGTATGGGGCGGTTTAGTGCCTCAAACCTGAGTTTGAATAATTTTCAGGTATTTTTTAGGAAACAAAAACTTTAATATCTATCAGCTCGCAAATGATCTTTGTGTGATTCCTTTACCAAATGTCTTATTTTTCAGTTATGAAGCTTCCTGTAAATTTTCACTTCATTCTGTGCCCAAATGCAAATTTTCTAAAAATAGCAGGTTTCTATCTTTAGCAGTTTGGAAAAACTGAAAGTTCTACATCATTATTCAAGCGACTATGGAACCATAACCACAAATTTTGAAAAGAAATGGAAAGAACATCAACAATTTTGAAACACATCTTTTTTTTGGGTGATGCAAGATTGCCCTTACACCACTGGATGCTCCTGCATCAGACACCCAGGGTAATTTGAGAAGTGACCCTGTCACATCTCATGAGTTTGTGTGAGGAAAACCCAAATGGTCAACCTCTGCCTTAGACAACCAAGAAGAACCTTCAACAGGCCTTCCTTTCCATTTCATCAGATATTCTTCATATTGCTTATTTCGAGTACTTCTTCCCACACAGCTATCCAAGATCTCTTCTATCTCCTCGGTTGAAGTAGATGCCAGAATACTCCAATGTTCCTCTGTTGGTCCATCCTCTATTCCACCTTCATGATATTCTGATAAATTAGAAATGTTAAAAATAGGGGAAATGTTGATCCCACTCGGCAGCTCTACCTCATATGCATTTCCTGAATCATGTTTCTTCAAAATTCTGCATGGCACAAATTTCTTCATTTTCAGCTTATTGTATGTTCCAATTGGGAACCTTTCTTTTCTCAAGTCAACCATGACTTCATCTCCTTCCTAGAATTCCTTATATCTCCTCTTCTGATCTACCTCAGCCTTGTACTGAATATTCATCTTATTAATGTGCTTTTTCACTTCTTCATGCAAATTCTTCATGTGTTCTGCAAAGTCTTCAGCCTCGGCACTTGTCTTTTCTCCTTTGTCTAGATTCCTTAACTCTGAAGCATTTCTTGGACTATTCCCATATACAATCTGGAATTGTGATTTATCAGTAATCCTATTGACATAATTTTTGTAAGCAAATTCTACCTGTGGTAAAATCAAATCCCATCCCTTGGGCTTATCTCCTACTAAGCATCGTAGCAGGTTACCCAAACTCCTATTCACCACTTCTATCTATCCATCAGTCTGTGGATGGTGTGCAGAACAGAACTTCAAATCTATTTTCAACTTCTTCCACAACATCCTCTAAAAATAACCAACAAACTTGGTATCTCCATCTGAAACTATGCTCTTTGGTAGACCATGTAATCACACCACCTCCCTAAAAAATAACTCTGGAATATGAACTGCAACATTAGTCTTCTTGCAAGGAATAAAATGTGCCATCTTCAAGAATTTGTACACCACCACAAAAATGGAATCATGTCCTCTCTGTGTCCTTGGTAAACCAAGAATAAAATCCATACTAATATCATCCCATGACTTCTCTGGTACAGGTAGTGGCTGATATAGACCTGTATTCTGACTTTCTCCTTTCGCCATCTGACATACTCTGCAACTCTGCACAAATTTCCTCACATCCTGCTGCAACTGTAGCCAATAATAATTTTCACCAACAATAGCAATGGTCTTATCTCGACCAAAGTTTCCAGCGAATCCTCCACTATGCTTCTCCTTAATCAGGTTCTCTCTCATGGAACTCCTTGGAATGGACAACTGGCTTCCTTTAAACAACATGCCATCTTGGATTATTAAATCCAACCATTTTGTCCTGTCCAAAGTAACAGGTTCCAGACAAGCTTTCCAAGCCTCTGCAAAATCTGGATCTTCAGGATACAAACTTTTGAGCTCATCGAACCCAACAACCTCTATCTTCATTTCTATCAACAAGTTTTTCCTTCTGCTCAAGGCATCTGCAACTCTGTTGGACTTCCCACTCCTATGATTCAAAACAAAAGTATAGCTCTGCAAAAACTAAACCCATTTTAAGTGCCTCTGGTTCAACTTTCCTTGACTATTAAGATACTGCAAAGCCTGATGATCAGTATATAAAACAAACTCCTTTGGCAACAAATAATGTCTCCATTTCTTCAAAGCCTAAACTATTATGTAAAACTCCTGATCATAAACAAAATACTTTTTCTTGGCATCATTAATCTTCTCACTAAAATAGGTGATGGGCTTACCTTCTTGGCTCAAAACAGCTCCTATAGCACTACCACTAGCATCACAATCTACCTGAAATACCTTATTGAAATCTGGAAGTACCAAAATAGGTTGCTCTATAACTTTTTGCTTCAATGTATCAAATCTTTTATCTGCTCCTTTAGTCCATCTAAACTCTTTTCTATCCCCTCTCATTGTCTCAGTTAGGGGTACACAAATGCTACTAAAATTCTTGAAAAACTTTCTATAAAAACTTGCCAAACCATGAAAAGATCTTACCTCAGAAGCACTCCTTGGTGTAGGCCATTCAATGATAGCCCTTAATTTTTCTGGGTCCTTCTTAAGACCTTCCTCTGAGACAACAAATCATAGGTATACCAACTCCTTTACAAAACTACATTTCTTCAGATTAATTAGCAACTTCTCCTCCCTCATCTTCTCTAAAACTCTTCTAATATGCATTGTAAGGAAAGCACAGGTGCGGAAAACTGCTTCCCTAATGTTAATTCCTAGGGGACAGTATAGACCAGTCACTTTTTAAATTACAATAACACAGATGAATACACAAGAGAAACCAAAATAGACAATAGTTAGAACACAGACACACAGAATTACGTGGGAAAACCCTTACGGGTAAAAAACCCACCACCACAAGAAAACAATCTTTATTACAGTAAGATATACAATTACAATAAAGAACTCAGCTTCTTGCTCTGGTGTTTGATTCTCGACATCATACACAGTTCATCTCCCTGTACATTTACAGAACGAACCTTTATTCAAGTCTCATCATCATAATACCAACGACACCTATATACATATCATTCTTTTTCCAATCTGCCAGAACCAGAATCGTTACAGACTTCTGCTCTAACTGATAGAACAAATTCCTCATACGTCGCTGCCATCTAACCGTCGCAACGGTTCACATTTCAGTGAGGCGTTTAGTCCCACATGTACCAAGTCGCAAAGGACTTTGCAGTTTATAACCGCCAACAGGCGAAAGAGTATTGTCAGCAATTTTGTTGCCGACAATACCAAGCCTCCAAGTCCATCGGCATAACAACTCCCATCGGCCCTCAGACTTCACCTCCCACCGATGAGCATTGTCTCCCCGATCACCAAGGTTACCATCGGTATGACATCCTCCATCGGCAAAAGATCTAGCCCTCGCTCCGACAGAGGTTTGTCTCACCGATACCAATAAGACTTCCATCAGGATGTCCGCAGTACATCGGCCCAACACCTTTAGCCGACGGGTATTCTCTTGCCGATAGACATACGCCATCGGAGTGACTACTCCTATCGGAGTAACTCTACAGAGTTTGGCCGATAGGCCTTGTCTTGCCGATGACCGTAACCTTCGTCGGAGTGACTACTCCTGTCGGAGTAACTCCTCAAAGGTTGGCCGATAGGCCTTGTCTTGCCGACGACCGTAACCTTCGTCGGAGTGACTACTCCTGTCGGAGTAACTCCTCAAAGGTTGGCCGATAGGCCTTGTCTTGCCGACGATTGAATGCTTCCATCAGGGTGACACTTAGCATCGGACAAACCCTTCGATGCTTATTCCGACGGCCCTTGTCTCACCGATGCCAATGATCTTCAACACGGTCCTGCCGATAGTGCTTCGTCACAGCGATACCAACATCGCATATCCTCAAACCAATGAACCAAGGAACAGTTGAACTAAAATTCATTTAACCTACCAAATGAACTCTAGAAAGATTCAACAAAGGGGTTCAACAAAGTGGTTCAATGCATAGGTTCAACTAAGAGGTTCAAGTAGTAATTTGAGACACAAGTTCTCTTCAATCTCCCACTTGTCGAAGACATTACTGCTACCTCTTAGTCCTCATTCGATTATTGAGAACTATGGGCCCGAAGACCCATTTCATCTGAGCACCATTTGAATTTGGCTGTGTTCACTGGTTTAGTTAAGGCATCAGCAACATTTTCCAAAGTGTCAACTTTTTCCAGCTTCACCTTCCTGTCTTCCACCATATCACGAACAAAGTGATATTGGACATCAATATGTTTTGTCCTAGCATGAAATGTAGGATTCTTTGCCAAACATATGGCACTTTGACTGTCACAATGAATTTGTATTTGCCCTGCAGTAAAACCAACATCAGAACACAACCTTTTCAACCAAACAGCTTCTTGGCATGCACGAGTGGCTGCCATGTACTCTGCCTCTGTTGTGGACAAAGCGACTACAACCTGTCGCTTGCTCATCCAACTGATAGCACCACCATGTAACATAAACACGTATCCACTGGTGGATCTCCGACTGTCAATGTCCCCTGCCCAATCAGAATCAACATATCCCTGAATACTGATAGATCTCTTAGACCCTTCTGAGTTTCCATGATAACAAATAGCATAGTCAGAAGTTCCCTTCAAATACCTCATAACTCTTTTCACAGCATCCCAATGTGATCTGCCTGGATTCGCCATAAATCGGCTCAAAACTCCCACTGCTTGGGCAATGTCTGGTCTGGTACAGACCATTGCATACATTAAACTACCAACAGCACTTGCATAAGGTACTCTCTTCATGTCATCAATTTCATTTGAAGATTCTGGACAATCTTCAACAGATAATTTCGTTCCCTGCAAAACTGGAACAACTAACTGTTTAGAATCAGACATATGAAACTTATCAAGAACATTGGTAATATACTTCCTCTGGCTGAGCCAAATTTTTCTCTTAGATCTGTCCCTTTTGATCTCCATTCCCAGAATGTACTTTGCTACCCCCAGATTTTTCATTTCAAATTTCAAGGACAACTGAGATTTTAATTATGAGATCATCCCCTTACCATTGCCAATGAACAACATGTCATCCACATATAGTGCAATTATAAGAATCTGGTCACCTTCAGTTTTATAATAGACACAATGATCAGATTTAGATCTCACATACCCCAAGGATAAAACATACGTATCAAACTTTTGATACCACATTCTTGGAGACTGTTTCAAACCATAAAGAGACTTTTTAAGTTTGCATACCAGATGTTCTTTACCTTTTTCCACAAAATACTCTGGCTGAGACATATAAATTTCTTCTTCAAGGTCTCCATGAAGAAACGCTGTTGTCACATCCATCTGCTCAATTTCAAAATCATATGCTGCTGCAAGTGACAACAGAAATCTAATGGATGTCAACTTAGCTACAGGAGAAAAGATTTCTCCATAATCAATACCTTCCTTTTGGGAATAGCCCTTAGCAACCAGTCTTGCCTTGTACTTCTCAATACTACCATCTGGACCATATTTCTTCTTAAATACCCACTTACAGCCTACAGGTTTTCTTCCTTCAGGCAAGGGCACCAGATCCCAGGTTCCATTCTTCTCCAATGATGTCATTTCACTATGCATGGCTTCCAACCAGGAATCTGAATCAGGTACACTAATAGCTTCTTTCACAGTCCTAGGTTCATCAGTATTAGTAAGTAAAGCATAGGCACAAGTTGAATCAGGTACTGAAAATCCATACCTATTTGGTTGTCTTCTTTCACGTGTAGATCTCCTCAAAGGTTGAGGTGCAGGTTCAGGTTCTTGCTCTGGATCAGAATCTTCGGAGCTACTTGAACTCTTATCTGAACCATCTACACTTGGTGCTTGTTGTTCCTCTTTTACAGGAGTCAGAGGAACATTCACAACACTCTTTTCTTTCTTTTCTTCTGTCTTTTCTGGCTGAGGATCAACAACCAATGGTTTCAGCTCTCTGAAAATTACATTCCTGCTGTAGATTACCTTTTCAGTTTCAGGATTCCAAAGCTTGTATCCTTTAATACCGACTCCATAGCCAACAAAGATACATTTAACTGCCTTGTTATCCAACTTAGATCTTTTAACTTCAGGAATATGAGCATATGCCTCACAGCCAAAGACTCGAATATGTCTTAGAGAGGGCTTCTTACCAGACCATGCTTCCATAGGTGTCTTATCAACCAATGCTGATGTAGGAGAACGATTCAGCAAGTAACAAGCTGTAGCAACTGCCTCAGCCCAGAACTTCTGTTCGAGACCAGCATAACTCAACATACTTCTTGCTTTCTCCATCAACGATCGATTTAACCTTTCAGCAACTCCATTCTGTTGTGGAGTATAAGGTGTAGTTTTATGCCTTTTAATTCCATGGTCTACACAGTACTTATCAAAATCCGCATTGCAATATTCACCACCGTTATCTATTCTCAAGCATTTTAGTTTTCTACCAGTCTGATTTTCCACAAGAGTTTTAAATTCTTTAAATCGACTGAACACTTCTGATTTGTTTTTCAAAAAATATACAAATGCCCTTCTTGAATGATCATCAATGAACGATACATAGTATCTTGATTTAGATAAAGAAGGAACATCAACTGGACCAAAAACATCAGAATGTACATAGTCCAGAACACCAGAAGATTTATGAGAACTAGAGTAAAATGAAACACGGTTTTGCTTTCCATATATACAATGTTCGCAGAAATCGAACTCCAGATTACAATCAATCAGCCCATCTACCAGATTTTTGTTTTTTAAGGTTTTTAAACCTTTCTCACCTATGTGACCAAGTCTATGATGCCAGAGCATTGTTTTCTCTGCAGGAAGTTTAACTTCCATAGAATTTACGTCATGTGTTACAATAGTAGCCTTTTCAGATTTTGCAGAGACATTATTACAGCACACTGGTTTAGCATCTAACCTATACAGAGTTCCAATGCGTTCACCTTTTGCCAGAACAATAGAACCTCTAGTCATCTTACAGCCACCATTCACAAAAGTAACTTGCACTCCAACATCATTAAGTTTACTAACAGAAAGTAAATTTCGAGCCAGACCTGGTATATGAAGAACTTCATTCATTCCCTTTATTCTGCCATCCGGGAACTAGATTCTGACTCGACCTCGGCCAACAATTTCCAGCGTTGAATCACTAGCCAGGAACACCTTGCCACCAGCATAGGGTTCATACTTCGTGAACCACTCTCTATGAGATGTCATATGAAAGGATGCTCCTGAATCAATCAGCCAAACATCTTCAGAAGCAGGTGTTGCCAGAGCAGCAATGAAAGCATCAGCATCACTGTGTGAAGACTCAGAGTCAGAGAAGTTCTTCTTCTTCTTTTTCTCCTCTTTGCAGTCTTTCTTGACATGACCTTTCTGTCCACAATTCCAGCACTTCACCTTGGACTTCTTGCCAGGAGATTTTGATTTCCCCTCTGATTTGGACTTAGACTTCTTGTCCTTCTTCTTGCCTCTTTCCTTTGATCTACCACGAACTGACAGAGCCTCTTTGGCCATTCCAGAAGATTTCCTCCGCATCTCTTCAGACAACAAAGAGGCAACAATAGTTTCCTGAGAAAACGAAGTTGTTGTACTTCCAATAGCCATCACCAGATGGTCCCACGAGTCAGGTAAGGAACATAACAGAAGCATACAGCGATCTTCCTCTTCTATTTTTACACCTATAGATGTCAACTGAGCAACAATCGTATTGAATGCACTCAGATGTTCTGCTACAGATGCACCTTCATCCATCTTCAGAGAATACAATTTCTTTCTGAGGAAAAGTTTATTTACCAAGGACTTGCCCTGATAAATATTATTCAACTTTTTCCACAAATCACTTGCAGATTTCTCCTCATGGATGTTCAATAGAACAGAGTCAGATAAACTCAGTCTTATCAATCCTTTGGCTTTTCTGCATATCAGTTCCCAATCTTCTTGCTTCATGCCTGTAGGTTGAATTCCAGACACAGCAACCCAAAGATCTCTATAGACTAACATGTCTTCAACTTTAAGTTTCCACAACTCAAAGTTTGTGCCATTGAATTTCTCAATGTCTATTTTGTCTGATGTACTTGCCATCTCTATTTAATTTTAAAAAATAACTTTCTACAGAACTCCCACACAACAGAATTAACACAAAAAACCCAAACTACCGACAAGGATAACACAACGGGCCAGGCTCTGATACCACTTGTAAGGAAAGCACAGGTGCGGAAAACTGCTTCCCTAATGTTAATTCCCAGGGGACAGTATAGACCAGTCACTTTTTAAATTACAATAACACAGATGAATACACAAGAGAAACCAAAATAGACAATAGTTAGAACACAGACACACAGAATTACGTGGGAAAACCCTTACGGGTAAAAAACCCACCACCACAAGAAAACAATCTTTATTACAGTAAGATATACAGTTACAATAAAGAACTCAGCTTCTTGCTCTGGTGTTTGATTCTCGACATCATACACAGTTCATCTCCCTGTACATTTACAGAACGAACCTTTATTCAAGTCTCATCATCATAATACCAACGACACCTATATACATATCATTCTTTTTCCAATCTGCCAGAACCAGAATCGTTACAGACTTCTGCTCTAACTGATAGAACAAATTCCTCATACGTCGCTGCCATCTAACCGTCGCAACGGTTCACATTTCAGTGAGGCGTTTAGTCCCACATGTACCAAGTCGCAAAGGACTTTGCAGTTTATAACCGCCAACAGGCGAAAGAGTATTGTCAGCAATTTTGTTGCCGACAATACCAAGCCTCCAAGTCCATCGGCATAACAACTCCCATCGGCCCTCAGACTTCACCTCCCACCGATGAGCATTGTCTCCCCGATCACCAAGGTTACCATCGGTATGACATCCTCCATCGGCAAAAGATCTAGCCCTCGCTCCGACAGAGGTTTGTCTCACCGATACCAATAAGACTTCCATCAGGATGTCCGCAGTACATCGGCCCAACACCTTTAGCCGACGGGTATTCTCTTGCCGATAGACATACGCCATCGGAGTGACTACTCCTATCGGAGTAACTCTACAGAGTTTGGCCGATAGGCCTTGTCTTGCCGACGACCGTAACCTTCGTCGGAGTGACTACTCCTGTCGGAGTAACTCCTCAAAGGTTGGCCGATAGGCCTTGTCTTGCCGACGACCGTAACCTTCGTCGGAGTGACTACTCCTGTCGGAGTAACTCCTCAAAGGTTGGCCGATAGGCCTTGTCTTGCCGACGATTGAATGCTTCCATCGGGGTGACACTTAGCATCGGACAAACCCTTCGATGCTTATTCCGACGGCCCTTGTCTCACCGATGCCAATGATCTTCAACACGGTCCTTCCGATAGTGCTTCGTCACAGCGATACCAACATCGCATATCCTCAAACCAATGAACCAAGGAACAGTTGAACTAAAATTCATTTAACCTACCAAATGAACTCTAGAAAGATTCAACAAAGGGGTTCAACAAAGTGGTTCAATGCATAGGTTCAACTAAGAGGTTCAAGTAGTAATTTGAGACACAAGTTCTCTTCATGCATCAGATGCTCAAGTGGCATGACTAACCATATATACAAACCCTCCTTTGTCTTGAAGGTTGTCTTCCATTCGTCTCCTTCTCTGATTCGGATCTGGTGATACCCACTCTTCAGATCAATCTTCGTGAAGTACTTGGCTCCACTCAAACAATCCATTATGTCATCCATTCTAGGCAATGCAAATTTGTACTTGATCATGATCTTATTGATGGCTTGAGAGTTTGTACACATTCTCCACTTTCCATCTTTCTTTCGTACTAGTACTGCAGGTACCGTACATGGACTTAGGCTCTCTCTTATCAATCCCTTCCTCAGCAACTCCTGAACTTGTCTATTCAACTCTTCACTCTCTGCTGGAGTCATTCTATGGGCTGCCTTATTTGGCAAACTGGCTCCTGGTATCAAATCCATTTGATGACTTATCTTCCTCACTGGTGGTAAACCTTCTGGTACATTATCAGAGAAAATATCTTAAAATTCTTCCAACATTTCTGAGACTTCTTCTAGTACATCTTCACATTTCTCTTGACTGATCTTAGGAGTCAATGCAAAGCAATGACACTCATGCTTCATACCCTCCAAAATTTTCTACCATCTGCCAAGCAAATTCTGGCAGTACCACATACCTTTTCTTCCACCTCCTTCAAGGGCTTCAACTTATGACGAACTCCATCCTTTGTTAGGGAATATGTGTTTGCACGGCCACCATGGACAGAGCTCCTATCATACTGCCACGGCCTCCCCAATAGCATATGACATGCGTCCATTGGTATGATATCACATAGTACCTCATCATGGTAGTCCCCAATCTTAAACTTCACTAAACACTGCTCATTGACCAAAACTCTATGGTCCTTCTGTAGCCATGCAATCTAATATGGATGTGGATGCTTTCTTCTTGTCAACTTCAACTTATCGACCATCTTGTCTAAAACAAGATTGTTAGTGCTTCCACTGTCGATAATAATATCGCAATAGTTACCTTCACATTTGCACCTTGTGCGGAATAGACTCTTCTTCTGATTGGGTTCTTTCTCCTCATTCAACAAAGTTCTTCTAACAACTAGGGTTTCTCCCCTTTCAACATCTTTAGAGCGCTCAGATTGCACATCTTCATCTACATGTGCAACTCGTGCATTACCTTCAGGTCTTCTATTTGTCCTTCCTTGATGTTGTGGACACTCGTATGCTCGATGTCCTTCTTCTCCACATTGGAAATAGGTTCCTCTAAAACCTCCTCTTCCAAGTCCTTGCTCAGGTCTACCTCTTCCTCTTCCTCTTTGTTCACCATTGTTTTGGTCATGAGGGCGGTAGGTATTATCTCCTCTCTGATTTCGACTGGTGCTGGCTTCTTCACTTTTCTTTGAATCTTCTTTTCGGCCCCCATAGGGTCTTCCAACAGTTCTTCTGCCTTGACCTCTTCCCCTTTGCTTGCTATCAAATCTTTTATTCAGCTTCTCTTCCACCTTCAGGGAAAACTGGTATGCATCTTCTATGGTGGTCATTCTGACCAGGCTTAGCTCCTCTTGAATACTTGGTCTCAACCCATTAATGTAATGGGCTACCTTCTCCTTATTGGCCTCTGCATGACCAGTTCTAATAGTAATCTTATAAAACTCTTCTGTATACTCCTTAACAGATTTGTTTCCTTGCTTCAATCCTTGCAGCTTCTTCAATAACTCCATCTCATAGTCCACAAGAATGAACTCCTTCTTCAGTTTCTCCACCATCCGATCACATCTAGTGATCTTTCCATTTCCTCTTCTATTCCTCTCTAACTAGACCTCCTTCCACCAAATACTGGCATGGCCCTTCAATTTTGTTTTTGTAAACTTGACCCGATCTAGGTCTTCCACATCTTCATACTCGAAATATTCCTCCATGTCATTGTTCCAATCAATAAGCTATTTTGGATTCAAATATCCAAAATATGTAGAAACTTTGATCCTGGGCCTCTTTCCAATATTAGAAATGGCCCTTAACAACCTAACTTCTGCAGGATCTCCTACAACTTTTTGTTCTTCCTCAGATAGCTCTTCTTCAGCTTCATCTTCGCTTTCTTCTCTTGTTCTCGGATCAAACCCTCTTCGTAGCTCCTCTTGAAATGCATCGATTTGCCTTTGCAGGGCTCTAAAACCCTCTTCCGTCAAAGCATTCCTCTCAATATGATTTGTTCGTGGAGGCATCTTGATCTTTGCAGAAAACCCACAACCTCAGGTCCTGGTGCAAACTGCCTCACGGTCGGTGATCTGTCTACACACTCAGGAACCCATGCTCTGATACCACTTGATGAAGGGGGTAAATCATAAAACACACAACAATAGAAATTACACATAGAAAATAAAACTTTCTTTATTGATTTGGACAACTTATTACATTACAAAAGCTCAATTACAATCAGAGGAATCAATCCTCAACAGGCTGCAACACACTATAGCTACACATCACCAGGCTCTGGAATCTTCTGCCTTCTGTAACCCCAAATCAGCTAGGGTTTCTATTTTCCCACCTATTCTTGACTCTGAACTTTCCCCCTTAACTCTACTACCACCCCAAGTTCCCAAAAATGGTTATTAATAGCCTTTTTGGTAGCCAACAACCTAATTTCAAAATTTGCATCTCCCTCCAAAAATAGGTCAACTTCTGGGAGCCATAACTTTTGATCCGAGTGTCTGATTGATGAACCGTTTTATGCGTCAGAGAGCTCGTAGAGTGCTCTATGCACTAAGAACCAACTCTGCCAGTTTTGGCCATTTTCGGGCCCGTACAGGGCCGTTTAGTGCCTCAAACCTGAGTTTGAATAATTTGTAGGCATTTTTCAGGAAACAAAAACTTTAATATCTTTCAGCTCGCAAATGATCTTTGCGTGATTCCTTAGCCAAAGGTCTTATTTTTTAGTTATGAAGCTTCCTATAAATTTTCATTTCATTTCGTGCCCAAATGCAAACTTTCTAAAAATAGCAGGTTGCTATTTTTAGCAGTTTAGAAAAACTGAAAGTTCTACATCATTATTCAAGCGATTATAGAACCAGAACCACAAATTTTGAAAAGAAATGAAAAGAACATCAACAATTTTGAAACACATCTTTTTTTGGATGATGCAAGATTGCCCTCACACCACTGGATGCTCCTGCATCAAAATGACTTGAATATTCAAACAAAGGAGGGACATTAAAGGTCTTCTCTTCCTTAGTGAAATCCAAGGTGTGTGAACAATCAACTAAAGGAAGAAGGTTGGTGGAATTATCCACAGAGGTAGGAATTGATTATTGTTAAATGAATGCTCATTTTCTACCCATGGAATGTTCTTTGTTAAAGGGAGGTCTTCATTCACTAATGCTTCATCTTGGCCAGGGAGAGCAGTGAAATTATTAAAGCTATCCCTAGTCTTCTCATTTGAGTATTCAGTTATAGGGGAAGTGGGATAACCTATGGGATCATAATTAGCCTTTTGCTTGCTACTCATGGAGAAGAACTCAGTTAAGCTTTCTAATATCGTAGGATGTTCACTCATGAGGGTTAAAAATTGGTCAAAATTAAGATCTTTGATAAATGCATGCAAATATACCATTGAGAAATGACATGAAGGTGCCATTCCAATGTAAGATCAGATTTTGAGAATCTTTTCAAATTGATGCAAAAGACAAGTGCAAAAGAATGTATGAAAATGACTTAAAATGCTTGTTTTTTTTGTACCTTTTTAATGCAAATGAATGAAGCAAAGGGTGTTATAAGGATTTTGATCAAGGGAATCAAGTTATATGTCTAATATCAGTCCAAAACAAAAATAATATCACTCTCAACACACTCTTGATGCAAATCCAAGATAATGCCAAGTTGAAATATAGTGAAAATATGTCAAAATAGACACTATTTTCACCAAAACTCAATGCAAAAGAGCATAACAAAGGGTGTTGTGAGGAAAATGATGATGGAAAGCAAATAATATCAATAATAATAGCCACTTAGTGCTAAAATATCCAACACAACACGCTTTTAGTGCCTCTTAAGGTCAAACCCTAGTGAAAATATAGCAAAAATGGGCTATTTTTCACGTTTTTTCAATTCCAAGACCTAGAAAAGGGGGTGTTGTAATGAATTTTAGGATGTTCAGAAAGTAACATCAATGATATAAATCACCTCAATCCATAAAATTGATCACAACACGCTTGGAGTGCAAACTAGGTCAAACCCTAGGGCAAAAATAGCCAAAATGTGTAGTTTTTTGCAAAATTTTCACTACAAGAGCCCGATAAAAGGGTGTTGTGAAGATTTTTATGAAGGGAAGAAAATGATTACCCTGATATCAAAAAATTAATGTAAAAATACTTTTCACAACACGCCTATGGTGCAAGTTTATAGAGTCAATAAGGCCAAATTTAGTGAAAATCGTTGTTATTGAAGCCCTAGGTTTGAGATCTTGGGACAAAATGCTACATGAATTTTTTAAAGTATGATTTATGATGGAAATGAATTACTCTCAGATCTGAAAATGATTTTCAAACTCTAATATGCAAAATGCCAATGTAAATCTAATGAAAATGCATGAAAATTGCTAGTTTTTGTTGAAATTTTCTATGTAAAAATGCAAATATTTTAAATCTAAATGCAAATTTACACTAAAATGCAATACTATAGCCAAATGAAAATTTTAATGAGTCTCTAAAATTAGTATAAAAATCTGAAAGACGATTTTGCCTACTAACCTTAGATTTTGGAATTGCTAGGTTTAATGAAAATTGTCAAAATTTCTACAAAAGCCTAGCAAATTAATGATGAAAATGCAATGAAAATGATTGTATTTTTGTGTTTTTCTATAGTTTATATCAGATCTGGTGCAAAAATCATGAATTAGGAAAATTTAGAAAGAATTGATGCAATTTAGTAAGCCAAAGAATGCAATTTTTTTGAATTTTTCTCAATTCAATAAAATGAATGACTATATGACTGAATAAAATCAATCCAAATCTGAAGACCCACACTCAACAAGTTGCAATTTAAGTCCAAAAACATGGGTTCACCAAAATGTTTAGTGGAAAATTGGACTTGTTAATGTTTTAGTGTTTTGATGTTTGAATCCGCCTTTCCACTTTACATTCAAGGATCTAGGGTCGAGTGGCAATTCGCTATCATATGCTAGATTGCTGTGAGATGTAGGGAAAATTGGATTAGGGAATTTAATTATTAATTTCTCTTCTCTTATGCTCAATTGACCATTAAAACCCTAATTATGCAAATACGGCAATAAACTGATGAATAATAGAAAATGCTCTTGCAAACAGAAATTAAATGATAAATCACAAAATACCTATTTTTGGGGTTCTGAGGCGGAACATCTGGGGACACTGGAGTGGGTGCCCAAGTCTAAGGTACCAATTTCTTTGCAGGATCTGGACCTCCTTCCGACACTGATCAGCCCTGTAACTTCTATTTCTGGGAACTCAGCTGCAAAGGATAGTAGAGTGAGCACCCAAGTCCTGAAAATGTTCTGGTGTCCTGCTTCTCTTCATATCCCAAATCCTTGATGTTTGTTGATCCTTCCTGTAACTTCACATTTCCCAAATGCGACAACTGTAACCTGTAATCACAAGACTTTGGGAGGGGGTTGTAGTGTTTAGAGGCTTGCCTCAGTCAAGCCCCAGAGGACACTTAAGTCTCTGAACACTGTTGTCAGATAGAGAGTGCGTGCCCTTGTGAGGTAGAGGCAAAAACCAAAGGAAATGATGATGAAAACACAATATAATGTCACCTTGTAGTGAAGCTCTCATGGGAGGAAGATGCTCTTCATTCCATGAGGAAATTGATGCTCAAATTTGCAAATACAAACACACAAACCACACAAGTTTGCTCTTGCAACACAATAAAAGCCTTGAATCACATTGAGAACACTTGAACATCACAATTGCCATCTAGTTTACAAATGAATGCCTAAACATGCTTTTATATGCAACTACAAGCACTCCCACCAAGGTTTTTGTAATTCAAACTTATCGTGTCAGCAAAGGACCCAAATAATGGTCATAAACTAATACCTAGAAATTGGGGCTGCCCCAAAATAGGGCAGGACTAGGGCACGGGGCCCAATTCCTCCCCCCTATTTTGGGCAGGGTACAGCTCAAGGGGTCCTCGTAGGTCCCATTTGTCAAGTTACCTAGGGCTCATTCCATCGGGATGCCAAATTATGAACTAAGATGTCCTAAATGCATGCAAAAGACCCAGGATCTAAACCTTAAGAGGGAAAAGCCCCCAAGGGGACATTTTCTGATGTTACATAACCAAAACTTAACTTCTTTCAAACATCAACACATCAACCACTTAATCACTGTTATTATGATTTAACCATGAAAGCATGAAATCAAAAACTTAAACACATTCACACATTAACTCTATCAAGTCAGTTAGAGAGCTTAGGGCTAAAAATGCTAGCCACCCGCTTATTCCCATTCATCAGGGCCTCATTCTGAGACTTTACTAGTTCCACCTTGCCCTGTGCCCCCTAAAACAAATCAAGGTTAAGTTGCTTGACGATCCCCAGTCGAGCGTGTCTCCTGGTTCTAAAGGCAAGGTGAAGACCTATGTTGGGACCCCTAAGATTTCCCTCAAAACCCCTAAGGCTGTTTCCTGCTCTGTGGATGATGTCCCTATCAGAACTCCTACTACCTCTAAGAAGAAACCCTAGCATTATGCCACACTGGGGCCAGGGAAAAAGTTAGCCAAAAGAGATAGAATGGATTCAGAGGATGAAGGGGCAACTACTAAGAAAAAAGATAAAAAGGGTAAGGAGGTTGTGACTACAGTTGGGCCTGTGAAAATTGTGGAGCTAGACACTGAGCATAATCTTATTGGTAGTGGGGAAGGTGTGGAGGCAGCTAACCCGAGGGTTCGTTAGTCTACCCACATTGCTAGCAAACCTTCTGCAAACTCCCAGGGGGTGGAGAGCTCTGATGAATCTAAGTTTGTTGAGGAAATGATGGAGGAAGGTGGTGAGGAAACCCCCACTAACTCTGTGCATGAAGTCGAAGGAGTGAGTCATTTTGCCTCCATGCACAAGTCCAGTTCTGAGGACTTGGGGGATGCTATTAGGGTCTCCAGGGGACAATGCAGCAAGGGGAATTGCTCCTTGTGTGTTAATACTACTGAGGATCTGAGGCACCTCCAGAGGAAGATGGAGGGAATGCAAAAGAAGTGGAAGATTATGGCCGAGTTTGCTTCTAAGGCCCTGCATCATGCGGCGTCCATCTTTGAGGCTATGAAGGACTTGGATGACAAGGTCAAGTAGGTGGGGCTTGATAGCCTTGGAGATTACAAAGACTTGGTTGAATTCCTGGCTAAGTTTGGGATGGATGACAATCCCTAGTTTCTGGTTGCTTTTATTGTTTCTGCTATTTTTGATTAGGTGTTTTTTGTCTGCTGTTAATGCATTGTTAATGTGTTGTCTCTAGCTTGTTAATAGTCTGTAGCCCAGGGGGCTATTTTGTAAAGGGTTCTAGACCCTCTTCTCCAGATGAACTAATCAAAAACACATGAGACACCTAATTTTTTATGTGGAAAACCCAATAAGGGAAAAACCACAGTAAGGCTCACTGTCAGAGGCTCACTTCCTTAGGGCTCACTACCTAGAATGCTCACTGCAAAAGAAGTGGCTCAATGCCTAGAGAAGGGGCTCACTACTAGAAGTTGATGAACTGAGATAGTAGCATCTACACCGTGCTAGGGTTCAGCTCCATTGAAGCGCAATAAACTTCCTTTGCTCTACTTTGTTTTTACACTTCCCACTTATCTTCGCATCTTAGCAACACCATTGATTATTCATGGCTTCATTACATGTATTTATACAATTCATCAACCTTAGAATGTACATCAAGGTCGGCATTACAATCATCAACCATTGGAACAATCTCCAAGGTCGACATACATACATACATTAGAATAGGTCTGGACTTAAACATATTTGTGAAGGAGAAGAATGAATGCAGACCACACCATGCCTTAGCTAGGACTCAAATGCAATCTCCCATGCAACAACATGCTATCACAAATTCTAAGCATAACCGCAAGTAATGAAAACAACCAGGTCGGCCAAAACTGGTGTTAACACTAAGACCTTTAGGAACACGCTTCATCCACGATCTGAATTACACTTTACAGACCAATCAAAAAGCAAGAAGATGACCTAGAGACATCCACAAGCATGTTACAATCACCAAGAACTTCCGCACAACCCCCAAACATTCTATCCAGAAGATTATTCAAACCAGAGTACTTAAACATTACTATCAGCCACTGTCATATAGGAAAGATCACTTGCGGAGAACCAAATCATGAACCATTTCAACTGAAGGCACATAACATCATCCCAAACTTAATCCTAGAACCACAAACCATAAAACTTAAATGTAGAGAAATGCAGAGCAAAATACATTCTCCCTGTCACCATTGAATACTCAAAAAAATAGTTTTTACTCTGGTGAACAACACTCACTCAAATCTTCACACTGGAGGATAAAACTTGAAACATAGCAACAACAGACATCCCTTAACATAACTTCAAAACCACAGACAAAGATATTCAATCTACAGGATATGCAGAGCAAAACACTGCACTGTTCTTCATAGACACTTGCTCAAACTCATCCAAATAAATTCCTTAGATGCTGACCTTAGGTGTTGACATCAATGACAACACTTACTGCTCATACTTGCAACAATCTCCCCCTTTGTCATTGATGGCAACACATGATGTGAAAAACCATCAAGACAAACAAACTTGCTTTGTTTCTTTGCTCCCCCTTACTTTATGCTTTCTCTGGCTGCAACTTTCTTCCTCAATCAGAATCCTTCTCAGGTTTTTCACATGAACTTCTCTCCCCTTTTGACATCAATGGCAAAAGGGTACTGGATCTTCTTTATTTATCAAAGTTCAAACTCAGATCTTACTACTGCTGCACTATTCCCCCTGTCAGCAACACTGCAACACTTACTGCTCTTAATCAGGAACTCATATTAGTAATATCTACCTACTCCCCTTGAGAGGTAGCCTTCAAAACATCAATCCAAATAAAAAATGAGACTTTGGGCACCACTGAACTGATGCATTTCCAATGCAACTTAGTTTAGAGAAGGAGGGGTAATAACCCCTAACTTCTCCCTGAGATACTCAAAAATATCTTTAGGCAGAGGCTTAGTGAAAATATTTGCAATCTGATCCTTTATAGACACATATTCCATCTTTACTTCATTCTCTATTACCTTTTCTCTCAGAAAGTGATACCTTATTGATATATTCTTTGTTCTTGAGTGCATCACTAGATTGTTTGAAATATTTATAGCACTTGTATTGTCTCAAAAGATTGAAATTGGTTCTCCATACACAACTCTTATATCCTTCAATGTTTGCTTCATCCAAAGCACTTGAGTACAACAACATGCTACAACAATATATTTTGCTTCTACAGTAGACAAGGAAATTGAATCTTACTTCTTGTTCAACCATGAAACCAACCTGTTACCCAAGAAGAAAGTACCTCCACTTGTGCTTTTTCTGTCATCAACATCTCCAGCCCAATCTGCATCTGTATACGCACTAAGAGTGAAATCAATGTCTTTAGGATACCACAATCCATAGTCTGAAGTGCCTTTTAAATACCTCATGATCCTCTTAACTTCCATCACATGTGACTCTCTAGGATCTTCTTGAAATCTTGCAACAAGGCAAATTGCATGCATTACATTTGGTCTTGTATGGGTTAGATAAAGTAGTCCTCCAATCATAGACCTATACTTTTTCTAGTCAGTCTTAGGTGATTCATCATTCTTGCTCAACTTGCAACCAGTTACCATAGGGGTACATACTGGCTTAGAATCTTCCATTCCAAACTTCTTCAACAACTCTTTCAAATACTTGGACTGAGAAATGAAAATTCCTTTTTCTGATTGAGTAATCTGCAGTCCTAGAAAGAAATTCATTTCACCAAACATAGACATCTCAAACTCCTTTTGCACTTCCTCTGCAAATTTCTTACACATACCTTCATTGCCTCCAAAGATAATATCATCAATAAAGACTACAACAATCACAATTTGATCATCATTAATTTTGAAATAGAGATTACTGTATGCAGTACCTTTACTGAACCCTAATTGCAACAAATACTTGTCCAACCTTGCATACGAGGCTCTAGCAGCTTGCTTTAGTCCATACAAGGCTTTCTTCAATCTGCACACTATGTCACCTTGGTCTGATGACTGAAATCCTTCTGGTTGTTCAATGTAAACTTCTTCTTTTAGCTCTCCATTCAAGAATGCAGACTTCACATCCATCTGGTACACCTTGAAATCTTTGTGTGCTACAAATGCCAAAAATATTCTTATTGCTTCAATCCTTGTGGTATAGTCATGGTAGGAGGGTTCACAGAATGAACAATCCAGACCATGTAGCAAGAGTAAACACAACAGAAACCACTCAAAAAAATGGAACAAATGTAGATTCAGTCATTCAACATATCGTAGAATCCAAATAGAGATCAACCAGCAACATGCGGGCTTACAATTAGGGCTCACAGGCCTGATTATATACATGCGCAAGATAAAGATTTTAAGCTCCTCGCTGAAATCTAAACTATCAAATACTACTATGTGAATCACTACTCTCCTAAGGATCTATTACATCAATATATATCAAGTCTAGATCAAAATATTCCTCCGCGTCAGCCAAAGAAGGTCATAAACTCTAATGAAGAGTTGTAACATGTGTACATGGATAGGTCAGACCTAATTACATAGAACTCCTTCAGAAAATAAATGGAATGATGTGTGAAACTTTGGGGAAGGTCGGCCACATACCAAAGATCATTGAATGATGTGTCATTAGGCTTCACAAATCAAGAAATGCTTCCGCAATTTTCTCCTTCAGCTGGTTGTCTATGATTATCAGGATGCTCTATTCTAAAAAAAATAGTCAATCTTCTGATAGCGATATCTTTCTGGTAATGATGTGTGCATCTCTAAATTTTGGATATGATGTAGATGCTAAGTCCATCTACGCAAGGTATGAAATGCAACTGGACCAAAATACAAAAACTGCTTCTGATTGAACTGCTTGAACTGAACTAGAAAATGAAAAGAAACAAAACGAACTGTAAACAAACTGAAATGCAAATGTTTTTGGTTGATCCAAGATTGCTCTTGAACCAGGGATACTCCTGCATCAGACATCCAGGGTTATTGAAAAAGTGAGTCTCTCACTTTGTTGGGGCTAGGGGAGAACCAAGACGATCTACCTCAGCCTGAGAAATCCATGATGAATCTTCTTCTGGTCTACCTTTCCACTTCACAAGATATTATTTGTATTGTCTTCCTCTAGTGTTGCATCCAATTCTGTTGTCCAAAATGTCTTCAATATGCTCCGGTGCTTGTTGTGGTAACTGCTTCTTCAAGTCTTCTTCCATGCTGTCACTGAACTCTGCTTCATGATACCGATATAGGTCTGTAATGTTGAAAATAGGTGATATACCTAAGGTCTCTGGTAATTCCACTTCATATGCATTCCCTAAATCAAATTTCCTGAGTATCTTACAAGGTCCAAACTTCTTCATCTTCAACTTGTTATATGTCCCAACTGGACATCTTTCTTTTCTCAAGTACACCATCACTTCATCCCTAACTTCAAATTCCTTATGTCTTCTCTTCTCATCAGCCTTCTCTTTGTACTTATTGTTCATATTCTCTATATGCTTCTTAACTTGATCATGTACTGTCTTCGTGTGATCTACAAATTCTTCTGCTTCTGCACTCCTCTTTTCTTCCATGCTGATATCTCTCAATTCTACTACTCCTCTAGGATTCACTCCAGTCACAATCTCAAAAGGTGTTCTTCTGGTACTCCTATTCACAGAATTATTATATGCAAATTCTGCTTGTGAAAGAATCAAATCCCAACTTCCAGCTTTCTCTCCAACCAAACATCTCAACAAGTTTCCCAAACTCCTATTCACTCCCTCTGTTTGTCCATCAGTTTGTGGATGAAAAGATAAACTAAACTTCAAATCTGTCTTCATCTTCTTCCAAAGTATCCAACAAACTTTGTATCTTTGTCTGAAACTATACTCTTAGGTAATCCATGTAATCTCACAATCTCCTTGAAAAATAGGTCAGCGACATGCACTGCATCAATTGTCTTCTTGCAAGGTATGAAATGAGCCACTACAAATATTGAATCATGTCCTCTTTTTATCTGAGGCAATCCCATTACAAAATCCATGCTTATGTCTTCCCAAGGTCTCTCTGGTATTGTCAAAGGTTTATACAATCCAGTGTTCTGACTATTCCCTTTTGCAACTTGACAAACTCTACAACTCTACACAAACCTCCTAACATGCTTATGTATCTGAGGCCAATAGTAGTTTTCACTCACCAAAGCCATTGTCTTATTAATGCCAAAATGTCCTGCCAATCCGCCACTGTGTTTCTCCTTGATTAAGTTGTCTCTCATTGAACTTCTAGGTATGCATAACTGATTTCCTCTTAACAACATATCTTCCTGAATAAAATAGTCCAACCACTTGCTCCTATCTGTCACAATAGGTTTCTTACATGCTTTCCAAGGTTCTACAAAATCAGTGTCTCCCTCATACATATTCTTTAATTCATCAAAACCCAACACTTCAACTCTCATCTCTATCAACAAGTTTCTTCTCCTACTTAATGCATCAACAACTTTGTTTGATTTTCCACTCCTATGCTTCAACACAAATGTATAACTCTACATGAACTCTACCCACCTCATATGTCTCTGATTCAACTTACCTTGACTATTCAAATATTGCAAAGCTTCATGATTTGTATACTGTATACGCCTAAAAATGACACGACTTGGTCTAAATAAATATTCTTAATATTTATTCCCTTCTAATTCCTCTATCAATAAATAAATAAATAAATAAATAAATTTGATTCATATTCCTCTAAGTTAATTAAATATCAAAATATTTAATTACCTCTTCTAAAGTCAAAATCAAATAAAATCCTTTATTTAATTATATTCTTCCAAACAATTAAATAATTCTTAATTATTTAATTAAATCAAAATCATTCTTCCAAATTTAAAAATATAAATCAAATTTATTTAAATCCTCTCAATCTCTAAAAATAAAATATAATCAAATGTTTTATTTATTCTTCCAAATCATGTACAAACAATTAAATAAATTTATTTATTTAATTTGCTTCCTTATCTTCTAATTCTTCCAAAATCTTCTAAATTAAATAATACCAATTATTTAATTGTTTCTTCCAATAATATCTTCTCTAAATTTAAATAAATCTATTATTTATTTAAGTTGTCTATTTCTTCTAAATTGAGTTATCTCTAAATATAATTCAATCCTTGTGCACATGCAATTGAATATTCTAAATATTAATTGAGCTAAAATATCTTTTATCCTCATGCAATTTCCATTCTTCTAGTTCTATTCTCTTAACTGATTGATCTATTCTTTTAATCGATTAATCTCTTTAGTTAACTCATTCTTCTATTTTATTAATTCCTCTCATGAAAAATATAGAAAGACACTTGTCTTCTTTCTATTCGCGCACGTTCCTCAAGGTTTCTATACCATTGATCTTCTCATTCTTTCTATACCGTTGATCTTCTATTTCTCAAAGTCTATAAATTGAACCCTGTTCTTCCATTTCATTCATCCAAGCTTTAAGTATCATTACTCTGCAGGAATTACAGTGCGCCTTTGGCACCAATTCCTTCATTGCTTGTGATCACACTCGTTACTACGCACTACTATCATCGTTGTGAAGCTCATCTTCATGGCGATACTATTATAGCTGTTCCCATTTGACAATCTTGGAGTCATAGCAAGGAAGTGCACCTTCTGAGGGCCATATTCATAGACAAGATCATTTGTGATAGGCGATCAATGGAAGCTACGAATTAGAGGAGGTTTGCTTTGTATTGTTCATTGTTTGATTGAGTCTCTTTTGTTCACCATTTCATTGATTTTTGGGTATTTTGATATTTATTATATTGATTATTCATTTAGATCTAATTTTCCCTTAACATTTTTGGCACCCACCGTGGGGCCTAGCCCCAAATTTAACCCAAAAAAACTGAGTTTTTGTGTTTTAGAAAGCCGTATACAGGAGGAAACAGTGCATCTAACACATTCTAACATGCATATACTGTTTGTTATGGCATA
Organism: Cunninghamia lanceolata; assembly: GCA_027924645.1. Taxonomy (NCBI): domain Eukaryota; kingdom Viridiplantae; phylum Streptophyta; class Pinopsida; order Cupressales; family Cupressaceae; genus Cunninghamia; species Cunninghamia lanceolata. The sequence goes on from BSBN01000134.1 coordinate 3,207,247, forward strand.
TATGTTCCTACGGCGCATACAGTCTCTGTTCCGACGCATATACTATCTGTTACAGTGCATACGTTCCTGCAACGCATACAGTCTCTGTTACGGCGCATTTACCCTCAGATACAGCGCATATGTCAGACCAGCGCATTTACACTATTTTCCTGCGCTTTTGACCTCTATCTTAGCGCATATGTATTATGGCGCTTCTGTTCTCTGTTTCTGCGCATTCAGTCTCTGAAGCGGCGCATTTGTTTTAGGCAATGATTTTTAGGGTTTCCTTGAAATTTTTGCTAACGTTGACGTCTTTTTGCAGGAACTCTCTTGATTTGTTTTGTAGGCTAGGTACTAGTTTAGATTCATATAGTTGCACTTGTTAACTCACACTTCGATTTCTAACGGGAAAGTAAATGGATGCTCATGCAAATCTCACATAGTTTTAACTAGGAAGGCGGTAATCAAATCATTGCTATCATACATATCATTGAATCATTGCTATATTGCTATCTTTTAAAGTTAACAGCTCATTGCTATCTGGGATAAAACTGAACTCATCATTGCTATTTGGGTAAAACTAAACCATTGCTATCTCGATTATCACTTCAAAGTTAACAACTCATGCTATGTGGATAAAACTGAACTCATCATTGCTATCTGGGTAAAACTGAACCATTGCTAACTCGATTATCACTTCAAAGTTAACAATTCGTGCAATCTGGGATAAAATTGAACTCATCATTGCTATCTTGGTAAAACTGGACCATTGCTATCTTGTTATCACTTCAAAGTTAACAAAATTCTATGCTTGCCCAAGTAGATAGCTCATCTAATTTTTCTCATTTTAACTAGGGGAAGAGAACCACTGTATTCTGTGTTTTGGGAATGATACCAGGCCTATGCTCTCCCCTATCTTGGGTGACCAAAATGCAAGACATATCATTTTCACATGTGTTTTTCCTTTAGAGGGGCTTGCTCTTAGATATTGTTCATCCAAGTAGGAACGACCCTAAGTGGTAATAGGCTAGACACCAAGCCCTTCCAAACCACTATAAATAAATTGTGCTTGGAGCAAAAGCCTCAAACAATGAGTGAAGTAGTGTTATACCGACAACCAACCTCCCCCAAAACCCTCCAAGGCGCAACCCTTGCAGGCTGGGAGACTCCATAACGGAGATTAGTGCTACCGCATGTATAACCACTCAAACGGTTTCCTTCATTAAACACCTTTGTTCTAGTGGCCAAAAACCCCTGTAATCCATTTGAAGCCTAGGATTGTACTTGCCTTCATTAAACACCTTTGTTCTAGTGGTCAAAAAATCACAAAAAAAAATAATAAACCATAAAAATATTCTTTGTGTTTGTTGTGTCTTCTTGCCATAATTTCAGAAAATCAGATCAAAAAGACCTTCTTGCAACCAAAGTACCAAAATCATCAGAAAATTTCCAAAAAATTAAAAAATACTGAGAAAAACCAGAGCGGTGCATCCGTCCTCTGTTGCTACGCATTTGTTCTAACCTGCGGCACATCTGTACTGACTTGCAGCACTTTTACTACCTATTACAGTGCATTTGATTTTTACCAGTGCAGCGCTTCTGTGCCGACTTCCTGTGCATTTACCAATTTCTACAGCACATCTGTTCCGGCGCATGCATGACAGTGAGCACTTGTACAATCTTTGACAGAAAATTTTTGTCATTTCTGGATATCCATTTCAATCTAGTTCCAGGTTCCAAGATCAGATCTTACCTTGCAGTCATTTTTCCATCCATTTCGCATCAAAGTCTCTCTTTTGTTGGTCATCCCATTCACCTTCTATCAGGTCTTCCTAGTCCAAAGTCAAAGTATCCCATATTAGATCAGCATAGACGCCTTTTTCATATCACTTTGGATTCAAGTAACTCCGATACTGTCTTACTTGGAATCATTGATCGAAAGAGTCCCTTGTCCAAATCTTGTCATAAGTATCCTATTCTTAACAGTCTCCATCGGCACCTTGCCAAAATCTCTAGTTTCATCCCACCTCATCCCACGTCACCTTGCATGGTTCTTACTAGATCTCAATACAAAAAGCAACTTGAAATGGCCGGATCATCCAACGACATCATCACCCCTCATGATAGTGATGAAGAAATCTCTCACGAAGAGTATCAAGGAACCCTCCAAGATTAGAAATTCCAACGCTTGCTAGAGAAAGTGCTCCATGACGACCCACACAAGTATTTTTATCATCTCACAAATCTGGGAATTAAGCTCCTCGCTGATTTCGATCTAAGCAAAATCCAAGAAACCGTAGAGGATAATCATGAACACCATAATGATGAAGACAAAGGAAAGAAAGCCAAAGACCCAAACACTCCTATGGAAGAAATGACGAAACAGATCGAGGGTCTAAAGCAACAAATGACGGATCTCAAGATGGGTACAAACACTAAAACCTACTCCTTGGAAGATACTGCACCGTACCCCTTTGATAAAAGTTTGAACATGATACCTTTCCCCTTTCAATTTGAAGTTCCTAAATTTGACAAGTACAAAGGGAAAGGGGACCCTAGAGATCACATTAGGGAATTCAACACCACATGCATGGAAGTAGCTCACAATGAGACTTTCTTAATGAGACTATTCCCTAGATCTCTGGGTAGTCAATCCATGGAGTGGTTCTCACGGCTTCCACCGAGCATCAAAACTTTTGATGAGTTAGTCAACAAATCCATTAAGCACTTCTCTTACAATATTGAACATGAAGTTTACATGCTCGACCTATCTAACACCAAGCAAAAGAGCGGCGAATCATTCGCCTCCTTCCTACAAAGGTGGAGACAACTAGCAAGTAAGTGTTCATATGATGTACCAGAGAAGCAATTAATGGAGATGTCCGTCCATAACCTCAACTCTGATCTTAGCTATCAAATACAAATTCAATGCCCTACCTCATTTTCAAAGGTCATTGAGATGGGATTGTTCATCAAGAAAGCTATGATTGCCAAGGGGCAAATCAAGTTATACAAGGACACACCTACCTCCAACTACATGACTGACAAATCAAAGTTTTGGACTAAAAACAAAAATGTCGTCAACGATGGAGTAGTTGATGCCAAGGTGGCGGCTCCCAAACAACAGCCAATATTCACTCTCAAAGGAGAGGCAAACAATGTTACACCCAAAAAAACATTCTCTCGGGAGCCAAAACCATGGTTCAACTCGAATCCAAGGTGAAAGTTCACACTGCTGGGTGAGTCCCAAGAATCTGCATTAAGGAAGCTATTGGCCAATAATGAAATCTCTCTACCACCAACAAGTGATTACGAACCTCAAATCAAACCTCACTATTGGAAAGACACTGACTATTGTGAGTATCATAAAGGAAGAGGACATACAACCAACAATTGTATCCATCTCAAACATGTTATTCAAGATGTGCTTGATCAAAATCAAGGAGGAACTCAACAACATACTTCTAATGAGACACATGTGGCTTACAAGGATCTACTTCTCAATCATGACAGGTCGTACAACAACAATAACAACAACAACAACAATAACCGCAACAGGCAAAATTAGAATAATGGGAATAGTAATGCCAACTAGGCAAGTGTGCCATTCGACTATACCATCAATTGCATAACAGAGCACATACCACAAATCAATGTGGTCACGCCCAACCAACAATCAACGCCTAACCAAAATGATTGTAGTATCATTACCCACAGTGGTAAAGTCACATTGAATACCATCCCTCCAAGGTCGTCACCTTCTCAATACAACTTCCATCAGTATAGTGTCATAGACCAACTACGGAAGACTCCAGCCCACATTTCTATCTTAGAGTTGTTGCGTCTATCTCCTTCCCATAAGGAGATTCTAGGTAAAGCCTTAGTGGAAACCACTATACCCACTAACTTGGCCTAAGAGAAGTTTCAGGCCATGGTAGGTAATCTGACCTCCTCAAATACCATATCATTTACCGAACAAGATGACCTCTCAGTGACTCAACCTCATAACACCCCTCTACATATTGTCACCTTCATCCATAAGCACCGCATCAAGAGAGTTCTCATTGATGGGGGAGCCAGTTTAAATATTTGCATGTTGAAGCTAGTCCTTACATTGGGGTTCTCTAAAAATTTGGTTGATCCAAGGAAGAAGATTACTATCAAAGCCTATGATGAAGAGGAGAGGACTACCAAGGGAACAATAGTATTGCCCATACAAGTGGGACCGGTGATAAAAGATGTATGCCAAGTCCTAGATAGGGAGCTCACCTATAATATTCTCCTAGGTAGACCATGGTTTCATGCCATGAAAGTTGTGCCCTCTACCTATCACCAATGCATAAAATTTCCTCATAATGGCAAGCAAGTCACCATCCAAGGTGACCCTGACCCCTTTCAGCATTACAACTCTGTCCTTTCAAAACCTAATTGCATCATACCAAACAATAGAGCATCTACATCCCCTACCCCACAACATGATCCTACCTTTGAAGCTTCCTCATCAAAGCCCAAAGAGCAGAAAATTACCATCAAAGAAAAAGGAGTAGGGGAATACTCCATAGAGCACAACCTCAATCTAGCCAAGATGCCTTTATCTCCTAGATCCTTTGGTCGACCCAAGCATTTTCCAAAGCCATCTGCTCCTCCTATACCTCCCATAGCTCCCTTTGTAAAATGGGGGACCTTATCAGATGAAACAGAGGAAAGAGATATCCTACAATGGCTTTACACTGAAGAAGAAGAAAACATACAACAAGAGTCACCTAAGCTCCCAACAAAAATCTATGGGCGGGGTGATGCTATCCTACACAGAATGGGTTACAAAGGACAAGGCCCCATTGTCCTAAGAAAAGAAGGAATTATAGAACCCATTCAACCTTCTTCATCCTCATTGGCTAGAAATACAAAAGGCCTAGGATATAAGGATAAGGGAAAAGCCAAAGCAAATGCTTGTCTTGTGGAAATGATCCATACCCTTCAAGAGGACAATGACATAGATTCCAATGAATATGAGTGGGATGAGCTGACAGAGCATTCCTATGACAACAAAGAGGTTGATACCATTCAAACTTATAGCCCCTACCGTGAGGGACAAACGTTACCGAATAGGCCACTAGAGTGTGATTTGCATATCCTTGAGAATACAACTTTCAAGGAAGGTTCAAGTTCTATCGCAATAAACAACTTGGAGGAAAGTACCATCTCGAACACTCTCCCTCCCAATACTCCTAGTATGTCCATTCAAACTATCAATGAATCAGATCTATCCTCTGACTCCCTCCCCCTTGTGCATCCTGAGCTTATTGACTGGGATCTACAAGGAACCTCACAACTAGATATGTTCTAAAATGACGATGCTTATATTGACTACATGGAACTTAGGGACCACCTACCCAAAGGGGATCATAAAGCTAGTTTCTCTATTAAACTTAATACCATGGCTTATTTCAGAGAGGGTGCCAAGCCTTCCAGTCGCAAAAATATCAAAATAAAAACTATATCTGATGGTGAAAATTGCTCTGCGGCAGTGTCAGATCCCAAAATAGTAAAAAGAAAGGACGCATCCGAAGGTGAAAACCCAACTGTGGCACCTGATGATAGAAGGTTTGACACTCTCCCCAATGACATGCACCAGGAGAAGTCTCAAATTGTTGTGGAACCGATAGAACCTGTTAACATTGGAACAGAGGAACAGCCTAAGATCATTCACTTTGCTAAGTCTCTAACCCCACCAGAGAAGAGTAAGTTTGTACCATTCTTCAAGAGAAAGCAAGTCAATTTTTCTTGGTCATACATTGATATGCTAGGGCTAGATCCAGATTTGATTCTACATCATCTTCCATTAGATCCAGGAGTGAAACCAGTGAAACAAAAGCTTAGAAAAATGCATCCACACATTGCACTGCTTGTAAAAGAAGAACTCAAGAAACTACTGGATGTAGGGTTTATCAGAGCTATAGATTATCTAGAATGGGTCTCCAACATAGTACCAGTGTCCAAACCTGATGGCTGAGTCAGACTATGCAATGATTTTAGAGATCTAAACAAATCTTGCCGTAAGGATGATTTTCTGTTGCCAAATATAGATATCATAGTCGACTTAACAATAGGGCATACCATGCTATCTCTCATGGATGACTTCTCAGAATATAATCATATCAGGATAGCACCAGAAGACCAGCATAAGACAACGTTTACTTGTCCATGGGGCACTTTCTACTGGAATGTCATGCCATTTGGGCTAAAGAACGTAGGAGCCACATATCAACGTGCTATGACCACCATATTTCATGATATGATGCACGTCACCATGGAAGATTATGTAGATGATATCCTTGCAAATTCACTCACAAGAGAAACCCACCTAGATGTGTTGGAGAAATTCTTTCAGAGATTAGAGCAATTCAAAGTTGGGTTGAACCCAAATAAATGTGTGTTTGGAGTCACCTCAGGCAAACTCCTAGGTTTTATTGTTTTAACAAAAGGAATAGAGGTGGACCCCGCCAAAGTCAAGGCTATTATGGAAATGCCACCACCCAAGAATCTTACTCAACTAAGATCTTTACAAGGCAAGCTACAAGCAATCTGTAGATTCATATCACAACTGGCAGACAAGTGTCAGCCATTTAGTCATCTCCTGCACAAGAAAATTCCATTCAGATGGGATGAGAAACATGAAAAGGTATTCGACAAACTGAAAGAGTATCTTATGAACCCACCTATTCTCATGCCTCCTATCTAAGGGAAACCATTGATACTTTACATATCTGCTACACCTACAGCTCTTGGGGCTCTTCTAGCACAACAAGATTATGAAAATAAAGAAAAAGTTGTCTACTACATCAGCTGCACATTGGTGGGCTATGAATTGCAATACTCTTAGATAGAAAGATCATGTCTTGCAGTAGTTTTTACTTCCCAAAAAATTTGGCATTATATGCTTGCACACCCAGTCAAACTTATTGCAAAAATAGATCCACTGAAGTACCTACTAAGCAAAGAAGCTCTAACAGGTCGCCTAGCCAAATGGGTAATGCTCCTAAGTGAATACGACATTGAGTATGTAGACAGAAAGGCTATCAAGGGACAAGTCGTTGCTGATCAGCTAGCGGATGCACCATTACATGACACCACACCAATGCAATTTGAGTTTCTAGATGAATCCTTATTCAATATATCAACATATTCCTGGAAACTTTACTTTAATGGGTCCTACACAAGCCATGGATCAGGGGCAGGAATCTTGTTTGTAAATCCTCATGGCGACACCATACCGAAGTCTTACCATCTATTATTTCCATGCACAAACAACATAGCAAAATATGAAGCCCTGGTCATTAGCCTCAAGATGACAACAAAGTGGAAAATCAAAGAGCTACATGTCTACGGTGATTCTCAACTAGTGATAAATCAGGTCAATGATGATTACCAAACCAAAGATGAAAAGCTTGTCCCATACAAGCAGATGGTCGAGGACTTTAAGGAATACTTTGTGATCATCTCTTTTGAGCAGATACCTCATATTGAGAACAAAGCAGCAGATGCCATGGCAACCATTGCCTCTCTTCTTGAAATACCAGAGAATGAGTCACAGTACGAGTTCTTAGTGGAATCAATTCAGCAACCAGCTTATGATCTTCCTGAGACCCATTCCATATGTCTATTAGTTGGATCTGATTCACCTTGGTACAGTAAGGTTTACACTTACCTCAAGGACAACGCCCTCCCACTTGACTTATCTTCAAACCAACGATGAACCTTTATATGCCAAACCTCTCGTTATACCATTATTGCCGACACCCTATACCGATGTGGTCTAGATGGTACTTTACTCCGTTGTTTAGAATGAGAAGAATCCCAAACCGCCTTACAAGACGTACACGAAGGGATCTGCGGAACACACTAGTGGTCCTTCCTTAGCTAAGAAACTCATGCATTTGGGTTATTACTGGTAGAACATGGAAATAGATTCATATTAGTTTGTGAAGAAGTGCAAGAAGTGCCAAATACATGGGAACCTGATACATGCACCAGCTCAAGAGTTGAGACCTTTAACGACACCTTGGCCCTTTTGCTAATGGGGACTTGAGCTTGTGGGAAAGATCCATCCACCCTCATCCAACGGCCACAAATTCATCATAACCGCCACTGAGTACTTTACCAAGTGGATTGAAGCCATTCCCCTCACCACCATCACAGGTAAGCAAATCTCCTCATTCATCCTCAATTACCTCATCTACAGATACGAAATTCTGTCATCCATTATCACAGATAATGGAAGACCCTTCAAAAACCAGGATATCCAAGAACTCTGTGACCGATTCAAAATCCAACACCGTTTCTCCACACCCTATTACCCCCAAGGCAACTGTCAAGCTGAAGCATCCAACAAGACCATCTTGAAACTCCTCAAGAAGACAGTCAACGATGCTGGCCGTGATTGGCACATCCAACTCAATCCCACTCTGTGGGCCTACAGAACCAGTATACGCACTCCCACAGGTGCTACCCCTTATGCCCTTGTCTATGGCTTAGAAGCTATCCTCCCCATTGAGGATGAGTTACCATCTCTCAAGGTTTCGTTAAAAGGTCTCATATCAGATGAAGAATACAGAGTATCCAGATTGCAAGAACTAGAGGAAAGGAGACAGAAAGCCTTTGACCATCTCAAAGCTTATCAACAAATGATGTCACGAAGCTATAACCACAAAGTCTACCCAAGAATCTTTAAAGTTGGAGATCTAGTACTTAAGGAAAACCCCCGCAATCAATAGGATCAGGAAAAGAAAGGAAAGTTCGAACCCAACTAGCTTGGGCCTTATGTGATCGTAGCTGCTTATGGATCAGGGGCATATTAGTTAGCAACATCAGAGGGTGAGATGTTCGATGACCTAATCAATAGCATGCATCTTCGCTGGTTCTATACCTAAGAGAACCCCAATGTAAGGTGGGCATAAAATACAAAAAAAGCAAAAAAAATCATAAAAATACAAAAAAAAAGCAAAAAATTAGAAAAATACAAAAAGAAAATACAAAAATACAAAAAAAATTGTCCTTTGGTGAAAACCTGGCAAACAGGTGTCAGGCATACTTTCTAGCTTTTGTGCAAATAAAAGCAAGTGGTGAAAACCTGGTAAACATGCATTACTTGTGATAAACCACTTCCTCCATCTTTGGGAAACCAACCACCTTGTTTCCATCCTTCCTTGTGTCCCATTCAATCCATATTTGTCCCGTAATAAAAAACCTAATGATAACCTATCATGGCTTGATACTCTATCTCTTTGTTGCCTTGTCAACCAAGGTTTTATCCCATATCCTATCCACAGTGTTAGCCTAGCATAGTGTCTCTCGTTAGTATCCATGGTCTAAGTCCATGAACTACGTTGCCTCTGCGTTGTCACATAGGCAAGGCCATTTCTCAAATGCGCCCCCGAGGCTCCACTATCCCATCCGTCACGTGTCTAGTCCTTCTATCTATTTGAGTCCACACCACTTTCTATCACCTAGGTCTTAGGTCTGTTAGGGTTTACCCTGAACTACGTTGCCTCTGAGTCATCACGTAGGTAAGGCCATTTAGCAATGAGCCCTGAGGCACTAGGTCAGTCCCTTAGGGTCCGTCTCACCAATAAAGATTGTAGAATCTTCTCACCAGGCAAGCAAGCACAAACAAAACCCACTCTTTTCAAGCAGAAATCTTGATGCAAGACATTAACCTATCCAAAGCATAGCAAACAAACACCTAAGGCATTCTAAATGATTTTACCCAAATTATGGCAAGAAACAAACACATCTAAATGAGGAAATGTTTTGTGGATTGGAAACATGGTTAAAATACAGAGTCTTGATTTTCTATTATCATGCCTTTCTATGCTACTCGAGGATGCCAAAAGCTAGAGATGCTATGATGGGGGCATGATTATTTTCTTTGTTTTGCTGTTTGTGGATTAAACTTTAGTAATGTGAAGCCTTGTCTAACGACATGATCAGCAAAAGATTATTGAGGACATCGAATGTCTAACATGAAAGGGGGCAATCCTTGTCTATTGACATGCAAGAAATACTCAGGTCATCTCGGTTCAATTATACCTCGATGCTTGTATTAACTTGCTAAATCAAAATCCATGTAAGCAATGCTCAGGCCATCTTGGTTCAATTATACCTAGATGCTTGTATTAACTTACAACATTTGGAAAAAGTACCAAAAAAAATCGCCCAATGATGAAATAAGCACTTCAAAATACTTGCACCATCAAGATGTCAAAATCAAAGCATCCATCATACATCCATTTTATATCCATACATCCATATCCCATGCAATAAAAGATCCAAACAATGCAGAGTAACAATACAAAGTCAAAGCTTGTGAGTCTTTCTATAGAGTCATTCTTTCAATCAAAATTTCTATCTATCATTCTGTCATATCTGTGTCGATAGAGTACATTTGGACATCACAAAAACATAACATATAGTTGCATATCATATTGTAGGAGTTAAGGACAACACTGAGAGGGGGGGTGAATCAGTGTTGTGTAAATTCTTTAATCTTTTTCAAACTTTAACTTTCTGAGCACAAGGAATGAATGATACCTTTGATTTGTCAAATACATATGCACATGACTATGAATGCAGAAAGAGAATAAAACTTCATAAGTAAATTGAACACACACAAGGAAGATCAATATGAATCATAACACAAGATATGCACGAGTGGAAAACCCATCAGGGTAGAAAAACCACTCCAGAATTGCCTCACTGGCTTAACTGAAAAACATGCCTCACTGGCAATACAAATTGTCTCACTGACAAATATTAAGGTCACACTGACCTATAAGCCTCACTGGCTAATACAATGCCTCACTGGCAAACCAAATCATCAATAGAAGTTATAAACCAAATCAGAGGGATACTCTGTTTCCATTCAATACAAATATATGTCTGTCAAATACCCATTCTATTCAATCTGACATCTCAACAATCCTTTATTCTGTTCCAATCAACACTGCATTTTAACAACACTGCATATCAAATGTGTATTCTAATCCAACACTTCACAACACTGTTTGTTTCATCTCTATCCTTCTTCATACATACATCAATGCACCTGGAAAACAAATTTATACAAGTTGAATGTCTTTTCACTGCCTTGGAACCTTTCACATTCCTTCATAAATTTCTCCTGCATCTGATCACACAAATTTTGCAATTATAAACAATAAGACTTTTGAAATTTCACTTCTCTGGAAAAACACATTTCCTTTTCTCCTGCAAATAAACTCTTCAAATTTGATTCATATTCCTGCAAAACAAACAATCTCTGATTGCAAACAAAATAATAAATAAATCTTCAATCTCTGATCCATATTTTCTCATAAGACAGATCTTTAATAAAATCAATCAAAGCTCTATAAGAAAATATTATCTTTTCAAAACTCTTGAACTTCTCTGCAAGTAATATCTTCAGATCCTCTTTAAAAAAAAAAATCTCTGCATAAAAAACTTTTCAACTTCTATGAAATCTTAATCTGCTTTAAAAAAAAAATCTTTTTCTTCATATTCCTGCAAGAAGATTTAATCATCAAACTCTTTATCTTCTCTTCAATCCATAAAATTTGTCTTCAAAAATTTGTCTCCAATCTTAAACAAAAAATCTCTTCTCCGAAAAAAAACTTCAATGACAATATATCTATCTCAAAAAAGAAAATCTCTTCTTTCCTTTTAACTTCCAAAAATTTCTTTAGGTGAACAAAAGTTTCTAAAAAAATTCTTCATAAAATGTTAACAACTCTGCAAAAGCATTTGACATCCTATTCGAGCAACTAATGTTGCTATCAAAGCATTCTATGCTTTATAAAAAAAAACTTTCTAACAAATGTATGTTTCCCTTAATATTCTCCTCATTCCATGCTTTTCTTATAAAAATCCGATGTAATCTCCTATATTCGATGACTTTTGTATTGAAGGCATGCATCTTAATAACAAAAAATCGGGCTCCCTCTTTATAAACGGCATTATTGTTTAATGCCTTTCGATGCTCATTTTAAAACTTATGTATCACTGTTTACTAATTTGAAAAACAAGCCCGCGAATAACTGTCCACCGGTGGTAGAAGAAGAGGCCGGTTATCATACGGCATTTAAACCCTTTGAACAGTCACTCAAGTGACTTTTACCTGTAATTACAGGTCAACCTCCATTTAAAACAAAAAATGCCATTTTAGGATTTATCAACCATGGAATAGAAAATAGGATTCTTTTCTAATCCATGTTTTTGACCATACTCTTCACATATAACAAATGACTCTCTAGGGTTTAGAGTTGTGAACTTAGGAGCTAACCATGGAATATACAGACATCTAGGAACAAAGTTGTAACAAGAACTAGACATCAATTTAATTGTTCCTAATACTAATCTTTCCCTTGTGTAAGAGAAACAAGTCTTTTCATTCTCACTACATACATGAAGCCTATGATATACAACAAACACCACCAAGAAGCATTAGTGTCCATCCTCTTGTCACCAAAAATGAGTGATTTCTTATCAATGAACAAACATTTATCAAGTCAACCCTACATATGATGATGATGATCTTATCAAGAAAAACATGAACTATAACTGTGACACCCTGAAGAATATGAAAGCAAATGATTTGGTCTAACCAAAGCATCATATGACATGACATGTATGAACCTATCCATTCCTCTTGGCAGACCAAGATCAGATATCACAACTCACTGTAGTCTAAGCTCATACAACATCTCTTGTGAGAACAGATCAACAAATACGAAGACAATAGACAAATCACATGCACACCTTTGGATACCATATGAACAGTATACATCCTAATCTTCAACTACCACATGAAAAGCATATATCCTGATCTCAACATCACACATCAATTGTATTCATGTGATCCTTTGAATACCAACAATTGATATCATCAACCTTGTCAAGAACCTGATGAATAATGAAGACCATGCCTACCAAGAATATGTCATGTTCACTGATATGACATTGTGAAGAACACATCTCTCCAACTGATTGATATGTCATGTTCACTGATATGACATTGTGAAGAACACATCTCCTGATGATGCAAGATCAAACCTGTGAAGTATAAAACCATTCTCTATATCTGCAAGATGATGTCTCATGCTCCTAAACACTTTTGACATCAATGACAACCTAACACCATCACATATCACATGAGGTAGTCATCTACATGATTAAATTAGTTGCATACACAATAAAGTGCATTAGGTCATCCATATACATTTTTGCAATCATCATATAGTGTCAACAGAAAAAGAAACCAAAAACATAGATAAGTGCATCACATAAATTACATAATCATATAGATACCATTCACATTTTACATATTAGTGACATATCAAGTAACAACATCTAAGTCTGCATTAGGTCATATAACATCACATAGCATCATATGAAAATCTGCATTAGATAACATCACATAGCATCAAGTCAAACACATGCATCACATCATACAATAGAAATGCATCATAACTCATACATATAGAGAGCGTCAAAATAGTTGCATCATCATATAAATATCATAAAAACGTGTCCAAATGTACAAAATCAAGTGGTTCGTCTCTGAGTCAGTGTTGTATACAATAAATACATCCCAAGGATGGTGATACATGTCTCAAAATACAAAAGTGGTACACAAGTATATCCAGCTATCTGAGCTATCAAAAAGTGTGCATGGGATCCAAAATCTACAAGTCTCTACTATCCCTATTGCTATGAATTGTTGCTCCTAGCAGTGTCTCCTCCTCCTCCTCTGCTGGCCCCAGACTATTGTGGACCCATCACGGAGGCTCCTGACCTCGATCCACCTACTCTCTGGGAAGCCATAGACTGGCTCCTATGGCTCGGGGCCCTCTGACTAACTGGCACGACACCATGGTATAAACCTCGATAATACTATGTCTGAGCCTGTGCTCTGGCAAGCTCACCTTACACCTGCGCTAGCTGTGTCTATGCCTATGCTAGCTGTGCCTGTGCCTGGTGCACCTGCCCAACCAAAAAACTGCTCGTCACATCTGTCCCAAGGGCTTCCACTATGATATCCCACTCTACTCGGATAACTCGTATCCGCACCTCTGCCATATCTCTCTCTCTGGTGAGCCCTGCGATAACCTCTGCGTCTATCTCTCGTCGGGCCTCAACAATCCTGAGTTGTGCCTGTAGTTGCCTAACCTGTCCTCTCAGAGTATCTATAGCCCTCTCCTGGACATCTGACTATGCTGGACCCTGGGCTGCCTGTGCCTGTCCTTGCCCCTGTGGCTAGAGTCCCTGCTGGTGTGCCACCTACTGAGGTGGCATCATCTATACCTGTGGAGCCTGCTGTGTGACATGTGGTGGCACTACTTGCTGAGGGTGGGAAGCTCCCTCCCTAGCTCTCCTTCTCTATCTAGGTCTGCCTCCATCGTCTCCACCACCTCCTCCTCCTCCATCATCTCCACCATCTCTGCCACCTCCCCGTCCTCCTCTCCTCCTCCTCCTGCCCCTCCGGCCAACCTGGCCCTCATCATCTGAATCTGCCTCATCTATATGAGGCACTAGCTCCCCAGGCCCTGAGTATCTTAGAAATGGGTGGGCAGCAAACCAATCCTCAAAATCCTAGGTCATCCCAGCGTCTGCAATCTCCCTCCTCATATCCCAAGCGACGTAAGTCATCTGCTGAAACTCTGCCAGTGCCTCTTCATAGGACACCATTGGCCCCCATCTAAACCTCTCAACGTGAGTTCACGCAAATCGAGCCTACCCCTGTGGCATGCCCTGCCTCCTCCCAAACCATCTCTGTACTCAGCTGACAATCTACCTCTCCAAGATAAACCGTGTCCGGCCTATCAACCACCTCGTCTGATAGCAGTAGGGTAGCTCATCCGCCTCATCCTCCCAAGACTCACAATCTAGATATGGTCGCTAGACAACCACATCTACTCCATCCAAGGCATGCCTCCAATACTTGAGCTTCCCCAGCCTATGCTAGGAAATCACTCCTGCGTAGTCGTAACTATACAGCTCTCCTCTCTACCTATCAAACACACAAATCGGTCTCGTGATCGCTATGTGCTCCCATAGCCAAAACTACAGCAATGACACACCTGCAGATAGACTCGCACCCCTATGGTATACCACCTGATGCATGTCAGGGTATAAGTGTGCTAGAACACAGACACCCCAAGCATATCAGGTGCCCTCTATAACCATCCACTCCATGATCTGACCCCATCCAATGGGGAACTCATGTGATCTCCTATCGGGGCATACAACGCCTCCGATCAGTCCTACTACTATACCTGGGAAGTAGTCATAATAGTCATGAATATCCTGCCAGGAGATGACCTATCTGACCAGCTCGGGGTCATCGAATACTCGCCTACACTTAGCAAGTCCTGCTTCCCTCTGTGGATCATACTCCACAAGCTCTCCTTGAATAGGTAAGTGGAGAATCCTGTACATGTCCTCCAAAGTAACAGTCATCTCACCAGTAGGGAAGTGGAAAGTCCCGTCCTCATTGTGGAACCTCTCCACTGCTGCAGTCAGCAACCTACAGTTCGCTTGAACCTTAGGGATAAAGAAAACATAGTCTAGTCCCATCGCGTCGAGCGCCTCCCTGTCCATCTCAGTAGGCATATGTCTCTGCAACATAGGCATGGGGAACTGCTCCCTCGACTAAAGCGTATCTCGTATATCTTCCTGCAAGCATGCAAAGCAAGGCGTCAACCTAAAGCTGCAAGTACCATACTCAACATATCTATAGAAACATATCAACTAACTTAACATATCAAATTGACCAAAATAGCACAATACATCTCTTAACTAGATTCCTGCAATCTCGAAGATAGCTTATCGATTGATGCATCAAACAGGATGCCAATTGAGTCAATTCTATTAAGTAAACTGCCTATCTATATCATATGCACCATAACAAGTGGTACATATGCCATTTCTTAACAAATGAGCCATTTCTTTACAAATGCGCCACTTCTGATAAGTGTGCCGCAAGAATCCATGCATGCACCATCCTATACCGTAAAAGTGCCACCCAATCAAAGGTGCCACTTCATACCATAAATGCACTGCAGAATTATGCATGCACTGACTAAACTCATGCATGCGCGGCTTGAGTAAATGCACCGTTTTATATCCTAAATGAGCTACAGAAATACAGATGCACAGTTTTGCATGTCATATGCGCCAAATTGCAGTCCAGCACATTTGTCTACCTAGTTTTTCTCCTAGCATTTATTGCAATCAAAATCAACCCTAGGGGAAATTTTTTGAGATACATACCGGGGGTCCTGCCTCTACTAGCCGGTAGAATTGATGAACGCGCTCAAAGCGATGCTCGTCACGTGGAATATCCATCCTTGTGCCGATTGCTCTATGCTCTATGCTCTCCTAAGCTCTCAGAAGCAAATCAAACAAAGACAAGTGTGCAAATGAATTATCTTGTGGACCCAGCTCCTATATATATCATGCAAACCCTAATCTGGCTAGGTGGTGACTATGACTAATTCCTGCACCCATTTCTTCCCGTTTCTCAGAAACACGTCCTATTTTCTTCAAACCTAACCAAGTTTTCCCTTCATCTTTGTGAGATTGTCTGTCTCACGTCCTTCTGCCTTCTTCTCGTCCAATCTCCCGAGGGGGTATCCTATCATCATAAATTGTACCAGGGGCAAACTGGGGCATGTATCATTATCAGACTATTTATTCTTTGAAGCAACGCCGTAAACTACATTGCATCAAAGAGGGGCAAAATGTATATGCCTAAAAATGACATGACTTGGTCTAAATAAATATTCTTAATATTTATTCCCTTCCAATTCCTCTATCAATAAATAAATAAATTTATTTATTTATTTGATTCATATTCCTCTATGTTAATTAAATATCGAAATATTTAATTACCTCTTCTAAAGTCAAAATAATAAAAAAATCCTTTATTTAATTAAATTCTTCCAAACAGTTAAATAATTCTTAATTATTTAATTAAGTCAAAATCATTCTTCCAAATTTAAGTAAATCAATCAAATTTATTTAAATCCTCTCAATCTCTAAAAATAAAATATAATCAAATGTTTTATTTATTCTTCCAAATCATGCACAAACAATTAAATAAATTTATTTATTTAATTTGCTTCCTTATCTTCTAATTCTTCCAAAATCTTCTAAATTAAATAATACCAATTATTTAATTATTTCTTCCAATAATATCTTCTCTAAATTTAAATAAATCTATTATTTATTTAAGTTGTCTATTTCTTCTAAATTGAGTTATCTCTAAATATAATTCAATCCTTGTGCACATGCAATTGAATATTCTAAATATTAATTGAGCTAAAATATCTTTTATCCTCATGCAATTTCCATTCTTCTAGTTCTATTCTCTTAACTGATTGATCTATTCTTTTAATCGATTAATCTCTTTAGTTAACTCATTCTTCTATTTTATTAATTCCTCTCATGCAAAATATAGAAAGACACTTGTATTCTTTCTATTCATGCACGTTCCTCAAGGTTTCTATACCGTTGATCTTGTCATTCTTTCTATACCTTTGATCTTCTCTTTCTCAAAGTCTATAAATTAAACTCCGTTCTTCCATTTCATTCATCCAAGCTTTAAGTATCGTTACTCTACAAGAATTATAGCGCGCCTTTGGCACCAATTCCTTCATTGCTTGTGATCACACTCGTTACTACGCACTACTATCATCATTGTGAAGCTCATCTTCATGGTGATACTATCATAGCCATTCCCATTTGACAATCTTGGAATCATAGCAAGGAAGTGCACCTTCTAAGGGCCATATTCATAGACAAGATCATTTGTGATAGGCGATCAATGGAAGCTACGAATTAGAGGAGGTTTGCTTTGTATTGTTCATTGTTTGATTGAGTCTCTTTTGTTCACCATTTCATTGAGTTTTGGGTATTTTGATATTTATTATATTGATTATTCATTTAGATCCAATTTTCCCTTAACATATACAACACAAACTCCTTAGGCAACAAGTAATGTCTCCACTTCTTCAAGGCTTGAATTATGGCATAGAACTCTTGATCATAAATTGAATATCTTCTCCTTGCATCATTCAACTTCTCATTGAAATATGCTATAGGTCCACCTTTTTGAATTAGTACTACTCCAATTACGTTTCCACTTGGATCACAATCTATTTGAAATACCTTATTAAAATCCAGTAATGCCAAAACAGGTTGCTCTGTCACTTTTTGCTTCAACAATTCAAAACTGTTATCTACTCCAGATGTCCACTTAAAATCTTTTTTGTCACCTCTCATTGTCTTTGTCATAGGGTTACAAACTGAACTAAAATTTATGATGAACTTCCAGTAGAAACTAGCCAATCCATGAAATGATCTAACTTCTCCAATGCTCTCCGGTGTAGGCCATTCAATAATTGCTCTTACTTTCTCAAGGTCCATCTTCAATCCTTCCGCAAAAATCACAAATCCCAAATATACTAGTTCTTCCTTCATGAAACTACACTTCTTGATGTTTATCAGCAATTTCTCTTCTCTCAACTTCTAAAAAACTTATCTAATATGCCACAAATGTTCCTCTTTTGTCTTATTCAAAATCATAATATCATCCAAGTATACAATAACAAACTTACCCAAGAATTTCTTCAAGACTTCATTCATCAACCTCATGAAAGTACTCGGTATATTTGTCAATCCAAAGGGCATCAGTAACCACTCATATAATCCTTCATTTGTCTTAAAAGTAGTCTTCCATTCATCTCCTTCTCTGATTCTGATCTGATGGTATCCACTCTTCAAGTCTATCTTTGTGAAATATCTTGCTCCACTCAAACAATCCATGATATCATCCATTCTAGGTAAAGGAAATCTATACTTAACTGCAATCTTGTTTATTGCTCTGGAATCAGTACACATTCTCCATTCTCTATCCTTCTTCAATGCTAACACTGCAGGTACGACACAAGGACTCAAGCTTCTCTGATCAAACCTTTCCTCAACAAATCTTGTATTTGTCTATTTAGTTCTTCATTCTCTGCCGGTGTCATTCGGTGTGTTGCTTTGTTAGGCAAACTTGCTCCAAGTATAAGATCCATGTGATGACTGATACTCCTTATAGGTGACAATCCTTTAGGTACATTATCTGATATGATGTCTTCATATTCTGTCAAAAACTCTCTTATCTCCTCCAGTTGTGATTCTTCAGTCTCTTTCTTCAATGCTTCAGGTTTCTTAGGAATCAAGGCATAACACATATTCTCATGTCTCAAACCATCCATAAATTTTCTTCCATCTACCAAACAAATTTTAGCATTTCCACATACCACATCTTTAGGATCATCCTCCAAAGGAATCAAGGTAATTCTCTTTCCATTTGTTGTTATAGCGTATGTATTCTTTCTCCCATCATGTATAGCTTTTCTATTATATTGCCAAGGTCTACCCAACAAGATATGACATACATCCATAGGCATAATATCACATAAGACTTCATCATGATAAAATCCAATATGAAATTTCACCAAACATTGTTCACTTACTAGTACCTTATGATCATCCTAAATCCATGCTATCTGATAAGGCTTAGGGTGTTTCAATCTTTCCAACTTCAACTTAGTCACCATCTCTTCTGAAACTAGGTTTTCAGAATTACCACTATCAATTACAACTTTACAACACTTACCTCCTGATTTGCATCTAGTTCTGAACAAACTTTTCATCTGCGGTGGTTCCTCATTTATCTCTGTTTGAAATAATGCTCTCCTCATCACAAGTGATTCTCCTTTCTCCCATTTGCCAACTGAATAGGGATCATCTAGTTCAACAGGTTCTTCTTCAACATAGGCTACTCTTCCACTATTTTCTATCCTCTTACTTGTACTACCCCGATTACATTCAAATGATCTATGTCCTTCACCTGCACACTTGAAACAAGTACCTATGAATGTTCTCTTATCCAATCCTCTTCCTTCTTTTCTATATCCTTCATTCTGATATGCACTAGGGTTTCCTCTCTGGTAATAATTTTTGTCATCTCTCTAGTATGCATTGGTATCTCTATCATCCTTCTTAAATGGGTTGTCAAACTTGTTCTGCTCCGGATGTGATCTATCTCCTCCAAAAAATATTTGACTTCTCTAAAATTTACCTCCTCTGCCTCTCTATCTCTGATCATGTCTTTTATTCATCTTCTCTTCAACTTTCAGGGCAAACTGATATGCTTCCTCTAAAGATATCATCCTCACCAAGCTTAGTTCCTCTTAAATGTTTAATCTCAGTCCATTGATGTATCTAGCCACTTTCTCCTTGCTTGCTTCACTATGTCCTATCCTTATGATCATTTTATGGAATTCTTCAGTGTACTCTTTCATAGATTTCTCCTTTTGCCTCAGGTTTTGCAACTTTTTCAACAACTCCAACTCATAGTCAGCAGGTATAAACTGATTCTTCAACTTCGTCACCATCCTATCCCATTTTGTAATCTTTCTTTTCCTCTTCTGTTTCTTTCCAACTGAACTTCTTTCCACCATATAGCAGCATGTCCTTTCAACTTTGTCTTTGCAAATTTTACCTTCTCCGGATCTTCAATTTCCTCATATTCAAAGTATTCTTCTATGTCATTTATCCAGTCAATCAATTCTTCAGGGATCAAATTACCAGTATAGTTTGGCACATCAATTCTAGGTCTCTTTCCAATCTTTGAAAAGGCTCGCAACATCTTCACTTGATCTAATTCTTCTTCTTCATCACCTCCTAGGGTTTCACTAGTTTGTTCAACAGATTGAAATTCTTCTTCATCCTTGCTTTCAATATTAGGTCTCGACGTCAATCCTCTTCACCTATCTTCTTCAACAACATCCAATCAAATTTGCATTGTTTTCATCATTTCCTTCATTTCATCCATTCTTCCAGCCATTGTTCCAACAGTAGCAACTCTCCACGACAGCATTCTTCCTAGGATCAAGTGTAAACTGCCTCAGGTTTGGCGACCAGGCTACAAGGTGACAACTACCTCACAATCGGTGATTGGTTGCAACACAAGTAACCTGCCTCAATTTGGCGATCTATCCACAACAAGATCTTACAGAATTCCTTCTCCAATTTTGCTCAATTCACTCCCAAAATTCAAAAATTTTGCTCTGATACCACTTGGTGCAGTCACGGTAGGAGGGTTCACATAATAAATAATCCAGACCGTGCAGCAAGAGTAAACACAATGGAAACCACTCAAAGAAATGGAACAAATGCAGATTCAATCATTCAGTATATCATAGAATTCAAATAGAGATCGATCGGCAACATGCAGGCTTACAATTAGGGCTCACAGGCCTAATTATATACATGCACAAGATAAAGGTTTTAAGCTCCTCACCAAAATCTAAACTATCAGATACTACTATGTGAATCACTACTCTCCTAAGGATCTATTACATCAATATATATCAAGTTCGGATCAAAAGATTCCTCCGCGTTGGCCAAAGAAGGTCACAAACTCCAATGAAGAGCTGTAAGGTGTGTACACGGATAGGTCAGACCTAATTGCATAGAACTCCTCTAGAAAATGAATGGAATGATATGAAGATCTTTGGAGAAGGTCGACCATGAACCAAAGATCACTAAATGATGTGTCATTAGGCTTCACAAATCGAGAAATGCTTCCGTAAGTTTCTCCTTCAGCTGGTTGTCTGTGATTAGATGCTTTGTTCTGAAAAAATAGTCGATCTTCTGATAGCGATATCTTTCCGGTAATGATGTGTGGATCTTTGAATTTTGGATATGATGTAGATGAATGAATGTAGATGCTAAGTCCAGCTCCGCAAGGTCTGAAATGCAACTGGACCAAAATACAGAAACTGCTTCTGACTAAACTGCCTAAACTAAACTGGAAAATGAAAAGAAACAAATTAAATTGCAAACAAACTGAAATGCAAATATTTTTGGTTGATGCAAGATTGCTCTTGAACCAGGGATGCTCCTGCATCACCTTGCCATAAGAGCATAATTATCCTCAAAATCTATGCCTTCAGCCTGAGAATATCCTTTGCATACCAGTCTTGCTTTGTTTCTTACTACTCCATTTTCATTCAACTTGTTTCTAAAAACCCATTTAGTTCCAATCACATTATTATCAGTAGGTCTAGGAACCAATTCCCAAGTTTGATTCTTCTTTATTTGCATCAGCTCTTCTTTCATAGCCTTTACCCAATTCTCATCTTTGCAGGCTTCACTTATAGTTTTAGGTTCAATCTTTGAAAGGAAACAGTAGTTCACCTGTTCTTCTGTAGCTCTTTTCCTTGTCAATACCCCTTTTCTTTTGTCACCAATAATATGATGTTCAGAATGATTAATCCTTACATACTTGGGAGTCTTAACAACACTTTTTGGAGCCTTTTCTTCTTCAACAAGTTCATCTGATTCATAGCCACTCAGATCTGATATTCTTTCCCTGTCTTCATCAACTTTCACATTAGCACTCTCAATGATCTTTCTTAATCTCTTATTGTAGCACCGGTAGGCCTTACTCTTAGTAGAGTATCCAATGAAAATTCCTTCATCTAATCTAGCATCAAACTTGCCTAACTCTTCTTCTCTTCTGATATAACATTTAATTCCAAAAACTTTGGAATATTTCACTGTAGGAACTCTTCCATACCACAATTCATAAGGAGTTTAGTACCATTACCTTTGACATGAACTTTCTTTTGAATGTAGATAGCAGTATGTACAGCTTCTCTCCAATACACTTCCAGTAGGTTAGCCTCCTTCATCATTGACTTAGAAGCCTCTTGAACTATCATGTTCTTTCTTTCAACAACTCCATTCTGTAGGGGAGTTCTAGGAGCAGACAACTATCTTTCTATCCCATGTTCTTCACAGAAAATATTGAATTCATTTGATGTAAAGTCACCTCCTCTATCAGACCTTAAGCATTTGATCCTTAACTCTAACTCATTTTCAACCATCACCTTGAAAACTTTGAACTTGTCTAGGGCTTCTAATTTATCTTTTAGAAAAGTAACCCAAGTCATTCTAAAATAATCATCAATAAGCAACATAAAGTACCTGTCTCCTTGCAGACTTCTTATTTTTGTAGGACCAAACAAATCTGTATGCAGCAACTCAAGCAATCTAGCAGAAAATTATTCTTTACTCTTGAAACTTGTCCTTGTCTATTTCCCCAATTGACATTCCTTGCAAATAGTATTAGCAGGCTTCACAAGCTTAGGCAAATCTCTCACAACTTGTACTGAACTTATCTTCACCAAATTGTCAAAATTGATATGACACATTCTTCTATGCCAGAACCAACTCTCATTTGTCTAAGCCAACAAACAACATTCATTTGTATCCTTTGTTGCCTTTCCCTCTTCATTTTTATCCTTCTGTACCTTCGTTATTTTTATTTTGTTTTTACCACCCTCTAGGCTCTTTTTACTCATTTTATATTAATTCTCTTTCAATTCAATTTCCTCTCTTTCCCTTTATTTTGGCTAGTCTTGGTCTTGTCTACCTTCCTACCTAGTTTATTGAATGTTTTTATCTCTGTTTTTATTGCCCAATTTAATTATGTAATCACATTTGTCAACTTAACTTTTTTAGTTTTTCCTTGTAATCTGAACCTTCTTCTCTCCTTTTTAAGAAACTATCTCTGCAATCTCTACTCAATTGAATTCTCTTTTTTTCCTCCTGATGATGGATCATGGAGTGTGATTCGAAACGTTGAGGCAAAAAAGCGCACACAGTTTTTCCAGAAACTCTTCAATTATTACATTGACAATTTCATCAACTTTTTGCATGTAGATTGTTATGTTCTTATCATCACTCATCTTCAGAGCTTCATACCTCACCTTCAGGTTTTGTAATTTTGCACTCTTTACAGAATCATCTCCTTCATATAGATTTTTCAACTTATCCCAAATCTCATGAGCAATTTCTAGATCCATAACTTTCACTAACTCAGTATTAAATAAGGCATTTAATAGAGCGTCTCTAGCTTTTCCATTTAATGTAAGATTTGGCTAGATAGGAGCCACCCAAGATCTAGGACTTCATGAAAGCACAAGAGAGACAATATGAAAGAATACTAATCTATTCTGTCAATGAATGCTCTATGATGTATGTTACAATGCTTGAAGAGCCTTGCTTTTAAAGACAAGGCGAGAGCTAGAAAGGTGGAGTGAAAGGTGGAGAGTGTCCTACAACATGTGACAATTAGAGGATGTCAACTAATTACACATGTGGAGGATAAGACACCTCACTCCAACTATCAACAACTCAACACACAACTAGACTCTTAGAAAACTCACTAAGTCAACTTAACATGTGAATGTTTGAGAATATTATTTAACTAATAAATAGTTAAATAATATGAATTATCCTCACACAAAGGAAACTAGATAGCAGATATCCCTATTCACACTAACACCCCCCCTTAAGTGCAACTTAGAGAGAAGCTGACAAAATGCAAAGATGGATGGGTCCCGGCTACTAGGCCATGTTAGGTACCCATGTACAAACAAGTCTCAAGTGGAGTAAAGGAGAAAACCTCATGGGAAAAACTCCTCTCCAAAAGTGAGAATGCATAAAAACATGTACAAGTGATGAAATGATGGAAGAATCAAGACCCAGCAAATACAACATCCATCACATATATACAATGAATAGCCCCCCATAAGAGGGAAAGAAAGAGATAAGATGTCCCCCCAATAATGAAGAATCTCCTGTACCGATGGTGAATGCTCAAAGAAGAAGACCAAAGATGATCCAAAACCTGCAAACAACATTCCTCCCCTTGGGAAGAAACCAATCCACTGGTGTATGAAGAAACTCCAATTCAAAACCAATAGATGAGGAAGGAAGTCTCATGAAATATGATGTCTCTGAAAACTGATCATGTGTCTCCATGTGAATGCTGAATGATACCACAATCAAATCAAGAGTCTCAGGCCTCACTGATGAAAGTGACAATCTAGGATCAAGTGGAAACTGAAAATCAACAACCTCCAAAGACATGATGGTTTGACAACAACTATGCTATGACTGTCATCAAAGAGGAGAGATAACCCCTCAAATGTGTCCTCCAAATCTGCAATACAAGGCTACAAAGAGGATAGCCTCACAAATTTGGTTTTTCCATCAAGTCTTTATGATTCTCCAGATCATCATATGATGCAAGAGAAGAGCATACTCAACTATCATGATCCACCATGAATTTGTATTCAATCTCTCAACAATTTAGCTAACAGGAAGAGATTCCACCTAGAGAGCTCTGATACCATGTAAGAGTTGGCTGGATAGGAGCCAGCCAAGATCTAGGACTTCATGAAAGCACAAGAGAGACAATATGAAAAAATAATAATGTATTCTATCAATGAATGCTCTATGATGTATGTTATGATGCTTGAAGAGCCTTGCTTATAAAGACAAGGTGAGAGCTAGAAAGGTGGAGTGAAAGGTGGAGAGTGTCCTACAATATGCGACAATTAGAGGATGTCAATTAATTACATATGTGGAGGATAAGACACCTCACTCCAACTATCAACAACTCAACACACAACTAGACTCCTAGAAAACTCACTAAGTCAACTTAACATGTGAATGTGAGAATATTATTTAACTAATAAATAATTAAATAATATGAATTATCCTCACACAAAGGAAACTAGATAGCAAATATCACTATTCACACTAACATTTAACTCATACTATTTGACTTCGTCTTCAGATGATGGACCATTTGGAGGAATAGTATACTTTGTATCTACCATCTTCCAAACATTATAACCAAGAGAAATGAGATGACTTTTCATCTATACCTTCTAGAGAGCATAATATGTTCCATCAAACTGTAAAGACTCCTTCTTGTGCACCATCCCAGATCTACCTCAAGCTGTTAGGCTTTCTTCCAAGGAACCCTCGCTCTAATACCAATTGTTGAAATGAACAAGACAACTGAGAGGGGGGTGAATCAGTTGTAACCAAAACTTAACTTCTTTCAAACATCAACATATCAACCTCTTAATCACTATTATTATGATTTAACCATGAAATAATGAAATCAAAAACTTAAACACATTCACACATTCAACACATGAGACACCAGATTTTTTATGTGGAAAACCCAATAATCAAAAAACCAAGGTGAGGATTAACTCATAATATAAATGTGATATCAAAATTTACAACAAGGCTCACTGCTGGAGGTTCACTGCCTAGAATGCTCACTATAAAAGAATTGGCTCACTGCCAAGAGAAGGGGCTCACTACCAAAAGTTGGTGAACTAAGATAGTAGCATCTATACCATGCCACAGTTCAGTTCCATTGAAGCGCAATAAAACTCCTTTGCTCTGCTCTACTTTTACACTTCTGACTTATCTTTGCATCTTCACAACACCATCGATTATTCACAGTTTCATTACATGTATTTATACAATTCATCAACCTCAGAATGTACATCAATGTCGGCATTACAATCATCAACCATTGGAACAATCTCCAAGGTCGGCATACATACATGCATTAGAATAGGTCTGGACTTAAACAAATTTGTGAAGGAAAAGAATGAATGCAGACCACACCACGCCTTAGCTGGGACTCAAATGCAATCTCCCATGCAACAACATGCTATCAAAAATTCCAAGCATAATTGCAAGTAGTGAAAACATTAGGTCGGCCAAAACTGGTGTTAACACTAAGACCTTTAGGAACAGGCTTCATCCATGATTTGAATTACACTTTGTGGACCAATCAAAAAGCAGGAACATGATCTAGAGACATCTTGATGCAGGAGCATCCAGTGGTGTAAGGGCAATCTTGCATCACCTAAAAAAAGTTGTGTTTCAAAATTGTTGATGTTCTTTCCATTTCTTTTCAAAATTTGTGGTTCTAGTTCCATAATCGCTTGAATAATGATGTAGAACTTTCAATTTTTCTAAACTGCTATTTTTAGAAAGTTTGCATTTGGGCACGGAATGAAGTGAAAATTTACAGGAAGCTTCATAACTGAAAAATAAGACCTTTGGTAAAGGAATCACGCAAAGATCATTTGTGAGCTGAAAGATATTAATGTTTTTTTTTCCCAAAAAATGCCTGCAAATTATTCAAACTTAGGTTTGAGGCACTAAACGGCCCCGTACGGGCCCAAAAATGGCCAAAACTGGTAGAGCAGGTTTTTACGCGTAGAGTACTCCATGAGCTTTCTGACGTATAAAATAGTTTATCAATCGGACACCCGGATCAAAAGTTATAGCTTTCGAAAGTTGACCTATTTTTGGAGGGAGATGCAAATTTTGAAATTAGGTTGTTGGCCGCCAAAAAGGCTATTAATAACCATTTTTGGGAACCCCGGGCAGTAGTAAAGGGGGGAAGTGTAGAGTCAAGAATAGGTGGGAAAACATAAACCCTAGTTGATTTAGGGCTACAGAAGGCAGATGATTCCAGAGTCTTGTGATAGGAAACTATAATGTGTTACAGCCTATGGAGGGTTGATTCCTCTGATTGTATTTGAGCTTCTGGAATGTGATAAGTTGTCCAAATCAATAAAGAAAGTTCTATTTTCTGTGAATAATTTTTGTTGTTGTGTGTTTTATGATTTTCCCCCCTTCATCAAGTGGTATCAGAGTAAGGGTTCTTGAGTGTGTAGACAGATCGTCGACCGTGAGGGAGTTTGCACCAGGGCCTGAGGTTGTGCATTTGCTGTGGCGATCAAGATGCCTCCACAAAGAAATCATATTGGGAGAAATGCTTTAATGGATGAGGTTTTTAGAGCCCTGCAAAGGCAAATTGATGCATTGCAAGAGGAGCTATGAAGAGGGTTTGAGCTGAGAACAAGAGAAGAAAGCGAGGATGAAGCTGAAGAAGAGTTGTCTGAGGGAGAACAAGAAGTTGTAGGAGATCCTGTAGAAGTGAGGTTGTTAAGGGCCATTTCAAAGATCAGAAAGAGGCCTAGGATTGAAGTTTCTACATATTCTAGAGATTTGAATCTGGAACAACTTATTGATTGGATCAATGACATGGAGGAATATTTTGAGTATGAAGATGTGGAAGACCCAGATCGGGTCAAGTTTGCAAAAACAAAGTTGAAAGGCCATGCCAGTATTTGGTGGAAGGAGGTCCAATTAGAGAGGAATAGAAGAGGAAAAGGAAAGATCACTAGATGGGATTGGATGGTGGAGAAACTGAAGAAGCAGTTCATTCTTGTAGACTATGAGATGGAGTTGCTGAAGAAGCTGCAAGGACTGAAGAAAGGTAACAAGTCTGTTAAGGAGTATACAGAAGAGTTTTATAAAATTACTATCAGGATAGGCCATGCAGAGCCCAATAAGGAGAAGGTAGACTGTTACATTAATAGGTTGAGATCGAGTATTCAGGAGGAGCTAAGCCTAGTCAGAATGACCACCATAGAAGATGTATACCAGTTTTCCCTGAAGGTGGAAGAGAAGCTGAATAAAAGATTTGATAGCAAGCAAAGGGGAAGAGGTCAAGGTGGAAGGACTGGTGGAAGACCCTATGGAGGCTGTAATGAAGATCAAAATAAAAGTGAAGAAGGTGGCACTAGTCAAAATCAGAGAGGGGACAATGCCTACCTCCCTTGTGACCAGAACAATGGAGAGAAAAGAGGAAGAGGAAGAGGCCGACCTAGGCAAGGACCTGGAAGAGGAGGCTTTAGAGGAACCTGTTTCCAATGTGGAGAAGAAGGGTATCAAGCATACGAGTGCCCACAACATCAAGGAAGGACAAATAGAAGATCTAAAGGTAATGCACGAGTTACACATGTAGATGAAGATGCACAGTCTGAGCATTCTGAAGATGCTGAAAGGGGAGAAACCTTAGTTGTCAGAAGAACTTTGTTGAATGAGGAGAAAGAACCCAATCAGAGGAAGAGTTTATTCTGCACAAGGTGCAAATGTGAAGGTAAGTGTTGTGATATTATTATTGACAGTGCAAGCACTGCTAATCTTATTTTAGAGGAGATGGTTGACAAGTTGAAGTTGACAAGAAGAAAGCATCTGCATCCATATCGGATTGCATGGTTGCAGAAGGACCATAGAGCTTTGGTCAATGAGTAGTGTTTAGTGAAGTTCAAGATTGGAGACTACCATGATGAGGTGTTGTGTGATAGCATACCAATGGATGCATGTCATATGTTTTTGGGTAGGCCGTGGCAGTATGATAGGAGCACTGTCCATGATGGCCGTGCAAACACATATTCCCTAACAAAAGATGGAGTTCGTTATAAATTGAAGCCCTTGAAGGAGGTGGAAGAAAATGTATGTAGTACTGCCAGAATTTGCTTGGTAGATGGTAGGAAATTTTTGGAGGGTATGAAGCATGAGCATCATTGCTTTGCATTGATTCCTAAGATTAGTCAAGAGAAATGTAAAGATGTACAAGTAGAAGTATCAGATATGTTGGAAGAATTTCAAGATATTGTCTCTGATAATGTACCAGAAGGTTTAACACCAGTGAGGAAGATAAGCCATCAAATGGATTTGATACTAGGAGCCAGTTTGCCGAATAAGGCCACCCATAGAATGACTCCAACAGAGAGTGAAGAATTGAACAGACAAGTTCAGAAGTTGTTGAGGAAGGGATTGATAAGAGAGAGCCTAAGTCCATGTGCGGTACCTGCAGTACTAGCACCAAAGAAAGATGGAGAGTGGAGAATGTGTATAGACTTTTAAACCATCAATAAGATCACAATCAAGTATATATTTCCATTGCCCAGAATGGATGACATAATGGACTATTTGAGTGGAGCCAAGTACTTCATGAAGATTGACCTAAAGAGTGGGTATCACTAGATCCGTATCAGAGAAGGAGATGAATGGAAGACAGCCTTCAAGACAAAGGAAGGTTTGTATGAGTGGTTAGTCATGCCATTTGGGCTAACCAATTCACTGAGCACATTCATGCAACTCATGAACGAGGTACTGAAAGAATTTTTGGAAAGTTTTGTTATTATCTATTTAGATGATATTTTAATTTTTAGTAAGACTTGGGATGAGCATATGATGCATATCAGAAGAGTTTTTGAGAAGTTGAGAGAGGAGAAGTTGCTAATTAACCTGAAGAAATGTAGTTTTGCAAAGGAGTTGGTATACCTAGGATTTGTTGTCTCAGAGGAAGGTCTTAAGATGGACCTAGAAAAAGTAAGGGCTATCATTGAATGGCCTATGCCAAGGAGTGCAACGGAGGTACGATCTTTTCATGGTTTGGCAAGTTTTTAAAGAAAGTTTATCAGGAATTTTAGTAGCATTTGTGCATCCCTAACAGAGACAATGAGAGGGGATAGAAAAGAGTTTAGATGGACTAAAGGAGCAAACAAGAGCTTTGATACATTGAAGTAGAAAGTCATAGACCAACCTGTGTTGGCACTTCTAAATTTCAATAAGGTATTTCAGGTAGATTGTGATGCTAGTGGTAGTGGTATAGGAGCTGTTTTGAGTCAAGAAGGTAAACCCATTGCCTAGTTTAGTGAGAAGCTTAATGATGCCAAGAAAAAGTATTTTTTTTATAATTAGGAATTTTATGCAATAGTTCAGGCTTTGAAGAAATGGAGACATTATTTGTTGCCAAAAGAGTTTGTTTTATATACTGATCATCAGGCTTTGCAGTATCTTAATAGTCAAGGAAAGTTGAACCAAAGGCATTTAAAATGGGTTAATTTTTTGCAGAGCTATACTTTTGTTTTGAAGCACAGGAGTGGGAAATCCAACAGAGTTGCAGATGCCTTGAGCAAAAAGCAAACTTTGTTGATAGAAATGAAGATAGAGGTTGTTGGGTTTGATGAGCTCAAAAGTTTGTATCCTAAAGATCCAGATTTTGCAGAGGCCTGGAAAGATTGTTTGGAACCTGTTACTTTGGATAGGACAAAATGGTTGGATTTCATAATCCAAGATGGCATGTTGTTTAGAGGAAGCCAGTTGTGCATTCCAAGGAGTTCCATGAGAGAGAACCTGATTAAGGAGAAGCATAGTGAAGGATTGCCTGGACACTTTGGTTGAGATAAAACCATTGCTATTGTTGGTGAAAATTATTATTGGCCACAGTTGCAGTAGGATGTGAGGAAATTTGTGCAGAGTTGCAGAGTATGTTAGATGGCGAAAGGACCAAGTCAGAATACAGGTCTATATCAACCACTACCTGTACCAGAGAATCCATGGGATGATATTAGTATGGATTTTGTTCTTGGTTTACCAAGGACACAGAGAGGATATGATTCCATTTTTGTGGTGGTGGACAGATTCTTGAAGATGGCACATTTTATTCCTTGCAAGAAGACTAATGATGCAGTTCATATTGTAGAGTTATTTTTCAGGGAGGTGGTGAGATTACATGGTCTACCAAAGAACATAGTTTCAAATCAAGATACCAAATTTGTTAGTTATTTTTGGAGGACATTGTGGAAGAAGTTGAAAACAGATTTGAAGTTCAGTTCTGCACACCATCCATAGACTGATGGATAGACCAAAGTGGTGAATAGAAGTTTGGGTAACCTGTTATGATACTTAGTAGGAGATAAGCCCAAGGGATGGGATTTGATTTTACCACAGGTAGAATTTGCTTACAACAATTTTATCAATAGGAGTACTGGTAAATCACCATTCCAGATTGTATATGGGAATAGTCCAAGAAATGCTTCAGAGTTAAGGAATCTAGACAAAGGAGAAAAGACAAGTGCTGAGGCTGAAGACTTTGCAGAACACATGAAGAATTTGCATGAAGAGGTGAAAAAGCACATTAATAAGATGAATATTCAGTATAAGGCTAAGGCAGATCAGAAGAGGAGATATAAGGAATTCTAGGTCGGAGATGAAGTCATGGTTCACTTGAGAAAAGAAAGGTTCCCAATTGGAACATACAATAAGCTGAAAATGAAGAAAATTGGACCATGCAAAATTTTGAAGAAACATGATTCAGGAAATGCATATGAGGTAGAGCTTCCGAGTGGGATCAACATTTCCCCTATTTTCAACATTGCTGATTTATCAGAATATCATGAAGGTTGAGCAGAGGATGGACCAACAGAAGAATAATGGAGTATTCCGGCATCTACTTCAATAGATGAAATGGAAAGGAAGGCCTGTTGAAGATTCTTCTTGGTTGTCTAAGGTAGAGGTTGACCGTTTGGGTTTTCCTCACACAAACACCTGAGACGTGACGGGGTCACTTCTCAAATTACCTTGGGTGTCTTATGTAGGAGCATCCAGTGGTGTAAGGGCAATCTTGCATCACCTTAAAAAAGATGTGTTTCAAAATTGTTGATGTTCTTTCCATTTCTTTTCAAAATTTGTGGTTCTGATTCCATAATCGCTTGAATAATGATGTAGAACTTTGAGTTTTTCTAAATTGCTAAAAATAGCAACCTGCTATTTTTAGAAAGTTTGCATTTGGGCACGGAATGAAGTGAAAATTTACAGGAAGCTTCATAACTGAAAAATAAGACCTTTGGCAAAGGAATCACGGAAAGATCATTTGCGAGCTGAAAGATATTAAAGTTTTTTCATTTCCTGAAAAATTCCTAAAAATTATTCAAACTCAAGTTTGAGGCACTAAATGACCCCATACGGGCCTGAAAATGGCCAAAACTAGAAGAGCATGTTTTTAGCGCATAGAGCACTCCGCGAGATTTTTGACGCATAAAACGGTTTGTCAATCAGACACCCGGATCAAAAGTTATGGCTCCCGGAAGTTGACCTATTTTTGGAAGGAGATGCAAATTTCAAAATTAGGTTGTTGGCCGCCAAAAAGGCTATTAATAACCATTTTTGGGAACATCAGGAAGTAGTAGATTTAAGGGGGGAAGTGTAGAGTCAAGAATAGGAGGGAAAACAGAAACCCTAGCTGATTTGGGGTTACAGAAGGCAGATGATTCTAGAGTCTTGTGATAGGAAGCTGTAATGTGTTGCAGCCTGTGGAGGGTTGATTCCTCTAATTGTATTTGAGCTTCTGGAATGTAATAAGTTGTCCAAATCAATAAAGAAAGTTCTATTTTCTGTGTGCAATTTCTATTGTTGTGTGTTTTATGATTTTCCCCCCTTCATCAAGTGGTATCAGAGTAAGGGTTCCTGAGTGTGTAGATAGATCGCCGACTGTGAGGTAGTTTGCACCAGGGTTTGAGGTTGTGGGTTTGCTACGGCGATCAAGATGCCTCCACAAAGAAGTCATATTGGGAGAAATTCTTTGATGGAAGAGGGTTTTAGAGCCCTGCAAAGGCAAATTGATGCATTGCAAGAGGAGCTATGAAGAGGGTTTGAGCCGAGAACAAGAGAAGAAAGTGAGGATGAAGTTGAAGAAGAGTTGTCTGAGGGAGAACAAGAAGCTACATGAGATCCTACAGTCATGAGGTTGTTAAGGGCCATTTCAAAGATCAGAAAGAGGCCCATGATCAAATTTTCTACATAGTTTGGAGATGTGAATCTGGAACAGCTTATTGATTGGATCAATGACATGGAGGAATATTTTGGGTATGAAGATGTGGAAGACCCAAATTGGGTCAAGTTTGCAAAAACAAAGTTGAAAGGCCATGCCAGTATTTAGTGGAAGGAGGTCCAATTAGAGAGGAATAGAAGAGGAAAAAGAAAGATCACTAGATGGGATCAGATGGTGGAGAAACTGAAGAAGTAGTTCATTCCTGTAGACTATGAGATGGAGTTGTTGAAGAAGCTGCAAGGACTGAAGCAAGGTAACAAGTTTCTTAAGGAGTATACAGAAGAGTTTTATAAAATTCCTATCAGGACAGGCCATGCAGAGCCCAACAAGGGGAAGGTAGCCCATTACATTAATGTGTTGAGGCTGAGTATTCAAGATGAGTTGAGCCTGGTCAGAATGACCACCATAGAAGATGCATACCAGTTTTCCCTGAAGGTGGAAGAGAAGGTGAATAAAAAATTTGACAACAAGCAAAGGGGAAGAGGTCAAGGTGGAAGGACTAGTGGAAGACCCTATGGAGGCCGTAATGAAGATCAAAAGAAAAGTGAAGAAGCTGGCACCAGTCAAAATCAGAGAGGGAACAATGCATACCGCCCTCGTGACCAGAACAATGGATAGAAAAGAGGAAGAGGAAGAGGCTGACCTGGGCAAGGACCTGGAAGAGGAGGCTTTAGAGGAACCTTTTTACAATGTGGAGAAGAAGGGCATCGAGCATACGAGTTTCCACAACATCAAGGAAGGACAAATAGAAGACCTGAAGGTAATGCACGAGTTGCACATGTAGATGAAGATGCGCAGTCTTAGCGTTCTGAAGATGCTAAAATGGGAGAAACCCTAGTTGTCAGAAGAACTTTGTTGAATGAAGAGAAAGAACTCAATCAGAGGAAGAGTTTATTCCACACAAGGTGCAAATGTGAAGGTAAGTGTTGTGATATTATTATTGATAGTGGAAGCACTGATAATCTTGTTTCAGAAGAGATGGTTGACAAGAAGAAAGCATCCGCATCCATATTGGATTGCATGGTTGCAGAAGGACCATAGAGCTTTGGTCAATGAGTAGTGTTTAGTGAAGTTCAAGATTGGAGACTACCATGATGAGGTGTTGTGTGATATCATACCAATGGATGCATGTCATATGTTGTTGGGGAGGCCGTGGCAGTATGATAGGAGCACTGTCCATGATGGTCGTGCAAACACATATTCCCTAACAAAAGATGGAGTTCGTCATAAATTGAAGCCCTTGAAGGAGGTGGAAGAAAAGGTATGTAGTACTGCCAGAATTTGCTTGGTAGATGGTAGGAAATTTTTGGAGGGCATGAAGCATGAGCATCATTGCTTTGCATTGATTCCTAAGATTAGTCAAGAGAAATGTGAAGATGTACTAGAAGAAGTATCAGATATGTTGGAAGAATTTTAAGATATTGTCTCTGATAATGTACCAGAAGGTTTACCACCAGTGAGGAAGATAAGCCATCAAATGGATTTGATACCAGGAGCCAATTTGCCGAATAAGGCCACCCATAGAATGACTCCAGTAGAGAGTGAAGAATTGAACATACAAGTTCAGGAGTTGTTGAGGAAGGGATTGATAAGAGAGAGCCTAAGTCCATGTGCGGTACCTGCAGCAATAGCACCAAAGAAAGATGGAGAGTGGAGAATGTGTACAGACTCACGAGCCATCAATAAGATCACAATCAAGTATAGATTTCCATTGCCCAGAATGGATGACATAATGGACTGTTTAAGTGGAGCCAAGTACTTCATGAAGCTTGACCTGAAGAGTGGGTATCACCAGATCCGTATCAGAGAAGGAGATGAGTGGAAGACAGCCTTCAAGACAAAAGAAGGTTTGTATGAGTGGTTAGTCATGCCATTTGGGCTAACCAATGCACCGAGCACATTCATATGGCTCATAAACGAGGTACTGAAAGAATTTTTGGGAAGTTTTGTTATTGTCTATTTAGATGATATTTTGATTTTCAGTAAGACTTGGGATGAGCATATGATGCATATCAGAAGAGTTTTTGAGAAGCTGAGGGAGGAGAAGTTGCTAGTTAACTTGAAGAAATGTAGTTTTGCAAAGGAGTTGGTATACCTGGGATTTGTTGTCTTAGATGAAGGTCTTAAGATGGACCCAGAAAAAGTAAGGGCTATCATTGAATGGCCTATGCCAAGGAGTGCAATGGAGGTACGATCTTTTCATGGTTTGGCAAGTTTTTAAAGAAAGTTTATCAGAAATTTTAGTAGCATTTGTGCACCCCTAACAGAGACAATGAGAGGGGATAGAAAAGAGTTTAGATGGACTAAAGGAGCAGACAAGAGCTTTGATACATTGAAGTAGAAAGTCGTAGAACAACCTGTTTTGGCACTTCTAGATTTCAATAAGGTATTTCAGGTAGATTGTGATGCTAGTGGTAGTGGTATAGGAGCTATTCTGAGTCAAGAAGGTAAACCCATTGCCTATTTTAGTGAGAAGCTTAATGATGCCAAGAAAAAGTATTATGTTTATGATCAGGAATTTTATACAATAGTTCAGGCTTTGAAGAAATGGAGACATTATTTGTTGCCAAAAGAGTTTGTTTTATATACTGATCATTAGACTTTGTAGTATCTTAATAGTCAAGGAAAGTTGAACCAAAGGCATTTAAAATGGGTTAAGTTTTTCAGAGCTATACTTTTGTTTTGAAGCACAGGAGTGGGAAGTCCAACAGAGTTGCAGATGCCTTGAGCAAAAGGTAAACTTTGTTGACAGAAATGAAGATAGAGGTTGTTGGGTTCGATGAGCTCAAAAGTTTGTATCCTGAAGATCTAGATTTTGCAGAGGCCTGGAAAGCTTGTTTGGAACCTGTTACTTTAGACAAGACAAGATGGTTGGATTTCATAATCCAAGATGGCATGTTGTTTAGAGGAAGCCAGTTGTGCATTCCAAGGAGTTCCATGAGAGAGAACCTGATTAAGGAGAAGCATAGTGGAGGATTGGTTGGACACTTTTGTCAAGATAAGACCATTGCTATTGTTGGTGAAAATTAGTATTGGTGATAGTTACAACAGGACGTGAGGAAATTTGTGCAGAGTTGTAGAGTATGTCAGATGGTGAAAGGAGCAAGTTAGAATACAGGTCTGTATCAACCACTACCTGTACTAGAGAAGCCATGGGATGATATTAGAATGAATTTTGTTCTTGGTTTACCAACGACACAGAGAGGACATGATTCTATTTTTGTGGTGGTGGACAGATTCTTGAAGATGGCACATTTTATTACTTGCAAGAAGACTAATGATGTGGTTCATATTGCAGAGTTATTTTTCAGGGAGGTGGTGAGATTACATGGTCTACCAAAGAGCATAGTTTCAGATCGAGATACCAAATTTGTTGGTTATTTCTGGAGGACATTGTGGAAGAAGTTAAAGACAGATTTGAAGTTCAGTTCTGCACACCATCCACAGATTGATGGACATACCAAAGTGGTGAATAGGAGTTTAGGTAACCTGCTACGATGCTTAGTAGGAGATAAGCCCAAGGGATGGGATTTGATTTTACCACAGGCAGAATTTGCTTACAACAATTCTGTCAATAGGAGTACTGGTAAATCACCATTCCAGATTGTGTATGGGAGTAGTCCAAGAAATGCTTCAGAGTTAAGGAATCTGGACAAAGGAGAAAAGACAAGTGCCGAGGCTGAAGACTTTGTAGAACACATGAAGAATTTGCATGAAGAGGTGAAAAAGCACATTAATAAGATGAATATTTAGTACAAGGCTAAGGCAGATCAAAAGAGGAGATATAAGGAATTCCAGGTAGGATATGAAGTCATGGTTCACTTGAGAAAAGAAAGGTTCACAATTGGAACATACAATAAGCTAAAAATGAAGAAATTTGGACCATGCAAAATTTTGAAGAAACATGATTTAGGAAATGCATATGAGGTAGAGCTGTCGAGTGGGATCAGCATTTCCCCTATTTTCAAAATTACTGATTTAACAGAATATCATGAAGGTGGAATAGAGGATTGACCAACAGAAGAACAGTTGAGTATTCCGGCATCTACTTCAACAAATGAAATGGAAAGGAAGGACTCTTGAAGATTCTTCTTGGTTATCTAAGGCAGAGGTTTATCGTTTGGGTTTTCCTCACACAAACACCTGAGACGTGATGGGGTCACTTCTCAAATTCCCCTGGGTGTTTGATTCAGGAGCATCCAATGGTGTAAGGGCAATCTTGCATCACCCAAAAAAAGATGTGTTTCAAAATTGTTGATGTCCTTTCCATTTCTTTTCAAAATTTGTGGTTCTGATTACTTAATCGCTTGAATAATGATGTAGAACTTTGAGTTTTTCTAAATTGCTAAAAATAGCAACCTGCTATTTTTAGAAAGTTTGCATATGGGCACAAAATGAAGTTAAAATTTACAAGAAGCTTCATAACTGAAAAATAAGACCTTTGGTGAAGGAATCATGCAAAGATCATTTGTGAGATGAAAGATATTAAAGTTTTCATTTTCCAAAAAATGCCAATAAATTATTCAAACTCAGGTTTGAGGCACAAAATGGCTTTGTATGGGTCTTAAAATGACTAGAACTCATAGAATGGGTTCTTAGTACGTAGAGCACTCTGTGAGCTTTCCAACACATAAAACGATTCGTTAATCAGACACCCGGATCAAAAGTTATGGCTCCCGGAAGTTGACCTATTTTTGGAGGGAGATGCAAATTTTGAAATTAGGTTGTTCGTCACCAAAAAGGCTATTAATAACCATTTTTGGGAACCCCGGGCAGTAGTAGAGTTAAGGGGGGAAGTCTAGAGTCAAGAATAGGTGGGAAATAGAAACCCTAGCTGATTTGGGGTTATAAAAGGCAGATGATTCCAGAGTCTTGTGATAGGAAGCTGTAATGTGTTGTAGCCTATGGAGGGTTGATTCCTCTGATTGTATTTGAGCTTCTGGAATGTAATAATTTGTCTAAATTAATAAAGAAAGTTCTATTTTCTATGTACAATTTATGTTGTGTGTTTTATGATTTCCCCCCCCCCTTCATCACATCCACAAGCACGTTACAATCACCAAGAACTTCAGCACAACCCCCAAACATTCTATCTAGAAGATTCTTCAAATTAGAGCACTTAAACATTACTATCAGCCACTGTCATAAAGGAAAGATCTCTTGCAGAGCACCAAATCATGAACCATTTCAACTAAAGGCACATAACATCATTCCAGACTTAATCCTAGAATTGCAAACCATAAAACTTAAATGCGGAGAAATGCGGAGCAGAATACATTCTTCCTGTCACCATTGAATACTCAAAAAAATAGTTTTTACTCTGGTGAATAGAACTCACTCAAATCTTCACACCGGAGGCTAACATTTGAAATATAGAAACTATAGACATCCCTTAACATAACTTCTAAACCACATAGAAAGATATTTAATCTACAGGATGTGTAGATCAAAATACTGCAGTATTCTTTATAGACACTTGCTCAAACTCATCCAAATAACTTCCTTAGATGCTAACCTTAGGTGTTGACATCAATGACAACACTTACTGCTCATACTTGCAACAATCTCCCCTTTTGTCATTGATGGCAACACATGATGTGAAAAACCATCAAGAGAAACAAACTTGCTTTGCTTCTTTGCTCCCCCTTACTTTATGCTTTGCTTTAGGTCTTTTGTTTGTCCTTCCTTAATGTTGTGGACACTCGCATGCTCAATGTCCTTCTTCCCCATATTTGAAACAGGTTCCTCTGAACCCTCCCCTTCCAGGTCCTTGCCTAGGTTAGCCTCTTCCTCTCTGGGTTTGACTAGTGCCAGCTTCTTCACTTTTCTTTGGATCTTCATTTTGGCCTCCATAGGATCTTCCACCAGTCCTTCTGCCTTTACCTCTTCCCCTTTGCTCACTTTTGAATCTTTTATTCAACTTCTCTTCCACCTTAAGGAAAAAATGGTATGCATCTTCTATGGTGGTCATTTTGAATAGGCTCAACTCCTCTTGAATACTTGGCCTCAACCCATTAATGTAATGGTCTACCTTCTCCTTGTTGGCCTTTGCATGGCATGTCCTGATAGTAATCTTATAAAACTCTTCTGTATACTCCTTGACAAACTTGTTACCTTGCTTCAATCCTTATAGCTTCTTCAACAACTCCAACTCATAGTCCACATGAATGAACTGCTTCTTTAGTTTGTCCACCATCCGATCCCATCTGGTAATCTTTCATTTTCCTCTTCTATTTCTCTCCAACTAGACCTCCTTCCATCAGATATTTGCACGGCCCTTCAACTTTGTTTTGCAAACTTGACCCGATCTGGGTCCTCCACATCTTTATAGTCAAAATATTCCTTCATGTCATTGATCCAATCAATAATCTCTTCTGGGTTTTGATTCCAAGAATAGGTAGAGACTTTAATCCTATGCCTCTTTCCAATCTTCAAAATGGCCCTCAACAACCTAAATTTTGTAGGATCTCCTACAACTTCCTATTCTTCCTCAGATAGCTCTTCTTCAGGTTCATCTTCGCTTTCTTCTCTTATTCTTGGTTCAAACCGTCTTCGTAGCACTTCTTGCAATACATCAATTTGCCTTTACAGAGCTCTAAAACCCTCTTCTGTCAAAGTATTTCTCTTACTAGAATTTCCTCGTGGAGGCATTTTGATCTCTGCAGCAAACCCACAACCTCAGGTCTTGGTGCAAACTACCTCACAGTTGGTGATATGTCTACACACTCATGAACCCTTACTCTAATACCACTTGATGAAAGGGTAAATCATAAAACACACAACAATAGAAATTACACACAGAAAATAGGAATGTTCTTTTATTGATTTGGACAACACATTACATTACAGAAGCTCAAATACAATTAGAGGATGAATCTTCCACAGGCTGCAACACATTACAACTTCCTATCTCTAGACTCTAGAACCTTCTTCCTTATGTAGCCCAAAATCTGCTAGGTTTTCTATTTTCCTAAATTTTCTTAACTCTACACTTTCCCCCTTATCTCTACTACTCCAAGGGTACCCAAAAATGGTCATAAATAGCCCTTTTGGCAGCCTTCAGCCAACATTTTGAAATTTGCAACTCCCTCCAAAATAGGTCAATTTCTGAGAAAAATAACTTTTGATCCAGGTGTCTGGTTGATGAACCGTTTGAAGCACCGAAAAGCTCGCGAATTGAACTACGACGCTAAAAATCTATATATGGATTTCTATAAACTTTTTGGGGCATTATGGGATGTTTAAGTACCTCATATCTGATTTAGAAACTTTTCTAGAAACCTCACAAAATTAAAACTTTAATATCTTGAAATCCAGACATGATCTTGAGCTAAAATTTACCAAGAATGCTTATTTGACTATTCCGAAGCTTTGGGAAAAATTTTGGGCTCAACTGCTTCTCTAATATAGACTTACTAAAAA
This sequence comes from Cunninghamia lanceolata, assembly GCA_027924645.1. NCBI lineage: Eukaryota > Viridiplantae > Streptophyta > Pinopsida > Cupressales > Cupressaceae > Cunninghamia > Cunninghamia lanceolata. The sequence continues at coordinate 3,248,123 of BSBN01000134.1, forward strand.
TAGCAAATTCTGGTATTCTTAGGCCTATTGGAAACTTTGAAGGTTCTGAATCATTATTCAAGCAAATGGGTATCCGAAATCATAAATTTTGAAAAGAATTGAAAACAAAGTCATCAATTTTGAATCAACACTGTTTTGGGTAATGCAAGATTGCCCTTACACCTCTAGATGCTCCTGCATCAGACACCCAGGGTAATTTGAGAAGTGACCTTGTCACATCTCAGGTGTTCGAGGAAAACCCCAAATGGTCAACCTCTGCCTTAGACAACCAGGAAGAATCTTCAATAGGCCTTCCTTTCCACTTCACCATATATTCTTCATATTGCCTATTCTGAGTACTTCTTCCCACATGGCTATCCAAGATTTCTTCTATCTCCTCCTTTGAAGTAGATGCCAGAATACTCCATTGTTCTTCTGTTGGTCCATCCTTTGTTCCACCTTCATGATATTCTGTTAAATCAGCAATGTTGACGACAGGGGAAATGTTGATCTCATTTGGCAACTCTACCTCATATACATTTCCTAAATCATGCTTCTTCAAAATCCTCCATGGTCCAAATTTCTGCATTTTCAACTTATGATATGTTTCAATTGGAAACCTTTATTTTCTCAAGTGAACCATGACTTCATCTCCTACCTGGAATTCTTTATATCTCCTCTTCTAATCCGCCTTAGCCTTGTACTGAATATTCATGTTATTAATGTGCTTTCTCATCTCTTCACACAAATTCTTCAGGTGTTCTGCAAAGTCTTCGACTTCAGCACTTGTCTTTTCTCCTTTGTCCATCTTCCTTAACTCTGAAGCATTTTTTGGACTACTCCCATATACAATCTGGAATGGTGATTTACCTGTACTCCTATTGATAGAATTGTTATAAGCAAATTCTGCCTATGGTAAAATCAAATCCCATCCCTTGGGTTTATCTCCTACTAAGCATCATAGCAGGTTACCCAAACTCCTATTCACCACTTTTGTCTATGTGTCAGTCTATGGATGGAGTGGAGAACTGAACTTCAAATCTATCTTCAACTTCTTACACAATGTCCTCCAAAAATAACCAACAAACTTGGTATCTCAATCTGAAACTATGCTTTTAGGTAGAACGTGTAGTCTTACCACCTCTCTAAAAAATAACTCTACAATATGAACAACATCATTGGTTTTATTACAAGGAATAAAATGTGCCATCTTTGAGAATCTTTCCACCAGCCACAAAAATGGAATCATGTCCTCTCTGTGTCCTTGGTAAACTAAGAACAAAATCCATACTAATATCATCCCATGGCTTCTCTGGTACAGGTAGTGGCTGATATAGCCCTGTATTCTGACTTGTTCCTTTTGCCATTTGACACACTTTGCAACTCTGCACAAGTTTCCTCACATCTTGCTACAACTGTGGCAAATAATAATGCTCATTAACAATAGCAATGGTCTTATCTTGAACAAAGTGTCCAGCTAATCCCCCACTATGCTTCTCCTTAATTAGGTTCTCTCTCATGGAACTCCTCAGAATACACAATTGGCTTCCCCTAAATAACATACCATCTTTGATTATGAAATCCAACCATCTTGTCCTATCCAAAGTAACAGGTTCCAAACAAGCTTTCCAAGCCTCTGCAAAATTTGGATCTTCAAGGTACAAACTTTTGAGCTCATCAAACCCAACAACCTCTATCTTCATTTATGTCAACAAATTTTGCCTTCTGCTTAAGGCATCTGTAAATCTTTTAGACTTCCCACTCCTGTGCTTCAAAACAAAAGTATAACTTTGCAAAAACTCAACCCATTTTAAGTTCCTTTGATTTAACTTTCCTTGACTATTAAGATACTGCAAAGTTTGATGATTGTATATAAAATAAACTCTTTCAGAAACAAATAATGTCTCCATTTCTTCAAAGCCTGAACTATACTATAAAACTCATGATCATAAACATAATACTTTTTCTTGGTATCATTAAGCTTCTCATTGAAATAGGCAATTGGATTACCTTCTTGACCCAAAACAACTCCTATAGCACTGCCACTAGCATCACAATCTACCTAAAATACCTTATTGAAATCTAGAAGTACCAAAATAGGTTGCTCTATGCCTTTCTGCTTCAATGTATTAAAACTCTTGTTTTCTCCTGTAGTCCATTTAAACTCTTTTCTATCCCCTCTCATTGTCTCAGTTAGGGGTGCACAAATGCTACTAAACTTTTTGATAATTTTTCTGTAAAAACTTTCCAAACCATGAAAAGATTGTACCTCTATAGTACTCCTCAGTGTTGGCCATTCAATAATATCCCTCACATTTTCTGGAGGAGAAAGATCATTTGCAAAGTAGAGCAGACGAGATAGCACATTCAAGAAGGAAGACAGAGAAAACAATGCATACCGGAGAGATGATAGAACTTTCTACCACAGAGGAAACCCTAATTCATACCAGAGTGAAGGATATAGAAGAGATGGAAGAGGAATTGATAGGAGAATATTTAGAGGTGTTGGAAACAAGGTAGATAACTGAGAGGGGGGGGTGAATCAGTTATCTCTATTATCTTTACTTTCTTTTTCTTTTTATAATTTGTGCAGCATCAAAACATATAAGCAAATATAATCATGAGAGAAGAAATAAAATCGACACACATAACACAAGGATTTTTACATGGAAAACCCTGTTAAGGGAAAAACCATGGGGTGACTAACCCAAGATTGTATTCTCTATTAAAAGAATAAGAAGTACAAAAATGACACTTGCCAATTAGGGCTCCCTGCCCGAGCACACTGCTCACAAGAGGCACACTGCCTACAAGAGACTCACTATCTACAGAGTTTATAGAAGGTAACCAAGTGTTTGAACTGATGAGAGGCATCTACAAATGTTGAAGTTCAGTTCCGGTTAGGCTCAATGTACTGATCTAATGCACTTCATTCTTCCTCTGCTCTAGTGCTGCTGCTCTGTCACCTACCGGACTTGTATTGCTGCTTCCACACTTATCTCTGCCTTTCCTCGCACATTATTTCATTACATCTATATACACACACACACTCCTTCATACTAGAATCCATCTGGTATATATATCTGCACCAAAGATTTCAACAACTTTCTAGTCGGCAACTAAAATACTCAGGATATTTAAGAGATACTGATCTGTCGGCTGAATCCATACTTGATTTGTGATGTTTATAAAAAACATAGACATAGAAGTCATCAATCATGTCGGCCAACATTGTATGATCCCTCAAATAGCTTGATCAACATCAATTACTCATCTGGATTGAAGTTTGATACTCTATTGGTCAGTTCTTCCTCAATCTGCTCTGCCTGTCAGGAACCCAACACTCAAATGCTCATATCTTTTTCATGTTTTATCACCAGAGGCTCAATCTCTAGAATATAGTAGTCATGATACTCCTCTTCAATTTTTCCAAGTCTACAACTTGCTGAGTTACACCATCTAATAGATCTGGACCTGATTGTCGGACCTTGCTACATGCTCTGTTCTTGTTCACCGGACTAAAACAATCTTCAATCTGACTTCCGATATAGGCATACCATGTGTTATGGATGTGTGGGATAGACTTTGTTGCCATCAATGACAATACTCATGAAGCCACACAGTGTCTCTTTCCAACAATCTCCCCCTTTGGCATTGATGGCAACACTTAGTGAAAAATGACTAAGTGTCGTAGCAAACTCCCCCTTGGCTGATACTCTGTCTTATGCACTATTTTACTAGAGCTCCCCCTTAACTGGATTCCACATTTTTCACTACTCCTCACTCCCCTTTTGACATCAATGGCAAAGGGCGGAATCTACACACCAAAATTTGCAAAAATTAACCTATACATAGCCGCATAAGTATATATACATGTTATACTTACATATACTTAAGTATATCCGCAAAAGTGGCCTTTGACTGTACAAACTCTGTGACCCAGCTCTACTTCATCCAATCCAAAATGGAGATGTGACTACTCAACAAAAATGCATATGCTTCTACCCTTCTTAGATCTACTGGATCACTGGTCCGGGCTGTGGTCTGAGCATCTGTTAAGGCCTCATGCATTGCCTCTAACTTAGGGATAATTATCCCTCTGAGTTCACTCATCCTGTTTATTATATTCTTCTTTTCTTTGTCTATCCTCTTTATTTCATTTATAATGACAATGGCCTGGCATTCTTCATTCATTAAGGATGTAGTGAGGGGATCAAAGTTTTGAGATAGACTTGACAGTTTACCTTCTTGCTCTTTCACCTTCTTTTCAATATCCTCTGTCACTTTGGGCTAAGATAGAGAAAATTTGTACATGTCCCCACCATATTTAAGAGCATTTTCAAGGCTCTTTATCCCAATATCTAGGGTCCTCCTATCATTAGTAATGAGTCCCTGTACTTTAGTGAACCTTTTTCCCAAAAACTCTTTCTGAAACTTTTCTTCTGCCGATTTCTCTAAAGAATCAAAATGAGTGCTAACAGAGTTTACCAGAGATTTCAAATTACCAGATGGAGAGGCCGAAGGATCCTTTTGAAAAGATGGCATGATCTTCTCCAGCATACTGGATGCAATCTCTAACAGCTCGCAGTCTTCCATGTGAGACTTCAGAAGTTTTTCTTTTGCCTTGGCTTGAGCAAAAGATGCTATTTTCATAGTCTAGACCGGAGAGAGGGAATCAAAATTTAGTGGTCCTTTGAATAGTTCCGGTTCATCTATCTCCATCATTTCTTTGTTCAAGAAGTTCTTTACTACCTCTATAGTGTCTCTTGCTGGTGACTGAGTTTTCTTTTCTTTTGGGATCTCAGAACTGTCATCAGAGATCTTCTCTATTTATTCTTCTTCTTTTCCTTTTATCTCCTCTTCTTGACTCACTTTCTCCTCTTTTCTTCGTTCTCCTTCAGTTCCTAAATCTGAAATGTCTGCAGTGGGATATAGAGGAGAGGTGTTAATTGCTTCATGAACTTCCTCTTCCAGAACAGAGAAATCCAAGTCCTTAGACTTCTCCTCGTCTATCTCTTTTGACCCTTCTATATTTTTGTTAGAAGATTCTTCATTTGATGCATTTAATCCTTCAACATCCATGGTAGAAGGTTCTTCATCTATTTCCTCTATAATAGGAAGATTGAATCTTTTGAAGGTCTGGAGGATGTCTTTTGTTTCTCTTGCTACCTGATCAGTTTCTCCAAGCATAAGTTTGTTCATTCTTGCTTTGCTCTGGAATTCATCCTTGCAGTCCTTAAAGATCATGTTCATTTGCTTTGGAGTAATAGAAGGATAGAGCTGAATTGCTATCTGTTCTCGGATCTCTAAGTCTTTTGCCTTCGCATTCTCTTTTCTAAGTTCAAGTACCTTCTCTAGACTTTTGGGAATTAATGAAATGATTTCAATGAATGCTTTATTATAAATATTCAGGTACTTAACTGTAGCTTCTTCCAAGATCCTTTTGTCAGTGTCACTATATTCATCATAGAATTCTTTTACTGGTTGCAGATTCCCATCCACAGTGACTACCTTGATGATATCATCAATGGAAAGAGTGGGCTTTTCAACAAATTCTTCTTCCTTTTCTTCTTTGTTTTTACCGACAGAGGATTCCCCAGATGTTTTCTTCTTCTTCTTCTTCATTTTCTTAACTTCCTCATCAGACTCTGTTTCTTCATCATCCTTTTGACTTGTGTAAGACCTTGTGTCTTTTGTTTTCATTCTCTTTTCTCCCTTTCCGGATGTCTTGACTTCCGGTTTGGTGGTTCTTGAGCTCTTAGGAGTGGCAAGTGCAGAGCTCTTGGAGGATCTAGTCTGGAAGGAGGCTTGTACCAGAACACTTCCTTTTTTTGCTTCTTGTTTCTCTTTCTCATCTATTTCCATTTTCTCTCTGTTTGCATCAACTGCCTCTTTTGATATGCCATATCTTTTGGCAATTTCCTCTACCTCCCTTCTAACTTTCCTTTTTATCTCTGGTTGTCTCAGCTCAACATGTATCTTTACACTTAATTCTTGAAAGGTTCCAAACCTTTCTGCCTCAGGATCCTTTGGCTGGCTCAACAAGTGTTAAATGTGTAGCTCCAAGATTTTCTCATCTGCTTCGTAACCCATTAGCATTATCCACATTGTTCTGGGCTTAACTACCTCCATTAGGCATTGATCAGTGTTAACCATGAAGCACACTATATCCTTGTATTTTTCAACTATGGATTGAGGAATTCTTTCTCTAGCCTGCATCATGCTCTGAAAGTTCTTGAAATAACCCCAGAGAGATATGTTTTGGGCTTGAGCATCACCAAGTCCATACATATAGTCTCTAATCTGTATGGCAACCGGTCTGTCATTTTGCCATACCCAACCACTTGATCCGGGTAGCTCATTCATATAGTAAAAGAACAGACATATTAGACAGTTGTATTTGAAGGAATTCTTCTTATCCTTTTTGATCTTTTGCAAGTTTTCTAATAGTTGATTTAGGAGAAGGTCGCATAGATCATAATCTGCATTTTCCCTTAACATCTGATATGTTGTATATATTGCAGTCCCAAACACAGAGTTTTCCCTACTAGAATGATAGATCTTATATCCAATTATCATTGAAGCAAACTTGACATCCAGATCTGTGATGTCATCAATTGTCATTGCTCTTTTGTCAAACTTAGATCTGGTGACTTTAGTAACTGTCTGGTTCTTGACATATTTGAATGCAGGTAACCCACCAGATGAGTGCAATCCAGTTACTGCCCTAATGGCATCTTTTTTTTTATCTTGAAGGGTTTCATTAACCACATGAAGTTGTCATGTATTCTGCTAAGAACATACCGGACCCAATCATCTTCTGCAAAATAGGGAAAATGGATGCAATGTCCAAAGTGCTTATCTCGGAGGGCCTTGTATTGAGGTTTGAGTTCAAAACTTTCATCTATTAACTGTTTATGATAGATGTCCATCAACTTAGATTCTCCAAATTCCTCAATAATGGCGTGGATGTAAACCCTAACATCTTCTATGTGTAGTACCCCATGCGGAATGCTAGAAAAAGTGCCTAATGGATCAACTTCTAGGGATTTATAGGGATGTTTCTTCAATTTTGGGCGCGGCCTATCAATGATCTTAACAACCATTGGAGTAGCCATTTTGCAAAGGATTTAGAGAGAGATTTTTAGAATGGAAGTACCTTTTTACGCTTCAGGGTTTAGGACAAAAGAGCCAGAACAAATCGCTGGTTGAATTAGATTTTGCAGTTGATCTTTGAGAGAGCTGTAGATACTTTGATGTAGAGCTCTTCTTTTCTTCTTCTCGAAAGCAAATGTGCGAATAATAAGTGAATGAACCCTTTTATCTCTGCGCAAACCCTAATTTCCTTTTACAATAAATGCACAACTTAAGTCATCCGGTTGCCTTGTCCTGAGAGATTTTTTCAAATCACTGAGATGCACTTAGAATCATTTTCAGTGATAATTGACAGTGTATCTTCTTTCCTCCAATCATGCCATGAATCCGTAGATCAAGATATTTCAATTTTGAATCATACCGGATCTGTCTATGAAGATCCTGCTTTACCGAATGGTTGTCAAACCGAATCAAAATTGGATGATTAAACTCTTGCAAAACTCCATGTGGATCTTTCATATTTTTACCGAGGGTTATTTAGATATTTTTTTGAGAACCCTTTAATCTGCAACATTCCATGTGCCAAATTTAGGCACCAATTGACTGGCTGGGGGAAATTATTTTTCTTTGTGACTCCCCCTGAGCTAGAGCTCACCTATTTAGATTCCGGAAGGAATATTAGCACCAGATTCTAGTGTGGATCCATCCCCAACATTTTCTGTACTCTTCTTCACCCAAATCTTTCTCATCTCCCTTTGAACTTCATCCGCATTCACTTTGCCTTTTCCCTTATCTTGTTTTTTATTATGATGCACCGGACCCTTTTTATCCTGATTTTTACTTCTGCAGAATTTGGCAATATGACCAGATCTAATTGTAACAAACAACATTTCTTTGCATATTTGACTGATATCCTCTTGATCTGCATTGATTAGCCATGTGTCCCATTCTATTACATGCAAAGCATCTACCATTGAATGAGTTTTTTATCTGCATATTTTTGCATTCATGAGATTTGTGACCATATCTTTTGCAGTTGAAACATTGTCCAGAGAAGGATGGATTAGTCTGATTCATTCTCCTTCTACACTGAGTTGCTTTATGACCAAAGTTGTTGCAATTGAAGCAATATCCATTGAAGGATGGATATCTTTGAGCATTTGGTTGCCTTACCGGAGGTCTTCTAGGCATGTTTCTTTGATTTTCTGAATCAAAGTTCTTCTGACTAGATCCAGAGATTTTACCTTTCTCATATCCCAAACCACGCTTGTCATCTACCCTCTTTTGGCTTTCAAGAAGAACTTCAAGTTGAACTGAGCTTATCTTGAATTTCTCTTTGTATTCATTTGTTGTTTGAAGATCTTGATTAAGAGTGTGTATCTGATTCTCAAGTTGTTCTTCATTATCTCTAGCTTCTTCAAGATCAGATTCAAGATGCCTGATTATTCTGTCCATTTTGTGGTAGTCCTCTATCTTCTCCTTGAGGGATTGTTTTAGATTATCTTCAATTTTCCTTTTTTCTTCAATTTCTTGGGTGAATCTCATAACCCCTAATTCCATCTCATGCCTTACCATAATGACCTCTTTTGACAGCTTCTCACATAGCTTGTTTTTCTCATTCAGATCTTCATTAGTATCATTGCTTCACTCTGACTTGCTAATTTTTGAAGTAGTTCCTTTCTCTTTTTCACAGAGATACTCAGTTTTTCTTTTAGCTCATTTATGAAATCAACAGCTTGTTTGAGTCTTTCTCTCAAGTTATTGACTTCAGAGTGGGACTATTCAAGATCATCTAGGGTAGACTGAAGTTGTTCCTTCATACCATACATATCCATCCCAGATCTTCCTCAAGTTGTTAGGCTCTGTTTAGAGAAACTTAGCTCTGATAACAATTGTTGGAAACAAGGTAGATAACTAAGAGGGGGGGTGAATCAGTTATCTCTATTATCTTTACTTTCTTTTTCTTTTTATAATTTGTGCAGCATCAAAACATATAAGAAAATATAATCATGAGAGCATAAATAAAATTGACACACATAACACAAGGATTTTTACGTGGAAAACCCTGTTAAGGGAAAAACCACAGGGTGACTAACCCAAGACTGTATTCTCTGTTAAAAGAATAAGAAGTACAAAAATGACACTTGCCAATTAGGGCTCACTGCCCGAGCACACTGCTCACAAGAGGCACACTACCTACAAGAGACTCACTATCTACAGAGATTATAGAAGGTAACTAGGTGTTTGAACTGATGAGAGGCATCTACAAATGCTGAAGTTCAGTTAGGGTTAGGCTCAATATACTAATCTAATGCACTTCATTCTTCCTCTGCTCTAGTGTTGCTGCTCTGTCACATACCGGACTTGTATTCCTGCTTCCACACTTATCTCTGCCTTTCATCGCACCTTATTTCATTACATCTATACACACACACACACACTCCTTCATACTAGAATCCATTTGGTATATATATCCGCACCAAGGATTTCAACAACTTTCTAGTCGGCAACCAGAATACTCAAGATATTTACAAGATACTGATCTATCGACTAAATCCATACTTGATTTGTGATGCGTATCAAAAACATAGACATAGAATTCATCAATCATGTCGGCCAACATTGTATGATCCCTCAAATAGCTTGATCAACATCAATTACTCATCCGGATTGAAGTCTGATACTTTGCCGGTCAGTTCTTCCTCAGTCTGCTCTGCCTGTCAGGAACCCAACACTCAGATGCTCATATATTTTCCATGTTTTATCACCAGAGGCTCAATCTCTAGAATATAGTAGTCATGATACTCCTCTTGACTTGTCCAAGTCTGTAACTTACTGAGTTACACCATCTAAGAGATCTGGACCTGATTGTCAGACCTTGTTGCATGCTATGTTCTTGTTAACCGGACTAAAACAATTTTCAATCTGACTTCCGGTATAGGCATACCATGTGCTGCAGATGTGTGGGATAGACTTTGTTGCCATCAATGACAACACTCATGAAGCCACACAGTGTCTCTTGCCAACAAGAGGAACCTATTTTAACTGTGGAGGTGAAGGACATAGAGCATTTGAAGATCGTCAAGAAAATACAAGCAAGAAGACAGAGAACATTGGAAGAGCAGCTTATGTAGAAGGACATGTTGGATCATCAAGTTTAGCTGGTAAACCTGAGAAAGGAGAATCACTTGTCATGAGGATAGCACTATTTCAAGTAGAGACAAATGAGGAACCACCGCAAAGGAAAAGTTCATTCTGGACCAGATGCAAATCAGGAGGTAAATGTTGTAAAGTTGTAATTGATAGTGGTAGTTCTGACAATTTAGTTTCAGAGGAGATGGTGACTAAGTTGAAGTTGGAAGATTGAAACACCCTAAGCCATATTAGATAGCATGGATTTAGGATGATCATAAGGTACTAGTGAGTGAACAATGTTTGGTAAATTTTCATATTGGATCTTATCATGATGAAGTATTGTGTGATATTATGCCTCTGGATGTATGCCATATATTGTTGGGTAGACCATGGCAGTATGACAGGAAGATATACATGATGGGAGAAAGAATACCTATACTATAACATCAAATGGAAAGAGAATTACTTTGATTCCTTTGGAAGATGATCCTAAGAGTGAAGTATGTGGGAATGCTAGAATCTGTTTGGTAGATGGAAGAAAATTTTTGGATGGTTTGAGACATGAGAATATGTGTTATGCTTTGATCCCTAAGAAGCTTGAAAACCTAAAGAGAGAGACTGAAGAATCACAACAGGAGGAGATAACTAAGTTGCTGACAAAGTATGAAGACATCATATCAGATAATGTACCTGAAGGATTGCCACCAATCAGGAGTATCAGTCATCACATGGATCTTATACCTAGAGCAAGTTTGCCTAACAAAGCAACACACAAAATGACACCAGCAAAGAATGAAGAACTGAATAGATAGATACAAGAATTGTTGAGGAAAGACATTTTGATCAGAGAAAGTTTGAGCACTTGTGTAGCACCTGCAATGCTAGCATTGAAGAAGGATGCAGAATAGAGGATGTGTACAGAATCTAGACCAATCAACATGATCATAGTTAAGTATAGATTTCCATTGCCTAGGATGGATGACATTATGGATTGTTTGAGTGGAACAAAGTATTTTACAAAGATAGAATTGAAGAGTGGATACCATCAGATCAAAATAAGAGAAGGAGATGAATGGAAGATTTCTTTTAAGACAAATGAAGGATTGTATGAGTGGTTAGTGATGCCTTTTGGATTGACAAATACACCGAGTACTTTCATGAGATTGATGAATGAAGTTCTGAAGAAATTCTTGGGTAAGTTTGTTATTGTATATTTGGATGATATTCTAATTTTTAGTAAGATAAAAGAACATTTGTGGCACCTGAGACAAGTATTGCAGAGACTGAGAGAAGAGAAATTGTTGATAAACATTAAGAAGTGTAGTTTCATGAAGGAAGAATTAGTATACTTGGGATTTGTGCTTTCTGAGGAAGGATTGAAGATGGACCTTGAGAAATTTAGAGCAATTGTTGAGTGGCCTACACCTGAGAGCATTGGAGAAGTTAGATCATTTCATGGATTAGCTAGTTTCTACCAGAAGTTCATCATAAATTTTAGTTGAGTGGGTAACCCTATGACAGAGACAATGAGAGGTGACAGAAAGGACTTTAAGTGGACATTAGGAGCAGATAAAAGTTTTGAATTGTTGAAGTAGAAAGTGATAGAGCAACCAGTATTGGCATTACTGGATTTCAACAAAGTATTTCAAGTAGATTGTGATGCAAGTGGAAATGCAATAGGAGCAGTGTTAAGTCAAGAAGGTAGACCTATATCATATTTCAGTGAGAATTTGAATGATGCAAGGAGAAGATATTTAGTCCATGATCAGGAATTCTATGCCATAATTCAAGCCTTGAAGAAGTGGAGACATTATTTGTTGCCTAAGGAGTTTGTGTTGTATATAGATCATCAAGCTTTGCAATATTTGAACAGTCAGGGAAAGTTGAATCAGAGACATATGAGATGGGTAGATTTGATGCAGAGTTACACTTTTGCATTGAAAGATATAAGTGGAAAATCAAACAAAGTTGCAGATGCACTGAGTAGGAGAAGGAATTTGCTGATAGAGATGAGAGTTGAAGTGTTAGGACTTGAGGAATTGAAGAACATGTATTAGGAAGATCTTGATTTTGCAAAACCATGGAAAGCGTGTAAGGAACCTGTTGTGATAGATAGAAGTGGTTGGATTATTTATTTTAGGAGGACATGTTCAAAGGAAATCAGTTATGCATACCTATGAGTTCAATGAAAGATAATTTGATCAAGGAGAAGCATAATGGTGGATTGGTAGGACATTTTGGCATTGATAAGATAGTGGCTTTGGTAAGTGAAAATTACTTATGGCCTCAGATATATAAGGATGTTAGGAAGTTTATGCAGAGTTGTAGAGTATGTCAAGTTGCAAAAGGAAGTAGTCTGAATACTGGATTGTACAAATCTTTAACAGTACCGGAGAGACCTTGGGAAGACATAAGCATGGATTTTATAATCGGATTGTTGAAGATACAGAGAGGACATGATTCTATATTCTTAGTGGTGGATAGATTTTCAAAGATGGCACATTTCATACCTGTTTAAGGTAAAATTGTAAGAGGGTTTGATTTGATGGTTTATGTGAGTCCTCCTTTCACCTTAAACATTCGACTTTAGGTCGAGTAGGAAGTCTACTATCAGACCTTTAGTCACTTGGAATGTAGGGAGAATTGGAATTGTGTAGATTTGTTGTTTAATTATGCCTAATTATGCTCAAAACCCTAATTATGCAAATTCGGAAGCAAACAGACATATCATGAAAAATGCTTGCACATAGAGATACTAAATGATAATCAAATACGTACCAAATTTTGAAGTTTAGAAAGTGAAACAGTCGGGGACTAATGAGCAGGCACCCTAGTCCAGTGCCACCATTTTTGTTAGGATTTGGAAACCTTGTCTGCAACTTGTTCCTGTTGTCTCAGAGATTTTCCTGTTGCAGGATTTGGAGGACTAATGAGTAGGCACCGAGTCTAGGTCCCTATTTTCTCTTTAGATCTACAATTCTGACAGTCTGCAATGCTTTCCTGTAACTCCACTTTTCCTGCTTCCACAACCTTTAACCTGTAATCACAGAAAAATGGGTCGGGGGTTGTGGTGTTTAGAGGCTTGCCTTAGTCAAGTCCTGGAGAGACATTCAAGTCTTCCTAACATCGTTGCCAGAGAAAGACTACGTATCCATGTGGGATAGAGGGAAAATCCAAATGATAAATGATTGAAAACACAATTGATATCACCTTGTAGTGAAGATCTCATGGAAGGAAGAAGCTCTTCATACCATGAGGAGATGGTTGCTCAAATCTACAAATACAAACACAATAACAACACGAAGTCTGCTATACAACACACAATGAATCCCTTGGATCATTTCTACACAAGCTCATGAATCAAAATTGCCATCTAGTTTACAAATGAATGCCTAAACATGCTTATATATGTAACTACAAACATTCCTGCCAAGAATTTCATAATTAAAACTTACCGTGTCAGCATAGGACCTAAATAATGCTCACAAACTGACACTTTGAAATTAGGCTTGACCTCAAATAGGGTAGGACTAGGGTGCGGGCGCCCAAGTCCACCCCCTATTTCAGGCTGGATTTATCATAAGTGCATCCCCTGAGTCCAAATTTCCATGGAACTTGAGGGTTTTCTCATCGAGAAGTCAGATTAACATGAAAGATTCTCTAAATGCATAAATAGGACCCGGGAGCTAAACCTTAAGAGGGAAAAGCCCCCAAGGGGACATTTTATGACGTAACAATACCTTATAAGAAGACAACTGATGCAGTGTACATGGCTGACCTATTTTTCAAGGAGATTGTGAGATTGCATGGATTACCTAAGAGCATAATTTTAGACAGAGATACAAGATTTCTTAGATATGTTTGGAGGACACTTTGGAAGAAGATGAAGACAGATTTGAAGTTCAATTCAGCATTTCATCCACAGACCGACAGACAGACAGAGGTAGTGAATAGGAGTTTGGGTAACTTGTTGAGATGCTTGGTTGGAGAGAAGGTAGGAAATTAGGATTTGATTCTATCACAAGCAGAGTTTGCATACAGTAATTCAGTAAACTGGAGTACAGGAAAGACACTATTTGAGATTGTGACAAGAACTAACCTTAGAGGAGTAGTAGAGTTGAGAGATATCAGCATGGAGGACAAGAGGAGTGCAGAAGCAAAAAATGTACAGAACACATGGAGACAGTGCATAATCAGGTTAAGAAATATTTGGAGGAGATGAATAGTAAGTATAAGGAGCAAGCAGATGAGAAGAGAAGACACCAAGAATCCTTAGTTGGAGATGAAGTGATGGTATACTTGAGAAAAGAAAGATTTCTAGTTGGGACATATAACAAGTTGAAGATGAAGAAGTTTGGACCATGTAGGATACTCAAAAAGCTTGATTCAGGAAATGCATATGAAGTGGAGCTACCAGAGACATTGGGTATATCACCTATCTTCAACATTGCAAACCTATATTAGTATCATGAAGTAGAGTTCAGTGACAACATTGAAGAAGACTTGAAGAAGTAGTTATAGTTTATGGAAAATAAAAGGAAAGCAAAACATAAACAAATGCATTAAACAAGTGTTATACCTTCCAAGATGATTCACAAACTCAAGATAAGGTGGAAGGATTTGTACCCAAACTCCTTAGCTTTACCCAAGTAGATGAATGTAGAAATTTGGATTGCTCTATTGCTTTCAACACAAATGTAGATGAAAGGATTTGGATTTTGGATAGAGATAGAGATGAGGATAGATAAGATAGAATGATTTTGGCATTATGGTGTTAGGATGAGGAGATTTTAGAAAGATTTTGACATAGTAAGGATGCAAGAAGAAGTGATGAAAATGGCTTAGAGGAGGGTCTTATTTATAGATTTTTGATAAAAGGATGGAGGGTGAGGATTGAGAGTTTAGATCAAGAGCTAAAAATGCTTGAGAGTTAGGGTTTGGATTGGAGTCATAGCCTTGTGACAAGTGTCACAAGAGGAGTGGATGAGAGAGATCAATGGTTGAGGTTTGGTCAATGAGATTGGATGGTTCTTATTATTTGTGAATTAAAAAATCACATTGAGAAGAGAGGAGGATTAGAAATGAATTAAAAATTCATTTTGGGAAGAGATCCATTCATGGGGAAGAGTTCCATTAATGAGCTATGACATGTGTAAGGAGTGAGGACATATGTACACTTACATGTGTAAGAGGGAGATGTGACCCTTTGAATAAAAAATTGATTTTTATTCAAAGTGTGTGGGAGAATGAGTTAAGTAAGGTTTAATTAAGTGTTAAGCTTAATTAATTTAGGTCTAAGGGATAGGTAGGCTAGGGTAGCTAATTAAATAATTGCTTTTTAATCAACTAGGCTAGGTTTAGGTTGATTAGTAGGGTGGATTAATTAGATAAGCATGATTTATCTAATTAACAAGGATTAGGGAAATGGACAAAATTAACTAAATAAATATTGAGAATATTTATTTAATTAATGAGGATATAGTTATAAGGTAAAGTGATAAATTAAGTGAATTAATTGATCACAAAGGATGGATAAATGGATAAGGGTGGATGATTAGGGATAAATTAATTAAATAAAATGAATTTATTTAAATAATAGGAGGGATAATTGGTGGTGTAGAGTACGGGAAATTGGTTTGTGGAGCAAGTCAATTTTAGGTGTCTACATTTGCCCCTCTTTGAAATGGTGTTTTAGCTAAGTAACATTATTTTAAAGAAGTTAAAATATAGAATTAGATTGGATAGAAAAGGTTTTGGCTTAGAAGAATAGGGTAAGATTTAGGGATGATTGGTAAGGGTGATGCCCCCTCGAGAGGATAGGTGGGTTGCAAGAACACGGGTGTGCTCTTGAAATGGATGGGATGGATTGGTTGAAGTGGTTGGAGTAATAAGGGGTGAGATGAAAGATTGATGATTTATGGGAGATTGGTTGATGAGTGATTATTGTGCTGAAAATGATTTAGAGCAATCCTAGGTTTCTTATAGCAAAGTGGATATTTTCACCAAGGTATAGGAGACCAGGGTGATGATGTTTATCCAACATTTGCATGGACTAGACACGCAAACAAGAGGGTGATCCCATGCATGCCCAAGATAGTACAACCTTGTCTAGATGAGGGAAGGGGACTCATAGAATAAGCCCTTAATACACAAAAGGTATGAAGAACCTTAGATGCACAAGGAGATCAATATGCTAGAACTGACCCTACGATCCACAAGATATGAACACTAGCTTGGAGTAATGAAACCAACCCACAATCATAGCATACAAAAGCAAGAATATGCCCCATTCTAGATGTTTTTACCACATACCATGATATAGTGAGACCAAGGTAGCTTTGGTGTGATCTTTGAATAGGACAAAAGATAAAAATCAAGAACCAAAAGATCAACGAACCAAACAAATAGTCATTGTATCTCTTTCCAAGATGGATAATGATTTGATAGATTCTACCTATTGTAGGAATGATATATCCTAAGGCAGGAATTGATGGATGATTGGATAGTTGGTATTGTAAGATTAGCGCAAGATATGATGGTTACAAGTTGTGGTCGATGCTGATTTGATAGTTGATATTTTTTGTTAAGGGATGATGCTTTCATAGGTAATGCGATGCTTGGGCTATTGTGTTTGGATCTAGTGTAAGCTCAGTAGGTAGGGACCATCCAAGTGGGTTGGATGGATGCATCTTATGTACCTGAGTACTAGAAACTTCCTACATATTCCAGACTGCCTACATACCCTGTATACACGGGATCAAGGCACATTAAGATGCAGGTGGTGATGATATGTAGTTCTGAGTTGTGATGATGATGTGAGATGATTGAGGATAGATGTGATGATGTTGGATGATTTGGGTGATTGTGATGATGTTGTGGGATTGTTTTTTGGGATTTTTGTAATTTTTTAATTTTTTTAGATTTTCATGATTTTTGCGATTTTGGATAGGGAATGGTTTATTCTGATGGTTGCATTGGATTTCATTTAGATAGCCTTTGCACTAGATACCAATGATAAGGGAACCCCAAGTCTAGAGGTGAAGGTGATGGGATTGGATTGGGGGATTGGTGATGAAAGGATAATAGATAGGAGATTTTTGATAGATAGATAGATACATGCGGATAAGGGGTAGTTTGGGGGATAAAGGATCGGGTAGGGATACATGATAAGTAGATGGAGGGATTGGCAATGGCAGGTGATAGAGAGGAGATTCATAATAGATGGATTGCAAGATAGATGGATAGGAGGTGGGTATGAGGGTTTTCTCCAAGGGCTAGGTTGCAAGGAATCGTATGCCCCATTGTAGGTATGATGCTTAGGGTTTTGTATGATGGATAAATGCTTGGAAAGGATGAGTTTTGTAGTAGATAGATTGAGGATATGCTTGGAAAGGGAGTATGTCGAGAGGTGTCCAAAGCATGTTGTTGATATTTTGCCCCTTGTCTTTATCAAGATCTAAGGAGGAAGATATAGTGGATAGAATGGATGGGGCATGATAGGATAAATAAGGGATGGTGGATAGGAATATGATAGGATAAGGATAAGATAGTGGATAAGATGTGCAAAGGATATTATGGATGTAGATGAAGGATATGATTTTTCCCCCAAGTGTAGGGATACAAAATGGATGGAGAAGGGATTACGCATGATGTCCACAAGGGGTTTTCATCATGGTACTTGCCCAAGGCGCCACAAGGAGTGGTTTTCACCATTGGACATATTTTTTCTCTTTACTATTTTCTTGATTTTTTGATTTTTTTTTATGGAATGGGGACTCTAGCGTCTATTTCCATAGAAAGGCAAAGATGGTCCCATATTGGATAGCATTATGGATGACGATTGTATGGATGTTGGTAGATAGGAGAAGATGGCATGGATGGTGGATAGTGGAATATGATGTGGATTATGCAAAAGCATGGACCATAGGGATGTGATGGGGGAGATATGTAGGATAATGGATGAAAGATGGAGAGATGGAGGTATGTGGGAATATCATGTGGTGGAGGGGAACCAAGACCAATGGTTGCACACACCGTGATGTATTTGGAAGCTTGTATTTTGGATGTGGAGTTGGGAGTAATGGGGATCGGGATACAGGATTTTTGGATGGCCAATTTGGGGTTTTAGGTACCCAAATGGACTTAGGAATTATGGGATTTTTAGATGGGGAGCGGGATGTTTTGATTTTGGGGTAGATTGGGATGTGGATCCCTCATTACAGTTTGGTGGTTTTTGTTTAGGGACCCACACCATTTTTGTTTTTGCTTTTTCTTGTGATGGTGTGGGCTTTGATAGCCTTTTGGATTTTTCATTTTGCTTAGAAGGGATAACATCTTTAGGCTTTTGTGATTTATGAGTCGAGGCATTCAAATTATTACTTTTAAATCCCATGGATTTGGGGGAAGCTTCATGTTTGAAAGATGTGTTCTTTTGTTGGTCTTGATTGGGAATTTTAGGGGGTTTATGGGTGGAGGGGTTAAAAGTGGATTTATGGATAAATCAATGAGGGGATTTAAGGATAGGGATGTTAGGAGTTGGGAGGATGGGAGGATAAGAGGATTTGTGGATAGGGATTTTTGGCATTGGTAGGATAGGAGGTAAAGTGGATTTAATAGGAATATTTGGAGTTGGAAGTAGTGGAGGTAAATTTGATGGAGGAAGATGGATGGTCACATGCTTTTGCTCATGATATGAAGATGGAGGTGGGATGGCGACATATGATTTGGGGGTGCGATGAGATGCACCGGATTGGGAATTGATGAATGGATTTTGGAAGATGCATGGGTAGTACCAACATGTTTATTTTGTTTTCCTTGGGATGTATAGCCAAGGCCATGCGATGATGGATGGAATGTGGTGTGGATGGGCTCCAAGATGCCTTGTTCATGAAGGCCTGAGCCTTTGCCTTGATAGTTCATATTTTGGAGTATGCGACATGCGATGGGATGTTTAGTGCTTTGGAAACAAGATGCAAGTCCATTAGTTGTTGGAGAAGGATAGGTGGTGGATGGAAGTTGTTCACCTCCTACAAGGGAGACACCACCAATGAAGGTGTTTTTTCCAAGTGGATAAGGGGATGGATTTGGGATGGGATTGGTAGATGGTGTGGGAGGATCAAAAGGGGTTGTTGTGGTAGAAGTGATAGGGTTAATGTGGATAGGGTGATCATTAGATGCGACGGGATTAGGGATGGGATTAGATGGGATGGTTAGATCTTGATTAGGATAGGGCATTGATGTTTCAACATGCTTTGGATTTGACTCTTGACATAGCTCATGTGTTTGCATGGAAGTGGAAGTGATTTGGATAGATGTGGTGGGTGCTTGGATGGATGTGATAGGTGCTTGAGTTATGGGTTCTTGAACATGGCTACATGATGGTTCTTGACTTATGATAGGGGATTGTTCAAGAGATTTGGTGGGTGTTGGATTGCATGAGGGTGTTTGATTCCTTGCTAATAGCCAATGGATGGCATCCTTCATGAGTGTATGGGATGAAGAACAATATAATTGATGAATACTGATGATCGATGGTGTAGGATTAGGATTGGGATTAGATAGGTGGGCGATAGAATTAGGTAATGATAGTTCTTGGATGGGTTTAAGGATAGGTGTGGGATTAGATGGTGGTGTTGGAGGTGTGGTGGTTTTGGAGGATTCTATAGCTTTGTTTTCCTTTTTTGCTGATGTTCTTTGGAGGAAATCCCACAAGGATTCTTTGGATGTTGTGGGCTTATGATTTGGAAGGTTTGATGGTGGATTAAATGGTGTATGAGTGATAGGGATTGATGGATTGGGAGATACATAGGATGATAGATTAAGGGTGATAGGGTTGGAGAGATATTGTGATGGGGGGATTGGGATTGATGGATTAGGGGATGGGGGATTCGCATGGGGAAATGGTTGTTGATATAAGCTTTGGATTTCGGATATAAGGTGTCCTAGATTGGTGTTCCCTTGATCAAAGTTAGTGTGACAAAGGTTGGGGGATGGATAAGTTGGAGGTATTGATTGGTTGGATAGGTATGATGGTATGGATGTATAAGGGGATGAAGATTGATATGATGTTAGTGGGGATGAAAGATAGGGTGTTTGTTGATATGATGGAGGTTGGTATGAGGTTGATGGTGTGGATATGTAAGATGTAGGTTGGTATGATGAAGGTTGATATGATGTGTATGGGGATGAAATGTAGGGTGTTTGTTGATATGATGGAGGTTGGGTAGGGGCTTGGGATTCTCCAATGATGAGGTGTGCTAAGGGGATATCTTTAATGTCATTTTAGCATTTCTCCTTAGCATTAGGATCCATGTTCTCATAGATTTTTCTAAGTCTTTGTAATTGTTGCATTGCTACATAAGGATCCATGTTGTTGGAGAGGTATGGGATGAAATGGAAGATAATGGATGATTGTGATGTTGGGGATCAAATTTCAAGACCTTAGGATGATTTGATTTGATTTGATTTATTTTGATGGATGGTTCTCTATGCTTAAGATAGACTAATGATCTCAAGCAAGAGGGTTGATTGGGTTGCTTCTCTATACTTAAGGTGGACTAATGATCTTAAGTAATAGAGTTGATTTGGTTTGATTCGATTGGATGATCAATTAAGGTCTTAATTTTTGATTGGGTTGATTCGGATTTGGATTTTGATGTTGGGGGATTTTGATTGGGATTTTGGATGAAAGGTTAATGCAGGATAAAGAAGACTAGGTCCTTAACCAAGGTTTGATTTGCAAAATGATGGTATGTTGATTAAGGATTAGGGGTTGGAATGTTTGATTGGAATTAATAGGTGAGGGGTGATTGATGTTGGATTTGGTTTTGGATTTGATTTGAATGAAATTGATCAAGTGGATGAAGGAATGGGATTAAGATGATGATAATGAATTGGATTAATGATGATGAGGATGATTATAACTAGGGATGAAGTGGATTATGATGAATTTGATTAAGCTCAAATAAAGGGATTGGATAAGCTCAATTGATGGGATTCTTGGCAAGCATGCAAACACTTCACACAAGAGAACACAATGGCCAAAGGTTTTGTTTGTAAAAGATTTATCAAGCATGCACAACCTAAGGCAAAGCAAGTGTTGGAACTAGACAACTAAGAGGGGGGGTGAATCAGTTGTCCCTTAATAACTTTTTCTACCTTTAACCTTCTTTATTATATTACTATTAGATTAGTAATGCAAGCACTTAAACATGAATCAACAACATAAGAGCGGAAACATAATCAACAAATTTGACACCAAGATTTTGATGTGGAAACTTGGTTAAGGGAAAAACCACGGGGGGGTTAACCCACAAAATGTGTACCCTATTAAAAGTACTTAGAAAAATAGAAGGCACATGCCTTCGGGCACACTGCCCAGAGCTCACTGCCTACATAATTTATTTAGAAAGAATTAACTAAGAATTAGCATCTATTTCATGCCTGATTTAGTTTCAATGAATGCTCAAGAACTTTCACTTTGCCTCCAGCTCTTCTTCACTCTCTACACTACTCTTGCTCCTTTCCTTCTCTACTCTGCTCCTGATCCTTCCTTTAGATTTTATCTATTTTTACACAAGGATGATTTCGGTACTTCTTTAACAAGTATTTATATACTTTATCAACCTTGGAATGATCAATAATGTTGGCTAAACTTGACGTGGATCATCACACTGTTGGCCAAACACAACTAAGACTTGAATCTGCTTCTACAACCACTCCACGCTTCATAAAAATGTATTTAAGGCATCTGCAACAGGTTAGGAACATCCAGTCGGCCAAGACTGGAAAGAACATTACCCTCAAGAAAAAATCTTTAATCAACAAGCTCAAAATTTAATGCGGACCTCCAACATAGTAGCTACACAATCTAGAGACCTCCACAAGCACATTGGAATCACCAATAACATTCACTCTAAACCATATTATCAGAAACATTTGAATCTTCCTTCAGAAGCTCAAGAACACACTCTGCCATGACTGTCAGACTTGGAGGATAGCTTGCGAACCTCCAAACCACAAACCACTAGAGTTGATGATACACATTGACTTCCCAAACATGCCTTCAGATCCGCAGATCATAATCTTATATTACTGGATCAATCCAGACCTCTTTCCTATCACTCTGTCTTTCCTAATTATTGCAGGAACCGGTTCTACTCAGATGGCCATAACACCTTCAAATCTTCATGCGAACTTCTCAAATCTTGACTGGAGCAACCTATGACAATCCTCTACATAGTCACATGATCCACATGCATTGATTGTTATTAATTTTCTCAATATCCTCAACAATCCAGTCTTCTACACAGACAACAAAATAGGATACAGTTGACACTAATGGAAACAAGAATATGTTGACATCAATGACAACACCACTTAGGCACATATTTACAACAATCTCCCCCTTTGTCATTGATGGCAACATGTGATGTGAAAAATTGAATCTAACCATTAAGACAAAAACTTATCCTCCTTTTTCTTCTTACTTCTGAAACTACTTTCTTTATTGCTCCCCCTCACATCAGCAACTAGTTCTTCTCATGAATTCTCTCCCCCTTTGACATCAATGGCAAAGGGCACATATTTTCTATCTTTTCTCCCTTTTTGCTTCAGACTTATTCCCAAAATTTGCATATTGACTACTCCCCCTTTGAGTAATACCTCTTTAACATCAATCCAGATCACAAGATATGGATGTGAATCCCACCAGTTAATGCATCTTAGTTCTTCTCAGGAGGGGTGATAACCCCTAACTTCTCTCTGAGATACTCAAAAGTATCCTTGGGAAGAGGTTTGGTGAAGATGTCTACAATCTGATCTTTGGAAGGCACAAACTCCAACTTGACTTCATTCTCATTTACTTTCTCTCTCAAGAAATGAAACTTGATAGATATATAATTTGTCTTTGAATGCAATGCCGGATTCTTTGAGATGCTTATTGCACTAGAATTATCACAGAAAATTGTGACTGGCTCCTCAAACACAATTCTGATGTCCTTCAACAATTGCTTCATTCACAAAACCTGAGTGCAATTATTTGTTGTTGCTATGTACTCTGCTTCTACAGTAGACAGAGATATTGCCTCTTTCTTTTTGCTTATCCAAGAGACCAATCTTCTCCCCAAGAAGAATGCACCACCATTAGTACTTTTTCTATCATCCACATCTCCTGCCCAATCAGCATTTGTATATGCATGAAGAGTGAAGTTATTGTCCTTTGGATACCACAATCCATAATCAATTATCCCCTTGAGATATCTAAAGATTCTTTTGACTGCCATAACATGGGATTCTTTTGGATCAACTTGAAATCTAGCAACAAGTCCAACTGCATTCATGATATCAGGTTTGGTCTGAGTTAGATAAAGCATTCCTCTAATCATTGATCTATATCTTTTATGATTTGCTTTGGGAGAGTCATCATCTTTGCTTAGCTTGCATCCGGTTACCATAGGTGTACCTATTGACTTTGAGTCTTCCATTCCAAATTTCTTTAGTAATTCTTTTACATACTTGGACTGAGATATGAAGATACCTTTATCTGATTGAACAATTTGTAGACTTAGGAAGAAATTCATCTCACCAAACATTGACATCTCAAACTCACTTTTCATTTGATCAGCAAATGCTTTACACATGCACTCATTTCCACCAAAAATGATTGTTATCACCTAGTCTTGCACCCATGCATATAGCTATGAAGCCTCTGCAAACTGGAGTAACATGGGACTGATCTCTAGGTGCGGGACCTTGCTAAGTGAGATCAGACCTCCGAAGAAGGCCGGCTTCCTTGTCTAGCTATCACCTAAACTACTGTATTTTGGGGTGAAAAGGG
Organism: Cunninghamia lanceolata; assembly: GCA_027924645.1. Taxonomy (NCBI): domain Eukaryota; kingdom Viridiplantae; phylum Streptophyta; class Pinopsida; order Cupressales; family Cupressaceae; genus Cunninghamia; species Cunninghamia lanceolata. Next base: position 3,272,169 of record BSBN01000134.1, read on the forward strand.
GAAGAAATGTGCTAAAATGAAAGATAAAGCAACAACACTTAAAACATGAAAGGGTGATGCACTAGACAGATTTAAAGAACCTTTGCAAAGTTGAAGCATGCACAGCACAACCAGATACAGCAAGCAAATATACACATAATAGATGATTCTAACAGAGGTAAGAAGCAAGATGATTGGGAAGAAAAAGAGATATTCACAGACAACCATATGGAGATTCACACAGAGATAGAGAAATCAACAAAAGGCATGATAGCTTGCATATATCTAATGAAAGGCAAGGTTACAACATGTGAAAAGTTCTGTTTGGAAACAGGGAGAACAAGATGCTCCAAAAAGTTTTCCAACCCTTCTTACATCATAAGCCCCAACTTATATAGCATTTCAAAACTAACCTAGGTTGGTTACAAAATCTGCTCAGGGAGCTGAGATCGGTTACAAAATCCTTGAAAGGACATCCAACTGACAGGAGTAATGGCATCAAAATCTGGAACTGGGGCAAATGGAAGATATTTCTAAGTCTTCAATGCAAGCAGCTGCATCATCTATCTGATCCTCAAAAGCGGCAGAGGATAGATTGGACATCAAGTGGTGGCGGGATATTTTGGGCCATCAATGCGAGTTGTGCCCTCCTATGCAGCAATAAATGCAAAAAATATCTGCACCAACTCAAAAAGGTCGTCGCTGAAAAGTCCACTCAACCGACATGTAGATCCAACTCCAAAAACCTCCTGAAGAATTCCCACCAAAATGTCATCATCATGATATTTTCAAATTTCCGTGGGAACTGATTAATCCCACATGCACCCTACGGTGACCTCATCATCATTTTATAAGTCAAGCCGTGAGCATATGTAATGTCAATGCTTTTGCTCCCGATGGCATCATCATAAACCTTAACATCATCCTCCTTCAGCATGATATCCTGTTGCTCTAAATATCACCCTGACGTCAGCAGGCCTCAGCACCATCACCCATCGGCCAGACCTCTAATATCGGTGAGCCATCGGCATATCTGGCCGATATGAAAAGTCACCCCGATATGAAATTAGCCCTAAGCCTCATCATCATCTTCAAGACCTACAAAATATCCTCCTGATGGAAATATCCTCCTGATGGAAGTAACATGATATAAAATATCACCCCGATGTTTGAAAATCAGGATGACGTCAGCAGGATGTCAGGGAGGAAAGATCCTCCTGATCATGTTCATACAACATACCTCTTCATATCCAGGTGACGTCATCAGCATGTTAGAGTAGGGTGATATTCGGAAGCAAGAGCGATATTTGTAAGGTACCTGATATTCAGAAATATCACCCTGATATTCAAAAATCAGCCTGATGTAAAATATCTGCCAACATCCTGATGATGTCAGCAGCATGTTGGAAAATCAGGATGATCCTCGAATGCTAACTGATGTTAAGAAAATATGAGCTCCTTCAGACCCTGATGACATCATCATGATATTGGGGCAGGATGATATTTAGAAATATCATCCCCACAAAATATCAAGTTGCACTGTAGCTTCATCGTAAGATCGGGGTGATCTTAGAATATGACTGATATTTGGAAATATCACCCCCAACAGGAATATGCATGAAGCTGTGAAACAAGCGGACATTGCCCTGACATAGGAATGATGTCAGCAGCATCAGGATGATCCAGATGATCATGAAGTAATAAAATAACATCAGGGTGATCTTAACAAAGATCACCTGATATTCAAATGTGATGATCCCTCAGAAGATCGGGTCATACTTAGAAAACTTAGTAGCACCAACATCAGGATGATCTTCAACTAAGATCACCCGATGTTAAAATATCATCCTGATGTGAAAGATCGAGTTGGCATAAATATGATGACCTTCGTAAGAAAGATGATCCTCCCCCGGAATGGATATGGATGACGTCAACGGCATATGACTTGGTTTATCACTGCAGTTACCATGATGTCATCATCATGTTATCAGATGGGAGGGAAGTTGGAAGATAGGGTGATGATGGTGACATCATCATCATATCAGGGTGATATTTGGAAGGAAGGATGATATTCAGAAGATCGGGTGATATTTAGAATATCACCCGATGTTTAAAATATCACCCGATCTTAGAAATATGACTCGATATTAGAACATCAGGGCTTGACCAGATGATGACCCCACATAACTTCCTCCTTTTAGCGAATTTCAGGGTGATGTTTTAAGCAAACCTGCCTATCTTTTCAAGCTCTTTCACATGGTAAGCCTCTTCAGGCAAGCTTCAGATTTTGAAATTTGGGCTAAGACGTTAGGATCACAAATATGGCTTTCATGGGGATATGAATACTGACTGATCCTGCTTGAATTATTTTGACTCCTGCTAGAGGAAAAATAGGTCAACAATTTGGTGACCTCTATGGGATGTTTGCCTGCTAAACATGAGATCAGTGGCCTTAAGCATCCATTGGGCATGGAGTCAAGTTTAAAATATGCTAGGAAACTAGGACCTGCCTCTCAAAACACAAAAAGGGGAGAAGGCCTACTTTCTCCTAATGACAAAGTAGCCTGTGCAGAAGCACTTAGGGAAAGGAAAAACTAAAACAGAAATGAAACCTACTCTAATCCTAAACTAACCAGCCAGAGGTGACTCTAAACAAAGCCATTAACTGGTTCTTGAAAGTAACTGCCCTTCCTTAACAATTTGTAATGTTCATCATGCACATGGGCAGTTAAAAAGGGATGAGGGGGGAATAGGCATATGACAAACTGATAAAACACCCCCCAAAAAATGGAGATAAACTCACCTATCCACCTGGATTGATTGCTGATGTTGTTAGTTTGTGGTGAATAAATGGGTTGATCCCACTCATTTTGATGCTCAACTTCATGCTTAGAGGTAAGCATGACAAGTGGTGACTTCTCTTGATGTGTCCCCAGCTAGGCTAGATGCCTGATTGGGCATCTCCTTGAAATGACATGCAAATCAACATAGTTGATCTCATATCCCTACTCTGATTCCGTCTCTTCTTGCTGTTCCAAAAACTCTAGCTCTTGTATCTCAATTAGAGATATGGCTGTCTCCACCTCATGAACAAGATGCTCATGATTTTCTAATTTAGGCTCAGAAAATGAGCCATGCACATGCTCAAAAGAGAAAACCTCCCCACCAAGAAGTTGATACCCTTGCTGGATAATAAAGAACAAGTCTGCAATTTGCTCTTGCCCAAGTTCAGTCTTCTCACTATTTTTAATAAAGCATGGAAGCTCCTCAAGCATATTAGCATCATCGGTCTCTACAGTATCTAGCATAGAGCAACATGATTGGTCTTCTGTATGGTTTGGAACCGCACTATCATGCTCAACCTCAATCTTAAACTTTTCAGCATTTTCTTGTTGCTACATATCTACAACCAGCTGCTCATTCTCTTCATCTTCAACATAATTAGGTAGCTCATGAAGTAAGGCAGCATCATCCACTTTTGAAGTGACCTCATCAATACTCACAGGTGCAATAGGTTCAAACAATTCTATCTTTGTGAGTGTAGGAACAAACTGCTCCTCATTGGTTTTATCTTCCTCCACCTCCTCTTTTGGCTCATCTTTTTGAATTTCTTGGAGGGGAGAGGATTCTGGACAAATTTGTTCCTGGGGAATGATAATTTGAGTTTGCACAGGAATAGAGTCTTGTGAAGGGATGAAGGTGTTGAAGCCTAGAAACTTGTGGAGTCTAGGTTGCTCTTGTTGTAGTGGATGAGGCCCTCTAAAACTTGGAATATCTAGTTTAGGACATTTAGGAGGCTCTCCTTGCTTGAAGCTTGGTATTCTGACCTTGGAACTCTCTTCTTCACAGAATGGGTTTGGAAAAGTGAGGGCTAACTGAGTTTCCAACTTTTGATATGGAGCCAACAAAAACCTCCTCTGCTCTTCTTCTGCTAGCTGGATGCTAGAGCATTTTCTATTTGTATATTTGATGGAGGGTCCTCACAAGGTGAAAAAGATGGCCCTTTCCAACTTGGCACCTTCAAGGTAGAGGGATGCCTGAAACTTGGGATTATGACAGGCCTACATTCTACAACCTTTTCCTCTTCTTGATTTTGAACTGGAATGAGAGGATCGGCCTTCACAAGATTTGGCATTTTATAACCAGGATGGTGGGCCCAAGAAGGCTGCCATAACATAGAAGCCTGAGCCACTTTCACAGATTCACTTTGGTTTGAAGGATGGACCTACTTGAAGCTGGAAATAGGAGAGAAATTTTTTACTTTGAGCTCTTGTTCTTGAGCAAGCAATTGTTTCATGTGTTTCTCCTTAGCTGCAGGTTGCATGTTCAAGGATTTCTCTTCATACACTCTTCTATTTTCTATCTCCTGCTGATGCAAATAAGCCTGATGTGCAAGCTCATCTTGCTGCATGTTATACTGTGCTTCTCTATCTATTTCTAAGATTTGCCTTTGGTAATCCAGTAACAAACTCTCTAGGCTACCCAAATCAACATCATTTTGGGGCTGACTAGGGAGGTTGCATGTTTGATTTAAAGTAGAATGGGTTTCACAAGGCTGGCTGTAAGAATGAGCAAGCTGCAAACAAGGATGGACCAGAGTGGTTTGAAAATGCTCTTGCTGGTATTGCTAACTGTAATGAGGAGAGGGGTTGTTTGGAGTGAATTCAGAGGCATTGAGGGCCTGGTATTGGTGATATGGGGGCCAATAGCCTAAATTTTCATGGAATGGAGATGGATAACTATTGTGGTGTTAATAACTAGACATTGCAAGGGTAAATCATGAACATAGGCAAGTCTAGGTAACAAGTTAGGAATGAATATAGACCACAGGGTCTTGAAACACTAGGATGGGAGTTAGGATATCAGAAGAGTCACCAGGTGCTAAGAAAACTGTCAAATGATAGCAAAACTAACAAGTAGCACCAACCTCATTAGCTACTTGGAAAACTGGACTGCTGTAACCAGTTGATTCACCATTAGAGTCACCATGGTGTTGTTTGTACTGCCTCCAAAGGCTGATGATATTGGGAGAAACACCAAATCTCTCAGTATTTTGATGATAAGTTCATCATACCTGTCCCACCAGGCGTGCCAGAATTGTTATCACCTAGTCTTGCACCCATGCATATAGCTGTGAAGCCTCTGCAAATTGGAGTAACATGGGACTGATCTCTAGGTGTGGGACCTTGCTAAGTGAGATCAGACCTTCGGAGAAGGCCGGCTTCCTTGTCTAGCTATCACCTAAACTACTGTATTTTGGGGTGAAAAGGGGAAGAAATGTGCTGAAATGAAAGATAAAGCAACAACACTTAAAACATGAAAGGGTGATGCACCAGACAGATTTAAAGAACCTTTGCAAAGTTGAAGCATGCACAGCACAACCAGATACAGCAAGCAAATATACACAGAATAGATGATTCTAACAGAGGTAAGAAGCAAGATGATTGGGAGGAACAAGAGATATTCACAGACAACCATATGTAGATTCACACAGAGATAGAGAAATTAGCAAAAGGCATGATAGCTTGCATATATCTAATGAAAGGCAAGGTTACAGCATGTGAAAAGTTCTGTTTGGAAACAGGGAGAACAAGATGCTCCAAAAAGTTTTCCAACCCTTCTTAGATCATAAGCCCCAGCTTATATAGCATTTCAAAACTAACCTAGGTTGGTTACAAAATCCGCTCAGGGAGCTGAGGTCGGTTACAAAATCCTTGAAAGGACATCCAGCTGATAGGAGTAATGGCGTCGAAATCTGGAACTGGGGCAGATGGAAGATATTTCTGAGTCTTCAATGCAAGTAGCTGCATCATCGATCTGATCCTCAAAAGCGGCAGAGGATAGATTGGACATGAAGCAGTGGCGGGATATTTTGGGCCATCAATGCGAGTTGTGCCCTCCTATGCAGCAATAAATGCAAAAAATATCTGCACCAACTCAAAAAGGTCGTCGCTGAAAAGTCCACTCAACCGACATGCAGATCCAACTCCAAAAAACCTCTTGAAGAATTCCCACCAAAATGTCATCATCATGATATTTTCAAATTTTTGCGGGTACTGATTAATCCCACATGCACCCCGCAGTGACCTCATCATCATTTTATAAGTCAAGCCATTAGCATATATAATGTCAGTGCTTTTGCTCTCGATGGCATCATCATAAGCCTTAACATCATCCTCCTTCAGCATGATATCATGTTGCTCTAAATATCATCCTGACATCAGTAGGCCTCAGCACCATCACCCGTCGGCCAGACCTCTAACATCAGCGAGCCATCGGCATGTCCGGCCGATATGAAAAGTCACCCCGATATGAAATTAGCCTTGAGCCTCATCATCATCTTCAAGACCCGTGAAATATCCTCCTGATGGAAATATCCTCCTGACGGAAGTAACATGATATAAAATATCACCCCGATGTTTGAAAATTAGGATGACATCAGTAGGATGTCAGGGAGGAAAGATCCTCCTGATCATGTTCATACAACATACCTCTTCATATCTAGGTGATGTCATCAGCATGTTAGAGTAGGGTGATATTCGGAAGCAAGAGAAATATTTGTAAGGTACCTGATATTCAAAAATATCACCCTGATATTCAAAAATCAGCCTGATGTGAAATATCTGCCAACATCCTGATGATGTCAGCAGCATGTTGGAAAATCAGGATGATCCTCGAATGCTAACTGATGTTAAGAAAATATGAGCTCCTTCGGACCTTGATGACATCATCATGACATTGGGGCAGGACGATATTCAGAAATATCATCCCCGCAAAATATCAGGGTGCACTGTAGCTTCATTGTAAGATCAAGGTGATCTTGGAATATGACTGATATTTGGAAATATCACCCCCGGAAGGAATATGCATGAAGCTGTGAAACAAGCGGACATCACCCTGACATAGGAATGACGTCAGCAGCATCAGGATGATCTAGATGATCATGAAGTAATAAAATAACATCAGGGTGATCTTAACAAAGATCACCTGATATTCAAATGTCATGATCCCTCAGAAGATCGGGTCATACTTAGAAAACTTAGTAGCACCAACATCAGGATGATCTTCAATTAAGATCACCCAATGTTAAAATATCATCCTAATGCGAAAGATCGGGTTGGCATAAATATGATGACCTTCGCAAGAAAGATGATCCTCCCCCGGAATGGATCTGGATGACGTCAGCAGCATATGACTTGGTTTATCACTGCAGTTACCATGATGTCATCATCATGTTATCAAATGGGGGGAAAGTTGGAAGATAGGGTGATGATGGTGACATCATCGTCACATCAGGGTGATATTTGGAAGGAAGGATGATATTCAGAAGATTGGGTGACTTTTGGAATATCACCCGATGTTCAAAATATCACCCGATCTTAGAAATATGACCTGATATTAGAACATCAGGGCTTGACCAGATGATGACTCCACATAACTTCCTCCTTTTAGCGAATTTTAGGGTGATGTTTTAAGCAAACCTGCCTATCTTTTCAAGCTCTTTCACATGGTAAGCCTCTTCAGGCAAGCTTCAGATTTTGAAATTTGGGCTTAGACCTCAGGATCACAAATATGGCTTTCATGGGGATATGAATATTGACTGATTCTACTTGAATTATTTTGACTCTTGCTAAAGGAAAAATAGGTCAACAATGATATCATCAACAAAAACTTCAACAATTAGAATGTTCTCATGATCAATTTTGAAGTAGAGATTACTATCAGTAGTACCTTTGCTAAATCCTAGCTTAAGCAAATGCTTATCCAATCTAGCATACCAAGCTCTTGGAGCTTTCTTGAGTCCGTACAAGGCTTTTCTCAATCTACAAACCATATCTCCCTGATTAGACATCTGAAATTCTTTTGGTTTCTCAATGTAGACTTCTTCCTCCAAATCTCCATTCAGAAATTCTGATTTCAGATCCATTTGATATACTTTAAAGTCTTTGAAGGTAGAAAATGCAAGAAATAATCTAACTGCCTCTATCCTTGCCATTGGAGCAAAAGTTTCTTCAAAATCAATTCCTTCCACTTGAGAGTAGCCTTTACATACCAATCTTGCCTTATTCCTTACTACCTCACCATCTTCATTTAGTTTATTCTGGAAGACCCATTTGGTTCCAATCACATTTTTGTCCTTAGGTCTAGGAACTAGATCCCATGTGTGATTCTTTTCAATTTGCATCAATTCCTCTTCCATTGCTTTAACCCAGTTTTCATCATTGTAAGCTTCACTTACTGATTTAGGTTCAATCCTTGAAATCAAACAAATCTCTTCTTGATCTTCGTACATTTTTCTCCTAGTTTGAACACCTTTACTCTTATCTCCTATGATTTGATCTTCAAGATGATTTAACCTTACATACCTGGGAGTTTTGGAGATGGTTTGAGCTTTTGTTTCTTGAACTTGTTCCTCATCATCTGTGTTAACTTTTGGAGTTACCGGTTCAACCTGAATCTGAGTCTGAACTTGAACTTGCTTTCCTTGATTTTGACTTTCATCTTGATCATCTAAGTCATATCCAGAGTACCTGGAATGTCCTTCTTTACTTTCATCAACTATAACATTTGCACTTTCAACAATCTTCTTCAATCTTTTATTGAAGCACCGGTAGGCCTTGCTTTGAGTTGAGTATCCCAGAAATATCCCTTCATCACTTCTTGCCTCAAACTTACCTAAATTATCATCTCTTTTGATATAAAATTTACTACCAAAGACTCTGAAGTATCTCATGGTAGGAGGATGACCAAACCAAAGTTCATAAGGAGTCTTACCAAAATTTCCTTTGATCTGCATCTGGTTAAGAGTGTAGATAGCAGTACTCATGACTTCTCTCCAATAAACTTGAGGAACATTTGTTTCCATCATCATGGTTCTGGTAGCTTCTTGAATGGTTTGGTTCTTTCTTTCCACAACTCCATTTTGCTGAGGAGTTCTAAGAGTAGATAATTGTCTTTTTATTCCATCCTTTTCATAGAAAGCATCAAACTCGCTGGACGTAAATTCTCCACCTCTGTCAGATCTCAGGCATTTTAATTTCCCACCAATCTCATTTTCAACCATCATCTTGAACACCTTAAACTTGTCAAGGGCTTCTGATTTTTCTTTTAGAAAAGTTACCCACATCATCCGGGAGTAATCATCAATTAACAATATAAAATATATGTCTCCTTGGACACTCCTAATTCTAGCAGGACCACAGAGATCAGTATGTACCAGTTCCAATCTTTCACTTGAACCTTGTTCCTTACTCTTAAAAGAAATTTTGTTCTGCTTTCCCAATTGACATTCTCTACATATGTTATTAGGTTTCACAAGTCTTGGAAGGTCTCTTACAGCATGAGTGGAACTTATTTTGACAATGTTGTCAAAATTCACATGACACATCCTCCTATGCCATAGCCAACTTTGATTTGTCTGAGCAATCAAACAACTTTTCCCAGAACTACTTAAGTGAAATATGTTACCTCTGGTTTGAGTACTTGATGCAATTTTAGTTCTGGAGCTTTCTAAGATTCTACATTTTGCATCCTTGAACTGAAGATCATAACCCTTGTCAACCAATTGTCCGACACTGAGAAGATTATGTTTCAGTCCTTCCACATACAGAACATTATTGGCGTTGTTCTTGCCATCAAAAGAGATGGATCCTCTACCACAGATTCTACCAGCTGAGTTGTCTCCAAATTTTACAAGGCCTCCTTCATTTTTCAAAATTCACAAACTTACTCTTGTCACCAGTCATGTGATGAGAGCATCCACTATCAATCACCCATTCATCCCTTTCAATAACCTGAGTAGCCAAGGCACTTTCCACATTTTCATAGCTAGTAGATTCAGTAGACACCAGAGATTCTTCTTTGATAGCAATAAACACCCAATCATTTTCAGATGAGCCTCCATGATCAGATTCATCATCTGTTACCCCTTCTTATCCATTTTCTTGGACATAGTAACATTTCTTATGACCTTTATACCTATTAGGGTTTGGTTTTGAAAACCTTTCTAGACATCTTGAGGCAAAATGACCAATCTTATTACAAGTAAAACATTTGAGTGGTAATTTTCCTTCATACTTACTGGATCCTCTTGGCATTCTTCTGGCAATAAGAGCTTCAAGATCTACTGTTTCTATTTCAACATCTTCAAGATCTTTTCTTGTCTTCATAAATCTGTTTGATCTTCTAGAGGAACTTTCACATGGATCATATCTTTGTTTTCCATACACACTGGCCTTAAATGTAGATTCAGACTTGGGAAGAGAATCACCAAACTCACTTAACTCGAAAGCTGAAATCTTGCCAACCAGATGATCTCTTGTAACATCTGAGACTGTCCTGATCTCTTCTATAGCTGCAACCTTATATTTGTATGAATCCGGTAAAGATTTGAGTACTTTTGATACAATTTTTTATTCTTCCAAAGTTCCACCAGCACACTTAATGCCACACACAAGTTCATTTATCTTTTGCATGTAGATTGTGATGTTTTCATCTTCGCTCATCTTCATAGTTTCAAAATTTCCTCTTAGACTTTGTAGCTTTGCACATTTGACATATTTATCACCTTCATATAGAAACTCCAACTTTTTCTAGATTTCATAAATAGTTTTTAGACCAAAGACATTCGTCATCTCTGAATCAGTCAGGGCACTAAACAAAGCTTCTTTAGCTTGAAGACTATTTTCAGCATCTTTGATTTGATCAGGAGTTGAAGGACCTTTCTCTAGAGGTTTATACTCAACACTGGTTATTGCCCATGCATTACAAATGACACTCCATGTGATTTTTCCAAACAGAATAATTTGTTCCATCAAATCTTGGGTTATCCTTCTTGTAGGTTGACATCCTGGATCTCCTCAAGCGGTTAGGCTTTTATGAGAGGATATGTATCTAATACCAATTGTTGGAACTAGACAACTGAGAGGGGAGGGTGAGTCAGTTGTCCCTTAATATTTTTTTCTACCTTTAACCTTCTTTATTATCTTTATCAGATTAGTAATGCAAGCACTTAAACATGAATCAACAACATAAGAGCAGAAACATAATCAACACATTTGACACCAAGATTTTAACGTGGAAACCCAGTTAAGGGAAAAACCACAGTGGGGGTTAACCCACAAAATGTGTAACCTGTTAAAAGTACTTAGAAAATAAAAGGCACATGCCTTCGGGCACACTGCCCAGAGCTCACTGCTCAAAAGGAGAGGCTCACTGCCTACATAATTTATTTAGAAAGAATTAACTGAGAATTAGCATCTATTTCATGCCTGATTCAGTTTCAATGAATGCTCAAGAACTTTCACTTTGCCTCCAGCTCTTCTTCACTCTCTACACTACTCTTGTTCCTTTCCGTCTCTGCTATGCTCCTGATCCTTCCTTCAAATTTTATCTTTTTTTACACGAGGATGATTTCGGTACTTCTTCAGCAAGTATTTATATACTTCATCAACCTTGGAATGATCAATAAGGTCGGCTAAACTAGACGCAGATCATCACACTGTTGGCCAAACACAACTGAGACTTGAATCTACTTCTACAACCACTCCATGCTTCATAAAAATGTATTTAAGGCATCCGCAACAGGTTAGGAACATCCAGTCGGCCAAGACTAGGAAGAACATTACCCTCAAGAAGAAATCTTCAATCAACAAGCTCAAAATTCAATGCGGACCTCCAACATAGTAGCTACATGATCCAGAGACCTCCACAAGCACATTGGAATCACCAATAACATTCACTCTAAACCATATTATCAGAAACATTTGAATCTTCCTTCAGAACCTCAAGAACACACTCTGCCATGACTATCAGACTGGAAGGATAGCTTGTGGACCTCCAAACCACAAACCACTGGAGTTGATGATACACACTGACTTCCCAAACATGTCTTCAGATCTGCAAATCATAATCTTATATTACTGGATCAATCCGGACCTCTTTCCTGTCACTGTGTCTTTCCTGATTATTGCAGGAACCGGTTCTACTCAGATGGCCATAACACCTTCAAATCTTCATGCAGACTTCTCAAATCTTGACTGGAGCAACCTCTGACAATCCTCTACATAGTCACATGATCTGCATGCATTGATTGTCATTAATTTTCTCAATATCCTCAACAATCTGGTCTTCTACATAGACAGCAAAATAGGATATTGTTGACACTAATGGCAACAAGAATATTTTGACATCAATGACAACACCACTTAGGCACATATTTGCAACAAGGACAATACTTATTGAGTTCCCATGCCAACAAGTAGAGGGATTTTGGCTTCTAAAACAATGGTTCGTAGTGGGGGTACATCCGGGGGATTAGCACTTTACAAGCATCCGATAAACCACTTAAGGTTTTGACTAGCTCTACTAGGAGTTTCATATACACAAAGGTACTACTTCCTTTTGAGCTAGCACTGAATGGTAAGTGCTCATACCGATTTAGACTTGGCTTTCACCTTATCATATTTTACATATAGCGGACCAGATGAAAGTACTGCTTGGGGTCGCCAATGAGTTCTTCGTATAGATGTCTCTCAAGGACAGGCCCACTTTCTAAAAATAAAAAGAGGATAGAACCATTTCTCTTCACCCAAGATCCTTTTGAAGGCAAGGGGAGAGGATACTTTGATTCTAACTCTTGGGTGACAAAGATGTGCAAGCGCACCAAGTACGACAGACAAAAGCTAATGTTCTTTTTAAACCCAAATTGAAGTGTGCCTAAGTTGTTGTTGCAAACAAGGTTAATTTAAGTGCACCAATTTTAAATGTTGTCTACGCTAGGCAAACAAATGGTCCTTTTTAGGTACACCAAAATGAAATGTTTGTTTGTAGATTGTTTGGTAATAAGTATTAATTTTAGTTGCACCAATTTTAAATGTTGGAAGCAAAAACAAGGGTTCTTTTCAAATGCACCAAAATGAAATGTTTGAAATATTGTTTGTTGCAAGCAATGATTAATTTTAGTTGCACCAATTTCAAATGTTGTCTACACTAGGCAAACAAATGTTCATTTTAGTGCACCAAAAGAAGATGTGTCTAAGCTACTAAATCCCTGCAAAAGATGTTAGTAGTTTGATGTTTATGACTTTGACAAGCACTTTTGATACTTGCAAGGAGATGTTAGTAGCCTGCACAGACCCCAAGAAGTTGATATGAAAATAGTGCCAATCCAGAGGCAAATAGTGTCAATACACAAGATAGTGCCAATCCAGAGGCAAAAAGCGCCAATACACAGGATAACGCCAATACAGAGGCAAATAGCGCTAATACATAGGATAGCACCAATCCAGAGGCAAATAGCACCAATACACATGATAGTGCTAATACACAAGATAGCACCAATCCAGAGGCAAATAGCGCCAATACACAGGATAGCACCAATCCACAGGATAGCGCCAATCCAGAGGCAAATAGCACCAAACTATGTTTTTGCCTTAGTTTACCTTCTGTAGTGAGAAAGATAGCGCCAAGCTAGGTGATTTTGGTGCCAAAACGACGCAGTGGTGGTCAAAGCTTCAAAAATACAAATTTTTAGTTGAAAAAAATGATTGGATTAGTGTATTTAGTGGTTGCTCGCTAGTTTAATAATGTTCAAAACACCAAAATAAAAGCTTTCCAATAATGTTTTGAATAATAACCAAACAAGGATTAAAACCAAGATGTGCAAAATGGATTTTATAAAAAATTTAGCATAACCTCCCCTTGTTTTTGTGTAAATCCTACAAAAACTGAGAGTAAGATGTGTTAAAAATGCTAGGAAACACAAAAGGACACAAAAATGTGTGTGATTGAGTAGGAAAGATTGTCATGCGAGGATGGCACCGATACGGTCAGAGATAGCGCCGCTTTAGGAGGAAATGGCGCAGAAAGATAGCGCCAATACCTGCAAAAGAGCATGTTTCTACAAGAAAAACACTCACAAAATCATTAGTTTAGACCTTGTGGGTCCCATCGGGCGTGCCAATGTAGTTTATGGAAAACAAAAGGAAAGAAAAACATAAACAAATGCATTAAACAAGTGTTATACCTTCCAAGATGATTCACAAACTCAAGATAAGGTGGAAGGAGTTGCACCCAAACTCCTTAGCTTTACCCAAGTAGATGAATGTAGAAATGTGGATTGCTCTATTGCTTTCAACACAAATGTAGATGAAAGGATTTAGATTTTGGATAGAGATAGAGATGAGGATAGATAGGCTAGAATGATTTTGGCATTATGGTGTTAGGATGAGGAGATTTTGGAGAGATTTTGACATAGTAAGGATGCAAGAAGAAGTGATGAAAATGGCTTAGAGGAGGGTCTTATTTATAGATTTTTGATAAAAGGATGGAGGGTGAGGATTGAGAGTTTAGATCAAGAGCTAAAAATGCTTGAGAGTTAGGGTTTGGATTGGAGTCATAGCCTTGTGACAAGTGTCACAAGAGGAGTGGATGAGAGAGATCAAGGGTTAAGGTTTGGTCAATGAGATTGGATGGTTCTTATTATTTGTGAATTAAAAATTTACATTGGGAAGAGAGGAGGATTAGAAATAAATTAAAAATTCATTTTGGGAAGAGCTCCATTCATGGGAAAGAGTTCCATTAATGAGCTATGACATGTGTAAGGAGTGAGGACATATGTACACTTACATGTGTAAGAGGGAGATGTGACCCTTTGAATAAAAAATTGATTTTTATAAAGTGTGTGGGAGAATGAGTTAAGTAAGGTTTAATTAAGTGTTAAGCTTAATTAATTTAGGTCTAGGGGATAGGTAGGCTAGGGTAGCTAATTAAATAATTGCTATTTAATCAACTAGGCTAGGTTTAGGTTGATTAGTAGGGTGGATTAATTAGATAAGTATGATTTATAGATAATTAACAAGGATTAGGGAAATGGGCAAAATTAACTAAATAAATATTGAGAATATTTATTTAATTAATAAGGATATAGTTATAAGGTAAAGTGATAAATTAAGTGAATTAATTGATCACAAAGGATAGAAAAATGGCTAAGGGTAGATGATTAGGGATAAATTAAATAAATAAAATAAATTTATTTAATCAATAGGAGGGATAATTGGTGGTGTAGAAATACGAGAAATTGGTTTGCGGAGCAAGTCAATTTTAGGTGTCTACAGTAGTTACCACAACAAGCATCAGAATAGATTGAAGACATCTTGGATAGCAGAATTGGACGTAGCATCGGAGGAAAGTAGTACAAGGAATATTTGGTAAAGTGGAAAGGCAGACCAGAAGAAGACTCATCTTGGATTTCTCAGGCTGAGGTGGACCGTCTTGGTTTTCCTCTAGCCCCAGCAAAGTGAGGGACTCACTTTTTCAACAACCCCATGTGTCTGATGCAGGAGCATCTTGGGTTCAAGAGCAATCTTGTATCAACAAAAAATATTTGCATTTCATTTTTTTTTTCATTTTCTAGTTCATTTCAATTCAGTACAGTCAATTCAGTCAGTAGCAGTTTCAGTAGATTGGTCTGCATTCTTCTGCATTATCATTTTAGACCTTGTAGAGTTGGACTTAGCATCTAGACATCTTCATGCACATCATATCCAAAATTTAGATCATTTGGATCAGCTTCCTGAAAGATATTGTTATCAGAAGATCGATTGTTTTATCATAGCAGAGCATTTAGACAGTCTCAGAGAATCAACTAAAGGAGAAGACTTGCGGAGTACTTCCATGACTTGCAGAGCTAAAAGACACATCATTCAAGGTACTTTGGGATGTGTCCAACCTTCCTTGAGATCTGCACATTGTTTCTTTCACTTGCAGAGGATTTCCATATGATTAGGTCCAACCTATCCGTGTACACACGTTACACCTCTTTCATCGGATGTGGAGGAATCTTGTGATCTAGAGATGATATATAATCATGTAATAGATGCATAGGAAAGTAGTTCATGATTAGAAATAGTTAGATAGTTTTGAATTCTTTGATATTAGGTGCTTCAAACCCATATCTTGTGCATGTATTGTAACTAGAGAATTAGGCTGGTGAGCTCTAATCTGTAAGCCCGCATGTTGTCAGCATGTTTGTATTTTGAATCTATGATATACTGAATGACTGAATCTACATTTACATTCTATAATTGAGTTACTTTTGTTGTGTTTACTCTTGTTGCATGGCCTGGACTGTTCACTTTGTGGACCCTCCTAACCATGAATGCACCATTTTGAGGGTGCATTTTGACCCTTCTCTTTTACTCTGCCTTATCATGCTTCTATTTTAACACATTATGATTCACATCAGTTAAGATCTCACCCCTCTATTGAAAGCCATACATCAATGGTCATTGTTCCCAGATATCGCATGGTGCTTAATCTCATCAATATGTTTCAATTATAGTTTAGCACTAGCATTGAGACACATAAGAAGTTTATAGAAATGTTCATCAAGATTCCTTCATCCACTCCACCATTTGAGTGGGAATTCAATACTTTGATAGCTCAAAGTTTCTTTCTTATAAAAAGAAGATGCATGATTCATTTTAGAGAAACCTATTACAACACTTGCCATGTAATAGTTTGTATTTGCATTCTCTCTTCTATGTTAAGGCACACATGGACCTTATCTTGTAGGAATTTTAGGACATTATTGGGATTAGGTGGCATTCACCTTGCAAATCCCTAGACATGTTTTAATTGTTTTAATTAATGTTGATAAATAATTAGTCTCCAAGGATCATGGAGAGGGTAGACTTGGATGTCCCTCTATGTGGTAGGAAAAAATATTTATTATTATTTATTCTCTCACATGTAATTACATAGTGGTGTTCAACTCAAGAGTTACATTTGGAAAAATATTAGAAATCGGGTAAAGATTGGATTGTGTAAGAGGATGTAAGAGGATCTTCTACAAATGGATCTTATGATATATTTGGCCAATCTTCCCATGGAGCACCTAGGATTGGGATCGTGGTCAATTTGACCACTATGAAAGAATCTATGATGCTTAGGACACATAATGTGGGTGTAAGATGCATAAGAGGAGTTACTATTCAAGGAAGTTGACTGATTTTGGTGAGGTGTGAGATTCCCCATGATGGAGGTGGATGCCTAGATTTCAGTGACTAGTATTGGCCACTAGTTTTAGAATATTTTTCATAGTATCTTGTATTCATACGTCCTATATATCCATTCCTTGATATGGTAGTATCATGATATTGTTCTGTAGGTTATTTGAGCATCGTTATGCTATCAAAATCCAAAGAGTTAAGCAAATTATCTTGATGTAACTATTTACAGGATTAATACAAGCTTGGGTCTCTTTGAGTATGGATTTTTTCCATGAGGGTTTCTCCACATAAACATTGTGTTATGATTTGCATCATTTTTCATGGTTGTTTTCCATTTCCATATGATCTATAATTGTTTATGAATTTGGATGCACAAAATTTCAACATATCCTACTATATTTTGACACCCTATTTTTAACATTTGGTATCAAAGCCACAATTGGATTTATTATAAAGAGGGATGCCTCTTTCAAAGTGTTTGATTAGATTTTTTACTATGGTGGGAGTGTGTTTTGTTTTCTTGAAGTTTCAGGTTCTGAGTGATAGATATTGTAGCTAGCTCATCTCAATTAGAGATTAAAAAGTTCAATGGCTTAGGTTTTAAACTTTGGAAGCTAAAAATGGAAGATCTCTTAGACGAAAGAGATTAATGGATTGCCATGAAAAGTGAAAATAAGCTAGATAGTTTATCAAATAAAAAGTGGGTAAAAATGATAAAAAAAACATGTGGCGATATATGGCTGTATTTATCTTTAATTCTATTCTTTTGAATGTTTCTAACAAAACTATTGCATATAAGTTGTGGAATAGAATAGGAGAGATTTATCAAACTAAGAGTCTTGTGAATAAATTGTTTTCGAAAAGAATGTTATATTCTTTAAAAATAAGAGATAGAGATTTGATTGCAAAACATTTATTTAATCTAATATTGAGTCAATTACAATCAATAGATGTGAAGATAGAGGATGCATATAAGTGTATTTTGTTGTTATGTTCATTGCATGAATCTTTAGATAATTTGATTCTTGCACTCAGTAGTTCGATGACATGTCCTACAATGGACCCTCTTGTTGCTACCTTTTTCATAGAGGAAATGAGGAGAAAGTCTATGGAGGATGGGTCTAAGGATGCATTACATGTGCAGGGAAGATCTAAAGAGAATATTAATGACAAGTAGAAAGGTGGTAGGAACAAGTCTAAGAACATATCTAAGTCCAAGGGATGATCCAAGACACCTAGTAAGAGTAGGTTGAGGTGTTGGGGCTGTGGAAAATGGGTCATCTCAGAAAGAATTGTTGGAATAAGAAAAAGAGAAATGAAGATTTCTCTACTGATAAATCCTCTAATGACAAATTTAATGATGCTTTTATAATTTCTGCTAATATGACTTATGATGACTCTTGGTTGATAGAATTAGGTACATTCTAACACATGACTCCTCACAAAGAGTGGTTTTCAACATATACAACTTATGATGGTGGGGAATATTTCCTCAGGGACAACAACACACATAAGATTGTGGCTTGAAGGGAGGTAAAATTGATTTTCATTTATGGAAGGGTGAAAACCCTCATGAATGTATTACATATCCCTGGTTTAGTTAGAAATTTAATCTATGTATCTAAAATAAATGATTTATGGGTGCATGTTACTTTTGAGAAGAGTGGTTGCAAGTTGAGAAGAGGGAACTCGGTGTCGGCTAGGGGCACTCGGTGTGGTATCCTATTTAGGTTGGAGGCATCTACTTTCTATAACTCTATGAATGCAACTAATAACTTTGTTTCTTGTAAACTGTGTCACCACATGATGAGTCACATTGATGAGAGTGGTCTTAAAACTATTATTAATAAAAAATGGTCAAAGAATACTTTAAGAAATGACCCCTTGAAAATTTTATAAAAAACCTAGAAAATCCACTAGAAAGAAGTATAATATCCTAGGCAATTTTTTTCATATTGGAAACCAAATTTTAGAGTGGATGGTAATACTTTATCCTTGTACCATTTCTTTTTGTAAATTAGTGGCTAAATTTTCTATTAATATTTAACTTTATGGTGATTTAATATCTAAATTTCCTATCAATATATAATTGTTAAACAAAGATGTTGAAATGGAGCAGGTATAAAAAATAAAAAATAGCTCCTGATAAATTGGATACATTAGGGCCCAAGTCTTTATATACAATAGTGTAATATGTGTCCATCTTAAAATTTCTAACTCAAGGTGAGTTTGTTTCAAGGTTAGGAAAAATCTATCAAATATAGGTAAATCGAACACTTCTAAAGACCCTAAAATAGCCGAATTTGGGGGGTAGAAGTTTAAAAATAGCCAAATGGCAACATATAGCCAATAAAAAAATCCTTGAAGATATTCGATGGTTTATCTAATTATTTCGTTGACTTTGATTTATGTGAACATTGTGTGTATGGAAAACAACATAGAATTTCATTTTGAATCTAGTAGTACTAGAGCTAAACATGTTTTGGAAGTCATTCATAATGATGTATTTGGTCATGTGGATGTTCTTTCCATTGGAAAATCTTGATATTATGTTACATTTATTGGTGACTTCTATAGATTTACATGGCTTTTCTTTATGAAGCATAAGTCTATTGTATTTTCTAAATTTAAAGAATTTAAAACACTTGTTGAGAAATAGACATATAAGAAATTAAAGGTTTTGAAAATGGATAATGGTGGTGAGTAATACTCTAAATATTTTAATGATTATTGCAGGCATGTAGCAATTGTTAGATAGAAAATAACTCCATATACTCCACAATAAAATGGAGTGGTAGAATGGATAAACATGAGTTTAATGGATAGATCTAGAAACATGATAAACAATGTTAAGCTTGAACAACATTTCTAAACTGAAGTCTCCCACTTTTGCTCTAGTTGACAAAACACCCTATGAGGTATGGATAAGTTAAAGGCCATCAATTTCTCATTTTAGATTTTTTGCCAATGAGGCATATGTTCATGTTCCTAAAGAGAAACATTCTAATCTTGATTTTAGGGATAACAAGTGTGTTTTTGTGGGTTATGGTGAGAATATTAATGTTTATAAGCTTTGGGATCCTATAGCATTAAAATTTCTGTATTGTAAAATGTTATTTTCAAGGAGCTTAGGGTATTTACAAATGATGAAAAACCTAAATAAATAGTGCATTTCGATATTAAGAGTGAATTGCAGGAAAATGCATGGGTAGAACAATAACAAGATGGAAAAAATGAGGATGGAGAAGGTTCATATTTGAGTTTTGATGAGGAACAATAGGAGCCTCTTGTTACACCTCTTAGAAGGTCCACTAAATAACATAATCTGGTTGAAAGGTATAGTCCTTCTAATTACAATTGTGTATTTGATTTATCGTGTGATAACAACAAACTTAGATCTGTGAAGGAAGATTTGTCTTCATATGAGCATGAATCTTGGGTAGAGGCCATGAAGGATGCAATAAAGGCTTTGGAAAAATGTGACACATGGGATCTAGTTGAGCTACCCAAGGGGAGGAAATTCATTGGATGTAAATGGGTGTTGAAAATAAATTCATAGTAGATAATAAGTTGGAGTGGTATAAGACGCGTTTAGTGGCTAAGGGTTACTCACAGGTTGAGGGAGTGGGTTTTGGTTAGATATTTTCTTTTGTGGCTAAACTAACCTCTATTAGATTCATTTTATCTATTGTTGTTGTAGACACCCAAAATTGTCCATGTCATAACATTACCTAGTCATACATGACCTTGTAAGACATCTTGTAATATTTTACCCTAGGTCATTACATTATCCCACTTATCCCACTTATAAATCCCACTTGATCACCTTCCCAATTAATTAAATAAATCTCATTTATTTAATTAATTCCCCTTCACATGTCTCAAAATAATTCAAATTAAATATTTGAATTAATCCCTCACCTTTTCCACATTGCAACATGTGTCACATGACTACAACTCTTCACATGCAAAAATAATTTAAATAATTTTATTATTTAAATTATGAGATTCCCACTCACATCCTATTTTTAGCCCCACTTATTTGTGCGTCATAGGCATCTTTTCCTCCAAAATAAATAAAAGAATTCCACTTATTCCCTCACATCCTAATTTTAGCCTCATGTCATAACCCACTTAATGTGTGTCATAGGCACTAAAATCAACTTTAATCCTATCCATACACATCACATAATTGACTTTTAATCTTGGCCATTGAATCATATCAGCTCTTGCCTATAAATCTAGCCTCACACAAGCCATTGGAGATCTATCTTCTTCTAGTATCCTCACTCTGTCAAAATTCTTCCAATCTTCTCATCTATCTATGTATCTATCTTCTTCTTCTATCATCTTTCATCTCAACATTATGCTGTGAAAATGAGCAATCAACATCAACATATCAAATTATTCAATACATCAATGATCATGCATGCATCTATCATTCGAGATATCTGAGGTATTGAAAGGTTTGGATCGAGGTAAATTGAATTTTATTGTTTTATCTTTTTCGTTTGACCAAAATTTTTGTATACAGTTGTTGCTTTTGATTTAGAGGTAGAGCAAATGGATGTAAAAATAGCTTTTCTACATGGGGATCTTAATGAGAAAATATTTATGAAATAGTCTGATAATTTTTTGGTGAAAGGACATGAGCACCTTTTTATAGGTTGAAGTGGTCTTTGTATGGTTTGAAGTAGTTACCGAGAATATGGTATTAGAAATTTGATGTTTTTGCATTAGATCATGACTTTGTTAGAACTGAGGTAGATCACTATGTTTATTTTAAATAATTGATTATCAACTACTAATCATTGTCTTATATGTTAATGATATGTTATTTATTGCAAATGATAAGGGGATGATTATGGAACTAAAGGTTTAGTTATCTGGTACATTTGATATGAAAGACTTAGGTGCTGTAAAATATACTTTGGGTATGGAAATCTATAGGTATTGGGTTAACATGAAACATTGGTTAAATCAAAATAAGTACATTAACACTATTTTTTAATGTTTTGCCATGCAAGATTGCAAACTAATTAACATTCCCTTACCGGTTGGCACTAAGCTCTGTCTATAATAGTGTCCTAAAATAGATGATGAACTTGAAGAGATGCAGAAGGTTTCATATGCTAGTGCGATTGGAAACCTCATGTATTGCATGGTTTATACGAGACCTGATATTACCCAAGCAGTGGGAGTTCTGAGTAGGTTTATGTCAAACCTTGGTAAAGAACACTAAACTTATGTTAAAAGGGTTTCCAGATATATATGTGGAACTTTTAACCATTGCATTTGTTATCATGAGTGATGATGTGGGTAGGATGGTTGATTTATAGGACTTTGTTGATCCTTATTAGGCTGGTGATCTAGATTGCAACAGGTCTACGAGTGGTTGTCTTTACTTTGTTTGCAGGTGTAGTTAGTTGGATGAACAAATGACAACAAATAGTCACATTGTCCACTACAAAAGTAGAGTACATGGTTGTGACACATGTTTGTAAGGAGGCAATTTGGTTATAGAGGTGATGTTTAGGTATTGGCTTTCAGTGTAGATAGGTCAAAATTGAATGTGACAGTTAAAGTGTCATCTATTTGGCAAAAAACCTAATGTATCATGCTCGCATGAAACACATTGGTGTTCAATATCACTTTGTTTGGGAGATGGTTGAGGCTAGTAGAGTCATGTTACAAAAAGTGGACACCTCAAAGAATGTTGCAAATTCTCTCACTAAGCCAATAACCACAAAGAAGTTTGGTTGGTGCAAAGAGGTCATTGGTCTCTCCTCTTCGAGAGATTGATTGTTTATGTCCTTGACTATGTCATTGCAATGTGAATGTCAAGTGGGAGAATGTTGGGATTAGGTGTCATTCACCATGCAAATCCTTAGACATGTTTTAATTATTTTAATTAAGGTTGTCGATAAATCATTGTTGTCTCCAAGGGTCATGGAGAGGGTAGACTTAGATGCCTCTTTATGTGGTAGGTGAAATTATTTATTCTCACATGTAATTGTAGTAGCATTTAAAGTGGGAGTTGCATGTGGGAAGATATTGCAAATCAGGTAAAGATCGAGATGCATGATAGCATGTAAGAGGATTTTCTACAAATGGATCTTATAACAAATTTGGTCAATCTTCCCATCAAATGCCTAGGATTGGGATGTTGGTTAATTTGACCATTATAACAAAATATATGATGCTTATGACACATAATATTGGTGTAAGCTACATAAGAGGAGTTACTATTAAGGCCATTTGACCAATTTTGCTGGCATGAGATTCTCCATGATTGAGGTGGACACCTAGATTTGGGTGATTGTTATTGGCCAATAGTTTTGGAATATCATTCATGGTATCTTGTATTCATATCTCCTATATATTAGTGCTTTGAGATGGTAGTATTATGAGATTGTTTTGTAGGTCACGCGAGCACTATTAGGCTACCGAGATCCCAAGAGATAAATAAATTGTGTTGAAGTAACTATTTACATGATTAATATAAGCTTGGGTATCTTTGGGTTTGGAGTTTTTCTCGCAAGATTTTCTTCATATATGAAATGAAGCAAGGTATGCGGAACAACTTCCTATACCAAACTAATGAGGGGAGTGTTATGCAAATTTTTAATCTTTTCAGTTAACATTAAGGAGAGACACAAACATAAATCAGATCAGCAATACAATGACACAAGATGTACGTGGGGAAAACCTTTTTAGGTAAAAAACCTCACACTCCAAAGCACAACCCAATATATTATTCAGTAATCAAATAATCGTTACAATACAATCACAGAGCCAAGCTCTTTTAGGAGTTCACCACTATTGTAGTATTCTGGAGCAATTTTGACAGCATAACAGTACATGCAAATCAACTATGCAACTCCATCTCTAAGCACCTGTATAAATAGAGAAGTACTACGAATGGTGGTAACTTCTAGAGCAAGTCAACACAAGAATCTCATCCAAATCCATATGGCCCAATTTCCAAGGCCATAAAACATGTGAATGACACTTGCAAGAGATTCCCTTTCATCCCTTACAACACCCAAACTTGGACGCCCCAAATTTGCCAAAAAAAGGTACGACAGATGCTCTTACAATTTCATAAAATCTGTCATATATGACAACACTTACAACTATAAGATAATCTATCATAATTGACTATTAATAACGGATTCTCTTACAACTTGTCATAGTCAAACTTGGGCACCTATATTCTCCATGCAAAGATGCTTCTTGACACTTGTCACACCTGTCATAGAATCTTCTATTTCTAGCCCTTACATGTCATAGATTTTGTCATAGGAATCTGTCATAACTCTTACACGTCATAGACCTCTTACAACACCCAAAAGATGCTAACACATGGCAAAAGACTTATACTACAAAGTGAGATGCATATCTCCTCATATGAGGACAAAAATACATCTAGTCACCTTCAATGTAGGATGACACATCACCGTGCCAACTCCCACAAAGTGACAAAATAGGATTTGCATAGAAAATTATAATAATAGACAAAAATAAATATACAATTAAATAATAAATGCTAGGAACTTGCAAAGGTTGAGACACCTTAATTCCCAACATTCTCCCACTTGTCGAACACCTTTCAAGAGCCAATAGAATGACATGATTTAACTGCTAGGGTCCAAGAGGCCCATAGACTCTGAACACCATCTAAACTTCTATGTGCTCATAGGCTTTGTCAAGGAATCTACAACATTTGTCAAAGTGTCAACTTTCTCCAAATTCACCTTCCCATCCTCTACCATGTCATGAACAAAATGGTACTGGACATCAATATTCTTTGTCATTGCATCGAAAGTAGGATTCTTCACCAAACATATGGCATGCTGACTATCACAACAAATGGTAATCTTCCTTGCATCAAAACCAATATCAGAACACAATCTCTTAAGCCAAATGGCTTCCTTACAAGCATGAGTAGCTGCCATGTACTCTGCTTCTATCATGGACTTGAAGTGACCATAGGTTGCTGCTTACTTATCCAACTAGTAGCACCACCAAACAAAGTGAACACATAAGAACCAGTGGATCTCCTGCTGTCAATGCCACCTACCCAATCAGAATCTACATACCCATGAATACTCACACAACGCTAAGATCTAGTAGGATAACCATGATAGCATAAGGAATACTTGGAAGTACCCTGCAAATATCTGAATGCTCTCTTCATTGCATCCCAATGTTCTTGTCCAAGATTAGCCATAAATCGACTAAGGACTCCCACTGCTTGGGCAATGTTTGGTCTTGTATAGGCTGTCACATACATCAAACTGCCAACCACACTAGCATAAGTAACTCTACTCATATCCTCCATCTCAAAAGGAGACTTTGGACAATCTCCAACAGATAACTTTGTCCCCATTGTAATAGGAATAGTCAAAGGTCTGCAATCTACCGTGTTGAATCTTCCAACGTAGTGTTAAAATACTTACTCTGGCCTAACCAAAGCTTTTTGTTTGCTCTGTCTCTTTTGATCTCCATCCCCATAATGTACCAAGTTGCCCCTAGATGTGCTAACAACTGAGACTTCAAATCAGAAATCAAACTTTTACCATTCCCAATGAGCATCATATCATCAACATACAATGCAATAATGAGAATGCGATCATTGTTAAACTTGTAATAAACACAATGATCTTATTTTGATCTCATAAATTTAATACTCAACACAAAGGCATCAAACTTCTGGTACCACATCCTAGGAGACTGTTTCAAACCATACAAAGACTTTTTCAACTTATAAACAAGATTTTCTTTACCTTTCACCACGTAGTGCTCTGGCTGTGACATATAGATTTCCTCCTCCAAGTCACCATGAAGGAATGTTTCCTTCACATCAATTTGATCCACTTCTAGATCATATGTTGTTGCAAGAGATAAAAGGAACTGAATAGATGTCAGCTTCGCAATGGGAGAGAAAATCTCACCATAGTCAATTCCCTCCACCTAAGAATACCCCTTCACAACCAATCTAGCCTTATATTTCTCAACACTGTCATCTGTACCAAATTTCTTTTTGAACACCCATTTGTATCCAACAGGTTTCCATCCTTTAGGCAAAGGCACCAAGTCCCAAGTATTATTCTTTTCCAAAGAAGTCATCTCCTCTTCCATGGCCTCCTTCCAGGAACCTGTATCTTTCATACCCATAACCTCTTTCATAGTTCTAGGCTCATTAGTGTTAGAAATCAAGGCAAAAATACAACTAGAATCAAGCAATGAAAATCAAACCTTGCAGGTTGCCTCCTAATCCGTGTAGACCTCCTCAAAATTTGAGGTTGAGGTTCTTCTTCTTTTGAACTTTCAGAGCTTCTAGAGCTCTCCTCATCATCAGGTCCAATAGGAGCTTTCAGTTCAATCTTCTTAGGGGTAGAAGGAAACTGAACCACATCCTCTTTCTTTTCTTTTTCTTCTAGATATAGAACAACAGGAGAAGGACTTACTTCTCTAAAAATAACACTTCTGCTATACAAGACTTTCTTGGCCACAAGATCCCAAAGCTTGTACCCTTTCACATCGACACCATAGCCAATGAAGATACACTTAACTGTCTTGTTCTCCAATTTTGACCTCTTCTCCTTAGGCACATGTGCATATGCCTCACAACCAAATACTCAAAGATGTCTCAATGAAGGATTTTTACCAGGCCACACTTCCATGGGTGTCTTATCAACAAGTGTTGAAGTAGGAGACCTATTAGTCATGTAGCAGGTAGTGGCTACAGCTTCAGCCCAAAACTTCTATTCAAGGCTAAGTCCACTAAGCATACTCGTATCCCTCTCCATCAACGTCCTATTCATCATCTCTACAACTCCATTTTGCTAAGGGGTGTATGTATTTGTCTTATTTATTTCAATCCCATGTTCTTTATAGAACTTCTCAAAATCTGCTGAACAAAAGTCACCACCATTGTCAGTCCTCAAACACTTAATCTTTTTACAGTCTGATTCTCTACAAAAGCTTTAAACTCTTTGAACCAACTAAAGACTTTAGATTTACTTCTAATGAAATAAACCCATGTTCTTCTACTATAATCATCAATGAATGATACAAAATATAGAGATTTAGAAATCGAAGGAACATTCATAGTACCAAACACATCAGAATGAATTAGATCCAACATCTTAGAAGATTTATTAGAACTAGAGTAAAACTGAACACGGTTTTGCTTTCCATATACACAATGTTTGAAAAAATCAAACTTGAGATTGCAATCATTTAACCCCTTGACAAGGTTTTTGTTTTTTAGGGCTCTAAGACCCTTCTCACCAATGTGACCAAGTCTCTCATGCCACAACATTGTCTTCTCAGCAGGAAGTTTCATCTCCAAAGCATGAGCGCCCTTAGATACCCAAAAAACACGACCATCAAAAGTAGATGCAACACACTTCTTCACTATTGGTTCCAATGGTGAGGATGAGGAATTTGAAGCTCTCTTTGAAATAGAAGAACTATTGAATTGAACAATGCATGCATCTAGCTGAAATAGAGTACCTCTCCGAGTACCCTTAGCAAGCACCATAGCTCCTCTTGTCATCTTGCATCCTCCATTCGAGAAGACAATCTAAACACCCACATCATTCAACTTAATTACAAAAAGAATGTTCCGTGTCAAACCATGGATATCTAGAACACCATTGATCCCTTTCACTCGTCCATCAGGGAATCAAATCAAGACTCTTCCATAGCCAACAATCTTTAGATGAGAGTCATCACCTAGATACACCTTCGCACCATCGAATTCTTCATACTTTGTAAACCAACCCCGATGTGAGGTCATGTGGAAAGAAGCAATAGAATCTATCAACCACACATCTTTTGATGCATGGGTGGCCAAGGCAGTAATAAAAACATCACCATCATCTTGAGATTTGTCAGAATTTGAATTAGAAAAATTCTTCTTTTTCTTCTTTTTCTCCTCCTTACACTCCTTTCGGAAGTGTTCAAGTTTGCCATAATTCTAAAACAGTGCCTTGGACTTTCCAGGAGACTTAGATCTCCCATAATATTTGGATCTACCCTTTTTTGCTTTCTTGTCTGTCTTCCCTTTCTCCTTGGGTCTACTGTGAACCACAAGAGCCTCCTTATTTGTTTCTAAGGTTTTTCTTCGCATCTCTTCGAAAAGTAACGATGCAACCACCTCATCCATCTTGAACTTGGTGGTAGTACTCCCAATGGCCATCACAAGGTGGTCCCATGAGTCTGGCAAAGAACAAAGCAAGGTCATACATCGATCCTCCTCCATCTTCACACCAACAGAGTTCAATTGAGCAACTAGCATGTTAAAGGCATTCAAATGATCTGCAACAGATCCTCCATCTTCCATCTTCAGATAGTACAACTTCTTTTTCAAGAATAACTTATTTACCAGGGTCTTGGCCTGATAAATTGCTCCAAGTGTCTTCCACAGACTTGCAGTCGTAGCCTCTTCATGAACATTTAACAGGACGGAGTCAGCCAAACATAGTCTCACAAGACCCTTGGATTTTAGATCATTGAGATAAAACTACTTGAGACATTGCCGTTAGTTTTGTACCAGATATGGCTTCCCATAAATCACAATCTACAAGCATGTCCTCCATCTTGAGTTTCCACAACTCAAAATTACTACCATTAAACTTCTCCAACTCTATTCTTCTGGATGTGCTTGCCATATCCTTCATGCAACAAGATCACAAAATACTCTACACAAGCGCCCACTCAATCAAAGATTAGTACAAAAAATCCTCTACACAATAACTAGGACCAAAACTAGCTAGGCTCTAATACCAATTGAAAGGAAGCAAGGTATGCGGAATAGCTTCCTACACTGAACTAATGAGGGGAGTGTTGTGCAAATTTTTAATCTTTTCAGTTAGCACTAAGGAGAAACACAAACATAAATCAGATCAGCAATACAATGACACAAGATGTACATGGGGAAAACTTTTTCAGGTAAAAAACCCTACACTCCAAAGCACAACCCAATGTATTATTCAGTAATCAAATAATGGTTACAATACAATGACAAAGACAAGATTTTTTAGGAGTTCACCACTATTGTAGTATTCTGGAGAAATTCTGGTAGCATAGTTGTACCTGCAAATCAACTATGCAACTCCAACTCTAAGCCCCTGTATAAATAGAGAAGTACTACGAATGGTAGTAGCTTCTAAAGCAAGTCAACACAAGAATCTCATCCAAATCCATATGGCCCAATTTCCAAGGCCATAAAACATGTGAATGACACTTCCAAGAGATTCCCTTTCATCCCTTACAACACCCAAACTTGGGCGCCCCAAATTTGCCCAAAAAAGGTACGATAGATGCTCTTACAATTTCATAAAATTTGTCATATATGACAACACTTACAACTATAAGAGAATCTGTTATAACTAACTATTAATAATGGATTCTCTTACAACTTGTCATAGTCAAACTTGGGCACCTATATTTTCCATGCAAAGATGCTTCTTGATACTTATCACACCTGTCATAGAATCTTCTATTTCTGGCTCTTACATGTCATAGATTCTGTCATAGGAATCTGTCATAACTCTTACGGGTCATAGACCTCTTACAACACCCAAAAGATGTTGACACATGGCAAAAGACTTCTACTACAAAGTGAGATGCATATCTCCTCATATGAGGACAAAAATACATCTAGTCACCTTCAATGTAGGATGACACATCACCGTGCCAACTCCCACAAAGTGACAAAATAGGATTTGCATAGAAAATTACAATAATAGACAAAAATAAATATACAATTAAATAATAAATGCTAGGAACTTGCAAAGGTTGAGATGCCTTAATTCCCAACATTCTCCCACTTGTCGAACACCTTTCAAGAGCCA
This sequence comes from Cunninghamia lanceolata, assembly GCA_027924645.1. Classification (NCBI taxonomy): domain Eukaryota; kingdom Viridiplantae; phylum Streptophyta; class Pinopsida; order Cupressales; family Cupressaceae; genus Cunninghamia; species Cunninghamia lanceolata. The sequence continues at coordinate 3,302,029 of BSBN01000134.1, forward strand.
ATAGAATGACATGATTTAACTGCTAGGGTCCAAGAGGCCCATAGACTCCGAACACCATCTAAACTTCTATGTGCTCACAGGCTTTGTCAAGGAATCTGTAACATTTGTCAAAGTGTCAACTTTCTCCAAATTCACCTTCTCGTCCTCTACCATGTCATGAACAAAATGGTACTAGACATCAATATTCTTTGTCATTGCGTCGAAAGTAGGATTCTTCACCAAACATATGGCACGCTGACTATCACAACAAATAGTAATCTTCCTTGCATCAAAACCAATATCAGAACACAATCTCTTAAGCCAAATGGCTTCCTTACAAGCATGAGTAGCTGCCATGTACTATGCTTCTATCATGGACTTGAAGCGACCACAGGTTGTTGCTTACTCATCCAACTAATAGCACCACCAAACATAGTGAACACATAAGAACCGGTGGATCTCCTACTATCAATGCCACCTACCCAATCAGAATCCACATACCCATGAATACTCACAAAACGTTGAGATCTAGTAGGATAACAATGATTGCATAAGGAATACTTGGAAGTACCCTACAAATATCTGAACGCTCTCTTCATTGCATCCCAATGTACCCGTCCAAGATTAGCCATAAATCGACTAAGGACTCCCACTGCTTGGGCAATGTCTGGTCTTGTACAGGCCATCACATACATCAAACTGCCAACCACACTAGCATAAGTAACTCTACTCATATCCTCCATCTCAAAAGGAGACTTTGGACAATCTCCAATAGATAACTTTGTCCCCATTGTAACAAGAACAGTCAAAGGTCTGCAATCTACTGTGTTGAATCTCTCCAACATAGTGTTAAAATACTTACTCTGGCCTAACCAAAGCTTTTTGTTTGCTCTGTCTCTTCTGATCGCCATCCCCAGAATGTATCAAGCTGCCCCTAGATTTTTCATCTCAAATTGTGCTAACAACTGAGACTTCAAATCAGAAATCAAACTTTTACCATTCCCAATGAGCATCATATCATCAACATACAATCCAATAATGAGAATGCGATCCTTGTTAAACTCGTAATAAACACGATGATCTTATTTCGATCTCATAAATTCAATACTCAACACAAAGGCATCAAACTTCTGGTACCACATCCTAGGAGACTATTTCAAACCATACAAAGACTTTTTCAACTTGCAAGCAAGATTTTATTTACCTTTCACCACGTAGTGATCTGGCTGTGACATATAGATTTCCTCCTCCAAGTCACCATGAAGGAATGTTGCCTTCACATCCATTTGTTCCACTTCTAGATCATACGTTGTTGCAAGAGATAACAGGAACCTAAAAGATGTCAGCTTCGCAACGGGAGAGAAAATCTCACCATAGTCAATTCCATCCACCTAAGAATACCCCTTTGAAACCAATCTAGCCTTATATTTCTCAACACTGTCATCTGTACCAAATTTCTATTTGAACACCCATTTGTATCCAGTAGGTTTCCGTCCTTCAGGCAAAGGTACCAAGTCCCAAGTATTATTCTTTTCCAAAGAAGTCATCTCCTCTTCCATGGCCTCCTTCCAGAAACCTGCATCTTTCATACCCACAACCTCTTTCATAGTTCTAGGCTCATCAGTGTTAGAAATCAAGGCAAAAATACAACTAGAATCAAGCAATGAATAACCAAACCTCTCAGGTTGCCTCCTAATCCGTGTAGACCTCCTCAAAAGTTGAGGTTGAGGTTCTTCTTCTTCTTCTAAACTTTCAGAGCTTCTAGAGCTCTCCTCATCATCAGGTCCAATAGGAGCTTTCAGTTCAGTCTTCTCAGGGGTAGAAGGAAACTGAACCACATCCTCTTTCTTTTCTTTTTCTTCTAGCTATGGAACAACAGGAGGACTTACTTCTCTAAAAATAACACTTCTGCTATACAATACTTTCTTAGCCATAGGATCCCAAAGCTTGTGCCCTTTCACATTGACACCATAGCCAATGAAGATACACTTAACTATCTTGTTCTCCAATTTTGACCTCTTCTCCTTAGGCACATGTGCATATGCCTCACAACCAAATACTCAAAGATTTCTCAATGAAGGCTTTTTACTGGACCACACTTCCATGGGTGTCTTCTCAATAAGCGTTGAAGTAGGAGACCTATTAGTCATGTAGCAGGTAGTGGCTACAGCTTCATCCCAAAACTTCTATTCAAGGCTAAGTCCACTAAGCATACTTATAGCCCTCTCCATCAACGTCATGTTCATTATCTCTACAACTCTATTTTGCTAAGGGGTGTATGTAGTTGTCTTATTTCTTTCAATCCCATGTTCTTTATAGAACTTCTCAAAATCTACTGAACAAAAGTCACCACCATTGTCAGTCCTCAAACACTTAATCTTTTTACAGTTTGATTCTCTACAAAAGCTTTAAACTCTTTGAACCAACTAAAGACTTTAGATTTACTTCTAATGAAATAAACCCATGTCCTACTATAATCATCAATGAATGATACAAAATATAGAGATTTAGAAATTGAAGGAACATTCATAGTACCAAACACATCAGAATGAATTAGATCCAACACCTTAGAAGATTTATCAGAACTAGAGTAAAACTGAACACGGTTTTGCTTTCCATATACACAATGTTTGAAAAAATCAAACTCAAGATTACAATCATTTAACCCCTTGACAAGGTTTTTGTTTTTTAGGGCTCTAAGACCCTTCTCACCAATGTGACCAAGTCTCTCATGCCACAACATTGTCTTCTTAGCAGGAAATTTCATCTCCAAAGCATGAGCGCCCTTAGGTACCTAGAAAGCATGACCATCAAAAGTAGATGCAACACACTTCTTTGCTATTGGTTCCAATGGTGAGGATGAGGAATTTGAAGCTCTCTTTGAAACAGAAGAACTATTGCATTAAACAATGCATGCATCTAGCTGAAATAGAGTACCTCTCTGAGTACCCTTAGCAAGCACCACAGCTCCTCTTGTCATCTTGCATCCTCCATTCAAGAAGACAATCTAAACACCCACATCATTCAACTTAATTACAGAAAGAATGTTCTATGTCAAACCATGGATATGCAGAACACCATTGATCCCTTTCACTCTTCCATCAGGGAATCGAATCAAGACTCTTCCATGGCCAACAATCTTTAGATGAGAGTCATCACCCAGGTACACCTTCCCACCATCAAATTCTTCATACTTTGTAAACCAACCCCGATGTGAGGTCATGTGGAAAGAAGCAATAGAATCTATCAACCACACATCTTTCGATGCATGGGTGGCCAAGGCAGCAACAAAAACATCACCATCATCTTGAGATTTGTCAAAATCTGAATCAAAAAATTTCTTCTTTTTCTTCTTTTTCTCCTCCTTACACTCCTTTCGGAAGTGTTCAAGTTTGCCACAATTCAAAAACAGTGCCTTGGACTTTCTAGGAGACTTAGATCTCCCACAAGATTTGGATCCACCCTTTTCTACTTTCTTGTCCTTCTTCCCTTTCTCCTTGGGTCTACTGTGAACCACAAGATCCTCCTTAGTTGTTTCTAAGGTTTTTCTTCGCATCTCTTCAGAAAGTAATGATGCAACCACCTCATCCATCTTGAACTTGGTGATAGTACTCCCAATGGCCATCACAAGGTGGTCCCATGAGTCTAGCAAAGAACAAAGCAAGGTCATACATTGATCCTCCTCCATCTTCACACCAATAGAGTTCAACTGAGCAACTAGCATGTTAAAGGCATTCAAATGATCTGCAATAGATCCTCCATCTTCCATCTTCAGATAGTACAACTTCTTTTTCAAGAATAACTTATTTACCAAGGACTTGGCCTGATAAATTTCTCCAAGCCTCTTCCATAGACTTGCAGCCGTAGCCTCTTCATGAACATTTAACAGGACGGAGTCAGCCAAACATATTCTCACAAGACCCTTGGATTTTAGATCTTTGAGATCCTAGTCTGCTTGAGACATTGCCATTGGTTTTGTACCAGATATGGCTTCCCACAAATCACAATCTACAAGTATGTCCTCCATCTTGAGTTTCCACAACTAGAAATTACTGCCATTAAACTTCTCCAACTCTATTCTTTTGGATGTGCTTGCCATATCCTTCATGCAACAAGATCACAAAATACTCTATACAAGCTCCCACTCAATCAAAGATCAGTACAAAAAACCCTCTACCCAACAACTAGGACCAAAATTGGCTAGGCTCTAATACCAACTGAAAGGAAGCAAGGTACGTGGAATAGCTTCCTACACCGAACTAATGAGGGGAGTGTTATGCAAATTTTTAATCTTTTCAGTTAGCATTAAGGAGAAACACAAACATAAATCAGATCAGCAATACAATGACACAAGATGTACTTGGGGAAAATTTTTTCAGGTAAAAAACCCTACACTCCAAAGCACAACCCAATGTATTATTCAGTAATCAAATAATGGTTACAATACAATCACAGAGACAAGATCTTTTGGGAGTTCACCACTATTGTAGTATTCTGGAGCAATTCTAGTAGCATAACTGTACCTGCAAATCAACTATGCAACTCCAACTCCAAGCACCTATATAAATAGAGAAGTACTATGAATGGAGGTAGCTTCTAGAGCAAGTCAACACAAGAATCTTTTCCAAATCCATATGGCCCAATTTCTAAGGCCATAAAACACGTGAATGACTTTTGTAAGAGATTCCCTTTCATCCCTTACAACCCCCAAACTTGGGTGCCCCAAATTTGCCCAAAAAAGGTACGACATATGCTCTTACATTGTCATAAAATCTATCATTTATGACATCACTTATAGTTGTAAGAGAATCTCTCATAACTGACTATTAATAGTGGATTCTCTTATAACTTGTCATAGTCAAGCTTGGGCACCTACCTTCTCCATGCAAAGATGCTTCCTGACACTTGTCACACCTGTCATAGAATCTTCTATTTCTAGCTCTTACATGTCATAGATTCTGTCATAGGAATCTGTCATAACTCTTACAAGTCATTGACCTCTTACAAAACCCAAAAGATGCTAACACATGGAAAAATACTTCTACTACAAAGTGGGATGCTTATCTCTTCATATGAGGACAAAAATACATCTTGTCACCTTCCATGTAGGATGACACATCACCCTGCCAACTCCCACAAAGTGACAAAATAGGATTTGCATAGAAAATTACAATAATAGGCAAAAATAAATATACAATTAAATAATAAATGATAGGAACTTGAAAAGGTTGAGACACCTTAATTCCCAACAATATAAACATTATGTTGTGGCTTGTATCATCTTTCGTGTTTTTTTTTCATTTCCATATGATCTATCATTGTTTATGAATTTGGATGCACAAAAGTTCAACATATCTTGTTGTATTGTTTCACCCTATTTTCCATAGACACTTTCTCTCCTTGGGAGGGATTTTTTTTCTATGGATTATCTCTTCTTTTTTAGGGGGTTTCACTCTCATCATACTTTGGGGTTCTTTTTAAATTGTACATGTGTGCCTTTTATGGCATGTCTTGTCATGACCATTTTTCCCTAAATTGTACTTGGGGGTTGTTGGTGTAATTATATTACACTTTATATTTAATTTTACTTGGGTAATGTATTTTATTTACTTAAGTAAATTAAGAAATAATGAGCACATGTCAATTCCTTGATTGATGGAAGTCTTGTGCCACCTCTACCTCATTCACTCCTTGGTTGACAATAGTTAAGTATCATTACTCCCTCGTCAAGATGACTTCACTTGACACCATTATTTATACATGTTGAGTTAGTTCACCAAATCAATGTAACTAACTCAAATCCTCTAGGATACTTGTCATCTTGACTTATACATTCTAGAACCTACATATTGTAGTCCATTTCCTTTTATTCGAATCATGCATACAATATTAGAATTTTATTATTCTCCTTTTAAATGCATTTCACAAATTCATGTTATCATTTTTTTTTGTATGTTTAAGGTAGAGTTAGTTGTTGCATCTAATTCTTCATTAAATCTAATAGTCTCTCATATGCATCCCACATTATAGTTTCCATATTTGTGTTTGTTTGCTCTTTTGAAAGTCAAATCTTCTTTGATGTGGTGCTACCTACTGTGATTTTGACATGATGTTAAAGTCCCTAAAATGATTGAACTATGGCACTTGCATGGTGTTCTTTGCCAGCAATTGCCTCATCATTTATTGAGTATGCATAATTTAGCATCATCCCCCTTAACACATTGATTCTACGTCTTCTAAGTGTTCTCTTCTCTGTCCTTGTTCCCACCATGATGTTGGCTGAGGTTGTGAAACAATTACATTAAGCTTATTGGTGATTGAATGCAAAAGAATGAAATTATTATCATTGCCACTATGTGCAAAAGAATGGCACATAAAATGTCTGAAATAATTACACATTGGAAAATATTGCAAACACATAGTTGCACATATGCAAATATTACAAACACTGCTACATTTATGCTAGTATTTGAATATGTGCAAATTCTTAAATGTTTTATTTACAAACATACAATTACATATGTTATGTCGTAAAATGCCCCCTTGGACTTTTACCTCTTAAGTTTAGCTCACGGGTCCCTTAATATTAATCATGCATCTTAGAAATGAATCCTGAGACAAAATCCCCTGAAACCCATGACAAATGGGAATCAGGGAACCTCTCTAAGCTTAATGCAGACCCAAAATAGGTCCTTGGGCTTGGACGCCCGCACCCTGTTGGTAGGTGGCGACTGATCAGGAAAGTACTGTACACTAGCCATGTATCCTTGCCGGGGTTTGGGGCCGGGCTGGGCCCCAAGCGGGGGTTTGGGGGTGGCAGCCCCCAAGAAGCGAGGGTTCGAGGGCGGCAGCCCCTGAGAAAATTTTTTTTTAGGGCCGACTTAAAAAAAATCCTATTGTTATGACCGACATAAGAAAACCCTAATTTTTGTAACCGAAAAAAAGGCTTGATAAAAGGCGGCCAAGGGTTAGGGTTTGGGCATTGTATTGTAGCATTTGCAGTGGTATTGAGTTGCAGGGATTGCTGATTGTAATTGTTTTGATTTACTGGATAATAATATTGGACTCTCTGTTTGGTGGATGTAGCCTGAGTTTGGGTGAACCACGTTAAATCTTGTCTCTTGCTGTTATTAATTTTGTGTATTTCCATTTCCCTGTTTAATCTTTATTTTGATTTAATTGATATCTTCTGCCGGCTAACCCTAACAAGTGGTATCATAGTGGGTTGTGTTCGATTATCATCTGCAGGAAAGTCTCACAGTTGAGTGGGAGCAATGGCGGACGAGGGAAGATTGAAGGTCGATAAATTCAATGGGAAGAACTATTAGTTATGGAAGATGCAGATAGAGGATTACCTCTATCAAAAGGATTTATGGATGCCGTTGGAAGGAGTAGCCAAGAAACCGGCAACAATGTCTGATGAGGATTGGAATCTTCTTGACAGAAAGGCACTGGGAACCATTCGGTTGTGCCTGGCACCGTCAGTGGCATTCAATATAACGGAAGCGAAGACAACAGATGGTCTGATGAAAGCTTTGGCAAAATTGTATGAAAAACCCTCAGCCTCAAATAAGGTATTTCTCATGAAGCGTTTGTTTAATCTGAAAATGGTTGAAGGTGGATCTGTGACAGATCATTTAAATGAATTTAATACGATTGTCAATCAACTGACTTCTGTAAATGTAAAATTTGATGAAGAAGTTAGAGCTCTCTTGATATTATGTTCATTGCCTGAAAGCTGGGATAGTTTGGTAATGGCGGTTAGTAACTCTATTTCTGGTTCAAATACACTGAAATTTGATGATGTTGTTGGTGTTATTCTGAGTGAGGAAATTCGTAAGAAAAGCTCAAGTGGATCCAAATCAGGCAGTGTTTTGAATGCAGAAAGCAGGGGCAGATCAAAGGAGAGAGGAAAAGGTTCTGGAGGTCATGGGAAGTCATGAGGAAAATCAAAGGACAAAAGATCCCAAACCAGAGGACAGAAGGATTGCTGGTACTGTGGAAAACTAGGTCATCTGAAGAAAGATTGCTGGTCTCAGAAAAATAAAGAAGGAGACAAACAAGAAGGCAATAAGGAAGCAAATGTGGTAAGTAATAAATCTGAAGATGACGCTTTGATTCTTTCCCTAGATAATGTTGATGATTCATGGGTTTTAGATTCAGGGGCCTCATTTCATGCTACGCCCCATAGAAGTTATTTTCTTGATTATGTCCAAGGGGATTTTGGGCTGGTTTATTTGGGAGATAACGAACCCTGTTAGATTGTTGGAAAAGGAAGAATCAAGATTAAGTTGCAGAATGGGAATCATTGGCTACTACAAGAGGTAAGGCATGTTCCAAGGCTCAGTAGGAATTTAATTTCAGCAGGGCAGCTAACTGAACAAGGTTGCACTGTTATATTTACTGATAAAAATTGGAAGGTTTCAAAAGGTGCCTTAGTAGTAGCAAAAGGTGTGAAAGTAGGCACCTTATATCTTTGTGTAGGTCATACTGTTCCTTCTACTTTAGATGTAATAGAGGAAAAACAAATAGGTTCAGGAACAGTTGCTGCAGGTTTGCAGGAAGAGACTGGGAAAGTTGCTGCAGGTTCTGAAACAACACTGTGGCATAACAAACTTGGGCATATGAGTGAAAAAGGTATGAAGGTACTTCATTCTAAGAAAGTTTTACCAGGTCTGAAATATATTAATATGGATTTCTATGAAAGTTGTGTGTATGGAAAACAAAAGAGAGTCAGTTTTCTCAAAGATGGGAAGCAAAAGAAAAATAAAAAATTGGAGCTTGTGCATACATATGTATGGGGACCAGCTCATGTATCTTCTTTCGATGGCTCTCAGTATTATGTTACATTCATAGATGATGCAACTAGGAAGGTCTGGATTTATTTCCTTCAACAGAAATCTGATGTATTTGAAACATTTAAAAAATGGAGAAGCTTGGTTGAGAATGAGACAGGTAAAAGATTAAAATGTCTCAGATCTGATAATGGCGGTGAGTATTGCAGCAAAGAATTTGAAGATTATTGTTCCTTTAATGGAATTCGTAGGCAGAAAATAGTTCCAGGGACTCCACAGGAAAATGGAGTGGCTGAACGCATGAATAGGACAATAATGGAGCATGCAAGGACCATGAGATTGCATGTTGGGCTGCCTTTAAACATGTGGGTAGAGGCTGTCAACACTGCTGTAAATTTAATTAATAGAGGTCCTTCAGTTCCTTTGGGCTGTGGTATTCCAGAGGAAGCATGGACAGGTAAGAAGGTGAGTTATTCTTTTCTAAAAACCTTCAGCTATGAAGCATTTGCACATATAGATTCTGAAAATAGAACCAAGCTGGATGCGAAATCAAAAAAGGTACCTTCGTTGGATATGGCATTGATGAATTTGGTTATAGGCTTTGGGATTTTAAAAATCAGAAAATTGTGAGAAGCAAGGATGTTATATCCAATGAGAAGGTGTTGTACAAAGATCAGTTGCAGCAGCATGAGAAGAAAGAAAAGGATTATGTGGTGTTGGATGATACTCCAAATAGTGATGTTCCAGTGGCTCCTCATGCTCCGCAACAGCAACCAGAAATACCACAAACTCCAGTGAATGTTAGATGGTCAACAAGGATAAGTAGACCTCTTGAAAGGTTTTCTCCCTCTTTGTATTCTATTTTGTTAACAGATGCTGGTGAACCAGAAGGGTATGATGAAGCTATGCAGGTGAATACACAAGTTCAGTGGGAGCTTGTCATGAAAGAAGAAATGGACTCCTTGCTGAAAAATCAGACTTGGGAATTATGTAAGTTACCTGCAGGTAAAAAGGCTTTACCAAACAAATGGGTTTACAGGTTGAAAGAGGAAGATGGAGGTAAGAAAAGATTTAAGGCCAGGTTAGTTGTAAAAGGATTTGCACAGAAACAGGGCATTGATTTTGATGAGATCTTTTCTCCGGTTGTCAAGATGACTTCTATTCGTACTGTTTTAAGTATTATGGCTGCTGAAGATTTGCATTTGGAACAGCTAGATGTGAAAACTGCCTTTCTCCATGGTGATTTGGAGGAGGAGATATACATGGCACAACCACAGGGATTTGAGGTCAAAGGTAAGGAGAAACAAGTGTGCAGATTGAAGAAGAGTTTGTATGGCCTGAAACAAGCACATCGACAATGGTATTTGAAATTTGATAGTTTTATGGCTGAGCAAGGCTACAACAAGTGTAATTCTGACCATTGTGTTTATTTTAAGAGGTTAGATAATGACAGCTACATTATTTTATGTTTATATGTTGATGACATGCTTGTAGCTAGGTCTAACATGGATCACATCAGAGAGTTAAAACATCAGTTAGCACAGTCATTTGATATGAAGGATTTGGGGGCAGCAAAACAAATCCTTGGTATGAAAATTTGTAGAGATAGGAAGAACAGAAAATTGACTCTATCTCAGGCTACTTATGTTGAAAAGGTGTTGCAGAGATTCCATATGGAGAATGCAAAAGCTGTCAGCACACCTTTGCCTAGTCATTTGAAATTGACTAAGGAGATGTGTCCAAAGACACAAGAGGAGGAAGAAAAAATGTCCAAGGTTCCATATGCTTCAACTGTAGGAAGTTTAATGTATGCCATGGTATGCACGAGACCAGATATTGCATATGCTGTCGGAGTCATTAGCAGGTATATGAGTCATCCCAGATTTGAGCATTGGAATGCGGTCAAATAGATTCTCAGATATTTGAGAGGTACATCTAATAAACACTTATGTTTTGGGGGCTCTAATACTGATTTAGCAGGTTATGTAGACTCAGATTTGGCAGGGGATATTGATACCAGGGGGAGTACTACAGGTTATGTCTTTACTGTAGGTGGAACATCGGTGAGTTGGATTTCCAGGTTGCAAAAGGTGGTTGCTTTATCCACCACAGAGGCAGAATATGTAGCTGCAACAGAGGCAAGGAAGGAGATGATATGGCTGCAATCTTTCATGGAAGAATTGGGTAAACAACAGGCTAACAGTTCTTTGTATACAGACAGTCAAAGTGCCATACATCTTGCAAAGAATTCTGCCTTGCATTCAAAGACCAAACACATACAGTTGAGGTATCACTTCATTCGGTCGGTGTTGGATAATGGACAGTTAAGGCTAGAAAAGATACATACAGATGAAAATCCAGCAGATATGTTTACAAAGGCAGTGACAAGGGAGAAGCTGAGCTCCTCTTCAGCTTCAGTTGGTCTTCTAGACTGAAAACAACAAAAATAGAACAGTAGAGTCCAGGGTGCTTATTTCCAGTAGGAGCTGCATGCGCAGTGGTGTTGTCTAGGATCAGTCTCCAAGTGGGAGATTGTTGGTAGGTGGTGACTGATCAGGAAAGTACTGTACACTAGCCATGTATCCTCGCCGGTGTTTTAGGGCCGACTTAAAAAAAATCCTATTTTTTATGACCGACATAAGAAAACCCTAATTTTTGTAACCGACAAAAAGGCTTGATAAAAGGTGGCCAAGGGTTAGGGTTTGGGCATTGTATTGTAGCATTTGCAGTGGTATTGAGTTGCAGGGATTGCTGATTGTAATCATTTTGATTTACTGGATAATAATATTGGACTCTCTGTTTGGTGGATGTAGCCCGAGTTTGGGTGAACCACGTTAAATCTTGTCTCTCGCTATTATTAATTCTGTGTATTTCCATTTCTCTGTTTAATCTTTATTTGCATTTAATTGATATCTTCTGCCGGCTAACCCTAACACACCCTAGCCCTACCCTATTTTGTCGGGGTCCCAAATTTGAATGTTGGTTGGAGACCATTAAAAAGTTTCCATTGTTAGCATCTTGAGTTTGACTTACAAAATTTGTAGCGAGAATACATATATAATCATGTTTAGGATTTCTTTTGCAAACTAGAGAAGATGATTTTGAGATTTTGGCAAACTTATGATTTTAGAACATTCAAGGCATTCATTGTGTTGCAAAGCAGACTTGTGTTGTTGTTGTTGTGTTTGTTATTGTAGATTTGTCTTCATCTTCTCATGGCATGAAAGAGCTTCATCTCTGTGAGAGCTACACCTCTGAGGTGATATCTATTTGTGATTCAGTCTATCATTTTTATCATTATTTTTACCTCTATCTTGCAAGGACACACACTCTCTATCTAACAACGGTGTTGGAAGGCTTCAATGCCATTCCGGGGCTTGACTGAGGCAAGCTCCTAAACACCACAACTCCCAACTCCTCTCTTGTGATTGGAGGCTAGAGATAGTTGTTGAAATCCACTGGACAACTGAGAGGGGGGTCAATCAGTTGTCCCTAAAACTTTGAACAATTATGAACATCAACTCTTCAAATAATTATTTACTGTTATTCAGATTTAACCATGAAAGCATGAAATAAGAAGCTCAACACAATAACATAATCAACACGTGAAACACCATATTTTTACGTGGAAAACCCTATAATGGAAAAACCATGGTGGGTGTTAGCCCACAAGATATATATGTTATAGCAATACCGAAAAATAGAGGCTCACTGCCTGAATTGCTCACTGCAAATGTTGAGGTCACTGCCAAAAATGACTCACTGCCAAGGACAGCTCACTGCCAAGAAGGACTCACTGCCAAGAGGTGGTGAACTGATTTGGTAGCATCTACTCCATGCCTGGATTCAGTTCCATTAAAGCATAGTATAACTCTTTTGCTCTGCTCTTTTACACCTTCGCACTTATCTCTTCATTTCCACACAAGGACACCTTTTTTGCAACTTTATTTTATGCTTTTATACAATTCATCAACCTTAGAATGTACATCAAGGTTGGCATTACATTCATCAACCGTTGGAACATTCTCCAAGGTTGGCATTACAAACGTATAAAGAAATAGGTTTGGACCTAAACAAGATTTCCTAAGTAAAGATGTATGCGGATCACGTTAAGCCTTAGCCAGGACTCAAATGCAATCTTCCATGCCACAACATGCTTCCATAGTCTTCAATGCATCTTCGCAAGAAATGAAGACAACCAAGTCGACCAAGATTGGTAATAACACTGGGTCTTCAAGGAACAGACTTCATCCACGATCCAAATTTCTCTTTGTGGACCAATCCAAGTAGGAACACAATCAAGCAACATCCACAATTGCATTTTAATCACCAGTAACAACCACATGATCTCTAACCACTCTGTCAAGAAGATTCTTCAAATCGGAGCACAAGAACAACACTGTCAGCCACTGTCATAAAGAAAGGATAGCTTGCAGACCACCAAATCACAAACCATTGGAGTTGAAGGCACTTATCATTGTTCCAGACTTAACTATAGAACCATAGATCATAATACTTCAATGCGGAGGAATGCGGAGCAAAATACCTTCTCCCTATCACCAGTGAATACTCAGGAAAAGTTGATTTTATTCTGGTGAACACAACTCACTCAGATCTTCATACCAGAGGTTCAAACTTGAGATATAGCATCTTCAAACATGTCTCTAAATAACTTCCAATCCACAAACAAAAATATTCATTCTGCTAGAGATGCGGAGCAATCTACCAGACTATTCTTTAGTAAACAAAGATACTCTTCCACACACTATTTCTACTGGAGGAGCAAATTTTCTCAGAAGCACATGGAAACTCAATATCTGGATCATTTACTCATTTTCTCCAACACTTCCATGAGCCAATACAAAGCATTTAACTTATCAAATTAGGAGCAGAGTTGACATCAATGACAACACAGATATGTTGACATCAATGACAACATCCATTAGGCACATACTTGCAACAATCTCCCCCTTTGTCATTGATGGCAACATATGATGTGAAAAACTGAAAAGACCATCAATACAAAATTCTCCCCCTTTCTCTTTACACATATGCACTCTTTCTCCCCCTAAGTTTTTCACATGATTTCTCTCCCCCTCTGACATCAATGGCAAAGAGCACATACTTGCATTTTGTTGCTCTGATCCAACTGAACGTTTCTCTGTTACCAACACTTTCTTTATCAGGAACATCTAGCTACTCCCCCTGAGAGGTAGCTCTCAAAACATCAATCCAGATCAATGATTGAGACTCTAGACACCACTGGATTGATGCATTCTTATGCATCTTAGTTCAGAGCAGGAGGGGTAATTACCCCTAACTTTTCTCTGAGGTACTCAAAGGTATCCTTAGGCAGAGGCTTAGTGAATATGTCTACAATCTGATCCTTTATGGATACATATTCCATCTTTACTTCATTCTTTGTCACCTTTTTTCTCAAAAAGTGATATCTTATTGATATATGCTTTGTTCTTGAGTGCATCACCCGATTCTTTGAAATGTTTATAGCACTTGTATTGTCACAGATGATTGCAACTGGATCTTCATACACAACCCTTATGTCTTTTAAAGTCTATTTCATCCATAATATTTGAGTACAACAACATGCTTCTACAATATACTCTACTTCTGCAGTTGATGAGGAAATTGAGTCTTGCTTTTTTCTCAACTATGAAACTAATCTATTACCCAAGAAGAAAGCACCTCCACTTGTACTTTTCCTGTCATCAACATCTCCAGCCTAATCTACATCTCTAAATGCACTGAGAGTGAAATCATTATCTTTTAGATACCATAAACCATGATCTAATGTGCCTTTCAAGTACCTCAAGATTCTTTTAACTGCCATCACATGAGACTCTCTAGGATCTTCTTGAAATCTTGCTACAAGACAAACTGCATGCATAATATCAAGTTTGGATTGAGTTAGATAAAGTAATCCTCTGGAATCATGGATCTATACCTTCTCTGATCAGTCTTAGGTGATTCATCATTTTTACTCAACTTGCAACCAGTCACCATGGGAGTACATACCGGTTTAGAGTCCTCCATTCCAAACTTCTTCAACAACTCCTTCACATACTTAGACTGAGATATGAAGATTCCTTTATCTGATTGAGTAATTTGCAGACCTAAAAAGAAATTCATCTCACCAAACATAGACATCTCAAACTCTTTTTGCATTTCACCAACAAATTTCATACACATACCTTCATTGCATCCAAAGATGATATCATCAACAAAGACTTCAACAATCAAAATTTGATCACCATTAATCTTGAAATAGATATTACTGTCAGTAGTACCTTTATTGAACCCTAACTTTAATAAGTACTTATCTAGTCTTGCATACCAAACTCTAGGGGCTTGCTTGAATCCATATAATGCTTTCTTCAACCTGCATACCATATCACCTTGATCTGATAGTTGGAATCCTTCCGGTTGCTCAATGTAGACTTCCTCTTCCAACTCACCATTTAGAAATGTAGACTTCACATCCATCTGATATACTTTGAAATCTTTGTGAGCTGCAAATGCCAGAAATATTCTGATTGCCTCAATCCGAGCTCCTAGAGCAAAAGTCTCTTCAAAATATATTCCTTCAATCTGAGAATATCCTTTGCACACAAGCCTTGCTTTGTTCCTTACAACTTCTCCATTTTTATTCAGCTTATTCCTGAAAACCCATTTGGTTCCAATAACATTTTTGTCAGTAGGTCTAGGAACTAATTCCCAAGTTTCATTCTTCTCTATCTGCATTAGTTCTTCCTTCATTGCCTTTACCCAATTTTTATCATTACAAGCTTCATTCACAGTTTTTGGTTCAACTGTAGAAAGCAAACAGTAATTCACTTGTTCTTCTGTAGCTCTTTTCCTTGTCAGTACTCCTTTGTTTTTGTCTCCAATAACTTGATCTTCAGAGTGATTGATTCTTACATACTTGGGGATCCTAGCAGCACTTTCAGGAGCCTTTTCTTCATCTTGATTGTCTTCTTGTTCAATGGTTTCCTCATATGTTATAGCAGCAGGTTTATCTGATTCATATCCACTCTGATCTGATGTTCTTCCTTTGTCTTCATCCACCTTCACATTTGCACTCTCAACAATCTTTTTCAACCTCTTTTTGTAGAGTATCCAAGGAAGATTCCTTCATCACACCTTGCATCAAACTTCCCTAGATATTCATCTCTTCTGATATAGCATTTGCTTCCAAAAACTTTGAAATATTTTACTATGGGAATTCTTCCATACCACAATTCATAGGGAGTTTTAGTACCATTACCTTTCACTTGAACTCTGTTTTGAATGTAGACAGCAGTATGTATAGCTTCTTTCTAGAAAACTTCTGGCAGACCTCCTTCCTTCATCATTTTCCTAGCAGCCTCTTGAACTGTCCTATTTTTTCTCTCCACAACTCCATTCTGCTAAGGAGTTTTAGGTGCAAACAACTATCTTTTTATTCCTTGCTCTTCATAGAAAATGTTGAATTCATTTGATGTGAACTCACCTCCTCTATCAGACCTCAAGCATTTGATTTTCAACTCTATTTCATTTTCAACCATTGCCTTGAAGGATTTGAACTTCTCTGGGGCTTCAGATTTGTCTTTTAGAAAATTAACCCAAGTCATTCTAGAATAATCGTCAATAAGCAACATGAAGTATCTGTCACCTTGTAGACTTCTTACCCTTGTAGGACCACATAGATCCGTATGCACTAGATCCAACAAACTGACAAAAAAATTCTCTTTTCTCTTGAAACTTGTTCTTGTATGCTTCCCTAACTGACATTCTTTGCAAATGGTATTGGGGAGTTTCACAAGCTTTGGTAAATCTCTCATAGTCTAACCTGTACTTATCTTTATGAGATTATCGAAGTTTATATGGCATCCTTCTATGCCACAACCAACTCTCATCTGCTTGGGCCAATAAACCATAATTATTAGTTCCTATTAACTGGTAAATGTTACCTCTAGTTTTCTTGCCGGTAGCAATCACTGTTCTGGATCTTTCCATGATCTTGCACCCATTGTCTTTGAATTTTAGATCATAACCTTTATCACACATCTGACCCACACTCAAAAGATTATGTTTTAATCCCTTCACATATAGGACATTATCAGTGTTGTGCTTACCATCAAAAGAAATAGATTCTTTTCCACAAATCTTACCAGCTGCATTATCTCCAAACCTAACCAATCCTCCATCATATTTTTCCAAACTTACAAACTTAATTTTGTCACCAATCATGTGATGTGAGCATCCACTGTCAATAATCCATTCATTCTTATCTTTCTCAACCTGAACCGTCAGAGCACTTTCTTCCACTGGTTTTTCTTCCTTCACACAACTAGTAGGATTAGTAGACACAAGCTCTTCTTTAATTGCAATAAACAAACACTCATTTGCACTAGTACTAGCATTAGATTCATCATCTGTCACACCTTCATTATCAAGATATCTAACATAATAGCATTTCTTTGGAACTCTAGGTCTACTTTTAAATCTCTTTCTATTCCTTTCAATTCTCTCTGGACACTTAGAGGCATAGTGACCTACTTTACCACATGAAAAATATTTGAAAGGTAATTTTCCTATGAACTTATCGGTGCCTCTTTGTAGTCTGTTAACAAAATTTGCTTCAATTTCATCAAGGTCGTCATCAGGTTCCACCTTATACTTCTCAGCTCTGGAGATCTTTTCTAAAGTACTAGCTTTGAAGGTAGTCTCAATCTTCGGTAGAGCATCACCAAGTTCTCTCATCTCAAAGGCTGTTAGGTTTCCTAGCAACTGATCCTTGGTGACTTCTTTCACAGTCATTGCTTCTTCAATCGCCGCAACCTTGTGACTGTAGGATTTAAGTAATGACCTGAGGATTTTCATCACAAATTCTTTTTCCTCAATAGTTCCTCCCATAGCTTTGATTCCAGTAACAAGTTCATCAACCTTTTGCATGTAGGATGTTATGTTTTTATCTTCACCCATCTTTAAGCCTTCATATTTAGCTTTCAGTCCTTGCAATTTGGCACTTTTTACAGAATCGTCTTCTTCATACAGATTTCCCATCTTTTCCTAGACTTCTTGAGCAGTTTCAAGATCCATGACCTTTATTAGATCAATGTCGGTTAATGCACTTAATAGAGCATCTCTAGCTTTTATGTTTAACTCATATTCCTTGACTTCATCTTCAGTTGTCAGACCATTCGGAGGCATGGTATATTTAGTCTCTATTGCTTTCCATACTTTATATCCAATACAAAGCAGATGGCTTTTCATGCGTATCTTCCAGGTTACATAATTTGTTCCATCAAATTGTGGGGCTTTCTTCTTGTAAGACATTCTGGATCTACCTCAAGCTGTTAGACTTTCCTCCGAGGAACCTTGCTCTGATACCAATTGTTGAAATCCACTGGACAACTGAGAGGGGGGTGAATCATTTGTCCCTAAAACTTTGAACAATTATGAACATCAACTCTTCAAATAATTATTTACTATTATTTAGATTTAACCATGAAAGCATGAAATAAGAAGCTCAACACAATAACACAATCAACACATGAAACACCAGATTTTTATGTAGAAACCCATATAAGGGAAAAACCACGGTGGGTGTTATCCCACAAGATATATATGTTATAGAAATACCAAAAAATAGAGGCTCACTACCCAAATTTCTCATTGCAAATGTTGAGGCTCACTGCCAAGGGGTGGTGAACTGATTTGGTAGCATCTACTCCACGCCTAGATTTAGTTCCATTGAAGCACAATATAACTCTTCTACTCTGCTCTTTTACACCTTCGCACTTATCTCTTCATTTCCGCACAAGGACACCTTCTTCGCAACTTTATTTTATGCTTTTATACAATTCATCAACCTTGGAATGTACATCAAGGTCGGCATTACATTCATCAACCATTGGAACATTCTCCAAGGTTGGCATTACAAACATATAAAGAATTAGGTCTGGACCTAAACAAGAGTTGCTAAGTAAAGATGTATGTGGATCACGTTAAGTCTTAGCTAGGACTCAAATGCAATCTTCCATGCCATGACACGCTTCCATAGTCTTCAATGCATCTCCGCAAGAAATGAAGACAACCAAGTCGGCCAAGATTAGTAATAACACTAGGGCTTCAAGGAACAAACTTCATCCACGATCCAAATTTCTCTTTGCAGACCAATCCAGAGGTAGGAACACAATTAGGCAACATCCACAAGTGCATTGTAATCACCAGTAACAACCGCATGATCTCTAACCACTCTGTCAAGAAGATTCTTCAAATCGGAGCACAAGAACAACATTGTCAGCCACTATCATAAAGAAAGGATAGCTTGCGGACCACCAAATCACGAACCATTGGAGTTGAAGGCACTTATCATTGTTCCAAACTTAACTATAGAACCGCAGATCATAATACTTCAATGCAGAGGAATACGGAGAAAAATACCTTCTCCATGTCACCAGTGAATACTCAGGAAAAATAGCTTTTATTCTGGTGAGTACAACTCACTCAGATCTTCATACTAGAGGCTCAAACATGAGATATAGCATCTTTAGACATGCCTCTAAATAACTTCCAATCTGCAGACAAAAATATTCATTCTGCTAGAGATGCGGAGCAATCTACCATACTATTCTTTAGTAAACAAAGATACTCTTCCACACACTATTTCTACTGGAGGACCAAATTTTCTCAGAAGCACTTGGAAACTCAATATCTGGATCATTTACTCATTTTATCCAACACTTCCATGAGCCAATACAAAGCATTTAACTTATCAAATTAGGAGCACAGTTGACATCAATGACAACATCAATTAGGCACATACTTGCAACAATAGTTCCTCATTCTTTGTGTATGCCTTAGCTTTAAGTGCCTAACGTGTTTGCTATGTTTTTGACTGTACTTTAATGCATGTATGGGTCATAAGATCATACATACATTAAATTGGAGGCTAAATGTTATGTCGTAAAATGTCCCCCTTGGACTTTTACCTCCTAAGTTTAGCTCTTGAGTCCCTTAATTTTAATCATGCATCTTAGAAATGAATCCCACGACAAAATCCCCTGAAACCCATGACAAATGGGACTTAGGGGACCTCTCTGAGCTTAATCTAGACCCAAAATAGGTCCCTGGGCTTGGGCGGCCGCACCTTAGCCCTACCCTATTTCATCCAAGTCCCAAATTTGAATGTCGGTTGGAGACCGTTAAAAAGTTTTTGTTGTCAGCATCTTGAGTTTGACTTACAAAATTTGTAGCAAGAATGCATATATAATCATGTTTAGGACTTCATTTGCAAACTAGAGAAGATGATTTTGATATTTGGGCAAACTTATGATTTTAGAGCATTCAAGGCATTCATTATGTTGCAGAGTAGACTTGTGTTGTTGTTGTTTTTGTTATTGCAGATTTGTCTCCATCTTCTCATGGCATGAAAGAGCTTCATCTTCGTGAGAGCTACACCTCCAAGGTGATATCTATTTGTGATTCAATCTATCATTTTTATCATTGTTTTTGCCTCTATCCTACAAGGAAACACACTCTTTATCTAACAATGGTGTTGGAAGGCTTGAATGCCATTCCGGGGCTTGACCAAGGCAAGCTCCTAAACACCACAACCCCCAACCCCTCTCTTGTGATTGTAGGTGACAAGTATTGGACCTTGTGGAGAGGAGTTACAGATGGGCATTACAGAGCATAAGAATCACGGATCTGAAGAAAAATGCAGAAAATAGCATGAAAGGGTCAAGGGCATCCGCTCTTTTGACCCTCAATTTTGTAGTGCAGGAAATCTCTGAAGTGGTTGCAGTCTATAGCAGAAAATATCAAGAAACCCTCAAAAAAAGCAATACCTTGGGTTTGGATGCCTGCCCCTTCGATCCTGACTTTTTCACATTTTGAAACTTGAAATCTAGTATGTATTTGATCTATAATTAGTGCCTTTCTATAGAAGGATTTGTCATGTTTTGTCCGTTTGCTTAGAATTTTACATAATTATGGTTTTAAGCTATGTGATGCCCCGTCATGCAACCCTAGAGTGTTAGACTAACAAGAGAAAAAATAATAGAAATATTTTTTTTTGAAGCAAGTAAATGCATTAATCATTAAATATAATTACACTATTAACTAAAGTTCAGTTGTGTCCCCAAGGCATGTTGTAAAGAAGTCTAAAGGGCTGAAGTGAATACTGGATCCCTATCAAAGATGATCCTACGAGGAATCCCATGAAGTCTGACGATGTCCTCCATGAACACTCTGGCCACCGTAGTAGCATTATAAGAAGAACGAACAGGAGAGAAGTGAGCTACCTTCGTCAACCTATCCATAGTGACCACAATAGCATTGTGTCGACGAGAGGATACCAGAAAACCAACAATGAAGTCAATCTAAATGATGTCCCATTTCCATTCTGGAATCAAATGAGGCTACAAAAGACCTGCAGGGTGCTGATGCTCCGCCTTCACCCTCTAACACTCAAGACATCTCGACACAAAATCAGCGATATCCTGCTTCATGCCACTCCAAAAGTACAGCTGACGCAGATCTGCATGCATCTTCTTGACACCCAGATGAGCAGAATAAGGTGCCCGAAGCACCTCTAACAACACTAGGATACGAAGACCCTCAGAACTAGGAACATAGATATGACCCAAATGTCGCAAAAGACCATTTGGCTCAAGAGAGTAACCAGAAAATCTACCCTCCAAAGGTCTACCTGATACAACCTCAGACTTCACCTCCTGATACCAACTGTCGGTAGGAAGTGCTGCGAGAATCTGGCCTCTCAAGTCAACTGTGAGAGAGACCACTGAGATCTCATGTCTCCGACGACTAAGAGCATCCACTACCACATTCTCTTTGCCCTGAATATACTTGACCTCAAATTCATACTCGCACAAGAACTCCATCCAACGCCTTTGCCTCACATTCAAGTTTGGCTGCGTGAAAATATACTGCAAGCTACGATGATCACTATGCAGCTCAAACCGATGCCCTAAGAGAAAATGCCTCCACCTCACCAAGGCATGCACAACTACAGCTAACTCCAGATCATGAGTGGGATAGTTCAATTCGTGATCCTTGAGTTTGAGAGACTCATAGGTAATCACGCGACCATCCTACATTAGAACTACTCCTAAACCCTTCAAAGAAGCATCTGTACATACAACAAAGTCCCTGGTAGGATCAGGAACTGCTAAAATAGGTGCACTGGTCAACTGCTCCTTAAGGGTCTGAAAAGTTGCCTGACACTGTTCTGACCAAACAAACTTCTTCCCTTTCCTAGCTCCGATACCAAATGTGATGCCCCATCATGCAACCCTAGAGTGTTAGACTAACAAGAGCAAAAATAACAAAAAAAATTTTTTTGAAGCAAGTAAATGCATTAATCATTAAATATAATTACACTATTAACAACATTAAATGAAATGAACAACTAACACCTCTAGGGAACATAACTGCACCAGATAAAATTATAACAATACCAGTGATATGCATCATAATACAACAAAAGAGTATTACATTATACATTTGCAGAGATGGATAATTACAAAGGTTCAATTCAAGATTACAAGACCAATCACATCGGTTTAGAAATAATACAATTATGAATGTATACTACAACTCTGAAGGTGTAGAACAAATCTGGAGTTGGAACACTTCTGTACTGATCTCAAACCATAACATCCAAGAAGACCAATAGATAGCTCTTCCACCCAACCATGTGGAACCCTGAGGTCCACCCCTTTGAGCTAGGAGATAACAATGAGGTTCCACTAAGTCAAAGGATACAAACAACAAATACAAATGAACAGATACAAACTCGACACAAACAAAATAGATTATCAAGACTGCATAAGACAAGGCAGTACTCCAGAGGCAACAACAAAAGATAAAGAGGGAAGTACCTAAGCTGCAGTAGGGAGAGTGTCATCGCATGGTCCTAGCATGGGTTACCCAGGCTATCTCTCA
Source organism: Cunninghamia lanceolata (assembly GCA_027924645.1). NCBI lineage: Eukaryota > Viridiplantae > Streptophyta > Pinopsida > Cupressales > Cupressaceae > Cunninghamia > Cunninghamia lanceolata. The sequence goes on from BSBN01000134.1 coordinate 3,324,774, forward strand.
CTAGAAACCAGCCCCCATCTATGGTTACCCTGGCAGCCTCTCTCTAGGCACCGGCCCCATAGGGTGACACATGCAGAGCCAACACATCCTCTCATGGAGACAAGGAGGTTGATCTTGCCAGCCAGGACTTCTCATCCCATCCTTAGCCTGCGAGAGCACTCAAGGCATGGGTGAGGCATCTTATTTATCTTGTTATGTAAATTACTACCCAACCCTCCTAAATAAATTATTAAGTTATCACTTGATTACAAGTTCCATGGGGTTACCCAGGCAGCCACTTTGGGCACCGGCCCCACCATGAAAGCCACTCTCCTACCTACAACTAGCAACCTCTAACCAACCATCCAAAACCAATAACATGCAAGGACAAGGGTTTACAAGACATCCATTTCTTACATCCGATCCATCTCATAAGCCATTCAAACTTTGACCACAACAATAGAAGTTCCCTTATCCACTTCAAAACTCAAATCAATACAACATTGGAACAGAATGACACAATTAACAAGTTGAAACCCAAGTTGTTAAGCCTCTAGAGTTGGTAATTTGAACTCTTTACCATGTTACAAAAGTACATCTCCCGATATGGAAACAAGGTTTAAACGACTATGACTTTTCTTTAGACCAATATGATTTAGGGCCAACGAGAATAAAGAAGAAAAAGAAAAATAACTCAATACCATCATTATTACAAGTTGATAATAATATACAATTGTGTTCCAAGGGTGACCTTACACTATGATATCAATGACTCAACATACCAACCTTACACTATGATATCAATGACAACATACCATTACAAAAATGAAACACTTCAACGAAAAGGTTAATCATTACAACCTATATCCAAAACATTCTTACTTCCTTCTATAGACACGCATTATCAACAATAAAGAGCTCCAAACTTTACAAGACACTAAACTTACTCAAGAAAGAATATTAGATAAACATCATTAGATTAATACAATGACAGACATCATAATACGACTATAATTCTACGGAACTATTTCGAACCCCACATTTGAAAAATAATCTTAATTTGACCATTATATAAATATAAAACAATTAACCGATAGAGACATCAAAAAGCAAGGGTGAATTTTTATTAAATTAATTTCTATTCTAAAACCATCTTCCAAACCCCATGATTAATTTTATTACAAAAGCTTATAAAGAAAAACATTAAACTAAATCACGATGCACTCAAGGACCATAGAGTTTGGTTCTAATAATGATTCGCTCTAAGTTAATTATTAGTGATACCAATTTCTAATTTCCTCAAGCCTTAATCGACTAGATAGATAGCACCTAAAGAAAATCGCTATTAACCAAGGATTGACGGGAGTAAAGGAGTACTAAATTCCTATGAGTTTGACTAGATGGGCCAACGATGGCAAAATTTATTAAAGTAACTAATATTCAACCACCTAAATCTTAGGCTTGACAAACGGTTATGATAATAAGTAAATACTGCCTAAGAGAATTCCCAACGGCCGACCTACACTAGCAGAATGATAGACATTGGCAACAAGGTAAGTCGACATATAGTTTGGTGTCTACAGTCCTGAACTTAGCCATCTACACTGCCAATGACTCCACAGAATGTGCTGATAGAAACTGCCAGTCTAAAATAAAATAAGGAAAGTTTCTAAAGACAAATGAATCTGCCATCATCCGATTCATAAAACCCACCTTTGACAGTGACCAAGGCAAAACAAACAAGTTACAGAGATTTGAGAATTGAACCAAAATCAGCTCATGGGAATCCAGAGGGCACAACAGGTGAGGGTTTCACAGATATTGAATTCCACTGCCGTCAACTATGAAGAGGAGATAGGTTTCATTTACCATCCTCAACCGACGGATTGGTTTGGCGACAGAGAGAGAGAGAGGCACGTCGTAACTAGGGTGACAGCAAGATGCCACCAGGGATGAATGTGGTCGCACATAACAGAGATCACAATGTGCTTTGGCAGTGGCTTGAAGCAACTCCATCAGGTCGATAGTCTCTGTAGCGTCAATGAGGGGCATCGAACCACAAGACTTCTATTGAAGCTTGCAAATTCTTCCTCACAAGGTGGACCAGTTTAAGATAAAGAGTTTTCAAATGGATCACATAGGAACTTGATTACAATCTTCAAGGATAACAACAGGGTAGCAGAGAGACACATGGTTCGAGATCACATCTCCACAGTCCTACAAGCTTTACATCAGAAAATTTGACACTCAAGTGAAACAATGAACTGGTGGAGAAAAAGAATAGAGAAATGAGATTTCAAAAACAAGATAATCTTAATACAACAAGAACCCACTTGCTCGAATTGGACTACAGGGCAAAAATTACAATCGATCCCATCTAAGAAAAGGTTTAGTGTTGTAGTGAGATGGTTTTGCAGGCTAACTATTTTTGCCAAATCATCTTGTAAGAGCATCCAACAAGTAGCAAAATGATTACAGAGTTGAAAAAAAATGAATTACAGATCGGTTTCATTTGAGGAGCTAGAACATTCAGGGAGATGACTCAGACTCAGAGTTTTCGAAACTTAGAGAGCAACTAGGCAACAAAATAATCTAATTACTCAAAGCACAACATAGGCAAGAATAAAGAAATTCACAAAATTTAACTATACAGCAATATTGACATACCCGTACTTTCACGCTTCAAAAATTGAATCCTCCTACAGAACTTCTCTTCCTTCTCCCTTTCTCTGAATCACTTCTTCCCAAAAATCCCCCCAAAAACAAAATAGCCCCGAGTCATAAATGCCCACTAACACCAAATTTGTTCCCAAGAATCCTCTCCTCCAGAAGAATTTTAAATTTTTACTAATAACAAAGATTCCCCACTTTGGAATCATAAATAACAACTAACCACATTTAATTATTCCCCAGAATGATTCTATACATAACTATATATACTAATGATTTAAAATAAAGATTTTGACCCACATAAGTTTTTACAAACATTAGAATAGTTAATTAATTCTACATTAAAATTTACTTAAATAGTATTCTGCTAAAAGTATTCCAATTTTATGACTAAGCAAAAATATTATAATGTTTGACAATAATAACATTATAATAATATTGATCCATTATGCATACTAGAATACACATAGGCTGACTAAACAAGGACTCGACAATAAACCTACAAACCACATGACGACCAACAAACTGAAGATTGAACTAACCTAGGGAATAAACCTCATGTTATCTCCATCAACGTTATCCATTGGTGCAAGGGCCCACTCAGACCTGCTAAGTCAGGTGGAGTCGAGGCCCGGTACCTTCAACCTGTATCAAAACAATATGTTGCATATAGATATAGGTATATACCTACAAAACACATACACAGAGTTTGGGATTCGCAGCGTAGTAGGGTGCTCGGAGTGAGCAATACTACATTGTCCCTTCTCTGAGATCATGACAATAACATATGCATCCCTAATTAGAAGTTAGATAACATTAAACTACATAAACAAGATTATATCCATCTGCATAATCCATCTAGTCATCAACTAACCATGTCGAAACACATCATGAGCTGAAATATCAATAATGTCATCATGATCATGATAAGCATCAAACATAAGTCTAACATCTCAAATATCCCAACTGTCAAAGTGCAATATAAAACTACTAACTGTATCAAAACTATCTAAAACCATAGAAAACCAATATCTATCTCAAACCAAAATTGAGGGGCATTACAAGCTAAATCAGGCTAAATCAATACATTAATCATCAAATTCCAAATTTCCTTATTATTCCAAATGACAGCCAACCTGATAGTTGAGTCCTCTTGCATAAGTTGTGATTCAACTCGGTTAAATGTCCTTGAATGTGTTGAGTGAAAGGAGGACTTAATCAAAATATCAATCAATCCAATCAACCCTTTTTTCATCCATTACAACATATATGCGATATTTGCATATGTATAGTTGCATGTATGCAATATTTACATAAATACAATTTCCCATATGCAATATTTGTAGTTGTACAAAGGTTTTAAAAATGCATTTTTACATATCTTCTCTTAAGTCAATTCATAAATGATAATATTTATTAAATCTTAGTATTTGATAGTGCTGCAATGTGGAATCAACTCAACTGATGTCAATTTGTAGCAACTTAAGCATATATACAATAATTTGTTTTTGCATGGAAATATTGCAATGCACAACAAAATGTCTAAAATAATTTTACACTTGCAAATATTGCACATCTACAGCTACAAAAAGGCATGTATTTGCATGTACTCAATCACTTGTATGCAATATTTGTAAACATCTAGCTACGTATGTATGCATATATTACAAACGTGCAACTGCATTTATGCTAATATCTATATGCACATGTAGACATGACACTCAAATGCAAGATTTCTAGATATCCAATTGCATACATGCAAAATTTATAGATATACAGTTGCATTTATGCAATATTTGCAATTGTACATCCTATATATATAAAAAATGCATTTATACAAATCATCTCTTAGGCCATATATATACACACATACACACATCTCTTAAGCCATATATATATATATATATATATGCAAGATTTATAGATATACAATTGCATACATGTAAAATTTATAGATATGCAGTTGCATTTATGCAATATTTGCAATTGTACATCCTATATATAAAAATGCATTTATACAAATCATCTCTTAGGCCATATATATACAAACATACACACGTATATATATATATATACAAATCATCTCTTAGGCCATATATATACATATTATTTTTTATAACTCAGAGGTGTCCCCGCGACTCTGCCCAGTGACCCCCCTCGCCTTACCTTGGACTTATGGATGCCAAGTTGGGGTCTAGGAGGGGGCGAGCAGAGGCGAGACTAGTCTTCTAGGGATGAGCGTAACAACCCGCAAGCCACACTCATTGGGTAAGCCCGGTGGGAGTCGAACCCGGGCCTCGAGGGAGCAAACCCCGAGTCCAGGCCAACACACCACCGTGCGGGCTCATATATATACACATTGTTATGTATGAAAAGGGGGAAAGATGATTAATAATGTCAAGATCTATCAAATCAAACCCTCCTTTCACAATAACATTCAAGGATAGCAACCGAGCCAAGTCACCACAGATGAAGAGGACTCAGCTACAAGTTGGTGTACTCACGAATGATATGGAAAGACTGATTAGATTGAAATATTTGTCAAATCCTAGATTCAATAAGCCTCAAACCTTAATTATAATGAAATCAGATACAGACGAATAAACTACTACTGATCACCGCACAAGAAGGAACTCAGGAAGGAATAGAAACTCACCAGAAGTTGGATTTCTAGAGGCGAAGACTTCCAAGACAAGGGGGCGGGCGCCCTAGTCCAATAGAGCAGTTTTTCTATAGATCTGGAACAATGAGGTGTGTAAGACTGCAACTTGCTTTAGAGTTTCCAAAAATGCCAATCGGGAGGACTACGGGGTGGGCACCCTAGTCCAATAGGATTGATTATCTACACTTTCTTCTCAAATCCTGAATCTTTATCCTCTGCTCTGCTTCTCTGCAACTCCACTTCATCAAATCCTGCACCTGTAACCTGCAATCACAAAGAGAGGGGTTTGGGGGTTGTGGTGTTTAGGAGCTTGCCTTGGTCAAGCCCCGGAATGGTATTCAAGCTTTCCAACACTGTTGTTAGATAGAGTGTGTGCCCAAGGGGGGGTAGAGGCCATAAATAAGGTGATTGAAGCACAAATAAATGTCACCTTAGAGGTGAAGCCCTCACGGAGATGAAGATCCTTCAAACCATGAGGAGGTGGATTGATGAAGCCAAATCTACAACAAACAAACACAATAACAACACAATTATGCTCTGCAACACAATGAATGTCTTTAAATCCCTTAGCTCAATATCACAAGTTCGCATTATCCATCTAGGTGTAAAATGAAGACATAAACATGTTTATATATGCATTCCCGCTAATATTCGTAATTCAAATTAAAAAAGCTGATAGAGGGAAACATTTATAAAGGTCCTATGCCGACAAACTTAAATTTAGGTCTCGGCAAATCAGCCTGGACTAGGGCGTGGGTGCCCAAGTCCCAAAGCTAATTTGAAGCATGATTAAGCATTTAAATTGGACTCCTAAGCCCCATTTGACATGGGTTTTGGGGGAAATTGCTTCAGGATGAATTTTAAACATGCATAATGAAATTAAGGGGACCTAGGAGGTAAAAAGTCCTAGGAAAATTTTTTACAACATAACACACACACACACACACGTCTCTTAAATATATATATATATAGACACACACACAGACATATATGGATTTGGCCTAAGAGATGATTTGTATAAATGCATTTTTTATATATAGGATGTACAATTGCAAATATTGCCTAAATGCAATTGTGTATATATTGTTGATAACTGAGAGGGGGGGTGAATCAGTTATCCTAATTATTTCTTCTTTTGAACTTTCTTATTAATCAAAGCATCATTGAATCAAACAAACAAACATTACCATGAAATGAGAAACACATGACACAATATTTTTGACGTGGAAACCCGATTAAGGGAGAAAACCACGGGGTGATTAACCCAAAGATTATTCTCTGTTAGAAGAATAAGGAATTATAAAAATGGCACTTGCCAATTAGGGCTCACTGCCTGAGCACACTGCTCACAAAGAGGCACACTGCCTACAAGGAGACACACTATCTACAAAAGAATGTTTATACAATACTTGAACTGATTGGAAGCATCTACATATGCTGGAGTTCAGTTCCGGTTAGGCTCAGTATACTGATCTGCTGCACTTCATCTTCCCTCTGCTCTTTATTCTGCTTTCCTTTCACATACTGGATCTTTCTTATTACTTCTACTCTGCTCTGCACTTATTCACATATAACATAACACAATCACCCTTCTCACAACAAAATCCATCCTCTATTTATATCCGCACTAGTGATTTCATTATCTTTCTAGTCAGCACCCGGAATAGTCTATTTTCTCACAAACTCTGTTCTGTCGGCTGAATCTTTGCATATCAAGTAATGTGGATCAAGCATATACTTGTAGATGTCATTAATCATGTTGGCCAAACATGATTCATGCCTTCCTAACCTTTACCATCAATAGTAGCACATCCAGAAAATAGTCTGATACTCTGTCAGTCAGTTCTTCCTCTGTTCTCACTGTCTTTCAGGAATCCGGTACTCAACTATTCATATCTTCTTCCTTGTCCATTATCGGAGGCTAAATCCTTGGAATATACTACTCAAGGTAGTCCTCTTGACTTCCCCAAATCCGCACTGCACCAAGACACTTCCTCTGAGAGATCTAGACCAATCTGTCGTACCTTGCCACATGCTCTGTTCTTGTTCACCGGACCACAACAATCTTTATTCAGACTTCCGGTAGAGACACATCATGACTTGCGGATATGTGGGATGACCTTTGTTGCCATCAATGACAACAACCATGAATCCATATAGTGTCTCTTGCCAACAATCTCCCCCTTTGGCATTGGTGGCAACACTTAGTGAAAAATGACTAAGTGTTTACACTATGCTCCCCCTTGGCTGATGCTCTAACTTTATATACAATTTCCAGAACTCCCCCTTAGTTGGATTCCTCATTTTTCACTGCTCCTCACTCCCCCTTTGACATCAATGGCAAAGGGTAGGGTCCGCATACCAAAATTTTCAAAAATTTACTATACATAGCCGCATATTTACAAACTCACATAAACTGAAGAATGTCTGCAAAAGATGTCTTCAATTGGACCAATTCTGTAGCCCAACTTTGCTTCATTCTATCCAAAATTGAAATGTGACCACTTAACAAAAATGCAAAGGCTTCTGCCCTTTTGAGATCTGTCGGATCATTTGTTTGGGCGGTAGTCTGAGCATCACTGATGGCCTCATGCATAGTTTCTAACTTAGGGATTATAATCCTTCTAAATTCTCCCATCCGGTTAGTTATATTCTTCCTTTCCTTCTCAAAGTTCTTTATTGCATTTGTGATTGCAATAGTTTGACATTCTTGATTTACTATGGAGGAAGAGAGAGGATCAAAACTTTGAGACAAACTTTGTAGTTTGTCCTGTTCCGCTTTTATTTTCTTATCAATTTCTACTGTTGCCTTTGATCAGGAGATACAAAATTTGTAAATGTCACCACCATCCTTAAGAGCATTTTCTAAGCTCTTTATTCCAATACTCATATTTCTCCTATCATTAGAGATTAATCCTAGTACTTCTGAAAATCTTTTATCCAAAAATTCCTTCCGACCTTTTCTTCAGCTGATTTTTCTAGAGAATCAAAATGTGTATCAACACTGCTGACTAAGGTTTTGAGATTACCGGAAGAGGAGGCTGTCGGATCTATCTGGACTGATGGCATAATCTTTTCAAGCACTCTAGAAGTAGCCTCTATCAACTCACAGTCTTCCATATGAGACTTTAGGAGTTTTTCATTTGCCTTAGCATTTGCAAATGTAGCTATCTTCATTGTCTGTACCGGAGAGAGGGAGTCAAAGTTGAATGGACCTTTTAGAAGCTCTGGTTCATCAATCTTTATTGTTTCTTGGCTCAGAAACTTTTGAATAGTTTGTGCAGTGTCTCTTGCTGGAGACAGATGTTTCTTCTCTTCTGCAGTTTTGTCCTTTGGAGTCTTTTCTCCTTCCACATTCTTTCCACTTTCAGTTGTGGTTTTCTCTGTTGGAATCTTCTCTTTCTCTGCATCCTTGGTGCTGTCAACCTCTTTTTCTTTTACTGCTGCTTCTTTCTCCTGTAATTTCTCTTCTTCTTGGGATCCGGAGACTGTAGGAGAAGCCGAAGGAGAGATGTTAGTCTGTTCAAGGGGCACTTCTTCCGGAGCAGATGATTCCAAGTCCACAGCTGTTTCTGCACCTAAGTCCTCTACAACAGGAAGATTAAACCTTTTGAAGGCCTTCCGGAGGATCTCTTCTGTCTCTATGGCCACCTTGTCAGTCTCACCAAGCATGAGTTGATTCATTCTTGCTTTACTCCTGAACTCATCTTTGCAGTCTTTGAATATTATGTTCAGTGTCTTGGGATCAATTTGAGGATATAGCTGAATAGCTATCTGCTCCCGGATCTCAAGATCTTTTGCCTAAGCATTAATCTTTCTTATTTCTAATTCCTTTTCTAGGCTTTTAGGAATTAGAGATATGATCTCAATGAAAGCCTTATTGTATATGTTCAGATACTTGACTGTGGCTTCTTGCAGAATCTTTTGGTCAGCCTCATTGTAGTCATCATAGAATTCAGTCATTGGTTGAAGGTTTCCATCCACCGTGACTGACTTGATTACACTCTCTAGAGATAGGGTGGGCTTTTCAACAAATACCTCTGCCATTTCTTCCTTGTCTTGGCCTGTGGAGGGTTTACCGGATCCTTTCTTCTTCTGCTTCTTTATTTCTTTGACTCCCTCATCTGACTCAGTTTCCTCTTCATCCTTTTGGCTTTCATAAGCCCTTGAGGCTTTTGTCTTAGATCTTTTACCGGATGCCTGGACTTCTGGTTTTGAGCTTTTGGTTCTGACAAGTGTAGATCCTTTTGATGATCTGGTCTGGGTTGAGGTTTCCACCGGAGCACTTTTCTTGCTTTTCTTTTCTGCCTCTTTCTTTTCTTCCTCAGCCTTTCTTCTCTTTTCCCGGTTGGCATCAAGTACCTCCTTTGGGATGCCTAGGCCTTGAGCAATATGCTCTACTTCTTTTCTCACTTTCCTCTTTATCTCAGGTTCCCTGAGTTCCACATGGATCTTCACACTCAGCTCCTCAAAGGTTCCGAACCTTTCTGCCTTTGGATCTTTGGGCTGACTAAGCATGTGTTGAACATGCAGTTCTACAATCTGTTCATCAACCTCATACCCCATGGGCATGATCCAGACAGTCCTTAGCTCCACTGCCTCCATTAGGCACTGATCAGTATCCACCATAAAGCAAACTGAGTCTTTGTATTTTTCAACAAGAGATTGGGGAATTCTTTCTCTTGCTTGCATCGTGCTCTGGAAGTTTTTGAAGTATCCCCATAGGGCTGTATTTCTTGCTTTGGCATCCCCAAGCCCATGTAAATAATCTCTTATCTGGACTGCAACAGGTTTGTCATTCTTCCATGCCCATCCACTTGATCCGGGCAGCTCATTCATGAAGTAGAAAAATAGACATAATATAAGAGTACCATACTTAAAAGAATTCTTTTTGTCCTTCTTGATTTTCTATATATTTTCCATTAATTGGCTTAAGAGAAGTTCACAGAGATCATAATCTGCATTCTTCCTTAGCATTTCATAGGTAGTATATACTGTAGTTCCGGATACAGAATTCTCCCTGCTGGAGTGATAGATCTTGTATCCTATTATCATGGATGCATACTTGATATCCGGATCAGAAATATCTTCAATTGTCATTGCCCTCTTATCAAATTTTGATCCGGTGGCCTCAGTTACAATGTTATTTTTGACAGATTTGAGGATAGGTATCCCTCTGGAAGAGTATAGACCAGTTACTACCCTAATTGCCTCTTTTGTGATCTTGCAAGGTCTATCCAGCCATAGGAAGTTGTCATGCATCCTGCTCAATACATACCGGACCCATTCATCTTCTTCAAAGCAGGGGAAATGAATGAATTGATCAAACTGTTTCTTCTGGATACCCTTATACTCTGGTTTAAGCTCAAAAGCATTGTCTATCAGTTGTTTGTGATAGAGATCTCTCAATTTGAATTCCCTGAATTCCTCAATGCTTGCATGTATGTAAACCCTAATGTCTTCTGTGTGTAAAACGCCATGAGGAACACTAGAGAATGCTCCTAAGGGATCTACCTCCAATGACTTGTATGGATGTTTCTTAAATTTAGGTCGGGGCCTATCTGAGATTTTTACTATATTTGGAGAAGCCATTTCTCAAAAGATTTGTAGCAAGATATCGAAAATGGAAAATACCTTATGCGTCTTCGGTTACACGGAGTGGTTGGATTAATTTCTATATGTAATGACTTCGGCAGGAGATCTTTGGTGAGCTTGATGAATCTTCTTGCAGAGCTCCACTTTTCGCTTCTTCTTGAGTGCAGAATGAGCAAGTGATTTTATGAGAAATCCCTTATATTACTCCGCAAACCCTAATATCTGATGGCAATAAATGCTCGACCTACATTATTCCGGTTTGCCTTATCCGAATAGCTTGGAGTACCGGATCAGTCCTGATCTATGAACATCATGCGGATCTTCCAATCATGAACAAATCAAGATGACACATTACAAGAATATCCCAAACACTCTGTCCAATCCGCAGAATAAGACAATGCACTTCCGGATCTCTTCGGACCCTTTTGTAATCCTCTGTCATTCCGGAGCATCTCCCGGAATAGGTCTTACTTGATCGATCACAACTTCTTTACATCTTCATGCGGACCTCTAAAATCTTATCTGGATCATCTCAAGACATATATCTTTAAACCCTTTACTCTGCATCTTGTGCCACATCCGGCACCACTTGATTGGCTGGGGGAACAGGATTTTCTTTGAGTCTCCCCCTGAGCCAGAGCTCACTTTTTAATTTCTGGAAGAAATATCAGCACCAGAGTCTGGTGCGGATCCAACCTCTACATTCTCTGAACTTTTCTTCACCCAAATCTTGTTCATCTGATTCCTAACTTCATCCACATTCATCTTTTGTTTACCCTTGTCTTGATTCTGATTATATACCTGACCTTTTTTGTCCTGATTCTTGCTTCTGCAGACTTTTGCATTATGACCGGACCTATTACAGATTTGGCAAATAACATTTCTTTGCATATTTGACTGATAACCTCTTGATCTGCATTGATTAGCCATATGACCTACTCTATTGCATGCAAAGCATCTACCATTGAATGATTTGTTTATTTGCATATTTCTGCATTCATGAGACTTGTGTCCATACCTTTTGCAGTTAAAGCACTATCCGGAGAAGGATGAATTAGTCTGATTCATTTTCTTCCTGCACTGATTAGCTTTGTGACCAAAGTGATTGCAGCTGTGGCAGTATCCATTGAAGGATGGATATCTTTGAGCATTGGGTTGTCTTACCGGAGGTCTTCTAAGCCTATTCCTTGGATTTTCTAATCCAAAATTCTTTTGACCGGATCCGGAGCTTTCTCCTTTCTCATATCCCAAACCATACTTGTCATCTGTCCTCTTTTGACTTCCAAGAAGTACTTCAAGTTGGGCAGAACTTATCTTGAATTTTTCTTTATATTCATTTGCTGTTTGAAGATCTCTTTTGAGAGAGACAATTTGATCCTCAAGTTTTTCTTCATTATCTTTGGCATCTTCAAGATCAGATTCAAGATGTCTGATAATCCTGTCCATCTGGTGGCATTCTTCTGATTTCTCTTTAAGAGATTGTCTTAGATTGTCTTCAGCTTTTCTTTTTTCTTCAATCTCTTGAGTAAACTTTATAGTTCCTGATTCCATTTCATGTCTTAACATAATGACTTCTTTTGATAACTTTTCACATAACTTGGTTTTCTCAGTCAATTCTTCATTTGTATTGCTTTCTTCACTTTGTCTTGCCAATTGTTGGAGCAGCTCCTTTCTCTTTTTCATAGAGAGACTTAATTTGTCCTTTAGTTCTCTCATGAATTCATCAGCCTGTTTGAGTCTTTCCTTTAATTCATTGACTTCAGAGTTTGACTGTTCAAGATCCTCAAGGGCAGTCTTGAGTTGCTCCCTTAAACCATATGCATCCATTTGAACTCCCAGATCTTCCTCAAGCTGTTAGGCTCTATTAGGAGGAACTTAGCTCTGATACCAATTGTTGATAACTGAGAGGGGGGGTGAATCAGTTATCCTAATTATTTCTTCTTTTGAACTTTCTTATTAATCAAAGCATCATTGAATCAAACAAACAAACATTACCATGAAATGAGAAACACATGACACAGTATTTTTGACGTGGAAACTCGGTTAAGGGAGAAAACCACGGGGTGATTAACCCAAAGATTATTCTCTGTTAGAAGAATAAGGAATTACAAAAATGGCACTTGCCAATTAGGGCTCACTGCCCGAGCACACTGCTCACAAAGAGGCACACTGTCTACAAGGAGACACACTGTCTACAAAAGAATGTTTATACAATACTTGAACTGATTGGAAGCATCTACATATGCTGGAGTTCAGTTCCGGTTAGGCTCAGTATACTGATCTGCTGCACTTCATCTTCCCTCTGCTCTTTATTCTGCTTTCCTTTCACATACCGGATCTTTCTTATTACTTCTGCTCTGCTCTGCACTTATTCACATATAACATAACACAATCACCCTTCTCACAACAAAATCCATCCTCTATTTATATCCACACTAGTGATTTCATTATCTTTCTAGTCGGCACCCGGAATAGTCTATCTTCTCACAAACTCTATTCTGTCGGCTGAATCCTTGCATATCAAGTAATGCGGATCAAGCATATACTTGTAGATGTCATTAATCATGTCAGCCAAACATGATTCATGCCTTCCTAACCTTTACCATCAACAGTAGCACATCCGGAAAATAGTCCGATACTCTGTCAGTCAGTTCTTCCTCTGTTCTCACTGTCTTTCAGGACTCCGGTACTCAACTATTCATATCTTCTTCCTTGTCCATTATCGGAGGCTAAATCCTTGGAATATACTACTCAAGGTGGTCCTCTTGACTTCCCCAAATCCGCACTGCACCAAGACACTTCCTCTGAGAGATCCGGACCAATCTGTCGGACCTTGCCACATGCTCTGTTCTTGTTCACCGGACCACAACAATCTTTATTCAGACTTCCGGTAGAGACACATCATGACTTGCGGATATGTGGGATGACCTTTGTTGCCATCAATGACAACAACCATGAATCCATATAGTGTCTCTTGCCAACATATATATCCTAATATTTGATAGAGCACCAATATAAACATCAACTGATGTAAAACTCTTTAACATTTTAAGTATATACAACAAACATTTTTATATATAAATATTACATGGAAAACAAAATACCTGAAATAATCTTACACTCACATATTTATAATTGCAAGTACACAAATATTGCACAATTGTGGCCATATATATAAATTTTGTATACAAAGAAAAACCTCATAACCAAAAAAGAAAACATACATTAAAAAACACTCATACCCAAAAGAAGCCATACATATGGTTTATGAATTTATACATATTCAATGGGTGGCAACACAATAGTGTCTCCCATTTTTGGGCTACTAAGAATTTAATTTTCTATAAAGATTCAATTTTAAAATTTTATAAAAAAATTTATCATATTTAATTAGTTTTCAATAATATAGTTTAAACTACAAATAAAATATTTTTATGATTTCTAGACATATATCATTAATTTTAATATCCAATGGATGGATGTTTTTAATAATTTTTATTGAGTATTTATTATTATTATTTTTTTAACTAGTAATAACTAAAATTTAAGCCTATATTTTCCTATGAAACTTTTCTCTTTGCATACATATTTAAGTTGATTAATGCATTTTTTTAGATTTGTCTTTTAAACTACCCGTGGTGTTGGCGTGACACGCCCTCTCATACCATGTGGGCGAGGGAAAGACTGGACCTCATGACCTCGTACCTACCAGAGGAAGCTCGCATGTTATTTATTTGAATGTCTTAAATAAAGGTCATTATTTTTTATAATGTACCTATATTGATTGAAAAAATAAAAAATATCATATAATAAAACATAATAAAAATATTTTTTAAAGCTAATAATGGCCACTATGCCTTTATAAATGTCATGTTTGTATGCCTTTATTGAACCCCTGAAAATATAACATGAAGTGACAAATTTCAGTCACTAAAATTGATGCAGGGTAGAAAAAGCTACCGCATAGACACCCAAGCACACATGTCTAGATTGTCATTTAGAATGAATTTAATTTATTTATTTTTTCCTTAGACCATTGTTTGGCCATAAAAAGGTTGACTTGGACATGTTTGGCTATGCCTTTGCACACATTGGTTGGCTATTGTATCTTTTATGCAATTAAAATGTATTGAAAAACTTGTTTTTTTTAATCTTTTATGCAATTAAAATGTATTGAAAAACTTATTTTTTGATTTATATTAAATAACAGAAATTGTACAATTGTATTAAATAGTATATTTCAATTCAATTTGTTAAATACATAACAACATCACAGTTATTAAGATGTTATTAAACCCCACACAGCAATTAGATTCTTTCCCTTAAATATCTAGGTGTATTAATTATTATTGCTTATTACATTTTTATTAACCCTATACTTGTGGAGCAAACATTTATTATCCTCAACTATAGATGCCACTATAATTCATGGGTGGAATTCATCTAAGCTAGCTATTTTAATTTCACATTTACAAAATAGGCCAATATTTTATATTTTTTTCTGAACAGTACAAGTTACTTTATTTAGGCTACCAAACAGAGAGACATGACAGCACAAAAATAATTATCTTTGTCTGTACTGCACACTTAAACCACACAGAATGGTATTTTCATTCAAAGAATAATCTACTTTTTTCCTTCACTTTATACTAGTTGCTGTGCGGATAAGGCTTTAAACATGAAAACCATGATAGGAGCTTCTTAATTTGAAACAAACTTTTTTCCTCACAAGTAAATGAGAAGAATCCACTTTTCTGCTTTCACTTTATACGACTTACTGTAACTACATTATGCACATTGAATCAGGTGACTTCATGGCTAGTGTTTATCCACGTCAAAACTGACGACAAATATCTTTTAAAATTGAATATACAATATTATATGTGAATCAGATCAACTTCGCCTGCATTTACCCCTTTACCCACCACAAAAACCATAAGATGCCTGCCTTTCTGTAAGTTATAATTTGACTGTGGATTTGACAAACTACTTTAAATTATAGAAACCAGACTAAAAAACTGTAACATCCAATACATTAAATTTTAATAACAAATGAGGAAGGTGTTGGAATATATGTTCCAACATTACTAAATGTATGTTCAGTGAGCTACTGTGCATGTAGACAGTTTGCCTTTATTTACCATTAACAATTTGTTAGATGTAGGGGTATGAGCAATTAGATGTAGTTATGTCAATAGTTAGTGTGTTGTCAATTAGTTGAGTTAGGTGTCAAGTGTAGATCCACTTTTGTAGGACTTTATTATGGGTTTATAATCTCTATAAATTGCAACCCTTTATTTGTTGAATCAATGAGGAATAGGGCCCTTCTATTTTCTATTTGAAAGCCCAAATACCAAATAAAACCTCCTTGCATATTTTGTAGAATAGGACTTTCTGAGAGAAATGTATATGAGATTTTGTTTATCTACATTTAGAATTGTGAATCTATGATAGATATCCTTGACTAACCTGTTCGAAAAAGAACAGATAACAAAACTCAAGTCTAAACGTAATTAAAACCCTTCATTCATTCATTCTACTCAAGTCTCAATGCAAAATTCTCAGATTTTGTAGATCCACTCAGATATCTAATATTTAGAGAATTCACGTCTGCTTATTCATTATTAATTACTTTGTATATGAATAATATTTCGTTATTACTTTTTCCTTCAATTAGTTCTCATATAATATATGATCTCAATGTTTAAATATGATATAATATTTTAAAGGTGAGGAATCACAGATGTTAGGTATGAGGTAAGTCTAGGAGATTAAACATGCCCCATACACTCATTTTCTTATTATTTCTTTTTCAAAAGGACCTGAGATTTGTGTACCTGCTCCATTAAAGACCTAGTTAACAAGCCACGCGTGATGGCAGGAGAAACTGATAAACTACAAATATCTATTAGGTTTTGAAACTTAAATTAACAGGTGTTTTAACTCGGCCACCCAAAACATGATTAGCAAAGGCCAGTTGACAAAAGCCAAACGGAACATAAATAAAACCGACAAGAGCCTGCTGTACTCCAAACTACCTAAATCAACGCTCAAAACAAAGAATCATTTTTTCTCCGTGTCCGACGTGCTTTACGTGGAGTACGTAGTGGAAAAATGAATCACTCTTAATTTATTGTACTTGTGGGGACTCTCACCACCGCTTAATAGGGGCGGTTTTTAACACTCATTGCTAAGCTAAAACCTATAACACTAGTCTGCTTGTTCAGGTCGGGTCAGGCGGGTGAATACAAGATAAATAAATGTAAAACAAACGCGGAGAAATTAATGCATACACCAACCCGAATGATCAAACGCGTGAATAAGTAGGCCATTTCTGCTTGGAATTATCGAAAACATTTCAGATAAATTAAATATTCTAACAGACTAGGTGCCTGGTTAGGTTAAAAATAGCTTAAAATACACCAGATCGATAGTTGAGTGAAACAGATTGCTCGTAATACACAATCAAACAATGCTGTTATGTGAATTGGACTCGACAATGGATGGATACAGATAATTTTTATAAACAATGTTTGGGTATATTCCTGAATTTAGGGCACGGGTAAAACCAAATGCGTGTAATGTAGAACCAAAAAATTGGGCTTTTTCGATTCACATACAGGGAAAAGTTTTGTTTATTTGTTATTTGCAAAGCAAAACAACAAAATTGAATTGGGCTTTTTCGACGCAAAAAGTTTTATTTAGCGATGGATTCTCTGATGGGTTGGCCGTTGCAGAAGACAGAACAGCTGGAAAAAAAATATTTAAAATTCGTGTTAAAAGAGACATTCGCCCTTGGAATTATAAAAATTAGTTGGTAAAAACAACTACAGACAATGTAGCCTTTTACAAAGCATCGTTTGATGTTACAGAATATAGGGCACAAAACAAGCTTTAGCATTATTACAGAATTTCAGAGCACCGAGTGCCTATAATACAGCAGAACAAAAGGAATCATCCGTTAAATGAATTCAATTTACAAACGGTAGTTGAGTCGGAACAATCTTATGATGAATATTTAGAAACAAGCTAGAATTCAGGGCCAGTATAAAACCGAATGTATAGATAAATAATACACAACCAAAGTGAATGACCTAGTAATAAACGAGGCTCGCAAATGGGTACATCGGTAATCGAATTGTCTCACAAGAAATTGCAAGAACGAAACCGTGTAGTTATAGTTAACAATTATTATCAGCGTTCTCTACCTGCTCTGCACATTCCCCTTTCCACCCGTCAAGCAAGCGGCGCACATCGGAACTAAACGAGGGCTTACAGAAAGCCCCTGCATAGGAACTCGAAGAAGAAGCTTTAGGCATGATTCTTTCATAACAATCAATAGAAAACAGCGAGAGAGACAAATAAACCTCATCCTTGCTCCACTTTTTCCTCGACGAACAACTTTTAGAAACCATATTCTTGTTTCTGCAGAGAAGCTGATGGATACAATTCACATACAGCCGCTTAAACCCACCAAGCGCCACCACCACAGATTTAAGCTGCCCAGAAGCCGAAGCGGCGGCGGCGGCGGGCCAGTGGCGCGTACAAATAGCCTCCCAAAGCGCCTCTTCATCCGTTGCCCGCCGCCATTTACTGCTCACGCACGCCGCCTTTCCCAGAGAAACGGCATCCAAGTGCCTGAATATCTCGTTCAGTATATCCCCGTTGCTCGTTACCCCATCCTCTGAACCTTCGCTCCTGCGCAACTTTGCCCCCGCGACTCGAACCGCCGACCTCCCCGACCCGCACGACACCGCTTCCATTTAATTGATCAAAAACCGCCGCCCGGCCAGTCGTCCCCCAAAGCGCAGAAAAAATGGGTACCGAGAGAAGAATATTAGGAAACGTATAGAGTGTATATGCATATATATCTGTAGAAAGAGGGACCCGGGTAGGCGAAAGGGGTATAACGTGTAGTCAACGGGGGGATGGAAGTCGCGACAAGGGGCAAAGCAAAAGCAGGTCTGTGGTCCGCTAAACAACAAGGGCGGGTCGAACGGGGAAAGAAATGGAAGGGCGTCTCATGCAGCGAACTTGTCGGCCTCAACACCCGCTCAACCGCCGTTTCTTATGCTTAAAACTCTTTTTTTCTTTCGAGAGCCGTGCGACGACAAAATTGGCGGGCCCCGCGCCAGATATCGCTGCGCCATAGCCGAGGGCCGAGGTTTGTGAGGGTTTTTGTCCGTTGCTCCGCCCGCCCCACTCCCCCCTTCGCCCCCTCACATGGGCTTATCGTCCTTTTTCTGGGGCATAGGACTCTTCCCTTTTCTCATTTGTCCTCACAATATTATTCAACGTAGAATTATTGTATTCAAGTCAAAAGCACACTGTTGCGGTGGTTTATATATTACAAAACTCCCTTCCCTTATTAAGGGAATTTTTGGTTTTTTTTTTTCTTTCCCTTACAAAGGAAAATGCATATTTTGTATTTTTCTTTCTTTAGGTTACAATACTATACTACCACTTGCACCTATAGGAGGTTCAAGGAATACGCTCATAGGAACAACCCACTTGCACCCATAGGAGGTTCAAGGAATACGCCCATAGGAACAACCCACGAGTTTAGAAAAATTTTCAGCTTGAATTTTTTAGACAATTCTGAGCACTATAATGCTTATGTATAAAAGCCTATGAGCTAATAATTTGATTATTTTAGTATATTTAAATATTTATTTATCTATTAACAACATCATATTTCCACAGTCCATAATATTGTTCAATCCATAATATTGTTCTGTATTTATTTATCTATATAACATAATTTAATTATTTAGGAGGTTCAAGGAATACGCCCATAGGAACAACCGACCAATTTAGAAAAAATTTCAGCTTGAATTTTTTAGACAATTCCGAGCACTATAATGCTCATGTATAAAAGCCTATGAGCTAATAATTTGATTATTTTAGTATATTTAAATATTATTTATTTATATAACATAATTTAATTATTTTAGTGCATGTAGTGATTCAAAATTTAATCTAATATTTAATTATACTAACACTTGTACCAATAGGAGGGTTAAGGAATACGCCCATAGGAACAACCGACCAATTTAGAAAAAATTTCAATTTGAATTTTTTAGACAATTCCGAGCACTATAATGCTCATGTATAAAAGCCCATGAGCTAATAATTTGATTATTTTAGTATATTTAAATATTTATTTATTTATATAACATATAATTTAATTGTTTTAGTGCATGTAGTGATTCAAAATTTAATCTAATATTTAATTATACTAACACTTGTACCAATAGGAGGTTCAAGGAATACGCCCATAGGAACAACCGACCAATTTAGAAAAATTTTCAGCTTGAATTTTTTAGACAATTCCGAGCACTATAATGCTAATGTATAAAAGCCTATGAGCTAATAATTTGATTATTTTAGTATATTTAAATATTTATTTATTTATATAACATATAATTTAATTGTTTTAGTGCATGTAGTGATTCAAAATTTAATTATACTAACACTTGTACCAATAGGAGGTTCAAGGAATACGCCCATAGGAACAACTGACAAGTTTAGAAAAATTTTCAGCGTGAATTTTTTAGACAATTCCGAGCACTGTAATGCTCACATATAAAAGTCTATCAGCTAATAAATTGATTATTTTGGTGTATTTAAATATTTATTTATCTATATAACATATAATTTAATTATTTTAGTGCATGTAGTGATTCAAAATTTAATCTAATAATTAATTATACTAGCACTTGCACCCATGGGAGGTTCAAGGAATACGCCAATAGGAACAACCCACGAGTTTAGAAAAAATTTCAGCTTGAATTTTTTGTATGGCGTGAGACAATTCCGAGCACTATAATGCTCACATATTTATCTGCTAATAATTTGATTATTTTAGTCTATTTAAATATTTATTTATCTATATAACATATAATTTAATTATTTTAGTGCATGTAGTGACTCAAAAGTTAATCTAATATTTGATTATATTACATTTTTTTTCCAATTTTGCTTGATTTGGTTTCTAGTAGTTTGTTTACCTTAAATTAGATTACAATTGTAGTTTTATCTCTTTCATTAGATTAGGGGTATGATTTCATCCCTTGTAACCAAGTTTCAAATCCTAGTAGTGTCCTCTAGGTTGGGATAAGTGTCATACAACTTACAATCATAATGTTCAATGTTATTTAACTAGCACTTGCACCCATAGGAGGTTCAAGGAATACGATGATAGGAACAACCGACGACTCAGGAAATTTTTCGGTGTGATTTTTTTATAGCATGAGACAATTCTGAGCACTATAATGCTCACATATAAAAGCCTATCAGCTAATTAATTTAAATTAGATTACAATTGTAGTTTTATCTCTTTAATTAGATCAGGGATATGATTTCATTCCCTTGTTTCAAATTTTAAATTACTTACATTACATTCCAAGATTGATTAATCCTAGATATAGTCATCATTTTTTGGCGTGCATGTCCAAAAGATTGAATTGTGTGTGTAGGGCATGTATTTAAAGGAATCGTGTGTGTGTCATTTTAATAGAAGACGTTTTTTAATTCAAAGAAAGATAACACATGCACATTTATTCTCTAATATTTTGTAGGTTCAACCTATTGATTTCTATGTCTACATCAACATCTAATTACACTCTCTTTTTCTTTTATGATTGACCGAATCTTGGCACTTCAATAAGGTACAATGAAGTCCTAAACTTCAACCCTTGCATAGCAAGCTTGTTAGAACATAATGTTATTAGGGGTCATACCCTTATAACATTTATATAATGTTCTAATATAAGGTTATAAAACCTTATGTTTATTATATGCTTTAAAAAGCATATACCATTTAATAATTAATAATCTAATAACTATTAGATTATTAATTATTTACAGATGGTTTCTTTGAATAGGTGTGACTAATACCCCTTCAGGTATTTTGTCACCCCTTCTCCTATATATTTAAGGAGGTTCTCTTTCATTGAGAGGTAATGGAATTTGGAGATTTATAGTGAATTGTATCACTATGCACATGAGGTGTTATTGGCCATGTGGAAGGAAGGAGACGTGTTTCCCCGGGTTCGGTCTATTTTAATAGACTATTTTTTGTAAGTGTTTTATAATAAAATGATGTTTTATGAGGTTTTTTACCTAGAAGGGTTTCCCCCATGTATGTGTTGTGTAATGTGTTAAATCTATGCTTGTATAATTCTCATTTTATTTATTTTACATTTTAATTATAATGATTAGTATCCTAAGATCCCAATTTTTAACATGGTATTAGAGTATAAAGAGGTTTCCCATCAAGTTCTACATGTCTTCTAGTATAACCTATAAAAATGATTAGTATAGCCTTAGCACCACCATTATTTCCTTCCCATGGATATCATCATGAAAACATGTGTTATAAGTACTGGAGATCAAATCTTGCTATGAATATAATCATGAAAATTGAGGAGGGATCACACTCCTAGATAGAATCATTGTCATGATTGTATCCCAGACACTCAGGTTCTCATGTTTTATTTGTTGCCAATCTCTAATCCAAAATTTAGTATCAATTTCTCAGTCTCAGTTGCTACTACAACGTGACATTAGGTAGAGTTCACTTTTCATCAGTTTCAAGGTATGCAATCCTAATTCCATCTTCTTTCCATTTCAAAACATGTTCAATTTTTATCTCAATCAACTTACATTAGCCGTTTAATCATACCTAGCTCTCAATATCTAAAGTGTTGATTATGCTTAATTGATTTATTTATTCATTTAACACATTTAGATATATCTGTAGGGTTGTCTTATTTCCCTTCAATAATATATAATATCTAAATTCAATGACAAATTAGTTAGTAAATGAGAAGGTTATGGGTGTTTAGCTTTGTTTTTCAATATAAGGTCTTTAGTGATAGATATTCCATTGAAGATGGTGAATGATAATCAAATTCAATATTTTAATATTGTGTTCATTGTTGTAGTATCATCAAATATTTGCCTCTATATTTTATTCTTTGTCTAGATGGGCCGCAGACATGGATCAGTCCCAAGTGGCATGGTTTTGTCCACCTAGTTGTGGTCCCATCTTATGGTGTCATGGATCTCTAGAAATTGCTTACCTACAAAGATATTTGTTCTTGGAAACTAGTGGTGCTATGAAGCACTGTAAGGAGCTTGTTATTGTCAATAGAAATCATATGGACTTCCTTAGTGTCAATCAAGCCTTTATAGCCAATTGTACAAGTTTCAAGACATGCAATACAAAATATATTAAATGCATAGATGATGCCAACTATAGTATCTACGATACAAGATGTTGATACATGTAATACTTTGTAATTATCTCTAAATGATACGAATAGTGATTAATAGGATAATTTGATGATGACTAATGTCCTTGGACTTGTTCTTGAATATGGCATCCTAGGTGCTCAATTAAAGAAATAGTGCACGAGTCGATAGGGAATGATCAAATTCTACAAAAGGGTCTATTAGGGAAGGGAGGAAAATTGATTTGAATTTGGTGGACATGATTGTTATGGTAGTCCTATCTGAAAAACAAATCCACACTTGTAATCGAGTCTAAGGTAGAAGAACAAGTGCAAAATGGTATGGATCCTGACCATTAGTATTAGGATAGACTAACTTGGCTAGTAGGTTTTAGGTTTTAGTCAATTTATATGCAAAATAGACAAAATTAAGCATCAAGATGTTACATTTATGACAAGGCCCAAAGTGAGTGTAAAACAAGAGAGGAAAAAGCGAAAGGTATGTACTTTTGTTATCTACCAATTTAAAATCAACATAAATCTATAAAAACCTCAACCTTGGAACTAAAAAGACTGAATAAATTTTTTACACATATAATTTAAAATCAACAAAAATCAATTAGGGACATGTATTTAAGGACATCTCCTAGGTCATTAGGGACATCACATATTAGCATTATCGTTTATGATTAGAGCACTCAATTGTAATTGCATCAATCTCAATTTTAGTCTTAGTTACATTAGTTCCATCAATATTTGTATCTTTGCTTGGGGTGTTTTCAATCTTTGTACATCAGCAATGGGGTTTGATTGCTATCAAGGAAGTCAATGGTCTTCTTTGTCATACAATCTAGGCCCCACTATAAGCACAAACCCTTAATGAATATATACAAAAGACATTAGCATAATGTAGAAGGTTGCCTCAACAATAAACAAAACTACGATCTAGTAGGACTAGATTGTATAGCCAAAATTCTACCCAAGACTAGACTATGTGGGAGGAATTATGTTCTCAGTAGTAAAAACTTTGGAGCATATATATCATAGGTCCATTGTCTTTGTTATGTATCTAGATCTCAAATTCTAGTCTTTTATTTTTGTACATTAGTTGATCAATAAAGTCAAAATTGGCATCACACTAGAAATTAGATAAATTCCTTCAAATATATCAATCCCTGTTACCCAAACTTTTCTTCTACAAGACATATCAACAAGTTCCCAAGTCTATAGTTTATAACCTTAGTTTGTCCATATATTTGTAGGTGGTATGCTGAACTAAATTCTAAACTTGTACCTAACTTATGGCCCAATGTTCTCCAAAAATTCCCCACAAACTTGGTCCCTATTGAATACTATACTCTTTGGCAACCCATGTCATCTCACTATTTCTTTGAAAAACAAGTTTGTTATGTAACTAGTAGTGTCATCAATTTTATTGCATGCAATGAAGTGTTTCATCATTGAAAACATATCCACAACCATAAAAGTTGAATCATTATCTTTTTATGTGTGAGATAAGCCCAAGAAAAAATTCATGCTTATGTCTTTCAATGGTCTCTCAAGCATAGGCAATGATGAGGTGGTCAATCCTAGAACACACAATAACACAAATTGCACACAAAAAATAGGAATGTTCTATTATTGATTTGAACTACACATTACATCACAGAAAATGGAATCAAATAAGAGGACGAATCCTCAACAGCTGCAACACATTACAACTTCCTATCTCTAGATTTGGTATTGGCAACTTGGCAAACATCATTGATGAAGACACTACTAGCATGACTAAGAGTGATAAGTATGATGTTTGGATGGTATTGTCATTGATGGCAACAATCAACAAGGATTCAGAAAGGTTGTGAGGTTATAGTAATCCTCATGAAGTCATGTGTACAGAGAACTCTGTGTAATATCCCTTGCCACTTTTGAACTCAATATGCTCATATAAGGCTCAAGGAATATTGTCAAACACTTTGTATGCAAAGTTTGATCTTGCTGATATGAATTTCTGATTGTTTTGTTATGAGTTTGAATGCTACAAATGATGTTTTTTGAAAGCTTCTAATGATGCAAGATTGACTAACAACGTCTCAGCAATGTTATGCCAACTATTTACTACCTTTTCATGTATATAAGTGACTGAAATTGTGCAACTACAGCAACTAGGAATTATGACAAACACCTCGAATGCAACCTAGGATAGCATATGTGTAGCTAAAGCCAAGTGGCATTAACACAAACACTTGGTATGCAATGTAATCAGATTCCAAAATGAGAACCTACAGCCAAATGACAAATTGACAAACAGTTGGCAAACAATCTCTTTCCAGCTGGTAAATATTTTCTTGTTTTGTTTCCCCTTTTTGAGTGATGATAAGATGCATAAAATAACTTACTAAGTTTGCCAAATGACTATAAATGAGTTAGAAAGTAATGCAAGGTAATTTTCTAACTTTCTCAAACTATATGTTGGCTAGAAATAATATGCAGCTATATGAATGAACATATACAGCTAAGAGGTATTTTGACAAACACTTAGCATGCAATCTTCAAGACTCCAAGTGACTGAAAATGAAATGCATGTATAGCTACAGCCATATGACATTATATCAAACAATTGTCATGCGAACTCCCAACTCTATTAAGACTGAAACTTGTGCAAATATGAAGCCACAACTGATAGGCATTTTGTCAAACACATGCCATGCAACCTTTCACTTCAACTTGATATTTAGTATTAAAATTTTAATTTCCATACAATTGATTACAATGCTCAATAATCTGATTACAATGATTTGGCATTCAGAAACATTTACATTAAACGACCATAGCAATATAACATTAATGGCAGCGATTATACCTCAGACCTTTGACTGCAATTTTTGGCATGACAGATGCTGATGTAGATGCAGACCACAAAATACATCGATAGTCTGACAAACTGATATTATTTGCCTTCAAACCTGGTCGCCTATGTTGCTGATGTCCACACTGTTCACGCACTATAGCATGCACTGTTCACGTACTATTCACACTACTATTCATGTCACTATTCACGGCACTGTTCACGGCACTGTTCATGTCATCAACAATTTCAGATCTGCAAATGATTAACCTTTGGAACCCTTGTGAAACTTAATGTATTCTCTAATTTAAGCACAGATTGGACTCCTGGATGAAGCCCACACTTTAGCAATAATCTCAGCTGGTAGTTTCACAACCTCAAAATTGCATAACCAATGAAAGTTTTCGGTCCCAATGGCTGGAAATGGTAGAAACCCTAGCTGGCTTCCTCACCAAACAACAACATCAAAGTAAATATCAATTCCTAGATGATAATGAAGCTTGGCTTGATCTTCTTTTATACTTTTTCAATCCATCTCCAAGAAGCTTCTAGTAAAATAATAATATTATTTAATTTTAGTGACTTTATGTTAGAATATTTTATTTAAGTCACTTTATTAAATTAATTAAATATAAGGTCACTTTATAATATTTATTTATTTAATAACCTTACAAATAATTAATTTAATTATTATCTCCCTTAATTTTCCAATCCAACTGAATCTAGGAAACCAATCACCAATCAGGTAACTGCCTCAAGAAGACCCCCTAACCATGCACATTAGCCTATGAAGGTTAGGAATAGGCTAAACCATCCACAAACAACATCAGGCTAAAAAGGGGACATTACAGTCAGCCCTCCCTGAAATTACTTGTCCCCAAGCAATCTCAGTTGCAAAGAAAGCTCTCCCCCACTTGGATCCCAAGGAAAGATCCATATAATGTCCCTGCTATCACTAAACAACCCCTGTAACACCAGTACTAGCACAACTAACTGAATCTACTGAATCAACTCAATCCCACTATTAGGTGTCGCAGGAATATAAGCCTCAAAAGGAAGCAATCCAAAAGACTGGCCATATTTACTTCCAACCTATGTGCAAGATAAGCTATCATACAAACTATCTATCACATGCGTCACTGAATTGTGCATCTGAAATAAATCATGCACATGTGGATCAAATGTAAAGCTGTACACACTCCTCATCATATACACTTCTGAAATCTCCTCTGCGAGCCCTGTTTGAAATCCTGATGCACTGGAAGGATCCCAAATGCTACCATCAATGCTCATCTTAGAACTGGAGTCAAAAGAGTGGTCAACATCTAATTCAAAGAGTGGATTGTGAACCATCTCACGCTCATCCCCCTGAACCACCTCCTTCTCTCTCTTCCTGTCCAACCCCCTACAAAAGGAGATAGAATGCAAGTTCCACTCTACAATTCCCTTCAACACATATTTCCTGTTATCAACCTCAAATTTCATTTCTATTTTAGGCACGTTGAGGGTAAATTCCTCTATGTCCTAGAGCCATCTCATGCCCAACACTATGTCCATCTCACCCATGTTGACCATATAGAAATCAATCCGTAACTCATAATTATTTAACAACAAGGTGAGATTATTAATCCGTCTAGTGCATGAGAGGATATTTCCATCAACAACTCAGACTCTGAATCCATCAAAATCCTCTGCTTGAAGTCTACATCTAGCCACGAAACCCTCATCAATAAAGTTATGTGTTGCTCCCGTGTCAAGCATGGAAATGCTATGTTGTCCCTCGACTGTTCCTCTGAATCTGAATGCTATCTCATCCTATACATTAGCAAGGAATGCCAAAGGAGCCAAATTCCCATCAACAAATGCCTTCTCATCCTGATCAACCCTTGAAGCAGCTTGCTGATCCGCATTATCAGAATCAGAGTCCTCATAATATGCCCACATAATACGATTTGCCTTGCCCTTAGGCCTCAAAGGGCAGTCATGATCCCTATTATATGGTTCCTTACACCAATAGCATAATTTCTTTTTCCTCAACTCCTCATGTGACTCCTCATCCACCATGGTTGCTAATTTCTTTTTCTTATTAGCAAATTGTTGAGGATTCTCATTGCTGGTAGAAGGAACATCCTTATGTGAACCTTTTCTTTTTGGGGTTGCGAACTCCATACTCCTAGCCTTCTTCATAGCCTCCTAAAGTGAAGGGGGATCCAAGGCTTTTATCCATCCCCTCAATGGTTCCAATTAGCCCTCAATGAATAGCACAACTAATCTCCTCTTAGATATATTGGAAACCATAATTGATAATTTTTGAAAGTCACTAATGTAACTCTCCAAACTCCCAGTCTGCTTAAGCTGAGCTAGATCTCTGAAATATGTCTCTGGGTCTCTCTTATCAAAGCGTTCCACCAATCTATCAACAAACTTCTGATAAGAAGTGATACTATTATGATGTAATGTCTCTAATCCATGGTACCGCCAATCGTGGGCTGCTCCCTCCAAGTGAAAAGTAGCATATTTTATTGCATCCCTTTCTGTCATAGGTCTAAGAGTCAAGAGGGTGTCTAGCTTATGAATCCAAGCCTGAGCTATAATCTTCCCACTACCATCAAACATGGGCAATGTAACTCTGTCGGCAGCATACATCAAATCATTATTTTAATTTCTCGGTCTTTTTTCTTGCTTTCCCTTGTAGTGTTCTCTTCTTTGACTTACAAATCTATCAAAGCTCATGCGCTCCCTAACCTGTGGTGTCAATAATTCCAACTCATCATTTGCTGCCATAAGAGTATCCGCGAACATTTCTTCTCCCTCTACTTCGGCATTTTCCTCTTCTTGCTCATTCATCAAAAAGGTAGGGCATGTAGGCTTGTTTGCGGTACGGGAATGTACACATTGAGCCCTTGGTGTCCCAACCACACTCCTGTTATCATCTAGCACTTTATTCTGTCTTCCCTGAGGGTTCATCTGTTGTAGCATTGTAGTGAGTGCACACAAAGCATCTGCCACCTGTTGTTGTTCTGCTGCTAATTGTTGCTGCCCTGCTGCCATGTTTCTAAAGAGTTCACATGTTTCTTGTTCTTCATCATTTCTGCCTCTGTTTCTATGAGGGCTACCTTCACCTCTTTCTCCCATAGTGCCGGATGAACCAACCTCTCACTGCCTTGCTGCTATAGCAGCTAATAAAGTATCCTGTTTAGGTAGTTGTGGCCACTGGTTTTGTTTTCTTTCTTCTCTAGCTGTATACCTTTTGTTCCTGTCACTTTGTTGCATTTAAATGAGCCGATTTCAAACCCAAAGGATGGCAGGAAACCGCTCTGATACCACTGTAATATCCCTTCCCACTTTTGAACTCAATATGCTGATATAAGGCTCAAGGAATATTGTCAAACACTTTGTATGCAAAGTCTGATCTTGCTGATATGAATTTCTGATTGTTTTGTTATGAGTTTGAATGCTACAAATGATGTTTATTGAAAGCTTCTAATGATGTAAGATTGACTAACAACATATCAACAATGCTATGCCAACTATTTACTACCTTTTCATGCATATAAGTGACTGAAATTGTGCAACTACAGCAACCAGGAATTATGAAAAACACCTCGAATGCAACCTAGGATAGCATATGTGCAGCTAAAGCCAAGTGGCATTAACACAAACACTTGGTATGCAATGTAATCAGATTCCAAAATGAGAACCTACAGCCAAATGGCAAATTGATAAACAGTTGGCAAACAATCTCTTTCCAGTTGGTAAATGTTTTCTTGTTTTGTTTCCCCCTTTTTGAGTGATGATAAGATGCATAAAATAACTTACTAAGTTTTCCAAATGACTGTAAATGAGTTAGAAAGTAATGCAAGGTAATTTTCTAACTTTCTCAAACTATATGTTGGTTGGAAATAATATGCAGCTATATGAATGAACATCTACAGCTAAGAGGTATTTTGACAAACACTTAGCATGCAATCTTCAAGACTCCAAGTGATTGAAAATGAAATGCATGTACAACTACAGCCATATGACATTATATCAAACAATTGTCATGCGAACTTCCAACTCTATTAAGACTAAAACTTGTGCAAATATGAAGCCACAACTAATAGGCATTTTGTCAAACACATGCCATGCAACCTTTCACTTCAACTTGATATTTAGTATTGAAATTCTGATTTCCATACAACTGATTACAATGCTCAATAATATGATTACAATGATTTGGCATTCAGAAACATTTACATTAAACGACGATAGCAATACAACATTAATGGCAACGATTATACCTCAGACCTTTGACTACAATTTTTGGCATGACAAATGTTGATGTAGATGCAGACCACAAAATACATCGATAGTCCTACAAACTGATATTATTTGCCTTCAAACCTAATCACCTATGTTGCTGCTATCCATGCACTGTAGCATGCACTGTTCACGTACTATAAACGTACTGTTCACAACACTGTTCATGGCACTGTTCATGGCACTGTTCACAGCACTGTTCATGTCATCAACAATTTTAGATCTACAAATGATTAACCTTTGGAACCCTTGTGAAACTTAATGTATTCTCCAATTTAAGCACAGATTGGACTCCTGGATGAAGCCCACAGTTTAGCAATAATGTCAACTAGTAGTTTCACAGCCTCAAAATTGCATAACCAATGAGAGTTTTCGTTCCCAATGGCTGGAAATGGCAAAAACCCTAGCTGGCTTCCTCACCAAACAACAACATCAAAGTAAATATCAATTCCTGGATGATAATGAAGCTTGGTTTGATCTTTTTTATACTTTTTCAATTCATCTCCAAGAAGCTTCTAGTAAAATAATAATATTATTTAATTTTAGTGACTTTATGTTATAATATTTTATTTAAGTCACTTTATTAAATTAATTAAATATAAGGTCACTTTATAATATTTATTTATTTAATAACCTTACAAATAATTAATTTAATTATTATCTCCCTTAATTTTTCAATCCAACTGAATCCAGGAAACCAATCACCGATCAGGTAACTGCCTCAAGAAGACCCCCTAACCATGCACATTAGCCTACGAAGGTTAGGAATAGGCTAAACCATCCACAAACAACATCAGGCTAAAAAAGGGACATTACACTCTGGTCCAGAAAGAAGACTTAGGCATTTTGGCTAAGTGTTAGCAAAGAACAGAGATGACTGCAGAGCTACAGCATTAAGGTCCACATTGGTCCATGTTTGAAGATCATATCTTGCGTTCCTAGTAAGATGTTGGTGATCCTTAGATGTCTTCAATTCCAAAAAAAATTCTTACGCTGACTTCCGAAGTATAGTTGCAAATAGCATAAGTTCAACATATCAGGTACGTCACTTTCCTATCATCAATTATCAGTCCCGATTCTCTCAGCTAATTAAATGCATTTATTTAATTAACCTAAATACATTTTATTTTATTTTCTTTTACACCCATAAATGAAACAAGTATAATATTGCTTCTAAAATACTCAAACACCATCTCCTAAATATGCTTGATATCTAGTAATAATAAAAATGAAAACCCTCTTAACCTACTCCCTTGTTTTATTTTATTTTATTTGCAACTAATCTCTTAGTGCAACACTGCAATAGTCTACCACTAACTCTTTGTTGGCCTCTAACATACCTCCATAGTTATTCATTCATTATAAGCAACTACAGCAGCAGACAAACTTTGTTTATTTGATTTTGGGAGGAATAAAGAAAAGGCAATGTCACGGTTTATTTGGAAGCTTCGTCGTTTGCAATGGAGTTGGTTAGAGAAAGAGGATCTTTAGCCAGCTTTTGTAGATCCGTGCTTGTGAACTTGCTGTTTCAAAGCCTTGGTCACATGATTCGCGTAAAGTTTTGGTCACATGATTCGCTTATTTTGTTAGGTTTACAAGAACACGATGAGACAAAATATGGGGAATCTTGTGAGTGGAACACAATACAAGTACTACAATAGGGATAAGCAAAACCACACAATGTGACATTAATTGAAATGAATAGGTTGTTTGAGCCACTAATATTGACTATATATTTATTTGTTTGTCTTCTCTTCCATAGATGTGTATGGAATACTACAAAAAAATATAGGTGAGACACTCTTAATTTGGTTGTGAAAACTATTAAATTTGAAAATTTATCACCATAAGTAAATATTTATTTTGCAAATCGTATCTTCAATGACAAGTTGTACAAATGTACACAATTTTAATAAATACTTTCAAGAAGAAGTCACAAAAAAATACTTATTGTTATTAAATGACTCCTAAAGTCTAAACCCTAATATAATAATCACAAACATCTTTAACTAAAGTAAGTGTCTTTAATAATATGTTCAAAAAGAACATGGAAAGTTTCCATAATT
Source organism: Cunninghamia lanceolata (assembly GCA_027924645.1). Taxonomy (NCBI): domain Eukaryota; kingdom Viridiplantae; phylum Streptophyta; class Pinopsida; order Cupressales; family Cupressaceae; genus Cunninghamia; species Cunninghamia lanceolata. The sequence continues at coordinate 3,357,132 of BSBN01000134.1, forward strand.
ATCTATTGAATTCTTTGTAACATAATTAAACTCTACTTCCTTTCAACTCAATAATAATTAATTGTTTTTTAATCTCAATATAAGTTAGAAATGTTTTTTAAAAAAAATCAAGATAATGAATCTAAGTCATATTCTTCAATCAATGGTAATAATCACATAGTCATAGTGGTGAATAGCCCTCTACTCATACGTTACAAGAACACAGTGGCTGATATATTATCATTAAATGTGAATATAGAATATCCTCTTTCTCCATTAACAAGTTCGAATATGCTTGTTGAGACTGTAGACACTTAAAATTGTCCATGTCTTGCAACAACACATTTTGTCCTAGGTCCTTGCATAATCCCACTTGTAATCCAATCACCTAACCAATTAATTAAATAAATCACATTTTATTTAATTAATTCCACCTCACTTGTCTCAAATAATTCAAAATAAAATATTTGAATTAAATTCCTCACCTTTTACCACATTATAACATGTGTCAAATGACTACAACTCTTCATATGCACAAATAATTTAAATAATAAAAAGTATTTAAATTATGAGATTCCCCTCACATCCTATTTTTAGCCCCACTTATTTATGCATCATAAGGCATTTTCTATTCAAGATAAACAAAAGAATCCCACTTATTTCCTCTCATCCTATTGTTAGCCTCATGTCATAACCCACTTAATGTGCATCATAGGCACTAAAATCAACTTTTAATCCTAGCCATACACATCACACATTTGACTTTTAATCTTAGCCATCGAATCCCATTAGCTCTTGCCTATAAATTAATCCTCATCCAAGCCATTTGGATGCATTGAGTTTCAAGTATCTTTACGTTGTCGAAATCCCAATTGAGCCTTTGCATCACTCATCTATCTTCATCTATCTATTTTCCTCCATCATCTTCATTTTTCTATTATGCTGCGAAAATGAGTAATCAACATCCATTCTCAATCTCTCAATCAATCATGCATGCATCTATCTGAGGTATCGAAGGTTTGGATTTAAGTAATGCATTTGTATTGTTTTATCATTATGATTTATCCAAATTTTTCGTGATACATTTTGGTGATACATTAAGAATCCTTTAACAATTTTCTCCAAGGACTACTAGCACGGAATAGACCATCCCCATGTCAAGCACCCATTGATGAGCCTACCAAAGAACCTTTGAATGCCATGTCCACTTCTTCAACACCATTATGTGGTCCACAACCCCTCGAGCCTATTGAGAATTTTCCTCCCATGAGTTCATTGCCTTCTCGTGTTGTTGACCAAGAGCCTACCCAAGAGTCACCCACTTCCATTCAAGCAAACCAAGATGTATGTCAAGATCACAATCCTAAGCATGTGAAAATATCAAGCCCTCATCCAAATCAAGGTCATAGCATCTCTAAATTCAACTCATCCATGAGCTATATATTTTCTATGATCAAGATATTATTTATGATCATGACCCTATTCGTGAGCAAATTTATCCCGTTTATAGCATACTTAATCCTATTTCTGCTCCCATTTATAATCAAGGTTCTATCTATGATCATGAAAACCATGATGATCCTCTTAGCCAAACTTTATGCATTTCATGATCAAGAGATTATCACTCCACTTACCCCTATCCATAATTCCACAACATCCACTTCCCTTGATGAGACACATGCCTCCCAAGTACACATTGAAGATCAAACCAATAGCTTGGATCTACATGCACATAATCAAGATCCTATTGATCCTTCCACCTCCACTATCAATCCCATTTCCAATCCACCATCATATCTGCTTGGTCTATCCACCTTCATTCATGAATGTTCCTCCCTGGGAACACAACAACCTTTATCCACCACTTCACCTTCTTCACCCAATAAGGAACTCGTGTCTAATGTTCAAACTATACCTAGTCCCATAGTCCATCGCATACTCTAAAACATGAACTACCAAGGTAAAGGCTTAGGCCTTCATGAACAAAGTATTTTGGAGCCTATACATGTCAAAGTCCCTCCACGCTCATATGGCCTTGGATATACACCTCAATGTAAACAATCCAAAGATGTTGGTAATTCCTCCATTCCTCCTAGGTCCACCACTTCCCATCACAAATCTTATCATATCGCCAAAACATACGTTGCCATTCCACCTCCATCATCTTACAAATGTCAAAAGCATGTGACCATACACCTTCCACCATCCAATCTAACCCCACTTCTTCCAACTCCTAATATCCCTCCATCCACTTTACCTCCACTTCGTCCAACACCTAATACCCCTATCATCCATAAAACCCCTTACATTCCTAATCATGACCAACAAATGCACATATTGTCTAAACATAAAGCTTCCACTCATTCCACCCATTCTATGGGATTCAAAAATACAAAAAATGGATGCCTCTATCCATAAAGTCAAAAGTACTAAGGATCCTCATGCCTTAGGGCACAAATACAGAAAATCAAAGCAAAGTACATCCAAAAAGCTATCTAAGCCCATACCTTCACAAGCAATGTCTAAAACTAAAATAGTATGGGTGCCTAGGCAAAAAGAAAGCCAGTCAAATGAGGCATCCACATATCAAAAATCCCAACCATCCTTTTCCATCCAAAAGTCCCACTCCGTTCAAAAGTTTCAAATTCCTAAATCCCACAAGCAAAACAAAAATCATAAAAATACTAAGTTTATGTGGGTACCTAAAGCACTTCATCATCCATCTCCTAAGAAAACATATCCATTGCTTCCTACACCACCTTCCAATCAAAAGCTTAAATGTTTAAAATGGTGTGTGCAACTGTTGGTCATGGTTCCCTTCCATTCCACAACTCCACATACCTCCATCTCCCCATCATTCACCTATTATCCTACATATCTTCCCCATCACTTTCCTATGGTCCATGCTTTTGCATAAGTCTTTCATCCATCTTTACATAAGTCCATCATAATCCACTATCATTCCTTCCATAATCCACTATCTACCTTATCCATCTCACTTTCATGCAATCCCTTACCAACATCTATGAGCATAATGACTTGACATGGTCCATGTGACGACATCCATCTCTAACAGGACTATCACCTTTCATGGAACTAGACACTTGAGTCCCTCCTATCCTTCTCCTATCCAAAATTTAAAAAAAAAAAAAAAAAATCAAAATAGTAAAGAGAAATCCCGTCATCCAATGGTGAAACCCTGGTAAACAGGTGCCTTGGATAAGTACCATGATGAAAACCTAGCAAACAGGCCTCATGTGTAGGTTGATATTCTATGTCACTTACACTTGGGGGCACCTTGTCTCATCCACACTATCTATCCTATCATATCACTTTCTATCATTTTCCACCATTTCCATCCTACGTACCATATTCAGCCATCATACATACCTATCATATTGAGTCCACTTATCCACCCTTCTCCTTTTGATCTTGATGAAGACATGGGCAAAATGTTGAAACATGTTTTTGGGTATCTCTTGACATACCTCATCCTTTCCAATCCATCCTATCATCATCCTATTGTCCTAAGCGTTGTCATGAAAAATCCTAAGTATTGTACCTAGAATGGGGCATGTTGTTCCTATGCGACATAGTCTTTGGAGATCACATCCTTACTCTTTTATACATACATCTATCCCATCAACTATAGCCTATCTTTTTATGCATGTATCTATCATGAATCTTCCATTTTACAACCTATCACATACATCCATTTATCCAATCCTACCTTCATCCTTGCACCTAGACTTGGTTTTCCCTTGTCATTAGTATCTAGCACAAAGGCTATCAAAATTGTCATCCAATGCCATCCCCAAAACATTTCAAAATTCAAAAATGCAAAAAAAAAAGGAAAAAGGTCTTGAAAAAATACAAAAAAATCAAAACATTTTCAAAAATCCAAAAAAAATTATAACATTTTCAAAAATCCAAAAAAATAAAAACATTTCAAAAATACAAAAAAAATTAAAATATTTCAAAAATACAAAAAAAATAAAAACATTTCAAAACACAAAAAAATCAAATTTCAAAAACACAAAAAAAATCAAAACATTTCAAAAACACAAAAAAAAAAAAAAATTTCAAAACACAAAAAAATCCAAACATGTCAAAATCCAAAAAAATCAAAACATTCCAAAAATTAAAAAAAAATCAAAACATATCAAAAATACAAAAAATCAAATATTCAACAAAAATCCAAGCAATAAAATCAATTATCAAATCATCATTCAAACAAATTCTTCCAATTCATTCAAATCCAATCATTATCATTCAAATAATTCCTACAAATCAAATTAATCAATTCTTCCAATCAATTTTCATCAAAATCAAATCATTTAATCAAATTTCTCCCTATCAAATCACTTCATCCAATCATTCCAAGCAATAGACTTAAATGCAAATCACCAATCCATACCAATCAAGTCAATCAATTCTACTAAATTATCCAATTGCATCCTTGGTTTTGTTCTAATCTCATTGTCAACCAAATCAATCGATCAATCATCATCATAATCAATGGGATTTATCTTCGTGATAAATTTTTGGTGATCATTATGATGCCCCAAAGAACTTTATACCTTTGGGAAGTGAAGGTGAAGGGTAGGTTACCCCTTTCTCTCGGCTATGTGGCAAGATTTTGCTTTCATTTCATTTCCTTAGTCAACCTTCTGCAACCTAGACTAAGACCTAATTGGCCACACCCTATCTGACTAATCATTAGGGCTTGTTGATGTGTCTTCAAGTGTTTAATTAATCATAACATTTAATCTTGAAAGGAAAATTGAACATTGTGTTTGATGTGTGTGTTCATGCATTTACATGTGAAATTTTGTGTTTTGATATTGCCAAAGTCAAACTATCAATAAAAAATTTGCCACATCATCTAATCTTTCCAAACTAAATCATCCTAGTCATTTAAGCACTCACATCTTAATCATTCTAAACCATCATCTTAATCCTAGTCAACACTTGTCAAAATGGTCATAATCCTAAGCAAGCCTAATCCTAATCCAAAGCCCAAGGTCACACTTCGAGGAGCCCCTCTTCTTAATCATGAAGACAATCCAAAACCATATATGCTCCAAGGTGACCCAAAATTTGTTTCTAGTGATGATGAGAACTTTGTAGATCCTAGTGATGATGAGGATCTTATAGATTTTGAGGCATACTTGGAGGAACAAATTGAAATCCAAAAACTTCAATCTATGTGTAACTCCATCCCAACACAATCTAGCAAAAGATCACAGCACAAGAACTCCAAGACCTCATTCAAACACTTCACCAGGTACCCCAACCCCTAGATCAACAGACCATACAAAGATTCCAAGCCCTCATTCAAAAATTTCAACAAAACCAATCACCACAAATACAACAACTCCTAGTCGAAGCCCAACAATTCATAGCCACTTGTCAAATCCAACCAAATCTACCCACCTATCAAGTTGATGCCACATCAACCTATCCCACTTCTTACCATTCCAACCAATATTCATATCCATCTACATCACAACAAGCACATGTGAACCTAAGCCACCCCTTGAAACAAGATCAAATGTCCTCAAGCTCTAATGATACTCTTGACAAGGGAAATACCACCTTAAGTTTGGAATCATATACCAATCCATCTACTAGTCCTTCATCATCATCCAAGAGAATGCCTATACCAAAGCCTACTAGTTCTACACCAACATCACCATCAAGCTCTAGTCCATCAAACAAAGAATCCTTTGACTATTTTCTCCAAGGACTACTAGCAAGGAATAAACCATCACCATGTCAAGCACCCATTGATGAGATTACTAAAGAATCTTTAAATGCCATGTCCACTTCTTCAACCCCATCATGTAGTCCACAACCCCTCGAGCCTATTAAATATTTTCCATTACCCTCTCATGTTGTTGACCAAAAACCTACCCAAGAGTCATCCACTTCCATTCAAGCAAACCAAGAGGTATGTCAAGATCATAATCCTAAGCATGTGGAAATATCAAGCCCTCATCCAAATCAAGATCAAAGAATCTCTAAGTTCAACTCATCCATGACATATATTTTATATGATCAAGATATTATTTATGATCATGACCCTATTCGTGAGCAAATTTATCCCATGTATAGCATACTTAATCTTATTTTTGCTCCCATTTGTGATCAAGGTTCTATCTATGATCATGAAAACTATGATGATCCTCTTAGCCAAACTTTATGCATTTCATGATCAAGAGCTTATCACTCCACTTACCCATGATCCCCAAACATCCACTTGTCATGATGAGACACATGCCTCCCAAGCACACATTGAAGATCAAACCAATAGCTTGGATTTACATGCACATAATCAAGATCCTATTGATCCTTCCACCTCCACTATCAACCCCATTTCCAATCCATCATCATATCCACTTGGTCTATCCACCTTCATTCATGAATGTTCCTCCCTGGGAACACAACAACCTTTATCCACTACTTCACCTACTTCACCCAATAAGGAACTCGTGTCTAATGTTCAAACTACACCTAGTGCCATAGTCCACCGCATACTCCAAAACATGAACTACCAAAGTAAAAGCTTAGGCCTTCATGAACAAGGTATTTTGGAGCCTATCCATGTCAAAGTTCCTCCACGCTCATATGGCCTTGTATATACACCCCAAGGTAAACAATCTAAAGATGTTGGTAATTCCTCCATCCCTCCTAAGTCCGCCACTTTCTATCATAAATTCCATCATTTTCCTAAAACATATGTCGCCATTCCGCCTCCATTATCCTACAAATGTCAAAAGCATGTGACCATACATCTTCCACCATCCAATTTACCTCCACTTCTTCCAACTCCTAATATCCCTCCATCTGATTTACCACCACTTCTCCCAACGCCAAATCCATCCATTTACACATTCCTTCACACTCCTAATCATGACCAACAAATGCACATATTGTCTAAACATAAAGCTTCCACTCATTCCACCCATCCCATGGGATTCAAAAATTAAAAAATGGATGCCTCCACACATAAAGACAAAAATCCTAAGGGTCCTAATGCCTTAGGACATCAATTCAAAAAGTCAAAGCAAAGTGGATTCAAAAATCCATCTAAAAGGCTACCCAAGCCCATACCTTCCCAAGCAAAGTCTAAAACTAAAATGGTAAGGGTACCTAAGCAAAAAGAAAGCAAGTCAAATGAGGCATCCACTTCACAAAAATCCCAACCATCCACTTCCATCCAAAATTCCCACTCCATTCAAAAGTTTCAAATTCCAAAATCCCACAAGCAAAACAAAAATCATAAAAATATTAAGTCTATGTGGGTACCTAAAGCACTTCATCATCCATCTCCTATGTAAACATCTCCATTGCTTCCTACACCACCTCCAAATCAAAAGCTTAAATGTCTAACATAGTGTGTGCAACTGTTGGTCATGGTTCCCTTCCATTCCACAACTCCACATACCTCCATCTCCCCATCTTTCACCTATGATCCTACATATCTTCACCATCATCTTCCTATGGTCCATGCTTTTGGATAAGTTTTTCATCCATCCTTTTGCATAAATCCTACATAATCCATTATCATCTCTCCATAATCCATATCATAGTCCACCATCTACCTACTCCATCTACCTCTTTCATGTCATTCCTTACCAACATCTATGAGCATAATGGCTTGACATGGTCCATGCGATGACATCCATCTCTAGTGGGACTATCACCTTTCATGGAACTAGACACTTGAGTCCCTCCTATCCATATTCTCCCTTCTCCTATCCCAAATTTTAAAAAAAAAAAAATCAAAAAAGTAAAGAGAAATCATTTCGTCCAATGGTGAAAACCATTTTTATGGCGCCTTGGATAAGTACCATGATGAAAACCTGGCAAACAGGCATCATGTGTAGGCTGATCTTCTAATATCACATACACTTGGGGGCACGTTGTCTCATCCAACCTATCATTTTCACACTATCATTTCCTATCATACTATTTTCATATCCTATCCTACCATACTTATCATATTGAGTCCATTCATCCTCTCTTCCTCCTTTTGATCTTGATAAAGATTGGGGGCAAAATGTTGAAACATGCTTTGGTTATCTCTTAGCATACCTCATCCTATACAAACCAATCCTATCATAAGCTTATTCATGTGAAATTCTATCATCCTATTTTCATAAGCTTTGTCATGTAAAATCCTAAACATTACACCTAGAATGGGGCAAAATATTCCTATGCGACATAGTCTTTGGAGATCACATCCTTGCTCCCTTATGATGCCTATATCCCTTCCACTATCGCCTATCCTTTTATCTATCCATTCATCGTGAGCTTTCCATGGCCTATTCTTTTATCCATTCACCTATCATGAGCCTTCTATCCCATAAATTATCGCCTATCCGTTTATCTATCCATCTATCTAATCCTTCTTTCATCCTTGACTTGGTTTTCCCTTATCATTGGTATCTAGCACAAAGGCTGCCCAAATTGTCAACTAATGCCATTTTCAAAAACCCAAAAACATCAAATATTCCCAAAAATACAAAAAAATCAAATATTCTCAAAATAAAAAAAAAATCAAAACAAACCAAAAATCCCAAAAAATGAAAACAAACCAAAAATTAAAAAAATCAAAACAAACCAAAAATCCAAAGAAATCAAAACATTTTCAAAATCCAAAAAAATCAAAACATTTCCAAAAATAAAAAAATCAAAACATTTTCAAAATCCAAAAACATCAAAACATTTTCAAAATCCAAAAAATCAAAACATTTCAAAATCCAAAAAAATTGAAACATTTCCAAAATCCAAAAAAAAAAAATCAAAACATTTCCAAAAAAAAATAAAATCATAACATTTCAAAATCCAAAAAAATCAAATATTTCCAAAAATACCAAAAAATCAAATATTCAACAAAAATCCAAGCAATAAAATCAATTATCAAATCATCATTCAAACAAATTCTTCCAATTCATTAAAATCCAATCATCATCTTTCAAAACATTCCTACAAATCAAATTAATCAATTCTTCCAATCAATTTTCATCAAAATCAAATTCCTCCAAATCAAATCACTTCTTCTAATCAACTCAATCCAATCATCCAATCATTCTAAGCAATAAACTTAAATGCAAATCATCTTTAATCCAGCCCAATCAAGTCAATCAATCCTGCTAAATTATCCAATTGCATCCTCGGTTTTGTTCCAATCTTGTTGTCAACCAAATCAATCAATCAATCAATCATCATCATAATCAATGGGATTTATCATCCCCAATCCTAGTGTTGTTCTCGGGATACATCATCCCCATATCAACAACACAATCCTCGCGTTGTTCTCAGGATAAATCATTCCCACATCAACAATGTTATCCTCAATCAATCAATCATCATCATAATCAATGGGATTTATCATCCCCAATCCTAGTGTTGTTCTCAGGATACATCAATCCCATATCAACAACACAATCCTCGCGTTGTTCTTGGGATGAATCATTCCCACATCAACAACGTTACCATCAATCAATCAATCAATCATTGGTTTACAAGTTGACATGGGTAAATACCTTGTTTGTTTTTGAATCATTTGTGCATGCTTGCTTGTGTGTGTTATCATTTTTTTGCTTGCATTTGTATCATTCCCAGCTAATATTCATATCTTGTATCTGGACAAGGTTGTATTACGCTGGGGCATGAGACACATCGTCACCTTGGTCCTTATACCTTGGTGCATAACGTCTAGTGCTATATCAAACATCATGGTTGCTCTCCTTCATTGCAGCATAATGCATCCTTCCCTTTCTTCTATCCATTCCCTTATCTTTCTTGACCAACCCCTTTCATTTCGAGAGTCTACCCGTGTTTGTCCAACTCGCCTATCCTCTCGAAGGGGCATCATCATCCTATCATTTCATCTTCTATCCATTCCTTAACTTCTTTGAAATGATGTTACTCGACATAAATCTCATCATCTCGAACATCATCTCAAAGAGGGGAAAAATGTAGACACTTACAATTGTCCATGCCTTGCAACAACACATTTTGTCTTAGGTCCTTGCATAATCCCACTTGTAATCCAATCACCTAACCAATTAATTAAATAAATCACATTTTATTTAATTAATTCCACCTCACTTGTCTCAAATAATTCAAAATAAAATATTTGAATTAAATTCGTCACCTTTTACCACATTACAACATGTGTCAAATGACTACAACTCTTCATATGCACAAATAATTTAAATAATAAAAATTATTTAAATTATGAGATTCCCCTCATATCCTATTTTTAGCCTCACTTATTTGTGCATCATAAGGCATTTTCTATTCAAGATAAATAAAAGAATTCCACTTATTTCCTCTCATCCTATTGTTAGCCTCATGTCATAACCCACTTTTAAATGTGCGTCATAGGCACTAAAATCAACTTTTAATCCTAGCCATACACATCATACATTTGACTTTTAATCTTAGCCATCGAATCCCATCAGCTCTTGCCTATAAATTAATCCTCATCCAAGCCATTTGGATGCATTGAGTTTCAAGTATCTTTACGCTGTCGAAATCCCAATTGAGCCTTTACATCACTCATCTATCTTCATCTATCTATTTTACTCCATCATATTCATTTTTCTGTTATGCTGCGAAAATGAGAAATCAACATCCATTCTCAATCAATCTCTCAATCAATCATGCATGCATCTATCTGAGGTATCGAAGGTTTGGATTTAAGTAATGCATTTGTATTGTTTTATCATTATGATTTATCCAAATTTTTCGTGATACATAGACAACCAATAAAGATATTTCCAAATCATATATGACAAATTAATTACAAATTAGAAATAGCATTATTTGATAATTCTAAATGGACACCTCCTTCAGGATTGCTCCTCATAGTGTGGGCCTATTATTGTAACATTTTACTCATCGCCTTTTTTAAAAAATTGGTCAGTTGTGCTTGTTTTGTAAGACAGGCCACTACCATCTTTTGTTTTCTTTGGTGGGGGCTAATTTCTATTCACACTTTGGTAAAATGCTCTAGAGAATTTGCATTAAATGTTTCTTCTTATGCGATAAATCATCATCGATTAATTAAGATTTAGAGTTTGCCCATTATTTCTTGTAGCTTGTTTGTGAATATTCTTTTATAAGATCATTGGTCGGTATCAAAGGTACATAGTATCATGAGCATTGTAAAATTGAGCATGTGAGAATATATTTGGGATCATATAAAGTCCAATAGTTTGTTTAAACTCTAATGACATTGAATCATTGAAAGCATTTGTATAACTTCCACTTGGTATGTACTTGAGGAAGTAAGAGATTTTTGTTTCCAAAATTTTAGAATTGACAAACTTTGAATCTTAAATGGAAACAAAGATTAAAATGGATGTTTCATTTTTTGATCTCAAGTTCAAGTTAGTTATAAAGGTCTCTTGTTCGTGTTGATTTGACTGTGTTGATGAAATTGGTCTTATAGGTTTGAATCTTCCCTCACAAAGCAGTCTTAACATAGTTAGGTTAAGTTCACATATCGATCAACATATTTGACAAAGGTGGTAAGACTAACATAATCTTATTGTATTTTAAATGCATATTACCAAGGTTTTTGATTTCTGGTACCTATGAGGTCATGGTGGATGGTTTTATTCTAAAACCTAGTGTCGGTCAATTTGATACACATTGAAATCTTTGTCATGGTGAGTACAACTATCATTTGAATGGTTGAGACCAAGCACTTAGGGTTTTATCTTACCATCTTATTATTTATCATTAATTCTCCTTCATCCTACATTTCTCCCAACGATCCATGTATCCATTACTTGGAGGCATGACCTAAAATGTCCCCTTTATTTATCCTCTCTCACATTATCTTTTCCCTATTATCACTTGGGGTGTGACCTCAATGTTCCCCTCATGTTTTCTTTTTCTATCATCAATTGAGGGCATGACCTCAATGTTCCCCTTGTGCTCTTTTTTACTATCAACAATTGGGGGCATAACCAAAAAGTTCCCCTCCTCCTCCTTCCTATTCTATCTTATCAAAATTGTTTGCAATTTTTCCTTTTCCCCTTAACCACTCACCTTAAATTGACTGGCTCTTCATCCTATATCTATTGCCAATCAATTTAAGGGTGACACCTATTCTATATCCTACTCTCTTTAACATCATCATGACAACAACATATCCAACTACAACTTGGGCCTAGTTCGACCTTTATCCAATTGAGTGGTCACTACATAGTCATTAACGATGTATGAACATCATCACTCTTTACCTTTTTTTTACTCTTGGCTTGGCCTAGCCTTGTTTGGGGTGGCAACCACAGCCAATATTTGGGGTGGAAAACACATAGCCATTATTATGGGTGGTTACTACATAACTATTTTTACCATTTTACATTTTAATCGTTATTATCAACATTTCATTGTTGACCTAGCCTTATCTTGGGTGGAAACCATACAACCCTCATCATCATGTGCAATACCCATATCTAGTTTCTAGTTTCCAATTTTTATTTTGCCTTTTCCAAGGTGTCTCTTCATGGATCCAACTACTCTCATCTATCCTTTTTCTCAAGATGCCCTTGGATCCCCTTCTTACAAAATAGAAGTGTCTACCTTGATTTTAACCTTTGTATTGTTAATCTAAAATAATGTGCATGCTTAAGCTTGATTTATGTGTTCTCCTCGTGTTTGTTTATTTCCATGTGCACCCTTTCATGTTGTATGTTTCTACATGCTTATTTCCATGCTTAGTATATTATTGTTGTGTTTCCATTTCCTATATGGATTATTTATCATTTCTCTTGTATGCATGCATCGACTAGTTTCCTTGGATGCATTATGGGAATAGGTATGCACATGCTTGAACTAGAAGAATTTGAATAATAGAATCAAAAGACTAATATCTCTCCTTTGTTGTGTATCCACTATATTTACATGATTGTATATGTTTATGTACTCTTTTACTTTAGCATGCTTCTTCCTCTTTAGAGTGTACTCATCAACCTACTAAAGTGAGGGAAAAATGTAATAACACAAATAACATACCCTATAATTTCTTTTATCATGTTTTACACTAATTTTAGGTGTTTCCATTTGCATGTGTTTTTACCTCTTGTTTAACACTTGTTCACACCTTATCTAGTCTTGTTGATCCTTATGTGTTTGTGTTTTCCCCTTCTCATGTGTTCTTAATCCTTATGTAAGCCTTGCTTATCCTTTTCATGTGATGTTTATCCTCTCCCACTTAACATTTAATTTGTGTGTCCCCTTTCTTGTGTTGTAAATCCTTTTTCCTTGTTTCCCTTATTTCTCCCTCCTTGTGGATAACAAAGATACAAATCCACTTCCACCCACTTTTTCTTGATCCCATTAGTCTTCCCTAAAGATTTGAGCTTTCTAGCATCAAAGGATGGCCCCACCATTTGGCATGCCCCCTAGGAGTAGGCAAACTAGCAGATTTGTCCCAAGCTTATTTTTCCACCAAAATTAAATGGGACCTCATTAATGACCCCACCTACCCATTTCCCACATTTAGTTGCCCTAGTTCTCCCAAAAAACCTATAAATAGACCCTATTTCTTCTCATTTGAACATCCTTTCAGTCCATTCCACAAGTGCTTACAACATGACACAATAATTTCATTATGTAAGTGCTCTCTTTTGCAAGTGTTATGGAGGACATTATACTAGAGCTTAGAGCCATTGCTATTTTTCTTTACTTTTGGAGCTCTAGTTTAGCTCTCTTGTGGCTCTCTTCTTCTTCTTTGTCCCTACATCTTGTCCATTTATTCCCTCTCCATTAGAAGACATTAAGCCCTCATTCTACCCCTAATCGTGTGTACTTCTTGCCCTTGCGTCCCTTGCATCATCCAATCCTTTGGAACCCCATAATGCCTTTGTGATCCATGTTTTCCATCTCCTTGTGTGTCCAATTATTCCTTTGTTACACCTAGTCTTATCTTGTACTACTTAGGGTTTTGATTTTTCTATCACTATTTCCATTACCTGAGTCTAAATACTCTTTTTTCCATATTGTTACATGTGTATCTTGTTGATATACCCACAAGGGGACTAACTAAGGCAAGCTCCACTCTAACATTTCCATTTTGCAGTGTTTCTTTGTTGAACAATTTGGCGAAACTAGAGAAAGTGTAAAGCATCCCATGGCAAAGCTTTCCTAAGAATTTGAAAGAATTTGGAGCACTAGACAAGTGTGCCCCTTGTCTAGCAAGTCTGCACGGACAAATTGACCATCCCCAATGCCACTTTGTCACATTTCAATAATTGTAGGTTCCAATTTTTGCTAGAATCTTACTTCAGTTTTCTAGACTCTATACAAGTCATCACTTTCAATTTTTATTAGGTGATTGTGTTCCTTTTTCTATGTTTTCTCTCTCTTTCTACAAGCTTGGCATAGTGTGATTTTGCATTCATATCTCTACCTCTATGTGTCATAGGTGTTTGAAATTGATTTTACAACCTTTACATCTAAAGAACTGGGTTCCCTAAAGGTTTGGGGTCATTTGGAGCTAATTTATGGATTTAAGGACGGGTCTATCCTATCCTAGCTAGCTAGCCTCCCTAGACACCTGCACCCCTTTTATGGAGGACTTATTTGACAACTTCTAGTTTTGAGCCATAACTTCTTGAGCACTTTTTTAGGATGTAACATCTAACATTCATTTTCTAGGTGCATTTAGATTATCTATTTTGTGGTTTTTCTTTCTTAGTCTTAGTTTGTGTTTATATGTTTCCAAGTTCATGTTTCTATTTCTAAGTTTGTGTTTCCAATTGTGTCTCTTGTCTTATTATCAATCTTAAGTCTAGAGATTATTATCTTAGTTTTAGATTTGGCTCATTTAGTTAAGTCTAAATGTCTTTGTTTTGATCTATAATTAACAAACATGTATAAAAAAGAAAAACACCCATTTAACAACATTTCTTTTTTGTTCTTTCAAATGTATTATCCCAAGAAAACTTCAACCCCATAATAATTTTCATATTTAAAAAACCACTTCCCATGAGAAGTCATATGAAATGAGGTGTTAAAATCTATTAGCCATGCAATATCACATGTATGCATAATAGAAGATGCCGGAGACACATCTCCTCCATATTCTTCTTGTGAATTTTTTAGAGTCGTCACTAGACTTATTTTTCTCCCTTTTTCTCTGTAGTTCTTCTAGATATGAGCAAATTTTCCACAACTCCAACACCTAACCTTGAACTTTTTAGGAGTCATACTAGATGATTTAATTCCAAAAACTACAGATAGAGGATCTTTGTTGATAATGAGGTCTTTTGTTTTAAGCTTCCAAGGATCAAAATTTATTTTGTTGAATTTTTTAATCTCCATTCTTCTAAAAGTGCTAACCATTTATTTGTCCTTGAAAAATATTCACTGGTGCAAAAAATTCCCATTGAAACCAAAGAATTAAAATAAGGGGGTTTCCCCTTTTCAAACTAGAATCAAGAGTTGATAAGGCTATGATACCAAATGATGGGAATAGTGAACACAATCCCACTTAATCTTAATAGAAGAGTTCCTACAAAATTACATAATCTAAAACCATTCAACATAGAGATAACAAATAACATAGAATTTAACCTGGGAAAACCTTACAGGAAAAAACCTAGTGAACAATAGCACTATTTAGATTATATTCATGGCAAGAATATTCCAATACAAAAAGAATGAAACTTGTGCTATTCACAAGCTATTAAACATGCAAAAGCCTTAGGTAGAAAAAAATAACCACTAACTTCCTAAAGCAATTCCAACATCAATCACCTAATTCAAAATCTATCATGTACAAACTCCAAATGCAACATTAGATTTATATCCAAAATCCAATATGTACCCACTCAACTTGAGTGCTTCAATTCATGTACATGTAGGATAGATAAAAATCCACCTCCCAATAATAACAAGCTTTAAACTAACACTTAAATTGCAAGTAAAAGCAAACTTACACTGCAAGTAATCTCAACTCCCACAAAACAAGGAATTGACTTATTGGATAATTTCAATAATTATCTAGAAAAGTGCACCCAAGTTTAGCTATCCTAAGTGTGAGTTACAATATTTATAATATTTTCAAGGAGTAGAATGCACACTTAACCTAACAACTTTGTTGTTGATTTGTGATGCAAGGTGAGATTAAGGTTAGAGAGAGGTCCAATAACTACCAGATATGCATCCTTGATGATTTAGATTTCACACTAGTCGACATACATATGGAAGGCAGGGTTATCCTTAGCTACATGAGAGAGATGTCAATATTTTTGTATGATGTATGGATGCTCATGACACTCATGGAGAGGTGGGATCTAATATCAACACCTTTCACCTACCCCTCGGTGAGATGACCATCACACTTGAGGATGTGTGATGGATCATGAGACTATAGAGGAGACAAGTTGTTGCAAATTACTATCCCACCTAGCAATAGGATAGGGCTACATATCAATATTGTACTAGTCAACAAGGACATGTGTGAGGGGGAGTGCTCTTGTCAAACATTATAGTTGGCATAATGTTTAAGGGATATAAGTTTTTGTTATTGATACTTGCTATTTTGATTCTTCTAGGTGGACAATGGTTGTCCATTTGTTATAGTTTGATTCACTTGGTTCAGGACACAAAGCAACATGGTATAGTCTATTCACGGGATAAATGTATGCTAGTCACTTAGGAGAGATCAAGGTTGATGTCTAGGATGAGGAGGAGAGATAGTGTTAGGTGTGAGGCAATGAAGGGGTCATCAAGATAGCCTCCCCTTGAGTGGGATGTACTTTCTTATATTATTATGATGATATTTGATGTTATATTTGTTGATATGGATGTTCGACCTCTTTTCTGTTGGTTCATGACATGGATATTTATATGGTTAATACTCTATTTATGGTGATCTTTATTTTCTTATATGTTTGTGCTTTATTTATGTTAATGTGTGTATGGGAACAATATAGCATTGATAAACAATACACAAAATTAATTTTAAAATCAATGCACACTATATATCATAACATAATCTATATAAGATGAATCAATCAATGTATTAAAAGGGATTCCATAAGCATCAACTAGATCAAATGTAGAGTCTATATGAGTAAATGAACAAGATATATCATTGAAGCTCAAATAGGTATAAATCATGGATACTACTTGGTATTTTCCTTTTCATTTTTGTTCCTTCAACCATTGTTTTATATCATTAGGCACATAGACAAGACAACAGTGCTCTATATTTTCCTACAATGTTAATGGTTCAAGTCTACCATGTTCAGGTTTTTCTTTATCATTGTAAACAAGTTTTTGCATTAATCTAAATCTAGGACCATATAATTGATCAAAAAATGGAGCTTACAAAAAGAAGAATCAACAGTAGAAGTAATTTACTTTGTGTCATTATCAAATACACAAGATGTTTTTGCATCATTATATGCCTCAGGTAGTTTCCCATAGATAGATGGATCCATATAAAGAGATGGTATGCTATAAGATTTTGGATCAACTTGATACTTTCCAAGTCCACAAGGCATAATATCTAATGGACCCCAATCATAATTTTACAATGCATTATCATTTGATGGGGGATCTTCTTTTGTAGATTTATCTTTGATCAATTAATTTTGTGTAATGAATTTTTTAGAGTTATCTACCATTTGGTAAAGACTAAATGGTTGAGGATTTTCTAAGATGTGACATTTTTCACCATTGTGCCAAAATTTAACACATCAACGTAGTGTAGTAGGTATGGCTTGCATAGCATGTAACCATGGATGGACTAATAAAACATTATAAGATAACTTTCTAGGTATCACATGGAACAATGAGTCTAAAGTAAGTGGGCTAGGTGTACTAGGAAGAGTAATGGCATCGAAAGAACATATATTAACATTATCAAATCCACTAATAGTAAGATTGGATTGTTGTAATCCAAGGACATATCCACATTCAACTTTTTAAATCAATCCTTGGTGCATATGTTCAAATTAGATCCATTGTTAACCAAGGAGCATTTAATGTTCAATTTAACATATCTCACCATAATGTGTAAAGCCAAAGCTTCATTAATAACCAAATCATGTGGGAGTTCTATTTTATCAAGTGAAATAGCATGATGTTCCTTATGACCAATATATTTTACGAAAGAAGTCACTAACTATGGAGTAATATCAGAACCTATTTGAATCTTATTTAAGGCTTTTTGCATGAGATTCATATACAAAGGTGATGTGCACACTAAGTCCCAAAGAGATATCTTAGCTTGTGTATTTTGGAGTTGTTGGATAATATCGTATTCCTTAGATGCCTTAGATGTAAGCTTGGATGCTGAAAGAAGATCAACTATAGCATATGGTAAAACTATTTGGTGAAATGGGACATTTTGACCTCTAGCTAACTTTTGATGTATATCTCCAATTATATGAAGTATCTTTGGCATGAAATGTAGGTATATCCCTAGGAGGCGAAGGAATGGCATGAAAGGTAGGATGAGTAGTTACACAAGCCATATGGATAGTAGGGGAAGTAAGTAAACAAACATTGACAGATAAACCATGAGAAGGCTCAACTAAGTCCATATTGTCCTCAAGCATAGAAGAAGAAGAAAAATAAGCAATAAAATCACATGCCAAATCCATAAATAAATGATAGAATAAGAAAGATGAATCAAATAATTGTAAATCCCGATCACTCAAATAAAGTCTAAACTCACCAATCAATAAGATATCATCATCTAAATATCATAATTAGCAAGTAAGAAAGACTTAACATGTAAAGATGCATCAATGGTACCATCAAAGTCATCATGTAGTAATTCTCACTAAAGGATATAAGATCATCATGTAAGGAACAAGGAGGTAATGAAATGTCAATAACATCATAATGCATTCCATCATGTAATATATTACTGGGTAAAATACTATCATGAGTATTTGTAAGACTAGTTCATGATATGTAAAAGAATGATCATCACAAGGCATATCCTCATGTATAAAACAAGGTAGTGCACTTAGATCATTAATCATCAAAAGAACACGAGTCTATGGGAATAGGCATAGGGCTATCATGACATGCAAGAGGGGTATCATCACAAGACACCACAACATCATGAATAGGTAAAGAAGGTGTAATCTTATCAATATCCATCACATAATGTATATTAGTAACACAAGGTTGAGCCTCACTAGGTGCATCCTCATCACCATCACGCCATAAGAGAAGTAGAATCAATATGGATCTCATAGACAAGTCAGATCGATGTCTCTAAAAGAAAAAAAGAATAAGCACTAACCCACTCTATGAAAGAGGGAAAAATGTGCACATGCTAACACAATTCAACTCCATAAAAATGTGTCCTAATCTATAGCATTAAAAGACACAAGTGGATGAAAGATGGAAGGATTGGAAGCCACAAAATATAGGAACACATCATAATTAGTAAGGCATGCATGTAAATCAAGTAAAGGGAATGACCTATGAGGATCCATGATGATGGATAATCCAAGGGTGTGTGGATGTGATCAAATAGATATGGTGAAATGAGGGTTGAAACCCTAATCAAGGTATGATAATGAAACACAAACAAGGGTGAATCCAAACCCTAAGTAAATCTCATATAAAAGGATAAAATTAGAAAATCAAATTTGAAAACCCTAATTAGAATGAAGGACAAACCCTAGATCGTGTAGGAACATCAGGGTCACCAAAAATGTAATGGAAAATACACTTGTAACATTAATATATAGGACTAATAATTAAACAATAATTAAGAGCCTAGATAAATGAGTTGGGATTGATATCAGATAATATAATTGATGTTCATGTTCTCCTCAATCAGACCCCTAGATGGATCAATTCAATGACGATAAACCAAGATCGAGAATAACAAGCAAGCGTTTAGTATGTGCTCCTAGGATGATGTCACAAGAAGACAATGCAAAATTGTTTCTTCCTTAAGCTCCTTTTGATTCCCCTTGCTAATGTCTAGACAAATCTTAGATGATTCGTTTGAATTAGGGTTAGTCTTTAAAGACACCAACCTAGCATGCAATTTGGAATAATTTGCACTTTAGTAGGCTCACAACATGACAAACGAAGAAAGACGACAACATATGCATTTTGAAAATTTAGGGTTCAAATATGCGGGTATGGCAATGCTTTGGATCAATTTTGCAATTGCGAACTTGAACCAGGGCAGCAGTCAGTAGATTTAGAAATGAGGATCAATTTATGGGGATGAGTGATGTTGGGATCAAGGTAAGATAATGTCATTTAATAACTTCCATGCAAAATAGATGGTCTTACATGCTATTTAATACATAAAGACAATCTCATTACAATAACCATATACAATTTCTTTTGTGATGAATAAGCATCACGAAAAATAATATTACACATATTCACAAAAAAAGTGGGTGGAAGAAGTCACACCCCTAAGTCCATATGCGCTCGGAAATCACAAAACAATAAAACAAAGGCTGCTACATGACAATTGCTATGACACTAAATGGAGGAGGAGGATCACGATCATCCCCTAAAATAACAAAACAAAGGCTGCTACACGACAAGAGCTATGACACTAGATGGAGGAGGAGGATCACGATCATCCTGCTTGCCCCATACTGAGTTGGCTTGTTAGTGAAAAACTTGCCATCTTGAAAGAGAGGTCACAAATTCAAATCCTGCAAGGGGCAGGGTATGTATGCCTCATATTAAAAGCATAATTAGGTGCCTCCTACGTGCTAAAAGCACAGTTAAGTGCCTCCTGCATACCGGTAGTACGAGGTAGTCTAATATGTTATAAGCCCCCATGTAGACCAATGCCGGACATCATAGACTATAAAAGGATCCATTTCCATTTCCATTCAATCAATTATTTGCAACGAGGAAATGGGCAACTCACACTGGGACAGGCAAAACCTATTTCAACAAAACTGATGGAATGCCAACGTCCAAATCAAAAGGTGGTGAGCAGGAAAAGCGAGATTAGGTCATTAAGCTCACCCGGAACACCTCACAGTTAAAACGGTGTTAGGGGTGAGTTGCAGTTTTGCCGTACACGTCATTGCTTTCGCAAGCATATGGTCAATTTCTTACCCAGCAGGCCATCTGTGTGAAGAAGAGAAGATCCTGACAGAGAGAGAACGGCGGGTGAGGGGACCCACACATTTGCCTTCAACGATAAGTCAAGACCGGGACCCACATCTTCGCACCACTCCTTATCTCATACAGAAACCACCTCCACTTTGGATTTTACTGCTATTTTGGCGGTCTGTTGAAATCTATGAACACATTCTCTGTTTCCGGTACTCTCTTTGTCTTTATCGATCATACCTCGTTTGGCCTGCTGTTTTCAGATAGGTTGGATATAGATGTACGTCAATATTTGTTAGGCTAGTGCTGGGAACCGGGCCCACAACTTCACCAATTGCATTGCCCTCCGTCTCTCATAATTGCTACCATAATAATTCCTGGATTTGACTAGGCGTTGTTAAATTGTACATGGAATGGGACAAGAGGCGTGCTTTCTTTCCTCCTTTCTTGTCTTTGTCCTTTTAAAGACTTAATTTCCGGGCCGACATACTAGACGGGTCATGGGTTGATGGGCTCAATTTGATGGCCGGGTGGACGTATTTGGGATAATTTATTTACCCTAGAATACAGTCAGAGTTTCAGGATGGGTACATCACATTAAAAGGGGGAGTTTTGGGCAGACCGTCATTGATTTTGAAAGGATTGCAGTTGTATGTATATCAATATTCAGTCTTTGAAGTGTGTATTTGATTAGTTTTGAAACATTAATAAGTAAAACGAAGGGGTACCTTGGAGTTGGAGAGGAGGAGACTGATTTTGATTGTGACAAATGAGTATCACCTAAAATAAGAAATTAGATCTTATTGTATTAGGATTGGAACTTTGAATATGTCCACACGTCAAATGTAAACGAAGGGGTACCTTGGAGTCAAGAGGAGAAGACTGATTTGATTGTGACAAATGACTATCACCTAAAATACGAAACTAGATCTTATTGTATTGGGATTGGAACTTTGAATACGTCCACATGTCAAATGTTGTATTCGGTTCCTTTATTGTAAAGTTTAGTCTAGATCTTATTGTATTGGGATTGGAACTTTGAATACGTCCACATGTCAAATGTTGTATTTGGTTCCTTTATTGTAAATTTTAGTCTAGATCTTATTATATTGGGATTGGAACTTTGAATACATCCACATGTCAAATGTTGTATTTGGTTCCCTTGTTGTAAATTTTAGTCTAGATCTTATTGTATTGGATTGGAACTTTGAATATTTCCACATGTCAAATGTTGTATTTGGTTCCCTTATTGTAAATTTTAGTCTAGATCTTATTGTATTGGGATTGGAACTTTCAATATGTCCACACGTCAAATATTGTATTTGGTTCCCTTATTGTAAATTTTAGTCTTATTGTATTGGATTGGAACTTTGAATATGTCCACATGACAAATGTTGTATTTGGTTCCATTATTGTAAATTTTAGTCTAGATCTTATTGTATTGGATTGGAACCTTGAATATGTCCATATCTCAAATGTTGTATTTGGTTCCCTTTTTATAAATTTTAGTCTAGACCTTATTGTATTGGATTGGAACTTTGAATATGTCCACATGTCAAATGTTGTATTTGGTTCCCTTATTGTAAATTTTAGTCTAGATCTTATTCTATTGGATTGGAACTTTGAATATGTCCACACATCAAATGTTGTATTTGGTTCCCTTATTGTAAATTTTAGTCTAGATCTTATTGTCTTGGATTGGAACTTTGAATATGTCCACGCATCAAATGTTGTATTTGGTTCCCTTATTGTAAATTTTAGTCTAGATCTTATTGTCTTGGATTGGAACTTTGAATATGTCCACGTGTCAAATGTTGTATTTGGTTCCCTTATTGTAAATTTTAGTCTAGATCTTATTGTATTGGATTGGAACTTTGAATATGCCCACATGTCAAATGTTGTATTTGGTTCCCTTATTGTAAATTTTAGTCTAGACCTTATTGTATTGGATTGGAACTTTGAATATGTCCACACGTCAAATGTTATATTTGTCAGATCTAGGGCACACAACTGAGAGGGGGGGGGGGTGAATCAGTTGTGCAAAAACCTTGCTTCTATTTCAAACACTTGATTCCTCTTTGTTAGTTAGCAGCATATCTATTAATCATTCATGAAAGTAGAAAGCATAAACACCAGAGTAGATAAACATCAACACATTAGACATCAAGATTTTTGACGTTGAAAACCTGATTAAGGGAAAAACCACGGGGTGATTAACCCAAGGATTATTCTCTGTTAGAAGAATAAGAAAAACAAATGGCACATGCCAGTCAGGGCTCACTGCCCGAGCACACTGCTCACAAAGAGGCACACTGCCTACAAAAGAGACACACTGTCTACAAGATCATAAGGATCACAACCTTGAACTAGAGAATGACATCTTCACCATGTCTGGATCAGTTCCATTTAAGCTTGAAACACTTCTGCTTTGCCTTTTGCTCTTTCGCTATCCCACACTCATCTGCTCCACAACACACTTTGAAATGAACTCATAAACGTTTATTTATACAAGACATCGACTTAGGAACAATCATCTAAGTCGGCAATCAACCATAAGGACATTCGCAAGATGATTAATACATCCGGTCGGCCACCACAAGAACATTTGCAAGATGAACAACTCATTCGGTCGGCTAGTCTGAACAAGAACTTCATCCGGAAGAATATCTTCAATTCCAGGCTCTACCACCAATGCGGACCGACAACATAACCTCAACATGATCCAAGAACCTTCACAAGCTTGCCTGATTAACCAGGTACATCCGCACTTCCTCTTCTCATTGGAATCTCTTCTCCTCTTCATCCAGAACTTCAAGAACATAGTCTGCCGCCACTGTCATACTGAAGAAGGTGCTTCCGGACCTCCAAACCACGTACCAATCGAGATGACACATCACAAAGACATCCCAAACACTCCTTCCAATCCGCAGAGTCTGACAATGCTCCTCCGGATCTCACCAGACTTTGTCACTCCGGAACAGCTCCCGGAACCAGTTCTACTTGACCGATCACAACTTTTTCATATCTTCATGCAGACCTCTGAAATCTTAACTAGATCATCTCAAGAGTCATATCTACAAACCCTTTAATCTGCATCCTCTGATCCTCAACCTATTGAGTACATTTGCCTTCTTCTTATCACTATTCTTCACTGTTCCTGATTGAGACTACTTTTCTCAATATCCTTAACACACAGCTCATCTAAACCTTCTTACCAATGCAATATGAGTATGTTGACATTAATGACAACACTGGTTAACCTCATACTTGCAACAATCTCCCCCTTTGTCATTGATGGCAACATATGATGTGAAAAACCATTAAGACAAGAACTTCTCCTTTCTGTCACAGCTCCCCCTATCAACAACAACTCTTCACATGTCTTCTCTTCCCTTACTGCTCCCCCTTTGATCATCAACCACTTGTTTTTCACATGTCTTCTCTCCCCCTTTGACATCAATGGCAAAGGGCTCATACTTGCAATTCGAACACATCAGAATCATACCAGCTGCTCCCCCTTAGTAGCAGCCCCCCATCATCAATCCAGATCACAAGATATGACTATGATATCCACCGGACTGATGCACATCAGTGCATCCTAGTTCATCACCGGAGGGGCCATGACCCCTAACTTCTCCTGGAGATACTCAAAAGAGTCTTTGGGAAGAGGTTTAGTAAAGATATCTGCAATCTGATCCTTGGAGGGTACATACTCCAATCTGACTTCTTCCTTGTTCACTTGTTCTCTCAAAAAGTGAAACTTGATAGATATGTGCTTAGTCGTAGAATGCAATACCGGATTCTTAGTAATATTAATTGCACTTGAATTATCATAGAAAATTGTGATAGGCTCCTCATATTCAACTTTAATGTCTCTTGGCATCTGCTTCATCCATAAGATTTGAGTGCAACTACCTACTACTGCAATGTATTCTGCTTCAATTGTAGACAAAGATATTGCATCTTGTTTCTTGCTTAGCCAAGACAACAATCTCTTTCCCAAAAAGAATGCTCCACCACTGGTGCTCTTCCGGTCATCCACATCTCCTGCCCAATCTGGATCTGTGTAAGCATGAAGAGAGAAATCATGATCTCTAGGATACCACAAACCATACTCCACTATCCCTTTTAGATATCTAAAAATTCTCTTGTTTGCCATAACATGAGATTCTCTAGGATCAGCCTGAAATCTTGCCACAAGACCAACAACTTGCATTATATCTGGTCTAGTCTGAGTGAGATACAACAATCCACCAATCATTGATCTATACTTTGTTTGATCTGCCTTCGGAGAGTCATCATCTTTGCTCAACTTACATCCAGTTGCCATAGGAGTGTTCATTGGCTTTGAATCTTCCATACCGAATTTCCTCAACAATTCTTTCACATATTTGGTCTGAGAAATGAAGATCCCTTTCTTTGTTTGAGTAATTTGCAGACCCAAGAAGAAATTCATTTCACCAAGCATAGAAATTTCAAATTCACTTTTCATCTGATTTGTAAAAGTTTTGCACATACTATCTCTTCCTCCAAAAATGATATCATCCACAAACACTTCAACAATCAAAATGTTTTCATGATCAATTTTGAAATATAAGTTACTATCAGCAGTACCTTTGTTGAATCCAATCTGCTCAAGATGCTTATCTAACCTTTCATACCATGCTCTTGGGGCTTGCTTCAATCCATACAATGCTTTCTTCAACTTGCAGACCATATCATCATGATCAGACAATTGAAATCCATCTAGTTGTTCAATGTAAACTTCTTCTTCCAAATCACCATTTAGAAAGGCAGACTTGACATCCATCTGATATACCTTGAAGTCTTTGAAGGCAGCATATGCAAGAAATAATCTGACTGCTTCAATTCTTGCTACCGGAGCAAAGGTTTCTTCAAAATCAATTCCTTCTATTTGAGAGTAGCCTTTGCAGACCAATCTGGCTTTGTTTCTGATTACTTCACCAACCTCATTTAGTTTGTTTTGGAAGACCCATTTGGTTCCAATCACATTCTTGTTTCTAGGTCTGGGAACAAGATCCCAAGTGTGATTTTTCTTAATTTGCATCAACTCTTCCTCCATTGCTTTGGTCCAGTTTTCATCATTGCAAACTTCATTTATTGTCTTAGGTTCAATCTTTGAAATCAGACAGTATTCATTTGAATTTTGAGCAATTCTCCTCCTTGTTTGTACCCCTTTGCTTTTGTCACCTATGATCTGATCTTCAGAGTGATTTAGAGTTACATACCTTGGAATTTTGGGAGTATCTTGTTGGCAAGAGACACTATATGGATTCATGGTTGTTGTCATTGATGGCAACAAAGGTCATCCCACATATCCGCAAGTCATGATGTATCTCTACCGGAAGTCAGAATAAAGAATGTTGCGGTCCGGTGAACAAGAACAGAGCATGTGGCAAGGTCCGACAGATTGGTCCGGATCTCTCAGAGGAAGTGTCTTGGTGCAGTGTGGATTTGGGGAAGTCAAGAGGACTACCTTGAGTGGTATATTCCAAGGATTTAGCCTCCGGTGATGGACAAGGAGAAAGATATGAATAGTTGAGTATCGGATTCCTGAGAGACAGTGAAAACAGAGGAAGAACTGACTGACAGAGTATCAGACTACTTTCCGGATGTGTTACTATTGATGATAGAGGTTGTGAAGGCATGAATCATGTTTGGCCGACATGATTAATGATATCTACAAGTATATGCTTGATCCGCATTGCTTGGTAAGAAAGGATTCAGCTGACAAGAACAAAAGTTTGTAAGAAACTAGACTGTTCCGGATGCCGACTAGAAAGGTGATGAAATTACTTGTGTGGATATATATAGAGGATGGATTTAGTTGTGAAGGAAGTAATGGTGTGAAGATATATGCGAATAAGTCCAGAACAGAGCAGAGGTAGCAAAAAGGATCCGGTATGTGAAAGATAGCAGAATAAAGAACAGAGGAAAGATGAAGTGCAGCAGATCAGTGTACTGAGCCTAACCGGAACTGAACTCCAGCATATGCAGATGCTTCCAATTAGTTCAAGACTGTGATTCTTATCACTTTGTAGACAGTGTGTCTTCTTGTAGGCAGTGGGCCTCTTGTGAGCAGTGTGCTCAGGCAGTGAGCCCTAATTGGCAAGTGCCATTTTTGTAATCTCCTATTCTTCTAACAGAGAATAATTTTGGGTTAATCACCCCGTGGTTTTCTCCCTTAACAGGGTTTCCACGTCAAAAATACTATGTTATGTGTTTCTTATTTCATGTTAATGTTTTAGTGTTTGATTCAATGCTGCATCAATTAATAAGAAAGTTCAATAAGGGAAATAATTAGGATAACTGATTCACCCCCCCTCTCAGTTATCAACAATTGGTATCAGAGCTAAGTTCCTCCTAATAGAGCCTAACAGCTTGAGGAAGATCTGGGATTTCAAATGGATGCATATGGTTTAAGGGAGCAACTCAAGACTGCTCTTGAGGATCTTGAACAGTCAAATTCTGAAGTCAGTGAATTAAAGGAAAGACTCAAACAGGCTGATGAATTCATGAGAGAATTAAAAGACAAATTAAGTCTCTCTATGAAAAAGAGAAAGGAGCTACTCCAACAGTTGGCAAGATAAAGTGAAGAAAGCAATACAAATGAAGAATTGACTGAGCAAACCAAGTTATGTGAAAAGTTATCAAAAGAAGTCATTATGTTAAGACATGAAATGGAATCAGGAACTATAAAGTTTACTCAAGAGATTGAAGAAAAAAGAAAGGCTGAAGACAATCTAAGACAATCTCTTAAAGAAAAATCAGAAGAATGCCACCAGATGGACAGGATTATCAGACATCTTGAATCTGATCTTGAAGATGCCAAAGTTAATGAAGAAAAACTTGAGGATCAAATTGCCTCTCTCAAAAGAGACCTTCAAACAACAAATGAATATAAAGAGAAATTCAAGATAAGTTCTGCTCAACTTGAAGTTCTTCTTGGAAGTCAAAAAGGGACAGATGACAAGTATGGTTTGGGATATGAGAAAGGAGAAAGCTCCGGATCCGGTCAGAAGAATCTTGGATCAGAAAATCCAAGGAGCAGGCCTAGAAGACCTCCGGTAAGACAGCCAAATGCTCAAAGATATCCATCCTTCAATGGATACTGCCACAGGTGCAACCACTTTGGTCACAAAGCTAATCAGTGCAGAATAAGAATGAATCAGATTAATTCATCCTTCTCCGGACAGTGCTTCAACTGCAAAAGGTATGGACACAAATCCCATGAATGCAGAATTATGCAAGTAAACAAATCATTCAAAGGTAGATGCTTCACATGCAATAGAGTAGGTCATATGGCTAATCAATGCAGATCAAGAGGATATCAGTCAAATATGCAAAGAAATGTTATTTGCCAAATCTACAATAGGTCCGGTCATAATGCTAAAGTCTGCAGAAACAAGTATCAGGACAAAAGAGGTCCGGTGTATAATCAGAATCAAGACAAGGGTAAACAAAAGATGAATGCGGATGAAGTTAGGAATCAGATGAGCAAGATTTGGGTGAAGAAAAGTTCAGAGAATGTAGAGGTTGGATCCGCACCAGACTCTGGTGCTGATATTTCTTCCGGAAATTAAAAAGTGAGCTCAGGCTCAGGGGGAGACTCAAAGAAAATCCTGTTCCCCCAGCCAAACAAGTGGTGCCGAATGTGGCACAAGATGCGGATTAAAGGGTTTGCAGATATGAGTCTTGAGATGCTTCAGTCAAGTTTTTAGAGGTCCGCATGGAGTTATGAAGAAGCTGTGATCGATCAAGTAAGACCTGTTCAGGGAGATGCTCCGGTATGATAAAGGATTACAAAAAGGTCCGGAGAGATCCGGAAGTGCACTATCTTGTTCTGCGGATTGGACAGAGTGTTTGGGATATTCTTGTAATATGTTACTTCGATTTATTCATGATTGAAAGATCCGGATGATATCCACAGATCAGGACTAATCCGGGATACTCCAAGCTATCCAGACAAGGCAAACCGGAATGATGTAGGTGAAGCATTTATTGCAGACAGATATTAGGGTTCGCGGAGCAATTTAAGGGATTTCTCAAAAGTCATTTGCTCATTCTGCACTCAAGAAGAAGCGAAAAGTGGAGCTCTGCAACAAGGTTCATCAAGCACACCAAGGATCTCCTGCTGAAGTTATTGCATAAAGAAATCAATCCAACCACTCCGTGCAAACCGAAGGCGCATAAGGTATTCTCCGTTTTTCATTATCTCACTACAAATCTTTGAAGAATGGCTACTCCAAATATAGTTAAGATCTCTGATAGACCTCGCCCCACATTCAAGAAACATCCTTACAAATCATTGGAGGTAGATCCACTAGGAGCCTTCTCTAGTGTTCCTCACGGAGTTTTACATACTGAAGACATTAGGGTTTACATACATGCAAGCATTGAGGAATTTGGGGAATTCAAATTAAGAGACCTCTATCACAAGCAACTGATAGACAATGCTTTTGAGCTTAAACCAGAGTACAAGGATATCCAGAAGAAACAATTTGAGCAGTTTATTCATTTCCCCTGCTTTGAAGAAGATGAATGGGTCCGGTATGTACTGAGCAGGATGCATGACAACTTTCTATGGCTGGATAGACCCTGCAAGATGACAAAAGAGGCAATTAGAGCAGTAACTGGTCTATACTCTTCCGGAGGGATACCTATCCTCAAATCTGTCAAGAACAACATTGTAACTGAGGCCACCGGATCAAAATTTGATAAGAGGGCAATGACCATTGAAGATATTTCGGATCCGGATATCAAATATGCATCCATGATAATAGGATACAAGATCTATCACTCCAGCAGGGAGAATTCTGTATCCGGAACTGCAGTATACACTGCCTATGAAATGCTAAGAAAGAATGCAGAATATGATCTCTGCGAACTACTGCTAAGCCAATTAATGGAAAATATACAGAAAATCAAGAAGGATAAGAAGAATTCCTTTAAGTATGGTACTCTTATTGTATGTCTATTCTTCTACTTCATGAATGAGCTACCCGGATCAAGTGGATGGGTATGGCAGAATGACAAACCTGTTGCAGTCCAGATAAGAGATTATTTGCATGGACTTGGGGATGCAAAAGCGAGAAATACAGCTCTATGGGGATACTTCAAAAACTTTCAGAGCATGATGCAAGTAAGAGAGAGAATTCCCCAGTCTCTTGTTGAAAAATACAAAGACTCAGTGTGCTTTATGGTTGACATTGATCAGTGCCTAATGGAGGCAGTGGAGCCAAGGACTGTCTGGATCATGCCCATGGGGTATGAAGTGGATGAACAGATAGTGGAGCTGCATGTTCAACACATGCTAAGTCAGCCCAAAGATCCTAAGGCAGAAAGGTTTGGAACCTTTGAGGAGCTGAGTGTAAAAATACATGTAGAACTCAGGGAACCTGAGATTAAAAGAAAGGTGAGAAAAGAAGTAGAGCACATTGCTCAAGGCCTAGGCATCTCAAAAGAGGCACTTGATGCCAGCCGGGAAAAGAGGAGGAAGGCTGAGGAAGAAGAGAAAAGTAAAGAAAGTGCTCCGGTTGAAGCTCCCACCCGGACCAGATCATCAAAGAGATCTGCACCTCCCACAACCAAAAGTTCAAAACCGGAAGTCCAGGCATCTGGTAAGAGATCCAAGACAAAAGCCACAAGGGCTTATGGAAGCCAAAAGGATGAAGAGGAAACAGAGTCAGATGAGGGAGTAAAAGAAATAAAGAAACAGAAGAAGAAAGGATCCGGTAAACCCTCCACAGGCCAAGACAAGGATGAAATGGCGGAGGTATCTGTTGAAAAGCCCACTCTGTCTCTAGAGAATGTAATCAAGTCGGTCACGGTGGATGGAAACCTTCAACCAATGACTGAATCTTATGATGACTTCAGTGAGGCTGACCAAAAGACTCTTCAGGAAGCCACAGTCAAATATCTGAACATATACAATAAGGCTTTCATTAAGATCATATCTCTTATTCCTAAAAGCCTAGAAAAGGAATTAGAAGTAAGAAAGAACAATGCTCATGCCAAAGATCTTGAGATCCGGGAGCAGATAGCTATTCAGCTATATCCTCAAATTGATCCCAAGACAATGAACATAATCTTCAAGGACTGCAAAGATGAGTTCAGAAGTAAAGCCAGGATGAATCAACTCATGCTTGGTGAGACTGACAAAGTGGCCCAAGAGATAGAAGAGATCCTCCGGAAGGCCTTCAAAAGGTTCAATCTTCCTGTTGTAGAGGACTTAGGTGCAGAAACAGCTGCTGATTTGGAATCATCTGTTCCGGAAGAAGTGAGCCCTGAACAGACAAACATCTCTCCTCCGGTTTCCCCTACAGTCTCCGGATCCGAAGAAGAGCAATTACAGGAGAAGGAAGCAGTGGTGAAAGACAAAGAGGTTGACAGTTCCAAGACTGCAGAAGAAAAGAAACATTTGTCTCCGGCAAGAGACACTGCACAAACTGTTCAACAATTTTTGAGCAAAGAAACTTTAGAGATTGATGAACCGGAGCTTCTAAAAGGCCCATTCAATTTTGACTCTCTCTCTCCGGTACAAACAATGAAGATAGCTTCATTTGCAAATGCCAAGGCAAATGAAAAACTCCTGAAGTCTCATATGGAAGACTGTGAGTTGATAGAGGCTGCTTCCGGAGTACTCGTAAAGATTATGCCATCAATCCAGATAGATCCGACAGCCTCCTCTTCCGGTAATCTAAAAACCTTAGTCAGCAGTGTTGATACACATTTTGATTCTCTAGAAAAATCAGTCGAAGAAAAGGTCCGGAAGGAATTTTTGGATAAAAGATTTTTAGAAATATTAGAATTAATCTCTAAAGATAGGAAGATTGTGAGCATTGGAATAAAGAGCTTAGAGAATGCTCTTAAGGATGGCGGTGACATCTACAAATTTTGCATATCCTGGCCAAAGGCAACAGCAGCAATTGATAAGAAAATAAAAGAGGAACAGGATAAGCTACAAAGCTTATCTCAAAGTTTTGATCCTCTCTCTTCCTCCATAATAAATCAAGAATGTCAGACTATTGCAGTCTTGAATGAAATAAAGAATCTTGAGAAGGAAAGGAAGAATATCACTAACCGGATGGGAGAACTTAGAAGGATTATAATCCCTAAGTTGGAAACTATGCATGAGGCCATCAGTGATGCTCAGACCACCGCCCAAACAAAAGATCCGACAGATCTCAAGCGGGCAGAAGCTTTTGCATTTTTGTTGAGTGGTCACATTTCAATTTTGGATAGAATGAAGCAAAGTTGGGCTACAGAAATGATACAATTGCAGACATCCTTTGCAGACATTCTTCAGTATATGTGAGTATGTAAATATGCGGCTATGTATAGAAAATTTTTGAAAATTTTGGTGTGCGGACCCCACCCTTTGCCATTGATGTCAAAGGGGGAGTGAGGAGCAGTGAAAAATGAGGAATCCAACTAAGGGGGAGTTCCAGAAATTGTATATAAAGACAGAGCATCAGCAAAGGGGGAGCATAGTGAAAACACTTAGTCATTTTTCACTAAGTGTTGCCATCAATGCCAAAGGGGGAGATTGTTGGCAAGAGACACTATATGGATTCATGGTTGTTGTCATTGATGGCAACAAAGGTCATCCCACATATCCGCAAGTCATGATGTATCTCTACCGGAAGTCAGAATAAAGAATGTTGCGGTCCGGTGAACAAGAACAGAGCATGTGGCAAGGTCCGACAGATTGGTCCGGATCTCTCAGAGGAAGTGTCTTGGTGCAGTGCGGATTTGGGGAAGTCAAGAGGACTACCTTGAGTGGTATATTCCAAGGATTTAGCCTCCGGTGATGGACAAGGAGAAAGATATGAATAGTTGAGTACCGGATTCTTGAGAGACAGTGAAAACAGAGGAAGAACTGACTGACAGAGTATCAAACTACTTTCCGGATGTGTTACTATTGATGATAGAGGTTGTGAAGGCATGAATCATGTTTGGCCGACATGATTAATGATATCTACAAGTATATGCTTGATCCGCATTGCTTGGTAAGGAAGGATTCAGCCGACAAGAACAAAAGTTTGTAAGAAACTAGACTGTTCTGGATGCCGACTAGAAAGGTGATGAAATTACTTGTGCGGATATATATAGAGGATGGATTTAGTTGTGAAGGAAGTAATGGTGTGAAGATATATGCGAATAAGTCCAGAACAGAGCAGAGGTAGCAAAAAGGATCCGGTATGTGAAAGATAGCAGAATAAAGAACAGAGGAAAGATGAAGTGCAGCAGATCAGTGTACTGAGCCTAACCGGAACTGAACTCCAGCATATGCAGATGCTTCTAATCAGTTCAAGACTGTGATTCTTATCACTTTGTAGACAGTGTGTCTTCTTGTAGGCAGTGGGCCTCTTGTGAGCAGTGTGCTCGGGCAGTGAGCCCTAATTGGCAAGTGCCATTTTTGTAATCTCCTATTCTTCTAACAGAGAATAATTTTGGGTTAATCACCCCGTGGTTTTCTCCCTTAACAGGGTTTCCACGTCAAAAATACTGTGTTATGTGTTTCTTATTTCATGTTAATGTTTTAGTGTTTGATTCAATGCTGCATCAATTAATAAGAAAGTTCAATAAGGGAAATAATTAGGATAACTGATTCACCCCCCCCTCTCAGTTATCAACATATCTTGCATTGCTGCTTCTTGATCATGCTCATTCAGACCTATCTCTTCTTCCTGATTTACCAGATCTGTCTGACTCTGACTTACCAGAGAAGATTGAGCTCCTTGAACCTGAACACCATCTTGATCATCTTCATCAAACTCATAAAATCTTGAGGGCTTCTCAATTCCTTCATCTACTTTCACATTAGTACTTTCTATCATCTTTCTCAATCTCTTATTGTAACATCGGTATGCTTTGCTTTGAGTGGAGTAACCCAAGAAAATTCCTTCATCACTTCTAGCATCAAACTTTCCTAGATCTTCATCTCTTTTGATATAACACTTGCTACCAAATACTCTGAAATATCTCACAGTAGGAGTTACACCAAACCAAAGTTCATAAGGGGTCTTACCGGTATTGTTTCTGATTTGAACTCGATTGAGGGTGTAGACTATAGTGCTGATAGCTTCTCTCCAAAACACCTGAGGAACATTTGCTTCCAACATCATTGTCCTGGCAGCTTCCTAGATGGTCCGGTTCTTTCTCTCAACAACTCCATTTTGCTGTGGAGTCCTAGGGGCAGACAACTGTCTCCTTATGCCATGCTTCTCACAAAAGTCTATGAATTCACTAGATGTGAATTCACCACCTCTATC
Source organism: Cunninghamia lanceolata (assembly GCA_027924645.1). NCBI lineage: Eukaryota > Viridiplantae > Streptophyta > Pinopsida > Cupressales > Cupressaceae > Cunninghamia > Cunninghamia lanceolata. The sequence continues at coordinate 3,391,511 of BSBN01000134.1, forward strand.
AGACCTTAGACATTTCAGTTTCAATCCAGTTTGATTCTCTACCATAGCTTTGAAGATTTTGAACTTCTCAAGGGCTTCTGATTTCTCTTTTAGGAAGGTAACCCACATCATCCGAGAATGATCATCAATCAGTAACATGAAATATCTATCACCTTGCATACTCTTGATTCTTGTCGGACCACAGAGATCAGTATGAACTAATTCCAACAATCCGGTAGTGGACTGATCCTTGCTTTTGAAAGAGACTCTGCTCTGTTTACCTAGCTGACATTCTTTGCACAAACTATTTGTAGGTTTCACCAATTTAGGAAGATCTCTTACACCCTGAGTATTGCTTATCTTGATGATGTTATCAAAATTCACATGGCACATCCTTCTATGCCATAACCAACTCTGATCAACTTGAACAAACAGACAACTTTTATTAGAACCAACTAGATGGAAGATATTACCTTTTGTTTGGGTACCGGATGCAATTTCAGTTCCGGAGCTTGCAAAGATCCTGCATCTTCCATTTTTGAACCAGAGATCATAGCCTTTGTCCACCAACTGACCAACATTGAGAAGATTGTGCTTCAATCCTTCAACATACAGTACATTACTGGTTTTGCTCTTTTCATCAAAAGAAATAGTTCCCCTACCTTTGATTTTACCAGCAGAATTGTCACCAAACTTTACCATTCCTCCTTCATACCTTTGCAAATCTAAGAACTTGTTCTTATCACCTGTCATATGGTGAGAACAACCACTGTCAATAACCCAATCATCCTTTTCTTCAACTTGAGTAGCCAAAGCTCTTTCTACAACCTTATGATTGACAGATTCAGAGGATATTGAATCTTCTTCCTTGATGGCAATAAACACCCATTCATTTATGGATTTGCTTCCCATTTCTGATTCATCATCTATTACTCCATTATCATCTTCTTCATGAACATAATAGTAGTTCTTTTGAAACCTTTGTCTGTTAGCATTTGACCTTGCAGATCTTTCCGGACATCTTGAAGCAAAATGACCAATCTTATTGTAGTTGAAGCACTTAAGGGGTAGTTTTCCTTCATACTTACCAGATCCTCTTGGCAGTCTCTTTGCAATGAGGGCTTCAAGTTGAGCTGTTTCTGCTTTTTCCTCTTTCATGTCTTTCCTTGCTTGATCATACCATGACAGCTTCTTTGAAGAATTCTCTCCCGGATCAAATCTTTGTTTGCCTTTCACATAGGCACTGGCCTTGAATGCAAATTTAGTCTTGGGGTGATCATCTCCAAACTCAGTCATTTCAAATGTAGCCAGTTTACCAGCCAATTGCTCTCTTGTGATAGTTGTATGGGCTCTAAATTCATCAATGGCAGCAACCTTGATTTTGTAGGCAGCAGGAAGGGATATGAGGATTTTGCAAACAATTTCATTTTCATCCAGAACTCCACCAGCATTCCTGATTCCACACACTAGCTCATTCACTCTTGGCATAAAGGTAGAGATATTTTCATCATCTCTCATCTTCAATCTTTCAAATTTCCCTTTTAGACTTTGCAACCTTGCACTCTTGACAAACTCATCTCCTTCATACAGAAGTTCTAGTTTAGTCTAGATCTCATATGCAGTTGGTAGGTCAATAACATTTGAGAGATCTGAGTCATTCAATACGCTTAGAAGAGCTTCTTTGGTATGCAGATTATTTTCAGCATCTGTGATTTCATTCAGAGTTGTCAGACCACCCTGTGGAGGTACATATGGTTTTGAAACCATGGCCAAGTATGCTTTTCCCATACACTCCAAGTGACATTTCATGCGACCTTTCTAGAGAGTGAAGTTGGTTCCATCGAACTTCAGACTATCCTTCTTGTATGACAACATCCTGGATCTCCTTAAGCAGTTAAGCTTCTTTCAAAGGAACTTAGCTCTGATACCAATTGTTAGATCTAGGGCACACAACTGAGAGGGGGGGTGAATCAGTTGTGCAAAAACCTTGCTTCTATTTTAAACACTTGATTCCTCTTTGTTAGTTAGCAGCATATCTATTAATCATTCATGAAAGCAGAAAGCATAAACACTAGAGCAGATAAACATCAACACATTAGACACCAAGATTTTTGACGTAGAAAACCTGATTAAGGGAAAAACCATGGGGTGATTAACCCAAGGATTATTCTCTGTTAGAAGAATAAGAAAAACAAATGGCACATGCCAGTCAGGGCTCACTGCCCGAGCACACTGCTCACAAAGAGGCACACTGCCTACAAAAGAGACACACTGTCTACAAGATCATAAGGATCACAACCTTGAACTGGAGAATGATATCTTCACCATGTCTGGATCAGTTCCATTTAAGCCTGAAACACTTCTACTCTGCCTTTCGCTCTTTCGCTACACCACACTCATCTGCTCCACAACACACTTTGAAATGAACTCACAAACCTTTATTTATACAAGACATCGACTTAGGAACAATCATCTAAGTCGGCAATCAACCATAAGGACATTCGCAAGATGATTAATACATCCGGTTGGCCACCACAAGAACATTCGCAAGATGAACAACTCATCCGGTCGGCTAGTTTGAACAAGAACTTCATCCAGAAGAATATCTTCAATTCTGGGCTCTACCACCAATGCGGACCGACAACATAACCTCAACATGATCCAAGAACCTTCACAAGCTTGCCTGATTAACTAGGTACATCTGCACTTCCTCTGCTCACTGGAATCTCTTCTCCTCTTCATCCAGAACTTTAAGAATACAGTCTGCCACCACTGTCATACTGAAGAAGGTGCTTCCGGACCTCCAAACCATGTACCAATTGAGATGACACATCACAAAGACATCCCAAACACTCCTTCCAATCCGCAGAGTTTGACAATGCTCCTCCGGATCTCACCAAACCTTTTTGTAACACTTATCACTCCGGAACAGCTCCCAGAACCGGTTCTACTTGACCGATCACAACTTTTTCATATCTTCATGTGGACCTCTGAAATCTTAACTGGATCATCTCAAGACTCATATCTACAAACCCTTTAATCCGCATCCTCTGATCCTCAACCTATTGAGTACATTTGCCTTCTTCTTATCACTATTCTTCACTGTTCCTGATTGAGACTACTTTTCTCAATATCCTCAACACACAGCTCATCCAAACCTTCTTACCAATGCAATATGAGTATGTTGACATCAATGACAACACTGGTTAACCTCATACTTGCAACAATATTTGGTTCCCTTATTGTAAATTCTAGTCTAGATCTTATTGTATTGGATTGCAACTTTGAATACGACCACACGTCAAATGTTGTATTTGGTTCCCTTATTGTAAATTTTAGTCTAGATCTTATTGTATTGGATTGCAACTTTGAATATGTCCACACATCAAATGTTGTATTTAGTTCCCTTATTGTAAATTTTAGTCTAGATCTTATTGTATTGGATTAGAACTTTGAATATGTCCACACATCAAAGTTGTATTTGGTTCCCTTATTGTAAATTTTAGCATGTTCTTATGCCAAAAGGGACCTATTTTTAGACTTCACACCAATAATTGAATTGCATGCCAATTATAATATTCTATATTTAGATATTGGTCCTAGGGAGGTCCATAAGAGAGGCATCATTGAGTTTCAAGGCTTATATCTTGTCACATAGGGCATTTGCTATGTTTTGGTCAGCGATACCTTACTACACCAATAATTGTCAATAAAGGGTAACAAATTCATTGAAGAAACATATTGTCGAGAAGGGAGGTAGAATTGATTGTGTGATCTAATAATCGAAACATGGTAATCTTGGCATATATTTTTGTTGGCATGTTCCATGGTGACTTGTACTCTTGTGCCTAATTTTTTTTGTAGACTTTGGTCATACTAAAGCATTTATGTAACATATTGGTTAAATTGTGCTATCATGTTCTTATATTCTTTCTAAGAATTTGGCTTCTGTTGTATACTCTTGGATTGACTTTTTTGCTTCTATGTTTGGGTTACACGAATAGAATGTTTTTCATTAAACCCTCTATTCATGACTTCATCAATTATTATAAGAGCCCAGTTTGTTTCTAGGTGTAGACACCTAAATTTGTCCTAGCAAAACCTTATTCTAAATTAAATAAAATATCACATTATTTAGTTAATTTATCCCTACCTAATGTATCCCACTTACTAATTAAATAATAAACTTATTATTTAATTAGCCATTTCCCCTCTCACACATAATTAAATAATTTTATTAGTTAATTATCTTCTTTTCCACCTCACGTGGCCACGCCATGTAACAAATAGTTATTTTCTCTCCAACATGTTTCCACCTTTTTCTAAATAAAAAAGACACATGCTACATAGTCATAACAAATGACTATTTTTTCTCCAACATGTTTCCACCTTTTTCTAATTCAAAAGACACATGTTACATAGTCATAACAAATGGCTATTTTCTCTCCACTTTATTTCCACTTTTTCCTAAATCAAAGGGGACACATGTTGCATGACTACAAACTCCCCTTAATCTTAGGAAAATCCTCTCATTCATCCTACACTGTTGATCTTCTCATGCATCCTCCACCATTGATCTTCTTCCCTAAAAATCTATAATTAAGAGCTTTATGCTCTCACTTCATCATCCACTTTCATGCTATTTATATGTTGTCATTTTTTAATCCACATTTGTGGTAATTATATGCTTATAGTGACTATTTGTGCAAAGAGCATCCACATTTTCAAGACATTTCGAATCAAATATACTTTTGACAAAATGGAGCTGATGGTAATGAATTTCATTGTTCATTTGCTTGTTTAAATTTCCTTTTTTATTGCTCTATCTTGAGGTTTTCACACAAATTTTTAGAATTAGTATATGGTTTTGTTGCATATTCATGTTGCTAATGATTTTCTGAGTTTTGCATGTAAACACTAGGTTATTGGAAGGATTAGTGGTAATCCCATAACATAATTTTGTGCATTGTTGCATTGTAGGTGATCCATAAGAGAAAATGTCTCACATAAAAAGAGTTGGTATAAATTGAAGGGGACAGAACGATTATTAATAGGATGATATAAATCAAGGGAGTGGAGTGATAATGAATTGACTAACATGTTAAGAGCTATACAAGAAAATTTGGAAGCCCTTGAGACCATGCAAATGTGAGAAATGGTCGTAGATGAAGATGCTAGTGATGATGAAAGCCTAGTTTAAGAACCACATGTTCAAGATGCTTCACGTTCAAATGAGGAACTAAGTGTAGAAGACAAATTTGCTATAACATTGGTGAGAGACAGAAGTAAGCCAAGATTTGATTTCACTTGTTATTCGATATGTTTTAATTCTAAATATCTATTAGATTAGATCAACAATCTAGAAAAGTACTTTGAGTTTGAGGCTATTGAAGACCTTATGATCTAAGTTATGTCATGGACTTAAAGGACAATATACCTATGAGGGACTGAATGTACTGTAACTAGTGATTGACAAAACAAGCAAACTATGAATTGGCAATTATTGAAGCTAGACAAGATAACATTATTGAAATTGAGAGTTCATATTATTGGCAAGATAGATTTGTGCCACTCCCACTAGGTTGAAAACTTGAAAGGGTGGCCTAATGGAGGCCAATGGTGAAAACTTGTAAGGGTGCCAAAGGCTGGTAGCAAGATAACACATCCACAAGTAGGACATAACTAGTCAAAGTCACTACAAGCCAATAGAATAATAGTGCGACACCTATTTATGAATTGTGTAACTACATAGAGGCATACCTATGAAGGAATGTGAATAGGGACACATCCCTATATGTAAGGATAAACATTTGTATTGCATAAGGATATGTAATAGATAGAACATGGGATGGAGACAATAAGATGCAAGATATAGCATGAATAGAGAGAGATATGATATGATAATATAAGGGAGAAAGAGATAGATCATTATATGAGAGATAAATTATGTATTGAAAGATTGATGAAGAATGTACGACTATGTACCACATTATGATATAATGAATATATGAAGGTTGTTGGGATTTGATATATGTATGAATGGTTATTTATTTTATTTGTGTATTCTACATTCTATCTGTTACGTCAGAAAATGTCTCCCCAGGGCATTTTCCCTCCTATGTTTAGCTCCTGGGTCCTTTAGAAAGCATTTTTATCATCTTGCATATTCCTGTTCACTCTCGATGAGAAAAACCCCTAAGTTTTATGGCAAATAGGACCGAGGGGGTACTATTATGATGATCCCTGACTAAAATAGGGAGGGAGGACTTGGGCACCCGTGCCCTAGTCTTGCCCTATTTTAGGTCAGGACCTAAATCTAAGTGTCAGTTATGTGACCATTGCTTAGGTCCTATGCCGACACCTATTGATCATGATGTTAGTCATAAACAAACATAGAATAAAAGTTACACATCAACCTTTACTCATCTTGAAAGATACAATGAATTCAAAGAATTCATGATCCCAAGTCTCCATGGATTAGGTCTTAATCAACTGACGTTACTCAGTAGTTGATGTGTCTTGCTGTTTCCATTTTGGGGCCTTACGTAAGTCTCATTTGTAAGATAGTGTTCCTTGTAATGATGCTGCACAGATAGTTATTCTACACAAGATATGCTTCAAATAGTGTGTCTATCTTTAAATCTTTGCATGATATCTATCATTTTTGACATGCTTTAACCTCAAATATGCTGAATATGTTTAGTTATCTACGGCATGTCTGTATATTTGTATTATTTGCTTAAGATTGTCAATTATTTGCAATTATGATGATGAATTATTCTGAAATTAAAAGAAACTGAAAAGAATACTTCAAATAATGATGAACCTTCAGTTATTGAGCCACATATACATCAGATACAGTCATGAAGAGAAGAAATCAAACCATATGTTCACTAGGACATTCCATAGCTAGATATAGTCAATGCTAACTTCAAAGGAAGGAATGAAGACAACACATGCAAGCTGATATGCACTCCAAGGGACGCAGCAAATCAAAGCATGTATCAAGAATTCATACACTGATTACTCAAGATTTATGATGGATTGTAATCAAAACAATCTTCTCATTCATTAAGTATGCAAGAACATATATGTATACAACAACTTTGAAATAAGCCCTGGATATTTCAGCAAACAGATTTCAATTAAGTTTTGAATGTTTAAAACAAGGCATCCCTACACCTTTTATAGAACAAGGTGAGGGAGTGGTTACAATTGATCTACGATCAAGATTTATCTATTAAGATCTACGGCTCATGCTTCATTGACCAAGTCAACTCCTTCAATGTGGCACAGGTTTCCAGCTGGCAACCATCTAGGTAACTCATATTTACCCATGTACCTGATGCATGTGTTCCCGTTGTGGTGCATCTTCATCTATTCATCAGGTTCTTCATCATCATTTTTATTGTCATGATCATCACTTTCAGCGCTTTCGCTATCCTCATCACCTCGATGATTATCTCTTTGAATATGGACCTGCATAGATATCCTAATACTTTCATATGCTTGCACTATCTTTTCCAATTCTCTGCCATCTTGAGTTCTTGCTTTGGCGATGGCATGTTTATGCATTTGATATTTGCTCTGGAGGGTTTCTAACTTATTCCTCCTGCTGCTCAGTGTTTCATTATAACTCTCCACTCTGACTTTTATTCTCATTACTTTATCAATTACTTCTTCTGTCAGGTGGTTCAAAGGGTCATCAGCTACCAGCTAGAAATTACTATGTAGAGCCTTAATTGCAAACTCTTCATCTTGATTTTCAATCTTCCCTTCTACTTTCCCTTCTAAGGTCTCCAAGACCTTTGGTTCATAAGACATCATATCATGTAGCTTCATATTGATGTTTCTCAGTTTATTGTTGCATCTCTTTAGTACATCACATTCAAACCTAATGTCTTTGTTCTAGATATCAATCAATATGGATGTGTTATTATTTAGTACTTGATTATTTATAAGAATTTGAGGGTTAATGCTTCTTATTTCATCTAAAGCACTCAAGGCTTTCTCTAGTTGAAATGACCTCTTCCCGGTCTCCATCTGTAATTTGTCTACCTTCTTCCTTGAGATGCCTAAAGAATTCCATCTCTTCAAAGAGGCTTTTACCACTTCCTCAGCTCCATCGAGTGTAGATGACATCCATTTTAACATTATTACTGATTCATGTCTCATAAGGTTCAACCTGTTGACTTCCTCTTGAGAAATTGCAGTCAATGGGACTGCTCGATCACTTGATGTATCATCAGGGTTAATTAACCCCTTTATATAGGCATGCAGCTGAGCAATATGCTCTTTATGTTGCTTATTTTTCTCCTTCTCTCTCTTTATCTTCTAGGTCAAAGAATCAATAATGTCCTTCCCCTCTTGACCTTCTTGGTCTTCATTGGCAAATCCTAGATCTACTGTAGTAATCTGGAATTCTTCCAGAGTAATCTTGCTTCTTTCCTTCTCGACTGTGGGGAGTGCTATCTGGGTAGTTCTTCTGCCTATATCAGGATCTCTTCTAATGGCAGAAGTTAATCTTGCCTTCCTCTTAGGCTTTATTAGGGTTTCTGAAAATAATGTAGATATATCAAATTCTTAAATTTCAAAACTAGATTCTGTACTTATCTCTTTTTCTAGCCAGGGAGGAACTTGGTTACTGGATGTCCACCATCATCATCATGCACACCTTGATCTCCAGTATCTGTTATCATCCTTTGTGGTGAAGGTGACTTTCTTATTTCCTCCTCATGATGCTCTTCATGAGGGTGATCCTGTGGTGTTTCCTCTTGTTGAGGAATCTCTTCTTTCGGAGGGTGATCTTGCTGATCATCTGCATGTTTATCATGATCCTGATCTTTTACTTCCTCTAGGGGTGTCTCATCCACTTTAGTATTTTCCTCATCCTGAGGCACATTGGCATCCGTGGATATTATTTTATCTGACTTAGATGCCTACACTTGATCTTTCATTGCATCTTGCTCTGCACCTGATGTATCTACCTCTTGAGCCTTTAGGTCATCATGACCTGATGTTTCTTTATCTCCTGAGGTTTCTCCGTCCTTTGGCCAGACTTCAACTATTTCGAGTTCGGTTGATATTTCTTGCTGTTGCTGACCCATATCTAGAGCTTTATCCTCCACTTCCATCTGTTTAACTTCTTCAACATTTTTTGTTCTATCAGATGTACCTGCTATATCTTTAGGATTTACATCCTCTATATACGTCAAGTCTATTGTTGCAGGACTTGTCACCTGATCAACTAATGCATCTAGCCTTATTTGTTGTGCAATCTTTTCTGGGCTCTTTTCTTTTTCTTGCTCCACTTGCTTTAACTCTTCTAACACTGCCGCCTGGATTGATGGTGTTCCTTGTGGTGTTATGCGGGTGTTAGTAGCAAGGGTTTCCATTTTCTGAGAGGTGACATCTTTTACTACCTTATCATCAGATAGGTCCACAGTCTCCTCCAATGAGACAAGACCACTTTGTACTACTCTTGAGGTTTCTTTCCTTTGTTCCTCAGCCTTCTTAGTCTTGAACTTGACAATGGTAGGAAGGGGTACCTCATGCTGCAGCTCTTTTTTGAACACTTCACTACCTGCCCCTCTTAGCATTATGGGGTCTTGTTTTATTTCACCTCTCATTGAAGTTCTCTGTTTCTTAGGTGTGGATACCATCACCTGAGGTGTTTTTCTCTTTCTGGTGAGGGGTGTAGGGTTGTCTTCTTCTTTAGGCTCTTCATCTAGAGAAATATCCTCTTCTATGTTCTTTTGTTGAGATGCCTGACCCTCCTCATATGTGTCAGTACATTGTGTAGTTGGCCTCTGGATTCTTTTAGCTTTTTGTTTATCCATAGGAGGCGGTGTGGATGATGCTGATGCTTGCCCTGATCCTGATGCACCTTCAGCTGGCACCTCTATTCTTTCAATTACTACCCCTTTAGGTTCATTATCAGTTTTCTTACCTCTAGGGGTCTCTTTCTTTGTTCTGGAGACTTCATTCTCTCTCCTTTGGATTTCCTCTTCTCTGTCAGAAAGTCATCATATTCATTGTCAGGAAGCTCCTGCCTCTTCTTCTTATTGTCAACAGTAAGGGCTACACCCTTCTTCTTTAGTGCACTTGTCTGTTCATCTACCCAAGCTTGGGTTAACTGTAGGGTTCTTCCTGTAAACTGATCTAAAGATATATCCTCATGCTGTGTAAGATCAAGTGTTGAAATAGTGTCATTATATATCTTTTTCTCTTCATACTCATTAGCTATTATCTTGCCATCATCCCCCTTCAACTGAGTAGGCACTGGAATGCAATAAAAGGTCCTGATCTGGTTGAGGGTTGGCCTTTGGTATTTTCTCCTTCTGGCTTCAGCTTCATCCTCACAATCTGCCCAGAAATCTTCAAGATTCCTCTAATGGATGGGTTTCCCCATGATCTTATGCATCCTTCCATATGGATCATATGACCTTGCCAGTGGGAATGGCTGTAGTCTCATCATACTTAAGCTAGCTATAGCTTTCTTAATGTTTTCAGAATCTGGGCACATATACCAGCCCTTTGTAACTGGGAACAATACTGGTGGAAGCTTGTTACTTGCTTTGTAAGCATCCAGTATTGTAGCCACTTGTCTCATGAACTCTATCAAAATTACTGCATCAGTGGGGTATCTTGGGAGCATGAGGGGTTGACCTTCAAAGCCCTCAATTCTTATATAAGAGAATGTTGCATACTGAATAAACTAGGCTCATGCCTGTATATGACCTCCTGAGCTTCCATGCTCAATCTTTTAGTTCTGTCCTCCTCCATTGTTCTGACTAAATGCATAGAAAATGCATCATTCACTAGTTTGTAGTCCTGGAGGTAATTCTTCCTTTACAGCTGGGGATAATGATCCCAGATGTGAGCATCATTAGTGCTGCCACCAATCTTTCCTTCTGTTGTCAACGCATCAAATGTACCCTTGTAGGTACACGAATAAACTATGTAGGAAGTCATATAAAAAGAACATTCTGAACCTCCCAGGTTCATGAGTTGATCATGTAGGGCATTGCTTATCATCTTGGCCCACAATGGCTTGTTGTCTGTGTAGAGGGACATCAGGATGACGCCATACATCCAGTCCTTGAAACTTCCAGCATTTGGTTGGCCCGTTACTCGACTGAGTAGGGCGATCATATATTGGTATTCATCATCGAAATCAAACTTATACAGATGTACCAACAATTTGGCAGCTGCAGTATAAGGACTATTCTTTGACCTCCATTGGTACATTCTCTTCCGGGCAACCTTCTTATTATTCTCATATTCTACTTCCAGTTTCTTAAAATCCATGCTAACAACCTTCTTTCCCAGTGGCAGATTGAAGGTGGCGGAAAGGCCCTTGATAGACAGATCTGCATATACTCTGCCATGCTTCTCTACCCTTCTTATGTGTGGATTATAATTTCTAGCACATTCAATAACTAACTCAGGAGCTTCCATGGAATAAGGGAATCCTCCAACACTCCACATCCCTGACATGAAAACTGCGTCCAACAAGGTGCTGTTATTCTTTTCATCACTCATCTTAACTGACCATGCCGCCAAATCAGTATTTCCTTGGTGTGTGTCTGTGATGGCACCATATTTAAACTGTACACCTTCGGGTTGAGCAAACATGGGTTTAACGAATTCAGATTCTGACTTGTTCAACCTCTTGTCCGCCATGATTTCCTGCAATTGACAAGACTGGTCTTACAATTGGTACTTCACGTGCATGCATATATATTACATTATACGGCATGATGCATGTTACATTCATTCAAGATTTAGTTCAGCATGATATGCATAATTCACAGCTTCAAACCATTAAACATTATACTACCTGAATATGTAGAAAACGACAGTAGGAGGGTTTCAATTACTTACCTGGTGCGCTTATCTTATTACTTATACTGGTGATTATTCAAAAGTGATCTTGATGCTGATGATAATTGTGTGCTTCGTTTTGCTATAAGATGTAGGTGTATGCAGGTACTCGTATGAGGGTTTGGAAGCTCGGCTCTGTAAATTCTCTCTTTTTCGCAAAGTAAGTGTAAAAATGACACTTTATCCCTCTTATTAGGGCAATTTTAGGGCAACACAAAGTTTATTCAATCTTAACCATCGATCTCCTGTCATTAATTAATAGATGTTGCCAAGTGTCTAGATCAGGTTCGCAATCGGCGAGAACCACCTACTGCATTAATGAGCATTCAATGTTATGCGACAAGGGGAATGGGGTGATCTTTGGAAAATCAGGTGATATTCTAAATATTGGGTGATATTCAGAATATGACCCCCTAGGTGTAATATGACCATCCGCCTTTGGTAGGAAAACTTATGTCGAAAACATCGGGTGATGTTTGAGAATATCAGGGGATATTCAAACATCGGGTCACTTTTGAAATGTCAGGTGATGCTGAAAATATCAAGATGACGTCATCAGGATAATGACTTAGTTCATCATTGTTGCACTATGACATCATCGTCATGTTATGCAGAAAGGGTCGCTATTGGAAATATACCTCCGCGAGGTAAAAAGGATGATGATGTCATCGTCATGGCCATTTTCTTTGTCTATGGGATTATATGACGTCATCAGGATATTGGATCTAGGGTGATATTTTGCGACAGGGTGATATTCGAAAGATAAGGTGATATTCAAAATATCGGGTGATAATGGGAATATGACCCTCGCAAAATGTATGACGTTGTTTGACGGGTAAATACCTCTATCACCTAAAGTTGACGTCTGGATTTCCAGATAAATGATTTATCGGGTGACAAAATTGGATCGGGGTGATCTTTTATAAGATGACTGATGTTAAGGAATATGATCCTCCCCTCGGAATATTAGGTTTGACCAGGACTTTGACCGTTCATAACTTTCACATGCTAAGGAAAATCAGGGTGATCCAAAAGGCAAACCTGCATGAAATTTTGCATTCTATCCAACCATGAGGTTATTGACATGAAATATGAACTTTGAAAAACTGACCTCATCATGATGACTTATCCATTTCCCTTATGCAGGACCCTCTGTATTGACTTACTTTTACCAGACCGCCAGCAAGCAGAAAACACAAGCCAAGCCAAGCAAAAAAAATTTGGGTCCCTGTTTTGTCAAGTCAAAATGGGGCGTGTTGTGTAATCACACAACACCTTAAGTTTGAATTATGAAATTCTTGGCGGGAAGTGTTTAGTTGCATATATAAGCATGTTTAGGGATTCATTTGTAAACTCGAGGATTATTATGATATTTTGGCGAACTTATGATTTTAGAGCATTGAAATCATTCATTGTTGTCGAGCATAATATTGTTGTTGTGTTTGTTACTGCAGATTTGGCTTCATCCTCTCATGATGTGAAGGATCTTCATGTTCATGCGAGCTACACCTCCAAGGTGATATTTATTTATGATTTGATTTATCTATTTCATCAATGCTTTTGCATGTGTCCTCTAAGGACACACACTCTCTATCTAACAATGGTCTTGGAAGGCTTGAATGCCATTCTAGGGCTTGACTGAGGCAAGCTCCTAAACACCACAACCCCCAACCCACTTTTCTGTGGTCACAGGTTATAGGTTTCAGAAGCGGAAGAAGTGTTGTAGAGAGGCATTACAGACTGTCAGAAGTGCAGAACAAAGAAGAAAATTAGGGCTTGGACTAGGGTGCCCACTCATTAGTCCTCCAGATTTTGAAGTGGTGAAATCTCTATGACAACCAGATCAGGTTGCAGACATTCTTCAGAGATCCCAACAAAAGTAGGTACACTGAACTAGGGCACTCGCTCATTGGTCCCTGACTTTTCCACACACCGTACTTTGAAATCTTGTATGTATTTGGTTGTCATTTGATATCTCTATGTGCGATCATTTTCTGTAACTTGTCCATTTGTTTACAATTTTACGAAATTAGGGTTTTAAGCATAATTAGACTTAATTGAACAATAAATTCACACAATTCCAATCTTCCCCTATGTTCCAAGTGATAGGAGATCTGTAGTAGAGTTATTTACTTGTTTGAATGTCCTTGAATGTTTAGTGGTGAAAGGAGGATCAACATAAACCCTTGAAACAAACCAAAAACATATCTTTCCCCCTTTTTACCCTAAACATTTTGGTGAACCCATGTTTTAAGGATTTTTGCACCTTGCTAAGTGTTGTACTTCAAAATTTCATTCATTCATTTCATTTTCATCTTATTACATTTAAAAAATTACAAAAAATTGAAAATTTGGAAAAATTTGAAAAAATTGGCATTTTTAGCTTGCATTTTCAAATAATTTGAATTAGTTTGCATTTAATTTCATTTAATTTCTGTTATTATCATTATATCTAATTGAATTTACATAAATTCATCATTCATCATTCATTTACATTGAATTTACATGCTTAAATTGTTAAAAATTACTTGAAATTGTGCATTTTTCATAAAACCTAATTTTGCATTAGCTAGGGTTTGTAGTCAAAATCTTGTTTTAGATTTTACTACCCTTTCAAAATGAACATTAGGACTGATTTATAACTATAGTGTTTCATCATAGTGGCTTTCTTGCAAAATTTCATGTCCAGGGTTTGAAAACCTTGCATTTTCACTAGATTTGGCCTTATTGTCTCTCTAGAATTGCATCATAGGCGTGTTGTGAAGGATTTTTCTACACTAATTGGATATTATCAAGGTTATAATCTCTTTCCCCTCCTTAAATTCCTCACAACACCCTTTCTATTGGGCCTTTGCACTGAAAATTGGTGAAAAATTGCATGTTTTTAGTGTATTTTCACTAGGTTTTGAATTGTCCTCATTATAGAATTGCATAAAAAGCATGTTGTGAAAGATATTTATGCATCATTGGACTGTTATTAGACATATTATTTTCTTTACCTCTTTAAATTCTTCACAACACCTCTTCTTTCACTCATTTGCATTGAAAAATTGTGGAAAAAGTTGAAAAAAGTGAACATTTTAGGTGCATAAACAAGCATATTTTGTGTTGTTTCATTACATTCAATCTAAAAACATACAATCATCAATTGGGCCTTGCTGTGTTGTAGTATATTCCTCCTATCCATTTTGTTTTTTGTGAACTTGGTGTGTCCTTTTAGCCCTTTTCCTTCAAACAAGTGCTTAGGAGTGAAATAGTCACACACTTAGGGTGTACCAAGTAACATAAAACCTTGCATGTCTTGTATTACTAGATATTATTAGATATTGATGTTACAAGACATTTCATTATGGAATCTTTATCTCATCACTCTTTGGTATCTTTACATGCATATATCAAAAACTTTGAGAATTTCTACAAATTTCTTAATATGAATTCTCATGTTCTCACTTATTTACAAGCTATGCATCACAATGATTTATTTAAATGCTCTTCATTTGAAATCCTTGACTATGTATCTGATTTTGACAAATTCACATCTCTCATGAATACATACCCTTGGGTAGTAGAAGATTTAACAAAACACATTGAGAATGATGAGTGTGAAATTTCTCTCAATGCTTTGGAATTAATAGCTAAAACATATGATGATGATGATGATGATGACGATGATTCCATAAGTTATCCTACTTCTCCTATAGTTGAATGTCCAAGAACCTTAGATGAGAAGACTATGGATAGCCCTATTAATGATACAACACCTAACCTTCCTAACAAATGTTGTTATATGGAGCCTAATCAGACTCAGAGGTTAAATTTAACCCACTTTTATCAGCGTGGTTTCCCCCCAAATCATTTAACGGGGTCAAGGGGTAGTGCCCCTTGTGGGGGTTTAGGGGCAGTGCCCCTTGCAGGGTCTAGGGGCAACACCCTTGGCGCGCTCCTTGTCGTAATTCAGGGCGGGGGCGAGGGGCAGTGCCCTCGCGGGGGCTCAGGGGCAGCGTCCCTGAAACCTCCAATGATTTTTTAATATTTTATTAAGGCGTTGGGAGTTATTTTTCTATTGGCCGACATAAAAAAACCCTATTTTTGTAACCGACATAAGGCTTAATAAAAGAGGCTAAGGGTTAGGGTTTCTGTTGATGTATAGTAGCATTTTGCAGCGGTATTGAGTTGCAAGGATTGCTGGTTGTAATCAGTTTGATTTATTGGATAATAATATTGGACTCTCTATTGGTGGATGTAGCCTGGTTTTGGGTGAACCACGTTAAAACTTGTCTCTCGCTATTATTATTTTTGTGTATTTCTATTCCTCTGTTTAATCTTTATTTGCATTTAATTAATATTTTTTGTTGGCTAACCCTAACAACAACACCTTACCTTTCTCTCATTCCAATGCTTTCCCTGGCCAAGATGTAGCATTAGTGGATGAGAAAAGGTCTCTCACATTAAATCCTTTAGGGATGGATGTTGGGTATAATCAAGAGGAAAACAATGTCAATTCAATCTTCACTAATAGACTTATCCCACCCACTAAGGGGTTCCTAGATAAGCGTAGCAATATTCCTAAGATGGTTGTGCGGGGGCCACCTAATGTACCTTCTTGCTTCAAACTGGTGATTACAATTCAAGGAGATTGAAAATGATCTCGACCCTCAGACCACATCCTAAACTATGCAAGACAAATCACTCAAAGGAATCAAGGTGTTCAAAATGTGGTTGCTCACACATACAACACCCGTAATAGCAAACAAAGTAAGCAAGCACCTCATGTGCCTATCTCTCTTCCATGTTCTCAACCTATGCTCCCTCTGCCACCATGTCTTACTTACAAAAGTGGTCAAGAATACGATCTTGTCGAGTACTTCGCGACCCCAGCTAAGATATCTCTTTGGGATTTAATACAAACATCACCTACATACCATGGAATGCTCCAATAAGCTTTACAAAAGGTGATTATACTACCTGCTAGTAAGCCAAATGATGTAGCAGCTCTATTAGATTGTATGCATGTGACAAAAACATATATTCTCTTTCAACCACATGAATTATCGTCAATTGAAGTTCAAAACCAATATGATCCTCTTATAATATTTATCCAAGTAGAAAAGAAATTGATCAATCATGTTATGATTGATAATGGATCAACTCTGAATGTTTATGGTATGGCTTTGTTACATAAGATTAAGGCCAACACATCTTTAATCAAACCGGATAGCATTAGTATTCATGGCTTTAACAATGTTTGTAGACATTCTATGGGTACTATAACTTTACCTATAAAGGTTTGACTTGTGACTTTGTCTACTCTTTTTCATGTCATACTTGGTTCACTTTCATATAATATGATTCTTGGTAGATCATGGATTCATACCATGGGGGCAGTTCTGTCTACCCTTCATAGATCAATAAAGTTTATTTATCAAGACAAGCTCAACACTTGGAAAGCCAATCCTGAACCGGATAGTTGTTTACATATTGAAAAGCAAAGACAATTTAACAATCATACGAATCTAAATAGCTTATGATTTGAGTCATCAATACCTCTTGCCACAGATAATGTTGTGCAAGACTCTAAACCATCGCATGCACTTTTTGGTGAGATTGGGGCTTATTAGATTTTACTCCTCCCAGACTGGGGGAATATAAACTTAATAACTCTGACACATCAAAAGTTGCATCTATCTCATCAAAACAATCCTTGAAAACACCGAAGGAATGTAAAGCATCCTTGGTGGAAAATAAAGACAATACTCTTACTTACACTACAAATTATGAGACCTATGAGGCTTCAACATCTTCTAAAGAAATGACATCCCTCTATGGTCAAGGATTCAAAATCTTATAACAATTGTGACTACGTAGGTAAGGGATGTGGTGTAAATCAACAAGGGATTCGAGTACCTATAGAATCCACTTCAAGACATTACTCAATCAACATTGGATATAATCCTTTTAAAGAAAAGAAAACCTCTTGTCGTCCTAAAATTAATGTTAATGCAATTTCAACAAAACCAAAATGACACTAGAGATATCCTAGGCTGATAGACAAGAATTGTCCACTAGGAAATATCCCATTGAATCCGGTAAGTATTTCTCCCTCTTAAAGCCACACTCATTGCAGAACTTATTCTTGTTGCTCTCAAGGATGGCCTAATCCTAACTATATACGTTGTTAGCATTGTATTGTATCAGGTAAGTATTTCTAACCTTTTATCTCTCTGTTGTGTTTCCCCCATGACGTGTTATGTGTTGTTTAAGCCTCCTAGGATGACCCTTGATACTCTTGTAAGGTCAAGGATATTGGGAGACTGTCTCTATTGTGACCATTCTTCTATTTGTATCATCATTGTTCTATATTTCTCTTCTCCTCTATTTTTATTGTTGTGTGTTGTGCCTTAGGGGCATAGTGTTGTGGTTGGTGACCTGGGGGTACCATCCTACATGATTGTTCCTAAGACACTTGTTCTCCTCTCTTGATTTATTATTTACCTTCTTCTAGTGGTTCTATCTAGCTGGCGGATGACGAAAAACAAATAATACTGATATGGACCATGTGTCCCTTTAGCAAGTAAGCAAAAATGGACCTAGTCCATACATGACGACATGGTTGATATATATATCCGACACTTGGCTAGTAGAATCACTCCGTGTGATATTTTGATATTGTCTTATCTCTCAACAAATCATAACAATACATCTGCTCCATGCACTTTGATTGTTTTGAGTGTCTCGCCTTGTTGATACACTCAATTATGAGGCAACTGAAGTATAACCCAACAGTTATACTTGGTTCTAAACCCGTAGTATACCCTTGGCCTTTGATGTGATTTTTTTCATGCATAACTTAATCTTGTTGTTTATCTTAGCATAATGTGTTTTTGTGGGAACATTCGGTGATCATAAAGTACATGTCACCTCTGGGGACATGGGCTTTGCGAGAGCTCTTGTTCCCTTGTGTGTTTTCTTCTACCTTAACGTGCTTGATATCGGTACATGATATCAACCACCTTAAGGTGGGGACATATAAGATAAGTTGTCTAATGATTTTGATACTAATGAAGCGTGTTTGTAAGTCCTTTGTAGAGGCAGGATGTTGTATCTCCGTGCGAGTGCACATCCTTATTTCTATATTGCAATCATTAAGCCCTTTGTGGAGGTGGGATATTGTACATATCCTTTTATTTAAGCCCTTTTGTGGAAGGCGGGGATGTTGTATTTCTTGAGGAGATTGCACATCCTATCATTTTTAAAAAGTCCTCCGAGCAGGCGGGGCAAATTTGAGACTATCCCAACTCTTAAGCATGTCTTCGGCGATTGTTGTGGTGAAGCCCAATCATCGGTGTGTACCTATAATGTGCCTGAGATGGTGGGGCTTAGCAATAAGTTTCTTCCATCACCTTTTTTGTTGTGTTTTCTCCGTGTCTTCCATGTGTTTTCCCCCTTGTCTGGCTAACCCCCACTTGGGCTTTATATGGAGTGCTTTCCCCTCTCGTGTATGTGTAGCGACGTGCTTCACTTACACTTGAGATTTTGTATGGTGTATTTTCCCTTTGGGGTTGTATGTTGCATTGTTACTTTCCTTGTACTTGCATTTGCATTCATATGGGAAAATAAAAATGAAAAAGAAATAATCACTACATTCACTGTGTTTTGCATGTCTTCAATACTGTCTTCTCTGTGTTTTGCGTGCCTATCACTGTCTTCATTGTGTTTGGCATGTCTGCACTATGTGTTCTCTAATTTGTCTACCTGAGACTAGGGGCTAGAAATAGTTCCTCAATCTTTGTATATGCATTAGCTCTATGTGCCTAGCGTATTTGGTGTGTGTGTTGATTGTACTTTAATGCATGCATGGGCCTTGTGTTCATGCATACATTAAAGTGGGGGCTAAATGTTACGTCAGAAAATGTCTCCCTAGGGAATTTTCCCTCCTATGTTTGGCTCCCAGGTCCTTTAGAAAGCATTTTTATCATCTTGCACATTCATGTTCACTCCCGATGAGAAAACCCCCTAAGTTTTATGGCAAATAGGATCTAGGGGGTGCTATTATGATGATCCCTGACTAAAATAGGGAGCGAGGACTTGGGTGCCCTTGCCCTAGTCCTGCCCTATTTTAGGTCAGGACCTAAAGTTAAGTGTCGGTTATGTGACCGTTAATTAGGTCCTATGCCAACACCTTAAGTTTGAATTATGAAATTCTTGGCAGGAAGTGTTTAGTTGCATATATAAGCATGTTTAGGGATTCATTTGTAAACTAGAGGATTATTATGATATTTTGGCAAACTTATGATTTTAGAGCATTCAAGGCATTCATTGTTGTAGAGCAGAATATTGTTGTTGTGTTTGTTACTACAGATTTGGCTTCATCCTCTCATGATGTGAAGGATCTTTATGTTCATGCGAGCTACACCTCCAAGGTGATATTTATTTATGATTTGATTTATCTATTTCATCATTGCTTTTGCCTCTGTCCACCAAGGACATGCACTCTCTATCTAACAATGGTCTTGGAAGGCTTGAATGCCATTCTAGGTCTTGACCGAGGCAAGATCCTAAACACCACAACCCCCAACCCACTTTTCTGTGATCGCAAGTTACAGGTTTCGGAAGTGGAAGAAGTGGATTTGTAAGGAGGCATTATAGACTATCAGAAGTGTAGAGCAAAGAAGAAAATTAGGGCTTGGACTAGGGCACCCGCTCATTAGTCCTCCAGATTCTGAAGCGGTGAAATCTATGACAGTAGGATCAAGTTGTAGACATTCTTCAGAGATCTCGACAAAAGCATGTACACTAGACTAGGGCACCCGCTCATTATTCCCCAACTTTTCTGCACATCAAACTTTGAAATCTGGTATGTATTTGGTTGTCATTTGATATCTCTGTGTGTGATCATTTTCTCTAATTTGTCCGTTTGTTTATGATTTTATGAAATTAGGGTTATGAGCATAATTGGACTTAATTGAACAACAAATTCACACAATTCCAATCTTCCCCTATGTTCCAAGTGATAGGAGATCTGTGGTAGAGTTCTCTACTTGGTTTAATATCCTTGAATGTTTAGTGGTGAAAGGAGGATCAACATAAACCCTTGAAACAAACCAAAAACATATCTTTCCCCCTTTTTACCCTAAACACTATCATATTAATCTATAATCACCACACAAGTTCTATTTCTCTTCCTTATCCATCGCACCAGGGTTAACTATAACATAACATTGGGTTCCATTACCAAGACCCTAGTAGTTGGTGGTAAGGAGATGACTAAACCTAGGGAGGGTGCTACGATAAGAAAGACTTTAGAGAGAAGTAATTACAGATAAAAAGGAGGAAATTTTGATGTTCTTTAGTAGCGCACATTAGGTCCTAGCCCTTGAGGGGGGGGGGTTAGGCACCTAGGGTGACTAATGGATTAGGGGGCAACCTAGAAAGATACGACCACTAAGGCTAGTCTAGATTGAGCCGTTAGGGATGAATAAAAGGTTTAACGTAACACGAAATCAAAAACACCCATGGAAAAGTAGATAGAAAGATATTGAGAGAGATCAATGAAGAGATTGAGATGATAATTGAGATGAATATTGATGAAGAAAGGAGGATGAAACAAATTTAGGAAAGAGAGGAGAGATACTTCAGAAGGATAGAAAAGGCTAGGGAAGCCTCACTAGAGCATGCAAGGAGCACTATTGTTGAGAGTTTGGAGAGTCTAGAATCAGAGGGACAAATAGATATAGTGCCACTCAATAACAATTATATATATATATATCCTAGTTACACCAATAGGTGTAATATACAATGGGAGCATGGGGTGGAGTGGGATGCGTGTTAACATTTTTTGATGACAAAAATTGTTAAATGGCCAACATACATTAAATTAATGATCTATTATAAAATTGGACCATTCATTATTAGGTTTTAGATCTAATGGTAGATATTTTGTTGGCTTTTCTTGCCCTAGAAGGTAACCCTATTATATGAGGGCATTATATTATCGTTGCGGTATCATGATGTATTCTAATAATCTGATAGCGGTCGTGTTGTCTCTGGATCTTTGGTGGTGATACTCCTATGAGAAGCTTTCTCTAAAAGTATATTGTAATCTTTATGATTTCTGAATAATATATTGGGCAGCTTTTGGAGTGTGGGGTTTTTCCCCCAAAAGGGTTTTCCCCACGTAAATCACTATGTTGTGGCATGCATGATATTTATGTTTATTTATGTTTAAGTTTCTGTAACTATTAAAGATTTATAAATTTTTGCATTATCCTCCTCTCAAGATTAGTGTAGGAAGTTGTTCTGCTACCTTAGCTTCCTTACAAGTGGTATCAGAGTCTGATCACCTTTGGTTTCAGTTGTGGGTTGTTGGGTTTTTTGAACTAATCCAGATTTGAGTGGGAGCTTGTGCAGAAGACACTTTGTGATCTTGTTGTAGGAATTTTCAGATGGCAAGTTCATCAGGGAGAATAGAGGTGGATAAATTTTTTGGAAATAATTTTGAAATGTGGAAGCTGAAGATGGAGGATCTGTTGATAGATCGAGATCTATGGGATGCTATTGATGAGAAGGTTTCAAGGCTCGCAGATCCTACTTGTTAGGGTTAGCCGACAGAAGATATCAATTAAATGCAACTAAAGATTAAACAGAGAAATGGAAATACACAGAATTAATAACAGCGAGAGACAAGATTTAACGTGGTTCACCCAAACTCGGGCTACATCCACCAAACAGAGAGTCCAATATTATTATCCAGTAAATCAAACCGATTACAATCAGCAATCCCTGCAACTCAATACCATTGCAAATGCTACAATACAGTACCCAAACCCTAACCCTTGGCCGCTTTTTATCAAGCCTTTTTGTCGGTTACAAAAATTAGGGTTTTCTTATGTCGTCATAAAAAATAGGATTTTTTAAGTCGGCCCTAAACAGATAACATGATCGTATCAAACTAAGCCTGATAAGCTATCTCAGTATCGTGAGTTTGCATTATCTCTCTTAAAATAGTTTGAATCATATACGGTCGATATCATTCCTAGGAAAGATAACCGACATGTGGATGCAATGGCAAGCGCAGCTTCTCTTATATCCCTTGATGGTCCTCCTGAGGAATTTACCTTCATTGTTCATAATCTTAAGACACCGGTAATTGAAAGTCCTATAGTTGCAAATTCAGAACTCTGTGGTAATACATACACTGATGAATGGTTCTCCTATATATTCAATTATTTACACGATGGAACCGCTCGGGGCTCGGCCCGGCCCCGAACCCCGGCGAGGATACATGGCTAGTGTACAGTACTTTCCTGATCAGTCGCCACCTACCAACAATCTCCCACTTGGAGACTGATCAGGCTCCACACCAAACAATCTCCCACTTGGAGACTGATCCTGGACGACACCGCTGCGCATGTAGCTCCCACTGGAAATAAGCACCCTGGACTCTTCTGTTCTATTTATGTTGTTGTCAGTCTAGAAGACCAACCGAAGCTGAAGAGGAGCTCAGCTTCTCCCTTGTCACTGCCTTTGTAAACATATCCACTGGATTTTCATCTGTATGTATCTTTTCCAGCCTTAATTGTCCATTATCCAACACTGACCGAATAAAGTGATACCTCAACTGTATGTGTTTGGTCTTTGAATGCAAGGCATAATTCTTTGCAAGATGTATGGCACTCTGGCTGTCTGTATACAAAGAACTGTTAGCCTGTTGTTTACCCAATTCTTCCTTGAAAGATTGCAGCCATATCATCTCCTTGCTTGCCTCTGTTGCAGCGACATATTCTGCCTCTGTGGTGGATAAAGCAACCACCTTTTGCAACCTAGAAATCCAACTCACTGCTGTCCCACCTACAGTAAAGACATAACCTGTAGTACTCCGCTTGGTATCAATATCCCCTGCCAAATCTGAGTCTACATAACCTGCTAAATCAGTATTAGAGCCCCCAAAACATAAGTGTTTATTAGATGTACCTCTCAAATATCTAAGAATCTATTTTACCACATTCCAATGCTCTACTCCGGGATGACTCATATACCTGCTTATGACTCCTACAACATGTGCAATATTTGGTCTCGTGCAGACCATGGCATACATTAAACTTCCTATAGCTGAAGCATATGGTACCTTGGACATTTTTTCTTCCTCCTCTTGTGTCTTTGGACACATCTCCTTAGTCAATTTCAAATGACTAGGCAAAGGTGTGCTGACAGCTTTTGCATTCTCCATATGGAATCCCTGCAACACCTTTTCAACATAAGCAGCCTGAGATAGAGTCAATTTTCTGTTCTTCCTATCTCTGCAAATTTTCATACCAAGGATTTGTTTTGCTGCCCCCAAATCCTTCATATCAAATGACTGTGCTAACTGATGTTTTAACTCTCTGATGTGATCCATGTTAGACCCAGCTACAAGCATGTCATCAACATATAAACATAAAATAATGTAGCTGTCATTATCCAACCTCTTAACATAAACACAATGGTTAGAATTGCACCTACTGTAGCCTTGCTCAGCCATAAAACTATCAAATTTCAAATACCATTGCCGAGGTGCTTGTTTCAGGCCATACAAACTCTTCTTCAATCTGCACACTTGTTTCTCCTTACCTTTGACCTCAAATCCCTGTGGTTGTGCCATGTATATCTCCTCCTCCAAATCACCATGGAGAAAGGCAGTTTTCACATCTAGCTGTTCCAAATGCAAATCGTCAGCAGCCACAATACTTAAAACAGTACGAATAGAAGTCATCTTGACAACTGGAGAAAAGATCTCATCAAAATCAATGCCCGGTTTCTGTGCAAATCCTTTTACAACTAACCTGGCCTTAAATCTTTTCTTACCTCCATCTTCCTCTTTCAACCTGTAAACCCATTTGTTTGGTAAATCCTTTTTACCTGCAGGTAACTTACATAATTCCCAAGTCTGATTTTTCAGCAAGGAGTCCATTTTTTCTTGCATGGCAAGCTCCCACTGAACTTGTGTATTCACCTGCATAGCTTCATCATACCCTTCTGGTTCACCAGCATCTGTTAACAAAATAGAATACAAAGAGGGAGAAAACCTTTCAGGAGGTCTACTTATCCTTGTTGACTGTCTAACATTCACTGGAGTTTGTGGTATTTCTGGTTGCTGTTGCGGAGCATGAGGAGCCACTGGAACATCACTATTTGGAGTATCATCCAGCACCACATAATCCTTTTCTTTCTTCTCATGCTGCTGCAACTGATCTTTGTACAACACCTTCTCATTGAATATAACATCCCTGCTTCTCACAATTTTTTGATTTTCAAAATCCCAAAGCCTATAACCAAATTCATCAATGCCATATCCAACGAAGGTACATTTTTTTGATTTCGTATCCAGCTTGGTTCTATTTTCAGAATCTATATGTGCAAATGCTTCACAGCCGAAGTTTTTCAGAAAAGAATAACTCACCTTCTTACCTGTCCATGCTTCCTCTAGAATACCACAGCCCAAAGGAACTGAAGGACCTCTATTAATTAAATATACAGCAGCGTTGACAGCCTCTGCCCGCATGTTTAAAGGCAGCCCAGCATGTAATCTCATGGTCCTTGCATGCTCCATTATTGTCCTATTCATGCGTTTAGCCACTCCATTTTCCTGTGGAGTCCCTGGAACCATTTTCTGCCTACAAATTCCATTAAAGGAACAATAATCTTCAAATTCTTTGCTGCAATACTCACCGCCATTATCAGATCTGAGACATTTTAATCTTTTACCTGTCTCATTTTCAACCAAGCTTCTCTATTTCTTAAATGTTTCAAATACATCAGATTTCTGTCTAAGGAAATAAATCCAAACCTTCCTAGTTGCATCATCTATGAATGTAACATAATACTGAGAGCCACCGAAAGAAGATACCTGAGCTGGTCCCCATACATCTGTATGCACAAACTCCAACTTTTCATTTTTCTTTTGCTTCCCATCTCTGAGAAAACTGACTCTCTTTTGTTTTCCATACACACAACTTTCACAGAAATCCATATTAATACATTTCAGACCTGGTAAAACTTTCTTAGAATGAAGTACCTTCATACCTTTCACTCATATGCCCAAATCTGTTATGCCACAGTGTTGTTTCAGAACCTGCAGCAACTTTTCCAGTCTCTTCCTGCAAACCTGCAGCAATTGTTCCTGAACCTGTTTGTTTTTCCTCTATAATATCTAAAGTAGTAGGAACAGTATGACCTGTACAAAGATATAAGGTGCCTACTTTCACACCTTTTGCTACTACTAAGGCACCTTTTGAAACCTTCCAATTTTTATCAGTAAATGTAATAATGCAACCTTGTTCAGTTAGCTGCCCTGCTGAAATTAAATTCCTACTGAGCCTTGGAACATGCCTCACCTCTTGTAGTAGCCAATGATTCCCATTCTGTAACTTAATCTTGATTCTTCCCTTTCCAACAATCTGACAGGGTTCGTTATCTCCCAAATAAACCAGCCGAAAATCCCCTTGGACATAATCAAGAAAATAACTTCTATGGGGCGTAGCATGAAATGAGGCCCTTGAATCTAAAACCCATGAATCATCGGCATTATCTAGGGAAAGAATCAAAGCATCATCTTCAGATTTATTACTTACCACATTTGCTTCCTTATTGCCTTCTTGTTTGTCTCCTTCTTTATTTTTCCAAGACCAGCAATCTTTCTTCAGATGACCTGGTTTTCCACAGTACCAGCAATCCTTCTGTCCTCTGGTTTGGGATCTTTTGTCCTTTGATTTTCCTCGTGACTTCCCATGACCTCCAGAACCTTTTCCTCTCTCCTTTGATCTACCCCTACTTTCTACATTCAAAACACTGCCTGATTTGGATCCACCTGAGCTTTTCTTACGAATTTCCTCACTCAGAATAACACCAACAACATCATCAAATTTTAGGGTATTTGAACCAGAAACAGAGTTAGTAACCGCCATTACCAAACTATCCTAGCTTTCAGGCAATGAACATAATATCAAGAGAGCTCTAACTTCTTCATCAAATTTTACATTTACAGAAGTCAATTGACTGACAATCGTATTAAATTCATTTAAATGACCTGTCACAGATCCACCTTCAACCATTTTCAAATTAAACAACTGCTTCATGAGAAATACCTTATTTGAGGCTGAGGGTTTTTCATACAATTTAGCCAGAGCTTTCATCAGACCATTTGTTGTCTTCGCTTCCGTTATATTGAATGCCACCGACGGTGCCAGGCACAACCGAATGGTTCCCAGTGCCTTTCTGTCAAGAAGATTCCAATCCTCATCAGACATTGTTGCCGGTTTCTTAGCTACTCCTTCCAACGGCCTCCATAAATCCTTTTGATAGAGGTAATCCTCCATCTGCATCTTCCATAACTAATAGCTCTGCCCATTGAATTTATCAACCTTCATTTTACCCTCGTTCGCCATTGCTCCCACTCAACCGTGAGACTTTCCTGCAGATGATAATCGAACACAACCCGCTTTGATACCACTTGTTAGGGTTAGCCGGCAGAAGATATCAATTAAATGCAAATAAAGATTAAACAGAGAAATGGAAATACACAGAATTAATAACAGCGAGAGACAAGATTTAACGTGGTTCACCCAAACTCGGGCTACATCCACCAAACAGAGAGTCCAATATTATTATCCAGTAAATCAAACCGATTACAATCAGCAATCCCTGCAACTCAATACCGCTACAAATGCTACAATACAATACCCAAACCCTAACCCTTGGCCGCTTTTTATCAAGCCTTTTTGTCGGTTACAAAAATTAGGGTTTTCTTATGTCGGTCATAAAAAATAGGATTTTTTAAGTCGGCCCTAAAATTTTTTTTCTCGGGGGCTACCGCCCTCGAACCCCTGTTTCTCGAGGGTTGCCGCCCCCGAACCCCGGTGAGGATACATGGCTGGTGTACAGTACTTTCCTGATCAGTCACCACCTACCAACACTACTATGGTTGCTCAATATGATGTTATGGATCGTAAAGCCAAGGGTCTAATTAGATTGTGTTTGGCAGACTCTATTTTAATCAATGTCCATGAAGAGACCTCTGCACATGAACTATGGAAGAAGATTGGTGAGATGTATCAAGCCAAATCTTTAGTGAACAAGATTTTCTTGAGGAAGAAATTGTATTCCTTGAGAATGAAAGAGGGTGGATGAATTACAGACCACTTGGAAGCATTCAATATGCTAGTGGCTCAATTGGTATCAGTTGGTGACAAAATGGATGAGGAGGAGAAATGCCAAATATTGCTTTGTTCTTTGCCTGATTCGTGGGATTCTCTTGTTATGGCTATTGAGAGTACTTCTGTTATATTGAAGATTGAAGATGTGGTGGGTTCTTTTCTTTTTAAGAGATGAGGAGGAAGGTATCCATCAGTGCCAAGGAGGCCCTAAATGTACATGGAAGACCTAAGACAAAAGGCAAGAAGAATGAGAAGCATGATAAATCCCTGTCTAAGGGGAGATCCAAATCTCCTGGAAAGTCCAAAGTTGTTTGTTGGAACTGTGGTAAGCTTGGACATATTTGTAAGGAATGCAAAGAAGAAAAGAAGAAGAAAAAGAAGAGCTTTGATTTTGATTCTAATTTTGAGAAGGAAGATGGTGATGCATTCATTACAGCTTTGGCAACTCGTGCAGGTAATGATGCATGGTTAATTGACTTAGGTGCATCTTTCCATATGACATTTAATAGAGATTGTTTTTCTGAATATGAAGAATTTGATGGAGGTAAGGTGTACTTGGGTGATGATTCTTATTTAAATATTGTTGGTTGTAGTAAAGTTAGAATCAGGTTTCCTGATGGTAGAATAAAAAGGATTAATGATGTGTTGCATATCCCTAGATTAGCATGAAATTTGTTATCTATGAGCAAACTAATAGATGTAGGTGTGCATGTAGTATTTTCTAATGCAGGATGCAAGATGGTTAGAGGTGCTATGGTGATTGCTAGAGGTATTAGTATGGCACATTATATAAGCTTGATGCATGCACTGTTGAGTGCAATAGTACTTCTGTGAAAAGCAAGTCTGTCGAAGAGGCGAGGGTTTCATCTTCAGTAGATGGTCATTGATTTTGGGTACCCAAGGGTGCTCTTTTTTTTTGAATCAAAGTTACCTACAGAGAAAACTACGCTATGGCACCAAAGACTTGTCCACATTGGAGAAAAGGGTCTAAGGACCTTGAAAAATAAAAACCTTGTTGAAGGGTTGTCTGATTGTAATCTTGAGTTTGATTTATGTGAGCATTGCATTTATGGAAAACAAAATTGTGTTTAGTTTTACTCGAGTTCTCATAAATCTTGTAGTGTATTGGATTTTATTCATTTTGATGTGTTTGGTCTTGTATATGTTCCTTCAATTGGAAAATCCACATATTATGTTTCAGTTATTGATGACTATAGTAGAAGGACATGGGTATACTTTCTAAAGAGTAAATCTAAAGTTTTCAATTGATTTAAAGAATTTAAAGCAATTGTTGAGTTGTAGATTGGAAAGAAAATAAAATGTTTGAAGACTGATAATGGCGGTGAATTTTTCGCTAATGATTTTGATAGATTTAGTAAAGATTGTGGTACTCGTAGACAAAAAATAACTCCGTATTCTCCACAACAAAATGGAGTTTCAAAAAGAATGAATAGGATGTTGGTAACTTGGCAAACATCATTAAGAGAGAGACACTGCTGGTATGATGATGAATGATTGTGCATGATGTTTGAAGGTTTTTCATTGATGGCAACAAGAAAATGAATAAGGTTGGGGCAAAGATTTTGGTTCAGAGAAGAAGACTTAGTCATTTTGGCTAAGTGTTGGCAGTGTAATGTCAGAAATTGTCCTCCTGTATGGAATGGTACAATTTCCCTCAGTTTAGCTCCTCACTCTTGGTGGTCTCTCAACCTTTTCTTTTTTGGCCTTCTCGAAACCCTGATTGACTTAGTCTAGGAGTAGCTTATTCACTTTTTGAGGTAACTGATTGATAGAACCTAGAAAGAGAATTGAGATTAGGGTCCCTAGGACCCCCAAAAATGTAGATTTGAGCTAAAATTGGGGGCTTGGACTTAGACGCCTGCGCCCTAGTCCTCCCCAGTTTCACGTGATTTTGAATTTTGGCAGGGTGTCAGTTCCTGCCGAGTGCCTTGGGATTCTGTTTTCAAATTCTCGGTTTTCACATGATATCGAGATGTTATTTCAAAATTTTAATTCCCTAAAGCTTGATATAAAAAGACATTTGCAAATCATTTTATCACACACAATTCTTATGCAAATGTGATGCGAAAACTCTACTGCAATTGCCATTGAAGACTAGTAACTTGTTGAAGCTATTCGAAGTATTCTTTATTTGCTATCTTGGAGACAATGGATGAAGGCTAGGAATCAAGATCTTGAGTCTGTCTTGCTCTTCCTAGGGTTTGTACACCTTTTGCATGATTGGGAGAAGGTTTGAAGCCTCCAACAGCAAGCTTGGAGATCCTCCGTGAACATTGCTGATTCACCTTCTTGTTCATGCAAGTCTTCATTTGTTTCATCTCCTTGAAGTGATGTTGTATGTGTTTATTGATGCAAAGCAAGTTGTTGATCTTCCCTTGATTGAGACATCTAGGGTTTGATTTTATGCATAACACATTGTTAGGTTTGACACACTTCTGCAAATCTTTATCTCTGGCTATTGTTGAGGTAGAAATACCAAAGACAGGGCTTGACTGAGGCAAGCTCCTATATAGCCACAATAATTTCTTTCTTTCGTAGTGTAGATCATGTTTCACAGGTTCTGGCGAAAAGAAGTGACAGAAAGAAGGGTATTGCAGATACAGTCACGACATACTTTTAGATTTTTAGATTCTGAGACTTGTGGGACATTGGGGCTAGTGCCCTAGTTTGACCAGGTGTTTTATCTAGGATCTGGGAGCCTTTTGATAGTCCCAGACACCATGTACAGAAGGTTTTCCTATTCAGGAATTTTTAGGACATTGGGGCGGGCACCCTAGTCTAGGTAGCCCTCAAATTCTAGGTACACTATCTCTGAAACCCCTCCTCTACATTTATGTTATCAATTTTACCAAATATATCATGAGTTTCTATATATTGTTGATTTGAGGCATAATTAGTGTTTTACTTGGTTGAAAGTACAACACTTGCAAAATCTTGATTAGGGCCTTAGGTTTCATAACCACACGAGCATAAAAGGGAGGCAAAGTGATTAGAAGCTTGTTCACAAGCTCGATCCTTGTCATCCCCAATGTTTAGTGGTGAAATTGTGGTATCTAACCTAGAGTAAGCAAACCATCAAATTTTACACCAAACATTTTGGTGAACCCGAGCTTTAAAGAATTTGCATCCTTGTAAAACTTCAGATCTGAAATAATTTTCTATTCTAAAGCCTAATTGGATTGAAAAACCTCTTTAGTGAAATTGCATATGTTAACTTGTGGATTACATTCTTTATCTTTTCACTAAAAAAGTTGGAAATTAGCATTTTATTGTTGAAAGTTGTATTTCATTTGCAAAGGCCATCATTGTGCATTTAAATCTTGGTTTAATTAGAGCATGTTAGAATGTCAGATTACTTTTTGCAAGATTTTCATGCTTATGATGAGCTGTTTAGTCATGATGACTTCGATATGTTAGATGAAGCCCTTGAGGACTTTATCTTGATTGAACATTCCACTACGGCCTCAAAGCCATCACTATTTCAAAGATTTGTAAATGCAATTTATGTTCCTAAATCTAAAGAAGAGATTGAAAAAGTGAAAATTGTGGTTACTCTATGTGTAAATGTGGTTCAACCATCCTCTAAACCTGTGCTTGTTGTTAAAGGTCTTTCATCTTCTTATCAATCTCCTGATCACATTTATGATTGTGCAAAACAAATTGTGAAACAAAACTTACAACAAACCAATCATAATGTGGTTGCTCATGCATATAATACTCAGAATAATAAACAAAGTACACAACAAATGAATGTTCTGATATCTTTACTAGCTTCTGAACCTATGCTTCCTCAAGCACCTTGATTAACATATAAAGGTGGTAAAGACTATGATCTTGTAGAGCAGCTTCACGCTACTCCTGTGTAGATATCTCTTTGGGAACTTATACAAACTTCACCTACTTACCATGGAATGCTACGAGAAGCTTTACAAAAGGTGATTGTTCTTCCTGCTGTTAAACCAAATGATGTTGCCTCTTTACTAGATTGTATGCATGCAACAAAAATAGACATTTTATTCCAACAACATGAGTTACCATCTCTCGAGGTTCAGAAGCAGTATGATCCTTTGGTTATCTTCATTACAATCAACAAAACATTGGTTAAGAGAGTTATGATTGATAATGGGTTAGCCCTTAATGTTTGTAGTATTGATTTATTACATAAGGTTAAAGTTGATATATCTGCTATCAAACCGAAATCATTAAGTATTCGTGGATTTGATAATGTTGGACGACAATATGTGGGCACTATAACTGTACCTATACAAGTTGGACCTATGATGGTGCCTACCTTGATTCATGTAATGCCTTGTTCTCTATCTTACAATATGATTCTGGGTAGACCTTGGATACATGCATTAGGAGCAGTTCCTTCTACTTTACACCGTTCGATTAAGTTTATATTTAAAGGAAAATTGCATACTAGCCATTCAGATCCTAAACCTGATAATTGTTTGCAAATGGAAGTGCATAAGCATGTTGTTGGTCCTAAGATTTTAAACAATCTAAAAGATGAATTGACAACTCCTCTTGCCTCTAAAAATGTTATGCAAGAGCCCAAGAAATTGAATGCACTTGTTGGTGATGACTAGGGTTCATTAGATTTTGCATCATCCTCCACAGGGGAGTATAAACTTAAAAACCCTGTCCCTAAAACATCAAATATCGCATCGATCACATCATATGCTACGATGGATAAACACAATATCTCTTCGTTGACAAATAAGGATAATACTATCAATTATACCACTGATTATGAGACTTATGAAGCTTTGCCTTTGTCTATTGGTCTCTCTTTATGGCAGAGGATTCTGAATCCTTTACAAAAATTGTGACTATGTAGGTAATGGTTGTGACATAAATCAACAAGGAATCAAAGTCCCTATAGAATCTACTTCGCAACATTACTCAAGTGGTATTGGATATAATCCTTTTAAGGAATCTAAAGCTCGTAAATGCCCTACTATAAATGTGAATACAATATCAACACTTAGTTTGATATAACCTGAGATGATTGAAACCAATTGTCCTCCAGGATCACTTCCATTAGATATGTTTACGATGGATGAAGCGATAATGGATTTCTTAGGTGCTTATGATGGTATTCCTCGTTATCACCATAAACGTGGCCTACCTTATTGTTTAAACAATGATGCATATTTTGGAAAGACTACTAGCACAATAACTGCTACAGTAGAGCATACTGAAGAAATTGAAGAACAATTACAATCTTACAATCCCTCGGACCATAGTACTCTCCTTAACGGAAAGACTATTGATGTTGTTATGGATAAGGATAATCTTGAAAAAGTTATCCCTATTGGTGATTGTTTAGATGCAAAAGAAAAAGAAGAAATGATTAAATTATTGAATGAATTCTCAGAATTGTTCACTTGGAATTACTCAGATATGCCTAGTATAGACCCTTAGATTGTAATGCATAATATCATGTTGAAACCAGATGTTAATCCTTTCAAACAAAAGATTTGTAAGATGAATCCTAAGATCACTTTGCTTGTTAAAACTGAAATAGAAAAACTCTTACAAGCTGGTTTTATTTGACCTATTGATTACTCTCCATGGATCTCAAATATTATTGCCATTCCTAAACCCGATGGTCATATAAGAATGTGCACAGATTTCTGGGATTTAAATTTGGCATCTTTGAAAGATGATTTTCTGCTTCCTAATATCGATATGATTATTGATTCCATAGCTGGACATGAGTTGCTATCTTTTATGGATGGATTTTTAGGATATAATCAAATCCTTATAAATCCCCTTGATCAGTATAAAACAACCTTTATAACACCTTTGGGTACATTTTGTTGGGTAGTCATGCCATTTGGAATTAAGAATACAGGAGCTACTTACCAACGTGTGATGACTCTTATATTTCACGACTACATGCACAATATTTTAGAAGATTATGTTGATGACATCCTAGCAAAGTCTATCCATCGTAAGGATCATGTTACAAATCTTTGACAAATATTTGAGCGCATACAAAAATATAAAATGCGATTGAATCCACGTAAGTGTGTTTTTGGTGTGGATAGTGGAAAGTTACTTGGATTTATTGTTTCAAATCGAGGTATAGAAGTTGATACGAAAAAGATAGATGCAATTGTTAATATGCCAATACCTAAGAACATATCTCAACTTTGTAGTTTGCAGCGAAAGATACAGGCCATTCACCGATTTGTTTCACAACTCACGGATAGGACTTGCCCCTTTACACAACTACTAAAGAAAGATTCTCGCTTTTAATGGAATTCTGAATGTCAAAAGGCTTTCAATGAATTAAATGATTACTTAGCTAATCCTCTTGTTTTACAACCTGCTGTTTCTGATAAACCATTTCTATTATACATCTCAGCATCTAACAATGCCCTAGAAGCTTTGTTAGCACAACATAATGCTAAAGGCAAAGAATGTGCTATATATTACATCAGTCGTACTTTGCTCGATTATGAAGTGCGATACACAGTTATAGAGAAGCTCTGCCTAGCTTTAGTGTTTGCCACTCAAAAGCTTAGACATTATCTCTTAAATGAAGTGCATGTAATGGTAAAATTTGACCCTTTGAAACATCTCTTCGCAAGAACAGATTTATCGAGTCGTCTTGCCAAATGGGTTATGCTGTTAACAAAATTCGGTCTCAAATTTATTTCACAAAAACAATTAAAGGGAAAGTGATAGCTGACTAGTTAGTTGAAGCTCCCTCACCCTTTTCCATACAAAATGTCGATGCTTTTCCTGATGAACAGATTCTAACAATCTCTACAGATGAGAAATGGGAGTTATACTTCGATGGATCAAAATGTCGAACTAGCTCTGGAGCTGGTGTATATTAATACCTCCTGTGGTAAGCTGATTCCCTTATCTTACCGTTTAGATGTCTTATGCACAAACAACATAGTTGAATACAAAGCTCTTATAGCTGGACTTCGTGCAGCTTTGGCTCTTAGTATCAAGAATATTACAATATACGAAGATTCTCAGTTAATTGTTAAACAGATAACATGATCGTATCAAACTAAGCCTGATAAGCTATCTCAGTATCGTGAGTTTGCATTATCTCTTTTAAAATAGTTTGAATCATATACGGTCGATATCATTCCTAGGAAAGATAACCAACATGTGGATGCAATGGCAAGCGCAGCTTCTCTTATATCCCCTGATGGTCCTCCTGAGGAATTTACCTTCATTGTTCATAATCTTAAGACACCGGTAATTGAAAGTCCTATAGTTGCAAATTCAGAACTCTGTGGTAATACATACACTGATGAATGGTTCTCCTATATATTCAATTATTTACACGATGGAACCATTCCGGACTCAACATCGAAGAATGCCTGACTCCGTTTATGCAAACTAGCAGCGCGATACATTATATTATCAAACGTCTTGTATCAACGAAGTTATAATGGTGTTTTACTCTGATGTTTAAGTAATGGAGAGATTCTGATAGCTTTAGAAGAAGCTCACTCTGGTGCTTATGGAGAACATTTCGGTGGAAAATCGTTAGTGCAAAAATTGTTACGTATGGGGTACTATTGGCAACATATGGAACAAGATTTCTTCGCTTACATCAAGAGATGCCTGCAATGTCAACATCATAAACACCTCATCCATGCTCCTGCTCAAGAGCTTTGTGCCCAGGTGTCACCTTGGCCATTTTCTATTTGGGGCTTGGATCTCGTAGGTAAAATTTCCCTACCCTCCTCTCAAAGACATACGTTTATCATTATTGCTACTGATTATTTTACAAAATGGGTTGAAGCAGTCCCTTTGTGATCCACGATCACCGATGTAATCTGTCGGTTCATACAAGATAACATAATTTCTTGATTCGGAATACCTTCCTCTTTAGTTTCGGACAATGGTACGCCATTCAAGAACAAGGATGTGAAAAAGTTCCTCAAAAAATATCATATACAACATCGCTTCTCTACGCCTTATTACCCTCAATCAAATAGCCAAGCAAAAGATTCAAACAAAGTTATTGGATAGATTCTAAGGAAAATTGTTAGTAAACATCAAAAAGATTGGTATACAC
Organism: Cunninghamia lanceolata; assembly: GCA_027924645.1. Classification (NCBI taxonomy): domain Eukaryota; kingdom Viridiplantae; phylum Streptophyta; class Pinopsida; order Cupressales; family Cupressaceae; genus Cunninghamia; species Cunninghamia lanceolata. The sequence continues at coordinate 3,427,646 of BSBN01000134.1, forward strand.
AATTATCTTATGCCTTATGGGCTTATAGAACAAGTATTCGAACAGCTACGGGTAACACACCATATAATCTTGTCTATGGCGCAGACGCAATAATGCCCTTGGAGTTAGAAATTCCTTCTTTACGAATTTACCTAAGAGACATCATGGATGATGACATAGAACGAGAGAAAAGATTATAAGAACTTGACTTGATGAAAGACGTATTAACACTCTTGAACATCTCAAGGTTTATCAAAAAGGAATACAATGAGCCTATAATGCGCAAGTCATACAACATTCATTTAATGTTGGGGACTTGGTTTTTTATGAAAATCAATGCAATGTAAATGTACCACCTAGTGAAAAAGGTAAGTTCAACCCTAATTGGCTTGGACCATATATAATCATGGAAACCTTTGGTCCAGAGCCTATAAATTAGCCGATGAGTAAGGTACGCCACTTAAAGAGCCATTAATGCAGCGCACCTCAAAAGGTTTTATGCTTGAGATCTAATGTTAAATGTTCATAAGCTAATTTAGCACATAAATTAGTTTTCAATTTCGACAAGATAGTACTATTTTGTCTTAATTCATTTAACATTATATCTTTGTTCAGTTGATCATTGTTGTTTTGCTTAGATCACTTTTGTATTAACTGAATGTAGCATGGAAGTTAAAGTTATGTGTAAAATGATTAATCATTGTGCTTGTTGCTACATGTTCTTTTCAGAATTGTTAGTATATCACAATAGCGTTAATTACAACATTCAGACATCATCACTAGTGCATTTTCATAAAAAAAATCACATGTGATAGATCAAAAGCCATTACACATAGATCAAAAGAAAAAATCATATATATATATATCAGTTTCATGTATACATCCAAGTCGACTATCCCTAAAAGAAAAATGGTATGTCATAGTTCCTAAAGTCTAGGAATCACATAGTAGAACCTCGATCGCCAGTACCCTCAGGTCCTTGTGGTGTGCGAGTGACAGAAGCTTGACCATGTGTGGCTACGGATCACGAATGACTCCTAGAGACACTTCACAATCATAACCCCCTGATCTTGCCTCTCATCTCTACCATCTGCTCATGTGCCTCCTAACACATCCTCTGGTACCGGTCTCTCTCAGCTTGAACCCTGTCTCTGTCAGCTCTTGCCTGCTAGACCTCTCGCAGTAAGAACTCACTGACAATTGGCTCTCCTTTCGATGTAGGAACTGCTACTATTTTCTCTCGTTGTGCCCTGAGCTCAGCCTCGACGCACTTAGCTCTCTGTCAAAACTCCTCTCTCTCATGCAGATTTCTCTAGCATGGCCTCTGTAGCAGTCCTATATCTAACGATAGGCAAAATTAAATCAGCATGCCACCTAGTGGATGATCGTGGCAAATGATCCGCCTGCACCTGCTGCTCTAAGGCATCTGTCAGTAATATGTCTCCTATGACGTGACTCACAAAATCTCGCCATGTGTCTGCCCCAACTGTAAAATAGAGGATGAGATAGATGTTAGACTCCCATATAAAAATCATAAATAATAAACTATACCAAAACATAAAGCTATAAATCAAACCTTACCTAGATCTCCATCTCGCCAGGATGGATCTCAGATCACCGACAGTGTGATGAACTCTGCTGTCTAATCTACAGCTGGGGGCATAGGACTGCTAGTCTCCCCTCACTTTGTCTGACTAGGCCTCACATCGTCTACAGGAGTAGGACCACGAGCCTTGGACCATGGTCTCGACTTGGTCTCCTCGTTAGTGTCTGCCTCCTGCTGGCTTTGTTGTGATCTCACTCTGAAGACGTACAGTGATGGGACCTCCTCAGACTCCTCCTCATCCTCCTCCATACCCTCCTTCAGATCGTAGTATCCCATGAAGTCACTGACGTCTTCCTCCACCCCTGTGTCACTAGCGTGATCGGCCCAAGGTCGGGCATCTCCTGTAGGGTGCCTGGGTGGAAAGATAGGTGCAGGCCGTGCTGTGTGCCACCAGGTCTGATATGCTCAGGTACACCTAACATCATCTGACCTGATACTAGCTCTGCATCCTCAGGGCTTGTCATTGCTAAGTGGTACGTCTGCTATAGTCAGCCGTCAGACAGTATTGACTCTGACTGCACTCCGAGCTGTACGTGCATAGCTTAGACGAACTGCAGGAACATCCTGTAATTATCTAAACTGTCGTGACACCCTATCATAGTAGAACCAAGATACAGTGTGATCAAGGCAACTGGCCATTAACCGATCCCCTTGCATCTGAGCTAACTACCTCTACTTGCCAGGCCATCTGATAAAGCCATGATATGGTCTCCAGATGATGTCGCTAGGCTACAATCTATTAAATACTACTCTCTAGTATAACAGATTACCATGCCTCCAACACCTGACTAGCAGGTAGGCGTAGACACGTAGATGGGTGAATGCTGCCTCTGTAGGAAAACCCATTGGTCGTGTGCACCTGATGTGCTCAAAGGCCCAAACCTGTAACAATGTACAGACCATCAGACTCTGCATCTCGTAGTGGACATATCACCCCAAGTTGCGATATGGGTGCACAAGCATACTGCACCCCCATACATAGATAGTCTGATGCACCTCCATCGTTCTAATAGGATGAACGAGACCCCTATGAAGGTGAGTGCCTCATCCATCTGGCACGATGGCTAGTGTGACTATGATAATCATAATCCTCCATAGTAAGGGAATGTCTCTGCATCCCTGCTCTAGCAATCAGAGCTGAATATGTCTTCGCTCTGCCTGTGAAATAGTGTGACCCAAACAATACAATTGACTCTCGCGAGTATACTCCTCTGAGTGGTGTCCAACAACCCTCACTATCTCTCCTGAGATCGGCAGCCAAAGGATCCTGAATACATCCTCTAGTGTGATGGTAATCTCACCAGTCAGTAAATGGAATGTGGAGGTATCTGTATCCCATCTCTCCATCAGTGCCATAAGCATCGCGCAGTGGAATCTGATTGTGGGTATCTCAAACACCCACCATAGGCCCACCATCTGTAAGTGCTCTCTCTTTGCGGTCATCAAAGTGCTAGCACGCTCTCGTAAAAGTGCCATTAGACGACCACCTGTGTGCTCCCGCATCTCAGGGACATCCTGTAGATTAGAAAGAAAGCAAGAATATCAGAATCCCCTCTGGAAACCAAAATAAGATATCAAAAATTGAAAAGAGTGCCTTAGCCTAGGGCCTATGTCCTCTGAGGACCAGGGCACCCTAGGAAGACTAGGGCATCCCGGAGGGACACTGGTGCCCCTGTGGGACTAGGGCACCCCAGAGAGACTCTGGCGCCCTAGGTGGACCCGGGTGCCACTGTCTAGGAACCCTGTCCACCTTCCCCTCTTGGCACAGACATTGATAAATGTGAAAGAAAAATATGATGAAAGATGATAGTAGGATGGAATTAGGACCCTTCCTCGGCCTCGAAGTGTCTCTCTGCCACTCGAGCTCGGAGCATCTCCAGTCGCGATGGATGGTATGGATGTTGGCTCGGCATGGTCGCTCTCCTATTCTCCTTCTCTCTCTCTCTGCAATAACAAGAAACAAGAATGAGTTAAGTGATAAGTGACAACTCCTTTTTACATAACGTAAGTAAGTGAGAAATCTTATCCCTAACTAGGTGCAAAAGTGTGCTCTTTCACTTTGGAGCCCTTTTCTTGAGCTATTGAACTCTGATTTCAGTATCGTTTGTTGCATTGGAATCTTGGTTCCACTTTCGTTCTTACCCAATGTGTTTTGTTTGAGCATTGTTTCTTCAAATAACCCTGTTGTGTGGTTACACAACACGCCCCATTTTGACTTGGCAAAATAGGGACCCAACTTTTTTTGGCTTTGCTTGTGTGTTCTTCTTGCTGGCGGTTTGGTAAAATTCAATCAATACAGATGATCTTGCACAATGGCTAGGGAAGTCATCATCATGAGGTTAGTTTTTCAAAGCTCATGTTTCATTTCATTAACCTCAAATTTGGAAAGAGCATTAAATTTCTTGAGGGTTTGCCTTTTACATCACCTTGATATTCCTTAGGATGTAAGAGTTATGAACGGTCAAAATCTTGGTCAAACCTGATATTCATAAAGGGGGGTAAGTCATCATCATATTTCCAAATATTAGTTATCTTACAAAAGATCACCCTGATCCAATTTATCACCGGATAAATTATCTGTTCGCGACCTGCAGACATCATTTTTAGGTGGTTGTGATACTTACCCGTCAAACAACATGTATTCTGCGAGGATGATATTTCGAAACATCACCTGATATTTTAAATATAACCTTATCTTTCAAATATAATCCTATCGCCAAATATCACCCTGGAGCCATTATCCTGATGACATCATCCAACCTGATAACGAAGAGAATTGACATGATGATGACATCATCATCATTTTTACCTCGCGGAGGCATATTTCCTAAAATCACCCTTTCATAAAACATGACGATGATGTCATAGTGCTTCAACAATAGACTAAACCAATATCATGGTGACGTCATCATGATATTCCAAGAGGGGTCACTTAAGCAATGCGTAATGTCATCATCCTTTTCAAAATATCACCGGATATTTTGAACATCCCTTGATATTTTATAACATGACCCGATGGTCCAAAGATAACCCGATATACCGACATAAGTTTCCCGCTAAGACGCGGATGGTCATATTACGAGACGGTGATATTTTGAATGTCACCTGATTTTCAAAACATCACCCGATATTACAAAAGATCATCCTCCTCTTCTTGCCATGTGACATTGAATGCTTATTAATGTGGTAGGTGTTTCCCGCTAATGGCTAATGCAATGGTCACACCTGGCAACCTCTGGAGGTTTCCATGCAGAAACTTAATGATTAAGATTGATTTAATTAGATTGTGCCCTAATTGACCAAATAAATGGGTTTAGAAGGAATTTGTAACGTCATTATGCACTTGACTTGTGATAAGATCAGTTTTTTATATAGAGCCGAGCTTTCAAACCTTCCTGCGAACCACCTGCAGATGTATACAACTTGAATCAGAATGAAAGGTGTGATTATCAACAGTATCAGGATTATCTCATATAATCATCATTGTAATTCAAAGGGAATATATGCATCAGGTGGAAAAGAAAGTAGACCATTTAGATGGTTGCCAGCTGGCAACCTGTGCCACGTGAAAGGAATTGACTTGGTCAATGAATGTGAACCATAGATTGTAATAGATAAATCTTGATCGTAGATCATTTTTGTAGCGGATTCCTCACCTTGTTCTATAAAAGGTGCAGGGATGCCTCATTTTAAAGATTTGAAACTTAATTGAAATTTGTTTGCTGAAATATTCAGGGCTCATTTCAAAGTTATTGTATACATATATGTTCTTGCGTACCTAATGAATGAGAAGACTATTTTGATTACAATCCATCATAAATCTTGAGTAATCAGTGTGTGAATTCTGGATATATGCTTTGATTTGCTACGTCCCTTGGAGTGCATATCAACTTGCATATGTTGTCTTCATACCTTTCCTTTGAAGTTAGCATCGATTGTATCTAGCTGTGGAATGTCCTGGTGAACATATGGTTTGATTTCTTCTCTTCATGACTGTATTTGACTGTATATGTGGCTCAATGGCTGAAGGTTCAACTTTAATTTGAAGTATTTCTTTCAATTTCTTTCAATTTTAGAGCATTTCATCCTCATCATTGTAAATAATTAACAATCATAAGCAGATAATACAAATATGCAGACATCCCGTAGATAACTGAACATATTTAGCATGTTTGAGGTTAAAGCATGTCAAAATGACAAATATCATGTAAAGATTTAAAGAAAGACACAATATTTGAAGTATATCCTGTGTAGAAATAACTCTCTGTGCACCATCATTACAGGAAACATTATCTTACTAATGAGATCTACGTAAGGTCCCAAAATGGAAACAGTATCACACAACAACCTCTGAGTAACGTCAGAAGATTAAGAACTAATCAACGGAGACTTGAGATTATGAATTCTCTGAATTCATCATATCTTTCAAGATGAGTAAAGGTTAATGTGTACTTTTATTCTATGTTTGTTTGTGACTAACATCATGATCAACAAACCCTCATAACACATTTCTCTTGAAATTGACACGTGGATATCTCCTTGTTTCTTCTCTCGGACTAAGCAAGTAGAAACAAGGGGGGACATATATCCCCCTTGATTTCCTCCCTCACCATGTTTCACCATTCAACCCCCTTAGCATTTTTGATACTGACTCATTGGTGGTGGTTGCAGGTTGATTTGATTTTGATTTCTCTGACAAGTGTTTGTTTGCAGGAGTTCCTAACTTTGTTGTCTTGCAGGATTGCAGAACTGGGGGCTTCTTCCTGTTCATCGACAACACTTCGGCTTCCTCTACAGTATCCTTGTGGGTATCCTTTTCATGATTGGTACATTTACTTTCCTTTAGTTGCATATGCACGTAGTTTCATATGGCCACTAAAGTGGGGGCTAAATGTAATGTCAAAAATTGTCCTCCTGTATGGAATGGTACAATTTCCCTCTTTTTAGCTTCTCACTCTTGGTGGTCTCTCAACCTTTTCTTTTTCGGCCTTCCTGAAACCCTGATTGACTTAGTCTAGGAGCAACTTATTCACTTTTTGAGGTAACTAATTGATAGAACTTGGAAAGAGATTTCCATAGGACCCCCAAAAATGCACATCTGAGCTGAAATTGGGGGCTTGGACTTGGGCGGCCGCGCCCTAGTCCTCCCCGATTTCATGGGATTTTGAATTTTGGTGGGGTGTCGGTTCCCACCAAGTGCCTTGGGATTCCATTTTTAAATTCTCAGTTTTCGCGCGATATCGAGACTTTATTTCAAAATTTGAATTCCCTAAAGCTTGATATAAAAAGACATTTGCAAATCATTTTATCACACACAATTCTTATGCAAACTTGATGCCAAAACTCTACTGCAATTGCCATTGAAGACCAGTAACTTGTTGAAGCTATTCGAAGTATTCTTTATTTTCTATCTTGGAGACAATGGATGAAGGTTAGGAATCAAGATCTTGAGTCTACCTTGCTCTTCCTAGGGTTTGTACACCTTTTGCATGATCTGGAGAAGGGTTGAAGCCTCCAACAGCAAGCTTGGAGATCCTCTGCGGACATTGCTAATTTGCCTACTTGTTCATGCAAGTCTTCATTTGTTTCATCTCCTTGAGGTGATGTTGTATGTGTTTATTGATGCAAAGCAAGTTGTTGATCTTCCCTTGATTGAGACATCTAGGGTTTGATTTTATGCATAACACATTGTTAGGTTTGCACACACTTTTGCAAATCTTTATCTTTGGCTATTGTTGAGGTAGAAATACCAAAGATGGGGCTTGACTGAGGCAATATCCTATATAGCTGCAACAATTTCCTTCTTTCGTATGTGCAGATCATGTTTTGCAGGTTTTGGTGAAAAGAAGCTATAGAAAGAAGGGTATTGCGGATATAGTCTTGACCGACTTTTAGATTTTCAGATTTTGAGACTTGTGGGACATTGGGACAGGTGCCTTAGTCTGACCAGGTGTTTTATCGGGGATCTGGGAGCCTTTTGACAGTCCCAGACACCTTGTACAGAAGGTTTTCGTGTTTGGGAATTTTTAGGACATTGGGGCGGGCGCCCTAGTCTAGATAGCCCTCAAATTCTGGGTACACTGTCTTTGAAACCCCTCCTCTGCATTTCTGTGATCAATTTTACCAGATATATCATCAGTTTCTGCATATTGTTGATTTGAGGCATAATTAGGGTTTTACTTGGTTGAAAGTACAACACTTGGCAAAATCTTGATTAGGGCCTTAGGTTTCATAACCACACAAGAATAAAAGGGAGGCAAATTGATTAGAAGCTTGTTCACAAGCTTGATCCTTGTCATCCCCAATGTTTAGTGGTGAAATTGTGGTATGTAACCTAGAGTAAGCAAACTATCATTTTTCACACTAAACAGGCAGTATACAAGAGACAACAATAGAGAGACAGTGTAATGGTTGGCATGAAAGGAAGCTACGTGTGTGGAAAATGCTTCCTACACTAATCTAATGAGGAGAGGGCTATGTAAATTCAACTTTATCCTAACTATTATAGAATGTTAAACCATTAACATGAGATATTGCAACAAAACACAAGAACCAGAAAGAAGACATAAGAGAGAGACAAGATATACGTGGGGAAAACCCTTATGGGTGAAAAACCCCACACTCCAAAACACAACTCAAATGTATTACAGTAAACAATAACAGATTACAATACAGTTTCAGAGTCAATGCTTTTTCAGGAGTCTTTAAATGTCAAATCTAGAGATATTTTGGCAGCATAACAGTACTAATACAAAAGTTATCTATCTCCCATCCAAGCACCTATTTATATAGAGTTTACAAGGTAAATATGGAACCTTCTAGAGATGGGCGTCCATCTTGGACTCGTGCCCCAAAACCCACGCCTAAGGACACTTGTCCAACATCCCATCCTGAAGTGGGCACCTGGTCCCAAGATAGGTTACGACAGATGCTCTTACGCACCTTACAGCTGTCATAGAATCTGTCATACATTGACTAAAAATATCATATTCCTCTTACATGTCATAACCTCCCTTGACCGCCCAAAGATGCCTTTCTCTCATGCAAAGATACTCATCGACACTTGTCATTAATTAAAAATCATTTGAGGTTTCAGGGGCATTGCCCTCAAGCCCCCACGAGGGTGTTGCCCCTCGACCCTACCCTATACCGCGATAGGGAGTGCGCTAGGGGCACTGCCCCTGGACCCCGCAAGGGGCTACACCCCTTGATCCTATCTTGGGGGCACTGTCCCCCGACCCTGCCCTTTACCGCGATAAGGAGCGCGCCAGGGGCGCTGCCCCTGGACCCTGCAAGGGGCTACGCCCCTTGACCCTGTCTTGGAGGCCTGCCCCCAAACCCCCGTTAATTATTCAAGGGGGAAACTGCGGCTACCAAAGTCACCAAAATTTACCCTGCTGCATATACACAAGGTGCTGACTATGCCAACTCAACATGGGATAAATAAATACAACATTAGGAATTAGCAAAGGTTGAGACACCTTAATTCCCAACATGGCATTGGTCTACAGTTGAAGATCAAATCATGCAGTTCTGGTATATTGTTTGTAGTCCTTAGGTGATCTTATAGTCAATGTTTTAGCTCTTGATAAGTACCAGAAGCATATCTTCAAACAACCTAAGTCCGGTAGAGCAGAATACAGTGCTATTTAGAGCAGAACACTTAGTTGATTTGGTCCACATTCCTCCGGTGTTGCATATTTTGTTATGTGGTTTGAGGTGTTGTAAACACTTGTATGAAGTTTCTAAATCTAGAGTTATAGAGTCTGAAGTCTATCGGAAAGATAGTTATAAGCTGCTGAGTATTGTTACATGGTCTAACAGTGTTTGACTGTGACAGGGTCTAAGTTTTGATGGTCTGCATTTTGCCGCAAGATGATATCATGCCTTGCAGTTCTAAAGGTAAGCTTGGGGATGTGTGAAGAGTCTTTGATACGATTTTGAAAGTATCTTGTGGTCTACAGTGAAAGTTGTAGTTTGACAGATGAAGTGAACCAGTGGCAGTCTGTGTTTGAGGCTGACATGATAAGTTTAATTTGTATGCGGTAAGTTTTATTGTTTAGAACTTAATCCTAAGTGGTGGTATAATTGAAGCCAGCATGTGAGAAGGTATTTCAAATGTTATTTGGGTCCACTATGCATTTTGGTGAGTAGATTTGGCCGACAAACTACAAGTTTATTAACTATTTGCTTCATCTGTGTATGCTGACCTAACGCGAAGATTTTAAGGGTTGCATATATATATATATATATATATATATATATATATATGAGATCAAATTTGGTGTTTAAGTGTGGAGTAATGTGAATATGAAGGTGTGTGTGCGACATGTGAAGTAAGGTGTTGTTTAGGGTGAAAAAGTAGGTTTTCTTGAACAAGGTTAAGTCCTATTTCTCTAGTAACTAAACATTGAGAAGACAAGAACTGAGCTTGGGATCAAGCTACTGATTACTTGTACATTCCCTAATGCTAATCAAGTCTGATTAGGTGTTTAAACTAAGGTTTTACTAAGTGTCCTTATTCATTAATCAATTGAATCCTAATTACACCTTGTAACATAAATTGACCAAATTCAGAGATGAGACAGACAAAATGGATCACAGAAATGCAGCGAATAGGGTTTAGAGGTCATGCACCTGGAAACTGAGGGCCAACTAGACTAGGGTGCCCACTCATTAGTCCTACAACTTTTTGTCTATGAAAATCTTCCGCATCAGCTGTCTGGTAACTCCCAGTAGCTCCCAGATCTCAGAGAATCTTCCTTGTTGGACTAGGGCGCTCTCTCATTAGTCTCGAAAGTGTCAAGATTTGAAACTTCAAAATTCAATGACGACTATATTCACAATATCTATCTTTCTATCACTCCTTTCCACCAAATCCTATCAAACATGATCTGTACCTACAAAAGGAGGAGAAAGACATTGTGGCTATATAGGAGCTTGCCTCAGTTAAGCCCCGTTTTTGGTATTCCTACCTCAACAATAGCTAGAGATAAAGATTTGTAGAAGTGTATGCAAACCTAACAAAGTGTATGTAGAAATATCAAACCCTAGATGTCTCAATCAAGGGAAGATCAATAACTTGCTTCAATTCAATGAACAAATACAACTTCACCTCAAGGAGATGAAAACAATGAAGACTTGCATGAACAAGAAGGTGAAACAACAATGTCCACTGAGGATCTCCAAGCTCGATGTTGGAGGCTTCAACCCTTCTCTCGATCATGTAAAAGGTGTACAAACCCTAGGAAGAACAAGATAGTCTCAAGATATTGATTCCTAATCTCCATCCATTGTCTCCATGATAGAAAATTTAAATAACTTCAAAAAGCTTCAACAAGTCACTAATCTTCAATGGCAATTTTAGCAAAGTTTTAGCATCAAGCTTGCATAAAGATTGTGTGTGATAAAATGATTTTCAAATGTGTTTAAATATCTAACCTTAGGAAATTCAAATTTTGAAATAACGTCTCGATATCGTGTGAAAATGAAAATTTAAAAATAGAATCCTGAGATACACGGAGGGAGCTGACACCCTGCCAAAATTTAAAATCCCAGAAAATGGGGTAGGACTAGGGCATGGGCACTAGAGTCTAGTCCCCCATTTTTTGACCAGATCTGCTTCTATGGGGTTCCAGGGATCCATAATCCAAATTCTCTTTTCAGGTTCCATTAATAGTTATCTCAGAAAATGAACATTTTTCAACTAGACACAAGCCAATCAGGGTTTTGGGAAGGCCAAAGATAAAGAGGTTAGGAGGTCACCAAAGGAGAGGAGCTAAACTGAGGGAAATTGTACCATTCCATATAGGAGGACAATTTCTGACGTAACATTTAGCCCCCACTTTAGTGGCCATATGACACTACGTGCATATGCAACTAAAGGAAAGTAAATGCATGAATCATGAAAAGGATACCCAAAAGGATACTGTAGAGGATGCTGAAGTGTTGTCGCTGAGAAGGAAGAAGCCCCCAAGTCCATAATCCTACAAGACTACAAAGTTAAGAACCGCAACTTGTAAAGGAACACTTGTCAGAAAGTCAAAACCAAATCAACTTGCAACCATCACCAATGAATTAGTACGTAAACACTAAGGGGGTTGAGTGATGAGACATAATGAGGGAGGAAATTGAGGGAGATATATGCCCCCCATTGTTTCTGCTTGCTTAGTCTGAAAAGGAGAAAAAAGGAGATATCCACACACATCAATTTCAGGGGAAACTTGATGAGAAATGCATTGTAAGGGTTGTTTGAAGAAACAATGCCCAAGAACAACACATTGGGTAGGATAGAGAGTGGAACTAGGATTCCAACTCAATAAACAACACAAAATTTTGAGTTCGACAGCTCAAGATAATGGCTCAAGAGTGAAATAGATCAATATTGCACCTAGTTAGGGATAGGAATTCTCATCCACTTACTTTATGTAAGGGGAGTTTTCACTTATCATTTACTCATTCTTGTTTCTTGTCATTATGAAAAGGAGAGAGAGAGAGAAGGAGAAGAGGACAACCATGCTGAGCCGATGCCTGTATCAACCCCCACAACTAGAGATGCTCTGAGCCTGAGTGGTAGAGAGGTGTTTCAAGGCTGAGGTATAGTCCTAATCTTACGCTTCTGTCAGCTTTCTATTTTCTTTCAGCTATTTTTATCATTTACTGTGCCAAGGGGGTTGTAATGGACAAGGGTCCCTGGTAGGGTGCCCTAGTCCTTCAAGGGTGCCAGTGTCCCTCTTGGGCACCCAAGTCTTCCTAGAGCACCTGAGTCCATAGAGGACACGGGCCCTAAGGCACAGACACTCATTGCTGTTTCAGATAGTGGTTTTTAGTTTGATGATGGAAATTGATACTATTGTTTGGTTTTCAACCTACAGGGCATCCCAGAGACACGAGAGCACAGAGGCAGTCACCTGATGGTACTACTTCGCTAGTACCATGTCTAGTGCAAAGAGGGAGCACTTGCAAGCAGTAGGATTATGGTGGGTGTTTGATGTGCCCACAATCAAATTTCATTGCAGCATGTTGATGGCTCTGGTGGAGAGGTGGAATGTAGATATGCCCACATTCCACTTACCTACATGTGAGATGACTGTTACACTAGAGGATATATATAGGATCCTGCGACTACCTATTTGAGGAGAGACAGTGAGGGTCATGGGACATTGCATAGTAGAGTATACTCGCGAGAGTCAGTTGTATTGTCTAAGTCGCATAGTCTCACAGGTAGAGTGAGGACAGATTCAGCTCCAGCTTCTAGAGCAGGGATGCAGTGACATCCCATTGGTTCAGAGGATCATGATAGTCACTATCGCACTAGCTATCGCACTAGCTGTCGCACTAGATGGATGAGGCATTCACCTTCATGGGGGTCTCGTTCACACCATTAGAGTGATGGAGGAGCACCAGACTATGTACGTGTGGGGGTGCAGTATGCTTGCGCACCTCTACCATGACTTGGAACGATATGTCCATTATGAGATGCATAGTCTGATGATCTGCACTTTATTACAGGTTTGTTCTTTTGAGCATATTAGGTGCACATGACCGATAGGGTTTCCTATAGATTCAGCATTCACCCATCCATGCGTTCATGCCTATCCACTAGTTAGATGTTGAAGACACAGTGATCTATTATACTGGAGAGTTGTTTTTGAGAAATTACAGCCTAGCGATATCATGTAGAGACCATATCGCAGCTATAGCTTATGGATTGGCCAGTAGTGATAGTTAGTGAGGATGTAGAAGGATCAACTGATGGCCGGTCACCTTGATCATGTCGTGGTTTGGTTCTACTTTGACAGGGTGGCGCAACAGTTCAGACAGGTAAAGGATGTTCGTATAGTTTGTTCAAGCTATGCGCGCACCGTGTGCATCGCAATCAAGGAGAACAACGCCTGATAGCTGATAGTAACAGATGTACCTCTTATTGATGATGATGGTCTCGAGGATGCAGCACCGATATCAGATGTAGACAATGTCGGTTGTACCTAAGCATATTAGATCTGGTGGCATACGGCATGACCTACTCCTATCTTTCCTCTTGGTCACCCTACAGGCGATGCTCTGTTGATATGTGCCAAACAACTAAGAGGGGGGTGAATCAGTTGTCACAAAAACTTAAACACTTTCTACAATTTAAACATTCATCACTTATCCACAATTATTATGATTTAACAATGAGAGCATGAAATCAGAAACTTAACCACAGAAGCAACATCAAACACAAAAGACACCAGATTTACATGGAAAACCTCAAGGTGGGGAAAAACCACGAAGAGGATTAACTCTCAATATATATTTCAATCTTGAAATAGTGATGTTTAGGCTTGGTCACTCCACGGGCCTAAACATACTAGCTTACTGCCATGAAGAACAACTAGGTCTAGCAGGCTCACTGCCTCAACCCTAAACCTAGAAAGATTACAATAAGGGCTATTAAACCCTATTGGTGGCTTACTGCCAGATTCACTGTCACAATCAAACACCTTTATTCATTGTGAATAAACAATTCCTCAGCTCTGCTCTTCCTCTGCCTCTGCTCTGCTATGCCTTTGGACCTTTCTTAATATCTTATCATTTCCACTCAAGGACACCTTTTCCATGACTCAGCTACAAGTATTTATACACTACATCAACCTTGAAATGATCATCAAGGTCGGCATCAACCATTGGAACAATCTCCAAGGTTGGTATTACAAACATTTACAAAATAGGTCTTGACCTATTGTGACATCATGCAAAGGGAATGAAATGCAGATCATGCCATGCCTTAGCTGGAACTCAAACACTATCTTCCACGCCATAACATGCTTCCACAATCTTCTAGAGATCTCCGCAATCACTGGGATCAACTAGGTCAGCCAAGACTGGTTACATGCTACATTATTTGGGAACAATATTCACACACCATCTCAATTTCTTAACATGGACCAAAGTCTAGATATTAACATGATTAGGAGATATCCACAAGCACGCTATAATCATCAGGAGCAAACGCACAAACCTTAACCACTTTATCCATAGGAATCTTCTCATAGGAGTACATGAACTTTACTATCTTCAACTGTCATAAAAGAAAGATAGCTTGCGGACCACCAAACCACGAACCATTGCAACTGTATGTACTTATCATCATCCTAGACTTCCCTCTAGAACTACAGAGTAAAATACTTTATTGCAGAGGAATGCAGAGCCGAATACTGTCTTCCTGTCTCAATTGAACTTACAGAAAAAGTAGGCTTCACTCTGGTGAACACAACTCACTCAGATCTTCATGCGGATGGCTCAGACCTAAAATGTAGCATCCTCAGACATACCTCTAACTTACTTCGAATCTACAAACTACTATCTTCAAGTAGGAATAAATGCGGAGCAGTTTACCAGACTGTTCTTCAGCATACAACTCACTGTCTGTACTGCACTTCATTGTAACTCACTTGTTTCTTCCGGAGAGGCTAATTTTCTCAATATCCTCAACATACAAGTCTTCTAAACAAGTAATAGAATAAGATGTAGTTGACATCAATGACAACAAGAATATGCTGACATCAATGACAACACCGATTAGGCACATACTTGCAACAATCTCCCCCTTTGTCATTGATGGCAACATATGATGTGAAAAACTGCAACAACCATCAAGACAAGATTCTCTCCCTTTCTTTTTACACACCTGCACTCTTTCTTTCTCCAAAATTCTCCCCTTTCTCTTACACATCTACACTCTAAGTTTTTCACATGACTTCTCTCCCCCTTTAACATCAATGGCAAAGGACACATACTTGCACTCATCTTCTCTAATCTAATCTCTCTTCTGAACTCTCTGACTGCTTCCCCTGAGAAGTAGCCCTAAAAAGCATCAATTTAGACCTCTGAGTACCTCTGGACTGATGCACTATTGTGCATCTTAGTGTAGAGCAGGCAAGGTGATAACCCCTAACTTTTCTCTGAGATACTCAAAAGTATCCTTAGGCAGTGGCTTGGTAAAAATGTCTGCAATCTGATCCTTGGTAGAAACATACTCAAACTTCACTTCATTCTATGTAATCTTTTCTCTCAAAAAATGATACCTAATGGATATGTGCTTTGTCCTTGAATGCATCACTGGATTCTTTGATATGTTGATGGCACTTGTATTGTCACAAAAGATTGTAATTGGATCTTCATACGAAACTCTGATGTCCTTCAAAGTCTACTTTATCCATAAAATTTGAGTGCAATTACAAGTGCTGCAATGCATTCTGCTTCTGCAGTGGACAAGGATATTGAATCTTGTTTCTTGCTCAACCAAGATACTAATCTTTTTCCTAAGAAGAATGCACCTCCACTTGAGATTTTTCTATCATCCACATCTCTGGCCCAATCTACATCAATATATGCACTGAGAACAAAGTCACTATCCCTAGGGTACCACAAACCATAATCTATTGTGCCTTCTAAATATCTCAAAATTCTCTTGACTACCATCACATGTGATTCCTTGGGTTCTACCTGAAATCTTGCCACAAGATACACTTCATGTATTATGTCAGGTCTGGTTTGAGTCAGATAAAGTAATCCTCCAATCATAGATCTATACTTTTTCTGATCTGCCATGGGTGAGTTATCATCTTTGCTCAACTTAGAGCCAGTTATCATAGGTGTGCATAGTGGTTTAGAGTCTTCCATCCGAAATTTCTTTAATAACTCTTTCACATACTTAGACTGAGAAATGAAGATACCCTTATCTGATTGACTTATTTGTAGACCTAAAAAGAAGTTCATCTCCCCAAACATAGACATTTCAAATTCATTTTGCATTTCTCCAGTAAAACCTAAGCACATACCTTCATTGCCTCCAAAAATAATGTCATCAACAAAAACTACAACAATTAGGGTTTGTTCATCATTGATCTTGAAGTAGAGATTACTATCTATCGTACCTTTACTAAACCCTATCTGTATTAGGTACCTATCCAACTGTGCATACCATGCCCTGGGAGCTTGCTTCAATCCATACAATGCTTTCTTCAATCTACATACCATGCCCCCTTGTTTTGATGAATGAAATCCTTCCGGTTGTTCAATATATACTTCTTCCAACTCTCCATTTAAGAAGGCAGACTTCACATCCATTTGATAAACATTGAAATCTTTATATGCTGCAAAAGCCAGAAACATCCTTATTGCTTCAGTCCTTGCTACTGGAGAAAACATTTCTTCAAAGTCTATTCCTTCAACCTGAGTGTATCCTTTGCATACCAATCTTGCTTTGTTTCATACCACTTCATCATTCTCATTGATTTTGTTTTTGAAGACCTACTTTTTACCAATTACATTTTTGTCTGTTGGTCTGGGAACAAGATCCCAAGTCTGATTCTTCTCGATCTGCAATAATTCTTCTTCAATAGCCTTTATCCAATTCTCATCTTTGCAAGCCTCATCCATAGTTTTAGGTTCAATCTTAGAGATTAGACATAAATTTACTTGTTCTTCTGTAGCTTTTCTTCTGGTTAAGATCCCTTTGCTCTTATCTCCTATGATTTGATTTTTAGAATGACTGATTCTTACATATCTTAGAGTTTTGGTAGCACTTTCCAGAGCTTGTTCTTCTTCATCTGTGCTGTCTTCATGCTGTACCTCTTCTGAAACATTTGGGTCATCTGACTCATATCCACTTGATTTTGAAGGCCTTCACTTACATTCATCAACTTTAACATTTGCACTTTCAATGATTTTATTCAGCCTCTTATTATAGCACCGGTAGGCCTTGCTCTTGGTAGAGTAACCGAGGAAGATTCCTTCATCACATCTAGCATCAAACTTGCCTAAATCTTCTTCTCTTTTGATATAACATCTACTACCAAAAACTTTAAAATATTTCACAGTAGGAACTCTACCATGCCACAATTCATAGGGAGTTTTTGAACTGTTACCTTTTACTTGAACTCTGTTTAGGATATATACTGTGATGTGAATTTCTTCTCTCCAATATGCTTCCAGAAGATGAGCTTCCTTCATCATGGTTCTAGCAGCTTCTTGAACAGTTCTATTTTTCCTTTCAACAACTCCATTTTGTTGTGGAGTTCTAGGCACAGATAGCTGTCTCTTTATTCCAGCTCTTCACAAAAGAAATTGAATTCATTTGATGTGAACTCTCCTCCTCTATCAAATCTCAAACATTTGATTTTCAAATCCATCTCATTTTCAACCATTGCCTTAAATGCCTTGAATTTATCTAGAGCTTCATCTTTCTCTTTCAAAAAGGTGACCCAAGTGATTCTAGAATAATCATCAATGAGCAGCAAGAATTACCTATCTCCTTGCAAACTTCTTACTCTGGTAGGTCCACACAAATCTGTATGCACTAGCTCAAGTAGTCCTCCAACTGATTGATTCTTGCTTTTGAAACTTGTTCTTGTCTGTTTCCCAAATTGACACTCCTTGCAAACTAGATCAGCAGGCTTCACAAGCTTAGGCAAATCTCTAACAATCTGTGTAGTACTTATCTTCATAATATTATCAAAATTTATGTGACACAACCTTCTATGCCATAACCAACTCTCATCAATCTGAGTCAACAAGCAATAGTTCTCAGTTCCTTTTAAGTGATAGATATTACCTCTAGTCTTCTTACCAGTTTCAATGACTGTTTTGGAGCTTTCCCTGATCTTGCATCCATTGTCCTTGAAGCTTAAGTCATATCCCTTGTCACACATCTGACTCACACTCAGAAGATTGTGCATTAATCCTTTCACACACAAGACATCTTCAGTATTATGCTTGCCATCAAAAGAAATAGATTCTTTTCCACAAATCCTACCAGCTGTATCATCTCCAAACCTAACTAGTCCACCGTCATATCTTTCCAAACTTACAAACTTACTTTTGTCACCAGTCATGTGGTGAGAGCAACCACTATCAATAACCCATTCATCTTTGTCCTTAATGATCTGAGTAGCCAAAGCACTTTCCATTGGTTTTTCTACCTTCATACAGCTAGAAGAATTAGTAGACATAAGATCTTCCTTAATAGGAATGAACAATTATTCATTTACAGAGGGATTAGCATTATCTGGTTCACCATTATCTGATACTCCATCATCATCAAAATCTTCAACATAATAACACTTCTTTTGAGTCCTAGGCCTGTTCTCATATCTTCTTCTATTTCTTTCAATTCTTTCAGGACATCTGGAAGCAAAATGACCTACTTTACCATAGGAAAAATACTTGAAAGGTAATTTGCCTTTATACTTACTGGATCCTCTTTGCAACCTGTCCACAAAGTTGGCTTCAACTTCATCTATCTCATCATCAGATTCTACCTTATACTTTTCTGATCTGGAAGTACTTCTAGGAGTACTAGCTTTGAAGGTAGTCTCAACTTTTGGCAGAGCATCATCTAACTCATTTCAAAAGTAGTAAGCTTACCAAGCAACTGATCCCTATTAACTATTTTTACTTGCATGAATTCTTCAATTGCGGCCACCTTGTGATAGTAGGTCTTGGGCAGAGATCTGAGTATTTTCATAACAATTTCCTTTTCTTCGAGAGTTCTGCCTATGGCTTTTATCCTTGTAACAAGTTCATCAACTCTTTGCATAAAAGATGATATGTTTTCATCATTGTTCATCTTCAAGCTTTCATATTTGACTTTCAAACTTTGTAACTTGGCTTCCTTCACAGAATCATCTCCTTCATACATATTTTTCAACTTTTCCCATACCTTATTCACAGTTTCAAGATCCACCACTTTTGTCAGTACTAAGTCAGTTAATGAGCTTAGTAGAGCATCCCTTGCCTTGATATCTATCTCATATTCTTTGATTTCATCTTTAGTCGTCGGACCATTTTGAGGTATGGTGTATTCTATTTCTGCAGTTTTCCAAACTTTGACACCAAGAGAAAGAAGATGGCTTTTAATCCGAGCCTTCCAGAGAACATAATTAGTTCCATCAAAATGCGGCAGTTCCTTCTTGTAAGACATTTTGGATCTTCCTCAAGCTGTTAAGCTTCCTTTAGAGGAACCCTGCTCTGATACCAATTGTTGATATGCACTGAACAACTAAGAGGGGGGGAATCAGTTGTCACAAAAACGTAAACACTTTATGCATTTTAAACATTCATCACATATCCACAATTATTATGATTTAAGAATGAGAGCATGAAATCATAAACTTAACCACAGAAGCAACATCAAACACAAAAGACACTAGATTTACATGGAAAACCCCAAGGTTCAATATTTATTGCAATCTTGAAATAGTGATGTTCAGGCTTGGTCACCCCATGGGCCTAAACATACTAGCTTACTACCATGAAGAACAACTAGGTCTAGCAGGCTCACTGCCTCAACCCTAAACCTAGCAAGATTACAATAAGGGCTGTTAAACCCTACTAGTGGCTTACTACCAGATTCACTATCATGATCAAACACCTTTCTTTATTGTGAATAAACAATTCCTTAGCTCTGCTCTTCCTCTACCCTACTCTTCCTCTGCTCTGCTCGTCCTCTTCTTTCCTCTGCCTCTGCTCTGTTTTCCCTTTGGACCTTTCTTAATATCTTATCATTTCCACTCAAGGACACCTTTTCCATGACTCAGCTACAAGTATTTATACACTACATCAACCTTGGAATGATCATCAAGGTCGGCATCAACCATTGGAACAATCTCCAAGGTCGATATTACAAACATTTACAAAATAGGTCCTGACCTATTGCGACATCATGCAAAGGGAATGAAATGTAGATCACACCATGTCTTAGTTGGGACTCAAACACTATCTTCCATGCCACAACATGCTTCCACAATCTTCTAGAGATCTTTGCAATCATTGGGATCAACCAGGTCGGCCAAGATTGGTTACACACTACGTTATCTAGGAACAATCTTCACACACCATCTCAATTTCTTAATGTAGACCAAAGTCTAGATAGGGACATGATTAGGAGATATCCACAAGCATGCTATAATCATCAGGAGCAACCACATGAACCTTAACCACTTTATCCATAGAAATCTTCTCACAGGAGTACATGAACTTTACTGTCTTCAACTGTCATAAAAGAAAGATAGCTTGCAGACAACCAAACCATGAACCATTGCAACTGTAGGCACTTCTCATCATCCTAGACTTTCTTCTAGAACCACAGAGCAAAGTACTTTATTGCAGAGGAATGCAGAGCCAAATACTGTCTTCTTGTCTCAACTGAACTTACAGAAAAAGTAGGCTTCACTCTAGTGAACACAACTCACTCAGATCTTCATGTGGATGGCTCAGACCTGAAATGTAGCATCCTCAGACATACCTCTAACTCCCTTCCAATCCGTAGACCACTATCTTCATGCAAGGATAAATGCGGAGTAGTTTACCAGATTGTTCTTCAATATACAACTCACTGTCTGTACTGCACTTCTCTGTAACTCACTTGTTTCTTCCGGAGAGGCTAATTTTCTCAATATCCTCAACATACAAGTCTTCTAAACAAGTAATAGAATAAGATATAGTTGACACCAATGACAACAAGAATATGTTAACATCAATGACAACACCGATTAGGCACATACTTGCAACATGCTCGACCTTCGGCTAGTCACGCTAGTGACACAGGGGTAGAGGATGATGTGAGTGACTTCGCAGGATACTATGATCTTGAGGAGGATATGGAGGATGATGATGATGATGAGGAGGTTCCATCGCAATAGGTCTTTAGGGCAAGACTATGATAGGACTAGAAGGAGGTGGACACTGATGAGATGACTGAGTCGTGACCACGGTCTAGGTCTCGTGGTCTAGTCCATTTGGGTGTTGAGAGGCCTAGTCAGAGCGAGAGGGGGGAGACCAATAGGCCTGTGCTCCTAGCTACAGATTAGACTGCAGAGCTCATTATACCTTCAGTGATTCAAGATTGATCTTGGCGAGATGGAGATCTAGGTTAGACTTGTTTTAGTAATTTGATGTTCTTATGCTTATTATTTATGATTCTTAAATGAGAGTCTAATGTCTATCCAATTTTTTTGTTTTGCAATTGGGATTGATGCATGGAGAGAGTTTCTGATTCACATCATAGCAGACATAGTACCTATAGATGTAGCTGAGCAGCAGGTGCAGGTGGGGTATTCACCACAACGATTCACTGGGTGACATGCAGAGATATTTATGCCTTTTTTCAGGTACAGGATGACTATAGAGGCCATTCTAGAGAAGTCTTCATGAGAGAGAGAGGAGTTACTTCAAGGAGCTAAGCACGCCAAGGCTGAGCTTCAGGCGCAGTAGGATCATGTGATAATGGTACCCACATTTGAGAGAGAGCCAGTCATCGGTGAGTTCTTACTTCTTGAGTTACGTCAGGCGAGATCTAATAGAGACAGGGCTCAAACAGAGAGAGACCAGTACCATCGGATATACCAAGAGGCACACGAGGAGGTGATAGGGATGAGAGGTGAGATTAGGGGGTTATGATTGTGGAGTGTCTCTAGAAGTCATTAGCAATCCATAGCCACATATGGTCAGGCCTCTATCACGCACACACCATGAGGGCCCAAGGGTATAGGTGATCAAGGTTCAGCTATATGATGTATATATGTTATGCACTACAACATCCCATTTTGTTGTAAGGGATAGTCGACTCAGATGTATATTTGAAACTGATAATGATATATATATATATATATATATATATATGATGTTTATTTTTCTATATATGTGCAATGGTTTCAATCTATCACATGTGATTTTGTAAAATGCAACTAGTGATGAATGTTGAAGGATAATATGGAAATGTAATTAATCCTAATGTGACATACTAACAATTCTTTGCAGAATATATAGTAACAAACACAATGATTAAAAATTTCACATATAATCCAAAATTCTATGCTATGTTTAGTTAACACAAAAGTGATCTTAATAAAGAATGTATAAACAAGATACAACAATGATTAACCGAGCAAGAGATCTAGTGTTAAATGAATTAGGATAAAAATAATAATATCTTGTCAAAATTAAAGCTAATCTATCTAATAAATTTTCTTTATAAAGTAACATTTAACATCAAATCTAAGCATGGAATTTCTTGAGGTGCGCTGCGCATTAATAGGTTCTTTAAGTGGCGTACCTTGATCATCAACTAGTCTATATGCTCCCAATCCAAAGGCCTCAGTAACTATATACGGTCCGAGTCAATTGGAACTGAACTTACCTTTTTCTCCAGGAGGTGCATTTATATTGTGTTGATTTTCATCAAGTACCAAATCCCCAACATCGAATGAATGTTGTATAACATGTTCATTGTATGATCATTGTATGCTTTTTTGATGTGCCTTGAGGTGCTCAAGAGTGTTTATGCATCTTTCATCAAGCATCTCAAGTTCTTGCAATCTCTTCTCACATTCCGTATCATCGTCAATGATGTCTCTTAGGGAAACTCTCAATGAAGGAATTTCTAACTCCAAGGGCATTATCGCGTCTACGCCATAGAAAAGATTATATGGTGTATTCCTAGTAGCCATATGAATACTCATTCTATATTCCCATAATGCATAGGATAACTAAGTGAGCCAATCCTTTTGATGTTTGTTAACAGTCTTGCATAAAATCTATCCAATACTTTTGTTTGAAGCTTCTGCTTGGCCATATGATTGAGGATAATAAGGCGTAGAGAAGCGATGTTGAATATGATATTTTTTGAGAAATTTCTTAACATCCTTGTTCTTAAATAGTGTACCATTGTCAAAAATGAGGGAGGAAGGTATTCCAAATCGAGAAATAATGTTATCTTGTAAAAACTGACAAATTATGTCAGCAGTCGTGGATCATAAGGGGACAACTTCGACCCACTTTGTGAAGTGATCAGTGGTAGTAATGATAAATGTATGCCCTTGAGAGGAGGGTGGAAAGATTTCACCAATTAGATCCAAGCCCCAAATAGAAAATGGCCAAGGTGAAACTTAGGCACGAAGTTCCTGAGCAGGTGCTCGGATTAGGTGATTATGTTTACATTGTGGGCATTTCTTGACATAAGAAAAGGAATCTTGTTCCATGTGTTGCCAATAATATCCCATTTGTAACAATTTTTGTACCAAGGATTTTCCCCCAAAATGCCCTCCATAGGCACTAGAGTGAGCTTCTTCTAAAGCTATTAGGATTTCTGAATTACTTAAACATCAGAGTAAAACTCCATTGTAGCTTCATCTATATAACACATTCAAAAAAATAATGTAACGTGCTGCTATTTTGTGTAAACAGATTTGAGAATTCTTAGATGTTGAATTAGGAATGGTTCCATCATGCAAATAATTGAATATATGGGAGAACCACTCATCAGTATATGTATTACCATAGAATTCCAAATTTGCAACTATAGGGTTTTCAATTGTCAGAGTTTTAAGATTATGGATAATGAAAGTAAATTCATCAGGCGAATCATTAGGGGATATAAGGGAAGCTGCGCTTGCCATTGCATCCGCATGTTGATTGTCTTTTCTGGAAATAGTGTTTATTGAAAATAATGTGAATTATTTTAATAGAGATAGAGCAAACTCATGATACTAAGATAGTTTGTCGTGCTTAGTTTGATATGATCTAGTTATTTATCATACAATTAGCTATGAATCACCATATATAGTGATTTTCTTGATATTAAGAGTCAAGGCGGCACGAAGTCCTACGATAAGAGCTTCGTATTTAGTAATTTTGTTTGTACATGAGCAGTTTAGGTGGTAAGACATAGGAATTAGGTTACCTGCAAGGGGTATTAATATAACACCAGTACCGGAGCTGGTTTGACATCTTGATCCGTCGAAATATAATTCCCATTTATCATCCTTAGTAATTGCTAAAATTTGGTCATCAGGAAATGTATCCTGATGTTATGTAGTAAAATGTGAAGGTGCTTCAGCTAATTGGTCAGCTAACGCTTGCCCTTTAATTGTTTTCTGAGAGATAAACTTAAGATCAAATTCAGTTAACATAACCTATTTAGCAAGATGACCTGACAAATCTGTTTTTGCAAAAAGGTGTTTCAAAGGATCAAATTTTACCATCAGATGTATTTTAGCATTTAAAAGATAATGTCTAAGCTTCTGTGTTGCAAACACTAAAGCTAAGAAATGCTTCTCGATAACAGTGTATTGCACTTCATAATCAAGTAAAGTTTGGCTGATATAATAGACAACACATTCTTTGCCTTTAGCATTATGTTGCACTAACAAGGCTACCAAAGCATTATTAGATGCTGAGATATATAATAGAAAAGGTTTATCTGGGACAACAAGTTGTAAGACAAGAGGATTAGCCAGATAAGCCTTTCTTATATCTTCTTAAGCTTTTTGACATTCAGAATTCCATTGAAATTTTGAATCCTTCTTCAGTAGCTGTGTAAAAGGGTGAGTCCTATCTGCGAGTTGTGAAACAAATCAACAAATGGCCTATATCTTCCCTTGTAAACTACGAAGTTGGGATATGTTCTTAGGTGTTGGCATATTAACAATTGCGTCAATCTTCTTCGTATCCACTTCAATACCACGATTTGAAACAATAAACCCTAGAAATTTTCCACTGTCTACACCAAAAACACACGTATGAGGGTTTAGTCGCATGTATTTTCTTATTCGCTCAAAAATCTGTTGAAGATTTATAATGTGATCTTGGCAATGGATAGATTTCACCAAGATGTCATCGACATAGTCTTCTAGAATATTGTGCATGTAATCATGAAAGATAAGGGTCATGGCACATTAGTAAGTAGCTCTTGCATTCTTAAGTCCAACTACCCAACAAAATGTACCCCAAGGTGTTATAAAAGTTGTTTTATATTGATCTTGAGGGTTTATCAAAATTTGATTATATCTTGAAAAACCATCCATGAAAAAGAGTAATTCATGGCCAGCTATTGAATAAACAATCATATCAATGTTAGGAAGTGGAAAATCATCTTTCAAATATGCAAGATTCAAATCTCAGAAATCGGTACACATTCTTATATGACCATTGAGTTTAGCAATGGCGACGATATTCGAGATCCAAGGTGAATAGTCAATAGGGCGAATAAAGCCAGCTTGTAGAATATTTTCTATCTTAGCTTTGACAAGTAATGCAACCTTAGGATTCATCTTACGAATCTTTTGTTTAAACAACTTAGCATCTGGTTTCAAGATGATATTATGTGTTACAATTTGAGGATCAATACCAAGCATATTTGAATAGTTCCAGGCAAACAATTCAGAAAATTCATGTAATAACTTAGTCATTTCTCCTTTTTCTTCTGCATGTAAACAATCACCAATAGGAATAAATTTTTCAGTGCTA
The DNA here is from genome assembly GCA_027924645.1 of Cunninghamia lanceolata. Lineage (NCBI taxonomy): Eukaryota > Viridiplantae > Streptophyta > Pinopsida > Cupressales > Cupressaceae > Cunninghamia > Cunninghamia lanceolata. The sequence continues at coordinate 3,453,522 of BSBN01000134.1, forward strand.
TCTTTCTCCATGAGAACATCAATAGTCTTTCCATTAAGTAGAGTACTGTGCTCTAGGAGATCGGGTGATTGTGGTAGGTCTTTAGATTCTTCATCAGACTTTAGAGTAGTGTTTATCATGCTAGTAGTTTTTCCCAAATATGCACTGTTGTTCAAACAATAAGGTAATCCATGTTTATGATGGTAATGAGGAATTTTTTCATAAGCACCCAAGAATTCCATTATCGCTTCATCCGTTGTAAATATATCCAAAGGAATTGCTCCTAGAAGACAACTAGTATCAATCATATCAAGAAATTTCAAGTTAAGTGTCGATATTGTATTCACATTAAGGGTAGGACGTCTACGAGCTTTAGATTCCTTGAAAGGATTATATCCAATGGCACTTGAGTAATGTCGTGAAGAAGATTCTATAGGGACTTTGATTACTTTTTGATTGATACCACAACCATTACCTACATAATTACAATTTTTATAAAGGATATGAAATCCTCGACCATAAAGGGAAGCCATTTCTTTGGAAGAAGGTGGGGCTTCATAGGTTTCGTAATCTATAGTGTAAGTAAAAGTATTATCTGAATTTGTTACCAAAGAAACTTTATGTTTCATATTTTAATCATGAGATGATATCGATGCAATATTTGATGTTTCAGGGATAGTGTTATTAACTTTATATTCTGCCATGGAGGAAGCTGTAAAATCTAATGAACCCCAATTGTCATCGATAAATGCATTCAATTGTTTGGATTCTTGTACAACATTTTCTGAGGCAAGAGAAGTTGACAAATCAAATTTCAAATTGTTTAAATTTTTATGACAAATGACTTCTTTTTGTGATTCAATTTGCAAGCAATTATTGGGTTCATGATCAACATGAATAGTATGAAGTTTGTCCTTGAATATAAATTTGATTGAACGATGTAAAGTAGAAGGAACCGCCCCCAATGAATGAATCCAAGGTCTACCAAGAATCATGTTGTAAGATAGAGACAAGGCATGACATGAATCAGGGTAGGCACAATCACATGCCTAACTTGTATAGGTAGAGTTATAGTGCCCACAGATTGTCGTCCAACATTGTCGAAGCCACGAATACTTATCATTTCTAGTTTAATCAAGGATGTATCAACTTTAATCTTATGTAATAAGTTAATGCCACAAACATTAAGAGCTGATCCATTATCAATCATAACTCTCTTAATCAGTGTCTTGTTTATTGTAATGAAGATAATCAAAGTATCATACTGATTCTGAACTTCAAGGGATGGCAACTCATGTTGTTGGAACAAAATGTCTATTTTTGTCACATGCATACAATCTAATAGAGCTACTACATCATTTGGCTTGACAAAAGGTGGGACAATCACCTTTTGTAAATCTTCTTGGAGCATCTTCCATATCAGTTGTCTGGTAATCTCCAGTAGCTCCTAGATCTCAAAGAATCTTCCCAGTTGGACTAGGGTGCCCGCTCATTAGTCCCAAAAGTGTCGGGATCCAGAACTTTGAAATTCAGTGACAATTGTATTCACAATATCTATCTTTCTATCACTCCTTTCCACTGTATCCTGTCAAACATGATCTATACCTACAAAAGGAGAAGAAAGATGTTGTCTCTATATAGGAGATTTCCTTAGTCAAGCCCCATTTTTAGTATTTCTACCTCAACAATAGCAAGAGATAAAGATTTGCAAAAGTGTGTGCAAACCTAACAAAGTGTATACAAAAATATCAAACCCTAAATTTCTCAAACAAGGGAAGATCAATAACTTTCTTCAATTCAATGAACAAATACAACTTCACCTCAAGGAGATGAAAACAATGAAGACTTGCATGAACAAGAAGGTGAATCAACAATGTCCATGGAGGATCTCCAAGCTCTGGGTGATCATGTAAAAGGTATACAAACCCTAGGAAGAGCAAGATAGTCTCAAGATCTTGATTGCTAATCTCCATCCATTGTCTCCATGATAGCAAATTCAAATAACTTCAAAAAGCTTCAAGTCACTGATCTTCAATGGAAATATTAGAAGAGTTTTGGCATCGAGCTTACATAAAGATTGTGTGTGATAAAATGATTTTCAAATGTGTTTAAATATCTAACCTTAGGAAATTCAAATTTTGAAATAACATCTCAATATTACGCAAAAAAAAAAATTTGAAAATGGAATCCTGAGATGCACGACGAGAGCTGACACCCCGCCAAGATTTAAAATACTGAAAAATGGGGCAGGACTAGGGCGCGAGCGCTTGAGTCCAGTCCCCCATTTTCTGACCAGATCTACTTCTAGGGGGTTCCAGGGACCCATAATCCAAATTCTCTTTCTGGGTTCCATCAATAGTTATCTCAGAAAATGAACTTTTTCAACTACACACAAGCCAATCAAGGTTTCAGGAAGGCCAAAAACAAAGAGGTTAAGAGGTCACCAAAGGAGAGGAGCTAAACTGAGGGAAATTGTACCATTGCATATAGGAGGACAATTTTTGCCATAATAGGTGTTTTTGTAAAGGTGACAAGTGCAGAAGAAGTGAGATCTTATTCTCATGTAAGAGCAGAGCAGTGAAATAGAGCAGTTAAAGATGAAGAGTTTTGAGACAGTATTTCTGTGCTTCATTGGAGCTATAACCATGCATGTACAGATGTAATGAAAGCAGTTCAACCTGGCAGTGAGCCATCCTTTCTTCCTTCTTTCTCTAGGCAGTAAGCCTTTCTTGTAGTGAGCATTTCTTTGGGTAGTGAGCCCTAAGGTAGTGAGCCTTCTTATAATTCGGTATTGCTATTACATAATTATTGTGAGCTAACACTCACCATGGTTTTTCCCTGTTTAGGGTTTTCCACATAAAAATCCTGGTGTTTCCGTGTGATGCTTTGTGGTTGCTTCTTCTGTGTTTAATTTGCTTTGCTGTTATCAAATGTGGCAAATGCATTAATGGTTTAATAAGTAAAAGGTTTAATAGATACTGATTCACCCCCCCTCTCAATATTCTGGGTGTTCAACAATTGGTATCAGAGCCTGGTTCCTTGGTAGAAGTCTAACAACTTGAGGAAGATCTTGGAGATTGAACACATGGTAGGTAAAAGGTATTCTACTCCTCTTGAAGAAATTGATTCAACTGAAACTAAAGAAGATTGCATGCTTGTTAGTGAAGAACTCAAGGTTTCCCTTGAAGATCTTGACAAGGTTGAATTAGAAAATAGGGATTAGAAAGATAATATCAAGGAAGTAGATGAGTGCATCAAAAAATTAAGGGAGCAAGTCAAGAAGTTCAAAGAAAAATATAAGGAGGTTAGCAAACAATTGATATCTATAAATGAAACCTTGACTGATCTGAAAGTAGAATTTGTCTAAAGAGCAAAAGTAGAAGAAGACCTAAATCAATTAGTGAAAAGCAAATTTGAAGTCTGTACAAAGCTTGAACAAGAAGTGGCAGATCAAAAAAGTTGATCTGAAACAAGCATGGATTTAAGAAGATAAATTTAGAGTGAGTGCTGCCAAACTTGATAGAATAATTGCAAGTCAGAAGAATCCTGATGACAAAGAAGGCTTGGGATTTGAGAAAGGTGAAAGTTCTAAAGCCGATCAAGAAAAGAATGCTGAGATCAAGAAGGACAAAGGAAAATAGATCTAGAATCAAAGGAATAGACCTAGAAGACCACCAATCAAGCAACCAAATGCTCAAAGGTACCCATCTTTCAATGGTTATTGTAATGCATGCAATAAGTTTGGTCATAAGGCTACTTAATGTAGGAGCAGAGTGAAGCAAAATGTTCCATCATTCTCTGGTCAGTGTTTCACTTGCAATAAAGTAGGTCACAAAGCTAATGAATGTTGATGTCAGATAAGGAATGGTTACAATAATAGAAGGAATGCTCAAACTTTCAAAGCTAACTTCTTTATATGCAAGACATTTGGTCATAAAGCTAGTGAATGGAGAAGTTAGATAAGGGACAACTATAATATTGGAAGGAATGCTTAATCTTTCAATGGGAATTACTTTTCATGCAATAGATTTGGACATAAGGATAACCAATGCAGATCAAGGATGAATGAAAGGAACAATGGTCAGAGAAATGTTGTATGCTTCAATTGCAACAGGCCTGGACATATTGCAAGATTTTGCAGAAGCAAGAATATGAAGAAGGATAATTAGGCAGAGATGAAGAAACTAGTACAAAAGGAAGATTTGACAAAGATCAAGAAGGAGATGAACAATATTTGGGTTAAGAAGTAAGCAAATGAAGTTAAAGATGAGTCTGCACCAGACTCTGGTGCAGGTACTTCGTCCAAGAAGTAAATTGGGAGCTCTAGCTCAGGGGGAGCTTAAATGAAAAAATATTGTTCCCCCAGCTAGAAAAGTGGTGCTGACATTTAGCATGAAGGTATAAGCTAGAAAAAAAGATAACAGATCTTTTGAAGAAGATTCTGATAGAAAAGAATCTAATGCGGTGGATTACGGAGCAATTTAGATCGACTGTAGAGAGTAGAGTAAGAGTTTGACAACTTTTTGAATCAACATTTATGACGATTAGGTTTTGATGAAAAGGGGTTAAAAGGGAACTCATGTAAAAAGGAAATCACAATGCATTCAAACCCTCATGTGTCCAAGGAGATCTGATAAGTGAAGCTAAGGTGAATCCAAGTATTCAGCAATTGGTACGAAGAAACCCTAACCAAAAAGAAAAGGTATTTACAGTTCTCTCTTGAAATTTTTTTGTGTTGAGTCTGTAAAGATATCTACTTTTCAAGTAGTTGAGATAATAGAGAGGCCCCACCCTAAGTTCAAGAAGCATCCCTTTAAATCATTAGAGACTGATCCAGATGAGAGGAACCTCCTGCAACAATATAATGAAAATGCATGAAATAACATAAATAGCAGAACATAGAAGGAATTTATTGATTGTAGGCCACTTCGAGGGGGAAACCTCCTTTGAGCAAGCTCAATACAATAAATTCATGGATGCCTTCATTGGCCTCAACACATACTTATATACTAAGTCTAATCTAAACAACTATTACTTCCCATGAATGTGGGATAATATAATATGCTCACGGGAAGACTTACAAAGCATATGCATCCAAATGTAATATACTAACAAAGTAAAGAGAAGGGTTAAACACGAGTTCCTAACATCCCCTCCCTCTTAGAAAAGCTTTGTCCTCAAAGCTTAAGATGTGGAAATTATTGCTGAATTTGAAGGAGTGGTTCCCATGTAGCATCCTCTGGTTGTATTCCATGCCATTGAATTAAGACCTCTGTGATGGATCAGGAGTGTAGATGACGGGTGCGTCTATCGAGGATTGCCTCCAGCTCTAAAATGATGGATCCTTCATTATCCAGTTCTAGTAAAATAGTTTGTGCTCTGACGTTGGTGCCAAGAACTTTCTTTAGACAAGAGACATGAAATACTGGATGAATGTAGGAAGAAGGAGGGAGCTCCAATTTATAAGCAATCGACCCAATCTTCTGAAGAACCTTATATGGCCCATAGAACTTCGGAGCTAGCTTATGACACCTTTTGAGTTTCAGGGAGGATTGCTTGTATGGTTGTAGAGGAAGAACAACCATATCACCTACTTGAAAAGTGCACTCAAAACGGTACTAATCAACTTGTTGTTTCATTTGATTTGTTGCCATGTGAAGATTGTCCTGCAGGATGCAAAGAATCTAATCCCAGGTTCGGAGAACTGTGTCGACTGCCTAAACTGGTGAACTACTGGGGGTGTATGGAAGGAGCACTGGTGGTGCCTGACCATAGATTGCTTCATATGGAGTCATTTTAGATATAGTGTGGTAGGAGGTATTGTACCGCCATTCAGCGAGAGGGAGCCACCTTGCCCACTGATTATGTTGTTCTGAGGTGAAGCAACGAAGATAAGTTTCCAAACATTTGTTGATAATTTTAGTCTAACCTTTTGTTTGTGGGTGATACTCAAAACTCATCTTCAGTTTAGTGCTAGTGTGTCGAAATAGTTCTATCCAAAAATGACTGGTGAAGGTTGCATCACGATCTGAGACAATGGAAGAAGGGATGCCATGAAGACGGAAGATCTAGTCCATGAAAATTTGTGTGACTGAGGAGGTTGTATAGGGATGGCTGAGGGCACAAAAATGACTATATTTGGAGAGGTGATCAACCACAACCAAGATTACTATCTTTCCTCCAGATTTAGGGAGCCCCTTAATGAAATCCATAGAAATATCTATCCAAATCCATGTAGGGATGGGCAAGGGTTCGAGCAATCTAGGAAGGAGTGTCATTTCACCCTTGTTGCATTGGCAGGTATCACATTCAGCCACCATTTGTTGAATTTCCCTTTTCATTCACTTCCAAAAGAAGTTACGCCGTGCTCGCTCATAAGTTTTGAGGAACCCAGAGTGCCCTATTGATGGAGAAGCATGGAGTTCATAGAAGACAACTTGCTAAAGATCTGTGCTCTGGGGAAGCACCAGATGACCCTTGTATCATAGAGAAGCACCATCCTAAGAGTAATGTGGTACAACAGAGGGGTTAGTGGCCAACTATCGAATGATTTGAGATAATGAAGAGTCATTGACATAGCCCTATTGGACAGATTCCAACTAATTTGGAATAGGCATAGAAATAGTTGAAAGGGAAGCTTGGTCATCAAATGTGCGAGAAAGAGCATCCGCCACAATATTGTCCTTACCCTTCTTGTAAGTGATCTCATAGTCATAACCCATAAGTTTTCTGACCCATTTCTGTTGTGTTGGGGAGGAGACCCATTGTTCCAATAAATATTTCAAACTCTAGTGATCAGTCTTGATGCAAAAATGATTCCCTAGTAGGTATGGCCACCACTTCTATACTGCATGCAAAATAGCCATCATTTCCTTCTCATATGTACAGAGTTCTAAATTCTTTCCAGAAAGGGCTTTGCTGGTGAACACAATGGGATGTTCTTCTTGAAGGAGAACAACACCAATTCCATTGCCGCAAGCATCACTCTCAATGGTGAAGGTCTTTGAAAAATTTGGCATAGCTAGGATAGGTGTAGTACACATAGCTTGTTTTAATTGTTCAAATGCACACTCAGCAACATGTGTTCAAATAAAATCATCCTTTTTGAACATCGCTGTTAATGGAGCTGCAATCTTCCTGTAATCCTTGACAAACTTGTGATAGTAGCTAGTCAGCCCCAAAAAACCACGGAGGCACTTGAGTGTCTAAGGATGCGGCGAATTTTTCATGGCATCTATTTTTACAGGATCCATGCAAACCCCTTGGGCTGAAACAATATACCTGAGATACTCCACTCCCTCCTAGCCAAAAAACACATTTAGACTTTTTTGCACAGAGATGATGATCAAAGAGAAGTTGTAGTACGAGATCCAGATGTTGGAGATTCTTAGCCCATGTTTTACTATAGATGAGGATATCATCAAAGAAGACTAGAATGAATTTCCGTAGGTAGGGCAGGAATATTTTATTCATCAATGCCTGGAATGTTGAAGGAGCATTAGTGAGGCCAAAGGGCATGACCAAAAACTCATAGCGGCCATCATGCATGCAGAAAGCCATTTTAGGGATATCATCCTCATGAACCTGAATTTGGTGATACCCAGAATGAAGATCCAACTTGGATAAAAAATGAGTGCCATGAAGCTCATCAACAATAGGAATCAGAAACTTATCCTTGATTGTGATGTGATTAAGTGCTTGAAAGCCAATGCAGAGGTCCCATGACCCATCTTTATTCCAGACAAGAAGGACTAGTGAAGAAAAGGAACTGGTACTAGGGCAAATAATACCTTGCTTCAGTAAGTCTCGAATGAGCATCTCAATCTTTGTCTTTTGGTGAAATAGGTAGTGGTAGGGCCTGATGTTGGGAGGAATGCTTCCAGGAAGGAGCTGAATATGGTGGTCCTCTGGTCGTGAAGGTGACAATCCCACTAGTTCAGCAAAGACACATGTATACCTATCCAAAATTCATTGTAGATCTGAAGGAGTAGTGGAGACCGCTGATGATTGCATCTGAATGGAATGGAGCTGAGCGATGACACCATGTAAATTCTTATTAAGAATATTTTCCATGTGATGTGAACTTATGATGCTGCGAGACCCCGGTTGTAAGCCCTTCAATGTGTGTTTTTTGCCCATTGTTTGAAAACTACATCCAAAGTTCAGCAAAATACCATAAGATGGGTCCAAGTGTGCGTAACCATTGGGCGCCCAAAACTACATCACATCTGCCTAGGGGCAAGGCAAACATGTTAGAGCACAGGTTATAATCTCCCATAGAGATATGCACATTGTGACACTTTCCTTTGCAAGGTAATGTGCCCCCATTAGCAATCATGACTTCAAAGCTGGAGCAAGGAAGGACAAAACAATTAGCTTGTTTAGCGATCCGAGGGTCAATGAAGTTATGAGTGCTACTAGAATCAATGAGTAGTGTAAGAGGGAGCTTCTTGAAGTAACCCTTGACCCACATGGTTTGTGGGGTGGTTACTCCTGTTAAAGCATGGAGAGAGATCTTTGGGTGGTCTTCCTGAGAAGCAGGGTCAACAACCAGCTATTGAGTGTTGACCTGATCATCCACTGTATCTTGAACATCTGCATAAACTTTAGTTTCAGGTGAAGAATCCACATCCAAGAGATAGAGCTTTTGCTCAACACATCTATGTCCCTGAGTGAATTTCTCATCACAATTATAACAAAGCCCCTTTTCTCTATGTACCCGCATCTCTACTTCAATCAAATGCTTGATAGGAGTTGTTCTAGGAGCTGGTGTTATTTGAGGTCGTTGGGAAGCCATATTTCTGAATGGAACAAAATTGGATTTGGATCACTGTTGAGCTATGATCTTGTCCTCTGCCAACTTAGCCAACCCTAGGGCTTCCATCATGGTGCTAGGACGAAACATTTTAACCTCAGAGGGAATTGCATCCTTCAGACCACTGACAAAATAACTTCTGAAGAATTCATCAGATAATCCCTCTGTGTGATTGGCTAGTTTTTCAAATTCTGTTTGATATTCTCTCACAGTGCCTGTTTGGCATTGTTTAGTGAGTGCTCTTGTGAAGTCATCAAAAGCACTAGAGCCAAATCGTTGCAAAATGAGTTTGCAAAAATCTGTCCTTTTGGCTCTTCATGAGCCTTGATGTACCAATAAAACCATTGAAGGGCTTCATGTTCCAAATGAAACGATGCAAGTGGGACTTTGTTGACATCAAAAGTATTATGCAGACTAAAATATTGTTCTACCTGGTATATCCATCCAGTCGGATCATCACCATTGAAACGAGGAAAATCAATCTTCGGCCCACAAAAATTGCTGGAAGAAGAAAACCTAGTGTCTACAGAAGACTCTGGCTACTGTCTGTTATTCATGGCTGACTGCTAAAGATTGAGGTTTAGAATGTTTTCATCCAGATCTTGGAGTTTGGTCTTGAGGGCTGCAAGTTCATCCTCCATGTTTTTTGCTCTTGCGTGGGTGACAACCATAACTAGGAGATTTTATTTTTTTTGGAAATGGGTAGAAAAAAAAATAGAAACTTTTTTAGTAAAGGAAAATTTGGATTTGGGAAGAACTCTGATGGGTAATTAGGGTTTGACTAGGTTTTGGACACTTTCTGATGGAAAGGGAAATAGAAAATGGGGTTTTGAGAAGCAGGGTGAAGGAATAAGAAAATTTTTCCAAGAGGGACAAAGGAGCATAAAGGTAAAATGAACACTGTGGTGAAATTTGAAGGCTAGTGGGTGAGAATCGAAGAAGTTATGGCGAACCCTAAAAATAGACAAATGTGGGATTTCTAGCTTCGATAAGTGAAATTTGGGATAGGGTCCTCAAGAAAGGAAATATGAAGATTGAAATTTCAGGGGTTCCAGTGAATTTTGAGAGGAAACGGAGCTAAAGCAAGGAAGATATGGCTAAAAAATGATTTTTTTTTGGAAACAATCTGCTAACTGCTCTAGATGGATTCAATCTATGATTTGATGGCTGTTAATAGATATGGGCCCCAAGTATGTTCAGCTTCCTAAAGGTTCAGGGGAATCACTCGACCACCAATACTGTCTAATGGCTTGCATATTGGGGCAGTACCCCTCACTCCACGGCTTAGGTAAAAATGATAATCACCTTGCCACAAATGACATCTCTTGGTTTACCTCACGGATGGGAACTAATCAATCAGGTAGGGGCCATTGCCTTTTTCACTGGTACGTCCTCTCAATGGGCCAGCTACTTCGGGGTTCCTGTGGTACTCTTCACAGTAAGTTTTAGGGCTATGCCTAGGCACTTCCCACAGTTAAGTGGATAGGGTTATTCCCTAATCCGAACCTGCAATTGAAATGAACAATACAGATGTGAAAAAGAAAGAACTACTACAAAAATCACAATGCCTGGAGGCCACTGTGAAAAAATTTTTTGGTACAAATTTCACCCAGCTAGCCCAAGAAAGTGCTCTGATACCAGATGAGAGGAACCTCCTGCAACAATATAATGAAAATGTATGAAATAACAGAAACAATAGAACACAGAAGGAATTTATTGATCGCAGGCCACTTCGAGGGGGCAACCTCCTCTGAGGAAGCTCAATACAATAAGTTTGTGGAAACCTTCATTGGCCTCAACATGTACTTATATACTAAGTCTAATCTAAACAACTATTACTTCCCATGAATGTGGGATAATACAATATGCTCACGGGATGACTTACAAAGCATATGCATCCAAATGTAATATACTAACAAAGTAAAGAGAAGGGTTAAACACGGGTTCCTAACACCGGATGGCACATTTTCTGAGGTTCCACATGGTGTCATGCAAACAGAATAAATTAGGACAGACATACACACAAACTTGGAAGAATATGATCACATGAAATTAGATCAAATATACTTGGATGAGTTGACTAGTAACAATCTCGAATTGAAAGAAGAATACAATGCTCTGCATGAGAAGAATCTTGATACCTAGTTAGATTTTCCTATATTCTCGGATGATGCTTGGGTTAGGTATGTATTGAGGAAGATTCATGATGAGTTCTTTTGACTTAATGAGCCCTATATGATAACAAAGGATGCCATCAAAGCAGTAACTAGCATGTGCTCCACCAGAAAGGTTCCAACCTTGAAATCTATGAAGAACAATACAATAATGTAGTTGATAGGTGCAAAATTTAATAAGAGGGCACTAACTGTAAATGATATTGAGGATCTAGTGTTTAGATTTACATCAATGGTTATTGGTTACAAGTTCTATTTCTCCAATAGGGAGAACTCAGTCTCTGCAACAACCATATATAAAACATATGATATGGTTAAGAATAATATAGACTATGACCTATGCGAGTTGCTCTGACAACAATTGATGGAGAATCTGAAAAGGACAAAGGATACAAAATACCTCTTCAAGTATGGAACTCTGATCATTTGCCTATTTTTCTATTTTCTAAAGGAATTACCAGGTATGGACAATATTGGTTTGCTTGGTCCGTCACTAGTAGCAACACAAATTAGAAATCATTTGCAGAGTTTGGGAAGTGCTGATAAACAAAATGCAGCGTTATGGGGATATTTTAAGAAATTCCAAAAGAAATGTAGGCTAGGGCTAGGATCCCTAAAAAGATAGTGAAGAAATATGAGAAGGACATTGTATTTATGGTGGACAAAGATAAATGTCTCATGGAGGTTGTAGAACCCAAAACTGTATGGGTCCCTACCATGGGATATGAAGTCACAGAGGACATCCTAACTGGCTTGGTAGACTTGATGTTGAGTAAACCAAAAAACCCTAAGGAGGGAAGATTTGGAACATTTGAAAAATTATCTCTCAAAGTGTTTATGGAACAAAAATAACTTGAAATCAAGAAGAATGCAAGAAAATGGGTAAATGAGTTTGTTAAAACCTAAGAATTTACAGATGAAAAAATAAATGAAGCAAGAGCCAAGGTAGAGGCATCCAAGGCTGAAAGTACTCTTGAACGACAAACATCAAGAGCTCCAGAGAAGAAAGAGGAGAAATTTGAGAAAGAAAAGCCTGCATCTAGGTCTAGGAGAAGAACAATAGCCTCATCCTCAACAACAACTACCTCTAAGATCTTCAAACCCTCTATTGAGGTTGAGAAAGAAAAGGTAAAGCTTGTAGATGTTGTGAAAGAAGTTCTAAGAAGAAGAAAAGAAAGAAGACAAAGGCCAAAAAAAGAATGTATGTGAGCCTTGGGGATGAAGAAGAAGAAGAAAAGATAGAAACAGATGAAGAAGTTAAAACAAAAAGGGCAAAAACAGAGGAAGCCACTCTCGATAAAAAGGAGAAGCCCTTCGGAAAGACCAAAAAGAAGAAGGAAGATTAGAAGACTAAAGGTGAATCAACTATGTCCTTAGAAACCACCATTAATGCAATTGTCGAGCATGGGAATCTAAAGCCCATTGTTGACATGTATGATGAAATCTCAGATGTTGATAAGGTAAAAATTGAGGGTGCTGTGATAAAATATTTAGTCATGTTTAGTAAAGATTTGATTGAAGTTATAGATGATTTACCAAACAATTTAGCTAGCATCATGTCATTAAGAAAAGAAGTAGCTATGGAAAAAGATGCTGAATTAAAGGAATATGTTCTATTAAAACTTTGCCTAAATATTACTAGTGAAGAGAAGGTCAAAGTCACTAAGATACTTAGTGAAAAATTTAGAACAAAGAGAAGGGTCAACACTCTAATGTCTGGTGACACTGAAATTCTGGTCAAGGAAAGGGAGGAGATAACACTAAATGTGTTACATGAGCTACAAATCCCAACTATTGCTGACACTAATAAAGAAGAGCAGAATGTTGATGTTAATGTAGTTCCAGAGATAAATATGGAATGGAACATGGAAAAAAGTACAATTACTCCTCTGGTGAGCACAGGTAATGAAAAAGAAGTGAATACAGAAAAAAGTATGGATTAAGGTGGAATATCTCCTCCGATAAACTTTGAGCAAGTTGAAGAGATGAAAGAGACTAAGGGAGAAAATAAGTCTAAGGAAGAAAAGGTAACACCTGAAGAAAATGCCTCTAAGGAACAAAGTGAACAAAGGAAAGAAGTCATTGAACAGATGAGTGTCAATCCTACTCTGGTTGTAGAGGAAAATGAACAAGAGGCTGCTTAAGAAAATCCTCACGAGAAAAATGATGCTGAGAAGTCCCATGTTGAAGATAAGAGAGACATTGCTAACTCTTTAAGATAGTTTTTGGAAAAGTAGAAGGAAGCCTAGATTTTGACTGCACCTGAGCTATTGCAAGGACCAATTTGTTGAACACAAGGAATACTGAGAGCGGGGGGGGGGGGGGGTGAATCAGTATTCTATAAAACCATTCCTTCACATGCTCTTTAACCCATTTACTAAATAAACATAGGAAAAGCAACCATAAAGTCATAACACATAGACACCATGATTTTTTACGTGGAAAACCCAAAAAGGGAAAAACCACGGTGAGTGTTAGCTCACAATATATTATAACCGGTTACAAGATATTACATAGAAATGCTCATTGCAGGTGGACTCACTGCCCATTGAGAAAGAAAGATAGAAGAGAAGAGAAAAAGGCTCACTGCCAATAAAGAACTGTTACAAATGCATCTATTGAATGCTGGAATATAGTTCCATTGATAGCTCAAAATACAGTTTCAAAGCTCTTCAGCATGAATACTTTGTTTCTCTACTCTGTTCACATATATTCTATTCTTCTGTCCTCTGCACTCTTACTGCACTTTTTGGATTTAAAAAAATGGTGTTCGATTGCATACACATGAACTCAATGCTACATCACATCACTTAACATAGAAATCCGTCAAGTATTTATACCCACAACAAGATCTAACTCAAAACTAGGTCGGCTTGCTAGAATTGAAACGTGTACACAAAAAGTTATACTTTGTCGGCTTGAATTTTTACACAGGAAGTTATGTGGACCGATGCAATCCTTCAAGAACCTTCATATAGGTGCGGACCTATTATAGAACTACTTAGAATGATGATCCAACCAATATATCTTTATCGCATATCGATCTAACTTGTATGTCAGCTTCATCCTTAGGTGTATACTTGACCAAATCTACTGTCATAGCACAACTTCTAATGGAGACCACATGGGACTTTAGAATTCATATCAAAAACTCATTATGCATTACCCAACATACCTTTAGAACCAAGAGTCATATATTCTTGTGTGGTAGAGTGCGGATCTCTAAATTGTTGTCTCTATCACTATGAAATACTGTCGACTTGAATGCTGATACTTAGGAGCTTGTGGATAATCATTTGGTAAACCTCATACTCTACAAATCTAGAATTAGATACTCCTAGTTCAGGTGTTTACAACACCTCCAAACTGCAAATCGAAACAGTCAATAGCAGAGAAATGCGGACTGAGATACTTAGGTATTCTACACTGTTCATGACTGAACTTTGTTAACCCAGACTTGAGCAATTCAAAGTGTATCTTCCAGAGATTGCTAGGACATGAGACTTGGAATAAAACACCATCAAACAACTATGTACAACATACCAAAACTGTATACCAGAGTCTACATCTGCAGAGGAATACCATCCAACTTTCTGTCACTAACTTAGTAAGTTGCCAACACTTAGTCAATTTGACTAAGTTATTCTTTTCGGACCAAAAATGCTATACATAACTTGTCTCAAGACCTGTTCCCAATCATATCTAACTGTTTCCATCAATGACAACATCATATCATAACCATATCAATAGTGTCTCTTGACCATGTTGCCAACAATCTCCCCCTTTGGAATTGATGGCAACACTTAGTGAAAAATGTTCATTCTACTCCCCCTTACTATGTACATCTAGTTTTTCTTCTCCCTCTTAGGTATTTAGCTATTTTCACTGGTTTTTCTTCTCCCCCTTTGACATCAATGGAAAAGGTGTATGTACAAGTGACAAAAAATGTATCAAAATTTCAAAATTGTTATACTTGGTCGCATATGTACAAGTGCAATCACATAACTTAAACTTACTATAAGTGGAAAGGATGTTTGTGTATATGATTTTTAGTTGAGCAAACTCTCCATCCCACCGGACCTTAACCCTGCTCAAAATCTGAATGTTCTCATTCACTTGTAACACCTGTTCCTCTGTTTTATCTACAGTGGTAGGCACTTCAGTTATTGCCTTTATCTTTACTGCCTCAGCTACTAGACTAGTCATAGAATCAATTTTAGTGCCTATTATCTCTCTAAGATGGCACATTCTACTTTTAATGGCCTCTTTCTGATTCAGAAGACTACTTATGTTTGCATGAATACCTTCAATTTCTACTTTCTTGATGGAATTAGATGCTGGATCATAGTTTTTGACAATTTAAGCAGTTGAAGTTCCATGGCATCTATTTTCTCCTTTATTTCTTTTGTAGTTTCTGACAATGTTAGACAAAATTTGTATATGTTGCTGGCTTCTTTGATGGCACTATCTACATTCATAATGCTATTATCCAACAAGATTCTATCTTGACCTAACTTATTCTTCAGCTCATCTAACCTTTTATTATTAATCTCTGATCTAACCTTTTTATCCGCAACCTTTTCAAAAGACTCAAAATGTGAACTTATAGAGTTTATTAGCCTTTTGAATTGTTTAGTGGGGGCTAGAGATGTATCCTCCTGCAGTCCAGGCATCAGCTTTTCTAAAACACTGGATGCCTCACCAATAAGCTCACTATCTTGAAGATGGGACTTCAACATTTCTTCTTGAGCCTTGGCTTGGAAAATTGTCCCTAATTTTAGCTTCTGCAGAGGTGACATGGAAGCTAAGTTGATTGGCCCTTGCAGCAACTCAGGTGTATCCAAAAATTGAGCTTCTTGCTGCTTCTCCAGGAATTCCCTAACTGAATCAATAGGATCTTATGTGGCTATAGCAGCGTCTCTTACCATGTCATGAGACACTTCTTCCTCTTTAGTCTTCTTTGGAGGTTCTTGGTCCATAGATTCTTGCTCACTAGTTTTATGTTCTGGTGTAGGGCTAGCCTTAGCTTGTTCATTAGCCAGATTTCCCTGATCATCAATTTCATTTTGATCTAGAGGGGCTTCTATATTCTCAAGAGTTTTGTCCTCTTCTTGTTCTTTCATCTCTTCATCTCTTCCAGGGCTTACCGAAGGAGTTGTCTCTGTTTGATTCAAGCCTTGTTTTGAGCTGACTTCTGGAAGAGAAGTATCATCACCAACATTTGGTTCTTCCTTGTCATAAATTTTTGGGATGTTGAACTCTCTTAAAACCTTCAGAGTTACTTTCTCTGTGTCCTTTACCAGTTTCTCTATGTCTCTAGACATCAAAATGTTGGTCCTTCTCTTTGTCTCAAACTTTTCCCCAAGTGCCTTGGTTACCTTGGTTTTGTCCTTAGCAGTTATATATGGACACAACTCTATCAATGCATGTTCTCTTAATTCTAAATCTTTAGCCATTGCTGCTTCCTTTCTAGCAGACATAATACTGGCCAAGCTATCAGGTAGATCAGTGATTACCTCAAGGAGGGATTTGTTAAACATCCCCAAAAATCTGACCATTGCAGTTTCAATAATGTTTTTGTCTGCATCATTATACTCATCATATAGTTCTGCTATTGGCTTTAGATTACCATGGGCTGCCATAGCATTCAAGGTATCTTCCAAAGTTATTGTGGTCTCTGCTTCCTTGGACTCTGATTTCCTTGACTTTTTCTTGCTTTTTCCCTTACTAGAGGGCTTCTCCTATTTGCTCCCAGAGACTTTACTTGCCTTAACCTTCATTTTCTCTACTTCTTCATCTATTTCAATCTCCTCTTCATCAATTCCAACACTCACATACATCCTTTTGCCTTTAAGTTTATTCCTTTTGTGCTTTTTTTTAGTGGGTTTCTTTGAAGGTGCTTCCACATTCACTAAAGAAGTGGGACCAGAGGACTTGGATGCTATTTTAGTAGAGGTTGAACCTCTTGTTCTTCTCTTTGGTGCTGCAGGCTCCTCAACTTTTTTATTAGGTTCTTTCAGAGCCTTTTCCAGTTCATCTTGCTTCTTTTCTCTAGCTGCCCTTTCTACTTCAGACCTTGCTCTTGCTTCTACAATTTCTTCTTTAGTAAACCCCTTGCTCTGGGCATATTCCTCTGCCATTTTCTTAGCCTTTTTACAGTTTCAAGCTTTCTTAATTCAACATACACCTTGACTAAGATTTCCTCATAAATGCCAAATCTTTCCTTAGTGGGGTCTCTGGGCTTGCTCAACATGAGCTCAGTAGAACCAATCAACACATCCTCAGTTACTTCACATCCCATAGAAGGGACCCACACTGTCCTTGGCTCTATAGCTACCATTACACACCGATCTTTATTCACAATAAAACATATATCATTTTTATACTTTTCCACTATTGTTTTTGGTATCCTTTCCCTAGATTGCATGGCCTTTTGAAAACTTTTGAAGTAGCCCCATAGGGCTTCATTATGTGCATCATGACTTCCTAAGCTATTCAAATGATTCCTAATTTGTATGGAAATATGTTTTCTATCAAACTAGACCAAATTCTTCATTCTGGGTAATTCTTTCATAAAATAGAATAGGCAAATGATTAATGTACCATATTTAAAAGGATATTTTGACTCTTTGGTCTTCTTCAAGTTTTCCATCAACTATTGCTGGAGCAACTCAAAGAGGTCATAGTCAACATTCTTCTTGACCATCTCATACGCAGTGTGGATGGTGATACTAGAGACAGAGTTCTCCTGGTTGGTAAAATATATTTTATATCCAACCACCATTGATGCAAATCTCATTGCATGGTCTTCAATGGAGTTTACTATCAATGCCCTTTTGTCAAATTGAGCACCAGTTTCCTCCATTACAATGCTATTCTTCACAACCTTTAGCATAGGCACATTTCCAGTTGAGTTCAATCCTGTTACAACCCTAATTTCTTCCTTTGTGATCATGAAGGGTTCTTCAAGCCACATAAATTCATCATGAATCCTGCTAAGCACATGCCAGACCCATTCGTCCCCTGCAAATGTTGGGAAGTCTAGATATTGTATGAGTTTCTTCTCTACCAATGCCTTGTATTCTTCCTTCAATTCAAAATCGTCACCACTCAGATGATTTAGATATAGATTCGTAAGTTTGCAATCATTATGTTCTTCTAGGGCAACATGGATGTATGCGCTAATATCTTCCTCATGCATTATGCCATATGACACTTCTAAGAATGCACCACTAGAGTCAACTTCCATTGATTTGAAAGGGTGCTTATTAAATTTTGGATAGGGCCTTTCTGATATATCTATTACTTGAGGGGTCGACATGTTTCTGCACTAATTCAAACAATTTCACAGAGAAATTTCAACTGTAAATACCTCTTTTCGCTGGATTAGGGTTTCTTTACTCGGAGTTGCCGGAAATCATTGGAGTTTCTTAGGGTTTCACTTTTGATCTCCGTGGATACTTGAATACTTGAATGCAAAGTGATTATTCCTTCGAATGTGAGCCTTTTATTCTTCAATTACCAAAACCAAATCGTTATAAATGCCAAATTCCAACAAGCTGTCAAACACTTCATTGTCAAGCACAGTCGATCAAGATTGCTCCACAATGCACTGGATTAGAACTTTTCTGCTAGTAACTTCTTCAAAAGATTCATCAAATAGCTCATTCACTCATATCCTTGTGTTGGATTTCAGCACCAACTATCTGGCTAGAGGATCAAGTTTTTCAATAAAAGCCCCCCTTAGCCAAAGCTCCCAATTTACTTCTCGGAGGAAGTATCTGCACCAGAGGCTGGTGCAGATCCATCCTTGACCTCTTTTACATCTTTCTTAATCCATATTTTTCTCATTTCCTTGGTTTCTACCAGATCAACCTTGTTCTTTCCTTTATCTTCCCTCTGCTTTGTTTTCCTCTTTTTTGTAGGATTATTTCTTTACACATTCTTGCTTCTACAAAATTTTGCAATGTGTCTAAGTTTATTGCAATTGTAGCAAACAACATTCCTCTATCCTCGGTTCCTTCCATTGATTGGATTAACTCTTGATTTGCATTGGTTAGCCATATGCCCAAATCTATTGCATGTAAAGCATTTTCCATTGAAAGATTGAGTATTCCTTTCATTATTGAAGCCATTCCTTATCTGACTTCTACATTCATTTGCTCTATGACCAATTCTCTTACAATTGAAACACTCATAGAAGAATGATAGAACTTTTTGATTCATTCTGCTCCTACACTGAGTAGAATTATGACCAAACTTATTGCAATTAAAATAATAACCATCGAAAGATGGGTACCTTTGAGCATTTGGTTGTTTGAATGGAGGTCTTCTAGGTATGTTTCTCTGATTCTAGACCTAGTTGCCTTTGTCTCTCTTCTTCTCAGTGTTAACTTGTCCTGATTTAAAAATTTCTCCTCTTTCAAATCCCAAACCTTTCTTATCATCTGAATTTTTTTGATTTTCAATCAACTCATCAAGATTTGCAGAGCTTATTTTGAACTTTTCTTTGTAACTGTTAGCTATTTCCTCATATTTTAGAATCTCAACATCTTTTGCCAGCTTTTCACATTCCTCAAAATTGCCTTTCACAACTTGATTTAAATGTTCCTCAACCTTTTGTTTCTCTTCAATCAACATTGATAAACTATTTAAGGTTTCATTTGCTTCTTTCAATTATTCACTTAGCTCTTTGCTCTTTTCCTTGGATTTATTGACTTGCTACCTTAGCTTCAAGATGCATTCATCAACTTCCTTGACATTTTCCTTTAGATCTCAAATATCTTTTGGCTTCCATGTGTTCACGTTCCCAAATCTTCCTCAAGTTGTTAGACTTCTTCCAAGGAACCTTTCTTTGATACCAATTATTGAACACAAGGAATACTGAGAGGGGGGGGAGTGAATCAATATTCTATAAAATAATTCCTTCACATGCTCTTTAATCCATCTACGAAATAAACATAGGAAAAACAACCATAAAGTCATAACACATAGACACCAAGATTTTTACATGGAAAATCCAAAAAGGGAAAAACCACAGTGAGTGTTAGCTCACAATATATTATAACCGGTTACAAGATATTACATAGAAATGCTCACTGCAGGTGGACTCACTACCCACTGAGAAAGAAAGATAGAAGAGAAGAGAGAAAGGCTCATTTCCAATAAAGAATTGTTACAAATGCATCTATTGAATGTTGGAATACAGTTCCATTAATAGCTCAAAATACAGTTTCAAAGCTCTTCATCATGAATACTCTATTTCTTTGCTTTGTTCACATATATTTTGTCCTTTTGTCCTCTACACTCTTAATGAACTTTTTGGATCACAAAAATGGTGTTAGATCATATACACATGAACTCAATGCTACATCACATCACTTAACATATAAATCCATCAAGTATTTATATTTGCAACAAGATCTAACTTAAAACTGGGTCGGCTTGCAATAAATAAAACATGTACACAAAAAGTTATACTTTGTCGGCTTGAATTCTTTACATAGAAAGTTATGCGGACCAATGTAATCCTTCAAGAACCTTCATATAGGTGTGGACCTATTCTAGACCCACTTAGAATGATGATCCAACCAATATATCTTTATCGCATATCGATCCAACTTGTATGTTGGATTCATCCTTAGGTATACACTTAACCAAATCTACTGTCATAACATAACTTCTAATTCAGACCACATGGGACTCTACAATTCATATCAAACACTCATTATGCATTACCCAACATACCTTCAGAACCATGAATCATGATATTCTTGTGCGATAGAGTGCGGATCTTTGAACTGTTGTCTCTGTCACTATGAAATACTGTCAACCTGAATGCCGATACTTAGGAGCTTGTGGATGATCATCCGGTAAAACTCATACTCTACAAATCCAGAATTGGATACTCCTAACATGTGTTTACAACACCTCCAAACTACAAATTGAAACAATCAATAATGGAGAAATGTGGACTGAGATACTTAGGTATTCTGCACTATTCATGACTGAACTCTATTAACCCGGACTTAAGCAATTCAAAGTGTAGCTTCCAGAGATTGCTAAGACATGAGACTTGGAATATAACACCATCAAAAAACTATGTGCAACATACTAGAACCACATACCAGAGTCTGCATCTATGGAGGAATACCATCCAACTTTCTGTCACAAACTCAGTAAGCTGCCAACACTTTGTCAATTTGACTAAGTCATTCTTTCTAGACCAATCATAACTTGTCTCAAGACTTGTTCCCAATCATATATGATTATTGCCAATGACAACATCATATCACAATCATACCAATAATGTCTCTTGACCATGTTGCCAACATAATTAACCTTGCCACTATGTCCCCATTACAAAAATTAAGTCTTTGGATAATTTTCCAAACCACTGCACAGGAGGAGATCCTAAAATCTCATATGGAGGATAGTGAGCTAATTGAAGATGCATCAACAATTTTTGAAAATTTAATGCTCAGAATAAAGAGAGACACATCCTTGGCCCCTGCTACACAAATGAAAAAGTTAATGGAATCAATCAATTCTCATTTTGAGTCCCTAGAACATGCTATAGAAAACAAGGTAAGGGTAGAGATTGATGACAAAAGGTTATTGGAGCTAAATGACAAATTTTCTCAAGATAAAATTCTGTTGGAAAAGAGTATAGAATATTCTGAGAATGCTATCAAGGAGGCTAGTAAAATTTATCAATTTTGTCTTACATGGCCTGAAAAGACTGACATAAAGGAGAAAATAGATGGATGGGAAGATCAAATAATGAAGATCCCAAGAAGCTATGATCCGGTGAAGGATGCCATTGGTAATCAAAGAGCAGAAGTTGAGACCATCCACTCTATCATTCATAAGTTACAGACCTAGAAGGAACTCATCAAACATAGAATGATCCAGCTCTGAGAGACAGTAAGTTTCAAGATTGGTTCTATGACTACACTGGTAGTAGATGTAGACAATATGAGGCAAAATACTGAGGCCCCTACTACTACTGAAAAAGGAGAAGAACTGGTGTCTCTAATCAATAGGCACATACATGTTTTGAGGCATGCTAAGGACAGATGGATGAAGATGTAGTACATGTGAAGAAGATATACAAAGATATTCTCCCTACAAAATAGTAAGACATTTTGATTTCATTTGTATATATGCAGAGAGTAGAAAATAGCTTTGAAGTTTTAACAACTTGTACATATCTTTGTATCATACTCCTTTGCCATTGATGTCAAAGGGGGAGAATGAAGCATGTGAAAAACACTTGAAAAGTAAGAAGAGAAGCATGAAGTTAGAGGGAGCAGTGTGTAAAGAGAAAGGGGGAGTTGTAACAGTTTTTCACATCAAGTGTTGCCATCAATGCCAAAGGGGGTTATTGTTGGCAACTTGGCAAACATCATTAAGACAGAGACACTACTAGTATGATGATGAATTATTGTACATGATGTTTGAAGGTGTTGTCATTGATGGCAACAAGAAAAGGAATAAGGTTGGGACAAATATTTTGGTCCAGAGAAGAAGACTTAGTCATTTTGGCTAAGTGTTGGCAATATACAAGAGACAACGACAGAGAGACAATGTAATGGTTGGCATTGGTCCACAATTGAAGATCAAATCATGCAGTTTTGGTATGTTGTTTGTGTTGCAAGTATGAGGTGAACTAGTGTTGTCATTGATGTCAACTTACTCATATTGCATTAGTAAGAAGGTTTGGATGAGTTGTGTGCTGTTGTTATTGAGGAAATCAGTCTCCATTCGGAACAGTGAAGAACAGTGATGAGAAGAAGGCAAATGTACTGTATAGGTTAAGAACTAGAGGATACGGATTAAAGGGTTTGTAGATATGAGTCTTGAGGTGCTTCAGCTAAGATTTCAGAGGTCCGCATGAAGATCTGAAGAAGTTGTGGCTGTCTGTGTGGAACTGGTTCCAACAAGTGTTCAGAGTTGACAGAGGATCACAGAAAGGTCCGGTGAGGTCCAGAATTGTATTATCCTAATCTGCGGATTGGAAGGAGTGTTTGGGATGTCCTTGTGATGTGTCATCTCGAGTTGTGTATGATTTTGAGGTCTGAAAGTACCTTTTGCATTGTGACAGTGGCGATAGACTGTGTTCTTGAAGTATCAGATGATGAAGAGAATTCTGGTAAGCTGATGAAGTGCGGATGTTTTTGATGATTCAGGGAAGGTTATGATGATCATTGGATCATAGCTAGTTCGTGTTGACGGTCCGCATTGAAGTTAGAGTTGGATTTGATGTTATGGCTACCAGTTGTTGATGTTCCTCCTGTAACAAGCCGATCGGATGTTCTACACGCCTTGCGAATGTTATTGTGATGTTTGCCGACTTAGATGATTGTTCCTAAGTCAATGTCTTGTATAAATAAGTGTTTGAGAATTCATTTTGAAGTGTGGATAGTGTGGATGAGTGTGGCATAGCGAAGAGAAGTGCGAAAGGCAGAGCAAGGGTTTTTGGGCTTAAATGGAACTGATCTGGACATGGTAGAGATGTCATTTTCGAGTTCAAGATTGTGATTCTTATCACTTTGTAGACAATGTGTCTCCTTGTAGGCAGTGTGCCTCTTTGTGAGCAGTGTGCTCGGGCAGTGAGCCCTAATTGGCATGTGCCATTCATTTTTTCTTATTCTTCTAACAGAGAATAATCCTTGGGTTAATCACCCCATGGTTTTTCCCTTAACCAGGTTTTCCATGTCAAAATCTTGGTGTTCAATGTGTTGATGTTTATCTGCTCTTGTGTTTATGCATTTTGCTTTCATGGATGATTAATTGATATGCTGTTAACTAACTAAGAAAAATCAAGTGTTTGAAGTAAGAGCAAGTTTTCATACAACTGATTCACCCCCCCCTCTCAGTTGTATGCCTTAGATCCAACAATTGGTATCAGAGCCAAGTTCCTCTAAAAGGAGCTTAACCGCTTGAGGAGATCCAGGATGTCGTCATACAAGAAGGATAGTCTGAAGTTTGATGGAACCAACTTCACTCTTTGGAAAGGTCGCATGAAATGTCACTTGGAGTGTATGGGAAAAGCATACTTGGCCATGGTCTCAAAACCATATGTACCTCCACAGGGTGGTCCGACAACTTTGAACGAAATCACAGATGCTGAAAACAATTTGTGGACCAAGGAAGCTCTTCTAAGCACATTGAATGACTCAGATCTCTCAAATGTTATTGACCTACCAACTGCATATGAGATCTTGACTAAACTGGAACTTCTGTATGAAGGAGATGAGTTTGTCAAAAGTGCAAGGTTGCAAAGTCTGAAAGGGAAATTTGAAAGATTGAAGATGAGAGAAGATGAAAACATCACTACCTTTATGCCAAAAGTGAATGAGCTGGTATGTGGAATTAGAAATGCTGGTGGAACTCTGGATGAAAATGAGATTGTTTGCAAAATTCTCAGATCCCTTGCTGCTGCCTACAAAATCAAGGTTGCTGCCATTGATGAATTTAGAGCCCACACAACTGTCACAAGAGAACAATTGGCTGGCAAACTAGCTGCATTTGAAATGACCGAGTTTGGAGATGATCCACCCAAGACTGAATCTGCTTTCAAAGCCAATGCCTATGTGAAAGGCAAACAAAGATTTGATCCGGGAGAAAACTCTTCAAGGAAGATGTCATGGTATGATCAAGCAAGAAGAGACATGGAAGAGGAGGAAGCAGAAATAGCTCAACTTGAAGCCCTCATTGCAAAGAGACTGCCAAGAGGATCCCGTAAGTATGAAGGAAAACTACCCTTTAAGTGTTTCAACTACAATAAGATTGGTCATTTTGCTTCAATATGTCCGAAAAGATCTGCAAGGTCTAATACTGACAGACAAAGGTTTCAAAAGAACTGCTATTATGTTCATGAAGAAGATGACAATGAAGGAGTAACAGATGATGAATCAGAACTAGGAAGCAAATCTGGAAATGAATGGGTGTTTATTGCCATCAAGGAAGAAGATTCAATATCCTCTGAATCTGTCAATCACAAGGTTGTGGAAAGAGCTTTGGTTGCTCAAGTGGAAGAAAAGGATGATTGGGTTATTGATAGTGGATGCTCTCACCATATGACTAGTGACAAGAATAAGTTCTTAGATTTGGAAAGGTATGAAGGAGGAATGGTAAAGTTTTGTGACAATTCTGCTGGCAGAATCAAAGGTAGGGGAACTATTTCCTTTGATGGAAAGAGCAAAACAGGTAATGTACTATATGTTGAAGGATTGAAGCACAATCTTCTCAATGTTGGTCAGTTAGTGGACAAAGGCTATGATCTCTGGTTCAAGAATGAAAAATGCAGAATATTTACAAGCTCTGGAACTAAAATTGCATCCGGTACTCAAACAAAAGGTAATATCTTTCATCTGGTTGGTTCAAATAAAAGTTGTCTGTTTGTTCAAGTTGATCAGAGTTGGTTATGGCATAGAAGAATGTGTCATGTAAATTTTGATAACATCATCAAGATAAGCAATATTCAGGCTATAAGAGATCTTCCAAAATTGGTAAAACCTACAAATAGTTTGTACAAAGAATGTCAGCGAGGTAAACAGAGCAGAGTCTCTTTCAAATGCAAAGATCAGTCCTCTACCGGATTGTTGGAATTAGTACATACTGATCTCTGTGGTCCGACAAGAATCAAGAGTCTGCAAGGTGATAGATATTTCATGTTGCTAATTGATGACCATTCCCGGATGATGTGGGTTACCTTCCTAAAAGAGAAATCAGAAGCACTTGAGAAGTTCAAAATTTCAAAGCTATGGTAGAGAATCAAACCGGATTAAAACTGAAGTGTCTAAGGTCTGATAGAGGTGGTGAATTTACATCTGGTGAGTTCATTGACTTTTGTGAGAAACAGGGTATAAGGAGATAGTTGTCTGCTCCTAGGACTCCACAGCAGAATGGACTAGTTGAGAGAAAGAACTGGACCATCCAGGAAGCTGCCAGGACAATGATGTTGGAAGCAAATGTTCCTCAGATGTTTTGGAAAGAAGCTATCAGCACTACAGTCTACACTCTCAATCGAGTTCAAATCAGAAACAATACCGGTAAGACCCCCTATGAACTTTGGTTTGGCATCACTCCTACTGTGAGATATTTTAGAGTATTTGGCAGCAAGTGTTATATTAAAAGAGATGAAGATCTAGGAAAGTTTGATGCTAGAAGTGATGAAGGAATTTTCTTGGGTTGCTCCACTCAAAGCAAAGCATACCAGTGTTACAACAAGAGACTGAGGAAGATGATAGAAAGTACTAATGTAAAAGTTAATGAAGGAATTGAGAAGCCCTCAAGGTTCTATGAATGTGATGAAGATGATCAGAATGATCCTCTGGTGCAAGGAGCTCCTTCCTCCTCTGAAATTCAGATCCAAACTAATCTGGTAAATCAGGAAGAAGAAGTTTGTCTGAATGAGCCTGATCAAGAATTAGTAGTGCAAGAAACTCCCAAAGTTCCAAGGTATGTAACTCTAAATCACTCTGAAGATTAGATCATAGATGACAAAAGTAAAGGGGTACAAACAAGAAGAAGAATTGCTCAAGATTCAAATGAATACTGTCTGATTTCAAAGATTGAACCTAAGACAGTAAATGAAGCTTGCAATGATGAAAACTGGACCAAAGCAATGGAGGAAGAATTGATGCAAATTGAGAAAAATCATACTTGGGATCTTGTTCCTAGACCTAGAGACAGGAATGTGATTGGAACCGAATGGGTCTTCCAGAACAAACTGAATGAAGCTGGTGAAGTAATTAGAAACAAAGCTAGATTGGTCTGCAAAGGCTACTCTCAAATAGAAGGAATTGATTTTGAAGAGACCTTTGCTCCTGTGGCAAGAATTGAAGCAGTCAGATTATTTCTTGCATTTGCTGCCTTCAAAAACTTCATGGTATATCAGATGGATGTCAAGTCTGCCTTCCTAAATGGTGATTTGGAAGAAGAAGTTTACATTGAACTATCGGATGGATTTCAATTGTTTGATAATGATGATATGGTCTGCAAGTTGAAGAAAGCATTGTATGGATTGAAGCAAGCCCCAAGAGCATGGTATGAAAGGTTGGATAAGCATCTTGTGCAGATTGGATTCAACAAAGGTACTGCTGATAGTAACTTATATTTCAAAATTGATCATGAAAACATTTTGATTGTTGAAGTGTTTGTGGATGATATCATTTTTGGAGGAAGAGATAGTATGTGCAAAACTTTTGCAAATCAGATGAAAAGTGAGTTTGAAATGTCTATGCTTGGTGAAATGAATTTCTTCTTGGGTCTGCAAATTACTCAAACAAAGAAAGGGATCTTCATTTCTCAGACCAAATATGTGAAAGAATTGTTGAGGAAATTCAGTATGGAAGATTCAAAGCCAATGAACACTCCTATGGCAACCGGATGTAAGTTGAGCAAAGATGATGACTCTCCAAAGGTAGATCAGACAAAGTATAGATCAATGATTGGTGGATTGTTGTATCTCACTCAGACTAGACCAGATATAATGTAGGCTGTTGGTCTTGTGGCAAGATTCCAGGCTGATCCTAGAGAATCTCATGTTATGGCAATCAAAAGAATTTTTAGGTACTTGAAAGGAACAGTTGAGTATGGTCTATGGTACCCTAGAGATGCAGATTTCTCTCTTCATGCTTACACAGATGCAGATTGGGCAGGAGATGTGGATGACCGGAAGAGCACCAGTGGTGGAGCATTCTTTTTGGGGAAGAGATTGGTTTCTTGGCTAAGCAAGAAACAAGATGCAATATCTCTGTCTACAACTGAAGCAGAATACATTGCAGCAGCAGGTTGTTGCACTCAAATCTTATGGATGAAGCAGATGCTAAGAGACATTAAAGTTGAATATGAGGAGCCTATCACAATTTTCTGTGATAATTCAAGTGCAATTAATATTTCTAAGAATCCGGTATTGTATTCTAAGACTAAGCACATATCTATCAAGTTTCACTTTTTGAGAGAACAAGTGAACAAGGAAGAAGTTAGATTGGAGTATGTTCCCTCCAAGGATCAGATTGCAGATATCTTTACCAAACTTCTTCCCAAGGACTCTTTCGAATATCTCCAGGAGAAGTTAGGGGTCATGGCCCCTCCGGTGATGAACTAGGATGCACTGATGTGCATCAGTCCGGTGGATATCACAGTCATATCTTGTGATCCAGATTGATGATGGAGAGCTGCTACTAAGGGGGAGCAGTTGGTATGATTCTGATGTATTAGAATTGCAAGTATGAGCCCTTTGCCATTGATGTGAAAGGGGGAGAGAAGACATGTGAAAAACAAGTGGTTGATGATCAAAGGGGGAGCAGTAAAGGAAGAGAAGACATGTGAAAAGTTGTTGATAGGGGGAGCTGTGACAGAAAGGAGAAGTTCTTGTCTTGATGGTTTTTCACATCATATGTTGCCATCAATGACAAAGGGGGAGATTGTTGCAAGTATGAGGTGAACCAGTGTTGTCATTGATGTCAACTTACTCATATTGCATTAGTAAGAAGGTTTGGATGAGTTGTGTGCTGTTGTTATTGAGGAAATTAGTCTCCATCCGGAACAGTGAAGAACAGTGATGAGAAGAAGGCAAATGTACTGTATAGGTTAAGAACCAGAGGATGCGGATTAAAGGGTTTGTAGATATGAGTCTTGAGATGCTTCAGCTAAGATTTCAGAGGTCCACATGAAGATCTGAAGAAGTTGTAGCTGTCTGTGTGGAACCGGTTCTAGCAAGTGTTCAGAGCTGACAGAGGATCACAGAAAGGTGCGGTGAGGTCCAGAATTGTATTATCCTAATCTGCGGATTGGAAGGAGTGTTTGGGATGTCCTTGTGATGTGTCATCTCAAGTTGTGTATGATTTTGAGGTCCAGAAGTACCTTTTGCATTGTGATAGTGGCGATAGACTGTGTTCTTGAAGTACTAGATGATGAAGAGAAGAATTCTGGTAAGCTGATGAAGTGCGGATGATTTTGATGATTCAGGGAAGGTTATGATGATCATTGTATCATATCTAGTTCATGTTAATGGTCTGCATTGAAGTTAGAGTTGGATTTTTTGTTATGGCTACCAGTTGTTGATGTTCTTCCTGTAACAGGCTGACCGGATGTTCTTCACACCTTGCGAATGTTATTGTGATGTTTGCTGACTTAGATGATTGTTCCTAAGTTGATGTCTTGTATAAATAAGTGTTTGAGAATTCATTTTGAAGTGTGGATAGTGTGGATGAGTGTGGCATAGTGAAGAGAAGTGCGAAAGGCAGAGCAAGGGTTTTTGGGCTTAAATGGAACTGATCTGGACATGGTAGAGATGTCATTTTCTAGTTCAAGATTGTGATTCTTATCACTTTGTAGATAGTGTGTCTCGTTGTAGGTAGTGTGCCTCTTTGTGAGCAGTGTGCTTGGGCAGTGAGCCCTAATTGGCATGTGCCATTCATTTTTTCTTATTCTTCTAATAGAGAATAATCCTTGGGTTAATCACCCTGTGGTTTTTCCCTTAACCTGGTTTTCCACGTCAAAATCTTGGTGTTTAATGTGTTGATGTTTATCTGCTCTTGTGTTTATGCATTTTGCTTTCATGGATGATTAATTGATATGCTGTTAACTAACTAAGAAAAATCAAGTGTTTGAAGTAAGAGCAAGTTTTCATACAACTGATTCACCCCCCCTCTCAGTTGTATGCCCTAGATCCAACAGTTTGCAGTCCTTAGGTGATCTTATATTCAAGATTTTAGCTCTTTATAAGTACCGGAATCATATCTTCAAATAGCCTAAGTCTGACAGAGTAGAATATAATGCTATTTAGAGAAGAACACTTAGTTGATTTGGTCTGCATTCCTCTGGTGTTACATATTTTGTTATATAGTTTTGAGGTGTTGTAAACACTTGTATGAAGTGTCTAAATCTAGAGTTGTAGAATCTGAAGTCCACCAGAAAGATAGTTATAAGTTGCTGAGTATCTCTACATGGTCTGACAGTGTTTGACTGTGACAGGGTCTGAGTTCTGATGGTCTGCATTTTGCCACAAGATGATATCATGCCTTGTGGTTCTAAAGGTAATATTGGGGATGTGTGAAGAGTCTTTGATATGATTTTGAAAGTAGCTTGTGGTCCGCAGTGAAAGTTCCAGTTTGATAGATGAACTGAACTAGTGGTAGTCTATGTTTGAGGCCAACATGATAAGTTTAATTTGTATGCGGTAAGTTCTATTGTTTAGAACTTAATCCTAAGTGGTGGTATAATTGAATCTAACATGTGAGAAGGTATTTCAAATGTTATTTGGGTCTTCTATGCATTTTGGTGAGTAGATTTGGCTGACAAACTACAAGTTTATTAACTATACACTTCATCTGTGTATGCCGACCTAATGTGAAGATTATAAGGGTTGTGGATATATATATGAGATCAAATTTGGTGTTTGAGTGTGGAGTAATGTGAATATGAAGGTGTCTGTGTGACATGTGAAGTAAGTTGTTTTCGTAAAGGCGATAAGTGCAGAAGAAGAGAGATTTCATTCTCATGTAAGAGCAGAGTAGTGAAACAGAGCAGTCAGAGATGAAAGGTTTTGAGACAATATTTCTGTGCTTCATTGGAGCTATAACCATGCACGTATAGATGCAATCAAAGTAGTTCAACCTGGTAGTGAGCCATCCTTTCTTCCTTCTTTATTTGTCTAGGCAGTGAGCCTTTCTTGCAGTGAGCATTTTTTGGGTAGTGAGCCCTGGGCAGTGAGCCTTCTTGTAATTTGGTATTGCTATTACATAATTATTGTGAGCTAACACTCACCATGGTTTTCCATGTAAAAATCTTGGTGTTTATGTGTGGTGCTTTGTGGTTGCTTCTTCTGTGTTTAATTTGCTTTGTTGTTATCAAATGTGGCAAATGGATTAATGGTTTAATAAGTAAATGGTTTAATAGAATATTGATTCAACCCCCTCTCAGTATTCTGGGTGTTCAACATAGGACACTGATGGATAAGGCTAGGAGTATGTTGAGTGGTGCTAGTCTAGAACAAAGGTTTTGGGCTGAAGCTATTGCCACTGCCTGATACCTGATTAATAGGTCTCCTACATCAACTCTTGTTGATAAAACACCTATAGAGGCATGATTAGGTCACAAGCCTTCATTAATACATCTTAGATTTTTTGGTTGCAAGGCATATGCACATATGCCAAAGGAGAAGCAAACAAAGTTGGAGAACAAGGCTGTGAAATGTATCTTCATCGGATATAGTTATGGTGTGAAAGGATACAAGCTTTGGGATCCTGTTGCACAGAAGGTAATATATAGTAGAAGTGTCATTTTTAGAGAAACTAAGCATTTTCTATTACATTGTAGCTAGAACAAAGTAAATAGGAAGATGTGATTCAATTTCCTTCTACACATGAGAAAGTTGAATTGAGGCCTATGGATAGATAATAAGTTGAGGAGAGCTCATCTAGCTATAAATCTTTAGAAGAGGAAGAAAAACCTCCACCTCAGCTTGTTCGTAGGTCTACAAGGCATAGACAACCACTTGAAAGGTATTCACCTAATGATTCGAGATGTATTTTTGCTTTGAATGCTAACATGGATGAACCCAGATCTGTAGAAGAGACATTAGGTACGAATGATGTAGAATCCTAGAAGATTTCTATGGATGAAGAAATGACATCTTTGAAAAAGAATGATACATGGGTTCTTACACCATTGCCTCAAGGATGCAAACATGTTAGTTGCAAATGGGTGTTCAAGAAAAAGATTGGTTTAGATGGAGGTATTGAGAAGTACAAAGCAAGGTTGGTTGCGAAAGGTTACTCTCAAGTTGAGGGTGTTGATTATGGTGAGATATTTTCTCCTTTTACAAAATGACATCCATTAGATTTTTGCTTTCTATTGCTGCTGCTTATGATTTAGAGGTTGAGAAAATGGATGTGAAAATTGCTTTCCTTCATGGTGACTTGGAGGAGGATATTTATATGACACAACCAGAGCACTATGTGGTGAAAGGTAAAGGTAATTTGGTTTGTAAATTGAAGAAATATTTGTATGGCCTAAAACAGAGTCCTAGGATGTGGTACCATAAGTTTGATACATGTGTTGAGTTTGGGATTTGAGCATTCAAAATCAGATCATTGTGTTTATTATAAAACTAATGGTGATCATTTCTTATTTATTACATTATATGTTGATGATATGTTATTTATTGGTAAAGGGAAAGGTATGATTTTAGAATTGAAATCTCAACTTGCTACTAAATTTGAAATGAAAGACCTTGGTGCAGCTAGACACATTCTTGGGATAGAAATTGGAAGAGATAGAGTGAACAAAAAGTCATGGCTTGGCCAAAGTAAGTATGTCAATTCAATTTTATAGAGGTTTAACATGCAAGATTGTAGACCATTGTGTGTTCCCTTTTTAGTTGGAATACAGTTATCTATTTCAGATTGTCCAACATCTTCATCAGAGATGGAAGAAATGAGAAGAGTGCCTTACTAGAGTGCAGTTGGAAGTTTGATGTATGCTATGGTTTATACTAGACCAGACATTACCCAAGTAGTGGGAGTTCTTTCCAGATATAAGTCTAATCCTGGTAGAGTTCATTGGGATGCAGTTAAAAGAGTCTTCAGATATTTGCATGATACCTCAGAGTATTCCTTGTGTTATCATAGTAATTTGATTGAGGATGATATTTCCCTTGATATTCATGGTTATGTGGATTCAGACTGGGCAGGTGATATTGATAGTAGATGATCCATCGGTGCTTATGTGTTTACTTTATTTAGTGGTGCAATTAGTTGGATGAGTAAGTAACAGGCTATGGTTGATTTGTCCACTATTGAAGCTGAGTATATGGCAGCTACTCATGCTTGCAAAGAATCCATTTGGCTTAAGAGACTGTGTTTAGATATTGGAATAAAACAAGGTGTAGTGACAATTTATTGTGATAGTCAGAGTGCGATATGTCTAGCTAAGAACTTGTCATTTCATGCCAGGACCAAGCACATTGATGTACGATATCATTTTGTCAAAGATATGGTCAAATATGGCAGGGTGAAGCTGGTTAAGGTAGAGACTTTGATGAATGTTGTTGACTCTTTTACTAAGACTGTGAGCACATAAAAGTTCATATTGTGTTCAAAGGCTATGGGCCTTTTGGCCTATAGCAATTAAGAGACGATTTTTACTCCCTCCCGTAGCTCTTGCAAGGTGTTCAACAAGTGGGAGATTTGTTGGGAAAATGTGTCTCAACCTTGCAATTATATATGGTTTATTGTTGATAGGATATATATATTTCTTAGTTACACCGATAAGTGTAATATACAATGGCAGCATGGGGTGGAGTGGGATGTGTGTTAACATTTTTTGTTAACAAAAACTATTAAATGGATGACATACATTAAATTAATGATATATTGTAAATCTAGACCATTCATTATTAGGCTTTAGATATGATGGTAGATATTTTGTTGGTTTGTCTTGCCCTCTAAGGTAACCCTATTTTATGAAGGTGTTGTATTATGATTGCGGTATCGTGATGTATTTTGAGAGTCTAATAGTGGTTGTGTTGCCTCTGGATCTTTGGTGGTGATACTCTTGTGAGAAGCTTTCTCTGCAAGTATATTGTAATCTTTGTGATTTTTGAATAATATATTGGGTAGCTTTTGGAGTGTGGGGTTTTTCTCTCGAAAGGGTTTTCCCCATGTAAATCACCGTGTTGTGGTATGCATGATATTTATGTTTATTTTGTGATATTTATGTTTATTTTGTTTAAGTTTCTATAACTGTTAAAGATTTGTAAAGTTTTGCATTATCCTCCTCTCAAGATTAGTGTAGGAAGTTGTTCTGCTACCCTTAATAGAAAAGCTAAAGAAAAATTGACAAGGTTGGTAGAATAGATAAAGGAATCTGATGAGTTAATGGAGTTAGTCAAGGGAGGGCTTAGACGTAGTAGTGCTCAACCAAGGCCTAGAAATATAGGTGCTCAACCATTTAAATTTTTGACCCAAGAACCATATTCTGAGCTAGATTTGTCACACCTTAAGGTCACAAGTAATTAAGGGTTTGAGGGGCTAATAACCCCAATCTCTAAATTAAATCCTCTAAAATTTATTGCAGAGTATTTAGATGATGTGATCAATATAAATGTGTCTACAAAAGGAGGAAATATTAAAAACTTTGGAATTGGAAGAAATGAAGAAAAGTGAAGGAAATCGAGATATAAAGGAAATGTTCAATATTATGGAAACTTGCCATCGATACAATAGAAGAATTTGAAAAAGGATATTATAACTCACATTATTTAATGAAATTTTACTAACTAATGATGAGTTACTAAAAGATACATCCCCTAAAATTAAATATGAAGAGGTGAACCTCCCAAACTAAGAGTCAACTCCCATGCCACCCAAAGCAAGGAGGATTTCCCAAAAGGATATATTTAGTGGACCCTTCTCAATAGAGGAAGAGGTAAGGAGAAGAGAATTTGTGATTTTGTACAAAGAAATTTTGGGAATGGATTTCCTCAATATTGAGTTGCCTAGAGATAACGGTAGACCAAGAAAATTAGTGAAACATCAAGCTATTAAGTGCAGTAAGAATCTTAAGAATTTTAAGGAAAAAGGACTTAAGGAACCCAAGGAAAACAAGTAAGGAAAGAGAGAGAGAGAGTAAAGAAGAACCATCGGTAAACATTGACAAATCAAAGGCATCTATTATTGCAACAATGGAATTGTTGACCTATTTTGCCTCTGCTGAGAGCCAAATATTCCACCTTATATTTTTCTTGAAAATCTTTTAGAAATGCATGTACAAGGTGTAAATTCTTCAAATACATATGCATGCCTTGGCAAAAAATCCCAAAATCTTGCCTGAGGAATCCTTGCAAAAAACCCAGAAATCTTTTGTTTTCAAGTGCTTTCTATCGTTGGGATTTTCTCATTTTTTTATCTTGTATTTGTATGTATTTTTGAATGTACATTTGCATATACATTCACCTTTGTACATACAAAGGAATATGCAAAAGATATATACAAGGAAAAATGAACATTGGTGAGCTTGCAAATTTTCTAGTTGCAAAGTCAAGGCAAATGGTGAAAAAATGAGTTGTATGCATTTTTCAATGCATATCAGGCCTGCATATACATTGGGGAATCTTTTGCAGATCCCCAGAATATTCTGCAAATGTATATCAAGATTGATTGTATATCGGGTTTGTATGTTTGCACATACAACCCAATATACAATAAAAAAACATACAAGGCCAACTTTGATACATGTGCTACAATGGAATGTATGTCGCCAATATACATTCACAATATACAAGGACAAAGATACATTTGCTACAGTGTCTTGTATTTTTCGCTTTGTATGTTTTCACATGCATTCACCGATATACAAGTAGATGCAACTGGTGGGGCCTGCGCATATGCAAAGAAGATTGTGTGTTTCGACATACAAAGGATCACATGAATAGTGGAATGTATATCGGATTGTATGTTCGCACATACAAGGCTGATATACAAGGAATTTTTACAACCCGGACCCGAATAGAAATTTCAATTTATTCTATGTTGTTCTCGGGTCTGCCTTGTATAAAGGGCGATTGTATATTGCAATATACAAGTCAAAGATACAAAGGATGTATACAAGGTGGATTTGAATCCAAGATCAAATTTAGCATATTCAAGTGTTAGGTCCGCCTTGTATGTATAAGTATTTTGTATATTTGAACATGCAAAAGAAATATACAAAGAAAGGTGATACAAGATGAACCTGACGGGGCAATCAAATACAGTTAATGATCATTTTGGAGTCCATGACTTGTATGCTATGACATACAAAGGAAAAAAAACAAAGTTAACATACAGGTCGCAAATTCAAGGCAAATGCATCAGCTACAGTGGCTTGTATATTTTCGCCTTGTATATCAGCGACATACAAACTGATATACAAGGCATTTTCTATATCCAGAGGCTGATTTAGAGGGCGATATATACACAGATGCAAAGCGATATATACAGGCGGTTGACCAAAACTTTGACCACCTGTATCTCCTCCGTCCTAGCAAATTTTGACATGTTGCAAGAGGCAAAGATGCATATTTTGGTCCCCTCTTTCATTTGGCAAGGTTTTTAGGAGTTTTTGTCACCTTTCCATTTTTAGATCTGGCTTTGCATACTTTGGTCAAGTTGACGTTTCAATGACTTTTGGGGCAGACAGAGATATTTCTTGCATTCATTGCTGCATAATGATGAAGTAGCTCGCATTGATGGTAAAAGATATTTCTCCACCGCCCTATTTCAGATATTTTCATATATGCGTTGCTGAGAAGGGATAATGCAGTAGCTGCATTAAAGACTAACAGACATCCCCTATCTGCCTAGTTCCAGATTTTTTTGATGCCATAATTGATGTAGCTGGACAGTCATTAAATGTAGATATTTTCTATTCCAGCTCTTAGAGCAAATTTTGTAACTGCCCTAGGTTAATTTGGAATGCTATATATATGTATTCATATGTTGTAAAAAAGGTTGGAAAATTTCTAGCATTCAGGCTTTTCTGTTTCCAAATAGAGCTTTCTACTACTATAACTATGCCTTCCCACTGAATATATTCAAGTTATTTTGCCTCTTTGGATTGATTTCTAGTCCTATGTGAATCTGCATATGGTTGTTTGTGAATGTTTTTTTTGTTCCTCTCAATCATCTGATTTCTCACCTTTGCTAGGATCAATCGAATCTGTGTATGTCTACTTGTTATATTTGGTTATGCTGTGCATTTTCTCAGTATTGTGAGGGTTCTTTTATTAAACTTGGTTAATCACCCTTTGTTTTCAAGCTTTTTTTGTTTCGTCCTTCATTTTAAAGCATTCCTTCTCCCTTTTCCTCTTAAGATTTAGTAGTTTTAGGTGATAACCAGTTAAGGAAGCCAGCCTTCTCTGGAGGTCAAATCTAATTTAGCAAAGTCCCACACTTAGAGATCATTCCCATGTTACTCCAGATTGCAGAGGTTTCACAACTGTATGCAAGGGTACAAATCTAAGTGATAACAGGAACACAAATAGATTAAACTACCCATCTTTGGTAAGGATACTAAGGAAGCAACCCAATGCATATTTATCCTTGAGTCTTCCTAGAGAAGGAATGGAATAAGGGATAATAGTGATGCAAGAGCATCTCTAGTTCAAGATAAATCTTGCATCAACCAAAAACATTTGCATTTCAATTTGTTTCTTTTCATTTCCCAGTTTAGTTCTGGCAGTTCAATAAGTAGCAGTTTCTATATTTTGGTCTGCATTCTACTGCAGTTGTAATTTAGATCTTGCGGGGCTGGACTTAGCATTTAGATTCATTCATGCACATCATATCTAATTTTTAGAGCATTTGGATCAGTAACTAGAAAGTTATCGCTATCAGAAGATCGACTATTTTTCTTAGAATAGAGCATCCTGACAGTCTCATATAATCAGCCAAAGGAGAAGACCTGTGAAGCATTTCATGAATTACAAACTTAAAAGACACATCATTCAATGTTGTTTGGTTTGTGGCTAACCTTCCTCGAGATCCGCTCATCATTCCATTCATTTGCAGAGGAATTCTATTCAATTAGGTCTGACCTATCCGTGTAAACACGTTACAACTCTTCATTGGAGTTTGTGATCTTCCTTGGCTAACGTGGAGGAATCTATTGTTCCAGAGATAATATAAATTAATGTAATAGATGCCTAGGAAAGTAGTTCAGGATATAGAGATAGTTGATAGTTTTGAATTCTTGCGAAGGAGCTTCAAAGCTATATATTGTGCATATTCTAATATTCTATAATCAGGCCTGTGAGCCCTAATTGTAAGCTTGCATGTTGCTAGCCAATCTATATTTGAATTCCATGATATACTGAATAACTAAGTCTGCATTTGCTTTATATTCTTGAGTTGCTTCCGTTGTGTTTACTCTAGCTGCACGGTTTGGACTATTCTCTTTGATGACCCTCCTAATTGTGACTACACCAAGTGGTATCAGAGTGAAAGTTTGAATCTTTGGGAGTGAATTGAGCAAAGTTGGCAAAGGAATTTTGTAAGGTCTTACTATGGATAGATCACCGAATCTGAGGTAGGTTACTTGTATTGCAACTGATCGCTGATTGTGAGGTAGTTGTCACCTTGTAGCCTGATCACCAAATTTTAGGCAGTTACACTTGATCCTAGGAAGAATGCCTCCGAGGAGAATCCTCGCTATTGGAACAATGACTAGAAGAATGGTTGAGATGATGGAAATGATGAAAAAAATGTGAATTAGATTGAATGTTGTTGAAGAAGATAGAAGAAAAGGACTAAGCCCTAGAATTGATATTGAGAGTGATGATGAAGAATTTCAATCTGCAAATCAAACTGAAGAAACCCTAGGAAGTGAAGAAGAAGAAGAATCAGATCAAGTCAAGATGTTGTGAGCCATTTCAAAGATAGGGAAGAGACCTAGAGTTGATGTACCAAACTACACTAGCAATTTGAACCCTGAAGAGTTGATTGACTAGATAAATGACATTGAAGAACATTTTGAGTATGAAGAAGTTGAAGATCCAGAGAAGGTGAAATTTGTAAAGAAAAAGTTGAAAGGACATGCTACTATATGGTGGAAAGAAGTTTAGTTGGATAGAAACAAAAGAGGAAAGGAAAGGATTACAAAGTGGGACAGGATGGTGACAAAATTGAAGAATAAGTTTATACCTGCTGACTA
The DNA here is from genome assembly GCA_027924645.1 of Cunninghamia lanceolata. Classification (NCBI taxonomy): domain Eukaryota; kingdom Viridiplantae; phylum Streptophyta; class Pinopsida; order Cupressales; family Cupressaceae; genus Cunninghamia; species Cunninghamia lanceolata. The sequence continues at coordinate 3,492,198 of BSBN01000134.1, forward strand.
TGAGTTGGAATTGTTGAAGAGATTGCAAAACTTGAGACAAAAGGAGAAATCTGTGAAGGAGTATATTGAAGAATTTCATAAGATGATCATAAGGATAGGACATGGTGAAGCAAGCAAGGAGAAAGTGGCCAGGTACATCAATGGACTAAGATTGAACATTCAAGAGGAATTGAGTTTAGTAAGAATGAAAACACTGGAAGAAGCATATTAGTTTGCCCTGAAGGTTGAAGAAAAGTTGAATAAGAAGCATGATTAGAGATAGAGAGGTAGAGGAGGTAAATTTCAGAGAGGTAGAATATTTTTTGGAGGAGAAAGATCATATCTGGAGCAGAGTAGACAAAACAATACATTTAAGAAGGATGATAGAGATAACAATGAATACTGGAGGGATGATAAGACTTTCTACCGCAGAGGAAACCCTAGTCCATACCAAAGTGAAGGATACAGAAGAGAAGGAAGAGGACTTAATAGGAGAACATTCAGAGGCACTTGTTTTAAGTGTGGAGGTGAAGGACATAGAGCATTTGAATGTAATCAGGGTAGTACAAGCAAGAAGACAGAGAACAGTGGAAGAGCAGCCTATGTGAAAGAAGAACCTGTTGGATTACCTAGCTCAATTAGTAAACTTGAGAAAGGAGAATCACTTGTGATAAGGAAAGCACTATTTCAAGCAGAGACAAATGAGGAACCACCACAGAGGAAAAGTTTATTTAGAACTAGATGCAAATCAAGAGGTAAATGTTGTAAAGTTGTAACTGATAGTGGTAGTTCTGATAACCTAGTTTCAGAGGAGATGGTAACTAAGCTGAAGTTGGAGACATTGAAACACCCTAACCCCTATTAGATAACATGGATTCAAGATTATCATAAGGTACTGGTGAGTGAACAATGTTTGGTGAAATTTCATATTGGATCTTATCATGATGAAGTCTTGTGTGATATTATGCCTATGGATGTATGTCATATTTTGTTGGGTACACCTTGTCAATATGATAGAATATCTATACATGATGGGAGAAAGAATACATAAACTATAACATCAAATGGAAAGAGAATTACCTTGATTCCTTTGGAAGATGATCCTAAGAGTGAAGTATGTGGAAATGCTAGAATCTGTTTAGTATATGGAAGAAACTTTTTGGATGGTTTGAGACATGAGAATATGTGTTATGCTTTGATTCCTAAGAAGCCTAAAATATTGAAGAAAGAAACTGAAGAATCACAACCAGAGGAGATAATTGAGTTACTAATAGAGTATGAAGACATCATATCAGATAATGTACCTAAAGGATTAACACCAATTAGAAGTATCAGTCATCACATGGATCTTATACCTGGAGCTAGTTTGCCTAACAAAGTAGCACATAGAATGAAACCAACACAAAATGAAGAATTGAACAGACAGATACATGAGTTGTTGAGGAAAGGTTTGATCAGAGAAATCTTGAGCCCTTGTGCAATGCCTATAGTGTTAGCACTGAAGAAGGATGGAGAATGGAGAATGTGTACCGACTCTAGGGCAATAAACAAGATCACAATTAAGTATAAATTTCCTTTACCTAGGATGGATGATATTATGGATTGTTTGAGTGGAGAACAATATTTCACAAAGATAGACTTGAAGAGTGGATACCATTAGATCAGAATCAGAGAAGGAGATGAATGGAAGACTGCTTTTAAGACAAATGAAGGATTGTATGAGTGGTTAGTGATGCCTTTTGGATTGACAAATGCACCTAGTACTTTCATGAGGTTGATGAATGAAGTTTTGATGAAATTCTTCTGTAAGTTTGTTATTGTATATTTGGATGAGATTTTGATTTTCAGTAAGACAAAAGAAGAACATCTGTTGCACCTAAGACAAGTATTGCAAAGACTGAGAGAAGAAAAGTTGCTAATAAACATCACGAAGTGTAGTTTCATGAAAGAAGACTTGGTATACTTGGGATTTGTGATTTCTGCGGAAGGATTGAAGATGGACCATAAGAAAGTGAGAGCAATTATTGAATGGCCTACATTAGAGAGCATTGGAGAAGTCCAATCATTTCATGGATTAGCTAGTTTCTATCAGAAGTTCATCAGAAATTTTAGTTCAGTTTGTAACCCTATGACAGAGACAATGAGAGGTGATAGAAAAGACTTTAAGTGGACATCAAGAGTAGATAAAAGTTTTGAATTGTTGAAGCAGAAAGTGACAGAGCAACCTATTTTGGCATTACTAGATTTCAATAAGGTATGTCAAGTAGATTGTGATTCAAGTGGGAATGCAATAGGAGCAGTGTTGAGTCAAGAAGGTAGACCTGTAGCATATTTCAGTGAGAAGTTGAATGATGCAAGGAGAATATATTTTGTTTATGATTAGGAGTTCTATGCCATAATTCAAGCCTTGAAGAAGTGGAGACATTACTTGTTGCCTAAGGAGTTTGTGTTGTATACAGATCATCAAGCTTTGCAATATTTGAATAGTCAAGGAAATTTGAATCAGAGACATATGAGATGGGTAGAGTTGATGCAAAGTTATAATTTTGTGTTGAATAATAGGAGTGGAAAGTCAAATAAAGTTGCAGATGCATTGAGTAGGAGAAGAAATTTGCTGATAGAAGTGAGAGTGGAAGTTTTAGGATTTGAAGAATTGAAGAACATGTATGAAGAAGATATTGATTTTGCAAAACCTTGGAAAACATGTAAGGCACCTATTTTGATAGATAGGAGTCAGTGGTTGGATTATTTCATTCAGGAAGATATGTTGTTCAAAGGAAATTAGTTATGCAAACCTAGAAGTTCCATGAGAGATAATTTGATCAAGGAGAAGCATAGTGGTGGATTGGCAGGACATTTTGGCATTGATAAGACAATGGCTTTGGTAAGTGAGAATTACTTTTGGCCTCAGTTACATAAGGATGTTAGGAAATTTGTGCAGAGTTGTAGAGTTTGTCAAGTTGCAAAAGGGAGTAGTCAGAATACTAGATTGTATAAACCTTTGACAGTACCGGAGAAACCTTGGGAAGACATAAGTATGGATTTTGTAATGGGATTGCCTAAGACACAGAGAGGACATGATTCAATATTTGTAGTGGTGGACAAAATTTCAAATATGGCACATTTCATACCTTGTAAGAAGACAACTGATGCAGTGCATGTAGCTGGCCTATTTTTCAAGGAGATTGTGAGATTGCATGGATTACCTAAGAGCATAATTTCAGATAGAGATACAAGATTTCTTGGATATTTTTGGAAGACAGTTTGGAAGAAGATGAAGACATATTTGAAGTTCAGTTCAACATTTCATCCACAGACTGATGGACAGACAGAGGTAGTGAATAGGAGTTTGGGAAACTTGTTGAGATGTTTGGTTGGAGATAAGGCAGGAAGTTGAGATTTGATTCTTGCACAGGCAAAATTTGCATATATTAATTCAGTGAATAGGAGTACTGAAAGAACACCTTGTGATGTTGTTACCATAGGAAATCCTAGAGGAGTTGCATAGTTGAGGGATATCAGTATGGAAGAAAAGTGAAGTACAGAAGCAAAAGAATTTGCAGGACGTGTGGAGACAGTGCATAATCAGGTGAAGAAGCATTTGGACGAGATGAACAATAAGTACAAGGAGCAGGCAAATGAAAAGATAAGATATAAAGAGTTTGAAGTGGGAGATGAAGTGATGGTGTACCTAAGAAAAGAAAGATTTCTAGTTGGGACTTATAGCAAGTTGAAAATGAAGAAGTTTGGACCCTATAAGATACTCAGGAAATTTGATTTAGGAAATACATATGAAGTAGAGTTATCAGAGACATTGGGCATTTCACCTATTTTCAAGATTGCAGACCTATATCAGTATCATGAAGTAGAGTTTAGTGAATACATGAAAGAAGACTTGAAGAAGCAGTTACCACAACAAACACAAGAGTAGATTGAAGACATGTTGGATAGCAGAATTGGATGCAGTACTAGAGGAAGACAATACAAAGAATATCTTGTGAAGTGGAAAGGTAGACCAGAAGAAGATTCATCATGGATTTCTCAGGTTGAGGTAGACCGTTTTGGTTTTCCTCTAGCCCTAGCCAAGTGAGGGACTCACTTTTTGCTGCAGGAGTATCCCTAGTTCAAAGCAATCTTGCATCAACAAAAAAAATTTGCATTTCAGTTAGTTTGCATTTTAGCTTGTTTCTTTTCATTTTCTTGTTTAGTTCAGGTAGTTCAGTCAGTAGCAGTTTCTGTATTGTGGTCCATATTCTACCACAATTGTATTTTAGATCTTACGGATCTAGACTTATCATCTACATTCATTCATGCACAACATGTCTAAAATTTAGAGCATTTGGATCAAGTATCAGAAAGTTATCACTATTAGAAGATCAACTAGTTTCTCACTGCAGAGCATCTTGACAATCTCAGGCAATCAGCTAAACAAGAAGACCTATGGAGCATTTCACAACCTTCAAAGCTTAAAGACACATCATTCAATGTTGTTTGGTTCATGGCCAACCTTCCTTGAGATCCACATATCATTCCATTCATCTGCAGAGGAGTTCTACTCATTTAGGTTTGATCTATCCGTGTACACACGTTACAACTCTTCATTGTAGTTTGTGATCTTCCTTGGCTGACGCGGATGAATCTTTTGTACCAGATATGATATATATTGATGTAATAGATCCTTAGGAAAGCAGTTCCCATGATTTAGAAAATAAGAGAGTTGAATTTGCATGAAGGAGCTTCAAAGCTATATCTTGTGCATATTCTGATCTTCCGTAATTAGGCTTGAGAGCCCTAATTGTAAGCCTGCATGTTTCTAGCCAATCTCTATTTGAATTCTATGATATATTGAATGACTAAATCTACATCTATTTCATATCTTTGAGTTGTTTCCATTGTGTTTACTCTTGTTGCATGGTCTGGACAGTTCATTCTGCAAACCCTCCTATCGTGACTGCACCAAGTTGAATCAGAGCGAATGTTTGAATCTTTGGGAGCGAATTGAGTGAATTTGGTGAAGGGATTCTGTAAGATATTGTTGTGTACAAATCATTGAATCTGAGGTAGGTTACTTGTGTCACAACCGATCACTGATTGTGAGGTAGTTGTCACCTTGTAGCTCGATCGTTGACTTGAGGCAGTTTGCACTTGATCCTAGGAAGATGCCGTCGAGGAGAGTCCCTGCTATTGGAACAATGGCTAGAAGAATGGATGAGATGATGGAAATGATGAAAACAATGAAAATTTGATTGGATGCTATTGAGGAAGATAGGCGAAGAGGATTGATGCCTAGACCTAATGTTGAAAGTGATGATGAAGAGGAATTTCAATCTGTTAAACAAATTGGCGCGAAACCCTAGGAGGTGAAGAAGAAGAAGAATTAGATCAAGTCAATATGTTGCAAGCCATTTCAAAGATAGAGAAGAGACCTAGAGTTGATGTACCAAACTACACTAGCAATTTGAACCCTAAAGAGTTGATTGACTGGATAAATGACGTGGAAGAATACTTTGAATATGAAGAAGTTGAAGATCTAGAGAAGGTGAAATTTGCAAAGACAAAGTTGAAAGGACATGTTGCTATATGGTGGAAAGAAGTTTAGTTGGATAGAAATAGAAGAGGAAAAGAAAAGATTACAAAGTAGGATAGGACGGTGATGAAATTGAAGAATCAGTTTATCCCTGCTGACTATGAGTTGGAACTGTTGAAAAGATTGTAAAACCTGACACAAAAGTAGAAATCTATGAAGGAGTATACTGAAGAATTTCATAAAATTATCATAAGGATAGGACATAGTGAAGAAAGAAAAGAGAAAGTGGCTAGATACATCAATGGACTAAGATTGAACATTCAAGAGGAACTAAGCTTGGTAAGGATGACATCTTTGGAGAAAGCATATCGGTTTGCCCTGAAAGTTGAAGAGAAGTTGAACAAGAGGCATGATACGAGACAGAGAGGCAGAGGAGGTAAATTTTAGAGAGGTAGAACATTTTCTGGAGGAGAGAGATCATATGCGGAGCAGAACAGACAGGAGATCACATTTAAGAAGGAGGATAGAGATAACAATGCATACCAAAGAGATGATAAAAAGTTTTACCACAGAGGAATCCCTAGTCCGTACCAGAGTGAACGATACAGAAGAGAAGGAAGAGGACCTGATAGGAGAACATTCAGAGGAACTTGTTTCAAGTGTGGAGGTGAAGGACATAGAGCATTTGAATGTAATCAGTGGAGTACAAGCAAGAGAATAGAGAACAGTGGAAGAGCAACCTATGTGGAAGAAGAACTTGTTAGATCACCTAGTTCGATTGGTAAACCTGAGAAAGGAGAATCACTTGTGATGAGGAGAGCACTATTTCAAGCAAAGACAAATGAGGAACCACCACAAAGGAAAATTTTGTTCATAATTAGATGCAAATCAAGAAGTAAATGTTGTAAAGTTGTAATTGATAGCAGTAGTTCAGATAACCTAGTTTCAAAAGAGATGGTGACTAAGTTAAAGTTGGAAAGATTGAAACACCTTAAGCCCTATCAGATAGCATGGATTCAAGATGATCATAAGGCATTGGTGAGTGAACAATGTTTGGTGAAATTCCATATTGGATCTTATCATGATGAAGTCTTGTGTGATATTATGCCTATGGATGTTTGTCATATCTTGTTGGGTAGACCTTGGCAACATGATAGGAAAGATATACATGATGGGAGAAAGAATACATACACTATAACATCAAATGGAAAGAGAATTACTTTGATTCCTTTGGAAGATGATCCTAAGAGTGAAGTATGTGGGAATGCTAGTGTTTAGTGGAAAAATTGTAGCTTTGCCTAAACTAGGTTGAGTACTACTATTTCACCAAACTAAACATTGGGGGGACAAGGATTGAGTGTGAGGTCAATCTATGAGTTGCTTGTCTATCCCTTATGCTCACGGTATCTAATTTCAAGAGCCTAACTAAGGTTTTGTTAAGTGTTTTGCTCATAAACAAAGACAACCCTAATTATATCTTAAATTAGAGATATTCAGAAATTGATAATGAAACAGGCAAAATTGATCACAGAAATGTAGAGAAAGAGTTTCAAAGACTATACACCTAGATTTTGAGGGCTGACTGGACTAGGGCACCCACTACTTAGTCTCAAAAGTTACTGAAACTAGAAATCTTTTGCACAGGCTATCTGGCACTCCCAAATGGTTTCCAGATCCCAGAAATTACCCCCAGTTGGACTAGGGCACTCGCTCTTTAGTCCCGCAAGTGTCAGAATTTGAAAACTCAAAAGTATATGATGACTGTACCTACAATATCCTCCTTCATGTAGCTGCTTTCCACTAGAAACTACAAAATATGATCCGCACCTACAAAAGAGGGATAAAGATGTTGCGACTATATAGGAGCTTGCCTCGGTCAAGCCCTATCTTTGGTATTCTACATCAACAATTGCCAGAGATAAAGATTTGTAGAAGTGTGTACAAACCTAACAATGTGTATGCAGAAATATCAAACCCTAGATGTCTCAATCAAGGGAAGATCAACAACTTGCTTTGAATGAATATACACATACAACTTCACCTCAAGGAGATGAAAAAAATGAAGACTTGCATGAATAAGAAGGTGAATCAACAATGTCTACGGAGGATCTCCAAGCTTGATATTGGAGGCTTCAACCCTTCTATAGATCATACAAAGGTTGTACAAACCCTAGGAAGAGAAAGATAGTCTCAAGATCTTGATTCCTAATCTCTATCCATTGTCTCCATGATAGCAAATATAAAATACTTTCGAAAGCTTCAACAAGTCACTGATCTTCAATGGCAATTTTGGTAGAGTTTTGACATCAAGCTTGCATAAGAATTGTATATGATAAAATGATTTTTAAATGTATTTTTATATCTAGCTTTAGGGAAATTCAAATTTTGAAATAACGTCTCGATATCACGTGAAAACTAAGAATTTGAAGATGGAATCCTGAGGCATTCGGCGGGAGCCGACACCCCGCCAAAATTCAAAGTCCTGGGAAACAGGGGAGGAATAGGGTGCGGGTGGCCGAGTCCAAGCCCCCATTTTCTGATCAGATTTGCTTTTTGGGGGTTCCAGGGACCTATAATTCAAATCCTCTTTTTGGGTTCCATCAAAAGGTTACCTCAAAAAGTGAACATTTTGCAACTAGGCCTAGTTAATCAGGGTTTCAGGAAGGTCAAAAAGAAAAAGGTTGAGAGGTCACCCAAAGTGAGGAACTAAACTAAGGGAAATTGTACCATACCATGCAGGAGGACAATTTCTGATGTTACATTTAGCCCCCACTTTAGTGGCCATATGACACTACGTGCATATGCAACTAAAGGAAAGTAAATACATCAATCATGAAATGGATACTGTAGAGGAAGTTGAAGTGTTGTCATTGAGAAGGAAGGAGCCCCCAAGTCTGTAATCCTACAAGACCACAAAGTTAGGAACCACAACCTACAAAGGAACACTTGTCAGAAAATTAAATCAACCTGCAACCACCACCAATGAGTCAGTACAAAAACACTAAGGGGGTTGAATGATGAGACATGATGAGGGAGGAAATCGAGGGGGATATATGCCCCCCATTATTTCTTCTTACTTAGTTTGAAAAGTAGAAACAAGGAGATACCCACACGTATCGATTTCAAGGGACACTTGATTAGAAATGTGTTATGAGGGTCATTTGAAGAAACAACGGTCAAACATAAGACATTGGGTAAGAAAGAGAGCGGAACTAGGATTCCAACGCAACAAACGACACTGAAATCAGAGTTTGACAGCTCAAGGAAAGGGCTCAAGAGTAGAAGAGATCAATCTTGCACCTAGTTAGGGATAGGAATTCTCACTCATTTACTTTATGTAAAGGGGAGTTGTCACTTATCACTTACTCATTCTTGTTTCTTGTCATTGTAGAAAAGGTAGAGGAGAGAGAGGATGAGAATATGAGGATGACCATACGGAGCCGACGCCCATATCAGCCACCACGACTGGAGATGCTCTGAGCTCGAGTAACAGAGAGGCATTTCAAGGCCAGGGTAGGGTCCTAATCTTGCACTTTTGTCATCTTTCAATTTACTTTTGTTTTGAGTTTATTGTTTATTGTACCAAGAGGGAGGGATGGATAGGGGTCCCTGAGAGGGGCGCCTGGGTCCACGTAGGGCACCAGAGTCTCTCTGGGGCACCCTAGTCCCACAGGGGCGCTAGTGTCCCTCTGGGGCGCCCTAGTCTTCCTGGGGTGCCCAGGTCCACAGAGGACACGAGCCCTAGGCATAGACACTCTTTTTCTGTCTTTAATAGTTGCTTTTAGTTTTTGAGGAGATTTTTCTGTTCTTGCTTGCTTTTTGACCTACAGGATGTCCCTGAGTTACGTGAGCACACAGGCGGTCACCTGATGGTGCTTCTACGAGAGCGTTCTAGTTCATTGTCCATTGTAGAGAGAGAGCACTTGCAGATGGTGGGTCTATGGTGGGTGTTTGATATGCCCACAATCATATTCCACTGGCCTATGTTGATGGCACTGATGGAGAGATGGGATGCAGACACATCCACATTCCACTCACCTACAGGTGGGATGACCATCACACTAGAGGATTTCTACAGGATCCTTCAACTTCCCATCTGAGGAGAGATAGTGAGGATAGTAGGACATCGCTAAGCAAGGTACACCTGCAAGAGTTAGCTATACTACTTGGGTTGCACTATTTCTCAAGCAGAGCAAGGACACATTTAGCTCTGACTTCTAGAGCAGGGATGTGGTGACATTCCCTTACTGCGGAGAATTATGATAGTCACAGTCGCATTAGCCATTGTGCTAGATGGATGAGGCACTCACCTACATGGGGGTCTCGTTCACACCATTAGGGATATGGAAGAGCATTAGACGGTCTATGCATGGGGGCACGGTATGCTTGCACACCTTTACCACAACTTGGGGTGATATGTCCACTATGAGATGCATAGTCTTATGATCTGCACATTACTATAGGTTTGGGCCTTTGAGCACATCAGGTGCACACAATTGGTGGGTTATCCTATAGAGGTAGCATTCACCCATTTGCATGTTTACGCCTATCCACTAGTCAGGTCTTGGAGGCACAAGAATCTGCTATACTAGAGAGTTGTTTTTGACAGATTCCATCCTGGTGACATCATTTGGAGACCATATTGTAGCTACATCAGATGGACTAGCGAGCAAAGACAGTTAGAGAGGATACAGAGGGATAAGAGGATGGCTAGTCACCTCAATCATGTCGTGGCTTGGTTATATTTTGACAGGGTGACACGACAGTTCAGATAGATGTAGGATGTTCCTATGTTTCATCTGAGTTATGCGCGTGCTGCGCACAGCATAATCAGGGCAAATACTGTCCAACAGATGACAACAATAGACGTGCCACTTAGTGATGATGAGAGTTCTAAGGATGTAGAGCCAGTGTCAGACACAGACGATATCAGTTGTATGAAAGCATATCGAACCTGGTGGCATACAACATGACTCGCTCCTATCTTTCCACTTGGTCACCCTACAGGTGATGCTCGACCTTGGGCCGGTCACTCTAGTGACACAGGGGTAGAGGATGATGTTAGTGATTTTGCAAGATACTACGATCTCAATGAGGATGTGGAGGATGATGAGGATGAGTCAGAGGAGGTCCCGCCACAGTACATATTTAGAACAAGACCTCGACAAGGCCAGCAGGAGGTAGACATTGATGAGTAGACTGAGTCGAGACCATGGTCTAGGGCTCATGGTCCTATACCTGCAGGTGATGCGAGACCTAGTAAGAGAGAGTTGGGGAAGTGTAATAGGTTGGTGCCCCCAGCTACAGATCAAACTGCAGAGCTCATCACACCTTCGATGATCTGAGATCCATCCTGGCGAGATGGAGATCTAGGTTAGGTTTGATTTATTATTTTGATGTTTTGCATATTTCATTATTTGTGAGATTTATATGAGAGTCTAATATTTATCTTATCCTCTATTTTGTAGTTGGGACAGATGCTTGGAGAGACTTTTTGGGCCACGTCATAGCAGACATATTACCTACAAATGTTTCAAAGTAGTGAGTGCAGGTAGGTTATTCACCATGGTCATCCGCTGGGCGACATGCAAAGATATTTATACCTTTTGTCCGGTATAGGACCACTACAGAGGCTATGCTAGAGAAATCTGCACAAGAGAGGATTTTTGATAGAGAGCTAAGCGCACTGAAGCTGAGCTTAGGGCACAACGAGAGAAAACAGTAGCGGTGCCTACATCAGAGGGAGAGCCAGCTGTTAGTGAGTTCTTACTATGTGAGGTTCATCAAGCGAGAGTTGACAGAGACAGGGTTCAATCTGAGAGAGACCAGTACCAGAGGATGTACCAGTAGGCACATGAGTAGATGATAGAGATGAGAGGCGAGATCAGGGGGTTACAATCATGAAGCGTCTCTAGGAGTCATTCGCGATCCATAGCCACTTATGGTCAGGCTTCTGTCACTCGTACAGCATGAGGGCCTGAGGGTATTGGTGATCGAAGCTCAACTAGCTGACGTATAGATTTTAGGCACTATGACATCCCATTTTGTCCTAAGGGATAGTTGACTCGGATGTATATTTAAAACTGAGGATATATGAATGATGTTTATTTCTTTTCATCTATGTGTAATGGTTTTTGATCTATCACATGTGATTTTCATAAAAATAGAACTAGTGATGATATTTAAATGCTATAATTAATGCTATTGTGGTATACTAACAATTCTTAAAAGAACATATAGTAATAAGCACAATGATCGACCATTTTACACATAATCCAAATTTGAATGCTATATTTAGCTAATACTAAAGTGATCTAAGCAAATAATACTTAAACAGGATACAACAATGAGTAATTGAACAAAATGCTAAATGAATTAAGACAAAGTAGTAATATTTTGTCAAAATTGAAGCTAATCTATATAATAAATTGGCTTAGGGACATTTAACATTAGATCTCTTAAGCATAAAATCTTTTGAGGTGCGCTGCATTAATGGGTTCTTTAAGCGGCGTACGTTGCTCATCAGCTAATTTATACACTTCGGATCCAAAGGTTTCAGTAATTATATATGGTCCAAGCCAATTAGGGCTGAACTTACCTTTTTCAATAGGTGGTGCATTTACATTGCGTTGATTTTCATAGAGAACCAAATCCCCAACGTTGAATGAACGTTGTATGACTTGTGCATTGTACGATCGTTGTACACCTTTTTGATAAGGCTTGAGGTGCTCAAGAGCATTAATTTGTCTTTCATCAAGCATCTCAAGTTCTTGTAATCTTTTCTTGTGTTCCATGTCATCATCCATGATGTCTCTTAGGGGAATTCTTAGGGAAGGAATTGCTAACTCCAAGAGCATTATCGCATCTGTGCCATAGATGAGATTATATGGTGTATTACCAGTAGGCGTTCAAATGCTTGTTCTATAAGCTCATAATGCATAAGATAATTGAGTATGCCAATCTTTTTGATGTTTATTAACAATTTTCGTAAAATCTATCCAATAACTTTGTTTGAAGCTTCTACTTGGCCATTTGATTGAGGATAATAAGGTGTAGAGAAGCAATGTTGTATATGGTATTTTTCGAGGAACTTTTTCACATCCTTGTTCTTAAATGGCATACCATTGTCCAAAACAAGGGAGGAAGGTATTCCGAATTGAGAAATAATGTTGTCTTGTATAAATCAAGAGATTACATTGGCAGTCATAGATCACAAGGGGACTGCTAAGACCCACTTTGTAAAATAATCAGTGGTAGTAATGATAAATGCATGCCCTTGAGGGGAGGCTGGGGAAATTTTACCAATTAGATCCAAGCCCCAAATAGAGAATGGCCATGGTGACACCTGGGCATGAAGCTCTTGAGCAGGAGCATGAATTAGGTGCTTGTATTGTTGGCATTGTGAGCATTTCTTGATGTAAGCAAAGGAATCTTGTTCCATATGCTGCCAATAGTAGCCCATTCGTAACAATTTTTGTACCAAGGACTTTCCTCCAAAATGCCCTCCATAGGCACCAGAGTGAGCTTCTTCTAAAGCTATCAGAATCTCTTAATTAGTTAAATCAGAGTAAAACATCATTGTAACTTCGTTGATATAAGACATTTGATAGTATAATGTATCACGTTGCTAGTTTGCATAAACAGATTCGGGCATTCTTAGATGTTGAATTAGGAAAAGTTACATCACATGAATAATTGAATATATAGGAGAACCATTCATCAGTGTATGTTTTACCATAGAGTTTTGTATTCGTAACTATAGGATATTCAATTGTCGGTGTTTTAAGATTATGAACAATGAAAGTAAATTCCTCAGGAGAATCATCAGGCGATATAAGGGAAGCTGCACTTGCCATTGCATCCACATGTTGATTGTCTTTCCTATGAATAGTGTTGATTGAATATGATGTGAGTTGTTTTAAGAGAGATAATGCCAACTCACGATACTAAGATAGCTTATCATGCTTAGTTTGATATGATCCAGTTATTTGTTTGACAATTAGCTAAAAATCACCATATATTGTAATGTGTTTGATACAAAGAGCCAAGGCGGCATGAAGCCCTGCAATAAGAGCTTTGTATTTAGCTATATTGTTTGTGCATAAGAAGTCTAAGCGGTAAGATAAAGGAATTGGCTTACCTATGGGGGGTATCAATATAACACCAGCCTCGGAGCTAGTTCAACATTTTGATCTGTCAAAGTACAATTCCCATTTTTCATCTTTAGAGATTGTTAAAATTTGGTCGTCAGGAAATACATCCTGATGTTGTGTGGAAAAGGGCAAAGGAGCTTCAACTAAGTGATCAGCTAATGCTTGACCTTTAATCACTTTTTGGGAGATGAACTTAAGATCAAATTCTATTGATAACATAACCCATTTAGCGGGATGAGCCAATAAATCTATTTTTGCAAAGAGGTGTTCCAGAGGGTCAAAGTTTACCATCACATGTACTTTAGCATTTAAGAGATAATGTCTAAGCTTTTGAGTTGCAAACACTAAAGCTAAGCAATGCTTCTCTATAATAGTGTACTGCACTTTATAATCGAGCAAAGTTTGACTGATGTAATGGACAATGCCTTCCTTTCCTTCAGCATTATGTTGTGCTAACAAAGCCGCTAGGGCATTGTTAGATGCTGAGATGTATAACAGGAATGGTTTATGAGAGATAACAGGTTGTAAAACATGCAAATTAGCTAGATAATCCTTTAAGTCATCAAAAAATTTTTGACATTCAGAATTCCATTGAAACTTAGAATCCTTCTTCAGTAGTTGTGTAAAGGGGCGAGTCCTATCTATGAGTTGTGAAACAAATTAGCGGATGGCCTGTATCTTTCCCTACAAACTACGAAGTTGAGATATGTTCTTAGGTATTGGCATATTAACAATTGCATCTATCTTTTTCATATCCACTTCAATACCATGATTTGAGACAATAAATCCTAGTAACTTTCCACTGTCGACACCAAAAACACACTTACATGGATTCAATCGCATATTATATTTCCTTATGTACTCAAATATTTGTCAAAGATGTGTAGCGTGATCCTTATGATGGCTAGACTTCACCAAGATGTCATCGACGTAGTCTTCTAAAATATTGTGCATATAATCATGAAATATAAGTCATTGCACGTTGATAAGTAGCTCCTGCATTCTTAAGTCCAAACGACATGACTACCCAACAAAATGTACCCCAAGGTGTTATAAAAGCTATTTTATATTGGTCTTGAGGATTTATTAAAATTTGATTATATCCTGAAAAACCATCCATGAAAGATAGTAGTTCATGTCTAGCTATGGAATCGACAATCATATTAATATTAGGGAGTGGAAAATCATCTTTCAGAGATGCCAAATTTAAATCTTGAAAATCTGTACACATTCTTATGCGACCATCAGGTTTAGCGATGGAAACAATATTTGAAATCTAAGGTGAAAAATCAATGGGTTGGATGAAACTAGCTTGTACAAGTTTTTCTATCTCAGCTTTAACAAGCAGTGCAATTTTAGGATTCATCTTACGAACTTTCTATTTGAATGGCTTAACATCTGGTTTTAACATGATATTATGTGTTACAATATGAGGATCAATGCCAGGCATGTTAGAATACTTCCAAGCAAATAATTCTGAGAATTCATACAATAACTTAATCATCTCTTCTTTTTCTTCCACATTTAAACAATCACTAATAGGGAGAACTTTTTCAGTGTTATCCTTATCCATAACAACATCAACAGTCTTTCCATTAAGGAAAGTACTATGGTCTAATGGATTATATGATTGTAATTGTTCTTCAAATTCTCCATTGGGATTTACAGTAGCATTTTGTTGGAATTAGGCTAGATAACTGAGAGGGGGCGCTGAATTAGTTGTCCCAAATGTTTAACACTTGCAACTATTTCTTTACCACACAAAACTAATTAATGATATAAACATTTAAAACATGAATCATCAACACATGAGAAGAGACAAATGAACACATAACACCAAGATTTTTACGTGGAAACTTGGTTAAGGGAAAACCCCGGTGGGGGTTAACGCACAAAGATTAGTACCTTGTTAAAAGTACTTTAGAAAAATAGAAGGCACATGCCTTCAGGCGCACTGCCTAGAGCTCACTGCTCAAAAGAAGCTCACTACCTACAAGAGGCTCACTGCCTACAAGAATTAAGTTTATCATAGAGATAATGAACTGAGAAATAACATCTATTTCATGCCTGGTTCAGTCCCTTTGAAAGCTCACAATTTCTGCTTTGCTCTTCAACCACTTGTCCGTTATATCTTCATCCTTACTGCTCTTAATCCTCTATACTTCTTTCTTTCTTCTCTACTTCTGTACTTCTCTTAGGATGTTATCATTTTTGCACACACACTTTCCACAACTCATCAACAAGTATTTATATGCTTCATCAACCTTAGAATGAACATCAAGGTCGGCTAAAATTGACATGGATCATTACACTGTCGGCCAAACATAACTGAGGCTTGAATCTTCCTCCAACAACACACTACACTCTAGAGAATTGTTCTTAGATCATCTGCAACATACTTGAATCGTTTGGTTAGCCAAGAACTAGGAAGAACATCAACACAAAGAAAGAAATCTTCAACAACGAGCTTAGTCTTCAATGCAGACGTCCAACATGGTAGTCACACAATTCAGAGACCTCCACAAGCACATTGAATTCAATAAAAACATCTGCACTCCTCCAAATCATCAAAATTATTTGCATCTTTATCCAGAACCTTAAGAACATTGTATGTCATGACTGACACACTAGAAAGATTGCTTGTGGACCTCCAAACCCCGAACCACTTGAATGGATGATACACACTTACTTCCCAACCATGCCTCTAGATCCACAAATCATCATTTTACATATCCAGAACAATCCAGACCTCTTTCTTATCACTCTGTCTCTTCTGAACACTGTAAAACTGGTTCTACTTAGATGGTCATAGCTTCTTCAAATCTTCATACGAACCCTTCAAATCTTAACTGGAGCTTCTTCAGACAATCCTCTACTCAGCCATATGGTCCATATACTTTGATCCACATTAATTTTCTCAATATCCTCAACATTCCAATCTTCTAAACAGGCAACAAAATAAGATACAATTGACACCAATGGCAACAAGGATATGTTGACATCAATGACAACACCACTTAGGTACATATTTGCAACAATCTCCCCCTTTGTCATTGATGGCCACATATGATGTGAAAAACTGATTCAACCATCAAGACAAGAACTTCTCCCCCTTTCTCTTGTCATTTCTGCAACCACTATCTTCTCTGTTCCCCCTTTCATCAGCAACTAGCTTTTCACATGACTTCTCTCCCCCTTTGACATCAATGGTAAATGGCACATATTTGTAGTCTTTTCCCCTTAGTTTTTGTTTCAGGCCAAACTTAAAAATTGCATGCAAAATACTCCCCCTTAGTAGTGGCTCCTTAACATCAATCCGGATCACAAGATATGACTATGAATTCCACCAGACTAATGCACTCTAGTGCATCTTAATTCTGATAAGGAGGGCTAATAACCCCTAACTTCTCCTTGAGATACTCAAAAGTATCCTTGGGAAGAGGCTTAGTGAAAATATCCACTATCTGATCCTTTGACAACACAAACTCCAACTTGACTTCATTCTCATTTACCTTCTCTCTTAAGAAATGAAACTTGATGGATATATTCTTTATCTTTGAATGCAGTACTGGATTCTTTGAGATGCTTATTGCACTTGAATTATCATGGAAGATTGTGACAGGCTCCTCAAACACAATTCTAATGTCCTTCAACATATGCTTCATCCATAGAACTTGAGTACAATTGTTTGCTGCTACTATATACTTTGCCTCTGCTGTAGATAGGGATATTGCCCCCTACTTTTTGCTTAGCTAAGAAACCAGTCTACTTCTGAAGAAGAATGCACCACCATTAGTGCTTTTTCTGTCACCCACATCTCCTGCCAAATCAGCATCTATATATGCATGAAGAGTGAAGTCATTATCCTTTTGATACCATAATCCATAATCAATTGTCCCTTTGAGATATCTAAAAAATTCTCTTGACTGCTACAACATGGGATTCTCTAGGATCAACTTGAAATCTAGCAACAAGTCCAACTGCATTCATGATATCAGGTTTGGTCTAAGTCAGATAAAGCAGTCCTCCAATCATTGATCTATACCTTTTCTGATCTTCCGTAGGTGAATTATCATCTTTACATAACTTGCATCTGGTTACCATAGGAGTACTTACTGGTTTTGACTCCTCCATTCCAAACTTTTTCAATAATTCTCTTACATACTTAGATTGAGATATGAAGATACCCTTATCTGACTGAGCGATTTGAAGAACTAGGAAGAAGTTCATTTCACCAAACATGGACATCTCAAATTCACTATGCATCTAATCAGCAAATGTTTTGCACATACTCTCATTTCCACCAAAAATGATATCATCAACAAATACCTCAACAATCAAAATATTCTCATGATCAATCTTGAAGTAAAGATTACTGTCAACAATGCCTTTGGTATAACCTAGCTTTAGCAAATACTTGTCTAATCTTGCATACTAGGCTCTTGGGGCTTGTTTGAGTCCATACAATGCTTTCCTTAACCTGCAGACCATATCTCTTTGATCAGACAACTGAAATCCTTCCAGTTGCTCAATGTAGACTTCTTCTAAATCTCCATTTAGAAATGTTGGCTTGACATCCATCTGATAGACTTTGAAATCTTTATAAGCAGCAAAAGCAAGAAACAATTTGATTGCCTCAATTCTTGCCACCAGAGCAAAAGTTTCTTCAAAATCAATTCATTCCACTTGAGAATATCCTTTGCATACCAACCTTGCTTTATTTCTTACAACTTCACCATCTTCATTTAGTTTATTCCAGAAGACCCATTTATTTCCAATCACATTTTTGTCCTTAGGTCTAGAAACAAGATCCCAAGTGTGATTCTTTTCAATTTTCATTAATTCTTCTTCCGTTTCCTTTACCCAGTTTTCATCTTTGCAGGCTTCACTTACTATTTTTGGTTCAATATTTGAAATCAGACAAATTTCTTCTTGATCTTCAACAATTCTCCTCCTAGTTCGAACACCTTCATTTCTATCTCCTATGATTTGATCTTCAGGATGATTCATCCTTACATACCTGGGAGTTTTGGGATTTGCTTGAACTTCTATTTCTTGAGCTTGTTCCTCAACTTCTGCACTATCCTCTTGAGTTACTGGATTCTCCAGATCAATTTGGATCTGAATTTGGGTCTGAACTTGCCTTCCTTGATTTTGACTTTCATCTTGATCTTTTGAATCATATCCACAAGACCTGGAATGATCTTCTTTTCTTTCATCAACTCTAACATTTACACTTTCAACAATCTTTTTCAATATTTTGTTAAAGCACTGGTATGCCTTGCTTTGAGTAGAGTAACCCAGAAATATTCCTTCATCACTTCTTTCTTCAAACTTGCCTAGATCCTCATCTCTTTTGATATAGCATTTGCTACCAAAAACTCGAAAATATCTCACAATAGGAGAATGACCAAACCATAGTTCATAAGGAGTCTTACCAGAATTGCCTTTGATCTGCACCTGGTTAAGAGTGTAGACAACAGTACTCACAACTTCTGTCCAATAGACTTGAAGAACATGTTGGAATTAGACCACACATATGAGAAGGGGGGGCGGTGAATTAGTTGTCACACAAAATAAACTTTTTCTACTTTTAACCTTCTTTGTTAACTTACTATCAGATTAATGATGTAAACATTAAAGCATGGATTAACAACGTATGAGAAGAAACATAAGAAACACACTTGACACCAAGATTTTGACGTGGAAACCCGATTAAGGGAAAAACCACGGTGGGGGTTAACCCAAAAGATTTATACCCTATTAAAAGTACTTTAGAAAAATATAAGGCACATGCCTTAGGGCGCACTGCCCAAAGCTCACTGCTCAAAAGAGAGGCTCACTGCCTACATAATTTATTTTTAGAAGGAATTAACTGAGAAATAACATCTACTTCATGCCTGGTTCAGTGTCATTGAGTGCTCATAAAACTTCTACTCTTCTTCCAAATACTTCTTTGCTATCACTTTATCCTTTACTGTTCTTGCTACTCTGCTCCTTTTCTTTGCTCTGCCTCTGATCCTTTCTTGGGATTTTATGATTTCACACAAGGATGATTTTCCATGACTCAACTACACTCCTTTATATGCTTCATCAACCTTGGAATAAACATTAAGGTCGGCATTCCAAACATCTGACTTAATGTGAATCACAAAGCTGTCGGCCAAACATGACTTAGACTCAAATCTTCCTCGATCAATATGCCATGCTCCATAGAATTATTCTTAGATCATCTGCAACATGCTTGAATCATCCGGTTGGCCAGGACTGGGAAAAACAACAACATCAAGGAAGAATTCTTCAACAATGAGCTTAATCTTCAATGCAGATCTCCAACACAATAGGCACATGATCCAGAGACTTCCACAAGCACATTGAATTCAACAATAACATCCACACTACTCCAAATTGTTAGAATCACTTGCATCTCCATCTGATACCTCAAGAACACTGTCTGTCATGACTGTCACACTAGAAAGATTGCCTACGGACCTCCAAACCATGAACCAATTGAATGGATGATACACACTGACTTCCGAAACATGCCTTCAGATCCGCAGATCATCATTTGACATATCCAGAATAATCTGGACCTCTTTCCTGTCACTCTATCTCTTTTGAACACTGTAAAACTGGTTCTACTTAGATGGCCATAGCTTCTTCAAATCTTCATGTGAACCCTTCAAAACTTAATTGGAGCTTCTTCAGAAAATCCTCTACTCAGCCATATGGTCCACATACATTGATCCTCATTAATTTTCTCAATATACTCAACAAACCAATCTTCTATACAGGCAACAGAATAGGATACAGTTGACATAATGGGAACAAGGATATGTTGACATCAATGACAACACCGCTTAGGCACATATTTGGAACAATCTCCCCCTTTGTCATTGATGGCAACATATGATGTGAAAAACTGATTTGACCATCAAGACAAGACCTTCTCCCCCTTTCTCTTATCACTTCTACAATCACTTTCTTTATTTCTCCTTTCATCAGCAACTAGTTTTTCACATGAACTTCTTTCCCCCTTTGAAATCAATGGCAAAGGGCACATATTTGCAGTCTTTTCTCCTTGTTTGTGTTTCAGACCAAACTAAAAATAAATACATGCAGACTACTCCCCTTGAGTAGTGCCTCCTTGATATCAATCCAGATCACAACATGTGACTATGAATTCTGCTGGACTGATGCACTCTAGTGCATCTTAATTCTAATCAGGAGGGATAATAACACCTAACTTCTCTTTGAGATACTCAAAAGTATCCTTGGGTAGAGGCTTAGTGAAAATATCCGCAATTTGATCCTTTGAAGATACAAACTCCAACTTGACTTCATTCTCATTTACCTTCTCTCTCAAGAAATGAAACTTGATGGATACGTGCTTTGTCTTTGAATGCAACACTGGATTCTTTGAGATGCTTATTGCACTTGAATTATCACAGAAGATTGTGATCAGCTCCTCAAACACAATTCTGATGTCCTTCAACATTTGCTTCATCCACAGAACTTGAGTGTAATTGTTTGTTACTGCTATATAATCTACCTTTTGCTATAGATAGGGATATTACCTCCTGCTTTTTGCCCAGCCAAGAAACCAATCTACTTCCCAAGAAGAATGCACCACCACTAGTAGTTTTCTTGTCATCCACATCTCCTGCCCAATCAGCATATGTATATGCATGAAGAGTAAAATCATTGTCTTTTGGATACCACAAGCCATAATCAAGTGTTCCTTTGAGATATCTAAAGATTCTATTGACTGCTACAACATGGGATTCTTTAGGATCAACTTGGAATCTAGAAACAAGCCCAACTACATTCATAATATCAGGTTTGGTCTGAGTCAGATAGAGCAGTCCTCCAATCATTGATCTATACCTTTTCTAATTTTCCTTAGGGGGTCATCATCTTTACTCTACTTACATCCAGTTACCATAGGTGTACCTACTAGATTTGAATCTTCCATTCCAAACTTTTTCAACAATTCTTTCACATACTTAGACTAGGATATAAAGGTACCTTTATCTGACTGAGTGATTTGCAAACCTAAGAAGAAATTCATCTCACCAAACATGGACATCTCAAATTCACTTTGCATCTGATCAGAAAATGTTTTGCACATGCTCTCATTTCCACCAAAAATGATATCTTCAACAAATACCTCAACAATCAGAATATTCTCATGATCAATCTTGAAGTAAAGATTACTGTTAGTAGTGCCTTTTTTATATCCTAGCTTTAGTAGATACTTATCTAATCTTGCATACCAGGCTCTTGGGGCTTGTTTGAGTCCATATAATGCTTTCCTCAATGTGTAGACCATGTCTTTCTGATCAGACAACTGAAATCCTTCTGGTTGCTCAATGTAGACTTCTTCTAACTCTCCATTTAGGAATGCTGATTTGACATCCATCTGATGGACCTTGAAATCTTTAGAAGCAACAAATGTAAGAAATAACCTGATTGCTTCTATTCTTACCACCAGTACAAAAGTTTCTTCAAAATCAATTCCTTCCACCTAAGAATATGCTTTGCATACCAACCTTGCTTTGTTTCTTACATCCTCACCATCTTCATTTAGTTTGTTCCAGAAGACCCATTTAGTTCCAATCACATTTTTGTCCTCAGGTCTGGAAACAAGATCCCAAGTGTGATTCTTTTCAATTTGCATTAATTCTTCTTCCATTACCTTTACCCAGTTTTCATCTTCACAGGATTCACTTACTGTTTTTGGTTCAATCTTAAAAATTAGACAAATCTCTTCTTGATCTTCAGCAATTCTTCTCCTAGTTCAAACACCTTTATTTCTTTCTCCTATGATTTGATCTTTAGGATGATTCATCCTTACATACTTGGGAGTTTTGGGATTTTCTTGAACTTCTGTTTCTTGATCTTGTTCCTCAACTTCTGCACTATCCTCTTGAATTGCTGGATTTTCTGGATCAATCTGGATCTGAATCTGAGTTTGCACTTGCCTTTCTTGACTTGGATTTTCATCTTGATCATTTGAATCATATCCGCAAGACCTGGACTGTCCTTATTTGCTTTCATCAACTTTGACATTAGCACTTTCAACAATCTTTTTCAACCTCTTGTTAAAGCATCGATATGCTTTGCTTTGAGTAGAGTAACCTAGAAAAATTCCTTCATCACTTCCTACTTCAAACTTGCCTAGATCCTCATTTCTTTTGATATAGTATTTACTAACAAAAACTCTGAAATATCTTACAGTAGGAGGATGACCAAACCAGAATTCATAAGGAGTCTCACCAGAATTACCTTTGATCTGCACCCGGTTAAGAGTGTAGATAGCAATACTCACAACTTCTCTCCAATTAACTTGTGGAACATTTGTTTCCATCATGATGGTCCTGGTAGCTTCTTGAATGGCCTGATTCTTTCTTTCCACAACTTCATTTTACTGAGGAGTCCTAGGAGTAGATAACTATCTTTTTATTCCATTCTTTTCACAGAATGTATCAAACTCACCGGAGGTAAACTCTCCACCTTTGTCAAATCTTAGACACTTTATCTTCACACCAATCTCATTTTCCACCATAACTTTGAACACTTTGAATTTGTCAAGAGCTTCTAATTTTTCTTTTAAGAAAGTTACCCACATCATTCGGGAGTAATCATCAATCAACAACATAAAATATCTATCTCCTTGCACACTCCTAATTCTAGCAAGACCACATAGATTAGTATGCACAAGTTCTAATCACCCACTTGAAAATTGTTCTTTACTTTTGAATGATGTTTTTTTCTATTTACCTAATTGACATTCTCTACACATACTATTAGGTTTCACAAGTCTTGGAAGATCTCTCACAGCCTGAGTAGAACTTATCTTGACAATGTTATCAAAATTCACATGACACATTCTTCTATGCCACAACCAACTTTGATCTGTCTGAGAAATCAAAAAACTTTTACCAGAACTACTTAATTGAAAGATGTTACCTCTAGTTTGTGTACTAGATGCTATTTCAGTTCTGGAGCTTTCCAAGATTTTGCATTTGCCATCCTTGAATCAGAAATCATAACCCTTGTCAACCAATTGTCCAACACTGAGAAGATTATGCTTCAGTTCTTCCACATATAAAACATCATTGGTGTTATTCTTACCATCAAAAGAGATGGATCCTCTGCCACGGATTCTACCAGATGAATTGTCTCCAAATTTCAAAAGCCCACCTTCATATTTTTCAAAGCTTGCAAACTTACTTTTATCACCAGTCATATGATGAGAACATCCACTATCAATTACCCATTCATCCTTTTCAACAACTTGAGCGGCCAAGGCACTTTCCACATTTGCATAGCTAGCAGATTTGAGTAGACACCGGATCTTTTTCTTTGATAGCAATGAACACCCAATCATTTTCAGTGGAACCTCCATGATCAGATTCATCATCTATGACTCCTTCTCTAGCTTCTTGAACATAGTAGCATTTCTTCTAACCTTTTTATCTGTTAGGGTTTGGTTTTGAAAACCTCTCCAGACATCTTGAGGCAAAATGACCAATCTTATTACAAGAAAAACATTTGAGTGGAAACTTTCCTTCATACTTACTGGATCCTCTTGGCATTCTTTTGGCAATAAGAGCTTCAAGATCTGCAGTCTCAATTTCATCATCTTCAAGATCCTTCCTTGCTTTCAAAAATCTATTTGATCTTGTTGAAGAGCTTTCACCCGGATCATATCTTTGTTTTCCATATACACTGGCCTTAAATGCAGATTCAGACTTAGGAAGAGAATCACCAAACTCACTTAATTCAAAAGCTGAAATTTTGCCAACCAGCTGATCTCTTGTAACTTCTGAGACAATCCTAATCTCCTCTATAGTAGAAACCTTATGTTTGTATGAATTAGCTAAAGATCTGAGCACTTTTACCACAATCTTTGGTTCTTCCAAAGTTCCACCAGTGCACCTGATACCACACACAAGTTCATTTTTCTTTTGCATGTAGATTGTGATGTTTTCATCTTCACTCATCCTTAGATTTTCAAATTTTCCTCTTAGACTCTGTAGCTTGGGACATTTGACATATTCGTCGCCTTCATACAGATTCTCCAACTTCTTCCAAATTTCATGAGTAGTTTTTAGTCTAAAGACATTTGTCATTTCTGAATCAGTTAGGGCACTCAACAAGGCTTCTTTTGCTTGAAGGTTATTTTCAACATCTTTGAGTTGATCTAGAGTTGAAGGACCTTTCTCTGGAGGTTTATACTCATCATTGGTTATCAGCCAATAAGCATCACCCATGCATTGCAAATGGCACTCCATGCGACTCTTCCAAATAGAGTAATTTGTTCCATCAAATCTCAGACTATCCTTCTTGTAGGTTGACATCCTAGATCTCCTCAAGCGGTCAAGCTTCTTTTAGAGGATCTGGCTTGGATACCAATTGTTGGAATAAGACCGAACAACTGAGAGGTGGAGTGAATCAGTTGTCACACAAAATAATTTTTTTCTAATTTTAACCTTCTTTGTTAACTTACTATCATATTAATGATGTAAACATTAAAGCATGGATTAACAACATATGAGCAGAAACATAAGCAACACACTTGACACCAAGATTTTGACATGGAAACCTAGTTAAGGGAAAAACCACAGTGGGGGTTAACCCACAAAGATTTGTACCCTGTTAAAAGTACTTTAGAAAAATAGAAGGCACATGCCTTCAGGCGCACTTCCCAGGGCTCATTGCTCAAAAGAGAGGCTTACTACCTACAAAATTTATTTTTAGATATAATTAACTGAGAAATAGCATCTACTTCATGCCTGGTTCAGTCTCATTGAGTGCTCATAAAACTTCTACTCTTCTTCCAAATACTTCTTTGCTATCACTTTATCCTTTATTGTTCTTGCTTCTCTCCTCCTTTTCTCTGCTCTGCCTCTGATCCTTTCTTGGGATTTTATGATTTCACACAAGGATGATTTTCCACGAATCAACTACACTCCTTTATATGCTTCATCAACCTTGGAATAAACATCAAGGTCGGCACTCCAAACATCTGACTTAATGCGAATCACAAAGGTATCAGCCAAACATGACTGGGACTCAAATCTTCCTCGATCAATATGCCATGCTCCATAGAATTGTTCTTAGATCATTCGTAACATGCTTGAATCATCTAGTTGGCCAGGACTGGAAAGAACAACAACATCAAGGAAGAATTCTTCAACAACAAGCTCAATCTTCAATGCAGATCTCCAACACATAGGCACATGATCTAGAGACTTCCACAAGCACATTGAATTTAACAATAACATCTACACTAGTCCAAATTGTCAGAATCATTTGCATCTTCATCCGGTACCCTAAGAACACTGTCTGTCATGACTGTCACACTAGAAAGATTGCTTACGAACCTCCAAACCATGAACCAATTATATGGATGATATACATTGACTTCCCAAACATGTCTCCAGATCTGCAGATCATCATTTGACATATCCAAAACAATCCTGACCTCTTTCCTGTTACTCTATCTCTTCTATACACTACAAAACTGGTTCTACTCAAATGGCCATAGCTTCTTCAAATATTCATGTGAACCCTTCAAAACTTAACTATGTTAGGGTTAGCCAGTAGAAGATATCAATTAAATGCAAATAAAGATTAAACAGAGGAATGGAAATACACAGAAATAATAACAGTGAGAGACAAGTTTTAACATGGTTCACCCAAACTTGGGCTACATCCACCAAATAGAGAGTCCAATATTATTATCCAGTAAATCAAACTGATTACAACCAGCAATCCCTGCAACTCAATACCACTGCAAAATGCTACAATACAATATCAACAGAAACCCTAACCCTTAGATGCTTTTATCAAGCCTTATGTCGGTCCATTTAACCTTTGAGTCTGATTAGGCTCCATATAACAACAAATTGGAGCTTCTTCAGACAATTCTCTACTCAGCCATATGGTCTGCATACATTGATCCTCATTAATTTTCTCAATATCCTCAACAAACCAGTCTTCTATACAGGTAATAAAATAGGATACAGTTGACACCAATGGCAACAAGGATATGTTGACATCAATGACAACATCACTGAGGGACATATTTGCAACATAACATTTGTTTCCATCATCATGGTCCTGGCAACTTATTGAATGGTCCGATTTTTTCTTTCCACTACTCCATTCTGTTGTGGAGTCCTAAGAGAAGATAACTGTATTTTTATTCCACGCTTTTCACAGAATGAATGAAACTCACTAGAGGTAAATTCTCCACCTCTGTCGGATCTCAGACACTATCTTTTCACCAATCTCATTCTCCACCATAACCTTGAACATTTTGAATTTTTCAAGAGCTTCTGATATTTCTTTTAAGAAGGTTACCCACATCATCCGGGAGTAATCATCAATTAGCAACATAAAATATCTATCTCCTTCACACTCCTAATTCTAGCAGGACCACACAGATCAGTATGCACAAGTTCCAACCATTCACTTGAAAATTGTTCTTTACTTTTGAATGAAATTTTGTTTTGTTTACCTAATTGACATTCTCTACACATTCTATCCAGTTTCACAAGTTCTGGCAGATCTCTTACAACCTGAATAGAACTTATCTTGACAATGTTATCAAAATTCACATGACACATCCTCCTATACCATAACTAACTTTGATCTGTCTGAGAAATCAAACAACTTTTTCCTGAACTACTTAAATGAAATATGTTACATCTAGCTTGAGTACCGGATGCAATTTTCATTCTGGAGCTTTCAAAGATTTTGCATTTTCCATTCTTGAAAGAGAATATTATGCTTCAGTCCTTCCACATACAGAATATCATTGGCGTTAGTTTTACCATCAAAAGAGATGGATCCTCTACCACAGATTCTACTAGCTGAGTTGTCTCCAAATTTCACAAGCCCACCTTCATATTTTTTAAAGCTTACAAACTTACTTTTATCACCAGTCATATGATGAGAGCATCCACTATCAATCACCCATTCAGTCTTTTCAACAATATGAGTAGCCAAGGTACTTTCCACATTTGCATAGCTAGCAGATTCAGTAGACACCAGATCTTCTTCTTTGATAGCAATGAACACCCAATCATTTTTAGTGGAACCTCCATGATCAGAATCATCATCTGTGACTCCTTCTTCTCTAGTTTCTTGGACATAGTAACATTTCTTCTAACCTTTATATTTGTTAGGGTTTGGTTTTGAAAACCTCTTCGGACATCTTGAGGCAAAATGACCAATCTTATTACAAGCAAAACATTTAAATGGCAACTTTCCTTCATACTTAGTGGATTCTCTTAGCATTCTTTTGGCAATAAGAGCTTCAAGAACTGTAGTCTCAATTTCATCATCTTTAAGATCCTTCCTTGCCTTCACGAATCTGTTTGATCTTGCTAAAGAGCTTTCACCTGGATCATATCTTTGTTTTCCATATACACTGGCCTTAAATGCATATTTAGACTTAGGAAGAGAATCACCAAACTCACTTAATTCAAAAGCTAAAATTTTGCCAACCAACTGATCTCTTGTAACTTTTGAGACAGTCCTGATCTCCCCTATAGAAAAAACCTTATGTTTGTATGAATCTGGTAAAGATTTGAGCACTTTTGCCACAATCTCTAATTCTTCCAAAGTTCCACCAGCACACCTGATACCACACACAAGTTCATTTATCTTTTGCATGTAGATTGTGATGTTTTCATCTTCACTCATCCTCAGATTTTTAAATTTTCCTCTTAGACTTTGTAGCTTGGCACATTTGACATATTCATTACCTTCATAAAGATTCTCCAACTTCTTCCAGATTTCATGTGCAGTTTTTTTGTCCAAATACATTTGTCATTTCTAAATCAGTCAGGGCACTTAACAAGGCTTCTTTAGCTCGAAGGTTATTTTCAGCATCTTTGAGTTGATCTGGAGTTGAAGGACCTTTCTCTGGAGGTCATCATTGGTTATCACCTAATAAGCATCACCCATACATTGCAAATGGCACTCCATGCGACTCTTCCAAACAGAGTAATTTGTTCCATCAAATCTCAGACTATCCTTCTTGTAGGTCAACATCTTGGATCTCCTCAGGTGGTTAAGCTTCTTTTAGAGGAACTTGGCTTTGATACCAATTGTTGGAATTAGGCCAGACAACTAAGAGGGGGGGTGAATCAGTTGTCCCAAATGTTTAACACTTGCAACTATTTCTTTACCACACAAAACTGATTAATGATATAAACATTCAAAGCATGAATCATCAACACATGAGAAGAGACAAATGAACACATAACACCAAAAATTTTACGTGGAAACCCAGTTAAGGGAAAACCACGGTGGGGGTTAACCCACAAAGATTAGTGCCCTGTTAAAAGTACTTTAGAAAAATAGAAGGCACATGCCTTTGGGCACACTGCCCAAAGCTCACTGCTCAAAAGAGGCTCACTACCTATAGGAGGCTCATTGCCTACAAGAATTAAGTTTATCACAGAGATAATGAACTGAGAAATAGCATCTATTTCATGCCTGGTTCAGTCCCTTTGAAAGCTCACAATTTCTGCTCTACTCTTCAACCACTTGTCCATTATATCTTCATCCTTACTGCTCTTGATCCTTTGCACTTCTTTCTTTCTACTCTGCTTCTATACTTCTCTTAAGATTTTATCTTTTTGCACACACACTTTCCACAACTCATCAACAAGTATATATATGCTTCATCAACCTTAGAATGAACATCAAGGTCAGCTAAACTTGACGTGGATCATTACACTATTAGCTAAACATAAATGAGACTTGAATCTTCCTCCAATAACATGCTACACTCTAGAGAATTACTCTTAGATCATCTGCAACATACTTGAATCATCCGGTTGGCCAAGAACTAGGAAGAACAGAAACACAAGAAAGAAATCTTCAACAACAAGCTTGATCTTCAATGTGGACCTCCAACACGGCAGTCACATGATTCAAAGACCTCCACAAGTACATTGAATTCAACAAAAACATCCACACTCCTCCAAATCATCAGAATTACTTGCATCTTCATCCAAAACCTTAAGAACACTGTCTATCATGACTGACACACTAGAAAGATTGCTTGTGGACCTCCAAACCCTGAACCACTTGAATGGATGATACACCCTGACTTTCCAAACATGCCTCTAGATCTGCAGATCATCATTTTACATATCCAGAACAATCCAGACCTCTTTCCTGTCACTGTGTCTCTTCTAAACACTATGAAACCAGTTCTACTTAGATGGTCATAGCTCCTTCAAATCTTCATGCGAACCCTTCAAATCTCATGCGAACCCTTCAAATCTTAACTGGAGCTTCTTCAGACAATCCTCTACTTAGCCATATGGTCCATATACTTTGATCCACATTAATTTTCTCAATATCCTCAACATTCCTATCTTCTAAATAGGCAACAAAATGGGATACAGTTGACACCAATGGCAACAAGGATATGTTGACATCAATGACAACACTCCTTAGGCACATATTTGCAACACATTTATTGTGCTAGTAGTTTTTCCAAGATATGAGTTGTTTAAATAATAAGGTAGGCCGCGTTTATGATGATAATGAGGAATATTGTCATAAGTACCCAAGAATTCTATTATCACTTCATTTGTTGAGAATACATCCAATGAAAGTGGTCCTGGAGGACAATTAGTGTTGATCATCTCAAGAAATATCAAACTAAGTGTTGATATTGTATTCACATTAAGAGTAGGGCGTTGACGGGATTTGGATTCCTTGAAAGGATTGTATCCAATGCCATTGGAGCAATGTTGCAAAGTAGATTCTATAGGGACTTTGATTCCTTGTTGATTTATACCACAACCTTTACCCATATAATCACAATCTTTATAAAGGATTCATAATCCTGTACCATAAAGAAAAACCATTTCCTTAGAGGAAGGTGGAGCTTCATAAGTGTCATAATCAGTAGTGTAAGTAAATGTATTATCCATATTTGTCATCAAAGAAGCTTTATGTTTATCATTTGAAGTATGCGATGTGATCGATGTAATATTTGTTGTTTCGGGGACAGGGTTTTTAGGTATGTATTCTCCTATAGAAGATGTAAAATCTAGTGAATCCTAGTCATCACCAACAAATGTATTTGATTGTTTAGACTCTTGCATAACATTTTCTGAAGGAAGAGTTGATAAATCCATTTTCAGATTATTTAGAGTCTTAGGACAAACAACACGCTTCTGAACTTCCAATTGCAAGCAACTATCAGGTTCAGGATCAACATGAATAGTGTGTAATTTATCTTTAAATATAAACTTGATAGAACGATGTAGAGTAGAAGGAACCACTCCTAATGCATGTATCCAAGGTCTACCAAGAATTATGTTATAAGATAGAGAGCAAGGCATGACATGAATCAAGGTAGGCACCATCATAGGTCCAACTTGTATAGGTAAAGTTATAATGCCCACGGATTATCGTCCAACATTGTCAAAACCACATATACTTAATGATTCTAGTTTAATTACAGATGTATCAACCTTGACCTTATGTAATAAGTCAATGCCACAAACGTTAAGGGTTGATCCATTATCGATCATAACTCTCTTAACCAATGTCTTGTTTATTGTAATAAAAATAATCAAAGGATCATACTAATTTTGAACTTCGAGAGATGGCAATTCATGTTGTTGAAACAAAATATCTTTTTTTATGGCATGCATACAATGTAATACAGTGGTAACATCATGTAGGAGGAACAATCACCTTTTGTAAAGCTTCTTGGAGCATTCCATGGTAAGTAGGTGAAGTTTGTATAAGTTCCCAAAGAGATATCTTTGTAGGAGTAGCGCGAAGCTGCTCTACAAGATCATAGTCTTTACCACCTTTATATGTTAAATGAGGTTCTTAAGGAAGCATAGGCTAAGAAGCCGGTAAAGAAATTGGAATACTCGATTGTTGTGTACTTTGTTTATTATTCTGAGTGTTGTATGCATGAGCAACGACATTATGATTGGTTTGTTGTAAGTTTTGTTGTGCTATTTGTTTAGCATAATCATAAATGTGATCAGGAGGTTGAGAAGAAGATGGACAACCTTTAGTTTTTCAAGTTCTTCTTTAGATTTAGGAACATAAATTGCATTTATAAATCTTTGAAATAACGACGGATTTGAGGCCGTAGTGGAATGTTCAATTGAAATAAAGTCCTCAAGGGCTTCATCTAACATATCAAAGTCATCACGACTAAATGACTCATCATAAGCATGAAAATCTTGCAAAAAATAATTTGACATTTTAATATGTAAAATAATGAATAACATTTTTTTCCAACTCTTTTAGTGAAAAGATAAAGAATATGATTCACAATTCAATGCATGCAATTTCACCAAAGAGATTTTTCAATCTAAATATGCTCTAGGACAGTAAATTATTTCAGATCTGAAGTTTAAAAGGATGCAAATTCTTTAAAGGTCAAGTTCACCAAAATGTTTAGTGGAAAAATTGTAGCTTTGTCTCAACTAGGTTAAGTACTACTATTTCACCAAACTAAACATTGGGAGGACAAGGATTGAGTGTGAGGTCAATCTAGAGTTGCTTGTCTATCCCTTATACTGGCGGTATCTGATTTCAAGAGCCTAACTAAGGTTTTGTTACGTGTTTTACTCATAAATCAAGAAAATCCTAATTATGCCTTAAATCAGAGATATTCAAAAATTGATAATGAAATAAGCAAAACTGATCACAGAAATGTAGAGAAAGAGTTTCAGAGACTGTACACCTAGATTTTGAGCGCTGACTGGACTAGGCTACCCACTCCTTAGTCTTGAAAGTTTCTGAAACTAGAAATCTTCTGCACAAGCTATTTGGCAATCCCAAATGGCTTCTAGATCCCAAAAATTGCCCCCAGTTGGACTAGGGCACCCGCTCTTTAGTCTCGCAAGTGTCAGAATCCAAAAACTCAAAAGTTTGTAATGAATGTACTCGCAATATCCTCCTTCATGTAGCTTCTTTCTACCGAAACCTGCAAAATACGATCTGCACCTACAAAATAAGGAGAAAGATGTTGCGGCTATATAGGAGCTTGCCTCGATCAAGCCCCATCTTTGGTATTTCTACCTCAACAATAGCTAGAGATAAAGATTTGTAGAAGTGTGTACAAACCTAACAATGTGTATGTAGAAATATCAAACCCTAGATGTCTCAATCAAGGGAAGATCAACAAATTGCTTTGAATCAATATACACATACAACTTCACCTCAAGGAGATGATAACAAATGAAGACTTGCATGAACAAGAAGGCGAATCAACAATGTCCACGAAGGATCTCCAAGCTTGATGTTGGAGGCTTCAACCCTTCTCCCGATCATACAAAGGGTGTGTTAGCTTCAGGACAGACAACTAAGAGGGGGGGTGAATCAGTTGTCCAAAACTTTCTTATTATTAAACACTTAAATCCACTTTGTAATTCAGCAGCATAATAATAAATCAATCATGGAAACATAATGCATTAACTCAAGAGCAGAAACACATCAAAACATAAGACACCAAGATTTTGACTGGAAAGCTCGGTTAAGGGAAAAACCACGAGGTGATTAACCTGAGATTGTATTCTCTGTTAGAAGAATAGAATGAACAAAATGGCACATGCCAATTAGGGCTCACTGCCCGAGCACACTGCTCACAAGAGGCCCACTGCCTACAAGAGACACACTGTGTACAAAATAATAAGTATCACATACTTGAACTAGAGAATAGCATATTTACCATGCTTGAATCAGTTCCATTTAAGCCCAATACTTCTAATCTGCCTTTCACTCCTCTGTTCTTTACCACACACTCATCCCCACAAGATAATGTTTGGAATGATTTTACAATTCCTTATTTATACAAGACATCAACTTAGGAATGATCATCTAAGTCGGTAAACATTATAGAGCAAATACATAAATACGACATGACTAATTACAAAAGCTTCACGCGGATCAACACACTATCGGCCACATAGATCTGAGACTTCAATCTTCTTCTAGGAACATGCCAATCTTCACATTACATCTTCAAGATCATCCACAGGATGTGTAACTTATCCGGTTGGCTAGAGTTAGGAAGATCATCATCATCCAGACGTAGTTCTTCAAATGTGAACTCAATCTTTAATGTGGACCACCAACATGAATTGGACACAATCTAAAGACCTCCAGAAGCTTTCCTGAATCACCAAGAACATCCACACTACTTCTATTTACTGAAATCATTCTCTCCTTCATCCGAAACCTCAAGAACATAGTCTGTCATCACTGTCATAATGGAATAGATGCTTGCAGACCTCTAGACTAAGAACCAATTGAGTTGTTAATTCACATTGACTCCCTAAACATTCCAAGTCTACATAATAGGATATTGCATTTTTGGATCTCACGGGACCTATTTGTGTCACTCTGTCACCTCTAAACACCTGCCAGAACTAGTTTTACTTAAGTGGTCATAACTTCTTCAGATCTTCATGCGGACCTCTGAAATCTTTATTGGATCATCTTAAGACACATATATGCAAACCCTTTAAACCACATCCTCTAATCTTCATCTTAGCTGGGATCTTTACCTTACTATCTCCACTAATTCTCTTTGTTCCTGATTAGGACTAATTCTCTCAATATCCTCACCACATAGCTCATTCAATCCTTATCATCAATGACAACACTGGTTAGGTCCATACTTGCAACAATCTCCCCCTTTGTCATTGATGGAAACATATGATGTGAAAAACTATTTTAACCATCAAGACAAGAACTTCTCCTCACTGTCACAACTTCTTTTCCTTTCCTGCTCCCCCTTTGATCAGCAACCACTTGTTTTTCACATGTCTTCTCTCCCCCTTTGACATCAATGGCAAAGGGCACATACTTGCAACTTCATTACTTTTGAATCACACCAGCTGCTCCCCTTGAGTAGTAGCTCCCCATCATCAATCCGAACCACAAGATATGACTGTGGTATCCACCGGACTGATGCACATCAGTGCACCTTAGTTCATCACCAGAGGGGTAATAACCCCTAACTTCTCCCTGAGATACTCAAAAGAATACTTAGGTAGAGGTTTGGTAAAGATATCTGCAATCTGATCCTTGGAAGGTACAAACTCTAATCTGACTTCATTCTTGTTCTCTTGCTCTATCAAAAAGTGAAACTTGATGGAAATACGTTTGGTCTTTGAATGCAATATCGGATTCTTAGATATGTTTATTGCACTTGAATTATCACAGAAGATTGTGATAGGCTCCTCATACTCCACTCTTATGTCTCCTAGCATTTGCTTCATCCACAAAACTTGAGTGCAACTACCTGCTACTGGAATATATTCTTCTTCTGCAGTGGATAGAGATATTGCCTCTTATTTCTTGCTCAGCCAATAAACCAATCTCTTTGCCAAAAAGAATGCTCCACCACTGGTACTCTTCCGGTCATCCACATCTCTTGCCCAATCCGCATCTATATATGCATGAAGAGAGAAATTATGATCTCTAGGATACCACAAACCATACTCAATTGTCCCTTTGAGATACCTAAAAATCCTCTTGATTACCATGACATGAGATTCTGTAGGATCAGCTTGGAATCTAGCAACAAGACCAACAACATTCATAATATCAGGTCTAGTTTAAGTGAGATACAACAATCCTCCAATCATTGACCTATACTTTTTCTGATCAGTCTTAGGAGAGTCATCATCTTTGCTTAATTTGCATCTAGTTGCCATGGGAGTACTCATTGGTTTTGACTCTTCCATCCCAAATTTCTTCAACAATTCTTTCACATATTTGGTTTGAGAAATGAAGATTCCTTTCTTAGTTTGAATGATTTGCAGACCCAAAAAGAAATTCATTTCCCCAAGCATGGACATCTCAAATTCACTTTTCATTTGATTTGCAAAGGTTTTGCACATACTATCTCTTCCTCCAAAAATGATATCATCAACAAATACTTCAACAGTCAAGATATTTTCATGATCAATTTTGAAGTACAAATTACTATCAGTAGTACCTTTGTTAAAAACAATCTTCAAAAGATGCTTATCCAATCTTTCATACCAGGCTTTTGGGGCTTTCTTGAGTCCATACAATGATTTCTTCAACTTGTAGACCATATCACCATGATTAGATAATTGAAATCCATCCGGTTGCTCAATGTAAACTTCTTCTTCCAAGTCACCATTCAGGAAGGTAGACTTGACATCCATTTGATACACTTTGAAATCCTTGAAGGCAGCAAAAGCAAGAAATAATTTGACTGCTTCAATTCTTGCCACCAGAGCAAAAGTTTCTTCAAAATCAACTCCTCCTATTTGAGAGTAACCCTTGCAGACCAATCTGGCTTTATTTCTGATTACTTCACCAACTTCATTTAGTTTATTCTGGAAGACCCATTTGGTACCAATCACATTCTTATTTTAGGTTTGGGAACAAGATCCCATGTGTGATTCTTCTCAATTTGCATTAGTTCTTCCTGCATTGCCTTAGTCCAGTTTTCATCATTGCAAGATTCATTCGCTGTCCTAGGTTCAACTTTTGAAATCAGACAATACTCTTCTGAACCTTGAGCAATCCTTCTTCTTGTTTATACACCTTTGCTTTTATCACATATAATCTGATCTTCAGAGTGATCCAGTCTTACATATCTAGGAACTTTGGGAGTTTCTTGCACTTTTGATTCTTAAACAGGTTCATTCAAACTTATCTCTTCTTCTTGATTCACCGAATCAGTTTGAATCTAAATTTCAGAGGGAGCTTGGACTTCTTGAACAAAAACATCATTTTGATCATCTTCATCATATTCATAAAACCTTGAGGGGTTTTCAATTCCTTCATCAACCTTCACATTTGTACTTTCCACAATCTTCCTTAATCTCTTGTTATAACATCGGTCTACTTTTCTTTGAGTAGAATAACCCAAGAATATTCCTTCATCACTTCTAGCATCAAATTTTCCTAGATCTTCATCTCTTTTAATATATCATTTGCTACCAAAGAGTCTAAAATACCTCACAGTAGGAGTGATGCCAAACCAAAGTTTATAAGGAGTCTTACCGGTATTGCTTCTGATTTGTACTCGATTAAGAGTATAGACTGCAGTGCTGACAACTTCTCTCCAATAGATCTGAGGAACATTTTCTTCCATCATCATGGTCCTAGATGATTCCTAGATGGTCGGGTTCTTTCTTTCTACTACTCCATTCTGTTGTGGAGTCCTAGGAGTAGACAACTATCTCTTTATTCCATGTTTCTCACAGAATTCTATGAACTCATCAGATGTGAATTCTCCACCTCTA
The DNA here is from genome assembly GCA_027924645.1 of Cunninghamia lanceolata. NCBI lineage: Eukaryota > Viridiplantae > Streptophyta > Pinopsida > Cupressales > Cupressaceae > Cunninghamia > Cunninghamia lanceolata. The sequence goes on from BSBN01000134.1 coordinate 3,529,163, forward strand.
TCAGACCTCAGACATTTTAATTTTAATCCAGTTTCATTCTCTACCATAGCCTTGAATATTTGAATTTCTCAAGAGCTTCTGATTTCTCTTTCAAAAAAGTAACCCGCATGTAATGAAACAACTTGCACAATATCTGAATATAATAGTAATATGCTGCAAATACTTGATAATAATATGCCACTTCGAGGGGGCAACCTCCTAATCCTCTTCGAGGGGGATACCTCCAATAGTCTTTAGTAAGAACACAATACTCAATATGATGTGAAATGAGACTCACTACCTCCTATATATACCTATTTATGCCTAGGATATCACCCAGGCTGACGTAGATAGCCCTATAGAAGCCTTAGGCTGACCTAAACAACTAAATAACAATATAATAATGATAATATGACTTAATTAGGAGTTAAGATAGCCACAAGCTGGCTATTCATAACCCTATTTACACCAATATTAAGGGCGTAGCATGCCCCCCTCTTCAAAAAAGCATTGTCCTCAATGCTAACCAAGTGTTGATTCTTTTGAATGAACTTTTCATCATCCCATGTGGCCTCTTCAACTAGTAAATTCTTCCATTGGATGAGATACTGAGTGAGGGTTCTATTCCTTAGCTTCTTCGTGCGTGTTTGAAGAATGCCCTCTAGTTCCAAAATTATTCTTCCTTCTTCATCGAGCTCTGGTAGTACTGTTTGAGTAGGAATATTCTGCCCAATTACCTTCTTCAAACAAGAAACATGAAAAACTGGATGTATCTTTGTTGTTGGTGGCAACTCTAGCTTGTAGGCAACACTACCAATCTTTTGCATGATTTGGTATGGCCCATAATATCTTGGAGACAACTTATTATTCTTTTTTTGTTGCTTCATTGAGATTTGTTTATAAGGCTGCAATCTCAAGAAGACCCAATCCCCAACTTCAAAATTTCTTTCACTACGATGTTGGTCCGCCTGTTGTTTCATTCGATTTTGTGCCATAGCTAAATTCTCCTTGAGTCTTGAAAGTACCTGTTGTTGATGAAGCAAGTGGTCCTCTACTGCCTAAACTCTTGGTGACACCTTTAATGATGATGTGATGGAAGGAGGATGATATCCATAAAGTGCCAAAAATGGAGAAATTTTTGATGAGCTATGAAAAGAAGTGTTATACCACCATTCTGCTAGTGGTAGCCAATCTACCCATTGAGATTGTTTCTCTGAAGTGAAACAACGTAGATATCCTTCCAAACATTTATTAACAACCTCAGTTTGCCCATCTGATTGAGGATGGTATGAAGAACTATGAGCCAATTGAGTACCCAAACATGAGAATAAATCTTTCCAAAAGTGACTAGTAAAGATAGGATCATGATCACTAACAATAACCTTAGGTGTACCATGTAGCTTTTGGATATTCTCCAAGAAAATTTTTGCCACTGCACTTGCTGTAAAACGATGTGATAATGCAATGAAATGTGCATATTTAGTGAGGTGATCAACTACTACCATGATGACATTATGACCTTTAGATTTGGGAAGCCCTATGATGAAGTCCATGGATACCTCTTCCCAATGCTGGCTAGGAATAGATAAGGGCTGCAAGAAACCTGGTGTCTTAATTGTCTCCCCCTTATTTCTTTGACAAACCAAACATTCAGCCACAAATTTTTGCACCTCACCTAGCCCTTCCCCAAAAAAATCTTTCTTGACCTGATGATATGTCTTCAAAAATCTTGAATGACCACCAACTGGGGACTTATGTAGCTCTGTGAGAATCTTGTGTTTAAGAGTGGAATTTTTGCAGAGATACAAGTGCTCTTTATACCAAAGAATATCTCCCTTCAAACAAAACTTATCTGAACTACTAGGATCACTTTTTAATTGTTGGATGAGATTACTTGTTGCAACATCATTTTGCCACTCTGCTTTGGCTTCTTCCACCTAATTTGCTTGTAATATTGAAAGGGCACACAATAAGGCTTCATATTTCTCATCCTTCCTAGAAAGTGCATCAGCTACAATATTTTCCTTCCCTTTCTTATATACAATCTCAAAGTCATATCCCAACATCTTAGTGACCCATTTTTGTTGCTCTTCAGAGGATAGTCTTTGTTCCAAAAAATATTTTAGGCTATCATGATCTATCTTAACCTTGAAGTGTCGGCCCATTAAATAAGGCCTCCATTGTTTAACTGCGTGAAGGATTGCTAGCATTTCCTTCTCATAAATAGGTTTGAGCTGATTTTTACCCTTTAATTGATGACTCTCAAAAGCAATTGGTCGACCTTCTTGCATGAGAACTGCTCCTATCCCATTTCCAGAAGCATCACATTCCACAATGAATTCCTTGGTGAAGTCTGGAGTGGCAAGCACTGGAGTTGTACACATAGCCTCCTTCAATTGCTCAAATGCTACATTAGCAGACTCATTCCAATGAAAAGAATCCTTCTTCAAGAGAGTGGTGAGGGGTGCTGCTATACGACCATAATTCTTCACAAATCTTCTATAGTACCCTGTCAATCCCAAGAAACCCCTCAGTTTCTTAATGGTTTTTGGAATAGGCCATTCCATGATAGCCTTAATTTTGTTAGGGTCCACCTTTACTCCTTCATGTGAAACTATGTGTCCCAAATACTCCACCTTCTTAAGACCAAAAGCACACTTGGATGGGTTAGCATAGAGTTGATGATCTTTGAGTAATTGTAATGCTTGATCTACATGCTGCAAATGTTCTTCCCAAGTCTTGCTATAAATCAATATATCATCAAAGAACACTAACACAAACTTTCTCAAGAACTTCTTAAAAATGGAATTCATCAAACTTTGGAATGTAGATGGTGCATTGGTAAGGCCAAATGGCATCACCAAAAATTCATAATGACCCTCATGAGTTCAGAATGCTGTCTTACAAATATCTTCCTCCTTAATCCAAATTTGGTGATAACCAGATCTAAGATCTAACTTGGTAAAATACATAGCTCCATTCAATTCATCTAGCAAATCATCAATGACTGGAATAGGAAACTTATCTTTAATGGTGTACATGTTGAGCACTCTATAATCTTGACACATGCGCCAAGTTTCATCCTTCTTATGCACCATCACCACAGGCGAGGAGTAAGCACTTTGGCTATGCCTGATAATTCTTGCCTCTAGCATCTCCTCAACAATTTTTTCTATCTCACTTTTTTGTATGTGTGGGTACCTATAAGGCCTGATGTTTGGTGGTTGGCTACCTGGAACTAGTTGTATGGCATGGTCATGATCCCTCTTAGGAGGAAGTCCTTTAGGCATATCTCCAAGAACCACTGAGTGACGATTAATTATTGCTTGTAAATCTGGATGAGTAGGAGCATTAGATTGAGAGACTTCTAATGAACATAGCTGGGCCACAAATCCATCCGCTCCTTTCTTAAGCAACTTTTGCATTTGATGAGAGCTTACCATCTATGGGGATTTTGCCTTCAACCCCCTTAGCTCCACTACCTTTCCTTCTGATTAAAATCTCATGAATAGTTCTTGGAAGTTCATCTCAATTGTTCCCAATGTAGTAAGCCATTGTACTCCTAAAACAATATCTGCTGCACCCATGAATATTGCATACATTGGGGTATCAAGCTGATAATCTCCCATGGATAATTCAATGCTATGACACTTCCCTGAACAACTAACTGTACCCCCATCTGCAATCAAAACATGAAACTCTGGGGCTGGATATATAAAACAATTTAGATGAGTTGCCAACTTTTTGTTGATGAAATTATGAGTACTACCTGAGTCGATCAATACTATTACTTTCTGCTTCTTTAAGAAACCCACTACCTTGAGAGTTCGTGGTGCACTGAAACCAGAGAGTGCATGACAAGAAATGATTGGTTGAGAATCATGTGATTCCTCACTTGACTCCCTATCCTCCTCTAATATGGGTTCCTCCTCTTCTTCCTCACTTGGACCTTCAATATAGAACAATTTCTTTTCACTACATTTATGTCCTCGACTGTATTTGCTATCACAATTGAAACACAACCCTTTTGCTCTTTTCTCCTCAATTTGCTATGGAGTCAACCTAGTAGGTTGAGGAAGAGAAGGTGTTGAATATCCTTTCTCTCTTGTCATATTAGCCCCTTGCTTTCTAGGAATCAAATACTTCTCCTCTACCCTGCGTGCCAAGATAAAAGACTCATTTACTGAGCTAGGACTAAACATGCGTACCTCATGTTGAATGTGATCCTTGAGACCACCCAAGAATAAATCATTCAAGTTCTCCTCTGTAATTGTATCCACTCTTAAGGATAGATTTTGGAATTTTTTAATATAATCCTTAACTGATCCTGTTTGTTGAATTTTAGCAAGCTGGTTGAAGAAGTTGTTTGTCACACTATTGCAATATTGTGCTTGGAGTTCTTCTATAAAAATTGACCATGAGATGGTGAGACCCTTTTTTCTCTGATGAGTACAAAGCCAATGATACCAAATGAATTGATCTGGTTTTAGATATAGGGAAGCCATCGTGACCTTTTGTCCATATGGGATTTGATGTACTTAAAAAAAATTCTCCATTTGGTTTATCCATGTTAGAGGATCCTTACCATCGAACTTGCACATATCCACCTTTGGAAAAAAATTCCTAGATCTCATAGGAGTATTAAAATTTGTGTCATTGTTAGCTGACTTGAAGGTTTCACCTTGGTTGCTTGAGAACTCCTTTCTTGGTTCATTCATATAGGTGCTTAACATGCTTCGTATATCTGATATACCTCCTCTTAGGTCACACATATCCCTCTTAACCTCTTCCTTGAACTTACTTATTTCCTCATCCTTATCAGAGGATTTCCCCGGTGTGGCAGCATTCTTTTTGCCTCTTGTTGGAGGCCCTGTCATGATTGAAACCAATATTTTTGAAATAAATCACACAAATGAAATGTAAATTTTCTGAAATTGTTATTGTAACTTACTAAGGCCAAGATACCACTTACCCAGAAAAAAATCCAAAAAATTAGCAAATTTGCTGCCTTGAGAGCGAATTTGTTGGAAACCCTAATTTTGCAATAACTCACTTATTTTTGCTTCAATTCCTCTGAAATCTGGACTGTATCTTCTTTATTATGGTCTCCAAAAACCCTTTAAAAATCTTTAAAAAATTCACTAAAATCTGAAAGTTATGCTCTTCCCAAAATCACCTCCAATGTTGAGAAAAAATCTTGCCTCTACGGTGCCAAGATTATGCTCTGATACCACTTGTAATGAAACAACTTGCACAATATCTGAATATAATAGTAATATGCTGCAAATACTTGATAATAATATGCCACTTCGAGGGGGAAACCTCCTAATCCTCTTCGAGGGGGATACCTCCAATAGTCTTTAGTAAGAACACAATACTCAATATGATGTGAAATGAGACTCACTACCTCCTATATATACCTATTTATGCCTAGGATATCACCCAGGCCAACTTAGATAGCCCTATAGAAGCCTTAGGCTGACCTAAAAAACTAAATAACAATATAATAATGATAATATGACTTAATTAGGAGTTAAGATAGCCACAAGCCGACTATTCATAACCCTATGTACACCAATATTAAGGGCGTAGCACCACATCATCCGGGAATGGTCATCAATTAATAACATGAAGTATCTATCACCTTGCACACTCCTTATTCTTGCTAGACCACATAGATCAATATGAACTAAGTCCAATAATCTGGTAGAAGATTGTTCCTTGCTTTTGAATGAGACTTTACTTTGTTTCCCCAACTGACATTCTTTGCACAATCTATTTGTAGGTTTCACTAGTTTTGGAAGGTCTCTTACAGCCTGAGTGTTGCTTACCTTGATGATATTATCAAAATTCACATGACACATCCTTCTATGCCATAGCCAACTTTGATCAATTTGTACAAATAGACAACTTTTACCAGTACCAACTAAATGGAAGATATTACCTTTTGTTTGAGTATCGGATGCAATCTCTGTTCTGAAACTTTTAAAGATCTTGCATTTTCCATTCTTGAATCAGAGATCATAGCCTTTGTCTACCAACTGTCTAACACTGAGAAGATTGTTCTTCAATCCTTCAACATACAGTACATTACCAGTTTTGTTCTTTTCGTCAAAAGAAATAGTTCCTCTACCTCTGATTCTACCAGCAGAATTATCACCAAACTTTACCACTCCTCTTTCATACCTTTCCAAATCTATGAACTTATTTTTGTCACCTATCATATGGTGAGAGCATCCACTGTCAATGACCCAATCATCCTTTTCTTCAACATGGGCAGCCAGAGCTCTTTCTACAACTTTATGATTGACAAATTCAGAGGGCATTGGATCTTCTTCCTTGATGGCAATAAACACCCAATCACTTCTAGATTTGTTTCCTGTCTCTGATTCATCATCTGTTACTCCTTCATTATCATCCTCTTCATGAACATAGTAACAATTCTTTTGGAACCTTGATCTGTTAGGATTTGGCCTTGAAACTCTTTCCGGACACCTTGAGGCAAAATGACCAATCTTATTGCAGTTAAAACACTTAAAAGGCAATTTCCCTTCATACTTACCGGATCCTCTTGGCAGTCTTTTTGCAATAAGGGCTTCAAGTTGAGAAGTTTCTACTTCTTCTTCTTCCAGGTCTTTTCTTGCTTTTTCATACCATGATAGTTTCCTTGATGAGTTCTCTCCTAGATCAAACCTTTGTTTACCTTTTACAGAGGCACTGGCTTTGAATGCAGATTTAGTCTTGGGGGGGCATCTCCAAACTTGGTCAATTCAAATGCAGCCAATTTACCAACCAATTGATCTCTTGTGACACCTGAATGGGCTCTGAATTCTTCAATGGCAGCAACCTTGAATTTATAAGAAGCACAAAGGGATCTGAGAAATTTGCCAACAATCTCATCTTCATCCAAGACTCCACTAGCACATCTGATGCCACAAACAAGCTCATTTACTCTTGGCATAAAAGTAGTGATATTTTCATCTTCTCTAATCTTCAAATTTTCAAAATTTCCTTTAAGACTCTGTAGTCTTGCACATTTAACATACTTGTCTCCTTCATGCAAAAGTTCCAATTTTTCCCAAATCTCAAAAGCAGTTTGTAGTTCAACAACATTTGTTAGCTCTAAATCAGACAAGGCACTTAGAAGAGCTTCTTTAGTCCGCAGATTGTTTTCAGCATCTGTGATTTCATTTACTGTTTTCGGGCCATTTTGTGGAGGAGTCAACTTTGTTGAAGCCATGGTCCAGTACTGCATTCCCATACATTGCAAGTGACATTGCATACGACTTTTCCAAAGATTAAAATTGGTTCCATCAAACTTTGGACTATCCTTTTTGTAGGATGACATCCTAGATCTCCTCAAGCAGTTAAGCTCTTTTAGAGGAACTTAGCTCTTATACCAATTGTTAGCTTCAGGACAGACAACAGAGAGGGGGGGTCAATCAGTTGTCCAAAACTTTCTTGTTATTAAACACTTAAATCTACTTTGTAATTCAGTAGCATAATAATAAATCAATCATGGAAACATAATGCATTAACTCAAGAGCAAAAACACATCAACACATAAGACACCAAGATTTTGACATGGAAAACCCGGTTAAGGGAAAAACCACAGGGTGATTAATCTAAGATTGTATTCTCTGTTAGAAGAATAGAAAGAACAAAATGGCACATGCCAATTACATCTCACTGCCCAAGCACACTACTCACAAGAGGCCCACTACCTACAAGAGACACACTGTGTACAAAATAATAAGTATCACATACTTGAACTGGAGAATAGCATCTTTACCATGCTTGAATCAGTTCCATTTAAGCCCAATACTTCTTCTCTGCCTTTCGCTCCTTTGCTCTTTACCACACACTCAACCCCACAAGATAATGTTTGGAATGACTTTACAATTCCTTATTTATACAAGACATCGACTTAGAAATGATCATCTAAGTTAGAAAACATTACAGAGAAAATACATAAATACAACATGACTAATTACAAAAGACTTCATGCAGATCAACACACTATCAGCCACACATATCTGAGACTTCAATCTTCTTCTAGGAACACGCCAATCTTCACATTACATCTTCAAGATCATCCGCATGATGTGTAACTTATCCGGTTGGCCAGAGTTAGGAAGATCATCATCATCTGGAGGTAGTTCTTCAAATGCAAACTCAATCTTTAATGCGAACCACTAACATGAACTGGACACAAGCCAAAGACCTCCACAAGCTTTCCTAAATCACTAAGAACATCCACACTACTTTTGTTTACTGAAATCATTCTCTCCTTCATCCAGAACCTCAAGAACACAGTCTGTCATCACTATCATAATGGAATAGATGCTTGCGGACCTCCAGACCATGAACCAATTGAGTTGTTACTTCACATTGACTCCCTAAACACTCCACCAAGTCCACAAAATAGGCTATTGCATTTCTGGATCTCACCAGATCTATCTGTGTCACTCTGTCACCTTTGAACACCTACCGGAACCGGTTTTACTTAAGTGGTCATAACTTCTTCGAATCTTCATGTGGACCTCTGAAATCTTTACTGGATCATCTTAAGACACATATATGAAAACCCTTTGAACCGCATCCTGTGATCTTCATCTTAGCTAGGATTTTTACCTTACTATCTCCACTGATTCTCTCTGTTCCTGATTAGGACTAATTCTCTCAATATCCTTAGTACACAGCTCATTCAATCCTTATCATCAATGCAATAGGAGTATGTTGACATCAATGACAACACCGGTTATGTCCATACTTGCAACAAGGTGTACAAACCCTAGGAAGAGCAAGATAATTTCAATATCTTGATTCCTAATCTCCATCCATTGTCTCCATGATAGCAAATTTAAAATACTTTCGAAAGCTTCAACAAGTCACTGATCTTCAATGACAATTTTGGCAGAGTTTTGGCATCAAGCTTGCATAAGAATTGTATATGATAAAATGATTTTCAAATCTCTTTTTAAATCTAGCAGGTTACCTCAAAAAGTGAACATTTTGCAAGTAGACCTAGGCAATCAGGGTTTCAGGAAGGTTAGAAAGAAAAAGGTTGAGAGGTCACCCAAAGCGAGGAGCTAAATTGAGGGAAATTGTACCATACCATGTAGGAGGACAATTTTTGACGTTACAGCTAGAATCTATCTGGTAGATGGAAGAAAATTTTTGGATGGATTGAGACATGAGAATATGTGTTATGCCTTGATTCTTAAGAAGCCTGAAACATTGAAGAAGGAGACTGAAGAATCACAACCAGTGGAGATAACTAAGTTGCTGATAGAATATGAAGATATCATATCAGATAATGTACCTAAAGGATTACCACTGTTCAGGAGCATTAGTCATCACATGGATCTTATACCTGGAGCTAGTTCACCTAACAAAGTAACACACAATGACACCAGCAGAGAATGAAGAACTGAATGGACAAATACAAGAGTTGTTAAGGAAAGGTTTGATCAAAGAAAGTTTGAGTCCTTGTGTAGTACCTGTAGTGTTAGCACCAAAGAAAGATAGAGAATGGAGAATGTGTACCAACTCTAGAGCAATAAACAAGATCACAATTAAGTATAGATTTCCTTTACCTAGGATGGATGATATGATGGATTGTTTGAGTGGAGAAAAACATTTCACAAAGATAGACTTGAAGAGTGGATACCATCAGATCAGGATCAGAGAAGGAGATGAATGGAAGACTTCTTTTAAGACAAAGGAAGGATTGTATGAGTGGTTAGTGATGCCCTTTGGATTGACAAATGCACCGAGTACTTTCATGAGATTGATGAATGAAGTCTTGAAGAAATTATTGGGTAAGTTTGTTATTGTGTATTTATATGATATTCTAATTTTTAGTAAGACAAAAGAAGAACATTTGCAACTCCTTAGACAAGTATTGTAGAGACTGAGAGAAGAGAAATTATTGATAAACATCAAGAAGTGTAGTTTCATGAAGGAAGATTTGGTATACTTGGGATTTGTGATTTCTGCAGAAGGATTGAGGATGGACCCTCAGAAAGTAAGAGCAATTGTTTAATGGCTTACATCGGAGAGCATTGGAGAAGTCAGATCATTTCATGGATTGGCTAGTTTCTACTGGACGTTCATTAGAAATTTTAGTTCCCTTTGTAACCCTATGATAGAGACAATGAGAGGTGATAGAAAAGATTTCAAGTGGACATCAGGAGCAGATAAGAGTTTTGAGTTGTTGAAGCAGAAAGTGACAGAGAAACCTATTTTTACATTACCAAATTTCAATAAGGTATTTCAAGTAGATTGTGATGCAAGTGGGAATGCAATTGGAGCAGTATTAAGTAAAGAAGGTAGACCAGTAGCATATTTCAGTGAGAAGTTGAATGATGCAAGGATAAGATATTTAGTTTATGATCAAGAGTTCTATGCCATAATTCAAGCCTTGAAGAAGTGGAGACATTACTTGTTGCCTAAGGAATTTGTGTTGTATACAGATCATCAAACTTTGCAATATTTAAAGAGGCAAGGTAAGTTGAATTAGAGACATATGAGATGGGTAGAGTTCATGCAGAGTTATACATTTGTGTTGAAGCATAGGAGTGGAAAATCAAATAAAGTTGCAGTTGCATTGAGTAGAAGAAGAAACTTGTTGACAGAGATGAGAGTTGAAGTGTTAGGTTTTGATGAATTGAAGAACATGTATGAGGAAGATCTTGATTTTGTAGAACCTTGGAAAGCATATAAGTAACCTATTGTGATAGATAGGAGTAAGTGGTTGGATTATTTCATTCAAGAAGATATGTTGTTCAAGGGAAATCAGTTGTGCATACCTAGAAGTTTAATAAGAGATAATTTGATCAAGGAGAAACACAGTGGAAGATTGGCAGGACATTTTGGCAATAATAAGAAAGTAGCTTTGGTGAGTGAAAATTACTTTTGGCCTCAGATACATAAGGATGTTAGGAAATTTGTGCAGAATTGTAGAGTTTGTCAAGTTACAAAAGGAAGTAGTCAGAATACTGGATTGCATAAACCTTTGATAGTACAGGAGAGACCTTGGGAAGACAAAGTATGGATTTTGTAATGGGATTGCCTAAGACACAGAGAGGAAATGATTCAATAGTTGTAGTGGTGGATAGATTTTCAAAGATGACACATTTCATACCTTGTAAGAAGACAACTGATGTAGTGCATGTAGTTGACCTATTTTTCAAGGAGATAGTGAGATTGCATCGATTACCTAAGAGCATAATTTTAGATAGAGATGCAAGATTTCTTGGATACTTTTGGAAGACACCTTGGAAGAAGATGAAGAAATATTTAAAATTTAGTTCATCATTTCATCCATAGACTGATGGACAGATAGAGGTAGTGAATAGGAGTTTGGGAAACTTGTTGAGATGTTTGGTTGGAGCGAAGACAGGAAGTTGGGATTTGATTCTTTCACAAGAAGAGTATGCATACAATAATTCAGTGAATAGGAGTACTGGAAGAACACCTTTTGAGATTGTCACCGGAGTAAACCCCAGAGGAGTGACACAATTGAGAGATATCAGTATGGCAGATAAGAGAAGTGCAGAAGTAGAAGAGTTTGCAGGACACATGGAGATGGTGCATAATCAGGTGAGGAGGTATTTGGAGGATATGAACAGCAAGTATAAAGAACAAGCAGATGAGAAGACGAGACAAAAATAATTTGTAGTTGGAGATGAAGTGATGGTATACTTGAGAAAAGAAATATTTCCAGTTGGGACATATAACAAGTTAAAGATGAAGAAGTTTGGACCTTGTAAGATACTCATAAAATTTTATTCAGGAAATGCATATGAAGTGGAATTACTGGAGACATTGGGCATATCACCTATTTTCAACATTGCAAACCTATATTAGTATCATGAAGTAGAGTTTAGTGATAACATTGAAGAAGACTTGAAGAAGTAGTTACCACAACAAGCACTGGAGCAGATTGACGATATTTTGGACAACAGAGTTAGACACAACACCAGAGGAAGATAGTACAAAGAATACCTTGTGAAGTGGAAAGGCAGACCAGAAGAAGATTCATCATGGATTTCTTAGGCTGAGGTGGATCATCTTGGTTTTCCTCCTGCCCCAGCAAAGTGAGGGACTCACTTTTTTAATAAACCCAGATGTATGATGTAGGAGCATCCCTGGTACAAAGCAATCTTGCATCAACCAACAACATTTGCATTTCAATTAGTTTGCATTTTAGCTTGTCTCTTTTCATTTTCTAGTTCAGTCAATAGCAATTTCTGTATTGTGGTCCACATTCTACCACAATTGCATTTTAGATCTTGCAGAGTTGGACTTAGCATCTACATTCATTCATGCACAACATATCTAAAATTTAGAGCATTTGGATCAAGTACCAGAAAGTTATCGCTATCAGAAGATCAACTATTTTCTCAGAGCAGAGCATCCTAACAGTCTCAGGCAATTAGCTAAAGAAGAAGACTTGCAGAGCATTTCACAACCTTCAAAGCTTAATGACACATCATTCAATGTTGTTTCATTCATGGATGACCTTCCTTGAGATCCGCATATCATTCCATTCATTTGCAAAGGAGTTCTACTCATTTAGGTCTGACCTATCCGTGTACACATGTTACAACTCTTCATTAGAGTTTGTGATCTTCCTTGGCCGACGCGGAGGAATCTTTTATACTAGATATGATATATATTTATGTAATAGATCCTTAGGAAAGTGGTTCCCATGATTTAGAAAATAAGATAGTTGAATTTGCATGAAGGAGCTTCAAAGCTATATCTTGTGCATATTATGATCTTTTGTAATCAGGCCTTAGAGTCCTAATTGTAAGCCCGCATGTTGTCGAACAATCTCTAATTGAATTCTATGATATACTGAATGACCAAATATGCATCTATTTCATATATTTGAGTTATTTCCATTGTGTTTACTCTTGTTGCACGGTCTGGACAGTTCATTCTGTGAACCCTCCTACCATGACTACACCACTTTTTCATTAATCCTGGATGTTTGATGCATGAGCATCTCTGGTTCAAGAGCAATCTTGCATCAACCAAAAACATTTGCATTTCAATTTATTTCTTTTCATTTTCCAGTTCAGTTCACAGTCAGTAGCAGTTTCTGTATTTTGGTACGCATTCTACTGCATTTGCAATTCAGATCTTGCAGAGCTAGACTTAGCATTTAGATTCATTTATGCACATCATATCCAATTTTTAGAGCATTTGGATCAGTTACCAGAAAGTTATTGCTATCAGAAGATCGACTATTTTTCTCAGAACAAACCATCCGGACAATCTCAGATAATCAGCCAAAGGAGAAGACTTACGGAGCATTTCATGACTTGCGAAGTTAAAAGACACATCATTCAATGTTGTTTGGTTCGTGGCTAACCTTCCCCAAGATCTACTTATCATTCCATTCATTTGTGGAGGAATTCTATTCAATTAGGTCTAACCTATCCATGTACACACATTACAACTCTTCATTGGAGTTTGTGATTTTTCTTTGGCCGACGTAGAGGAATCTATTGTTCTGGAGATGATATAAATTGATGTAATAGATGCCTAGGAAAGCAATTCAGGATATAGAGATAGTTTATAGTTTTGAATTCTTTTGAAGGAGCTTCAAAGCTATATCTTGTGCATATTCTGATATTCTATAATCAGCCCTGTGAGCCCTAATTGTAAGCCCACATGTTACCGGCCAATTTGTATTTGAATTCCATGATATACTGAATGACTGAATCTGCATTTGCTTTATATTTTTGAGTTTTTTCCGTTGTGTTTACTCTAGTTGCATGGTCTGGACTGTTCTCTTTGAGGACCCTCCTAACCGTGACTGCACCAAATAGATAAAGCTCTAAGACTTTGTGGGGACACTAAAGTATGAAGAACTCAAATGGTATATGAAAGAGTGTCCTCTACATACCAAAGAATAGTTTGCATTGAAAGAAGAATTCTTAAACAACTTCCAATCTTAAGAGGTCCCATTAGAGTGTGTTAGTAAGGTGACAAAAATGTTACAAAAAAAGAAGAGGCAATAAGAGAGTTTAATCAAAAGTTTAAAGGAGTGGTTAGGAAACTAGAAGAGAAACATCTCTAAATGGAAGGATTTTCAACACATATATAGAGGTAGAAAAATTAGCTTCTAGGGTTGAAGCCCAATTATGGGGAAGACAAAATAATGAAGATGAGACTGAAGAAATAGAAAATTAAAATTAGAATGGGAATAATTAAAAAAACAATAAATTTTAGCAGAAGGGATTATCATGGGGAGATCTCACCACTCCACAAAAAGAAAATATGTTGTACTTGCTATTCAAATGAAGGTCACTTGCAGATTGAATGCCCAATATTGGAAGGAAATAAAAGAGCTACGACATTGAGGGTAGATACTGCACAACCTCCTATAAGATTGAAAAGTGTTTATTATCGGATTTGTCACAAATGGGACAAGTATGAAGCATATGATTATCCATTGCTGACATTTCAGTTAAGAGAAAATGAACCTTGGTGCAACCACATGTGTGAGGATAATGATCCCGTCCATAGAGGGATGGAAAGAGAAAAACAATTGGTTCAAAGATCCTTCTATGTCAAGGACCATGGCTACCAACAGTTGTAATGGAGGAATGACCAAAGAATAATATTTATAAAATCCAATAAGTGGTGCCACAAATATGAGATGAATGACTCTCCATCTTTACCAAGATGATTATTCACAAGGTGGAAACAAAAACTACCTCAACAATAATAGAGGAGGCAGCAATAGGGGAAGATGTCAAGGACAAAGAAGGGATGATGTCACTTGCTTTAAATGTAGTGAATCACCTAGGTCATAATGTGTAACATTGTAAATTGCATACCCTTGCAATTTCATCCAATATATTGGACTTCCTTTAGTGTCCATTCCCTTAGTCTGATTGTAGGCTCATTTTAGCCCTTGCATTAGAATTTTTACCTACCATGGTGCTTAGGTTTTGTTTTTAGTGTTGTCTTTTCATCAAATTAATGTCACTTTTGTCTTGGTCATGTGATGTTATAGTGCCTCATAGTTTTTGAGCCGAAAATGTCTAACCACTAGCGCTTAGCACAAATGTCTATGCGATGCAGTAGTGTCCCATGATAGTTTTATGTTTTGTGGTCGTTTCTATGCATTTTTCCACTTGTGTTTTATGGTTAGAGGTAACGGCTCGTTTGCCTCTTCCTCTTTCCTCCTTTCCCTCTTTTTGAATCCACTTTTCACTTTTTCACCTCTCTTGGCTCTCTCTACAATTTTTCTAGTATTCTCAAGCCCTCTATAGCTTTCTATGGTTTTCTATAGCCTTCTATAATATTTTTATCTCAACTCTCATTGGCTTTTTCAAGCCCTCTTCTAGGTAATATTGTTCTTGTTTATTATTATTGCAAGCTTTTCTATTTGTTGTGCCCTTGAGCACCTTGGGATCCACACATCCCTTCTTTTTCCTTCATTTTAGTTTTCACTATTGCACAATCATAGCTCTTAGCATTCCCAAGAACATTTGGGATAGGAGCATTCACACACATGTTTATTTATCTATCTATTTGGCTAATGTGGATGTTGAAAGACCAAAGAAGGGGTTTGACTAAGGCAAACTCCCAAAAAACTACAATTCAATTTTTCTTGGTCTTTGTAATGTGTACGTTGTGGAGGAAGATTCAAATGCATGGGAGTTTGTTATCTTTTTCCTCTCTTTTCCATTTATTTATTTATATTAAATATACTATTCATGTGATTTCTTGTTAGGATTTGCATATGGAAAATTATTTTATTTTTCTACATAGATTGGATGAGGTTATGAACCCAAATTAGATCATACAATATGGATTTGTGAAGTTTTACTGCTATTGAGATAACAATGCTACACGGTGACATCCTCGTGATGTGCTGACATCCAAGGCCAAGGCTTCCTTACTTTGGTGACAGGTTCTTCTTTCCTTTCTCTTTCTTTCTTTATAATTAGTTTCAGGAATTTGTACTTCTATTTTTAGTTAGTTCATGTTTGCAATTCCAACTTATGTAATGTAAGGCAAAAAGTGGTGATATCACTTTTTCTTTATTACATTTTGGTGAACTCAACTGTCTTACTTAAAACACCTTCTTTTTCTTTTTCTTTTCTTAAAAAATCAAAGTAAAATATTTTCTTTCTTCAAAATTTTTGGGGCACTATCCTGAACCCCAACCTTCAGTGGGATTTGTCAATACATTTCTTAATTTTCTCCTTATATTTTAATAAATTAGCATGATCTTTGCTTTTCTTACATCACTTTCCAAATTTACTCAAAAATTCTATGAAAGTTATGTTCCATTTCATGCATGTGATGGTGACTTAGTTCTACCTATATCACTTTATCCTTTTGATCCCTCTCTTAAAATTCCTCCTACTTGTAAGGATATTTTGGTGCAAGAAGATGAAATCATTGATACTTTTCTTAACGTTACTTTACCTACGTCCATTCCAATGCTCTCCCTTCTAAAGCTGATGCATTAGTGGATGAAGAGTTTCACCTCACATCGAATCCCCCATAGATAGATGTTGAGCATACTTCTTCCATTTCTACATCATGTATTTCTCAAACAAATAATAATGTTAATTCAATCATTGTTAATCGACTTATCCCACCCACTAAGGGGATATTGGATAAGTGCATTAATGTTCAAAATATCTCTTCTATTCCTAAATTCATTGTGCATAGGGCACCTGATCCACCCTCACTTTCTTATCCCATGATCACTGTTTGAGGTATTCCTAAAAAATCCTTGATCTTCGAATCACTTATTTGAAATTGCAAAGTCTATAACTCAAACGTTTTTGTGGCTCCTCACTACCATACCGTAGTCCACATGTAAAATACTTGGTGAAATAAATAGGTTACTCCTGTCCTTGTTTCCCTTCCTCCACCACATCTTATTCTTCCTCCAATTCCATGTCTTCCCCAAAAGACTATTGGACTAGAGTTTAATCTTGTTGAGTAGCTCCGTGCTACTCCTGCCAAGATTTCTCTTTGGGAGATCATTCAAAATTCACCAACATATCATGGCATGCTCCAGGAAGCCTTACAAAAGATCCCATCTTTTTCTAGGTTGAATTATGTAACTGCCTTACTCGATTGCATATACACAAATTCCACAAATATAACATTCCAACAATATGAGTTACCATCTCTAAAAGTGCAAAAGTAGAATGATCCACTTCTCATTATTGTTGGAATTAATTCTTTTGGATTCAAGTGTACCCTTATTGAAAATGGTTCAGGCCTCAACATTTACAGTATAGACGTGTTGATGTAGACAAGACAAGAGAATCTAATGAAGGATTGTCCCATCATGCAACCCAATCAACTTCTCTTATGTGTATTGTGATAACAACAATATTCATGCGTTCAAATTATCATAATCATGTGCTCAAACTTCAAAGATTTTAACAAACTGTATGTGCTAACATATCCTAGTTAAATTTCAGCCTTAAGATTGTTGTTTACCAAGATTACTCCTCTTCTCTTAGATGAAAATTAAATTTGATGATTTCTAGCCATTAAGGATTAATCTCTTAAACTTGCAGAAAAATAAATGTATATTAATCTCTTAAACTTGCAGCCCTTAAGTTCAAATAAATTGTGAATGTTGTAGCAACAATTTCAGCTATTAAGTAACACCATATCTTGAGAATTTCATAAAACATGAACAGCAGAAAATACTTACAACCCAAATGTTTTTATGCAGCCAATCAAGATGGTAACACACATACATAACCTCCACAAATCCAACTATGAAATATCTGCCACAAACTTTCCAACTATCCACCTCCACAAGCTTACAAATTCAGAAATTTTTCATCTAACAAGTCACCATGGATGTTCACCTTCTTTGCCTCATCAAAATGGATGTATTTCCCTTAGAGAATTATCTTCAACATCACCCATGGACATCCTCTTGATGACCTGCAAAAATCAGAAATAAATTTGGGCTCTTCTCTTCTTTTTCAATGCCTCTTTGGAGCCAAACTTCAATCTATTTATAAGATCTCCTTTGCATAGTTTCATCTTCCTCATTTTAGGCTCCAATGACTCTTGGTATTCCTCTTCTTGCTTGGTGGCATCCAACTTGGAGAAAGGTGACTCTTGGGATTCTTTTATTGCTTTCTTTTATGACTTGGGTGCTTGAAAACTTTTCATTGTCCAATTTTTGTCTTCTAGCATGTAGGTGACTAGGATTTTTGTCCATATGCAACTTGCCTTGTCTTTTACTTGGAGTGTTGGAGAATTAAAATATTTGTTTTATTTCCCCAAATTTTGTGTATGATGTTGATTAACATGTGCATGAGGGTGCCCCTGCACCACTTGTTAAATTATATTAATATTGATACGTCTTGTATCTCCCCTATTAATCTTTCTATTTACGACTTTGATAACATTGGTAGACAAACACTGGGAACAATCATGCTGCTGATTGAATTGGGCCCTGTCACTTTGCCTACCTTCGTTCATGTCATGCCCAATGTATTATCTTATAATCTCCTTCTTGGTAGACCATGGATTCACACCATGGGTGTAGTTTTGTCTACCTTGCATGGATCGATTAAATTCATTTACGAAAACAAGACTTGCATAATAAAAGTTGATCGGGATCCTATGCAATATTGTTAGCAAGTGGACTTTTTGACCCAGCCTGATACTTCTCCTACTCTCCAAAATATCATTGCTTCTTCTTCTGTCGAAGATGATTCCCCATCCTCAAATCCTACTGTCACACCCCAAATTTTGACTATGTTTTACTTTTTACTTGCACGTAATTAGTAGTTGATTATGCATGATTTAATGATTTGACGTTATGTGAAAATGTCAGGATAAATCAATGATATCATGAGTTTATGTTTATATGTTAGAATTTAGACATGTGATTATTTGATGTCATGATTATTTATTCATAAGATTTATGGATTGACTAATGATACACTAATCCCAGTTTGGTGATTGTAAGTTGTAATTAAGAAATAGGTTTTTCCACCCTTCGAGAAAAGAGAGGGAGAGCATCATTAGAGAGAAGAGAATAGATGTATGGTTAGAACAAATTGGTTGCCATCTAAGTTTTAAGCTTTCACAATTTAGTGAATCCTCATTGAGTTTGGTAAGTTGTGTTTGACCCAATTAGTCTAAGTTTGGTTTCGACTTGATAGCCGTTGATTTGTCGACAAGTTCCATTAAGCTTAGGTTTTGTCATAAAACCAAGTCTGGATAACATGACCATTGACAAGGAATGATCGATAGTCATTAATTCTTGTGTGATATGATTATAGATTATATTCAAGAGAAAATATTTATTAGTGGTTAAAATTATTGGTAATTTCTGATAAGATTTTTGTGATGATAACCTATCTATTGTAGTGTTTATGCAAGATTGAGAGAGGGAGAATACCTCAAACCCATTCTCATATCTTGTTGAGTGATAAAAATGATGTTAGAATACATTGTATGCTCAAATATTATGTTGGTATATAAATTCATATGTTTAATGTGATCTATAAGTATAATTTATACTTGTAGACATGGAATTTTAGAAGGTACATGGTAAAGAAGCCTATTTAATGCCAACTACTATGTGACCTTGTGGACACTTAATTTCCTTCACTCCACAATGGCTTGGAGAGTATGGAGGAGTGTTCGAACTATTTGAGTAGTGGTCTTTAATAACCATTAACCTCTTCTTTATCTGCATACTACCGCAGTGAGCTTATATAGGCTTGATTTCAGGAAGCTAAACCATGGGGGTTAGAGTGGGATAAACCTTTTAAGAGGCTATGTGAGGGCATTGGATATGAATGGTCATAGAGTGACTCCAAGTGCTTAATAAATAGGAAGGTCTACATTTGGTAGAGGGTGATTACTGTGCAAGAATCCATGGGATTAAGGGAGTGATGTGATTCAAGAAAGATTTGTAGAGGGAAATAAAAACGGAGAGCACAGTGCTCAACATGTATATAGAGATTAGTGCATTGTAAGTTGAAGGAGAAAACAAAGTAGAGGTAGGAGATCTCATTTTTAAAACAATAGTTTCATTCTTACTGTGATAAATGTATCCTTTAGAAACTTGCATAGATATAGTTTCGTAGATTTTTTTGAGATATACAATCAGTAAGATTAGAATCTCAGTGGCTATGTAAACATAGATAGTTTCGAATAAGAGTTATATTCTTTTAGTTATGAATTTAAACCGCACTCAGAGTGCAGGAGATTTTAGAGTCAGAATCATGATAGAGATATATCATTGATATAGCTGTTAAAACAATTTAGTATAAACAATAGAATACTATGTAGAATAGTTCTCTTATTATTGTTCAATACCTTCATAATACTAATACTTTGTTAAACACATAAATACTACCATGCCAATGTAGTATCATCAGACCAAAGATATATTTATGTTTAAACTTTGTTTTTTTGTAGACTTATGTCTAGGTTTGTTAGGTAATGTATTCAAGTAGACCGTATCTGTATTTTAAGAGGCAATTTGGGAAATGGCCTGCCCACTTGTTAGATGACCTAGTATAGCGGTTTGTTTCTTTTACTATCTCAGTGGTATAAAGACAAGATGTATATTTGTAAGAGCTGAGACTAAACTTGTCGAAGACTCTAGTATTAACCTAGAATTAAGCTTGTATAAGTTTAGTCTGAGATAGTTTTTCATTTTACAAGATTTAAATGTATAAGTGACGCTATGTTCTATCAAAGACATAGTGCTATGTTTTACTTATTCTAAAGTATATAGAGATGATATAGATATCATTGGAAACACCTAAAGATACTATATATATAAATATTAAGAAATATGCATTCTTCAATTATGACAAGTACATTCGTTCTATGAAAGGATGATGTGCATGAGTTCATATCCTTTCTATATCTAAAATCAGTGGATGAAAGGAGACCATTACATTAAAAACATTAATTTATTATTTCTTTGACTCAAAACCTATTCAGATTGAAAGATTGAATTTAATCAAGAGTACTTATGCTAATGTTAGTATTCATTAAGATTTATATGAATGAGAATTAAACCTCATGTTCTATGCTTATACATAATATGAGAAATGTGTATTCGATCAATGCCCAAGTAGTCGAGAGTAGACTAGGGGTTATTATGTTCATGTTATTTTATTACAACTGTTATATATGAAAAAGATGAATGATGACAACTAGCATGCACACTAGATCAAACCCTCTTCGACAATATCATTTAAGGACAAGACCAAGCCAAATCACTATCAAATGAAGGTGGACTCAACTACAGGTCTTGTGCGCAGGGGTGCTATAGAAACATTATATTTAATCAAGTCCTTTTACCAAACCCTAGGTCAATAATGCAACAAACCCTAGTTCTATGATGATCTGATTATAACATAAGATGTACAACAAATATCTAGAAACCAATTGTATAGGGAGGATCGTGAAGACAATAGAATCTGTGTCCCAGAAGCAAAGATGTCAGAGGACTATTTCAAAAGCGCCCAAGTCCTGAAAGGTTGAATCTTCAGAAACTATAAACTGGAGGAATGTTGTAGAGACTGTCATTATGCCATATTTGAAGTCTGTTGGGGTAGAAAGACTAGGGTGCTAGTGTCCATGTCTTGCACATAGGAATATTCCCAAAATGCTGTCAGATCCTGAAACCCTGATCCTTGCCCAGTCTTCCTATATCTTCATATTTCCCAGATCTTGCACCGATAACCTAGACATAAGAAGAAGAGAAGGGGTTTGGGGGTTATGGTGTTTAGGGACTTGCCTCAATCAAATCCCAGGATAGTATTCAAGCTTCCCAACACCATTGACAGATAAAGAGAGTGTGCCCTTGTAGGGTAGAGGCTAAACACAAAATCAATATGATGAATCAAATGATGATAAACCACAATGATATCACCTATGTGATGAAACACATAGGAGAATGAAGATCCTTCAACTCATAAGGAGAGATAGATGACAACTTCAAACTTGCAGCAACACACACAATGACAATACAAATCTTCTCTAGGATCACAATGAATGCTTTGAATTCTCTTTACTCCAATGCTTCAAGTTGGCTATCTCTATCTAGGTTCATAATGAATTCAAAAACACACTTATACATGATTTCTCGCTAACATTCATGAAATTAAACCAAAAGAGCCGACAAGGAGAAACCCTTTTAAAGGTCTTATGCTGACATATAATTAAATTTGCCCTGACCAATCAGGGAAGACTTGGGCATTGCCACCCAAGTATTGAGGCTCCTTTTTGGTCTGGGGTAAGATAAAATGTGGGGCCCATATTCCTAATTTACATTGGTGTCAGGAAATTTTGCATCGGGATGAATATTTAAAATCTATAATGTATTCATGGGGACCTAGGAGCTAAACAAGGAGGTAAAAAGACATGTGCCAACATTTTAATCCATAACAACAACTTATTAACTTTGGAAAATAAGGGTATTTGATATTTCATTGTATTGGGGTCAGAGAAGTCATAACCCTAGAATCATCCAGAAGGGTTTAGAAATCTTAGAACTCTCAAGTCGGTTATGACTTTGTTTTAGTCTATTGTGTGTTATAGTTGACATAAAATGGTTGAGAAAACCATAGTTTAAAAAATGATAAATTAGAAAAGAGTCTAAATAGTACTTTGATAAATTTAAGTGATTTTATGATAGAGTCAAAACTTGACATATAACATAAGAAGTGCTTAATCTTTGAGTCAATGAGTAGAATGATAGTCATAGACTTTGATTTTTGTAAGAATGCAATGAGGGACTCTCTGAAAGGTTAAAATTACTTGAACCTATATATAGAGTGAATATCCTAGATTAAGGATTAAATTCTAAATCAGATTGACTAGGATTTGACTTTAGTCAAGACAATTCATGTCTAGAGTTACTAATCAAACAAATCAAAATTGTAGGATGAGATAGTCTCCAAGTTGAGTTAGAGGTGTGTGAACACACTATGTTTATTGCAAACGTCTATTTATATAGAAACTTTGACCAAAGTGATGCATTTGTCTCTACATGCATTAGTTGGTTCACAATGTCTAGATGGCGTGACTTGTCAGAATGATCATACTTAGCTAGAAGATTGTCTAGAGTTGTATGGTTGATTGAGTTACGTAGGACACAACACTAGGACTTAGATGGAAACCATTTGGTTTCTTATGTCTATACTCTTCGTGAAGGGTAGGGCCACTTCCAGGAAGGAAGGTGTGCGGGGGACCGCCAGTCTGTGCTTAGAGGTAAAGCACTCAGATGATGCTCTCCCTCTATAGTAGAAGACTTGCCGAGACTTGAGTGTCAGATATCAAGATTCTAGATGCAGTGTACTTCATGATTGACTTATGATTGTCAAACTTATGTAAACTTGTTCAGATTACTAAGTGCAAAATATTTGTAAATGTAAAGTGAAATGATTTCACTATGATTTATCTTTGAATATATTGTATTTCAAGGTTGAAAAATATTTAGAAAAGATATGCATTTTAATGTGATTATGTAAATGATAAAAAAAATTCACTCATGGTTATCATGTTCATTTACTTTCTTAGTAAATTGTTTGTGAATTCTGAGTAATATGAGATGGCATGTTACACCTACTCAATAATTTGACAATGGTGTTGATTCATCCTTAAATGCATGGATTGGTGAGGATTGGGGCTTCTTATACTTCACCCCTCATGGACCTGGTGAATATAAGGTTGACCCTTCTCACTTAGAGATTCCCACATTCAACAAGGATCTGCATTCTAGTATTAGAATTGATCCCTGTTCTCATGTGAATTATGCTACTACTTCTTCTCTGACATGTGCATACACATCTAATTTTGGAAAGGCTAGTGACATTGATTATCCTCCTCTTTTTTATTTTTGGAGACACATTACGGGCTCAGATACAAAATTATTTCTAAGCACAAATACAATGGAAATGGTCTACAGTGCATGGAACAAGGAGTTAAGGTCCCTATGGAACCTACACCACACTTACCTTCTACAGTGAGGTAAGGTTACTGGCCTTCTCTATCCACATCCCCTCCTCCATTATTTGAGGTCTCTATGGCTTCGTCTTCTAATAAATTGAACCTTTCTCCACAAAAGAAAGGGTTGATTCCTACTCCATCTCTTCTATCTAAACAAGAGCGTATCTTGTTGAGGCTTCTCAAAGCCCACTTGATCTGATGCAAGAGCATCCAGTGGTGTAAGGGCAATCTTGCATCACCCAAAAAAAGATGTGTTTCAAAATTGTTGATGTTCTTTCCATTTATTTTTAAAATTTATGGTTTTGGTTCAATAATCACTTGAATAATGATGTAGAACTTTCAATTTTTCCAAACTGCTAAAAATAACAACATGCTATTTTTAGAAAGTTTGCATTTGGACTCGAAATGAAGTGAAAATTTACAGCAAGCTACATAACTAAAAAATAAGACCTTTGACAAAGGAATCACGCAAAGATCATTTGCGAGCTGAAAGATATTAAAGTTTCCATTTCTTGAAAAATGCCTGAAAATTATTCAAACTCAGGTTTGAGGCACTAAACAGCCTTGTACGGGCCTGAAAATGGCCACAACTGGTAGAGCAGGTTTTTAGCACGTAGAGCACTCTATGAGCTTTCTAAAGTATAAAATGGTTCGTCAATCAGACACCCAGACCAAAAGTTATGGCTCCCGAAAGTTGACCTATTTTTTGAGGGAGATGTAAATTTTAAAATTAGGTTGTTAGCCATCAAAAAGGCTATTAATAACCATTTTTGGGAACCCTGGGTAGTAGTAGACTTAAGGGAGAAAGTGTAGAGTCAAGAATAGGTAGGAAAACAAAAACCCTAGCAGATTTGGGGTTACAGATGGTAGATGATTCCAGAGTCCTGTGAGAGGAAGCTATAATGTGTTGCAACCTATGGAGGATTGATTCCTCTAATTGTAATTGAGCTTCTATAATGTAATGAGTTGCTCAAATCAATAAAAGAAAGTTCTATTTCCTGTGTTTAATTTTTGTTGTTGTGTGTTTTGTGATTTACCCTCTTCATCAAGTGGTATCAGAGCGAGCATTCCTGAATGTGTAGACAGATTGTCGACCATGAGGCAGTTTACACCAGGACCTGAGGTCGTGGGTTTGCTACGGAGATCAAGATGCCTCCACGAAGAAATCATATTGGGAGGAATGCTTTGATGGAAGAGGGTTTTAGAGCCCTGTAAAGGCAAATCGATGAATTGCAAGAGGAGCTATGAAGAGGGTTTGAGCCGAGAACAAGAGAAGAAAGTGAAGATGAAGCTGAAGAAGAGCTATCTGAGGAAGAACAAGAAGCTACAGGAGATCCTACAGAAGTTAGGTTGTTGAGGGCCATTTCAAAGATTGGAAAGAGGCCCAGGATAGAAGTTTCTACATATTCTAGAGATTTGAATCCAAAATAGCTTATTGATTAGATCAATGACATGGAGGAATATTTCAAGTATGAAGATGTAGAAGACCCAGATCAGGTTAAGTTTGCAAAACAAAGTTGAAGGGCCATGCCAGTATTTGGTGGAAGGAGGTCCAGTTAGAGAGGAACAAAAGAGGAAAAAGAAAGATCACCAGATGAGATCGGATGGTGGAGAAACTGAAGAAGCAATTCATTCCTATGGACTATGAGATAGAGCTGCTGAAGAAGCTGCAAGGACTGAAGCAAGGTAACAAGTCTGTTAAGGAGTATATAGAAGAGTTTTATAAAATTACTATCATGACAGGCCATGCAGAGCCCAACAAGGAGACCGTAGCCCATTACATTAATGGGTTGAGGCAGAGTATTCAAGAGGAGCTGAGCCTGGTTAGAATGACCACCATAGAAGATGCATATCAGTTTTCCTTTAAGGTGGAAGAGAAGCTAAATAAAAGATTCGATAGCAAGCAAAGGGGAAGAGGTCAAGGTGGAAGGACTGGTGGAAGACCCTATGGAGGCCGTAATGAAGATCAAAAGAAAAGTGAAGAAGCTGGCACAGTCAAAATCAGAGAGGGGATAATGCCTATCGCCCTCATGACCAGAACAATGGTGAGCAAAGAGGAAGAGGAAGAGGTAGACCTTGATAAGGACCTGGAAGAGGAGGTTTCAGAGGAACCTATTTCCAATGTGGAGAAGAAGGGCATCGAGCATATGAGTGTCCGCAACATCAAGGAAGGACAAATAGAAGACCTGAAGGTAATGCACAAGTAGCACATAAGTCTGAGAGTTCTGAAGATGCAGAAAGGGGAGAAACCCTAGTTGTTAGAAGAACTTTGTTGAATGAGGAGAAAGAACCCAATCAGAGAAAGAGTTTATTCTACACAAAGTGCAAATGTGAAGGTAAGTGTTGTGATATTATTATTGACAGTGGAAGCATTGATAATCTTATTTTAGAGGAGATGGTTGACAAGTTGAAGTTGACAAGAAGAAAACATCTGCATCCATATCAGATTGCATGGTTGCAGAAGGACCATAGAGCTTTGGTCAATGAGTAGTGTTTAGTGAAGTTCAAGATTGGTGACTACCATGATGAGGTGCTATGTGACATCATACCGATGGATGCATGTCATATGTTATTGGGGAGGCTGTGGCAGTATGATAGGAGTGATGTCCATGATGGCCGTGCAAACACATACTCCCTAACAAAGGATGGAGTTCATCATAAGTTGAAGCCCTTGAAGGAGGTGGAAGAAAAGGTATGTAGTACTGCCAGAATTTGTTTGGTAGATGGTAGAAAATTTTTGGAGGGTATGAAGCATGAGCATCATTGCTTTGCATTGATTCCTAAGATCAGTCAAGAGAAATGTGAAGATGTACCAGCAGAAGTCTCAGAAATGTTGGAAGAATTTCAAGATATTGTCTTTGATAATGTACCTAAAGGTTTACCACCAGTGAAGAAGATAAGTCATCAAATGTATTTGATACCAGGAGCTAGTTTGCCAAATAAGGCAGCCCATAGAATGACTGTAGCAGAGAGTGAAGAGTTAAATAGACAAGTTCAGGAGTTGTTGAGGAAGGGATTGATAAGAGAGAGTCTAAGTCCATGTGTGGTACTTGCAGTACTAGCACCAAAGAAAGATGGAGAGTGGAGAATGTGTACAAACTCTTGAGCCATCAATAAGATCATGATCAAGTACATATTTCCATTGCCCAGAATGGATGACATAATGGATTGTTTGAGTAGAGCCAAGTACTTCATGAAGATTGATCTGAATCAGAGAAGGAGATGAATGGAAGACAGCCTTCAAGACCAAGGAAGGTTTGTATGAGTGGTTAGTCATGCCATTTGGGCTAACCAATGCACCAAGCACATTCATGCGGCTCATGAATAAGGTATTGAAAGAATTTTTGGGAAGTTTTGTTATTATTTATTTAGATGATATTTTGATTTTTAGTAAGACTTGGGATGAGCATATGATGCATATCAGAAGAGTTTTTTACAAGCTAAGGGAGGAGAAGTTGCTAATTAACCTGAAGAAATGTAGTTTTGCAAAGGAGTTGGTATACCTGGGATTTGTTGTCTCAGAGGAAGGTCTTAAGATGGACCCAGAGAAGGTGAGGGCTATCATTGAATGTCCTACACCAAGGAGTGCTTATGAGGTAAGATCTTTTCATGGTTTGGCAAGTTTTTATAGAAAGTTTATTAGTAATTTTAGTAGCATTTATGCACCCCTGACTGAGACAATGAGAGGGGATAGAAAAGAATTTAGATGGACTAAAGGAGTAGACAAAAGTTTTGATACATTGAAGCAAAAAGTTATAGAGCAACCCATTCTGGCACTTCTAGATTTCAATAAAGTATTTCAGGTAGATTGTGATGCTAGTGGTAGTGCTATAGGAGCTATTTTGAGCCAAGAAGGTAAGCCCATTACCTATTTTAGTGAGAAGCTTAATGATGCCAAGAAAAAGTATTCTATTTATGATCAGGAGTTTTATGCAATAGTTCAGGCTCTGAAGAAATGGAGACATTATTTGTTGGCAAAGGAGTTTGTTTTATATACTGATCATCAGGCTTTGCAGTATCTTAATAGTCAAGGAAAGTTGAACTAGAGGCACTTAAAATGGGTTGAGTTTTTATAGAGCTATACTTTTGTTTTGAAGCATAGGAGTGGGAAGTCTAGCAGAGTTACAGATGCCTTGAGTAGAAGGCAAAATTTGTTGATAGAAATGAAGATAGAGGTTGTTGGGTTCAATGAGCTCAAAAGTTTGTATCCTGAAGATCTAGATTTTGTAGAGGCTTGGAAAGCTTGTTTGGAACCTGTTACTTTGGATTGGACAAAATGGTTGGATTTCATAATCCAAGATGGCATGTTGTTTAGAGGAATCCAGTTGTGCATTCCAAGGAGTTCAATGAGAGAGAACTTGATTAAGGAGAAGCATAGTGGAGGTTTGGCTGGACACTTTGGTCGAGATAAGACCATTGCTATTATTGGTTAAAATTATTATTGGCCATAGTTGTAGCAAGATGTGAAGAAATTTATGCAGAGTTGCAGAGTGTGTCAGATGGTAAAAGGTACAAGTTAGAATATAGGGTTATATCAGCCACTACCTATACCAAAGAAGCCATGGGATGATATTAGTATGGATTTTGTTCTTAGTTTACCAAGGACATAGAGAGGACTTGATTCCATATTTGTGGTGGTGGATAGATTCTCAAAGATGGAAAATTTTATTCCATGCAAGAAGACTAATGATGCTGTTCATATTGCAGAGTTATTTTTCAGGGAGGTGGTGAGATTACATGATCTACCAAAGAGCATAGTTTCAGATTGAGATACCAAGTTTGTTGGTTATTTCTGGAGGACATTGTGGAAGAAGTTGAAGACAAATTTGAAGTTTAGTTCTGCACACCATCCACAGACTGACGCACAGACCGAAGTGGTGAATAGGAGCTTGGGTAACTTGCTACGATGCTTAGTAGGAGATAAGCCCAAGGGATGGGATTTGATTTTACCACAGGCAGGATTTGCTTACAACAATTCTATCAACAGGAGTACTGGTAAATCACCATTCTAGATTGTATATGGGAATAGTCCAAGAAATGCTTCAGAGTTAAGGAATCTGGGCAAAGGAGAAAAGACAAGTGCCGAGGCTGAAGGCTTTGCAGAATACATGAAGAATTTGCATGAAGAGATGAAAAAGCACATTAATAAGATGAATATTCAGTACAAGGCGAAGGTAGATCAGAAGAAGAGATATAAGGAATTCCAGGTAGGAGATGAAGTCATGGTTCACTTGAGAAAAGAAAGGTTCCCAATTGGAACATACAATAAGATGAAAATGAAGAAATTTGGACCATGCAAAATTTTGAAGAAACATGATTCAGGAAATGCATATGACCTAGAGCTACCGAGTGGGATCAACATTTCCCTTGTTTTCAACATTGCTGACTTATCAGAATACCATGAAGGTGAAACAGAGGATGGACCAATAGAAGAATAGTGGAGTATTCTAACATCTACTTCAACTGAGGAGATAGGAGAGATCTTGGATAGCCATGTGGGAAGAAGTAATCAGAATAGGCAATATGAAGAATATCTGGTGAAATGGAAAGGAAGGCCTGTTGCAGATTCTTCTTGGTTATCTAAGGCAGAGGTTGACCTTTTGGGTTTTCCTCACACAAACACATGAGACGTGACAGGGTCACTTCTCAAATTACCCTGGGTGTCTGATGCAGAGCATCCAGTGGTGTAAGAGCAATCTTGCATCACCCAAAAAAAGATGTGTTTCAAAATTGTTGATGTTCTCTCCATTTCTTTTCAAAATTTATGGTTCTGGTTCCATAATCGCTTGAATAATGATGTAGAACTTTCAGTTTTTCCAAACTACTAAAAATAACAACCTGCTATTTTTAGAAAGTTTGTATTTGGGCACGAAATGAAGTGAAAATTTATAGGAAGCTACATAACTGAAAAATAAGACCTTTGACGAAGGAATCACGCAAAGATCATTTGCGAACTGAAAGATATTAAAGTTTCCATTCCCTGAAAAAATGCCTGAAAATTATTCAAACTTAGGTTTGAGGCACTAAATGGCCTCGTACGGGCTCAAAAATGGTCAGAACTGGCGGAACGAGTTCTTAGCACATAGAGCACTCCACAAGCTTTTCGACGCATAAAATGATTCATCAATCGGACACTCAGATCAAAAGTTATGGCTTTCGGAAGTTGACCTATTTTTTGAGGGAGATGCAAATTTTGAAATTAGGTTGTTGGCCACCAAAAAGGCTATTAATAACCATTTTTGGCAACCCTGGGCAGTAGTAGAGTTAAGGGGGAAAGTGTAGAGTCAAGAATAGGTAGGAAAATAGAAACTCTAGCAGATTTGGGGTTACAGATGGCAGATGATTCCAGAGTCCTGTGAGAAGAAGTTGTAATGTGTTGCAACCTATGGAGGATTGATTCCTCTGATTGTAATTGAGCTTCTGTAATGTAATGAGTTGCCCAAATCAATAAAAGAAAGTTCTATTTCCTGTGTTCAATTTCTATTGTTGTGTGTTTTGTGATTTACCCCCCCTTCATCATGATCACTCTTCCTCCTCTTACATGCAAAAAGTTTCCATAACATATTCAATCAACACTTCCTTTCTATACATATCATTGAGTGCTTGGCCATTCCACCAGTGAATGTCGCACCTTGAAGGACAAAATGAAACATCTCATTGACATGGGTGCTCTCACTCTTTTGTATGATGATGCACATGTCTCTTCTCTACATGACAAGAGATATTGAGGTTCACCTCTATCTAGTTCATTGTTCTTCCTCTATTTTCTCACGAGACTATTGTGTTGCTACCCACTATGTGGCACTTGTAGATTTCTTTATTTTCTCATTGCTATTCATGGTGGTACAATCTCATGTGAAGCCATACTCCATTTTTAGTAACAACACAATATTATTTTTCATGGTTGTGCTCACTCATATTCTGGAGGGCAAAGATATCTTATTCTAGGGGTATGCATTCTTTTTTAGGATCTCCTCTCTCCTTTCTTCCCATTTTCTATACCTTAAAATATCTGCATTTCATACATGCTAATATTTTAAGGGGGGGCATGTATTTTTCTCACATGTGCATCCATACATGTACCTTGATTTATTTTCACCCCCTGAGGTGTAGCTTATTAATTCATCCCCTATGGTGTTGTTTATTTTACGCTCCTCGAAGCATTCACCCCTAAGGTGTTGGTGTTTGATAATCTCCATGAGCCTTTGAGTTTTGATACACTCCTTGAGGTGTTGGTAGCATATGATCACCTAGCATAATGAAGCTTTCTAGTCTATGATCCATGTAGTCTATGAGCCACCTAGCATAATACAACTTGCTGGCCTGTGTGCTTCAACATATGACCTACCTTTTAACACCCATGGTCACCTAACATAATGTAACTTGCTAGTATGTGATCCATGAGGTTATTGTGATTTACATAACCCCTAGTGACAGAGCAAGCTAGTGTCTGAGTCATGTACTCTTTTTCATTCATATTGATTTCTTCCCCATCTATTTGTTTAATGGTAAAAAGAAGGGTTTTAGTTTCAAGGGCAATCCTCCTTTCACAACAAACATTCAAGGACATATCAACTGAGTTGAATCTCTACCATGTGAGAGAATTTGCCTAACAGGTTGGGCTGTCACTTGGAATGATGTGGAAACTCAGATGTTATCAATCAATATCTTAATTTAGTGCTCAAATACTCTTAAAACCCTAAGTATGCAAAACAGTAAGCAAATTGATGAATTACGACAAATCCTTGCAAACTAAGATGAAGGACAAAGATTAATAACTGACTCTTTTTCAAAGTTTGAGATGCGGAATAGTCGGGGACACCTCCACTAGCACCCCTGTCTAAGGTACTATTTTCTCTATGGAATCCTAATCTCCTTCCGACACTGATATTCACTATATTTTCTATTTCTACCCCAGAAGATGTAGAGGACACCTCCACTAGCACCCTAGTCCAATGCTAGATGTTTTTTGGGATGTCAAAAGCTCTTCAGATGCTGATTGTCACTGTCCAGATTGTTTCTATGTTTGTAGCTTCGGAAGACACTGCCACTAGTGCCCATGTCCAAGCAGTCCTTTTCTTCAGGGATTTAGAATTTGCACATTGTCTTACTATTCCCTACAACTCTATTCCATCCAAATGTGAAACCTATAACTTGCAATCACAAGAGTGTGGTTGGGGGTTGTGGTGTTTAGAGGATTGCCTCAGTCAAGCCCCGGAGAGACATTCAAGTCTTCTAAACATTGTTGTTAGATAAAGAGTGCGTATCCCTATGAGATAGAGGCAAAATACAAATGATAAATGATTCAAACACAAATAAATGTCACCTTAGAAGTGTAGATTTCACATAAATGAAGGCTCTTCAATCACGTGAGAAGATGAAGCTAAATCTGCAATCACAAACACAATATTAACAATGCTCTGCTTTGTACCAATGAATATTTTGAATGCTCTACAATCATAAGTTTTCCAAAAGTTCACGATCATCTTCTAGTTTACAAATGAAACCCTAAACATGCTTATATATGCAACTACACACATTCCCGCTAAGAATTTCATAATTCAAACTTAAGGCATCGACATGGGACCTAATTAACGATCACCAAACCAACGTTGAAATTTGGGGCTGACCAAAATATGGTAGGACTAGGGTGCTAGCGCCCAAGTCCACCCTCTGATTTTGAGTTAGGGCCTATCAAAATAGGACCCCACTAGGTCCTATTTGCCACAAGACTTTGGGGTTTTCTCATCGGGATTCACAATTATCATGCAAGATGCTCTAAATGCATTCTAAGGACCCAAGAGCTAAACCTTAAGAGGGAAAAGCCCCCAAGGGGACATTTTCTGACATAACATTTAGCCCCACTTTAATGTATGTATAAATTATGCCAGGCCAATACATGCATTAAAGTATGGTAAAAACACAACAAACACGCCAAGAATAGTGAAGACACACCAAATACACTGAAGACAATAACAGACACACAAAGTGTAGAGAAAATAGTTACAATCACACAAGACATGGAGAAGACAGCATTGAAGACATGCAAAACACAATGAATATAGTGAATGCAATGATTATTTCTTTTTCATTTTCTCATATATATGAAATGGAAATACAAGTACATGGAAAGTAAACACACAACCCAAATGCAAGAGGAGCTCATCGCCACTAGTCTTGAGACTGCATAAGGACCAATAGACACGCAATACAAATCTCAGAGTGTAGGAGGAGCTCATCGCCATTGGTCTTGAAAGTACACTTGAGAACAAACATGCCATACAAATCCCAAAGCATAAGAGGAGCTCATCGTCATCGGTCTTGAAGCTATGCTTGGGAACAAACACACCATACACACACACATGGAAGACACAGAGAAAAAATGACAAACAAGTGATGGAAGAAACCTATTGCTAGGTTTGCTACCATCTCAGGCACATTATAGGCCCACACTGACAATTGGGCTTCACCATAACAATCATCGAAGAGACACTTAAGGGAGGATACACCAATTTTGCCTACTCGGAGGACTTTTAGAAAATAACAAGATGTGCAATCTCCTCAAGAAATACACCATCCCTGCCTCTGTAGAGGGCATAAAATGAAAAAGGATATGCATGATATCCCACCTCCGCAGAGGCCTTAATGATTGCAATATAAAATAAAGATGTGCACTCGCTCGGAGATACAACATCTTGCCTCTGCAGAGGGCTTACAAACACACTTCGTTAGTATCAAAATCATCAGATAGCTTACCTTATATATGTCCCCACCTTAAGGTGGTTGATATCATGTACCTATATCAAGCATGTTAAGGTAGGAAGAAAACACACAAGGGAACATGAGCTCTTGCAAAGCCTATGCCCCCAGAGGTGACATGTATTTTACAATCATCGAATGTTCCCATAAACACACAATTTCTTGCAAGAAAAGGTGGTAGCAACCATATAATCATGATAAACAACAATACATGTAATCATTCACATAAAGATCCGAGCAAGGCAAGATCCAAGATAAATAAAGTACACGGAGTAGCAGTATTGTTATGTTTTGTAAGTGCGATAAGACAACATCAAAGTATCACATGGAGTGATTCTACTAGCCAAGCATTAGATAATATATATCAACCCCATCATCATGTATGGACTAGGTCCATTTTTTGATTTCTCGTTGAAGGGACACTAGGTCCATATCAGTATTATATGTTTTTCATCATCTGCCAGCTAGATAAAAGCACTAGAGGATGGTAAACAATAAATCAAGAGAGGAGAAACAAGTGCCCTAGGGTTGTCACAAAGGAAGGTGCCCCCAGGTCACCAACCACAATGCTATGCCCCTAGGACATAACACACAACATTGAAAATAGAGGAGAGGCAATATAGAAGAATGATGATACATATAGAAGAAGGGTCATAATAGAGGCGGTCTCCTGGTATCCTTGACCTTACAAGAGTATCAAGGGTCATCCTAGGAGGCCTACACAGCACATAACACATCACAGGGGAAACACAACACAGAGATAAAGAATTAGAAATAGTTACCTACTAGTATAATTGGACTAAAATTTGGAACTTGTGAGCATCTTGGAGAGATGCTCCATCAAGTTTTGTACAAAGCTTGAGTGGTTCTTATGAGAGTGTTCTTTGTTGTTAGGAAGTCCATGCAGTGCTTGTTTAATGCAGGTCAAGGTTCAAGAGTCTTATCAGATAGCTAAACCAAGTAGCAAATAGCAAAATCACAACACAACAACAAAATGGAACAATAGATCAACCATGGTTTATTCAAATGTAACAAAGATCACAATAGGAGTACAGAGTTCATGATGGAATCTTGGCCTCAGCCTTACAATGCTTCAAGTTGTAGACCAAATTTGGTCAAGCAAAACAGGAAAGCCATCAGGGGGTCTCCAAAACGTATTACAATCTTGAGTGAGGAGAAAGACCATGAAAAAGATCAAATAAAAAGTATTTATAGACTTCTATGGTAGCCACCGTCCATCAGTAATGATCTAGACATGTGTCACATCATGATTTGCCCTTCAGCTATATAGGCTGTCAAAACTAACCTTTTGTCATTTTTTGTGTCTCTGGTGGGAAAGTCGGGCTGACTGGATTTCAGTGCAACATGAAGAAGCGCTAGATTTGGCTTTGTCTGACATCCACGAAGAAAAGCGCTGAATTCAACCTTGTCTGACCTATGTAGAGGAAAGTGCTAGAAATGACCTCTGCCAACTTAGCGTGGAATTCCACCTCATCTGACTTTGTTCGATTTGGTCAGTGTAGCTAAGTTTTGGCGCAAAGTCAGAGTGCATGCTTTTTAGCACTGAACCATTTTGCACAGAATTTCATTCTGACCACCTTTAGTGGATTTTCCATCTGACTGCCTTGTGCAGATTTTTGGCAGTTGAACCCATTTTTAGCGCAAGTCAGAGGTGAAGACTTTTAGCGCAAACCATAAAATTGTCTGGCGGAGAAAGATGACGTCACTGACTTAGCAGAGGATTCAAAGGTGTTTGACTCAGCGAGGAATTTGAAGGTGACAGACTGGGTTAGCAAGAACTATTTTGAGTGCAAGGTCGGACCCTTTCCTTTTTAGCACAATTTTTTTAGCGCAGATTTCTAGAGTGTCGGACCTTTAGGAATTTAGCGTCAGGTTGGTTGGACTGGTTTTTAGCACCAGGTCGGTAGGACCCAAAAGTCGTGTTGGAGCATAACTTTGCCAATTTTGACTAGATCTTCACCAAAATTAAGGTACGGATACCCATTTGGGTCTTCTTCAACATCAACCCTTTACTTGGTGAAATTCCTTAGGAAAATTCTCCAATTTTGATGAATTGCATTCTTGCAACAACTCCTGCAGACAAAAACAGACAACAAAAGCAAAAACAAATATTTTTGGTTGATGAGGATTGCACATGAACTCGGATGCTCCTGCATCAGACACGCTAGGTAACTAAAATGTTCCTTGAGTTGAAAACTCAAGAACATTTTGGCAAGTCTAGAACTGGAATCCCAAACTTGACAAGTTCTACAGCAGTCAGCCAAGAAGCTTCATCTACAGCCCTATTCTTCCATCTAACCAAATATTCCAAGTACTCCTTTCCCCTGGTCTTCTTAACCACTCGAGAGTCAATCACCTTATCCACTTCTTCCATCTTCTTTTCAGGCAACTGATCTATCCATCCTTGTGAACTTGACTCTCCTTCATAGAACTTATACAGATCAGCAACATTGAAAATAGGTGAGATATCTATCCCTGCCGAAAACTCAATCTCATAGGCATTGGACGAGAATTTCCTAAACACCTTGCACAGACCTATTTTCTTGAATTTCAATTTATTATAGGTTCCATGTGGAAACCTTTCCTTCCTCAAATGAGCCAAAACTAAGTCTCCTACCTGAAACTCTAATTCCCTTCGATGCACATTAGCATATTCCTTGTATTTGCTGGCACTTTTCTCCAACTATTCCTTCACTTCCTTATGAACCTCATGAAGGTATTCTACAAAATCTTCTGTAAAAGCACTCTTCCTGTTCAAATCTGCACTATCACGGAGTTCATCAACACCTCTAGGGCTATACCCATAAACTATTTGAAAAGGACTCCTTCTCGCACTTCTATT
This sequence comes from Cunninghamia lanceolata, assembly GCA_027924645.1. Classification (NCBI taxonomy): domain Eukaryota; kingdom Viridiplantae; phylum Streptophyta; class Pinopsida; order Cupressales; family Cupressaceae; genus Cunninghamia; species Cunninghamia lanceolata. Next base: position 3,565,773 of record BSBN01000134.1, read on the forward strand.
CACTAAATTATTATAAGCAAATTCTGCCTGTGCCAGGATGAGATCCCATTGATGTGGTTTATCTCCTATCAAGCATCTCAATAGATTTCCCAAACTTCTATTCACAACTTTAGTTTGTCCATCAGTCTGTGGGTGGTAAGCTGAACTGAAACCTAATTCAGTGCCCATTCTCTTCCATAATGTACGCAAAAATGACCAACAAACTTCATGTCCTGGTCTGTAACTATGCTCTTCGACAATCCATGCAACCTAACTACCTCTCTGAAAAAAAATGTAGCTATGTGGGATGCATCACTCGTCTTCTGACATGGTATGAATTGAACCATCTTTGAAAATCTGTCCACAACAACAAAAATGGAATCATGACCTCTCTATTTATGAACAATCCCAAAACAAAATCCATACTTATATGCTCCCATCATCTATCAAGTATAGGTAATGGTTGATACAGTCCTGTATTCTGTCATGCCCCCTTAGCATATTGGCAAATTCCACAACCTTGTACCAGTTTCTTTATATCTGCACTCATTCCTGGCCAAAAAAAACTTTTAGTCAGTTGTGCCACTGTTTTATCTACTCCAAAATGTCCACTTAAGCCTCCACTATGCTTTTCTTTGATGAGATTCTCTCTCATTGAGCTTCTAGGTATGCATAACTTCTGTCCTTTAAATAGAAAACCATCCTGGATAAAATATTCCAACCAAGGTGTCCTATCTCCTACCACTGGATTCTTACTAACAACCCATGCTTCCTTAAAATTAGGATCATCTAGGTACAAATCCTTCATTGCATCAAAGCTAACAACATTAACCCTTAACTCATTCATCAACAAACATCTTCTGCTAAGTGCATCCACTACCCAATTTGATTTACCACTTTGATGATTCAAAACAAAAGAATAACTTTGCAAGAACTCCACCCATTTCATATGTCTTTGGTTTAACTTACCTTGACTATTGATAAACTGTAGGGCATGATGATAAGTATACAATACAAACTCATTGGACAACAAATAATGCCTCCATTTCTTTAAGGCCTGTACTATAGCATAGAATTCTTGGTCATAAACTGAGTATTTCCTTTTTTCTTCATTAAGTTTCTCACTGAAGTAGGCAATGGGTCGACCTTCTTGGCTTAACACTCCTCCAATTGCACTACCACTAGCATCACAATCCACTTGGAAAACCTTATTAAAGTCTGGCAACACTAACACTGGCTGGTTTGTCACCTTCTTTTTCAACATTTGAAAACTATTTTCTACTATAGCTGTCCATTGGAACTCTCTCATATCACCTTTCATTATTTCGGTGATTGGTGCACATATTCCACTAAAATTTCTGATGAAGTTCTTGTAGAATCTCACCAAGCCATGAAAACTTCTGGCATCAAACATGTTTCTTGATGAAGGCAAATCCAGTATTTCCTTAACCTTCTCCAGATCCATCTTCAATCCCTCTTCAGACACTACAAAACCCAAATATACCAATTCCTTTTGCATAAAACTACACTTCTCCACATTCACCAACAACTTCTCTTGTTGTAACCTTTGCAGGACTGTTCTAAGATTTAGTAGGTGCTCTTCCTTTGTTTTTCTGAAAACCAAAATGTCATCCAAATAAACTATGACAAAATTTCCAAGGAACGACCTCATTACCTCATTCATTAATCTTATAAAGGTACTAGGTACATTTGTTAACCCAAATGGCATCACTAACCACTCATACAGTCCATCCTTGGTTTTGAAGGTTGTCTTCCACTCATCTCCTTCTCTAATTCTAATTTGGTGGTATCCACTCTTCAAATCAATCTTGCTGAAGTACTTTGCTCCACTCAAGCAGTCCATTAAGTCATCCATACGAGGCAATGGAAACCTGTACTTGATGGTTATCTTGTTTATAGCTCTTGAATCAGTGTACATCTACCATTTTCCATCTTTCTTAGGTGCTAGTATTGTAGGTACAGCACACAGACTATGACTTTTCCTAATCAGCCCTTTATCCAATAGCTCCTGCACTTGCCTATTTATCTCTTCATTTTCCATTGGTTTCATCCTATATGGTGCCTTATTTGGTAGGCTCGCTCCTAGTATCGGATCCATATAGTGAATTATGCTTCTAACTAGAGGTAATCCATCTAGTAAGTCCTTCATTAGTATGTCATCAAACTCACTCAGAATTTCTTGGATCTCTGTGGGAACTGCTGTCCCTTTCTTAGTTGTCATAACTTCTGCAATTTGAGTTAGGAAGGCATAACAGACCTTCTATTTTCTGATTTCCTTTAGGAATTGTTTTCAACTTACTAGGCAAACCCTATTACTCCTCTCATCATCCACATCCTTATCCTTCAAAGGATTCAGCACATACTCAACCCCATCCTTCTTGAGTGTTATGCAGTTACTCTTGCTATCATGAATTACCTACCTGTCATATTGCCAAGGTCTGCCCAACAATAGGTGGCATGCATCCATTGGCATAACATCACACAATATCTCATCTATATAATTCCCAATATGAAATTTGACAAGGCTTTGCTCACTTATCAGTAATTGATGTCCCTTTTGTAGCCAAGAGACCTTATAAGGAGTGGGATGTTTCAATCATTTTAGATTTAACTTCTGCACCATTTCCTTTGATACTAAGTTGTTAGTACTGCCACTGTCCACAATGACCTTTCAGCATTTTCCTCTGGACTTACATCTAGTTCTAAATAGGTTTCTTCCTTATTCTGGTTCCTCTTGTACCTTCTCTGGGGTTAGGAGAACTTTCTTCATCATCAAGGATTCTCCATCCTCATCCTCTTCTCCACGCTTCGGTGAGGCTACACTAGCCACACTCTTCTCGTCATCTTGTGCCATATGGCCCCTAATCTCCTTTCCTTTGCCACTACTCTGTTGTACCTGAGGACATTCAAATGCTCTATGTCCAGCCTGTCCACACTGGAAACATGTTCCACTAAACCCTCTTCCTCTTCCAGAATTTCCTCTACCTCGAGAATAATCACCTCTTCCTCTACCTCCCTGGGTATTGGAAGAACTTGCTTCACCTTGTTTATCTTGAGATCCACATCCTAAATTTGACTGTCCTCTTCCTTTATAGGATTTGCCTCTCCCTCTAGAGCTATTCTACCTTCTAGAGATTTTTTCCTCTGCCTTCAATGCAAGCTGATAGGCTTCTTCTATGCTGGTAATTCTAACCATGCTAATTTCATCTTGGATCAAATAATGCAATCCATTTACATACCTAGAGATCTTCTCAACATCATCTTCAATGTGACCAGCCCTGATATTTAGTTTGTAAAACTCTTTAGTATAATCTTGTACACTTTTCTCCCTCTGCTTGAGGTTCTGCAACATCTTGAACATGGTGATCTGATGATCAACTGGCAGAAATTTTGCCTTCAACTTGGTTAACATCCTCTCCTAGGTTTTAATCTTTTCCTTCCTTTTCTTTGTCTCTCAACTTGCACATGATCCCACCATAGAGATGCATGTCCTTTTAGCTTTGAAGCTGCAAGTTTCACCCTTTTTAGATCTTCAACAAATTCTAACTCAAAAAACTTTTCCATTTCTGAAATCCAGTCTATTAGCTCATCTGGTTTCAGACTACCATTATAACTAGGTAGTTCAACACGGGGTTTATTGGCAATCTTCGTCATTGCATGCAGAAATCTCCCCTCAAATCCATTTTCTCCTTCTTCTACTTCCTCTTCTTGACTTCTGCTCCCTCATTGTCACTTACATCTGCTACATGTACTCCTCTACGTTGTGTTCTTTCCATTGCATCCAGCCTAGTTGTGATGCCTCTGAGCATTTCTGCCAACGCTGCATCTCCAATCCTTGGAGGTGGTCCTCTCCTTCTTTTGTCATGGTGCTCCATGTCTACAGATCCTTTGCAGTGATCCCATGGCCTCAAGGAGTGTGAAACTTGGCTCTGATACCACTTAATGCAGGTCAAGGTTCAGGAGTCTTATCAGATAGCTAAACCAAGTAGCAAATAGCAAAATCACAACACAACAACAAAATGGAACAACAGATCAACCATGGTTTATTCATATGTAACAAAGATCACAATAGCAGTATAGAGTTCATGACAAAATCTTGGCCTTAGCCTTACAATGCTTCAAGTTGCAGACCAAATTTGGTAAACAGAATAGGAAAACCGTCAAGAGGTCTCCAAAACGTATTACAATCTTGAGTGAGGAGAAAGACCCCAAAAAAGATCAAATAACAAGTATTTATAGACTTTTATGGTGGCCACCATCCATCAGTAATGATCTAGACATGTGTCACATCATGATTTGCCCTTGGATTGGCTATATGGGCTGTTGAAACTAACCTTTTGTCATTTTTTGTGTATCTGGCGGGAAAGTCATGTTGACTGGATTTCAGTGCAATAGGAGAAAGCGTTAGATTTGGCTTTGTTTGACATCCACAAAGAAAAGCGCTAAATTTGACCTTGTCTAACCTATGTAGAGGAAAGTGCTAGAAATGACCTCTGCCGACTTAGTGTGGAATTTGACCTCATCCGACTTTGTCCAATTCAGTCAGTGCAGCTACATTTTTGGCGCAGAGTCGGAGCGCATGCTTTTTAGCGCTGAACTATTCTGTGCAGAATTTCATTCTGACCGCCTTGCATGGATTTTCCATCCGACCACCCTGCATAGATTTTTGGCAGTTGAACCCATTTTTAGTGCAAGTCAAAGGTGAAGACTTTTAGCATAGACCATGAAATTGCCTGGCAGAGAAAGATGACATCTCTAACTCGGTGAGGAATTTGAAGGTGACAGACTGGGTCGGAAAGAACTATTTTGAGTGCAAGGTCAGACCCTTTCCTTTTTAGCGCAAATTTTCTAGCGCGGATTTCCAGAGTGTCGGACCTTTGGGAATTTAGCATTAGCTCGGTTGGACTAGTTTTTAGTGCCAAGTCGGTAGGACCCAAAAGTCTCGCTGGAGCATAACTTTTGCCAATTTTCACCAGATCTTCACCAAAATGAAGGTACGGATACCCATTTGGTTCTTCTTCAACATCAACCCTTTACTTGGTCAACTTCCTTAGGAAAATTCTCCAATTTTGATCAATTCATTCTTGCAACAACTCCTACAAACAAAAATAGACAACAAAAGGAAAAACAAATATTTTTGGTTGATGAGGATTGCACGTGAACCTAGATGCTCCTACATCATTGATTGTCATCTCGTTGTTTGTGTGAGGTTTTTTGTTCCTTATGTGGGGGAGAACCACTATTACTTCCTACTGATGATAACCGTCTTGCTCTTTTCTAATTTTTAGTTCTCTTATTTTGTTGATTCTATTTGTCGTAAGGAGAAGAAATGCCTTGTACCATATCAAACTTTTATTTTGTCAGAATCTCTTGCTTCGGTTGTTCCATTTGTCTTTCCAATGCATTTTGATTATCTCCTAATCCTCGAAGGGATAATGGAGGAGGAACCTCAACATAAATACCATTCCTTCATGTGCGAGGTAATACTTCAGTATTTTCCTTATCCACCTCTATTGTAGCGATTATCTCATTATAGTCTAGATAGTCGTCTTCCATTTCTACTATATTTTATTCCATCATGTTATTATCGGTGTGCTTAGGAAAGGGATTAGTGAAGATCTGTAAATTTTGATTCAGTGGAGAAACTAACTTATTTCCATTATCATTCATACCAGATGCCTGTATGACATTCAAGTCGAGGTCTTGTATTTCATGTTTAAGACGCATACATCATTCAGTATCATGTCCTTGTCGCTGATGGGAATGAAAAAAAGCATTAGTGTCGAAATAAGGTCCTTGCATTCTACTAGGATCCAATAGTTTAATCAGAGGAAGCTTCAAGAGGTTATTACTCATAGCTTGATTCATGATAGAATGATAGGATTTAGATATTGTAGTAAACTATCTTTGTTGTTGTCTATTCTGAAACAATGTCCTCTTTGGATTATTGATAACAGACACTTGTGAGAAGTTGTTTGAATTCTATCCATTAACCTTGATGAAAGTCTTATTATTTGAAGTTGTTTTGTGGAGGTCCACCCATGGATTGGCCAACTTGAGCCGATGAGTTTTGGTTTTCATACTGACTAGATGAAAGCTGATAATCATGAAGGGTGGTACATAAATGTTGAAAAGAGTTATATTTCATCAAGAGAATCTTGTCATAGATGTTAGGTTGTAGATTTGTAATAAAAACATTCTAAACATCCTCATCCTTCATTTGATATTAAATTTGTGTATAAAGGGCTTGATACCCACTAATAAACTCAGCTAACTTCTCTTTTGGACCTTGCTTGCAATGAACTAGGTCAATCAAAGAGACTTGAGGTCCAATGTTTGCTTGAAAATGTTGTAAAAATTGATCAACTAGATGTGAAAAAGAGTGTATTGAATTTGAAGGTAGGGAGCAAAACCATTCTAAAGCAGTATCTTTGAGAGATCGCAGGAAAAGCTTTGCTAACAAATCCTCTTCAAAGTAAAAATCACTACACAACCATGAATCTGCCACATGAGGATTAGGATCACCTTTTCCACCATATTTTTGAAAGCGAGGACTTTCAAACCTCTCAGGCATAGGAGTTCTCAAGATTGCATAAGATAGGGGATTACGAGCATGATAAGTTGGTATACTAGGTTGTGAAGAATTCATCAAGCTTGTCACCTTTGTTGTAAAGAAGTCATGCCTTGCAAGAGTTGGTTTAAGAGGGCATCATTGTTGTTATATGGAGCTTAATTAGACTCGGAGGTTAAGTCTACCTCACTTTTATCGGCGCGGTTTCCCCCCAAATTCCTACGAGGTCAAGGGGCAGTGCCTCTTGCAAAGTCCAAGGACAGCACCCCCAAAACCTCACACGGTTTTTTATTATTTTATTAAGGCGTCGGGAATTATTTTTTCATTGGCCAACATAAAAAAAACCCTATTTTGTAACCGACAAAAGTCATGATAAAAATGGCTAAGGGTTAGGGTTTCTGTTGATGTATTGTATCATTTTACAGTGGTATTGAGTTGCAAGGATTGCTAGTTGTAATCAGTTTGAATTTACTGGATAATAATATTGGACTCTTTGTTGGTGGATGTAGCTCGAGTTTGGGTGAACCACGCTAAAACTTATCTCTCACTGTTATTATATCTATGTATTTTCATTCCACTGTTTAATCTTTATTTGCATTTAATTGATATCTTCTGTCAGCTAACCCTAACAAGTGGTATCAGAGTAGGTTGTGTTCGATTATCATCTACAGGAAGGTCTCACAGTTGAGTGGGAGTCTCACGATTGAGTGGAAGCAATGGTGGACAAGGGTAAATTGAAGGTAGACAAATTCAATGGGTAGAACTATCAGTTATGAAAGATGCAAATGGAGGATTATCTCTATCAGAAAGATTTATGGAGGCTGTTGGAATGAGTAGCCAAGAAATTGACAACAATAACTTATGAGGATTGGAATCTTTTGGACAAAAAGGCACTGGGAACCATTCAATTGTGCTTGACACCATCAGTCGGTGGCATTCAATATAACAGAAGTGAACAAAACAAATGGTCTGATAAAATCTTTGGCTAAATTGTATGAAAAACCCTCAGCCTCAAATAAAGTATTTCTCATGAAGTGTTTGTTTAATTTGAAAATGATTGAAGGTGGATCTGTGATAGATTATTTAAATGAGTTTAATATGATTATCAGTCAGTTAACTTTTGTAAAAGTAAGTTTTGATGAAGAGGTGAGGGCTCTCTTGATATTATGTTCTTTGCCAGAAAGATGGAATAGCTCTATAATGGCTGTAAGTAACTCTGTCTCTAGTTCAAATACTTTAGAATTTGATGATGTTGTTGGTGTTATCCTTAGCGAGGAAATGCGATGGAAGAGCTCAGGAGGGTCCACATCAAGTAGTGTTTTGAATGCAGAAAGCAGGGGTAGATCAAAGGAGAGAGGAAAAGGTTCTGGAGGTCATGGGAAGTCACAAAAAAATTAAAGGACAAAAGATCTCAATCTAGAGGATAGAAGGATTACTGGTACTGTGGGAAACTAGGTCATCTAAAGAAAGATTGCTGGTCTCGGAAGAATAAAGAAGAAGACAAACAAGAAGGAAATAAGGAGGCAAATGTGGTAAGTAATAAATCTAAAGATGATGCTTTGATTCTTTCCCTATATAATACTGATGATTCATGGGTTTTAGATTCAGGGGCCTCATTTCATGCTACACCCCATAGAAGTTATTTTCTTGATTATGTCCAAGGGGATTTTGGGCTAGTTTATTTGGGAGATAACGAACCCTATCAGATTGTTGGAAAGGGAAGAATTAAGATTAAGTTTCAGAATTGGAATCATTGGCTACTACAAGAGGTAAGGAACGTTCCAAGGCTCAGTAGGAATTTAATTTCAGCAGGATAGCTAGCTGAAGAAGGTTGCATTGTTACATTTACCGATAAAAATTGGAAGGTTTCAAAAGGTGCCTTAATAGTAGCAAAAGGTGTGAAATAGGCACCTTATATCTTCGTATAGGTCATACTGTTCCTTCTACTTTAGCTATTGCAGAGAAAAAATAAACAGGTTCAGTAACAATTGCTACAAGTTTGCAGGAAGAGACTAAAACAGTTGTTGCAGGTTTTGAGACAACACTGTGACATAACAGACTTGGGCATATGAGTGAAAAAGGTATGAAGGTACTTCATTCTAAGAAAGTTTTACTAGGTTTGAAGTGTATTAATATGGATTTATGTGAAAGCTATATGTATGGAAAACAAAAGAGAGTCAGTTTTTTTAAGGATGGGAAGCAAAAGAAAGATGAAAAGTTGGAGCTTGTGCATATAGATGTATGGGGACCAGCTCAGGTATCTTCTCTCGGTGGCTCTCAGTATTATGTTACATTCATAGATGATGCAACTAGGAAGGTCTAGATTTATTTCCTTAGGTAGAAATCTGATGTATTTGAAACATTTAAGAAATGGAGAAGCTTGGTTGAGAATGAGATAGGTAAAAGATTAACATGTCTCAGATTTGATAATAGTGGTGAGTATTGCAACAAAGAATTTGAGGATTATTGTTCCTTTAATGGAATTCATAGGTAGAAAACGGTTCCAGGGACTCCATAAGAAATGGAGTGGCTGATCGCATGAATAAGACAATAATGGAGTGTGGAAGGACCATGAGATTGCATGTTGGGCTACCTTTAAACAAGTGGGCAGAGCCTGTAAACACCGTTGTATACTTAATTAATAGAGGTCCTTCAGTTCCTTTGGGCTATGGTATTCCAGAGGAAGCATGGACAGGTAAGAAGGTGAGTTATTCTTTTCTCAAAACATTTGGATGTGAAGCATTTACACATGTAGATTATGAAAATAGAACCAAGCTAGATACAAAATCAAAAAGGTGTACCTTCGTTGGATATGGCATTGATGAATTTGGTTATAGGCTTTAGGATTTTGAAAATCAGAAAATTGTGAGAAGTAGGGATGTTGTATTCAATGAGAAGGTGTTGTACAAAGATCAGTTGCAACAACATGAGAAGAAAGAAAAAGATTATGTGGTGCTAGATGATACTCCAAATAGTGATGTTTCAGTGGTTCCTCGTGCTCCGCAATAGCAACCAAAAATACCACAAACTCTAGTGAATGTTAGATGGTCAACAAGGCTAAGTAGACCTCTTCAAAGGTTTTCTCCCTCTTTGTATTCTATTTTGTTAACATATGCTAGTGAACTAGAAGGGTATGATGAAGCTATGTAGGTGGATACAAAGGTTCAGTGGGAGCTTGCAATGAAAGAAGAAATGGACTCCTTGCTGAAAAATTAGACTTGGGAATTATGTAAGTTACCTGTAGGTAAAAAGGATTTACCAAACAAATGGGTTTATAGGCTGAAAGAGGAAGATGGAGGTAAGAAAAGATTTAAAGCCAAGTTAAATGTAAAAGGATTTGCATAGAAAAAGGGCATTGATTTTGATGAGATATTTTCTCCAGTTGTCAAGATGACTTCTATTTGTACTGTTTTAAGTATTGTCGCTGCTGAAGATTTGCATTTGGAACAACTAGATGTGAAAAATGCCTTCTTCCATGGTGATTTAGAGGAGGAGATATACATGGAACAACCCCAAGGATTTGAGGTCAAAAGGAGAAACTGGTGTGGAGATTGAAGAAGAGTTTGTATGGCCTGAAACAAGAATCTCGGCTATGGTACTTGGAATTTGATAGTTTTATGGCTGAGCAAGGCTACAGCCAGTGTAATTATGACCATTGTGTTTATTTTAAGAGGTTGGATAATGACAACTACATTATTTTATGTTTATATGTTGATGACATGCTTGTAGCGGGATCTAACATTGATCAAATAAGAGAGTTAAAACAACAATTAGCACAGTCATTTGCTATGAAGGATTTGGGGGCAGCAAAACAAATCCTTGGTATGAAAATTTGCAGAGATAGGAAGAACAAAAAATTGACTCTATCTCAGGCTGATTATGTTGAAAAGGTGTTGCAGAGATTCCATATGGAGAATGCAAAAGCTGTCAGCACATCTTTGCCTAGTCATTTGAAATTGACTAAGGAGATGTTTCCTAAGATGCCAGAGGAGGAAGAAAAATGTCTAAGGTACCATATGCTTCCGCTGTTGGAAGTTTAATGTATGCCATGGTATGCATGAGACTGGATATTGCACATACTGTAAGAGTCGTAAGTACGTATGTGAGTCATCCTGGATTGGAGCATTAGAATGCAGTAAAATAGATTCTCAGATATTTGAGAGGTACATCCAATAAAAACTTATGTTTTGGGGGCTCTAATACTGATTTAGCAGGTTATGTAGACTTAGATTTGGCAGGGGATATTGATACCAGGCAGAGTACTATAGGTTATGTCTTTACTATAGGTGGGACAATGGTGAGTTGGATCTCATGGTTGCAAAAGGTGGTTACTTTATCCACCACAGAGGTAGAGTATGTAGCTGCAACAGAGGCAAGCAAGGAGATGATATGGCTGTAATCTTTCATGGAAGAATTGGGCAAACAATAGGCTAACAGTTATTTGTTTATGGACAGTCAGAGTGCCATACATCTAGCAAAAAATTCTACCTTGCATTCAAAGACCAAACACATACAGTTGAGGTATCACTTCATTCAGTTAGTGTTGGATGATGGAAAGTTAAGGCTGGAAAAGATACATATAGATGAAAATCCAGCGGATATGTTTGCAAAGGTAGTGACAAGGGAGAAGCTAAGCTCCTCTTCAGCTTCGGTTGGTCTTCAAGACTGAAAACAAAATCAGAACAACAGAGTCTAGGGTGCTTATTTCTAGTGGGAGCTACAGGGTCAGCGGTGTTATGATTAGTCTCCAAGTGGGAGATGATATGGTGTGGAGTCTGATCAGTCTCCAAGTGGGAGATTGTTATTATATGGAGCCTAATCAGACTCGGAGCTTAAATTTACTCCACTTTTATCATCACGGTTTCCCTCCAAATTCCTATGGGGTCAAGGGGCAGCACCCCTTGCGGGGGTTTGGGGGCAGCGCCCTTGGCGCGCTCCCTATTGCTATACAGGGCGGGGTCGAGGGGCAGCGCCCTAGCGAGGGCTTGGGGGCAGCGCCCTGGCAGGGGCTTGGGGGAAGCGCCCCTAAAACCTCACATGGTTTTTTATTATTTTATTAAGGCGTCGGGAGTTATTTTTTCATTGGCCGACATAAAAAAACCCTATTTTGTAACCGACAAATGTCATGATAAAAATTGCTAAGGGTTAGAGTTTCTGTTGATGTATTGTAGCATTTTGTAGCGGTATTGAGTTACACGGATTGCTAGTTGTAATCAGTTTTGATTTACTGGATAATAATATTGGACTCTCTATTAGTGGATGTAGCTTGAGTTTGGGTGAACCACATTAAAACTTGTCTCTCGCTGTTATTATTTCTGTGTTTTTTCATTCCTCTATTTAATCTTTATTTACATTTAATTGATATCTTCTGTCGACCCTAACAATCATTAGGAGATACAATCTGGGAATTAGAAGCTACGTGCATGACATTTTGAGGAGATTGGTTGTGAGTGGAAATGAAAGGTGGTTGAGAGCAATTGTAGGTGGAAGATGGTTGCAAATAGTTGTATGTAAGAGGTGGTTGAGAATAAGTATTCATAAAAGAGGTCACCTTAGGTGCCAAGTTTTGATAGTTAAATCCCACAGCTTTGTAATTTTGTGAATTAGTGCCATTAGATACTCCAATACCAGTGGTAGCATTACTACAAGCGTTTGCATTAGTAGTTAAAATTGTTAATGTAAATGTAGACATTCCAGTAGTTGGTATAGGTGTCGATACTTGCGTATGAGTTGGTGATGACATGTTATTAATAACTTTCAGACATTCAATTACAGGCATGACATTATTATGTACTATATGCACTAAGCCTTGAATTACATTAACACCATCTTGTCCTTCTTTTATCAATTCTCTTATGTTGTGAATCGCATGTATAGCTTCTTCTACTATCCTTTCATTTTCCACAAATGCTTGAAAATCGGCTAGCTCTTTGTCAAGTTTGTTTAGTGGCTCATTAGGTACATGTGTGACCACCTCAATAGTGTCCTCAACATCATGAAATATTTTATCTTCCATTGTAGTTGTAGGAGATATAGTGTCTTGCAAAATTTGTGTCTCTCCTTGTGTAACAAAGGTGTTCGATGGATTTTTAGAGGTAGGAATATCATTTTTTTAAGGAGCACTAGATCCCATGAGTCTTCTACTTCATCTTAAAGGGATATTTATATTAGGGCAGCAAGTTATAATACTCATACAATAGCATACAACACTCAACGCACAAACTAATAGAACAAATCCAAGGAGCAAGATATGTGTAAGATCCAAAATGCTTGATTTTTCACCTTTTTCACAGTTTTCAATGTGAATGACTAAAAGAAGAGGTGCTGTTAAGAATTTAAAGAGGGGAAGCAAATAATATGCCTACTATCAACCCAATAATGCAATAATATCCTTCACAACACACCTATGATGCAATTCTAGAGAGACGATAAGGCCAAATTTAGTGAAAATGCAAGGTTTTCAAACCCTAGACATGAATTTTTGCAAAGAGGATACTATGATGCAAAACTACAATTAGAAATCAGTCCTAAATGATTGTTTGAAAAGGGTTATAAAATCTGAAACAATATTTTAACTACAAACCCTAGCTAATGCAAGACTAGGTTTTTATGAAAAATGCACAATTTCAAGCAATTTTTAATAAGTTAAGCATGAAAACATAAAGCAAGTGAATGATTAAATGAAAAATTTATGTAATTTAAATTAGATCTAATGAAAATAATAGAAATTAAATGAAATTAAATGCCAATTAATTCAAATTATGCTAAAATGCAAGCCTAAGATGCCAATTTTTTCAATTTTTTTTATAATTTCTCAAACGCAATAAAATGAATGAATGAAAATCTATCGCACAACACTTAGCAAGGTGCAAAAATTCAAAAACATGGGTTCACCAAAATGTTTAATGGTAAAAAGAGGGGTTTTAGTTTCAAGGGCAATCCTCCTTTCACAACAAATATACTAGGACATATCAACCAAATTGAATCTCTACTAAGTGAAAGCATTCACCTAACAGGTTGGGTTGTCACTTGGAATGATGCAGAAACTCAGATGTTATCAATCAATATCTTAATTTAGTGCTCAAATACTCTTAAACCCCTAAGTATGTAAAATAGTAAGCAAATTGATGAATTACAACAAATCCTTGCAAACTAAGATGAAGGACAAAGATTAATAACTGACCATTTTTTGAAGTTTAGGATGTGAAATAGTTGGGGACACCTCCACTAGCTCCCCTATCCAAGGTACTGTTTTCTCTACGGAATCCTGATCTCCTTCCGACATTGATATTCACTGCATTTTCTATTTTTTCCTCAGAAGATGCGGAGGACACCTCCACTAGCGTCCTAGTCCAATGCCAAATGTTTTTGGGATGTTAGAAGCTCTTTATATGCTGATTGTCACTATCTAGATTGTTTTTGTGTCTGCAATTTCAGAGGACACTACCACTAGCACCCGTGTCAAAGTAATCCTTTTCTTCAGGGATTCAGAATCTGCACACTGTCTTACTGTTCCCTTCAACTCTACTCCGTCCAAATGTGAAACTTGTAACCTGTAATCATAAGGAGTGTGGTTGGGGGTTGTGGTGTTTAGAGGCTTGCCTCAGTCAAGCCCCAGAGAGACATTCAAGTCTTTCGAACACCATTGTTAGATAAAGAGTGCGTATCCCTGCAGGATAGAGGCAAAATCCAAATGATAAATGATTAAAACATAAATAAATGTTAGCTTACAAATGTAGATCTCACATAAATGAAGGATCTTCAATCACATGAGAAGATGAAGCTAAATCTGCAATCACAAACACAATAACAATGCTCTGCTCTGCAACAATGAATATTTTGAATGCTCTACAATCATAAGTTTGCCAAAAGTTCATGATCATCTTCTAGTTTACAAATGAAACCCTAAAAATGCTTATATATGCAACTACACACATTCCCGTTAAGAATTTCATAATTCAAACTTAAGGTGTTGGCCTGGGACCTAATTAACGGTCACCAAACTAACATTGAAATTTGGGGCTGACCCAAAATAGGGCAGGACTAGGGCACTAGCACCCAAGTCCACCCTCCTATTTTGAGTTAGGGCCTATCAAAATAGCACCCCCTAGGTCCTATTTGCCACAAGACTTCAGGGTTTTCTTCTAGGGATTCACAATGATCATGAAGATGCTCTAAATGCATTCTAAGGACCCGAGAGCTAAACCTTAAGAGGGAAAAGCCCCCAAGGGGACATTTTCCAACATAACACTATTTATATGTCTTCTCTCCTTGAATAAATTGATCAAATCATTATATTCTTATATCCTCTTAAGAATTCCTCTATTTGTTGTTTTATTTATTTTTGTTGTATTTTGGGGATGACACATGGTATTGAGACAACCTTTCACATTGAGGTCTCTTTCACTTTGTTGAATCAAAATTTTTATTTGCTTGTTGTGTGTTTTTCTCTTATATGTATGTGTTGTTTATGCTTATATATGTTTCTAATGTTCTAACAGAGTGGTTTTGTAGGTTTATGCTCTAGTAACCCTATTCTCTTGTTTTTTATTTAATGTACTTGTTTTGTAGGTTCTCAGCCTGGGGGCTTGATTTCTCCACTTGAAGAGCTCTGAATCCTCTAAAGTATCCTTTTGGTGTTGTGATGTTATTTAATTTTAGTATTATCCTTTTACTTTAGCATGCATATTCATGTAGTTTCATATGCCCGCTAAAGTGGAGGCTAAATGTAAAATCATAAATTGCATACCCTTGCAATTTCATGTTATATTTTGGCTTTCCTTTAGTGTCGATTCCCTTAGTCTGATTGTAGGATCATTTTATCCCTTGCATTAGCCTTTTTACCTACCATGGTGCTTAGGTTTTGTCCTCATTATTTTCTTTTCATCAAATCAGTGTCACTTTTGTGTTGGTTATGTGATGTTCTAGTGCCCCATAGCTTTTGAGCCCAAATTGTATGAACACTAGTGCTTAGTGAGGATGTCTATGCGATGCGCTAGCATCCCATGACAATTTTATGTTTCATGGCTGTTTTTGTGCATTTTACCACTTGTTGTGTTTTATGGTTAGAGGTAACGGCTTGTTGGCCTCTTCCTCTTCCCTCCTTTCCCTCTTTTTGAATTCACTTTTCACTTTTTCACCTCTTGGCTCTCTCCACAATTTTTCTAGCATTCTCAAACTCTCTACAACTTTCTACAATTTTCTACAACATTCTACAACATTTTTCTCTCAATTCTCTTTTGGTTTTTCAAACCCCCTTCAAGGTAATATTGTTCTTGTTTATTATTGTTGTAATATTTTCTATTTGTTCTGCCCTTGAGCACCTTGGGATCCTCACATCCCTTCTTTTTCCTTCATTTTAGTTTTCACTATTGCACAATCATAGCTCTTATCATTCCCAAGCACATTAGGGATAGGAGCATTCACACACATTTTAATTTATCTATCTATTTAGTTGTTGTTGAGGTTGAAAGATGAAAGCAGGGGTTTACCTGAGGAAAACCCCCAAACAACCCCAAAAAAATTTCTTGGTCTTTGTAATGTGCAGGTTGTGGAGGAAGATTCAAACACATGGGAGTTTGTTATCTTTTTCCTCTCTTTTCCATTTATTTCTTTTTATTAAATATACTATTCATGTGATTTCTTGTTAGGATTTACATCTAGAAACTTATTTTATTTTTCTACATGGACTGTATGAGGTTATGAACCCAAACTAGATCATACAGTACAAATTTGTGAAGTTTTATTACTATCAGGATGACAGTGCTACATGATGATGTCCTCACGATGTGCTGGTGTCCAAGGTCGAGGCTTCCTTGCTTTGGTGATAGGTTCTTCTTTCCTTCCTCTTTCTTGCTCTATATTTAGTTTCTAGAATTTATGCTTCTATTTTCAGTTAGTTCATGTTTGCAATTCCAACTTATGTAATGTAATGCAAAAACTAGTGATATCACTTTTTCTTCATTACATTATGATAATGAATGTAGAGGAGAAAAGAAGACTTGTGGCTTTTGTGGTGACTACACATGATTCATTTAGCTACCCTAGAGCAACATAATATTATAAAAATGTCCAAACATTGATAAAGAGCGAGGAACTCTCAGGGCCAAATGTGGTAAGAGAAGCAAAAGTAATAATCAAAATTCTAAACAAGAATCCTCCAAATGCCAGGAGATGCCAAAGGTTGTAGAGAATAGGGAGAAAAAAGGAGACACCTCCCTTATAGAGGAAGAACAATCAAAAAAATAATATTAGAAGACCAAATAAATGTTTCACAAGAAGGCCATAGCAAAGTATAGGAAGAAGAACAAAGTAGTGGTGATCACCCAGGGAGGGACTGACACCAGAAAAAGGGAAATTGATTTAAGAAGATTCAGAAGAAGAAGATGAGGAGTTTCCAATGAAAAAAGTCATGACCTTATTGTGGAGAAGTCCAAAAAGATTATTGAGAAAAATAAGTAAAAGGAGGTTTACTGCAAATCCTATTTTTTAGAAAAGGAAGCTCAATTACTAAAAGAACTGGTAAATTTTGTAGACACCTAAAAATGTCTTGACCACCAAACTGACTTCTGACATCCCTAAACATACCAATTTCCTTTCCAACCAATTAATTAAATTTTTATTTAATTAATTACCCCTTTCATTTCCTAAATCCACACCATTTCATCCCCAAAATTAAATTAATTTTGTTGATTCAATAGTCCAAACCTTAGCCAATTGATTTAATAAATATGCAAAATTTATTAAATCAATTCTCTCATTTTCCCTAAATCCAATTAATTAGTTAAAACCATGTTAACTAATTAATCCAGCCTACTAATTAGCCTATCCCTACCCTAGACAATTAAATAGCTATTATTTAAATTGCCTACTCTAGCCTACCTCATCCTAGCCTTAGGATTAATTAATTAAATCACTGATTAATTAATCTTATCCTCCCTCTAATCCCTCTACTAATTTATTCCAGCCACATTAATTAGGTTAATCACCTTAATTAATTGAGTCAAACCCTCATTAGCACTTCTCTCCACATCCCCCAAATTTAAAATTCAAATAAATCACACATCACATTTACTTCTCTTACACATCCCTTACACATGTCATATTCACTCTTCCCCAAATAAATTTTTAATTCATTTTACCCTTCCCCATGTGAATTTTTAATTCACAAATAATCCATCTCACCCAACCTCATTTATTCACCCATTTCCCAAAAATGAATAAAAGATTTACTTTTATTCCTAGCCCTCCATCTTTCAAGATCAAATCTGGGCCCTCCACATCACTTTCATCCTCCACCATTGATCTCTCCAATCAATCTCCACCCTTGGATCAAAATCCCTTCCAAAAATCTATAAATACAACCTCTCACAAGTCATTTTCATCATCCAAGTTTATGCAAAGTTACCATGCCAAAATCACTCTTGAGTTAGATAGTGAGTTGCACAATTGAAGAGCATTTCACATTTGAAATCCATAGTCTAGGGATTATCTTGATTTTGGGAGCTTCTTTTGGGTGCAAATGCTCCTTCTTCCCTTGATGAGATTAGGTTGTGCTTGTGAGGTATAATCTTGTGTTTTTTTATTGCATTTGATTTAGTGTTTTACCTTCCTTGCATTATCTAATCTACATTGGCACGCCTGGTGGGACCCACAAGGTCTGAATCTAATCTTTGTTTGTGAGTTTTTGTGTTAATATGTGATTTTTATAGGTTTAGCGCTATCCAACCATCGCAGCGACGCTATCTTAACCGTCTTTCAGCACTATTACTATATTAGCACTATTTCTATGCGACCTTGTTTTCATACTAACCTTACTCACGTGTGTTTGATTTACGTTTTCCTGTTGTTTTCTGTGGTGTTTGCTCTCTATTTTGCAGGAAAACTAGGAATTACAGGGGGAGGTTATGGCAAATTTTTGAAAGAAATGAAAAACCAGCATCCATTCCCATTTTGACGCCATCATTCAGATTAGCGCCATCTACGTTTTTCCAAACTCTGAAATATTACACAGTGGCACCTTCACTGACATAAATCATCGCTATCCTATTTATTAACACCTTAAGTAGGACCTATTAGCGCTAAACTCTGTATCTACGCCATTCTATATATTATCGCTATAGTAGTGTTTAATCATCGCCATAAAATATTTTAGTGCCTTCTTTCGTAAGTCGGGTTGTTCTGCCCGCAGTGGCACCTGTGTATGATTGTTTTAGCACTATTTTTGAAAATTGCTTTTCTCTTTGCTGTAGGTATTGTGGATACTAATAAGTCTTTTTGTAGGATGGTTTGTTGTTAGTTAGATAACACTTTGATTTTGGAAACTAAAATGAACCCTTTTTGCATTGTTAGGTCTTAGACAACATTTCAATTTGGTGTTTTAAAAATCAATCCAAACAACTCCTTGTGTGAAGTGTGTGTGTGCTCATAACATTTATTTTGGTGCTCTAAAATTTACTCTTTTGTGTGCCAACCAACAAACAATCAAACACTTCAATTTGGGCTATAAAAAGAACCACAAATTGCATACATCATTGGTTAAAAAGAACAACAACTTGTATTTCTCATGCATATAATTAAGAAAAACATCCTTTAAATTGTGTGTGAAGTGTTTTGTGCTCTTTTTGCTTGTGGCGTGAAAGTGTATGCTCTTCCCTCGCACCATTTTGGTGACCTTGGGAATCAAAAGCTTATCACAAAACTTGCATTAATCACACCCCATTTAATCCAAAGATATAAAATTGAACCATGTTTAGTGTGATATAATCATAGTGAACACGTATGCTCTCCCCTCGCATCTTTGTATGAACTTGGGGATCAAAAGTGTTTTCATGATTGTATTGCTTTTGTAATCCTTAGAGGGCCTACCACCCCACTTCGAAAGGTGGGAACGACCCAAGCAGCATCAAGCTAAAGCCAAGCTCTTCCAAGCCGCTATATAAAATAAGGCATTTGGGATGAAAGTCTCAAGTGACAGGTGTTGTTTTGTTATACTAACAGCCAACCTCCCCCAAAACCTTCCAAGGTGCAACCCTTGGAGGCTGGGAGACTCCATAACGGAGAGTAGCGCTGCCGCATGTATAACCACCTGAACGGATGCCCTTACTAAGAACCATTATTGTAGCAAGCCAAAATCCTTCTATTTGTTGACACAGAGGGCAAAACCCTTGAAGCGGCCCCAATTCATGCGGTTCTTAGCCGAGGTAGCAGGGACAATCTAAAGGTTTGGTGAGTGACAAGCCTTATAAGAAACCTGGATCTTGGTATGCATGAGAAGTATGTGCAATTGTAAGGAGGAGCCGGTGCTACCAAGATCCTGGAGCTACCCGCTTTGAATAGGCGCAGCTAGGGGATTCAATAAATATTGTCACATTCTCGCCTTAGGTTGTGAAAAAGTGCTTGTTCTAAACAAAGTCATATGTCATTTCACAAACAAAAATCATTGCTTGTTTTGCATTCAAATGTGTGTTAAAGTGCTTTAATTTTTCACAAACAACTTGCCAAGAGATAAAACAAATCAGTTGGTCACGTTCCAAACAAATAGATCCAAAAATTTGCCATCAGAAATCTGTCTATCCTGTTTCAGTGCCATATCTATCTGATTGTAGCGCCATTTCACCAGTGGATTGGCACTATTTTTAGATTGACTTGCCTGAAACAGAACAAATCAGTTAGTCACGTTCCAGACAAACAGATCCAAAAATTTGCCATCAGAAATCTGTCTATCCTATTTCAACGCCATATATGTCTGATTGTAGTGCCATTTCACCAGTGGATTGGCGCTATTTTTAGATTGACTTACTTGAAACAGAACAAATCAGTTAGTCACATTCCAAACAAACAGATCCAAAAATTTGCCTTCAGAAATTTGTTTACCCTGTTTCAGCACCATATCTGTCTGATTGTAGCGCCATTACATCCGTGTATTGGCACTATTTTTAGATTGACTTTCCTGAGACAAAGACCCATTTAGCTGTGATCTACACCTTCTGCTCTACCATAATCCATATCCATCTCGTAGAAATCTGCCAACAATCCAGCCATTTTCTTCAAAATTTTTCTAAATTGCACCTTCTCTTTGACCTTAGAGGATCAATCACCACCATTGTTGGACCCCTTTGATACATCATAATCAGCCCAAATACATATCTATCCATCCCCTTTCAATCTTTTTGCATATCTCCTTGGACCTAGATAAATCATTTCAAAAAATCCACACCCAAATCAAAACACCATCAACAACCAAAGCTTGTCATCCTTTTGAGCTAAAGTTAGATCTAGATCTTATCATTAACATCACATTTTTCTTGAAAAGTCATTAGTCTACATTTCAAGAAAAACAAATCACCTCTCTTTGCGTAAGGTCATTAGTCTACCCCAAACAAAGAAAATTGTCATCCTTTTTGTGCCAAATCAAAATCTAAATCTTATCTAAAAGCTCAATTTGAAAAACATCAAAAATCAATCCAAAAAATCAAAACACCACAATTCAAAATCCCTTTCTCATCATCCATTTTTGGTCCAAAATTTGTGCAAAATCAATATCACCCATTCATATCACGCTTAGGATAAAACCTTTGGAAAGACATATCGATCTTCACCGTACCCTTCTACTCCATCTCACTACCATATCCATCTTTGGGTCCAACCAAATCAATCTAATTCTCTAAGGTCTCCATCTCCATTCCACTCTACTCCTAATCAAATCCATACGCGTATGCCCATCACGAGATCACAACACAAAAAGAATCTAGAAATGGTGGAATAATGGCCCTTTGGCATGCATAACACCAACAACAACAACATACCCACCTATCCAACATATAATCCACCCACATATTCCTTCATCCCCCCATATGGCGCCAACGAAAACCCTTTTTACTTCTTACAACAAGCACCACCGCCACCACCACCTCCAACACAAAACATCCCCACCATATCCCAAGATGACCTAGATGTCTTGAGCTTCATGCAAGATGCCGATAACATGGACCTACTTGATAAAGTCCTAAGATCGGACCCAAATAGATATCTTGACCATCTTCTCAAGCTTGGTGCTCAACTTCCCCCCATCACAACATCATCACAACCGTCCCTACCACCGTCCCTACCACATCAAATATCCAAGCATCTACATCACATACCCAACCCACCATCTCTCAAATGTCAACACCTAACGTATCTACCACCTCCACAACCTCAACCACTGCCACATCTACAATTCCCACATGCACTGCTATACCTAACATCTCCCAACTCGTCATCACTTCCACTGCCACAACAACCGTCAACCCTTCCATTTCACACATCACCATGGGTATACAAGGCAACATCACGCAAGCAAGTACCTCCACAAGTGTGCCCCCACCCAATCCCCACACCATTGCATACCTACGACAACTATTCTCACAACAATCTCATAACAGAACCAACCAACCCAACGTCCACATACCCAACGTCAATCCATCTTATGTCACATACCCCCATAATCCCATAAATCAACATAATCCCAATCCCCAAATACCCCCACATGTTCTCCAACAACTTTATGCACACCAACAACAGCAGCCACCAATCAATCCAAACCCCAACCTGCAACACCAACATCTCAACCAAACCAATCCCCAACATCAAATCCTGCCCCACCTTTAATATCTCACCAACCAACAACCCTACGTGTTCCAACCACAACAACCACAGGATTTCAACACCATCCTACAAGGCTTAATCCAAAAGGTGGATGATCTACAAACTGGGGGCAAACGTAAGTACTATTCTTTTGAGGATATTTGCCCCTACCCATTTGACCATACCTTATACATGCCCCCTTTCCCTAAAAACTTTGAAATGCCAAAATTTGACAAATACAAGGGAAAGGGCGATCCTAGGGACCACCTTCGGGAGTTCTACATTGCTTGCCTCGAAGTCTCTAACAATGACACATATCTTATGAGACTCTTCCCATGAAGCCTTGGCGGCCAAGCCGCTGAATGGTTTGCCCATCTTCCACCTGGAATTCAAACATTTCCTGAGGTTGCGGAGAAGTTTGTCAATCACTTCTCCTACAACTTTGAGCATGAGGTGTCTATGAATGACCTCTGTAACACCAAACAAACGAATGGAGAAGCTTTCGCTTCTTTCTTACAAAGGTGGAGAGGCCTAGCAAGCAAGCTCCCATGGCCTATTCCTGAAAAACAACTTGTCACCATGTTCGTGGCTAATCTCAATCAGGAACTAGGGTTTCACTTACAAATTCTTTGCGCATCTACCTTTGAAGAGGTTATTGACAAAGGCACTACTGTCGAACGAGCCCTCATTGCCAAGGGTTCCATCAAACTTTATGATCCCAAATCCAACAACAACAACAATAACAGCAACTACAAATCCAATCAAAAAACCCCCAATACCAACAACAATACCAACATGCAATCTAATGACAAATCACACTATTGGGGGAAGAACAAGAATAATCTGAATGACGGTGTCACTGATGTGAAGGCCATCCAACACATCCAAAACCAAACACCTGCACATACATATGCAGCGAATGTAAATAACCCAAGAGGGCCAAATAAACCACGCAAACCTCGCCGAAACTTCACACCATTAGTAGAACCCATCAAGGACATCCTCGATCAATGTATCAAACAAGGAGTGGTCATACTCCCACCCGTTCGACCACGACAAGACAATGAACTCAAAGTGGCATGGTATAATGAAAATGATTACTGCAAATACCACCGCATGGCGGTCCATAAAATAGTTGACTGTATGCAACTAAAACATTGCATCCAAGACCTCATAGACCAAAATCTTGTCAACCTCGATCAAACTACCCAACCATCACCAAACGCTAACCTTGGAGCTTACAAGGATCCTTTACCTAACCATAATAAAGCATCCTCATCCAACCAAGCATACAATGTCACTCCACCACCCGCATCCTATGACTCCATTGTCGGCCGCATCGAACCCTCATCCCACTATGTCGACACAATCACCATTCGGGCACAAGCACCCGATTGCACCGTAACAAACCGTCGAGGCCGTGTCTCAATCCGTACTGCCCTTCCCACTAAATCGACACCCACATCTACATCCGATTCCCTCCCCCCTCGTCCAAACGCCCGTCTATCACCCACCACTCAATATAACCTCCTAGAGCATCTAGGAAAGACACCCGCACAAATCTCCATCCTTGAGCTGCTTCGCACATCACCCCACCACAAGGACATTCTCGACAAGGCCCTTTTGGAAACACAAGTCCCTGCAAACTTGGATGTCCATCAATTTCAAGCCATGGTCGGCCATATTGCTACACCACACCATATCACGTTTTCTAAAAAAGATCTCCCTGCTTTTGAACACCTACATAATGATGCACTACACATCGAGGTCCGCATTCATAAACACACCATTAAAAGGGTCTTAATAGATGGTGGTTCTAGCCTAAATATATGCACTCTAAAATTGCTAAAACACTTGGGGTACTCAGATGTGGTTGTGGATGCTAGCGAGTGTATAACAATCAAAGGATATGATGACACCGAGAGGCTATCCGAAGGCACCATAAAGCTCCCTATTCAAGTGGGACCAAAAATCCTTGAAACAAGATGTCAGGTTCTGGATCTTGACCTCCCCTATAACATTCTTCTCAGCCGCCCATGGATCCATGCCATGCAAGCCGTCCCATCCACTTTCCATCAATGTCTCAAATTCCCCCACAATGGCACCGAAGTCACTATTTATGCCGATCCCCGTCCCTTCCAATACTGCAATTTTCTGGAAGGACACAACCAAACCTTCTATCCATATAATAAAGCCACCACCCAAACCACCCCAATAGCTTCCACCTCATACATGGACCCTGCCAACATCGCCACCACTTCATCCCAAACACCTTCACCACCTGAGGTCAAGATCATGCTTAGCAACCAAGGCTATGGGGAATACAACCTTCACGGCACCTTTTGTGTGGGCCTATTACCCACTCCTAAGACATTTGGCACTCCGAACACAGAGGCAGCTGACACGGTCATCATCAAATGCAAACCCTCGCTCATCTTTGAGAAAAAACACCTTCTGGATTAGGACATGCTTGAAGATATTTCATCCTG
Source organism: Cunninghamia lanceolata (assembly GCA_027924645.1). Classification (NCBI taxonomy): domain Eukaryota; kingdom Viridiplantae; phylum Streptophyta; class Pinopsida; order Cupressales; family Cupressaceae; genus Cunninghamia; species Cunninghamia lanceolata. Next base: position 3,590,460 of record BSBN01000134.1, read on the forward strand.
GCTCTACAAGGACGAAGAAACAGAACAAGATATCCCCACCATCCCAACAAACAGTTAGGGCAAAGGTTCTAAAATAGTCAAAGGCATGGGTTACAAAGGACAAGGCGGCATTGGCCTTCATGAACAGGGGATTATAGAACCACTGCAAGCAACACGAAACCCCTATACTCAAGGGTTAGGGTATGGTCAACCACAACACATCCTTAATACCGACGAATGTATCCTAGCCGAGTTTGCTCCAGTTTCTCTAGACGTCGACAATATTAACGAAGCGGACCTACAAGACTCCTTTTGTGACTTTGCCGATTTCTTCCACTCCTCCATTTGCACCATCTACTCTGTCACCACTCTCACCTCATCATCCAATGACCTACAATTAGTATACCCTGACCTCATTGACTAGGACCAACGAGGACCTCCTATTTTTGATATCGCACCAAATGACGAAGCCATTGCTAAAATGATGGGAGTAAGAGACCACTTCCCCTTAGGAGATCACAGAGCTGGATACATCATGGAACTCAATCTGGCTGCCTATTTCAGGGAGACAACCCCTGCTTCCAGTCACAAAAACATAAAAAGAAACAATAGATCTGATGGTGAAAACCGTTCCACGGTAGTATCAGAAAAAGTAAAAATAAATGACGTATCTCCTGGTGAAAACCTCCCTAAGGTGCCAGAGGATGGAAGCATGGGCCTCCCTGAAATAGATAAAGTATATCCTGACAGATCACCCATCTTAGTTGAACCAGCTCAGGAAATGAATCAAGGGACAGAGGAAGAACCAAAAATCACATATAGAGCAGAATCTCTCAACCTGTTTGAATAGGAAGACTTCTTGGCATTCTTCACATGTAGAAATCACAACTTTGTGTGGACCTATGCAGACATGTCCAGGCTAGGTCCTGCCTTGGTTGTTCATCATCTTGCAGTGCGTCTCGATACCAAACTAGTCAAACAGAAGCTCCAAAAGATGAATCCTCAGGTGGCCCTTCTTGTCAAAGCAGAGCTCAAAAAGTTACTAGATGTGGGGTTCATACGTCCAATTGATTATCCTGAATGGGTTTCAAATCTAGTACCGGTTGCTAAACCAGATGGCAGAATCCGCTGTTGCACTGACTTTAGAGACCTCAACAAGGCCTGCCCGAAAGATGACTTCCCACTTCCCAACATTGACATGATCGTGGATCTTACCATAGGCCATGAGATGCTATCTCTCATGGATGGATTTTTAGGATACAATCAAATCAAAATTGCTGAAGAAGATTAGCACAAGACATCCTTTATATGCCCATGGGGGACATACTGTTGGGTAGTAATGCCATTCGGCCTAAAGAATGCAGGAGCTACTTATCAGAAAGCAATGACCGTCATCTTCCATGACTTCTTTCATCACATTATGGAGGACTACGTTGATGACTTACTCAGCAAATCAAAGACCAGAGAAGAACACTTAGACATGCTAGAGCAATATAATGTTCGTCTAAATCCAAAAAAGTGCGTCTTTGGTGTCACTTCAGGTAAATTGCTGTGATACATAGTCTCCAGACGAGGAATCAAGGTAGATCCGGTGAAAGTCAAAGCTATTACTGAAATGCCACCTCATAAAACCTTGAAACAACTGAGAAGCTTGCAGGGTAAACTACAGTCTATTCACCGATTCATTGCTCAACTCACTGACAAATGCCAACCATTCCAGCATCTCCTCAAGAAAGATACGGCTTTCGCCTAGATTGCTCAGTGTCAGGATGCCTTCGACCAACTAAAAGCATATCTGGTTAATCCCCCTATTCTATCTCCACCAAGACAAGGAGAGCCCCTCCTCTTGTATATCTCTATGACAGACACAGCAATTAGGGCTTTGTTAGCACAACATGATGAGCAGGGGAAGGAAAGAGCCATCTACTACATCAGCCGCACCTTGATTTCCTATGAGCTTAACTACACACAAATTGAATGAGCATGTCTCACCCTAGTCTTCACATCGCAAAAGTTAAGACATTATATGCTCAATCACAAGACTAAGCTCATTGCTAAGATCGACCCACTCAAATATTTGCTAAACAGAGCAACTCTCACTGGAAGAATGGCAAAATGGGTCATGATTCTCATCGAATTTGACATAGAATACACAGAGAGAAAGGCAATCAAAGGACAAGTCATAGTAGATCAGCTGGTTGAGGCACCTATTCAGGCAGAACACCCTACAATGGCAGAATTCCCAAATGAGGCCATCTTGACAATCACACCAGCCGCAGATACCTGTAAGCTATATTTTGATGGATCCTACACTCATAGAGGCTCGGGGGTAGGCGTCCTATTTGTTACCCCTCAAGGTGACATGATCCCTAAATCATTCAAAATCACATTTCCATGCACCAATAATGTAGCAGAGTATGAGGCCCTCATCACAGGTCTCCGAATGGCCATCTAATGGAAAATGGAAAAACTAGCTGTGTATGGCGATTCTCAACTAGTCATCAGGCAAGTCAATAATGAATACAAAACCAAGGATGATAAGCTGCTTCCCTATAAGAAGATGGTTGATGACTTTAAAGATTATTTCGGTGACATCCACTTTGAGCAGATCCCAAGGTTAAACAACAAAGTGGCAGATGCCATGGCAACCATCGGATCTCTGGTAGACATGAAGCAAGGTAGCAAGAAATGTGAATTCCTGATCAAAGAACTCCCCATCCTAGCATATGACGTTCCCCAATCTGAACTAGTATGTGAAATCGTTGGTCCTCTATCCCCTTGGTATTAGGAAACCTACCTCTACCTTCATGATCATATCCTCCCCAACAACCTCTCCCCATCACAGAGAAAATCCTTCATCCGTCAAGCCTCCCGTTTCATCCTTGTAGGTGACACCATCTACAAAAGGAGTCTTGATGGCACGCTTCTACGATGTTTAGACTCTAGGGAAGCCACGATAGCTTTGGAAGAGGTACACGCAGGTATTTGCAGGGCACATTCAAGTGGATCAGCTCTTTCTAAAAAGATCCTGAGGACTGGCTATTATTGGCCCACCATGGACAAAGATGCACATCAGTTTATCAGAAAATGCCTCCCATGTCAACAGCATGGCGATCTCATCCACGCACTAGCACAGGAGATGCAACCAATCACAATGCCATGGCCTTTCTCACAGTGGGGACTCAACCTCATAGGGAAAATACATCCTCCATCTTCCAACGGCCATAAATTCATAATCACTGCTACCGAATACTTCACAAAGTGGGTGGAAGCAATACCACTCACCTTCACCACAAGCATCCAAATCTCCAAGTTCATTCTCCACTACATCATCTACCGCTACAGTATCCCTCATTCCATTGTCACTGATAATGGGAAGCCATTCAAAAACCAAGAAGTTCGCACTTTGTGCGAAAAGTTCCACATCAAACATCGATTCTCCACGCCATATTACCCCCAAGGAAATGGTTAAGTAGAGGCTTCTAATAAAACCATCCTCCGCATCTTAAAAAAGACATTCAATGAAGCTGGCCGTGACTGGCACCTCCAACTCAACCCCGCCCTATGGGCTTACCGCACAAGCATCCGCACTTCTACCGGAGCCACTCCATACTCACTAGTATTAGGATCTGAAGCCATTTTACCTATAGAGGTCGAGCTCCCATCCCTCCAAGTATCATTGCAAAACATTATATCTGATGAAGACTATCGCGTCGCAAGCTTGCATCAACTTGAACTACTAGATGAGAAACACCTAAATGCATTAAATCACTTATAGGCATACCAAAACCGCCTCAGAAGAAGCTACAACAAAAAGATCAGAACCAAAAAGTTTGAGGTAGGTGACCTAGTCCTCATGGAAAATCAGAAGAACCTACAAGAGCATCCGAAGCAAGGAAAGTTTGAACCTAATTGGCTAGGACCTTATGTCGTCACTGCCGACTATGGGTCAGGAGCTTATTAGCTTGCAACACCCGAGGGGCAGCCTCTAGAGGAGCCGATGAACATCTTGCATCTCAAGAGATTCTATGCATAACCCATCTGGTACCACAAAAATCAAAAAATCAAAAAAAAATCAAACACCAAAAAAATTAGAAAATCAAGAAAAATAAGAGTGCAATAAAAACTTCCAATGGTGAAAATCACCTCGGTGACGCCTTGGATAAGTACCATGGTGAAAACCTATTTTAGGCGCCATGCGTAGTGGCCGGTTCTACCATCTAATAAGTCCTCTTTCCATCATACCACTCCATACCCACGCATCCCATGGCTTGAAATGTTGAAACATCAAGTTTGTTCATCCATTCTGCACTACCTCACCCACCAAAACCCCATCCATGGAACAAGGATCCTTGTAAGCTCTCGTTTGTACAATTCATAAAATCAGAAAATCCAAAAACATCATAAAATCAGAAAATCCAAAAAAATCCTAAAAAATAAAAAATCCAAAAACAATGACCCCATGCATCAATCTCGCATCCCATCACGATCATCTAACATACATCAATCCTCATCACATCCCATCCATCGCAAACCATTCCCACATCATCAAGTCATGTTAGAACTACATATTCATCTCGCCCGCATCTTAAAAGTACCTTGATCCCGTGGACACAGGGTATGTAGGCAGTCTGGAATACGAAGGATGTTTCTAGTACTCAAGTATCTAAGATGCACCCATCCCACCCATTGGGATGGTTCCCACTCCCTGAGCTTTCTAGATCTAAGAAACGATACACATGCTATGTATACAACTAACACATGGTCCCTCGCACAAAAATCATCAAGCAACATACCAACTATAAGCTTACATTTGGCCAGAATGTTCTTTTGCCCATCTTCCAAAAAAAAATCTCTCCAATCAAACACCAATAGATCTGCGTCCTAGGATATGTCTTTCCTACAATGGACAAAAATCTATCATTCTATCATCACGTCTCTTGGCAAGAGCACACAAAGACTATTTGTATCTTTCGTTGGTCTTTTTGCTTATTGATTTTTATCTTTTTGTCTCGCTCCAACCAATCTCCAAAGCTACCTTGATCTCATTATATCATGGTACGTAGCGGATAGCCCTTGGAGTAGACATAGTCATTATTTCGGTATGCTGTGCTTGTGGGTTGGTTTCATTACTCCAATAATAGTATTCATATCTTGAAGTCTAGGTCGGTTCTAGCATGATGTGTCCTATTTGCATATACAGGTATCAACACCTTATATGCATTATTCACACTCACTGCTATGAATCCCCTTCCTCCACTAGACAAGATTATACTACCTTGGGCATGCATGAAATTAACCTATTGTTTGTGGGTCTAGTCCATGCAATCATCGAATATACATCATCACCTAGGTCATTTCATACCTTTGTGAACTGTATCCCACATTGCTACATTAAACTAAGAAATGCTCTCAATTAATTTTGTGCAACTACTATTACTAGGTCAAAATCATCATCCTAATCACTCAGTCACCTATCCCATATCGGCCTAGATTTGATAAACACTTTTCACCCATCCCCCCCCCAATCTAACTCCCTCACTAATCCCATCTTCCCACCATATCTCCACTTAACATAACTTGAGCCAAACCAAACCCCCCCCCTCAATGACGTGGTGTCTTATGATCTAGCAAGCCTCCAATCTCCCCACTGCCATCCCCTAGACGCTCCCACCCCTATCATCCCCACCACCTAACACACTCTCCCACAGTCTCACCACTTAGGGTCCTCACAAGGAACATCATGTATATCAGGACTAGGCCATCTCACCTATCACCTCATTTGCATACCACCTATCACCTATACTACATTTAAGCATCTCATTTAGCTACATGTCACGACCAATTTGCATCTCATTTTAGGTTCATTTTAATCCATTTGCATCTCATTTTAGGTTCATTTTAATCCATCCATTTGCATATCATTTTAGGTTCATTTTAATCCATCCATTTGCATAACATGTTAGGTTCATTTTAATCCATTTCGCATCTCATGTTAGGTTCATTTTAATCCATCTATTTGCATATCATTTTAGGTTCATTTTAATCCATCCATTTGCATAACATGTTAGGTTCATTTTAATCCATTTTGCCTCTCATGTGAGGTTCATTTTAATCCATTTACATCTCATGTTAGGTTCATTTTAATCCATTTGCATAGCATTTTAGGTTCATCCATTTAAATCTGCATAAAACAAAAGTAGGTTCATTTTAGCTGCATATCATTACACCTCATATCATGTTCATTTATCATATAGGTACATGTTAAAATTTAAATTAGTGTCATCACATCATCAGCATCACCATTGAAACAACATATACATCTAATGGCATATACATAATTCCATACATTTTCATCCATAATAAATGTTCATTAGTCTACATATTCAGTTACATCATATAGTCCATAAAATCACAACACCATGCATATATCACAAAAACATCCATGCATCCATCAAATCACACATCATTTGCATCAACATCACACATCCACAACATATAAAACATAACATATGCATCCATCATATAAGCATCATCACAATAGAACATCATAAACCATCAGAAGTATCGTACCATATATAATCACCGCAAAAAACTAATGTATATTGCTCACATCATCAAAAAAATATTTGTCCTGATACAATGCCTCTAAGGGCTAACATGGTATAACTATCACATCGAGGATCCTCTCTTTGAGGGAGTGGAGACGCTAACCTTGGTCGAGCCTGTGATCCTGACAGCGGCTGTGGCTGTGGCGCTATTGGTCCCTGAGGACCTTGCTGGGGCACATGTGAGGGAGGAGGCATTGTCTACTTTACTGACTACATAGATCTCGATGTATGTGATCTCGATGCCCCCGATCTGCTAACCTAGCTGTAACTCGGTGCCCGCTGCGTCGCGGGCACAACTACATAGTTCAATCCCCGATAATACTCCATCCATGCTCTAGCCTCTACTAGCTCTCCCTATACTTGAGATACCTGCCCCTGTGCCTGGCTCAACTACCCCTGTATCTAATGTGCATGTGTCTGCGCCTGAGCCAGCTGGGCTTGCATCCCTACCAAAATCGGGGCAAGTCCCCCACCCGTAGCCTGTACACTGCTCAATGCAGTCTCTACCTGTTGTGCTCTAATGAGCGCTACATCCCACTCTATCCTCAAATCCTCCATGTCCTCTCAAGCCTGGGCCAACTGAGCCTCTAGCACTGCCACCTACCCATCTACTCCCCGCAGCTGTCCCAACTCAGCCTCTTGGCGCCCTAACGCCTCCTCTAAGCTGGCCACCTGAGTATGTAATGTCTCCATCTCCTCCGCTTCCTCCCATGGACGTCGCTGAGGTGTCAGCCTCTAAACCTCTGTCACAACCCCTACCCCTGAACTCCTTGCCCCGGTATCATGTCTACCGACTCGTAGCTGCTCCACCCGTGATGGAGATAGATCACCCTACTCTGCCCTAGGCTATCCACCGCGTCGTCACAGTACTCTACCCTATCATCCGCCCCTAACCTGGGCTTGCTGTGCTGGAACTTGCTGTGCAGGAACCTCCTGTGCTGGAACTTCCTGCCCCACCTGTCCCTGTCCCACTGCCGTTGCTGCCAACTCCTCTACACGCTGGCCATCTCTTGCAATCACCCTCTCCTCCCCATCATCCATCACCTCCACAATGTAATTTGCAATAACCTCATCTCCATCCCCATCAGGATCATCTCCACTCCCATCTGAGTCATCCCCTGATACCTCCACCGTCGGATCTATCAATCAGGTGGGCCAATGCATCTGCCACCATACCTCATATGCAGGTGTAGTACCTGCATCCCTCACTGTGCTCCTCCAATCCCACTGAACTGGCCAAAGTGCTGCAAAATCATTCAGCACAACCTGTGGCTGTAATGGTGAAGGCTAGTGGGCTGTATCTCGTGGCGTCTACACATATATCACCATCTGTTGAGGTGTATCCTGTACCAGTTTAAACTGATGCATAACTCGCGAGGGTAGGTACATCTCTATGGTACGGTCTGCACGACCCATAAGATATCTCTGCTGAAATATGTACGGGAGAGGAGTCACATCATCGAGCCACTCCTCACAACCAATATATGGACGCCATACCATGCTAATCACGTCATCCAATATCTGTCGCCAGTGGTGGACCTGTCCAGTGTATGTATACTCTGCATCCCGATACAAAAACACAAACGCCTCAAACGACTGCTGATAATAACCGCATGTCGGCTAAGTCACAAGGATATGCTCCCAAATCCATACGTGTAGTAGCGTAACCCCAGCAGATAAAGCCCTATCATGAAGATAATCGACTGTGTGCATCTCGTGGAGCAATTGTGCTAACATCACTGGCCCCCATGCATAGACAATATCATGGCTCACCATCCCCTCTATCATCCCGCCCCAGCCCACAGGAAAACCTCTGCCTCACCTATCCGGCATCACCACACCTCCAATCAGCGCACACAGAAATAAGGCAAAGGGACCTGCACCCGCCACCAGTGTCCTATTGTAATCCAGCTCCCTCCCATCTGCTGAAAGAACGAGGTGCTCTGCTCTGAACACTCTGGTCAATGCAGTCCGCCCCCTCCTCATGTCATACGTCACACATCAACCTAGAATTGACAGCTTGAGGATGCGATAAACATCCTCAAGTGTGATGGTCATCTCTCCTATCGGCAGCAGAAAGCTGCAAGTCTCGGTGCGATACCGCTCCACCATGGCCATCATCAGAGCTCTATGAGCTCGCAGCACTGGCATCGATGCCACCGTCCAAAGGCCCAGCCTCGCTAGTCGAGGCCGCCATGCCTCATCAAACAGTGCCATCATGGATGGCACTCGTCACTCCCGTGACTGCAGTATAAACTGCTATGTATCATGCATCCACCACTTCTTCGTTAGATACTAACTTATTTCCCCCACACACACTTTTTCTTCTAATGTCTCAAAGGCCCACATCATGTGGCCCCACACGGACAATCCCTGGTGCCATTTTTAAAATGGTGCTACTTTTCCCTACCCATTGCACCAATACAGATAATGGCGCCACTACGCGACCTATATCGTGCCAATCCAGATGATGGCGACGCATTACATGTTCGCGTCAATTTCCACTTTAGCGCTAAAACATACAATTGCCTTATTTCCCATTATGGCGCTATTCCAGACGATAGCACCGTTCTAACCCTAATATGGTGCCAAAACGCCATATTTCTTTCTCCCTAGGTTTTGGCACTAATCCAGATGATGGCATCAATATTCCCCTAAATGGCAACAAAACTGCCCTACCCTACCCTGGCGAATAGCGCTAATCCACAGGATTGTGCTAATTCGCCTTATCTTTGGGGCCACGCGCTCCAAACCCATATCCCAAAACCCAAAAAAAAATGCGCGTAAAATAAAAAATCACAAAGTCCAGGTTAGGCCCTACCTGGGGTCTAGCCTCGGGTGACTGCCTGACCTCTCAGAATCACTTTGAGATGTGATGAAGTCATGGGAACTGTGGGTTGCACTCAGCCATCTCTCCTTTGTCTTTTCTTCTACAAAGTCAAAAGTGTGCCAATGTGGCACTCTTTGGGCCCACTTTGCCTAATATAGTGGGCCATGTCATCTCTCCATCCCTTCTTTTTTCCTCCAAGGTGCAGATCTCAGCCTTTTTCCTCTATTTTTCCTCCTACCATCTTCTTTTTCCACCACCTCTCCAACTGTCACTTTTGTCGCATCCTTTTGAGAGCTTACCTGCAAAATTTTCATTTTCCCGCCAACCTCTTGAAGGGTCATCCCCTATCCATCTCATTCCTTCCTGGCAGCTGGGGCATATTTTTTCTTTGACCTGACGCCACTTCCCTCCTAGGTATTGATGCCACGTCAAAGAGGGGCAAATGTAGACACCTAAAAATGTCTCGACCACCAAACTGACTCTCGACATCCCTAAACATACCAATTTCCTTTCCAACCAATTAATTAAATTTTTATTTAATTAATTACCCCTTTCATTTCCTAAATCCACACCATTTCATCCCCAAAATTGAATTAATTTTGTTGATTCAATAGTCCAAACCTTAGCCAATTGATTTAATAAATATGCAAAATTTATTAAATCAATTCCCTCATTTTCCCTAAATCCAATTAATTAGTTAAAACCATGTTAACTAATTAATCCAGCCTACTAATTAGCCTATCCCTACCCTAGACAATTAAATAGCTATTGTTTAAATTGCCTACTCTAGCCTACCTCATCCTAGCCTTAGGATTAATTAATTAAATCACTGATTAATTAATCTTATCCTCCCTCTAATCCCTCTACTAATTTATTCCAGCCACATTAATTAGGTTAATCACCTTAATTAATTGAGTCAAACCCTCATTAGCACTTCTCTCCACATCCCCCAAATTTAAAATTCAAATAAATCACACATCACATTTACTTCTCTTACACATCCCTTACACATGTCATATTCACTCTTCCCCAAATGAATTTTTAATTCATTTTACCCTTCCCCATGTGAATTTTTAATTCACAAATAATCCATCTCACCCAACCTCATTTATTCACCCATTTCCCAAAAATGAATAAAAGATTTACTTTTATTCCTAGCCCTCCATCTTCCAAGATCAAATCTGGGCCCTCCACATCACTTTCATCCTCCACCATTGATCTCTCCAATCAATCTCCACCCTTGGATCAAAATCCCTTCCAAAAATCTATAAATACAACCTCTCACAAGTCATTTTCATCATCCAAGTTTATGCAAAGTTACCATGCCAAAATCACTTTTGAGATAGATAGTGAGTTGCACAATTGAAGAGCATTTCACATTTGAAATCCATAGTCTAGGGATTATCTTGATTTTGGGAGCTTCTTTTGGGTGCAAAGACTCCTTCCCTTGATGGGATTAGCTTGTGCTTGTGAGGTATAATCTTGTGTTTTTTTATTGCATTTGATTTAGTGTTTTACCTTCCTTGCATTATCTAATCTACAAATTTCATAGAAGAAGATAATATAATGAAAAAATTAAAATAATTTGCCAAATATTGGAACAAACATAAATTAGATAATATAAAAGGACAAGTTAGGAGTAAAGTAAGGACTACAAGCAAATGGAGAAATCACCCCATCTTGATTGAGTTGAGAGTCCATAATAAATGGATGAAAAATGTTCTAATATATTTGGGCACATATGTGAATATAATGCCTAGAAGGACTTGGGAAAGATTAGGTAAACCAATGCTATATGATACACTGGATATAACAATAGATTAGTAGATGGAACCTCTATGAACACCATAGGAACATGTAGAAATATAGAGGTAAACCTATTAGGAATAAAAAGAAAAATATATTTTGAAGTAATAGATATGAAATCTTAACCATTTGATGCATTCAATTCTTTGCTAAATTTGGAGTGATTTGTCAACTGTAATGGAATATTTGATTCACAAAGTGAAGAAATCAAATTCTTTGAGGACAATAGAATTGTACATATACCATTATATATTGAAATGAGTACAACATGTTACACATATGGTTCCTAGGGTAGTCATTGATGTCAATACTATCACAAGGTTGTCATTGATGTCAACACTATCTTGGATGTATGATGCTGTTCATGGTTGGATGTCATGTCCTATCTAGTAGAGAAGATACAGTTCATGGTTGGATATCATGTTGAATATAATATGGTTACTGAGGTTCAGGGTCGGATGTCACAATGACGTGTGTTGATGTTCATGGTTGGATGTCATACCTTGATTAGTACAGAGAAGAGTTGAGTATGAAGACACATTAATATGGGAATTAGAAGCACTACAATGATTAGATGTGTTTCTAATGTTGAGAAGATGTTACTGGTGGCCTGGTCCAAGTTTCATGATGATTGGATTACCAGAAGAGTGTTTTGCAGATTGAAGATAGTGTTGAAGACATTTACTATATGGCAATAGAATGCTCCACATTCCTCCGCATTAGAAGTTATGGCTGTGGTTCTAGAACTATGTTCAGGGTGCAGTGAAGGTGATAATTCCAAAGTTTTAGATCATCTTTCCTTTCACTATGAAAGTTATGCATGATAGAGCACCGACATGTGTTCTGGCAGAGTAGGTGTTGAAGGTCTGTTGGAATGCTCCACATTCCTCCAAATGTGAATTATTTTCTTTGCAATTTTGTGGAGATGTTCATGGATGTGCATTACATGCTTCCTTGCAGTTTCAAGTTTCTTGGTGGTCTGCAAGCTTAGTTTTCCAATGACAGTATGTTGCAGTGTATTCCGGATGACTTATTGTTCTCAGAGTTCATGGTTGAAGATGTGTGGAACAAAATATATGATGTACAGAGGTAAAGGGGTGCTTGGAGATGTTGTATGAGTCCTATAGACTCATCTGGAAAAGTTTCATGAAGATCTTTCTTACTACACAAGGTTTTCAAGTTGTTGTGGTTGTTATGCTCTAATTTTCAAGGTTTTCAAGGTGTTGAACTCTTCAAGATCTATTTTTTTTAAAAGGTCTCAATTATATTTTCAAATCAAAAGTTATGGCCTCCCACATTAGAAATCTAAGAACATCTATGAGTTGTAAGAGGGTGTTACACTTGTTGACCAACTTATGATGCATGTTATGACATGTCATAAGGCATCTTTGAATGGAGATAATGGAGCTAAAATGGAGTGCCCAAGTTGGTAAGTGGATGATGATGAGCTTATGGTAGGTGGAAGGAATATGTTGGTTTTAGCCTATGGACTCATCTTGGGATTTGGACATTAGATTTTTAACTAGGGATTTAGGTGCCACATTTTGGGTAGTTTTAGCATATATTTTTTAAATTATTATTTGATGGTTTCATGTATTTCTTGTCCTATTTATTGGGTGCTTGAGATGGAGATTTGATCTAGGTGTTTTTGTAGGTACTGTTATGATTCTAGAATTACTTTAGATCTATTACTGGTGATACTCTTGTAAAGAATTAGACTTTGAAAGAGTATTATAACCTTTAATTACTGAATAATAAATTGAGTTGCTATAGAGTGTGGGGATTTTCTCCTGAAAGGGTTTCCCCATGTAAATCACTATGTTGTAGTATATTGCTTTTGTTTTTATTTCTTTATTACTATATGATTAGTTTTATTTTTGCAGACACCTCCTCTCATAGATTAGTGTAGGAATCATATTCAACACCCTTGCTTCCTTTTAGAGAGGCTAAGGTGCTTGCTCTTTAGGCTTGGTCTCACCAACCTCTCTAAATGTAAAAGCAAGATCAGGAATCTATATGACTAGATCACACTATAAGCCAACATTGATGCCACTACTTATGTTAGACATATTAGGGAGTTTAAAATAAAATGTATTAATTATGAGTACCACCACTAGATACAAATCTATCTTTTAATTAATTGTCAATGTCATTTAAACTCAATATGGATAATTAATAGAATTGAAATTTAGTCTTGAAATAATATATGAATAAGATGTGTGCATATAGTAACATAAAAATCAATATTTTTCATCTACAGTTGATATAATTAGAAATGATAATAACTGTTATGTTAGAAATTGTCCTCCTACATGGAATAACACAAATTCACATAGTTTAGCTCCTCTCCTTTGGTGTCCTCTTCCACCTTTTGTTTCTGGCCTACCTAAACCCTGATTAACCCATACCCTACTGAAGAAATGTCATATTCTAAAGCAATAAATGAACCAACCTAAAAACAAAGTTTGGATTTTGGATATTTTGGACTCCCTTAAAGCATACCTAAAGTGAAAATTAGGGTCTAGACTCTGGTGCCCATGCCCTAGTCCAATCCTATTTTTCTGGGTCTTAAATTTCAGGGTGGTGTTAGCTTGTTCCATGCACATTGGGATTTTGATTTCAAATTTTGGTTTTCCTGTGATGTCATTGTATTATTTCAAATATTTGAATTTCTAAGGTTAGGTATTTAAAGAGAATTTAAAATCATTTTATCTCACACAACCTACATGCAAGCTTACTATGCCAAAATTCTGCCACTTTTGCTATTGAAGATCAACACTTTGTTGAAGCTCTTTAAAGTTATTGATATTTGCTATCATGGAGATATTCAGTGGAGATTAGGAATCAATATCGTGAGTCTATCTTGCTCTTCCTAGGGTTTTGTCAAGCCCTTTGTATGATCGGGAGAAGGGTTGAAGCCTCTAACTTAAGATTGGGAATCCTTCGCGGATACGACTGCCTCACCTTCTTGTTCTACAAGTCTTCATTGCTATCATCTCCTTGAGGTGATTTTGTTGTTGTTTCCTTGAGTGAAACATGGTGTTGATCTTACCTTGATGTTTGAGTCATCTAGGGTTTTACATTTCTACATACATATATGATCTATGAGCACACACATCTGCAAATCTTTATCATTGGCTATTGTTCTGGTGGAAATACCAAAGACATGTTTTGACTGAGGCAAACTACTATATAGCCACAACCATATTTCTCCTCCTTTTGTATGTGCATGTCATATTTGAAAAGATCCAATGAAAAGAAGCAGAAGGAGAACATGTATTACGGATACAATCATCGCAGAACTTTGAGTTTTGGCATCACAAAATAATCAGGACCCTAGGGTGGGCACCCTAGTCTAACTGGGCATTTAGTTCTAGTTCTGGAAACCTCTGTAGACACTCTGACACCAGGTATAGGAGATTTCAGCTGTCAGAAACTTTCAGGACACCGGGGTGGGTGCCCTAGTCTAATAGGCCTTCAATTTTTGGGTACATACTCTTTGTGATCCTTGCTCTACATTTGTGTAATATGTTTGTCAGTATCTATGCTGGAAACTAGTTTGTAATCACATAACTTGCAATTAGTGTTTTATTGCTAGTTCGTTGCTTGAAGAAGCTTGTAAAAACCTAATTAAGGCATCTATTCAGTCACAACAAACATAAAAAGGTCATAGGAATCAGAAGATTGATCCTTCATAGTGAGCAATCTTAGTTCCTATTTTCTAATGTGATGTGAGTGAAAGAGGGGCTTGATTTGGTTTATGCAAACTATCATTTTCCCACTTTTTCCACATTACATTTTGGTGAACCCATGTTCTAAATAATTTGCATCATTTTTAACATCAAATCTGAAATAGTTTGTTGTTCTAAATAA
Source organism: Cunninghamia lanceolata (assembly GCA_027924645.1). Taxonomy (NCBI): domain Eukaryota; kingdom Viridiplantae; phylum Streptophyta; class Pinopsida; order Cupressales; family Cupressaceae; genus Cunninghamia; species Cunninghamia lanceolata. Next base: position 3,605,559 of record BSBN01000134.1, read on the forward strand.
AATTTAGATTTCAAACCCTCTTTTATGAAAAGTGTATGCATTGAATCTTGATTGATATCTTTAAATTTTCATTAAAAGAGTTTGAAATTACAACTTTGTGATTCGCATAGTGATATCTTCTTTCATTTTTACAAAGTTTATGCTTTCTTACTTTACATTTAAGTCCTGGGTTAATTAGAAAATGTTATAATGTCAGATTTCTTTTTACAAGACTTTATTGTGTATGATGAGCCATTTAGTTGTGACGACTTCAATATGTTAGATGAAGCCCTTGAAGACTTTATCTCGATTGAATATTCCACTACGACTCCTAAACCGTCATTGTTTCAAAGAATAGTAAATGCAATCTATGTTCCTAAATCTCAAGAAGAACCTATGAAGCTAAAAATAGTGGTCAACCTATGTTCAGATGTGGCTTAACTACAATCTAAACTGATGCTCACTATTAGAGGTCTTCCACCTTCTTCTCAACCTCCTGATTACATCTATAACTATGCTAAATAAATAACGCATCGAAGTCAACAAGAAATATCACAACAACCTAGTTATACTATGGTTGTTCATACATATAATACATAGAATAACAAACAAAGTAAACAACAATCAAGCATTCTAATATCTTTACCAGTTTCTCAACCTATGCTGTTGCAAGTATGTACCTAATTGGTGTTGTTATTGATGTCAACATATCCTTGTTGTCATTGGTGTCAACTGTATCTTATTGTATTACTTGTTTAGAAGACTTGTATGTTGAGGATATTGAGACAATTAGCCTCTTCGGAAGAAACAAGTGAGTTACAGAGAAGTGCAGTACAGACAGTGAGTTGTATGCTGAAGAACAGTAGTGCAGAGGCACCTAACACAAGTCATTTAAGTTCATGTTTTGTTTTATGTTGTAATAAGGTCTATTGACCAATGCATTTTCATTTTAGTTTATGTCTAGGTTTATTTTGTAAGTCCTAAGTGACTTTTGACTATTGTAATCGTCTAATGCTAAAAATAGCAATAATGCCAAAAATAGGAAGTAGTGTTTCCCAGCCGCTTGGGATCAGCCTCCCAGCCGCTTGGAATGGATTTGGTACTACTCTGGGCGAATATATAAAAACCTAGAGAAATGAATCGAATGTATATACAGATTAGGGATTGAGATTGTGATCAGTCATATGATATGGTGATTGTGCTAATGTAATCAAGTATTGTGAAGGAGAAATCAATCTTTTCTGTGTTGTCAATTTTGTTTTTCATTCTCTGTAAATACGAATTGCATAGTCATAGCTTTCCTTTCCTTTCTGTTTTCCCATTGTTGCAAAATGTCGATATGAAGCATTCCACTGATAAGATTTCTATCAAAATTAGTGGAATGGCTTCATTGTATATATATTTGTTTTCGTTTCCTGTTTGTTTCATTCTTTCAGTGGCGCAGATGTTCCAGTTCGCGGGTCGCGCACAGTAGTTTGCCTAGCATTTTCATGTGCTAGCACTTGGTGAAAACATATTGTGCAATAGCTTTCAGAGTACCAGTAGAAAACCCTAGCGTGGCCGATAATAGTGATTGTTATGCCAACAGGTGTGGATCGTGGTCAAAACCTCAGCACATCGAAGAGCAGTTGAGAGCTTCGTCGACGAAGGGGATTCACGCCGACAGTAGAAATCGATCGGCATAAGTTTCGAGTGTACATGGTGAATGTAAATCTCAAAGGCACATAGGAGAATGTATGCTGCGAATGCATATGAGGTATGCACGTTGGGAATGTATCTTTCGGCAGATACAAGTAGTGACTGGTCGTAACGGTGAATCGGGGTATAGTAGCCAGCTATAGCAAGTCATGTTATGCATGTACCACAGTTGGTAGTTTATTGTTAAGTTTTGCCTGCTTCCATTATGCACTCTACATCATTTTGGTATCAGAGCTAGCAAAAGGTCTGCATCAAGTGTTGGCATTGTCTATGAATGTTTATGTCAGACAGAGAAAGTGAAGGAGGGGCTAGCGAGATGCCTCCAAAGGGAATGACCACCGAAGTGGTCAAGAAATTCAAGGAGATGGAGGAGCTGATCAAGACTGGAGTTAGGGAAGCACTCTAGGCTGAGTTGAAGACCTTGGGAAAAGGTAGGAAACCAGACGAGGAGTCTGATGAAAAAGAAGAAGATGGGGAAGAGGAAACAACCCCAGGACAGACAGATATATCTGCAGATCAGAAACAATTTCTGGAGGACATAAAATCTCTTAGTAAGGAATCATCTGAATCAAGAATGGAGATTTTGATGTTCAGTGGAAAGATGGACGTAGAAGAAGTCACCGAATGGGTCGAGGCTTTGAACAATTACTTCGAGTACAAGGAGGTACAGAAGAATAGAAGAGTCAAGTTTGCAAAAATGAAATTGAAAGGTGCTGCACTCACGTTTTGGAACTACACCCAGGGAGAAAGGGTGAAGAGTGGCAAGAGCATGATCTCATCTTGGAGTCGGATGGTAGAGAGGATCAAGGCTCAGTTCCTACCAGCAGATTATGAAGTGCAGATATACAGGAAAATGCAAAACCTCAGGCAGAAGGATATGGATGTATCCACCTATAAAGAGGAATTTCATAAATTATCCCTAAGGTGCAGACATGCTAAAGATGAGAAAGGAAGATTTGCCAGATATATTAATGGCCTGAAGTATAGTATACAAGATGAGATTACCATCTTGACACCAGAAACTGCGAACAAATGTTTCCAGGTGGCACTGAGAGTAGAAGAGAAGCAGAAAAGAAAAGGAGAACAACAGAACAGAGGTAGAGGTGGAAAGAATTTTAGGGGCAGAAACAAATTTGGTGGCAAAAATTAGTTCCAAAAGAATCAAGGGGAGTCCAGTCAGCAAGAACACAGTGGAGAATATAGTTCCAGAGAGGGTTTTAGGGGAAGGAAACCCAATGGGAGAGGTAGATTTAGGGGACCAGGCAGAGGTCCTAACGTCTTCACAGGAAGATGTTATAATTGTAACCAAATTGGGCACACAGCAGGCAAGTGTCCAGAGAAAGCCTCAAGCTCTCATGGAGGAGAGAGAAGGAGCCAACTGATTCAAGAAGAAGATTGTTAGAGTGTGAACTCACCTATGGGAAGCGCAGCTCCAACACAAGATGGAGAAAGTTTCATGATGAGAAGAACGATGCTGAAGGTACCACAGAACAAAGAACCACCGCAGAGGAAAACACTATTAAGAACTCTATGTAAAGTTTCCGGCAAGATGTGTAAGGTAATTGTTGATTCTGGCTCCACTAAAAATTTAGTTTCAGTAGAAATGGTAGAGAAACTGAATTTGAGAAGATTGCCACATGTGAGTCCATACAAAGTGTCATGGCTGAACAAAGGGCAGCAAGTCTTGGTTGATGAACAAGCTTGGGTCAAATTTCAGATAGGGGAATATGGGGATAAAATTTTGTGTGATATAATTCCCATGGATGTGTGCCATTTACTATCAGGTAGACCTTGGTAGTATGATGTACAAGCCCAACATGATGGTAAGTTGAATTCCTTTGTGATTACTAAGAATGGTATATAGTATAAGATGGATCCTTTACCAGAAGAGGGTGTAGACAAGAATGCAGGCTCAAATATCATGTTAATGAGTGGGAAAGAGTTTCTCCATACTCTAAAAGAAGAGGGAACCCAGGGGTATGCTCTGATTTTGAAACCTAAAGACAATTCTGATTTGTCTAAAAACAACAAGAAAAAAATCTGTAAGGAAGTGTAGGTATTGTTGGACAAATATAAGGGTATCATAGTGGAAGATATGCCCAATGTACTACCACTTGTGAGAGATATAAGTCATCAGATTGACTTCATCCCAGGATCCACATTGCCAAATAAGCTAGCTTACAAAATGACACCTAATCAGAATGAGGAGATTGCTAAACAAGTACAAGAACCTATTGGATAAGGGTTTGGTGAGGAAAAGTCTTAGTCCATGTGCTATACCCACAGTTTTAGCTCCCAAGAAGGATGGAAAATGGAGATTGTGTACTGATTCAAGAGCCATAAATAAGATCACCATCAGATATAGGTTTCCTATGCCTAGACTAGAAGACCTAATGGATTGTTTGGGAGGAGCTCGGTACTTTTCTAAAATTGATCTCAAGAGTGGATACCATCAGATTAGGATTAGACAAGGGGATGAATGGAAGACAACCTTTAAGACTAATGAAGGTCTTTATGAGTGGCTGGTGATGCCATTTGGTTTGTCCAATGCTCTAAGTACTTTCATGCATCTAATGAATGAGGTATTGAAAGACTTTATTGGAAAATTTGTCATTGTCTATCTTGACGATATTCTAGTTTTCAGCAGGACAAAAGAAGAACATTTGTAACATTTGGAACAGGTGTTGAAGAAGCTGCATGAGGAGAAACTGATGATTAATATGGAGAAGAGTATCTTCATGAAGGAAGAACTCACATACCTTGGATTTTTTATATCCCAGGGCAGTTTGAAAATGGATCCAGAGAAGGTAAATGTTATTCTGTCTAGGCCAGCGCCTACAACAGCGAGTGATGTAAGGAGTTTTCATGGGTTAGCAACATTTTATAGGAAATTCATAAGAGGATTCAGTCATGTTTGTGCACCCATTCTAGATACCATAAAAGGAGGACAGAAATGTAAGTTTGTTTGGAATAGAGCAGCAGATGACTCTTTTGAGATTCTCAAATAGAAAATAGCAAAGAAACCCATTTTGGTTTTGCCTGATTTTAATAAGTTGTTTACTGTGGAATGTGCTACCAGTAACCTTGCCATTGGTGCTGTCTTGAGTCAGGAAGGTAGACCTGTTGCTTTCTTTAGTGAAAAGTTGAATGATGCTAAATGAAAGTATTCCACATATGATCTAGAATTATATGTAATGGTTCAAGCATTGAAAAAATGGAGAATTTATCTCTTGCCCAAGGAATTCATTGTTTATATTGACAACCATGCTTTGAGTTTTTTGAATTCGCAGGACAAGCTAAATCACAGGCATATGAAGTGGGTTGAACAACTTCAGGTGTATACTTTTTCCATCAAACATAAGAAGGGACAAGCCAACAAAGTGGTAGATGCTTTGAGAAGACGAGTGTGCACTATACAGGAAATCCAGTTGCAAAGTGTGGGAGTGGATTCTCTCAAGAATATGTACCAGGATGATGAGGACTTCAAGGAGATATATGTAGTTTGTTCACAATTTTCAGATTCCTATCATTCTAATTTTTCTGAATATTTGTTACAGCAAGGGCTACTGTTTAAAGGCAGCCAACTATTTGTGCCTAGGTGTTCCATGAGGGAGAACATCATAAAAGAGAAACATTGTGGTAGTCTTGGAGGTCATTTTGGATTGGACAAGACATTGGAACAAGTGAGAAGGCTTTACTTCTGGCCTAGGATGCAAATTGATGTCAGGAAATTTGTGGAAACTTGTAGCATTTGTCAGAGGGCAAAAGGAACTTCATCTAATGTAGGCCTCTATCAACCACTTCCAATTCCACAAAGGCCATGGGAGTGCATCAATATGGATTTTATTTTGGGTCTTCCAAGGACTCAAAGAGGATTTGACAGTATGTTTGTGGTTGTTGACAGGTTTAGTAAAATGGTTCACTTTGTGCCATGTAAATGTACCAATGATGCTTCACATATTGCAGGACTGTTCTTCAAAGAAATAGTTTGAATTCATGGTTTGCCACTGAATATTGTCACTAACAAAGATCCCAAGTTGTGGGACATTTTTGGTGCACTTTGTGGAAGAAACTGGGCACTCAATTATCTTTCACGTCAGCATATCACCCTCAAATGAATCAACAAAATGAGGTGGTGAATAGATCACTAGGTAATCTTTTGAGATGTTTGACTAAACAACATGGAGAAGCATGGGATATGATCATCCCACAAGTAGAGTTTGCATATAACGATTCTATTAATAGGAGCACAGGAAAGAGCCCTTTTGAAGTTGTATATGGGATTCATCCCAGGGGAATTTTGGAGCTCAGGGATCTCCAGAACATGGAGAAAAGGAGTGCACAAGGAGAAGATTTTGCAGTTAGCATGAAGGATATCCATGATGCTGTAAGAGACACTATCCAGAAGAACACAGGAAAATACAAAGAGAGAGCTGATTAGAGGAAGAGGGACGTATAGTACAAGGTTGGAGATTTGGTGATGACTTATCTAAAGAAGGAAAGACTTCCTAAGGGGTAGCTAACGAAGCTTCTTATGAAGAAGATAGGTCCATGCAAGGTTGTACACAAATTTGGGCCTAATGCATACGAAATTGAACTTCCTCCAGGTTTAGCAATGTCACCCATTTTCAATGTGTCATATTTGTTTCCATTCAACAGAGCCAATATAGCAGAGATAGGAGTAGAAGATACAGAATGGATTTCTGATCTTCCACCGAGTCAGCTAGTTCAGTTGGACTATATTTTGGACACAAAGGTTCAGAAGAAGACCAGACACAAAACCTACAAGCAGTATCTGGTCAAGTGGCATGGTTTACCTGATGAGGATGCAACCTGGATGAGCGAGGAAGACATCATCAAGCATGGGGTTCATATTTTAGACTTAGTTCCTCAAGGGACTTGAGTTCTGTTAACCCTAGGAGTATGGTGCAGGGGCACCTAACACAAGTCATTTAAGTTCATGTTTTGTTTTATGTTGTAATAAGGTCTATTGACCAATGCATTTTCATTTCAGTTTATGTCTAGGTTCATTTTGTAAGTCCTAAGTGACTTTTGACTATTGTAATCACCTAATGCTAAAAATAGCAATAATGCCAAAAATAGGCAGTAGTGTTTCCCAACCACTTGGGATCAGCCTCCCAGCTACTTGGAATGGATTTGGTACTACTCTGGGTGAATCTATAAAAACCCAGAGAAATGAATCGAATGGATATACAGATTAGGGATGGAGATTGTGATCAGTCATATGATATGGTGATTGTGTGAATGTAATCAAGTATTGTGAAGGAGAAATCAATCTTTTCTGTGTTGTCAATTTTGTTTTCCATTCTCTGTAAATATGAATTGCATAGTCATAGCTTTCCTTTCCTTTCAGTTTTCCCATTGTTGCAAAATGTCGATATGAAGCATTCCACTGATAAGATTTCTATCAAAATCAGTGGAATGGCTTCATTGTATATATATTTGTTTTTGTTTCCTATTTGTTTAATTGTTTCGATGGTGTAGATGTTCTAGTTCGTGGGTCGCGCACAGAAGTTCACCTAGCATTTTCATGTGCTAGGGCTCGGTGAAAGCAGACTATGCAACAACATTCAGAGTACCAGTAGAAAACCCTAGCATGGCCGATAATAGTGATTGCTATGCTGACGGGTGTGGATCATGGTCAAAACCTCAGCGCATTGAAGACCAGTTGAGAGCTTCACCGACGAAGGGGAATCACGTCGACCATAGAAATCCATCAGCATAAGTTTGAAATGTACATGGCGAATGTACATCTCAAAGGCATGTAGGAGAATGTATGCTGCGAATGCATATGATGTATGCATATTGGGAATGTATCTTTCGGCAGATACAAGTAGTGACCGGTCATAATGGTGAATCAAGGTATAGTAGCCGGCTATAGCAAGTCATGTTATGCATGTACCACAGTTGGTAGTTTATTGTTAAGTTTTGCCCGCTTCCATTGTGCGCTCTGCATCAAACAGTTTGGTAAACTGGTCCGCATTTATTTCTGCTTGAAGATCGTGGTCTACAGATTGAAAGTAAGTTAGATGTATGAATAAGAATGCTACATTCTGGGTTTGAGCCCTTCACATGAAGATCTGAGTGAGTTGTGTTCATGTGAGCGAGTTGTGTTCACCAGAGTGAAACCTACTTTTTCTATAAGTTTAGTTGGAACAAGAAAAAAGTATTCTGCTCCACGATAAAGAATTTTGTTCTGTGGTTCTAGAAGGAAGTCTGGGATGATGATAAGTGCCTACAGTTGCAATGGTTCATGGTTTGGTGGTCCGCAAGCTATCTTTCCTTTATGACAGTTGAAGACAGTAAAGTTCATATGTTCCAGTGTGAAGATTCATATGGGTAAAGTGGTTAAAGGTTGTATGGTTTCTCCTGATGATTATAACATGTTTGTGGATGTCTTTTGATCATGTTCCTATCTAGACTCTAGTCTGCATTAAGAAATTGAGATTGTGTTGGAAGATTGTTCCCAGATAATGTATAGTGTAACCAGTCTTAGCCGACTTGGTTAATCCCAGTAATTGTGGAGATCTCTTGAAGATTGTGGAAGTGTGTTGAAGCATGGAAGATCATGTTTGAGTCCCAACTAAGGCATGGCATGGCATGGTCCACATATAATTTTACTTCACCCCCTTTGTATAATGTTGTAATAGGCCAAGTCCTATTTTGTAAATGTCTATAATGCCAACCTTGGAGATTGTTCCAATGGTTGATGATTGTGATGCTAACCTTGATGATCATTCCAAGGTTGTTGTAGTGTATAAATACTTATAGTTGAGTCATGATAAGTTGTCCTTGAGTGGAAACGAAAAGATATTAAGAAAGGTCCAAAAGGCAGAGCAGAGAAGAGGTAGAGGAAAGAAGAGGAAGAACAAAGTAGAGGAAGAGCAAAGTAGAGGAATTATTGTACTTCAGTCACAAATATAGAAAGGTGTTGATCGTGGCAGTGAGCTACTAGTAGGGTTTAACAACCCTTAGGGTTTAACAACCCTTAGGGTTTAACAACCCTTATTGTAATCTTGCTAGGTTTAGGGTTGAGGCAACGATCTTGCTAGACCTAGTTGTTCTTCATGGCAGTGAGCCAATATGTTTAGGCCCGTGGAGTGACCAAGCCTGAACAACATTATTTCAAGATTGCAATATATATTGAGAGCTAATCCTCCCTGTGGTTTTTTCCCACCTTGGAGTTTTCCACGTAAAATTTGGTGTCTCTTGTGTTTGATGTTGTATATGTGGTTAAGTTTCTAAATTCATGCACTCATTGTTAAATCATAATAATTGTGGATAAGTGATGAATGTTTAATTGCAGAAAGTGTTTAAGTTTTTGGGACAACTGATTCAACCCCCACTCTCAGTTGTCTGGCACATATTAACAATTGGTATCAAAGCCAAGTTCCTCTGAAGAAAGTTTAACATCTTGAGGAAGATCCAAAATGTTTTACAAGAAGGAAGCATCACATTTTGATGGAATGAATTATGTTCTCTGGAAGGCTCAGATGAAAAGCCATCTTCTTTGTCTTGGTTACAAAGTATGGAAAGCTATAGAAACATAATACACCATACCTCAAAATGGTTTGACAACTGAAGATGAAATCAAAGAATATGAGATAGATGTCAAGGAAAAGGATGCTCTGCTAAGATCATTAACCGACTCAATATTGACGAAAGTTGTGAATCTTGAAACTAGAAATAAGGTATGGAAAAAGTTGAAAAATCTGTATGAAGGAGATGATTCTATGAAGGAAGCCAAGTTACAGAGTCTAAAAGTGAAATATGTAAGTTTGAAGATGAATGATGATGAAAACATATCAGCCTTTATGCAAAGAGTTGATGAACTTGTTACAAGGATAAAAGCCATAGGTAGAACTCTTGATGAAAAGGAAGTTATGAAAATTCTTAGATCTCTGCCCAAGTCCTACTATCACAAGGTAGCCGCAATTGAAGAATTCATGCAATTAAAAATGGTTGATAGGGATCAACTACTTGATAAGCTTACTACCTTTGAAATGAGAGAGTTTGGTGATGCTCTGCCGAAAGTTGAGACAACCTTCAAAGCCAGTACCCCTGGAAGTACTTCCAGATCAGAAAAGTACAAGGTAGAATCTGATGATGAGTTTGATGAAGTTGAAGCCAACTTCATGGATAGACTACAAAGAGGATCTGGTAAGTATAAAGGTAAATTACCTTTCAAATGTTTTTCATGTGGTAAAGTAGGTCATTTTGTTTCTAGATGTCCTAAAAGAATTAAAAGAAATAGAAGAATATATGAAAACAGGTCTAGGACCCAAAAGAAGTGTTATTATGTTGAAGATTTTGATGATGATGAAGGAGTATTAGATAATGGTGAACTAGATAATGCTAGTTCCTCTATAAACAAATGCTTGTTTATTGCTATTAAGGAATATCTCATGTCTACTAATTCTACTAGTTGTGTGAAGGAAGAAAAACTAGTGGAAAGTGCTTTGGCTGCTCAGGTCATTAAGGACAAGGATGAATGGGTTATTGATAGTGGATTCTCTCATCACATGACTGGTGACAAAAGTAAGTTTGTGAGTTTGAAAACATATGATGGTGGACTAGTTAGGTTTGGAGATGATACAACTGGTAAGATTTGTGGGAAAGGATCTATTTATTTTGATGGCAAGCATAATACTAAAGATGTCTTGTATATGAAAGGATTAAAGCACAATCTTTGAGTGTGGGTCAGATGTGTGACAAGGGCTGTGATTTAAGCTTCAAGGACAATGGATGCAAGATCAAGGAAAGCTCCAGAATAGTCATTGCAACTGGTAAGAAGTCTAGAGGTAATATCTATCACTTGAAAGGAACTGATAACTATTGCTTGTTGACTCAGACTGATGAGAGTTGGTTATGGCATAGAAGGTTGTGTCACATAAATTTTGATAATATTACAAAGATAAGTACTACACAGGTTGTTAGAGATTTGCCTAGGCTTGTGAAGCCTATTAATCCTATTTGCAAGGAGTGTTAATTTGGGAAACAGACAAGAACAAGTTTCAAAAGCAAGGACCAGTCAGTTGGAGGACTACCTGAGCTAGTGCATACAAATCTGTGTGGACCTACTAGAGTAAGTGTTGATAACTGAGAGGGGGGGTGAATTAGTTATCTCAATTATTTTAACATTCAGAACTTTCTTATTAATTAATGCAACATCAATTCAATTAAGCAAACATAACCATGAATTGAAATACACATGACACAATATTTTTGACGTGGAAACCCTGTTAAGGGAGAAAACCACGGGGTGATTAACCCAAGATTGTATTCTCTATTAGAAGAATGGAAATACAAAATGGCACTTGCCAATTAGGGCTCACTGCCCAAGCACACTGCTCACAAGAGGCTCACTGCCTACAAGAGACTCACTATCTACAAGTTGTAAGAAGAATAATAGGATCCTTGAACTGATGAGATGCATCCACATATGCAGGGGTTCAGTTCTGGTTAGGGTCAATACATTGATCTGCTGCACTTCATCTTTCCTCTTCTTTTGTGCTACTCTCCTTTCACATACCAGACTGTCCTTACTACTTTCACTCTGCTCTACTGCTTTTATTCACACATCTCAATACCAGTACATCTCTCACAACTAAATCCATCTTGTATATATATCCACACAAGTTATTTCATCACCTTTCTAGTCGGCATCCAGAAAAGTCAATATTTTCCACAAACTCGGATCTGTCGGCTGAATCCTTGCTTACCAAGTAATGTGGATCAAGGATATACTTGTAGAAGTCATCAATCATGTCGGCCAATCATAACTTATGCCTTAAGAACCTTTACCATCATCAGTAACACATCCGGAATAATGTCTGATGTTCTGCCAGTCAGTTCTTCCTCTATCCACACTACCAATCAGGAACCTGACACTCAAGTATTCATATCTTTTTCCTCATCTATCACCGGAGGCTAAATCCTTGGAATCTATTAGTCAAGGTAGTCCTCTTGACTTCCCCAAATCTACACTTCACCAAGATACTTCCTCTGAGAGATCCAGATCTGACTGTCGAACCTCGCCACATGCTCTGTTCTTGCTTACTGGATCACAACACTTTGCAGTCTGCCTTCCGGTAGAGACTCATCATGTCCTGTGGATGTGTGGGTTAACCTTTGTTGCCATCAATGACAACATTCATGAGTCCATATAGTGTCTCTTGCCAACAATCTCCCCCTTTGGCATTGATGGCAACACTTAGTGAAAAAAGACTAAGTGTTTACACTATGCTGCCCCTTGGCTGATGCTCTATTTTTATATACATTTTTTGGACCTCCCCCTTAGTTGGATTCCTCATTTTTCACTACTCCTCACTCCCCCTTTGACATCAATCACAAAGGGTGGGAACCGTGCATCAAAATTTTAAAAAATTTAACTATACTTAGTCGCATATAACATACTCACATATACTGAAGAATGTCTGCAAAAGTTGTCTTTAATTGGACAAATTCTGCTGCCCAACTTTGCTTCATTCTATCTAAAATTGATATATGACTGCTCAACAGGAATGCAAATACATCTGCCCTTTTTAGATCTTTTGGATCACTGGTTCGAGTTGTGATCTGAGCTTCTTTTATGGCCTCATGCATGGCCTCTAACTTAGGGATAATTATCCCTCTGAGTTCACCTAACCTGCTTATTTTACTTTTCTTTTTCTTCTCAAGCTTCTTGATTTCATTCAAGACTGCAATAGTCTGACATTCTTGATTTATTATGGAAGATGAGAGAGGATCAAAATTATTTGATAGATTTGTTAGTTTGTCCTCTTGTTCTTTTACTTTCTTCTCGATGTCCAATGTTACTTTGGACCATGATAAACAAAATTTGTACATTTCTCCACCATTTTTAAGAGCATTTTCTAAGCTCTTTATCTCAATATTCATATTTCTCCTATCATTAATTATCAACCCTTGTACCTCTGATAATCTTTTTGCAAGAAATTCCTTCTGGACCTTATCTTCTGTTGATTTCTCTAGAGAATCAAAATGTGTGTTAACACTATTGACTAGAGATTTGAGATTTCTGGATGAGGAAGCTGTGGGATCCTTCTGAAATGATGGTATAATCTTTTCTAGCACTCTGGAAGTAGCTGCTATAAGCTCACAGTCTTCCATGTGAGATTTCAGTAGTTTCTCTTTGGCCTTTGCTTGAGCAAATGAAGCTATCTTCATTGTTTGTATCGGAGAAAGAGAGTCAAAATCAAATGGCCCTTTTAGCAGTTTCGATTCATCAATCTCCATAGTCTCTTTTGTCAAGAAGTCCTTGACAGATTCTGCAGTGTCTCTTTCTGGAGATAGATTCTTCTTCTCTTTTGCAGTGTCAGCTTCTTTACCTTTCACATCTTCTTCTTTTTCCTGTATTCTTTCTTCTCCCTTAGATCCGAAGACTATAGGGGAAACTAGAGGAGAGATGTTTGTCTGTTTATGAACTTCCTCTTCCAGAATAGAGGATTCCAAGTCCTTATCCTTTTCTGCACCAGTGTCCATGACTTCTTCTGCCATTTTTTTAGTCGATTCCTCTCCAACACTTGTGGCCGAGGGATCAGCACCCAAGTCCTCTATGATAGGAAGATTGAATCTTTTAAAGACATTCTGGAGGATCTCTTCTATTTCCTTGGCTACCTTGTTAGTCTCACCAAGCATGAGTTGATTCATTCTAGCTTTGCTCTGGAATTCATCCTTACAATCTTTGAAGATCATACTAATCTGCTTTGGGGTGATTGAAGGATATAGCTGAATAGCTATCTGCTCTCGGATCTCAAGGTCTTTTGCCATGGCATTATTCTTTCTTATTTCTAACTCTTTTTCTAGACTGTTAGGAATAAGAGATATGATTTCAATAAAAGCCTTATTATATATATTTAGATAATTAACTACAGCTTCCTGCAAGATCTTCTAGTCAGCTTCATTATAATCATCATAGAATTCAGCCATTGGTTGGAGATTTCCATCCACAGTGATTGATTTGATGACATCATCTAAAGACAGAGTGGGCTTTTCAACAAATTCCTCTGCCTTTTCTTCTTCACCTTGACCGGTAGAGGATTCACCGGATCCTTCCTTCTTCTACTTCTTCATTTTCTTTATCTCCTTATCTGATTCAGTTTCTTCTTCATCCTTTTGGCTTGCATAGGACCTCGTTGCCTTTTTCTTTGTTCTCTTCTCTACTTTACTAGATGATTTTGCTTCCGGTTGTGACACCTTTGAGCTTTTAGTAGTGGTAGGTGTAGATTTCTTTGATGATCTGGTCCGGGTGGAAGGTTCTACTAGAGCACTTTCCTTACTTTCCTTTTCTGCCTCTTTCTTCTCTTTCTCAGCCCTTTGACTCTTTTTCCTGTTGGCATCAAGTGCCTCTTTTGAGATGCCAAAGCTTTTGGCAACTTCTTCAACTACTTTTCTCACCTTCCTCTTGATCTCTAGCTGCCTTAGCTCTACATGGATTTTCACACTTAGTTCTTTAAAGGTTCCAAACCTTTCTGCCTTAGGATCCTTTGGCTGACTGAGCATGTGTTGAACATGCAGCTCCACAATGTTCTCATCAACTTCATATCCCATAGGCATGATCCAGACTATCCTTGGCTCCACTACCTCCATTAGGCATTGATCAGTGTCTACCATGAAGCACACTGTGTCTTTGTATTTCTCAACTAATGATTTAGGGATTCTTTCTCTAGTTTGCATCATATTTTGAAAGTTCTAAAAGTAACCCTGTAGAGCTATATTCCTTGCCTTAGTATCCCCAAGTCCATGCAAGTAATCCATGATGTGAATTGCTATAGGTCTATTACTTTGCCATACCCATCCAATGGATCCGGGCATCTCATTCATGAAATAGAAAAATAGACACAATATCAGTCCTACATATTTGAAGGAATTCTTCTTGTCCTTTTTGATCTTCTATATGTTTTCCATCAATTGGCTTAGAAGGAGTTCATAGAGATCATATTCTCCATTTTTTCTTAGCATCTCATAAACAGTATATATTACAGTTCCGGATACTGAGTTCTCCCTGCTGGAGTGATATATCTTATAACCAATTATCATAGATGCAAACTTGATATCTAGATCAGAGATATCTTCAATGGTCATTGCTCTCTTATCAAATTTTGATCTGGTGGCCTCAGTTACAATTTGGTTTTTGACAGATTTTAGGATAGGTATCCCTCCGGAGGAGTGTAAACCAGTTACTACCCTAATTGCTTTCTTAGTGATTTTGCAAGGTCTATTTATCCATAAGAAGTTATCATGTACCCTACTCAGTACATACTAGACCCATTCATCTTCTTCAAAATAGGGGAAATGAATGTATTGATCAAAGTGTTTCTCCCTGATGCTCTTATATTATGGTTTAAGCTCAAAAGCATCATCTATCAACTGATTGTGATAGATATCCATTAACTTTGAATCCCCAAACTCTTCAATATTCACGTGTATGTAAACCCTAATATCTTTTGTATGCAACACACCATGCAGAACACTAGAAAATGCTCCTAGGGGATCTACTTCCAAGGATTTGTATGGATGTTTCTTGAATTTGGGGTGAGGCCTATCAGAGATCTTCAGTATATTTGGAGTACCCATCATTCAAGGATCTACAGAGAGATATTTGATAACGGAGAATACCTTTTACGCTTGTAGGGTTCCCAGAATGAACTTGAATGATTTGCTGATTGAATCAACTCCAACGGTTGGTCTTTGAGAAGTTTAAAGCAATTTGTTGCAGAGCTCTTCTTTCTTTCTTTTCGAATGTGAATGTGCAAATGACGAGCACATGAACCCTTTTATTTGCAAGAGAAACCCTAAATCCATACTACAATAAATGCCCAACTTAAGTTATTCCGGTTGCTCTGTATACCTTATTCTAAAATAGATCTTTTTCTGGATCACTGTAATATGCTTAGAGTTATCCTTGGAGATTAACAACAAACTTTCTTACTTTCCTCAGTCATTTATTTGCAGATCAAGATGTCTCAATTTTAGAATCACACTGGACCAAACTTGTAAGAAACCTGCTTTTACTGGAAGACTGTTAAACCAGATCTAACTGAAGGGATTAGACTCTTTAAATCTTCATGTGGATCTTTCAAATATTTTCTATGGCTTATCTAAGTATTTCTCTGAAAACACCTTTGATCCGCAGCCTTTCATGTGCCAATTACAGGCACCACTTGACTGGCTGGGGGAATTGGTTTTTCTTTTGTTACTCCCCCTGAGCCAAAGCTCACCTTTTAATTTTTAGAAGGAATATCAGCACCAAATTCTAGTGTGGATCCATCCCCTATATTCTCTGTACTTGTCTTCACCCAAATCTTGTTCATCTCACTTTGAACTTCATTCGCATTCACTTTTTATTTTCCTTTGTCTTGATTCTGATGATGTACCGGACCTCTTTTGTCCTGATTCTTGCTTCTACAAAATTTGGCAATATGATTGAATCGATTGCAAATTTGGCAAACAACATTTCTTTGTATATTTGAATAATATCCTCTTGATTTGCATTGATTAGCCATATGACCCATTCTATTGCATGCAAAGCATCTACCATTGAATGAATTGTTCATTTGCATATTTCTGCATTCATGAGATTTGTGACCATACCTTTTCCAGTTGAAACATTGTCCGGAGAAGGATATATTAGTCTGATTTATTCTCTTTCTATATTGACTGGCTTTATGACCAAAGTTGTTGTAGTTGTTGTAGTTGTGGCAGTATCCATTGAAGGATGGATATCTTTGAGCATTAGACTACCTTACCGGAGGTCTTCTAGGCCTGTTCCTTTGATTTTCTGATCCAAAATTCTTCTGACCAGATCTGGAGCTTTCACCTTTCTCATATCCCAAGCCACACTTGTCATCTACCCCTTTTTGGCTTTTAAGTAGAATGATGCAGAGCATATGCCCAACTGAAGCGTGTGAACCAGTTCCAAAAACCTCTTGGAGCCCGCAAGACAGCCAAAAGAAACTATATCGGTAAGACAAGGTAGAAGTCACACCGAAATATACATATGTCTGCCTATCGGCAAGACTATACACCGTCGGTTAAGCTAAAACATTCCTTCGCCGATACATATCTCTTACCGATATGTTTAATACCATAGCACCATCGGCAAGACCTTTTATTTTTCTCACCGAAGCAATCCCCCTCTTGCCTATCGGCAAGACGCTATTCTATCGGCGGGCTCCTTGAATCTTTTGCCGACGCCGCGGGTTGCGCCGATAGTCTTACCATTGGCAGGACTTTGGAATTGTCTCACCGATGTGTTCCCACTCTTGCCTATCGGCAAGACAATAAATATCGGCCGGTCCACCAGAAGTCTCCCCGAAACTTCCCTCACGCCGATGAAAAGTTCGACATTGGTTGCCTTCGGCAACACCCAGGCTATCGGGCGACGAGAAATATCTCAGGCCGATAGACTCCGTTACTCTGATGAGTCTAACACATAGCTGTCGGTAAGACTTGGGCCATCGGCAACACATTTCCCGCATCCCCCGACAACACATCTCTCACCGATGAGCCTTCCATCGGCAAGACTTCTCGAATCTCACCCCGATGACTATGTTAATCCCTCTGTCGGGCTGACCTCTACCGTCGGCCCAGCGTTGAATTCTTTCGCCGATATGCTCCTTTCTCGCCGATGACCTCAACTCTATCGGCGAGACCACCTATCGTCGGCGCCACCTTTCTCCCTTCTACCGATGAGGGGACCCATGCCGATATAAACTACATCGGCCAGACTTCTCCGTTATCACTCCGATCGGCGAGAGCATGTGCTGTCGGCTACCCCTCAAAGTCTTACGCCGATATGCTTTCTCACGTCGATGCCTTCGGCCAAGTCGATCATCGATGAGACTTTCACCGTCGGACAGACACAATTTCTTTGCGCCGATGCCTTTGACTCTCACTGATACTTCCTTCGACGACGACACAATTGAAAACCTATGCCGATGCCTTCAGAACATGCATTATTGACTTGCATTAACATCTGAACTATTCAATGATGCTCATATAGACACAACTGAAGGATACACACAAAATATCCACTCTACTAATGCAGAAATACACATACTTAAGGACGATCTTCCCAGGAAAGGATTCTACAAATTCTATCCCACCATACTTAACAGTCAAACAAATAAAACAAAAATGGAGGGGGATAGTTTACAAATCCATTCCACTGATTTCCCCAAAAATCTGCCAGTGGAATGGATTTATGGTGCAGGTGCACCCCTTCAAAAGGACCAATATACACAAGAGGAAGGAGAAGAAGAAGACTAACTTTAAGCTAACATTTCATGTTATCTATAGCATCTTCAAATGTAACATCCAATGTTAGCATTTCCTGTTTATAATGTAATGTTAGCATTTTCTGTATGAAGTTTCTGACAGCTTGGATTAAGGGAAAGTTAATCAAGGTGTCTTAAGCACTAGAGTTTTGCTGTCCTATACTCTGTAGGTGTCATGTAACTAATTAGGAGTCTTTACCAATAGTTTTGAAAAGATAAAAATCCCAGAAACAGAGGAGAATGTCAGTCCCTCGCATTGGGAAAGATAAAAAGGGGAAAACCTTTTGTAGAGGACAGAGAGGGGAAGTAGTTTCTGGCTCTAGTCTCTGAAGAGTGGAATGTAATTTCTGAACAGGAAGAAAGAATAGAAGTTCTGCAAGTTATTTTCTTTCTAGTTTCTGAATACTGTGTGGACAACCAGTGTAGATACTCTGTGTAGGAATTCGTCCTGTGTAGATTTTGTATATAGTTTAGTTTTGAACCTCTGCGGTCGAATGAACTAGATAAATCCATTCCACTAGCAGATTTTTGGGGAAATCAGTGGAATGGATTTGTAAACTATCCCCCTCCATTTTTGTTTTATTTGTTTGACTGTTAAGTATGGTGGGATAGAATTTGCAGAATCCTTTCCTGGGAAGATCGTCCTTAAGTATGTGTATTTTTGCATTAGCAGAGTGGATATTTTGTGTGTATCCTTCAGTTGTGTCTGTATGAGCATCATTGAATAGTTCAGATGTTAATGCAAGTCAATAATGCATGTTCTGAAGGCATCGGCATAGGTTTTCAATTGTGTCGCCGTCGAAGGAAGTATCAGTGAGAGTCAAAGGCATCGGCGCAAAGAAATTGTGTCTGTCCGATGGTGAAAGTCTCATTGATGATCGACTTGGCCGAAGGCATCGATGTGAGAAAGCATATCGGCGTAAGACTTTGAGGGGTAGCCGACAGCACATGCTCTCACCGATTGGAGTGATAACGGAGAAGTCTAGCCGATGTAGTTTATATCGGCATGGGTCCCCTCATCGGCAGAAGGGAGAAAGGTGGCGCCGACGATAGGTGGTCTCGCCGATAGAGTTGAGGTCATCGGTGAGAAAGGAGCATATCGGCGAAAGAATTCAACGCTGGGCAGACGGTAGAGGTCAGCCCGACAGAGGGATTAACATAGTCATCGGGGTGAGATTCGAGAAGTCTTGCCGATGGAAGGCTCATCGGTGAGAGATGTGTTGTCGGGGGATGCGGGAAATGTGTTGCCGATGGCCCAAGTCTTACCGACAGCTATGTGTTAGACTCATTGGAGTAACGGAGTCTATCGGCCTGAGATATTTCTCGTCGCCTGATAGCCTGGGTGTTGCCGAAGGCAACCAATGTCAAACTTTTCATCAGCGTGAGGGAAATTTCAAGGAGACTTCTGGTGGACCAGCCGATAGTTATTGTCTTGCCGATAGGCAAGAGTGGGAACACATCGGTGAGATAATTCCAAAGTCCTGCCGATGGTAAGACTATCGACGCAACCCGCGGCGTTGGTAGAAGATTCAAGGAGCCCGCCGATAGAATAGCGTCTTGCCGATAGGCAAGAGGGGGATTGCTTCGATGAGAAAAATAAAAGGTCTTGCCGATGGTGCTATGGTATTAAACATATCGGTAAGAGATATGTATCGGCGAAGGAATGTTTTAGCTAAACCGACGGTGTATAGTCTTGCTGATAGGCAGACATATGTATATTTCAGTGTGACTTCTACCTTGTCTTACCGATATAGTTTCTTTTGGCTGTCTTGCGGGCTCCAAGAGGTTTTTGGAACTGGTTCACACGCTTCAGCTGGGCATATGCTCTGCATCAGGTGGTATCAGAGCTAGAGGAAGCTCTGAGAAAGGTTAGTGTGAAAATTTCATTTCTAAAGTTATTTGTTCCATCTAGTAGTAGAAGGAGAAAGCAGAATGTTGGAAGGAGAAGCCTCGGACACTCTTCCAGCAAAGATGTCCAATGCTGAATTGACAGCCTGGGTGAAGAAGCAAATAGCAGAAAGTAGAGCTGATAGAGCTCAGAATCAGGCAATGAAGGAAGAACTAGAGAAGCTGAGGGAAAGAGTGGAGAAAGGGGAAGAAAACTCTGGTGAACGAGAAGATGGGGATGAAGAGGAGACCCCAGAGCAGGAAGAGATAGAGGTTCCTGCAGACCAGAGACCCTTACTCAATGCCCTCAAGTCCATGGAAAGAAGGACCATGGATGTGAAAATAGACCTGCCTGTGTTTGCAGGAAAAATGGAACTTGATTCAGTAATGGAGTGGATAGACTGCCTGAATAATTTCTTTGAGACAGAAGAGATACCAGAACACCAATGAGTAAAGATGGCTCAGTCCAAAATGAAAGGAGCTGCACTGACTTGGTGGAATTTCACCCAAGATGACAGGGTGAAAGAGGGAAAGAGCAGAGTTACAACATGGAAGAGAATGATGGTATTGGTGAAAGAAGCCTATGTTCCTTTGGATTACAATATCCAATTACATAAGAGAAAACATAATTTGAAGCAGAAGGAGCTAGATGTCAGTTCATACACAGAAGAATTCATGAAGTTGTGTGTAAAAACAAAGGTAAGGGAAGATGAGGAAGAGAAGGTAGCAAGATACCTCAATGGATTGAGACTTAACATCCAGGAAGAGTTAAATCTGCATAATCCAGATACAGTTCAAAAGTGCTATTAATTAGCACTCAAAGTGGAAGAAAAACTAAAGAGAAGGCATGAGCAGAATCATAGAGGTAGGGGAAGACAGCAGAGAGGAGGAAGAAGTCCTTTTAGAGGCAGAGGATTTGGATACCAGAGTGAATCCAACCAAGAGACCAGCAGAGGAGATAACAGTCAGAACCAAGGAGGAAGCTACAATCAAAGGGGAAACTTCAGGGGAAGAAGACCACCTTATAGAGGAAGATCTCAGGGCAGAGGACCTATCAAATGTTACAATTGCAACCAAGAAGGCCATATAGCCAGTAGATGTCCAACAAAGGCAACAAGTTCAATAGGAGAAAAGAGGATCAATCTGATCCAAGAATCTGATTGTCAAAGTGTAGCAAGCTCAAGCACCATTCGAAGTGTGAATGCTCCTAGTAGTTATGGGTATCCTAAGAATGGAGAATCTTTGATGATTAGGAGAGCAATGACCACCATGAAAGTACCTGGAAAAGAACCTCCACAAAGGAAGTCTCTCTTCAGAACTACTTGCAAGGCAGGAGAAAAGGTATGTAAAGTTTTGATTGACTCTGGATCTACTGAGAATTTTGTATCCATTGAGATGGTAGAAAAACTTAAGCTTAGGAGACTGCCACATCCTTGCCCTTATAAAATTTCATGGCTTACCCAAGGACAGCAAACAGTTGTAGAAGAACAGGCTTGGGTAGAATTTCAAATTGGCCCATATAGGGATAAGCTATTGTTTGACATTGCCAAGATGGATGCTTGCCATCTCCTATTTGGAAGACCATGGCAGTATGATTTAAAAGCATACCATGATGGTGTTAGGAACACCTACTCAATTACCAAGAATGGTCAAGTGATAGAATTGATACCATTAATGGAGACATAGGGGGAGACAAAAGGAAAAGAGGTTAAAGTGATGATGGTAGAAGGAAGACAATTCATGAAAGAGATAAGAGAAGAAGGAGCAGATACATATGGTAAACAAGGAACAGCAGAAAGAATAGCATATGCTCTAATTCCTTGCCTGATGGTAAACAAGGAACAGCAGAAAGAAGTCAAGGGAGAAAAGAGACAAAAATCCATAGAACCAACTGTCCAAGAGCTATTGGACAAGTACAAAGGCATTAGTTCTGATGGGATGCCAAGTTCCTTACCACCTATAAGAGAAATCAGCCATTGTATAGATCTGATCCCAGGATCTACACTTCCCAACAAAGCAGCATATAAGCTCACTCCAGATCAGAATACAGAGGTAGCAAGACAAATTGAAGAGTTGTTGCAGACAGGCCTAATTGGCAAAAGTTTAAGCCCATGTGCGGTACCGGCTGTACTAGCACCAAAGAAGGAAGGCACTTGGAGACTTTGCACTGATTCAAGGGCTATCAACAAAATAACAATCAGGTACAGATTTCCAATCCCTAGAATAGAAGATTTACTTGATTGTTTAGGAGGAGCTAAATACTTCACCAAAATAGATTTAAAGAGTGGTTATCATCAGATTAGGATTAGACCTGGTGATGAGTGGAAAACAGCATTCAAGACAAATGAGGGGTTATATGAGTGGAAGGTCATGCCTTTTGGTTTATCCAACGCTCCTAGTACCTTTATGAGATTGATGAATGAGGTCTTGAGAGAGTTCATAGGTAAATTTGTCATAGTATATCTAGATGACATCCTGATTTTCAGCACTACGAGGGAAGAACACCTCATCCATATAGACTTGGTTCTCAAAAGGTTACATGAAGAGCAGCTAATGATAAATTTAGCAAAATGTCTGTTTCTGCAAGAAGAAATCATTTACTTAGGATTTGTTATCTCACATAACAAACTGAGAATGGATCTAGAAAAGGTAAGTGCCATACTGTCTTGGCCAACACCCAAAACTGTGCATGATGTTAGAAGTTTTCATGGATTAGCAACCTTTTATAGGAAGTTTATAAAGGGATTTAGTCATATCTGTGCACCCATGCTTGACACTATAAAGGGGGGATAGAAGTGCAAGTTTACATGGACAAAGGAGGCAAATAATTCTTTTGAAATGTTGAAGAAGAAGATAGCAGAACATCGAGTTCTTGCTTTTCCTGATTTCAGCAAGATTTTTCAAGTAGAATGTGATGCAAGTCATATTGCTATTGGAGCAGTACTCAGCCAAGAAGGTAGGCCAATTGCATTCTTCAGTGAAAAATTAAATGATGCCAAGAAGAGATCCTATGATTTGGAGATGTATGCTCTAGTCCAGTCACTTAAGAAATGGAGGCATTATTTGATGCCCAAAGAATTCATAGTGTTCACAGATAATCAGGCTCTCAGTTTCTTAAACAGTCAAGAGAAGCTGAATCATAGACACATGAAATGGGTGGAAACTTTACAAGCTTTCACTTTCACACTCAAGCACAAGAAAGGGGTTAAGAACAAAGTAGCAGATGCTTTGAGCCGGAGAGTTTCGACCATAAATCAGATCCAATTGGAGAGTGTTGGGATTGATTCGTTGAAGAAAATGTATGCAGATGATGAAGACTTTGGAGAGATCTATACGGTATGTACTTCTTTTGGAGACAAATATCATGTTGAGTTTTCTAAATTTCTGATCCAAGATGGATTACTTTTCAAAGGTGGACAACTGTGTATTCCCAGATGTTCTATGAGACTGAATATTATTCAGGAGAAACATTGTGGGGCTCTGTCAGGACATTTTGGTCTTGATAAAACTCTTGATCTTGTCAAAAGGCATTATTATTGGCCTAAGTTACAGTCAGATGTGAGAAAATTTGTGGAAGCATGTATCATATGTCAGAAAGCCAAAGGAAGATCCACAAATTCGTCCTGTGTAGATTTTGTATATAGTTTAGTTTTGAACCTCTGCGGTCGAATGAACTAGATAAATCCATTCCACTGGTAGATTTTTGGGGAAATCAGTGGAATGGATTTGTAAACTATCCCCCTCCATTTTTGTTTTATTTGTTTGACTGTTAAGTATGGTGGGATAGAATTTGCAGAATCCTTTCCTGGGAAGATCGTCCTTAAGTATGTGTATTTCTGCATTAGCAGAGTGGATATTTTGTGTGTATCCTTCAGTTGTGTCTGTATGAGCATCATTGAATAGTTCAGATGTTAATGCAAGTCAATAATGCATGTTCTGAAGGCATCGGCATAGGTTTTCAATTGTGTCGCCATCGAAGGAAGTATCAGTGAGAGTCAAAGGCATCGGCGCAAGGAAATTGTGTCTGTTTGACGGTGAAAGTCTCATTGATGATCGACTTGGCCGAAGGCATCGACGTGAGAAAGCATATCGGCGTAAGACTTTGAGGGGTAGCCGACAGCACATGCTCTCGCCGATCGGAGTGATAACGGAGAAGTCTGGCCGATGTAGTTTATATCGGCATGGGTCCCCTCATCGGCAGAAGGGAGAAAGGTGGCGCCGACGATAGGTGGTCTCGCCGATAGAGTTGAGGTCATCGGCGAGAAAGGAGCATATCGGCGAAAGAATTCAACGCTGGGCCGATGGTAGAGGTCAGCCCGACAGAGGGATTAACATAGTCATCAGGGTGAGATTCGAGAAGTCTTGCCGATGGAAGGCTCATCGGTGAGAGATGTGTTGTCGGGGGATGCGGGAAATGTGTTGCCGATGGCCCAAGTCTTACCGACAGCTATGTGTTAGACTCATCGGAGTAACGGAGTCTATCGGCCTGAGATATTTCTCGTCGCTCAATAGCCTAGGTGTTGCCGAAGGCAACCAATGTCAAACTTTTCATCGGCGTGAGGGAAGTTTCAAGGAGACTTCTGATGGGAGACTTTCATGGTGGTCATTGCTCTCCTAATCATCAAAGATTCTCCATTCTTAGGATACCCATAACTACTAGGAGCATTCACACTTGGAATGGTGCTTGAGCTTTCTACACTTTGACAATCAGATTCTTGGATCAGATTAATCCTCTTTTCTCCTATTGAACTTGTTGCCTTTGTTGGACATCTACTGGCTATATGGCCTTCTTGGTTGCAATTATAACATCTGATAGGTCCTGATGTAGAGCATATGCCCAGCTGAAGCGTGTGAACCAGTTCCAAAAACCTCTTGGAGCCCGCAAGACAGCCAAAAGAAACTATATCGGTAAGACAAGGTAGAAGTCACACCGAAATATACATATGTCTGCCTATCGGCAAGACTATACACCGTCAGTTAAGCTAAAACATTCCTTCGCCGATACATATCTCTTACCGATATGTTTAATACCATAGCACCATCGGCAAGACCTTTTATTTTTCTCACCGAAGCAATCCCCCTCTTGCCTATCGGCAAGATGCTATTCTTGTTGGATCTAGGGCATACAACTGAGAGGGGGGGGTGAATCAGTTGTATAAAACTTCTTCTTCTTTCAAACACTTAATTCTCTGTTGTTAGTTAGCAGCATATCAAATACTCATCCATGGAAGCATAATACATAAACACAAGAGCAGATAAGCATCAACACATTGAACACCAAGATTTTGACGTGGAAAATCCGGTTAAGGGAAAAACCACGGGGTGATTAACCCAAGAATTATTCTCTGTTAGAAGAATAAAGAAAAATGAATGGCACATGCCAATAAGGGCTCACTGCCCGAGCACACTGCTCACAAAGAGGCCCACTGCCTACAAGGAGACACACTGTCTACAGAGTGATAAAAATCACAGTCTTGAACTGGAGAATGACATCTCTATCATGTCCGGATCAGTTCCAATTAAGCCCAACAATCTCTGCTCTGCCTTTCGCACGTTTCTTCGCTATGCCACACTCATCCGCACACCACACTTTGAAATGAACTCACAAACCGTTATTTATACAAGACATCGACTTAGGAACAAACATCTAAGTCGGCAAACAACCATAGGAGTATCCGCAAGATGAATAACACATCCGGTCGGCTACACAGAGCAAGAACTTCATCCGGAAGAATAACTTCAATTCCGGGCTCTACCATCAATGCGGACCAACAACACAACCTAAACATGATTCAAGAACCTTCACAAGCCTGTGTGAATGTCCGGATACATCCGCACTTCCTCTACTTACTGGGATCTCTTGTCTTCCTCATCTGGAACTTCAAGAACACAGTCTGTCGCCACTGTCATAATGCAAGAGGTACTTCCGGACCTCCAAATCATACACAAATCAGGATGACACATCACAAGGACATCCCAAACACTCTGTCCAATCCGCAGATTAGGATGATACAATTCCGGACCTCACCGGACCTTTTTGTGATCCTCTGTCACCTCTGGATACTTGCCAGACCCGGTTCTATACCGGCAGCCACAACTCCTTCAGATCTTCATGCGGACCTCTGAAATCTTAACTGTAGCATCTCAAGACTCATATCTACTAACCCTTTAATCCACATCCTCCGGTTCTCATCCTATACAGTACATTTACCTTCTTCTCATCACTGTTCTTCACTATTCCTGACTGAGGCTAATTTTCTCAATATCCTCAGCACACAGCTCATCAAATCCTTCTTGTCAATGCAATATGAGTATGTTGACATCAATGACAACAATGGCTCACCTCATACTTGCAACAATCTCCCCCTTTGTCATTGATGGCAACATATGATGTGAAAAACCATTAAGACAAGAACTTCAACTTTTCATATGTCTTCTCTTCCTTTGCTGCTCCCCCTTTGATCATCAACCACTTGTTTTTCACATGTCTTCTCTCCCCCTTTGACATCAATGGCAAAGGGCTCATACTTGCAATTCTCATACATCAGAATCATACCAGCTGCTCCCCCTTAGTTGCAGCTCCCCATTAGTCCGGATCACAAGATATGACTGTGATAGCCACCGGACTGATGCACATCAGTGCATCTTAGTTCATCACCGGAGGGGCCATGACCCCTAACTTCTCCCGGAGATATTCAAAAGAGTCTTTGGGAAGAGGTTTTGTAAAGATATCTGCAATCTGATCCTTGGAGGGAACATACTCCAATCTGACTTCTTCCTTGTTTACTTGTTCTCTCAAAAAGTGAAATTTGATAGATATGTGCTTAGTCTTAGAATGCAATACCGGATTCTTGGAAATATTAATTGCACTTGAATTATCACAGAAAATTGTGATAGGCTCCTCATATTCAACTTTGATGTCTCTTAGCATTTGCTTCATCCATAAGATTTGAGTGCAACTACCTACTGCTGCAATGTATTCTGCTTCAGTTGTAGACAGAGATATTGCATCTTGTTTCTTGCTTAGCCAAGAAACCAATCTCTTCCCCAAAAAGAATGCTCCACCACTAGTGCTCTTCCGGTCATCCACATCTCCTGCCCAATCTGCATCTATGTAAGCATGAAGAGAGAAGTCCGGATCTCTAGGGTACCATAGACCATACTCAACTGTTCCTTTCAAGTACCTAAAAATTCTTTTGATTGCCATAACATGAGATTCTCTAGGATCAGCCTGGAATCTTGCCACAAGACCAACAGCCTGCATTATATCTGGTCTAGTTTGAGTGAGATACAACAGTCCACCAATCATTGATCTATACTTTGTCTGATCTGCCTTTGGAGAATCATCATCTTTGCTTAACTTACATCCGGTTGCCATAGGAGTGTTCATAGGCTTTGAGTCTTCCATACCAAATTTCTTTAACAATTCTTTCACATATTTGGTCTGAGAAATGAAGATCCCTTCTTTTGTTTGAGTAATTTGCAGACCCAAGAAGAAATTCATTTCACCAAGCATAGACATTTCAAACTCACTTTTCATCTGATTTGCAAAAGTTTTGCACATACTATCTCTTCCTCCAAAAATGATATCATCCACAAACACTTCAACAATCAAAATGTTTTCATGATCAATTTTGAAATATAAGTTACTGTCAGCAGTACCTTTGTTGAATCCAATCTGCACAAGATGCTTATCCAACCTTTCATACCATGCTCTTGGGGCTTGCTTCAATCCATACAAAGCTTTCTTCAACTTGCAGACCATACCATCATTATCAGACAATTGAAATCCATCCGGTTGTTCAATGTAGACTTCTTCTTCCAGATCACCATTTAGGAAGGCATATTTGACATCCATCTGATATACCTTGAAGTCTTTGAAGGCAGCAAATGCAAGAAGTAATCTGACTGCTTCAATTCTTGCTACCGGAGCAAAAGTCTCTTCAAAGTCAATTCCTTCTATTTGAGAGTAGCCTTTGCAGACCAATCTAGCTTTGTTTCTGATTACTTCACCAGCTTCATTTAGTTTGTTCCGGAAGACCCACTTGGTTCCAATTACATTCCTGTCTCTAGGTCTGGGAACAAGATCCCAAGCATGATTTTTCTCAATTTGCATCAATTCATCTTCCATTGCTTTGGTCCAGTTTTCATCATTGCAGGCTTCATTTATTGTTTTAGGTACAATCTTTGAAATCAGACAACATTCATTCTAATTTTGAGCAATATTCCTTCTAGTTTGTACACCTTTGCTTCTGTCACCTATAATCTGATCTTCAGAGTGATTCAGTCTCACATACCTTGGAATTTTGGGAGTATCCAGCACTGCTGTTTCTTGATCAGGCTCATTCAAACCTATCTCTTCTTCCTGATTTACCGGATCAGGCTGACTCTGTCTCACCGGAGAGGATTGAGGTCCTTGAACACTGTCTTGGTCATCTTCATCAAACTCATAAAATCTTGAAGGCTTCTCAATTCCTTCATCAACCTTTACATTGGTGCTTTCTATCATCTTCCTCAATCTCTTATTGTAACACCGGTATGCTTTGCTTTGAGTGGAGTAGCCCAAGAAAATTCCTTCATCACTTCTAGCATCAAACTTTCCTAGATCTTCATCTCTTTTAATATAACACTTGCTACCAAATACTCTGAAATATTTCACAGTAGGAGTGATGCCAAACCAGAGTTCATAGGGGGTCTTACCGGTGTTGTTTCTGATTTGAACTCGATTGAGAGTGTAGACTGCAGTGCTGATAGCTTCTTTCCAAAACATGTGAGGAACATTTGCTTCCAACATCATTGTCCTAGCAGCTTCCTGGATGGTCCGGTTCTTTCTCTCAACTACTCCATTCTGCTGTGGAGTCTTAGGAGCAGACAACTGTCTCCTTATACCCTGTTTGTCACAAAAGTCAATGAATTCACCAGATGTAAATTCACCACCTCTATCAGACCTTAGACACTTTAGTTTCAATCCAGTTTGATTCTCCACCATAGCTTTGAAGATTCTGAACTTCTCAAAAGCTTCTGATTTTTCTTTTAGAAAGGTAACCCACATCATCCGGGAATGATCATCAATTAACAACATGAAATACCTATCACCCTGCAAACTCTTGATTCTTGTCGGACCACATAGATCAGTATGTACTAATTCCAACAATCCGGTAGAAGACTGATCTTTGCTTTTGAAAGAGACTCTGCTTTGTTTACCTAACTGACATTCTTTACACACACTATTTGTAGGTTTCATCAATTTTGGAAGATCTCTCACAGCCTGAGTATTGCTTATCTTGATGATGTTATCAAAATTTACATGACACATTCTTCTATGCCATAACCAACTCTGATCAATTTGAACAAACAAACAACTTTTATTTGAACCAACCAGATGAAATATATTACCTTTTGTCTGAGTACCGGATGCAATTTCAGTTCCGGAGCTTGTAAAGATTCTGCATTTTCCATTCTTGAACCGGAGATCATAGCCTTTGTCCACTAACTAACCAACACTGAGAAGATTGTGCTTCAATCCTTCAACATACAGTACATTACCTGTTTTGCTCTTACCATCAAAGGAAATAGTTCCCCTACCTCTGATTCTGCCAGCAGAATTGTCACCAAACTTTACCATTCCTCCTTCATATCTTTCCAAGTCTAAGAACTTATTCTTGTCACCAGTCATATGGTGAGAACATCCACTGTCAATAACCCAATCATCCTTTTCTTCCACTTGAGTAGCAAAGGCTTTTTCAACAACTTTGTGATTGACAGATTCAGAGAGTATTGAATCTTCTTCCTTGATGGCTATAAACACCCACTCATTTCCGGATTTGCTTCCTAGTTCTGATTCATCATCTGTTACTCCTTCATTGTCATCTTCTTCATGAACATAATAGCAATTCTTTTGAAACCTTTGTCTGTGAGTATTAGATCTTGCAGATCTCTCCGGACATCTTGAGGCAAAATGACCAATCTTATTGCAGTTGAAACACTTAAAGGGTAGTTTTCCTTCATACTTACCGGATCCTCTTGGCAGTCTTTTTGCAATGAGGGCTTTAAGTTGAGCTGTTTCTGCTTCTTCTTCTTCCATGTCTCTTCTTGCTTGATCATACCATGACATTTTCCTTGATGAGTTTTCACCCGGATCAAATCTCTGTTTGCCTTTCACATAGGCACTGGCTTTGAAAGCAGATTCAGTCTTGGGAGGATCATCTCCAAACTCGGTCATTTCAAATGCAGCTAGTTTGCCAGCCAGTTGTTCTCTTGTGACAGTTGTGTGGGCTCTGAATTCATCAATGGCAGCAACTTTGATTTTGTAGGCAGCAGGAAGGGATCTTAGGATTTTGCAGACAATCTCATTTTCATCTAAAGTTCCACCAGCATTTCTGATTCCACATACCAGCTCATTTACTCTTGGCATAAAGGTAGTGATGTTTTCATCATCTCTCATTTTCAATCTTTCAAATTTCCCTTTCAAACTTTGCAACCTTGCACTTTTGACAAACTCATCTCCTTCATACAGAAGTTCCAGTTTAGTTAGGATCTCATATGCAGTTGGTAGGTCAATGACATTCGAGAGATCTGAGTCATTCAATGCGCTTAGAAGGGCTTCCTTGGTCCACAGATTGTTTTCAGCTTCTGTGATTTCATTCAGAGTTGTCGGACCACCTTGTGGAGGTATATATGGTTTTGAAATCATAGCCAAGTATGCTTTTCCCATACATTCCAAGTGACACTTCATGCGACCTTTCCAGAGAGTGAAGTTGGTTCCATCGAACTTCAGACTATCCTTCTTGTATGACGACATCCTGGATCTCCTCAAGCGGTTAAGCTCCTATTAGAAGAACTTAGCTCTGATACCAATTGTTGGATCTAGGGCATACAACTGAGAGGGGGGGGTGAATCAGTTGTATAAAACTTCTTCTTCTTTCAAACACTTAATTCTCTGTTGTTAGTTAGCAGCATATCAAATACTCATCCATGGAAGCATAATACATAAACACAAGAGCAGATAAGCATCAACACATTGAACACCAAGATTTTGACGTGGAAAACCCAGTTAAGGGAAAAACCACGGGGTGATTAACCCAAGAATTATTCTCTGTTAGAAGAATAAAGAAAAATGAATGGCACATGCCAATAAGGGCTCACTGCCCGAGCACACTGCTCACAAAGAGGCCCACTGCCTACAAGGAGACACACTGTCTACAGAGTGATAAAAATCACAGTCTTGAACTGGAGAATGACATCTCTATCATGTCCGGATCAGTTCCAATTAAGCCCAACAATCTCTGCTCTGCCTTTCGCACGTTTCTTCGCTATGCCACACTCATCCGCACACCACACTTTGAAATGAACTCACAAACCATTATTTATACAAGACATCGACTTAGGAACAAACATCTAAGTCGGCAAACAACCATAGGAGCATCCGCAAGATGAATAACACATCCGGTCGGCTACACAGAGCAAGAACTTCATCCGGAAGAATAACTTCAATTCCGGGCTCTACCATCAATGCGGACCAACAACACAACCTAAACATGATTCAAGAACCTTCACAAGCCTGTGTGAATGTTCGGATACATCCGCACTTCCTCTACTTACTGGGATCTCTTGTCTTCCTCATCCGGAACTTCAAGAACACAGTCTGTCGCCACTGTCATAATGCAAGAGGTACTTCCGGACCTCCAAATCATACACAAATCAGGATGACACATCACAAGGACATCCCAAACACTCTGTCCAATCCGCAGATTAGGATGATACAATTCCGGACCTCACCGGACCTTTTTGTGATCCTCTGTCACCTCTGGATACTTGCCGGACCCGGTTCTATACCGGCAGCCACAACTCCTTCAGATCTTCATGCGGACCTCTGAAATCTTAACTGTAGCATCTCAAGACTCATATCTACTAACCCTTTAATCCGCATCCTCCAGTTCTCATCCTATACAGTACATTTACCTTCTTCTCATCACTGTTCTTCACTGTTCCTGACTGAGGCTAATTTTCTCAATATCCTCAGCACACAGCTCATCAAATCCTTCTTGTCAATGCAATATGAGTATGTTGACATCAATGACAACAATGGCTCACCTCATACTTGCAACAATTCTATCGGCGGGCTCCTTGAATCTTCTGTCGACGCCGCGGGTTGCGCCGATAGTCTTACCATCGGCAGGACTTTGGAATTGTCTCACCGATGTGTTCCCACTCTTGCCTATCGGCAAGACAATAACTATCGGCCGGTCCACCAGAAGTCTCCCCGAAACTTCCCTCACGCTGATGAAAAGTTTGACATTGGTTGCCTTCGGCAACACCCAGGCTATCGGGCGACAAGAAATATCTCAGGCCGATAGACTCCGTTACTCCGATGAGTCTAACACATAGCTGTCGGTAAGACTTGGGCCATCGGCAACACATTTCCCGCATCCCCCGACAACACATCTCTCACCGATGAGCCTTCCATCAGCAAGACTTCTCGAATCTCACCCCGATGACTATGTTAATCCCTCTGTCGGGCTGACCTCTACCGTCGGCCCAGCGTTGAATTCTTTCGCCGATATGCTCCTTTCTCGCCGATGACCTCAACTCTATCGGCGAGACCACCTATCGTCGGCGCCACCTTTCTCCCTTCTGCCGATGAGGGGACCCATGCCGATATAAACTACATCGGCCAGACTTCTCTGTTATCACTCCAATCGGCGAGAGCATGTGCTGTCAGCTACCCCTCAAAGTCTTACGCCGATATGCTTTCTCACGTCGATGCCTTCGGCCAAGTCGATCATCGATGAGACTTTCACCGTCGGACAGACACAATTTCTTTGCGCCGATGCCTTTGACTCTCACTGATACTTCCTTCGACGACGACACAATTGAAAACCTATGCCGATGCCTTCAGAACATGCATTATTGACTTGCATTAACATCTAAACTATTCAATGATGCTCATACAAACACAACTGAAGGATACACACAAAATATCCACTCTGCTAATGCAGAAATACACATACTTAAGGATGATCTTCCTAGGAAAGGATTCTGCAAATTCTATCCCACCATACTTAACAGTCAAACAAATAAAACAAAAATGGAGGGGGATAGTTTACAAATCCATTCCACTGATTTCCCCAAAAATCTGCCAGTGGAATGGATTTATCTAGTTCATTCGACCGTAGAGGTTCAAAACTAAACTATATACAAAATCTACACAGGACGAATTCCTACACAGAGTATCTACACTGGTTGTCCACACAGTATTCAGAAACTGGAAAGACAATAACTTGCAGAACTTCTATTCTTTCTTCCTGTTCAGAAATTACATTCCACTCTTCAGAGACCAGAGCCAGAAACTACTTCCCCTCTCTGTCCTCTACAAAAGGTTTTCCCCTTTTTATCTTTCCCAATGCGAGGGACTGACATTCTCCTCTGTTTCTGGGATTTTTATCTTTTCAAAACTATTGGTAAAGACTCCTAATTAGTTACATGACACTTGCAGAGTATAGGACAACAAAACTCTAGTGCTTAAGACACCTTGATTAACTTTCCCTTAATCCAAGCTGTCAGAAACTTCATACAGAAAATGCTAACATTACATTATAAACAGGAAATGCTAACATTGGATGTTACATTTGAAGATGCTATAGATAACATGAAATGTTAGCTTAAAGTTAGTCTTCTTCTTCTCCTTCCTCTTGTGTATATTGGTCCTTTTGAAGGGGTGCACCTGCACCATAGAACTTCAAGTTGAGCAGAACTTATCTTGAATTTCTCTTTGTATTCATTTGCTGTTTGAAGATCCCTTTTAAGAGAGATAATTTGACCCTCAAGTTTTTCTTCATTATCTTTAGCATCTTTAAGATCAGATTCAAGATGTCTGATTATTCTGTCCATCTTGTGGCAGTCTTCTGATTTCTCCTTGAGAGATTGTCTTAGATCATCTTCAGTTTTTCTTTTCTCTTCAATTTCTTGGGTGAACTTCATAACTCCTGATTCCATTTCATGTCTTACCATAATGATCTCTTTTGATAACTTTTCACATATCCTGGTTTTCTCCTTTAGATCTCCATTTGAATCATTTGTTTCAACTTGACTTGCCAGTTGTTGAAGTAGCTCCTTTCTCTTTTTCATAGAGAGACTCAGTTTCTCTTTTAATTCATTTCTGAAATCATCAGCCTATTTGATTCTTTCCATCAATTTATTGACTTCAGAATTTGACTGCTCAAGATCATCTAGGGCAGACTTAAGTTTCTCCCTCATACCATAACATATCCATTTGAATTCCCAGATCTTTCTCAAGCTGTTAGGCTCTGTTGGGAGGAACTTGGCTCTGATACCAATTGTTGGTAACTGAGAGGGGGGTGAATCAGTTATCTCAATTATTTTAACATTCAGAACTTCCTTATTAATTAATGCAACATCAATTCAATTAAGCAAACATAACCATGAAATTGAAATACACATGACACAATATTTTTGACGTGGAAACCCTGTTAAGGGAGAAAACCATGGGGTGATTAACCCAAGATTGTATTCTCTATTAGAAGAATGGAAATACAAAATGGCACTTGCCAATTAGGGCTCACTACCCGAGCACACTGCTCACAAGAGGCTCACTGCCTACAAGAGACTCACTGTCTACAAGTTGTAAGAAGAATAACAGGATCCTTGAACTGATGAGATGCATCCACATATGTAGGGGTTCAGTTCTAGTTAGGCTCAATACACTGATCTGCTGCACTTCATCTTTCCTCTTCTTTTGTGCTGCTCTCCTTTCACATACTAGACCTTCCTTACTTCTTTCACTCTACTCTATTGCTTTTATTCACACAACTCAAAACTAGCACACCTCTCACAACTAAATCCATCTTGTATATATATCCGCACAAGTGATTTCATCACCTTTCTAGTCGGCATCCAGAATAGTCAATATTTTCCACAAACTCTAATCTGTCAGCTGAATCCTTGCTTACCAAGTAATGCGGATCAAGGATATACTTGTAGAAGTCATCAATCATGTCAACCAACATAATTTATGCCTTAAGAACCTATACCATCATCAGTAACACATCCAGAATACTGTCTGATGTTCTGCCAGTCAATTCTTCCTCTATCCACACTGCCAATCAGGAACTCGACACTCAAGTAATCATATCTTTTTCTTCATCTATCACCAGAGGCTAAATCCTTGCAATCTATCAGTCAAGGTAGTCCTCTTAACTTCCCCAAATCCGTACTTCACCAAGATACTTCCTCTAAGAGATCTAGACCTGACTGTCGAACCTCGCCACATGCTCTGTTCTTGGTTACCGGATCACAACACTTTGCAGTCTGCCTTCCGGTAGAGACTCATCATGTCTTGTGAATGTGTGGGTTAACCTGTGTTGCCATCAATGACAACATTCATGAGTCCATATAGTGTCTCTTGCCAACAGTAAGAAGTTTGCAAGGAGACATGTATTTCATGTTGCTTATTGGTGATTATTCTGGAATGACTTGGGTCACCTTTTTGAAAGAGAAAGCTAAAGCTCTAGATAAATTCAAGGCATTTAAGGCAATGGTTGAAAATGAGATGGATTTAAAAATCAAATGCTTGAGGTCTGATAGAGGAGGAGAGTTCACATCAAATGAATTTAATTTATTTTGTGAAGAACATGGAATAAAGAGATAGCTATCTACACCCAGAACTCCACAACAAAATGGAGTTGTCAAAAGGAAAAATAGAACAGTTCAAGAAGTTGCTAGAGCCATGATGAAGGAAGCTCATCTTCCAGAAGCATATTAGAGAGAGGCAATTCACACGGCTATATATATCCTAAATAGAGTTTAAGTAAAAGGTAATAGTTTAAAGACTCCTTATGAATTGTGGCATACTAGAGTTCCTACTGTGAAATATTTCAAAGTTTTTGGTAGCAAATGTTATATCCAAAGAGAAAAAGATTTAGGCAAGTTTGATGCTAGATGTGATGAAGGAATCTTCCTTGTTTACTCTATCAAGAGCAAGGCCTACTAGTGCTATAATAAGAGGCTGAATAAAATCATTGAAAGTGCAAATGTTAAAGTTGATGAATATAAGGAAAGGTCTTTAGAATCAAGTGAATATGAGTCAGATGATCCAGATGTTTCAGAAGTGGTGCAGCATGAAGACAACCTAGATGAAGAAGAACAAGCTCCGGTAAGTGTTACCAAAACTCCAAGATATGTAAGAATCAGTCATTCTGAAGATCAAATCATAGGAGATAAGAGCAAATGGATCTTAACCAGAAGAAAAGATGTAGAGGAACAAGTAAATTTCTGTCCAATTTCCAAGATTGAACCTAAAATTGTGGATGAGGCTTGCAAAGATGAGAATTGGACAAAGGCTATGGAAGAAGAATTGATGTAGATAGAGAAGAATCAGACTTGGGATCTTGTTCGCAGACCAACAAACAAGAATGTAATTGGTACAAAGTGGGTCTTCAGAAATAGGATGAATGAGAATGGTGAAGTGGTAAGAAACAAAGCAAGGTTTGTATGCAAAGGATATGCTCAAGTTGAAGGAATAGACTTTGAAGAAACTTTTGCTCTAGTGGCAAGGATTGAAGCAATAAGGAGGTTTTTGGCTTTTACAGCATACAAAGATTTCAAGGTTTATCAAATGGATGTGAAGTCTACTTTCTTAAATGGAGAGTTTGAAGAGGAAGTCTATATTGAACAACTGGAAGGATTTTAGTCATTAGATCAAGGTGACATGGTATGCAGATTGAAGAAAGCTTTGCATGGATTAAAACAAGCTCCTAGGGCATGGTATGCATGGTTGGATAGGTACATGATATAGATAGGGTTCAGTAAAGGTACTACAGATAGCAATCTCTACTTCAAGATCAATAACGAACAAACCCTGATTGTTGCAATTTTTGTTGATGATATTATTTTTAGAGGCGATGAAGGTATGTGCTCAGTTTTTGATGGAGAAATGCAAAGTGAATTTGAAATGTCTATGTTTGGAGAGATGATCTTCTTTTTAGGTCTACAAATAAGTCAATTAGATAAAGGTATCTTCATTTCTCAGTCTAAATATGTGAAAGAGTTGTTAGAGAAATTTGGGATGGAAGACACTAAACCAGTTTACACACCTATGATAATTGGTTGTAAGTTGAGTAAAGATGATAACTCACCCTTGGAAGACTAGAAAAAGTATAGATCTATGATTGGAGGATTACTTTATTTGACTCAAACTAGACCTGACATAATGCATGCAGTATGTTTTGTGCCAAGATTTCAGGCAGAACCCAAGGAATCACATGTGATGGAATTCAAGAGAATTCTGAGATATTCAAAAGGTACAATGGATTATGGTTTGTGGTACCCTAAGGACTATGACTTTACTCTTAGTGCATATACTGATGCAGATTGGGCCGGAGATGTGGATGACAGAAAAAGTACAAGTGGAGGTGCATTCTTCTTTGGAAAAAACTAGTATCTTGGTTGAGCAAGAAACATGATTCAATATCCCTGTCTGCTACAGAAGAAGAATACATTGTAGCAGCATGCAGTTGCACTCAAGTGTTATGGATGAAGCAGACTTTGAAGGACTTCTCATGGGGAGTAGTCAGAGAGTTCAGAAGAGAGATTAGATCAGAGTAGAAGAGTGTAAGTATGTGCCCTTTGCCATTAATGTCAAAGGGGGAGAGAAGTCATGAGAAAAAACTTAAAGTGCAGATGTGTAAGAGAAAGGGGGAGAATTTCTGAGAAAGAAAGAGTGCAGGTGTGTAAAGAGAAAGGGGGAGAATCTTGTCTTGATGGCTATTGCAGTTTTTCACATCATATGTTGTCATCAATGACAAAGGGGGAGATTGTTGCAAGTATGTGCCTAATCAGTGTTGTCATTGATGTCAACATATCCTTGTTGTCATTGGTGTCAACTGTATCTTATTCTAATACTTGTTTAGAAGACTTGTATTTTGAGGATATTGAGAAAATTAGCCTCTCTGGAAGAAACAAGTGAGTTACAGAGAACTACAGTATAGATAGTGAATTGTATGCTAAAGAACAGTTTGATAAACTGCTCTGCATTTATTTCTGCTTGAAGATCATGGTCTATGGATTGGAAGTAAGTTAGAGGTATGACTAAGGATGCTACATTCTAGGTTTGAGCCCTCCTCATGAAGATCTAAGCAAGTTGTGTTCACCAGAGTGAAACCTAGTTTTTCTGTAAGTTCAGTTGAGATAGGAAGAAGGTATTCTACTCCATATTCCTCCGCAATAAAGTATTTTGCTCTACGGTTCTAGAAGGAAGTCTAGGATGATGATAAGTGGCTACAGTTGCAATGGTTCATGGTTTGGTGGTCTGCAAGCTATCTTTCCTTTATGATAGTTGAAGACAGTAAAGTTCATATGTTCCAGTGTGAAGATTCTTATGGGTAAAGTGGTTAAAGGTTGTGTGGTTGCTCCTGATGATTATAAAATTCTTATGGATGTCTCTTGATCATGTTCCTATCTAGACTTTTGTTTGTGTTAAGAAATTGAGATTGTGTTTGAAGATTGTTCTCAGATAATGTAGTGTGTAACCAGTCTTAGTCGACTTGGTTAATCCCAGTGATTACAGAGATCTCTTGAAGATTGTGGAAGCGTGTTGAAGCATGGAAGATCATGTTTGAGTCCCAGCTAAGGCATGTCATGGTCCACGTATAATTTTACTTCATCCCCTTTGCATAATGTTGTAATAGGCCAAGACCTATTTTGTAAATGTCTGTAATGCCGACCTTGGAGATTGTTCCAATGGTTGATGATTGTGATGCCGACCTTGATGATCATTCCAAGGTTGTTGTAGTGTATAAATACTTGTAGTTGAGTCGTGAAAAGTTGTCCTTGATCAGAAATGAAAAGATATTAAGAAAGGTCCAAAAGGTAGAGCAGAGAAGAGGCAGAGGAAAGAAGAGGAAGAACAGAGAAGAGGAACAGAAGAGTAGAGGAATTATTGTACTTCAGTCACAAATATAGAAAGGTGTTGATCATGGTAGTGAGTCTAGTAGTGAGCCGCCAGTAGGGTTTAACAACCCTTATTGTAATCTTGCTAGGTTTAGGGTTGAGACAGTGAGCTTGCTAGACCTAGTTGTTCTTCATAGCGGTGAGCCAGTATGTTTAGGCCCATGGAGTGACCAAGCCTGAACACCATTATTTCAAGATTGAAATATATATTGAGAGCTAATCCTTTCCATGGTTTTTCCCAACCTTGGGGTTTTCCACATAAAATCAGGTATCTCTTGTGTTTGATGCTGTATCTGTAGTTAAGTTTCTAATTTCATGCACTCATTGTTAACTCATAATAATTGTGGATAAGTGATGAATGTTTAATTATAGAAAGTGTTTAAGTTTTTGGGACAATTGAATCATCCCCCCCTCTCAGTTGTCTGGTGCATATCAACATATGCTTCTTCAAGCACCTCATTTAACACATAAAGTTGGTCAAGATTATGATCTTGTTGAGTAGATTCATGCTACTCCTGCCAAGATTTCTCTTTGGAAACTTATACAAACTTCACCTACATACCATGTAATTCTCCAAGAAACTTTACAAAAGGTGATTTTACCACCTTCTATCAAACCAAATGATGTAGCAGCTCTTTTAGATTGTTTGCATGTGAAAAAAATAGACATTTTGTTTCAACAACATGAGTTGCCTTCTATTGAAGTTCAAAATTAATATGATGCTTTAATTATTTTCATTACAATAAACAAGAAATTGATCAAGCAAGTTATGATTGATAATGGATTAGCTCTTAATGTTTGTGGTATTAATTTGTTACATAAGATTAATATTGATACTTCTTTGATTAAACCAGATAGAATTAGCATTCGTGGCTTTGATAATGTTGGAAGACGGTCTATAGGCACTATAACTTTACCTGTACAAGTTGGGTCTGTGATTTTATCTACCTTGATTCATGTCATGCCTGGTTCCTTATCATACAACATGATTCTTGGTAGACCTTGGATTCATGCATTAGGGGCAGTTCCATCTACCCTTCACCACTCAATCAAGTTTATTTATAAAAATAAAACTTCATACTATTGAAGCTGATGCTAAACCAGATAATTGTTTACATATTGAAATACAAAAACAAGTTGTTCATCATAAGATTCTAAATAACTTGAAGGTTGATCCATCAATTCCTCTTGCCACAAATTATGTTGTGCAATATTATCAACAATCAAATTCATTCCTTGGTGATGATTGGGGTTCATTAGATTTTACTCCCGTCTCTATGGGAGAATACAAGCTTAACAACCCTAATCTTGAAACTTCAAATGTTGCATTGATTTCATCCAAGAACTTTATTCAAAAACCTAAAGTTTCTTTGGTAACAAACACAGATAACACTCTTACTTACACTATCGATTATGAGACCTACGAGGCTCCACCTTCTTCTAGAGAAATGGCCTCTCTTTATGGTCAAGGATTTTAGATTCTCTATAAGAATTACGACTATGTAGGTAATGGTTGTGGTATTAATCAACAAGGAATCTGAGTACCTATAGAAGCTACTTCGTGACACTAATCAAGTAGCATTGGATATAATCCTTTCAAGGAAACCAAAGCCTGTAGACATCTTAATCTTAATGTGAATACAATATCAACACTCAATTTGATATTTCTTAAGATGATAGACATGAATTGTCCTCTAGGAGATAGTCCTTTAGATACCTTTTCAACAGATGAAGTAATAATGGAATTCTTGGAAGCTTATGACAATGTTCCTTGTTATCATCACAAGCAAGTATTACCTTATCATTTAAATGTTGATGTATATTTTAGAAAATCTACTGACTTGATAAACGTTACTAATAAAGAATCTAAAGAATTGTCACAATCATCCAATCTCATAGACCCCAGTACTTTACTTAATGGAAAGACCGTGGAAGTTTCTATGGACAAATATAATACTGAAAAAGTTATTCCTATAGGTGATTGTTTAAGTACTGAATAAAAAGAAGATATGACCAAGCTTTTACATGAATTTTTTGAATTGTTTGCTTGGAATTATTTGGATATGCCTGACATTGATCCTCAGATTGTAACACATAACATTGTATTACAACCTGATGTTAAGCCGTTTAAACAAAAGATCCATAAGATGAATCCCAAGGTTGCATTATTAGTTAAGGCTGAGATATAAAAGCTTCTACAAGCTAGTTTTATCAACCCTATTGATTACTCACCTTGGAT
Organism: Cunninghamia lanceolata; assembly: GCA_027924645.1. NCBI lineage: Eukaryota > Viridiplantae > Streptophyta > Pinopsida > Cupressales > Cupressaceae > Cunninghamia > Cunninghamia lanceolata. Next base: position 3,646,647 of record BSBN01000134.1, read on the forward strand.
TTCAAATATTGTGGCTGTTGCTAAACCTGATAACTATATTTAGATGTGTACTAATTTTAGGGATTTAAATCTTGCTTCTTTTAAAGATGATTTCCCTCTTCCAAACATCGATATGATTGTTGATTTAATAGTTGGCCATGCATTACTCTCCTTCATGGATGGATTTTCAGGATATAATCAAAATTTCATGAACCCTCAAGATCAATATAAGACAACTTTTATAACCCTGCGGGGAAATTGTTTTTGGGTTCTCATGCCATTTGGATTAAAGAATGTTAGAGCAACTTACCAATGGGCTATGACTCTTATTTTTTATGATTACATGCATAAAATCTTAGAGGATTATGTCGATGACATTCTTGTGAAGTCTATTCGTCGCCAGGATCATGTTACAATCCTCTGTCAAATCTTTGAGCAAATAAAGAAATACAACATGAGCTTGAATCCCCGTAAATGCATCTTTGGTGTAGACAGTAGAAAATGGTTGGGATTTATAGTCTCGCATCGTGGTATTCAAGTAGACACAAAGAAAATTGATGCGATTGTTAATATTCCAGCACCTAAGAACATATCCGAAACTTCGTAGTTTCCAATGGAAGATACAGACCATTCATCGATTTATCTCACAACTTGTGGATAGGACTCACCTTTTTACTCAAATACTAAAGAAGGATTCAAAATTTTAATGGAATTTTGATTGTCATAAAGATTTTGGAGACTTAAAAAGTTGTCTAGCTAATCCTCCTGTTTTATAGCCTGCTACTACTGATAACTTCTTTACACGTCAACATCTAATAATGCTCTTGCATCTTTATTAGCACAACATGATACCGAAGGCAAAGAATGAATTGTATATTATATTAGTCAAACTTTGCTCAATTATGAAGTGTGATATACTATTATCGAGAAGCAGTGCCTAGCTATTGTCTTTGCAACATAGAAGCTTAGGCATTATCTCTTAAATGTTGAAGTTCATGTCATGGTGGAATTTGATCCTCTGAAACATCTTTTCACTAAAACAGACCTTTTAGGTTGCCTCTCTAAATGGGTTATGTTATTAAGCAAATTTGATCTCAAATTTATCTCTCAAAAAGTGATTAAAGGACAAGCATTAACCAACCATTTCGCTGAGGCACCTTCACCCTTTTCTATACAAAATCAGGGGACATTTCTTGATGATCAAATTCTAAATATCAATATAGATTGCAAATGGGAGTTGTATTTTAATGGTTCACAATGTCAAACTAGCTCTGGTGCTGGTATCATACTAGTACCTCCTTCTAGTAAGTCGATTCCTATGTCTTACCATCTGAACTTCTTATGCACAAACAACATTGTTGAGTATGTAGCTCTCATTGCAGGAATCTGTGCCACTTTGGCTCTCAACATCAAAAACATCACTATATATGGTGATTCACAATTAATTGTGTGACAAATAATAGGACCATATCAAGCTAAAAAAGATAAGTTATCTCAATATCATGATCTTGCCTTATCTTTATTAAAACAATTTACATCATTTTCAATTGATACTATTCCAAGGAAAGACAATCAACATGCAAATGCAATGGAAAGCATAGCTTCCCTAATATCCCTTGTTGATTCACCTGATGAATATCTCTTTATCATTCATAATCTTAAAACACTTGCACTGGATACTGACCTCTATTGTAACACAAGTTTTGATGAATGATTCTTCTATATATTCTATTATTTGCGTGATAGTACCATTCCTAACTCAAAATCTAAGATGGCACGATTTCGTTTATGCAAAATCATGGTATGTTATATCATTCTATCTAATGTCTTATATAGAAAAAACTATAATGGTGCTCTTCTCTGATGTCTTAGTAACTTAGAGATCCTGATAACTTTAGAAGAAGCTCACTTTGGTGCTTGTGGAGGACACTTTGGGGGAAAATCATTGGTACAAAAATTATTATGTATGGGGTATTATTGGTAACACATGGAATAAGATTCCTTTGCATATGTTAGGAAATGCCCACAATGTCAACAACACAAACATTTAATCCGAGCACCTACCTAAGAAATTTGAGGCCAAGTTTCACCTTGGCCATTTTCTGTTTGGGGCTTGGATGTAATTGGTAAAATTTCTCCACCTTCTTCTCAAGGACATACTTTCATCACCACCGCTATTGAATACTTTATGAAGTGGGTTGAAGCTATACCAATGCGATCCACGACTGCTGAAGTAATTTATCATTTTATACATGATAACATTGTCTCTTGATTTGACATACCTTCCTCCTTAGTTTTTGACAATTGTACAACATTTAAGAATAAGGATGTGAAGAAATTCCTTGAAAAATATCATATTCAACATCACTTCTCTACACCTTACTATCCTTAATCAAATGGCCAAGAAGAAACTTCAAATAAGGTTATTAGACAAATTTTATGAAAAAATGTTAATAAACATCAAAAAGATTGGAATACTCAACTCTCCTATGCATTATGGGCTTATAGAAAAAGTATTTGTAGGGCTACTGGAACTACATTGTATAATCTTGTGTATGGTGCTGATGAAGGGGGTAAATCACAAAACACACAACAACAGAAAATTGAACTTTTTTTTATTGATCTGGGCAACTCATTACATTACAAAAGCTCAATTACAATCAAAGGAATCAATCCTCCACATGCTACAACACACTACAGCTACACATCACCAGGCTCTGGAATCTTCTGCCTTCTGTAACCCCCAAATCAGCTAGGGTTTCTGTTTTCCCACCTATTCTTGACTCTACACTTTCCCCCTTAACTCTACTACTCCCTAGGGTTCCCAAAATAGTCATAAATAACACTTTTTGGCAGCCTCCAGCTAAATTTTGAAATTTGTAACTCCCTCCAAAAGTAGGTCAACTTTCGAGAAGCATAACTTTTGATTCGGGTATCTGATTGACGAACCGTTTTAAGCATTAGAAAGCTCACGATGTGAAATATCATGCCAAAAATTTGTAAATGGATTTTCATCAACTTTTTGGGATGTTATGGGATGTTTTAGTGCCTCATATGTTGTTTCAAAAATTTTCAGGGGCTTTTTAGAAAACAAAAACTTTAATATATTTCAACTCACAAATGATCTGTGCCTGATTCCTTCGCCAAAGGTCTTATATTTCTATTATGAAGCTTTCTGTATGTTTTTGCTTCAATCTATGCCCAAATGCAAACTTTCCAAAACTGGCAGTTTGTTATTTTTAGCAGTTTTGGAAAAACTAAAAGTCCTACATCATTATTCAAGAGATTATGGAGCTAGAATTACTAATTATGGAAAGAAATGAAAACAATTGTAATGATTTTGAAGAAACATCTTTTTGGGTGATGCAAGATTGCCCTTACACCATTGGATGCTCCTACATCAGACACCCAGGGTAATTTGAGAAGTGACCCTGTCATGTCTCAGGTGTTTGTTTGAGGAAAACCCAAACGGTCAACCTCTACCTTAGATAACCAAGAAGAATCTTCAATAGGCCTTCCTTTTCATTTCACCAGATATTCTTCATATTGCATGTTCCAAGTACTTCTTCCCACATGGCTATCCAAGATCTCTTCTATCCCCTCCGTTGAAGTAGGTGTCGGAATACTCCAATGTTCTTCTATTGGTCCATCCTCTGTGCCACCCTCATGATATTTTGTTAAATCAGCAATGTTGAACACAGGGGAAATATTGATCCCACTCGACAACTCTACCTCATATGCATTTCCTGAATCATGCTTCTTCAGGATTCTGCACGGTCCAAATTGCTTCATTTTCAACTTATTGTATGTTCCAATTGGGAACCTTTCTTTTCTAAAGTGAACCATGACTTCATCTCCTACTTGAAACTCCTTATATCTCCTCTTCTGATCTACCTTAGCCTTGTACTAAATATTCATCTTATTAATTTGCTTTCTCACCTCTTCATGCAAATTCTTTAGATCTTTTGCAAAGTCCTCGACTTCAACACTTGTCTTTTCTCCTTTGTCCAGCTTCCTTAACTCAGAAGCATTTCTTGGGCTATTGCCATGTACAATCTAGAATGGTGATTTACCAGTACTCATATTGACATAATTGTTGTAAGCAAATTCTACCTGTGGTAAAATCAAATCCCATCCCTTGGGCTTATCTCCTACTAAGCATCGTAGAAGGTTACCCAAACTCTTATTCACCACTTCTGTCTGTCCATCAGTCTGTGGATGGTGTGCAGAACTAAAATTCAAATCTGTCTTCAACTTCTTCCACAATGTCCTCCAGAAATAACCAACAAACTTGTTATCTCGATCTGAAACTATGCTCTTTGGTAGACCATGTAATCTCACCACCTCTCTGAAAAATACTTCATCAATATGAACAACATCATTAGTCTTCTTGCAAGGAATAAAATGTGCCATCTTCGAGAATCTGTCAACCACCACAAAAATGGAATCATGTCCTCTCTGTGTCCTTGGTAAACCAAGAATAAAATCCATACTAATATCATCCCATGGCTTCTCTGGCATAGGTAGTGGCTGATATAGACCTGTATTCTGACTTGCTCCTTTCACCATCTAACATACTATGCACAAATTTCCTCACATCTTTTTGTAACTGTGGCCAATAATAATTTTCACCAACAATAGCAACGGTCTTATCTCGACCAAAGTGTCCAGCCAATCCTCCACTATGCTTCTCCTTAATCAGGTTCTCTCTCATGGAACTCCTCAGAATGCACAACTGGCTTCCTTTAAACAACATGCCATCTTAGATTATGAAATCCAACCATTTTGTCCTGTCCAAAGTAACAATTTCCAGACAAGATTTCCAAGCCTTTGCAAAATCTGGATCTTCAAGATACAAACTTTTGAGCTCATCAAACCCAAAAACATCTATCTTCATTTCTGTCAACAATTTTTACCTTTTGCTCAAGGCATGTGCAACTCTGTTGGACTTCCCACTCCTGTGCTTCAAAACAAAAGTATAACTCTGCAAAAACTCAACCCATTTTAAGTGCCTTTGATTCAACTTTCCTTGACTATTAAGATAGTGTAAAGCCTAATGATCAGTATATAAAATAAACTCTTTTGGAAATAAATAATGTCTCCATTTCTTCAAAGCTTAAACTATTGCATAAAATTCTTGATCATAAACAAAATACTTTTTCTTGGCATCATTAATCTTCTCACTAAACTAGGCAATGGGCTTACCTTTTTGACTCAAAACAACTCCTATAGCACTACCACTAGCATCACAATCTACCTGAAATAGCTTATTGAAATCTGGAAGTGCCAAAACAGGTTGCTCTGTGACTTTCTGCTTCAATGTATCAAAACTTTTGTATGCTCCTTTAGTCCATTTAAACTCTTTTCTATTCCCTCTCATTGTCTCCGTTAGGGGTGCACAAATGCTACTAAATTTTTTGATAAACTTTCTATAAAAACTTGCCAAACCATGAAAAGATCATACCTCTGTGGCACTCCTTGGCATAGGCCATTCAAGGATAGCTCTCACCTTCTCTGGGTCCATCTTAAGACCTTCCTCTGAGACAACAAATCCTAGGTATACCAACTCCTTCTTTGCAAAACTGCATTTTTTCAGATTAGTTAGCAATTTCTCCTCCCTTAGCTTCTCTAAAACTCTTCTGATATGCATCAGATGCTCATCCCAAAAATTAAAATATCATTTAAATAAACAATAACAAAACTTCCCAAAAATTATTTCAGTACCTCGTTCATGAGTCGCATGAATGTGTTCAGTGCGTTGGTTAGCCCAAATGGCATGACTAACCACTCATACTTGGCCCCACTCAAACAATCCATTATTTCATCCATTCTTGGCAATGGAAATCTATACTTGATTGTGATCTTATTTATGGCTCAAGAATCTGTACACATTCTCCACTCTCCATATTTCTTTGGTGCTAGTACTGCAGGTACCACACATGGACTTAGGCTCTCCCTTATCAGTCCCTTCCTTAACAACTAGTGAACTTGTCTATTCAACTCTTCATTCTCTACTGGAGTCATTATGTGGGCTGCCTTATTTGGCAAACTAGCTCCTAGTATCAAATCCATTTGGTAAACCTTCTGGTACATTATCAAAGATAATGTCCTAAAAAATTTCCAACATATCTGAAACTTCTATTGGTACATCTTCACATTTCTCTTGTCTAATCTTAGGAATCAATGCAAAGCAATGACACTCATGTTTCATACCCTCCAAAAATTTCCTACCATCTACCAAACAAATTCTGGTAGTACTACATACCTTTTCTTCCACCTCCTTTAATGGCTTCAACTTGTGATGAACTCCATCCTTTGTAAGGGAATATGTGTTTGCATGGCCATCATGGACAGCGCTCCTATCGTACTAAACACTACTCATTGACCAAAGTTCTATGGTCCTTCTGCAACCATGTAATCCAATATGGATGTGGATGCTTTCTTCTTATTAACTTCAACTTGTCAACCATCTCCTCTGAAACAAGATTGTCTGTGCTTCCACTATTAATAATAATATCACAACACTTACCTTCACATTTGCACCTTGTTTGGAATAAACTATTCCTCTGATTGGGTTCTTTCTCCTCATTCAATAAAGTTCTTTTGACAACTAGGGTTTCTCCCCTTTCAGCATCTTCAGAATACTTAGACAGTCCATCTTCATCTACATGTACAACTCGTGCATTACCTTCAAGTCTTCTATTCATCCTTCCTCGATGTTACAGACACTCGTATGCTTGATGCCCTTCTTCTCCACATTGGAAACAGGTTCCTCTGAAGCCTCCTCTTCCAGGTCCTTGCCCAAGTCTGCCTCTTCCTCTTCCTCTTTGCTCACCATTATTCTAGTCATGAGGGCAGTAGACATTATCTCCTCTTTGATTTTGACCAGTGCCAGCTTCTTCACTTTTCTTTGAATCTTCATTTCGGCCTCCATAGGGTCTTCCACTAGTCCTTCCACCTTGACCTCTTCCCCTTTGCTTACTGCCGAATCTTTTATTTAGCTTCTCTTCCACCTTCAGGGAAAACTTGTATGCATCTTCTATGGTGGTCATTCTGACCAGGCTCAGCTCCTCTTGAATACTTGGCCTCAACCCATTAATGTAATAGGTTACTTTCTCCCTGTTGTCGTCTGCATGGCCTGTCCTAATAGTAACCTTATAAAACTCTTCTGTATACTCCGTAACAGACTTGTTACCTTGCTTCAATCCTTGCAGCTTCTTCAGCAACTCCATCTCATAGTCCACAGGAATGAACTGCTTCTTTAGTTTCTCCACCATCCGATCCCATATGGTGATCTTTCCTTTTCCTCTCCTATTCTTCTCTAACTAGACCTCCTTCCACCAAATACTGGCACCCTCTTCAACTTTGTTTTTACAAACTTGACCCGATCTGGGTCCTCCACGTCTTCATACTCGAAATACTCCTCCATGTCATTGATCCAATCAATAAGCTATTCCGGATTCAAATCTCCATAATAGGTAGAAACTTTGATCTTGGGCATCTTTCCAATCTTTGAAATGACCCTCAACAACCTAACTTCTGTAGGATCTTTTGCAACTTCTTATTCTTCCTTAGATAGTTCTTCTTCAGCTTCATCCTTTCTTTCTTCTCTTGTTCTCAGATCAAACCCTCTTCGTAGCTCCTCCTGTAATGCATCGATTTGCCTTTGCAGGGTCTAAAACCCTCTTCTGTCAAAGCATTCCTCCCAATATGATTTCTTCATGGAGGCATCTTGATCTCCACAGCAAACCCACAACCTCAGGTCCTAGTGCAAACTGCCTCACAGTCGGTGATCTGTCTACACACTCAGGAACCCTTGCTCTGATACCACTTGATGAAGGGAGTAAATCAAAAAACACACAACAACAGAAATTGAACACAGAAAATATAACTTTCTTTTATTGATCTAGGCAACTCATTACATTATAGAAGCTCAATTACAATCAGAGGAATCAATCCTCCACAAGCTGCAACACACTACAGCTACACATCACCAGGCTCTAGAATCTTCTGCCTTCTGTAACCCCCAAATCAGCTAGGGTTTCTGTTTTCCCACCTATTCTTTACTCTACACTTTCCCCCTTAATTCTACTACTACCTAGGGTTCCCAAAATAGTCATAAATAGCACTTTTTGGTGGCCTCTAGCTAAATTTCAAAATTTGTAACTCCCTCCAAAAGTAGGTCAACTTCCGGGAAGCATAACCTTTGATTTGGGTGTCTGATTGACGAATCGTTTTAAGTGCTAGAAAGCTCACGATGTGAAATATCATGCTAGAAATCTGTAAATAGATTTTTGTCAATTTTTCAGGATGTTATGGGATGTTTTAGTGCCTCATATCTCATTTCAAAAAATTTTAGCCTGGCTTTTCAGAAAACAAAAACTTTAGTATCTTTCAGCTCACAAATGATCTTTGCCTGATTCCTTCACCAAAGGTCTTATATTTCCATTATGAAGCTTTCTGTAAGTTTTCGCTTCAATGCATGCCCAAATGCAAACTTTCCTAAAATGGCAGGTAAACTTTCCAAAACTGGCAGTTTTCTATTTTCAGCAGTTTTGGAAAAACTGAAAGTCCTACATCATTATTCAAGAGATTATGGAACTAAAAATACTAATTATGTAAATAAATGAAAACAACTGTAATGATTTTGAAGCAACATCTTTTTAGGTGATGCAAGATTGCCCTTACACTACTGGATCCTCCTACATCAGGCATCGACACGATAATGCCTTTAGAGCTTGAAATTCCTTAATTGTGAGTTTCCCTAAAGGACATTCTTGATGATGGCATGGAACGTGAGAAGAGATTACAAGAACTTGAGATGCTTGATGAACAACATATCAATGCTCTCGAGCACCTTAAGGCCCATCAAAAGAGTATCCAATGATCGTACAATGAGTGTGTCATACATCGTTCATTCGACGTTGGAGATTTGGAACTATATGAGAATCAACGTAATGTGAATGCACCTCCTAAAGAAAAATGAAAGTTCAACCCTAATTGGTTCGGACCATATGTTATTACTGAAGCATTTGGATTAGGAGCGTATCAATTAGCCGATGAACAAGGTATGATGCTTAAAGAACCTATTAATGTCACGCATCTCAGAAAATTCTATACTTAAGACCATATGTTAGATGTTATTTTATAAAGCAAATTTGTTAGTTTAGCTTCAATTTTGACAAGATAAAATTTTTTTTCCTAAATCATTCAACATAGAATCTTTTTCAGTTAATCATTGTTGTATCTTGTTTAAACATGTTCTATTAAGATCACCTTTGTATTAACTAAATATAGCATAGTATTTTACTTATGTGTGAGATTCATTAATCATTGTGGATTTTTACTATATATTCTGCAAAGAATTGGTAATATATATCACATTAGCATTAATTACATTTCCATATAATCATTAACATTTATCACTAATTGTATTTTATATAAATCACATGTGATAAATCAATAGCATTACAAGCATTAATAGAGAACATCATATATATAAACATCAGTTTGAATATACATTACAATCGACTATCCCGTACATCAAAATGGGATGTCGTAGCATATAAGATACATCACATAGTTGAACCTTGGTCACCGGTTCCCTCAGGACCTAGTGGTGTGCGTGTGATGGAGGGTTGGCCATGTGTGGCTATAGACTGCGAATGACTCCTAGAGACACTTTGTGACCGTAGACCCCTAAGCTCACCTCTCAGACCCATCACCTCGACCTGCAACTCTGTGTACATCTGGTGGTACCGGTCTCTCTCAGACTGAGCCCTGTCTCTATCAACTCTCACCTGATGTAAGCCGGAAAGTAAGACTTGAGTCACAACAAGATCTCTCTCAGATGAGGGTACTGTTGCAACCTGATCTTGCAATGCCTGGAGCTCAGGTTCCACGTGCTCATCTCTTTAGATCACCTGATCTCTATCATCTTGTTGGTCATGATGTTAGTCATAAACAAGCATAGAATAAAAGTTACACAACAACCTTTATTCATCTTGAAAGATACGATGAATTTAGAGAATTCATGATCCCAAGTCTCCGGTGATTAGGTCTTAATCATCTGACGTTACTCAGAGGTTAATGTGTGTTGCTGTTTCCATTTTGGGGCCTTACGTAAAGTTCATCATCATGACACTGTTTCTGCAAAGATTCTTCACAGAGAGGTCATTTTATACAGTTATTTGATTAAATGATGTAGTTATATTCAAATCTTTGCATGATATTTTCAATTATACATGCTTGAGCTTCAAATATGCTAAATATTTTCAATTATCTATGAGATGTTAGCATATTTTGTGTTATTTGCTTAAGATTATCAGTTATTTGCAATTGTGATAGTGAAGTGCTATGAAATTTAAAGGAATTGAAAGAAATACTTCAAATTAAGGTTGAACCTTTAGATTTTGAACCACATGCACATCAGATACAGTCATGAAGAGAAGAAAACCAAACCATATGTTCACTAAGACATTCCACAGCTAGATACAGTTGATGCTAACTTCAAAGGAATTTGTATGAAAGCAACATATGCAAGTAGACATGCACTCCAAGGGATGCAGCAAATCACAACATATATCCAAAATTCACCCACTGATTACTCAAGATTTACTATGAATTGTAATCAAACAAGTCTTCTCATTCATTAAGTATGCAAAGATATAGATGTATACAAAAAGCTTTGAAATAAGGCCTGAATGTTTCAGCAGATAGATTTCAATTAAGTTTCAAATAATAGAAAAGAGGCATTCCAGCAACTTTTATAGAACAAGGTGAGGAATCCATTACAAGAAGATCAATGATCTTGATTTGTCTATGAATATCTATAGTCAAGATCTCCCGTTGACTATGTCAACCTTATAAAATGGCACAAGTTGCCAGCTGGCAACTATCTAAAAAAACTTATTTTCTCTAAGTATCTGATGCTGATATTTACTTTATGTTGCATCATCATCTACCTTATCCAATTCGTGTGCATCATCATCATGTGTATCACTCCCTGAACTTTCATCATCCTGATGATGATGACTTTGCATATGAGGCTACATGCTGCTCTGGATCTGCTCATATAATTGCACAATTCTATCTATTTCTCTGCCATCCTAAGTCTTTGCTTTGATGATGGCGTGCTTGTGTGCCTCATACTTGTGTCTAATGCTATCCAGTTTGTCTTTCCTACTTTGCAGCGTCTCATTGTAATTTTCCATCTTGACTTTGATTCTCATCATTTTGTCTAGAACTTCTTCTGTCAAGTGGACAAGTGGATCATCAGCTACTGATTGGAAGTTGCTGTGTAAATCTTTGATGGCAAACTCTTCATCTTGATTTTCTACTTTCCCTTCCACTTTTCCTTCCAGTGTTTCCAACATTTCTACCTCAACAGACATTAAGTCATGCAACTTCATGCTGATTTCTCTCAGTTTATTATTGCATCTTCTAAGTACTCCACATTCAAATTGAATGTCCTTATACCATATATCAACCAACAAGCCATTATTATTGTTCAATACCTGCTTGTTGATAAGCAACTGAGGATTTATCCTCCTTATTTCTCCTAGGATGTCTAATATCTTTTCCAATATGTAGGACCTTTTGCCTGTCTGCATCTGCAATTTATCTACCTTTGACCTGGAGTCATTGAGAGTATTCCACCTCTTCAAAGAGGCCTTTACAACTTCCTCTGCATCATCCAATGTGGATGACATCCATCTCCTTAGTACAGATGCCTCATGTTTCATGAGATCTAATTTATTCACCTCCTCTTGAGAAATAGCAGTCAATGGGACTGCATGTTCAGCTGAAGTATCTTCAGTATTGGTCACCCTTCCTATGTAGGCATGCAACTGAGCAATGCGCTCTTTGTGTTGCTTATTTTTCTCCTTCTCTCTTTTCACCTTCTGAATTAAAGAATCAATAATATCTTTTCCCTCTTGACCCTCTTGGTCCTCATTGGCAAATCCTAAGTCCACTGTGCTGATCTAAAACTCATCTAAGGTAATTTTACCTTTTTCTTTCTCTACAGTAGGTACTACAATCTGTGCAATCCTTCTCCCAGTTGTTGGATCCCTCTTAATGGCCGAAGTCATTCTGGCCTTCCTTTTAGGTTTTATTACATTCTCAGAAAATAAGGTAGATACATCAAATTCTTGAATTTCAAAATCTACCTCTACATTTACCTCTTTCTCCAACCACGGAGGTACCTGATCATGTTTCTCTGCATCATCATGATGTTCACCTTTATCTCTTGTTTATGTTAGCAGATGTGATGGAGAAGGTGATTTCCTTAGTTCTTCTTCATGATGCTCACTTTGACATTGATCATGTGGCACATCCTCCTGTTGAGGAACTTCTTTCTCCGGACGAGCATCTTTTTGAGGTGGAGGATCCTGTGATGTATCTATATGCTAATCATGATGATCATGATCCTTTTCTATTATCACCTCATCCACTTTTGACTTTTCCTCCTGTTGAGGAACATTCTCAGTAGTGGATACTTGGGAAGTCTCCTTAAGTGCTGGTGCTGGTTCTGTAACCACAATTTGTTCTGCACCTGTGCTACTTATTTCTTGAACCTTGGTGGCAAGATCCTCTACCACATCTTTCTCATCAACCTTCTTTTCCTGAACATCTACTATAATAGGCTCTGTTGATGTATCCTGTTGGCTTTGCTAGCTTAGTTCTGAAGTATGGCCCTCTAGTTCTGCCATTTTTACTTCTTCTGTAGGTTGCCCTTTATCAGGTGATCCTGCTGGATGTTCAGGATTTACATCCTGTTTCTCTGTTACGTCTATCACCGCAGGATTTGTCACCTCTGCAATCAGTGTATCTAACCCCATTTCTTGGGCTATTTGCTCTGGGCTCTTTTCTTTCTCAGTTTCCACTTGCTTTATCTCCTCCAGTATAGTTTGAACTAGTGGAGTCTTGTGAGGGGTCATGTGTGTACCTACAGTAAGGGTTTCCATCTTTTGTGAAGCCACTTCCTGCACAACTTCATCATCAGACAAATTTATTGTCTCCTCCAGTGAGATATGACCTTCTGCATGTGTCTGGGAGGTTTCTTTCATCTACTCTTCTGCGAGCTCGGTCTTAAACTTGACTATGGTAGGAAGTGGAACATTATGCTGAAGTTCCCTATGCACTTCACTACCTGCCCCTTATAACAATGTAGGGGGTTGTCTTATTTCACCTCTCATGGAGGTTCTTTGTTTCTTAGGTGGGGTAGACACCACCACCTATGGAGACCTCCTCTTCCTTTTGAATAATAAAGGAGCCTCTTCTTCCTCAGGTTCTTCCTCCATGAGGATATCCTCTTCATCTGGTTTCTTTGAGGATTGACCCTCTTCTTGGGTCTTAATAATTCCAGCCTCTGCTGTCTTTCCTTTCTTGGACTTTCTTTTGCTTGTCCATGGAGGTGATGCGGATCCTGATCCTGATGCTGCTGCCTCCTCAGCTATAAACACTGCTCTATCAATAATAACCCCTTTGAGTTCATTATCTACTTTCTTACCCCTTGGGGGTCTTTTGCTCTGTTGTTGTTGTGACGGGAGCCTATCTCCCTTAGACTTTCTTTTCTCATTTATGAAATCATCATACTCCCCATCAGGAATATCCTGCCCCTTCTTTTTGTTGTCCATAGTAATGGCAACACCTTTCTTCTTCAAAGCCTCTATCTGTTCATCAACCCAGGCTTGGGTTAGTTGTATGGTCCTGGCAATGAAAGGGTCCAAGGATATGTCCTCTTGTATGGTGAGGTCAGGTGCAGAGATGGTGTCATTATATACCTTCTTCTCCTCATACTCATCTACAATTATCCTGCCATCATCCTTCTTCAATTGTTGAGGGATGGGGATGCAATTCAAGGTTCTGATTTGATTCAGTGTTAGCCTTTGTTATCTTCTTCTTCTTGCTTCTGCTTCATCCTCATAGTCAGCCCAGAAGTCCTCTAGGTGCCTTTGGTGAATAGGCTTTCCTATTATTTTATGGATCCTCCCATAAGGATCATATGGTCTTATCAGTAGAAAAGGCTGCAACTTCATTTTATTCAGGGTGACCATCACCTTCTTTATGTTCTCTAAATCTGGGCACATGTACCTGCCAATGGTGACTAGAAACAAAATTGGTGGCAACTTCTTTGCATCGTTGTATGTTTTTAACATTGTGGAGCTCTACCTTATGAACTACATCAGTATCACTGCATCAGTGGGATACCTTGTAGCATGAGGGGAAGTCCTTCAAAACCCTCAATCCTCATGTATGAAAATGTGGCAAATTGTATATACCAGGCTCCATGCCTGTAGATTATTTCTTGAGCTTCCATGCTCAATCTCTTTGTTCTATCCTCCTCCATGGTTCTAACCAAATGCATAGAAAATGCATCATTTACCAGTTTGTAATCTTGGAGGTAATTGGCTCTTGCAGCTGGGGATGATGATCCCAAATGTGCATAGCATTGAGTATGCTTGTAAGCTTTCCATCTGTGACTAATGCATCAAATGTGCCTTTATAAGCACAAGAGTAGACAATGTATGATGTCATATAGAAAGCACAATTTGAACCTCCTAGGTTCATCAGCTGCTCATGCAGAGCATCACTTATTAGTTGGCCCCACAATGGCTTGATATCTAAATATATGCACATCATGATCACACCATACATCCAGTCTTTAAAACTACCAGCATCAGGCTGGCCTGTGACTCTACTCAATAGTGCAATCATGTACTAGTACTCCTCACTAAAATCATATTTGAATAAGTGCACAGGAAGTTTGGCAGCTGCAGGATATGTGTTGTTCTCAGCCCTCCATTGGTACATGTTCTTCCTGGCTTGTTTCTTGTTATTTTCATATTCTCTCTCTGATTTCTTTAGGTCCACACTATTGACCTTCCTGCCCAATGGCAATCCAAATGTCTGGGAGAGACCCTTGATGGATAGGTCTGCATATATCCTCCCATGCTTCATCACCTGCTGGGTCTCTGGGTTGTAGTTCTGGGCACACTCGATAACCAACTCCAGAGACTCCATGGGGTATGGGAAACTGGCGGCATTCCACATTCCAGACATGAATATAGCATCCATCACAGGACTTCTGTTCTTCTCATCATTCAGCTTAGCTGACTAGGCTTCCAAATTGGTATTCCCCTGATGGGTATCTATAATTGCGCCATATTTGAACAGGATGCCCCTCTGAGATGAAAACATGGGCTTACTGAATTCAGCCTCACACTTAGCCAACCTCTTATCAGCCGTGGATGCCTGTAATTAACAAAATTTTGTCTTACAATGGGTTCTCACATGCATGCATATAGCAATTTATTTTTAATATTCATCATGCCTACTACATTTATTCAACATAAGCCCATCATGGGGGTGCATAAACCAGAACCTACAACATCATACCTGAGTGTGCAAAAGCAACAGGATGAGGGTTTCAATTACTTACCCAGTTATGCAGATTTCTTTTATACCAGTGAATTTCTAAAAAATGCTCTTAATTTGGCTGATAATCGCACACTTCTTATTGCCTGCAAACTCCGTTCATTGTTGTATCACCTGTTTGAGGATATGGAAGATGGTGCTCTGTAAAAGTAATTTCTTCACAAGGTAAATGTAAAAATGACGTTAGATTTACCTTTTAATCTTGCAATTAGGGTCAAATTAGGGCAAACCCTGATAGATTGGATCTTATTCATTAATTTTCCACACGGAAAGTCAGGATTTCACCAGGTGTTTCATCGGGTTTAATGATTGGTGGGAAATACCTACCACCTCGGTGTGCATTTAATGTTAATGGCGGCAACAGGAGTGAGGTGATATCTAAACGACAGGATGATATTTGAAAATATCAAGTGATGTTTAGATGATGAGTGATGTTCGTGCCATTAGGTCGTGCTTTAAACGTCAGGAGGATATTAGAAAATATCAAGTGATGTTTAGATAATGATGACCGAAGTCATTCTTTCTTCCTCTTGAGATATTAGGATGATGTCATCCAGATATTCATTTATTATATCGCTAAGGCATGATGATGTCATCGTCATGTTATGGGAACAGGATCATGTTTATGAAATATCCTACCGAGAGGTAAATGTGATGATGATGTCATCATCATATCGCTTCTTCATTTATCAGACTTGAATGACATCATCAGGATATTGGCTTAGGCAGATATTTCGTGGCAGGATGATATTTGAAAATATCAGGTTACATTGAAAAATATGATCCTCGCGAAATGCATAAGGCCGCCGACGGGTAAAGGCTACTATCACCTAAAATTGGCGTCCGGATATTCGGACGGCATGATTTATCATGTGATAAAGTAGATCGGGGTGATCTTTTGAAATATGACTGATGTTACGAAATATGATCCTCCCCCTGGAAATATCAGGTTTGACTCAAACTTTGACCATTCATAACTTTTACATCCTGATGAATATCAGGGTGATGCAAAAGGCAAACCTACATGGAATTTGATACTCTATTCAAAAATGAGGTTCATGGAATGAAATACGAACTTTGACAAACTGACCTTATGATGATGACCTACCCAGCCTTTCTTGCATGATGATCTACATGACTTACTTTTACCAAACCACCAGAGAGCATAGAACAAGCCAAACAAAAAGTTGGGTCCCTGTTTTGCCAAGTCAAAATATGGCGTGTTGTGTAACCACACAACAAATTGCCACCAAAGAAAACAAACAAATTCCAATGATTCAAGTGATGTGATCCTATTTTTTCATAGTATTCTAATTCTTCCTGAGCATAAGTATGATCATCTTCTGAATGACAAAATTTCATCATGACAACAATGCTAACAAATGTGTGTGCAACTGATTAATTATCCTCATCTTGAAAGCAAGTTGAAAACATAAGTAACTGGTGTTAAACTAGATAGTTGGAGATCATCCCTCATAGCCAACCTAGATAGAGCCTTGCTGCTAGTAGGCATCTGTAGCCCCAGCAAGGTTATCTATACAATCTCCCTAAGTAGAGCCCCACTGCCAGCAGGCGTCTATAGCCCCGGTAGAGTTACTTAGATGGCCTAATTTTATTTCTTTTCTGATTTTCTCTTTAAAATTTGTATCTGATATCATCATGTCAGCTCATTTGTACAAGGTATTGTCACTTGCAGCTTTAGGTTGGAGATTGTATTGGTAGCAAGGGAGTCCCTTTAGATTTTTCATTTAACACCTATACTTGTGTGTTCAACAAACCCAAGGCTTTTAAGTGTTTCGTTGTGATTGATTCACTCTGATCAAGAAAAGGCACCCTAATGAAAAGCTATCACAGACCTAATCATGAATACTTCTTAGAATGAATCATAACCTATGTCTAAATCTGATCTCATCACTTGAATCCTAACAATTTAGTTATTTTCTGTGGTGATGAAGTGCATCATCTTGACTAACTAGAACAAGGTCTCAACAAACAAAACAGAACAAACAAAAACAACAAACTGTACAAACAACTATACAAACGTACAATATGATACACATGACTGTCATGAAGTCACTCAGGCCTGGAAATAATATTTGAGGAATTGTCCATTGACTGGCAATGGGACATCCTCACCTGTCAGGTTCTTAAGCTTATAAGTGTTGTCTCCTAGTATCTCAGAATTTTGAAAGGGACCTATCCATAATCTGTCAAACTTACCATGGTCACCTTTCCTCTCATGGGCTTTATCCCACATCAGGACTAAATCAGATATCCTGAAGGATTTGATTTTGGCTCTCTTGTCAAACCAGCGTTTGGCAACAGCCTGATGTTTTGCAAACTGGTCAATTGCTTGACTCCTTTTCTCTTCCAGGTGCATCAGCTGAAGCAACCTGACCTCTTGTTTATTATCATTGCCTAGGTACTCTTGGGCAAACTACAAAGTAGGAATTTTCAAGTTTACAGGGAGGATAGGATCTACCCCATATACTAGTTGGAAAGGCGAGTTTCCTAGTGCAATTTTCATTCTAGTTCTGTCTACCCATAAGGCATATTTCAGAAATGAGTTCCATTCCCTAGGGTTCTTCTCTATTAGTTTTCTTATGATATTTAGCAAATTCTTGTTGGTGGATTATGCTAATCCATTCCCTTGGGGATAGTAGTTGGATGAAAACTTAAGTATGATCCCATGATTAAAAGCCCAACTTGACAATTTAGTTGAAGTGAAGGTAGAACCATTATCACTTACCAAAGCATAAGGAGTTCCATACCTGGTAACAATGTTCCTCTCCAGAAATTTAATAACATCATCTATGGTGCAAGTCTTGTTGCTAACAGCCTCAGTCCATCTGGTACAATAGTCAGTAATTGTTAAGACATACCTATGGCCTGAGGAGGATGGAGGATTGATTGGTCCTATGAAGTCCATTCCCCATTGTGCAAATGGGCGCTCTTCCATCACTGGCTGCAAGAGTTGTGCAGTGTACTTCTCTCTGTTGGCAGCAACCTGACATACATGACAACATTTAACATGATCAACTATGTCTTTAAAAATTGTGGGCCAATAATATCCTGCTCTAAGGATTGCATGTGTTGTGGCCAAAGCTGATCCATGTGCTGTTCCGAACTTGTCATGTAACTCTGACAGAACCTTATTTGCTTTTGGCCTCTCTAGGCATCTGAGGTATATTCCTTCATAATTCTTCTTGAATAAGGTTCCTCCCTTCACAATATATCTTTGTGATCTTATCTTCAAGGCTCTTCTTTGTGAAGCTTGCAATCTCAAGGGACATCTTCCAGTAATTAGGATGTGCCTGATATCTGAATACCACTCTTTATTGTCCTTCTCATTGATCACATATTATTGACTTGTGATGTTTGGGTCAATTTCAGATATCATCTGGCTCAAAGCCTGTCCTCTTACCAGCTTCATTGGTGTAATTTCCACGTCATACTCTTGTAATACAGTAATCCACTTGGCTCTTTTCTCACTAGGCTCACTCTACATGAGCAACATCTTCACTGCTACATCAGGCACTACTGCAATCACCTTGCTTCTCAGTATATAATGCCTAAATTTCTTTACTGCCTTGACTAATGCAAGTGCTTGTCTTTCAACATCCACATATCTTAGTTCAGCATCCTTGAAAGGATAGCTCATGAAGGCTATTGGTTTCTCTTCTTTTTCCTTATTCCTTTGAGTTAACACTACTGCAGAGGTATGTTCTGAGGCAAATGAATAGATGTAGAAATCCTTTGTGTAATCTAGACTGATGAGGACAGGAGCATCTGATATGGCTTTCTTTATGTCTTCAAAAGAAGATTTAGCTTATGCTGTCCACTCAATCTTAGCATCTTTTTTCAGCATAGCATTTAGTGGTCTGACTATTTCTGTAAAACCAGTGATGAACTTCCTCACAAAGTTTATCTTCCCAAAGTAAGACTTAAGTTCTTTCTTGCTCCCTGGAAGTTGTAACTTCATGATTGACTCCACCCTGTTAGGATCAATGATGATTCCATCTTCTGTGATCAGGTGGCCTAGTAACTTGCCTGTCGTCACCCCAAATATGCATTTCTTGGGGTTCAGTGATATTCCATACTCTTCACATTTCTTCAGCACATTTCTGAGATCTGCTACATGGTTTCCCCTTTCTTTGGAGAATGATGTCAAGTCATCAATGTAGATGACTATACATTTTCCTATTAAGCCTCTAAAGGCTATGTCCATTGCTCGCTGGAATGTAGCTCCAACATTTATAAGTCCAAATGGCATACATCTATATGTAAATATCCCCCACTTGGTGGTGAAGGCAGTTTTCAATCTGTCAACTTTATCAACCATCACTTGGTTGTATCCTGAAAAGCCATCTAGGAAGGACATCATCTTAGCTCCATTTACAATTTGCAGAACTTCATCTAGTGATGGTAAAGGATAATTATCCTTCTCTGATGCTCTGTTTAGATTCCTGAAATCTACACATAGCCTAATGTCTCCATTCTTCTTCCTAACTGGCACTAGATTTGCCACCCAAGTGGAGTGCCTCATAGGAAAGATTATCCTGGCATTTAACAATTTCTTGACTTCTTCAAATATTATTGATTCAAGCAAAGCATTGACTAGCCTTTGCTTCTGTCTGAAAGGTTTAGCATCTGGCTTGAGAGGTATAGTATGAGTTATGATAGATGTGTCATATGTCTTCAGTTCATCATAAGTCCATGCAATTACATGGATGTAGTCCTTAAGGGCCTGAGTTATTCCTTCTAACTCTTCTAGTGTGCAAACCTTACCTATCAAGACATTTTTCTTGTTATCATCCTGTCCAATATTCACTTGTGAATACTGACCTCCATCAGCTTTGGGAAGATTCTTCTATTTCAGCATATTATCCAAATCAAATGCTCTTTCTAATTCAATCATACCTTTGAGAATCCTGTTGCTAGGCAACTCTAATATTTCATCTTCTTCCCAAACATGATCTTCCACACTATTCTCATCTATGATCTGAGCATCAAATATATCCCTATTGGAGATGAAATCAAGGATGTGCTGGTCATCATCAAAGACTTGAAGATTGGTAACATTATCAGGTACTAATGGTACAGATACCAGTTCTACTGAAAATCTCTTCAGACCTGATATAGATAGTGGCTCCAGTGTACTGGCAGCCTAGGCAAGTGCATCTGCCCTGTGGTTCTGTTCCCTAGGAACGTGGGTGATGTTAAATGCATCAAAGTCTTCAATCAAATCCCACACTCTGTGTCTATAATTTGACAATCTTTTATAGTTGCAAGAGTAGATTCCTCTTACTTTTCTAACAACTAATTCTGAGTCTCCAAAGACATGCAAAATTTTCACTTTCTTTTTGAGAGCAAACAGTATCCCATGAATCAGAGCTTCATACTCTGTCACATTATTAGTACAGGGGAACTATAATCTGTATGCAGCTAAGTAGGATTTTCCTGATGGATCAATGAGATCAATCCCTACTCCAGCTCCTTGTTTGGATTTGGATCCATCAAATCTAAGGATCCAAGACTTATCCTCAGCATGAGGTTTAGCTGAACCTTCCCTTTTCTTTGCAGCTCTGGCAGCTGCTCCACCTGATATCCATTTTAACTTAGGAATGTCAGCTTTCTTAGACTTCATCTTTTCTTCCTTCTGAGAAACTAATTTTTCTTCTTGTTTTCCATCATCAGGAGGATGATCTTTTGGATCAGTCTTTGTATGTTTCTTCAAAATATGCAGACACAATGAACAGGCGGTCTCCGAATGAGGTGCCTCATGCAGCCTACACCAACCTTCAGTTAGAGCATCTTGTGGATGTTTCTTTTGTCTTATCATCTTCTTAATTTCTCCTAATAAGGACTCTTCAAATCTGGTCAGGTTACTGCCTCTATCTTCATCAGACAGTTCATAGTCTGACTCCATCAGACAATCACTCCCTAGGGTGATCTTTTCTTTTTTGTTAACATTTATCTAATTATACACCAGAATTTCTTCTGTTCTCTGTACATGACCTTCATCATGATCTATCACTTTTTCTATGGTTCCTGCAGAAGATAAACAAGAATCAATATCATCATCATCACCAGATGTAGAACTTAGCTCAGAATATGATGATGATGCCTCACTGCATGTCTTCTCCAGCATCATCATGTCTAAGCATGTTTCACACGTCTTTTCTGAATGCGCTTCGTCATGTAATCTGCACCATCCATCAATCAAAATATCATTAGCAGGTATATTTAACAATTGACAACGCTTTACCTGCTTGGACAGATGCATCTCAAAGTCTCTAAAGTGATCTATATCATTTTCGTTCTCAAAATTAGTATCGGGTTCTACAACTGGCACATCCTCCTAATGATCATCATCATGATGATGATGAAAGTCAAGCATCAGGATCTCTTCTATCCTGATAGTTTGTGGTCTAACGGCATAAACTCCAGGCTCAACATCGACATACATGATCTCATTCATTTTATTATACTCGGTTATCATGTGCTTCATTCTGGGTTAAGCATCTATTCTTATCTGGTTTGGTATACCTTTCCAAGGTAACCACATGTGACTGAAGTCAATGGACATATATCCATTCAAAGTCTTTGACCAGTCCCTGCTAAACAACATCCCATATGTATCAGGTATGTCAACTACCTGGATATCAATGTAATATTGGATTCTGGGATCAGATGCTAGTTGCATGTGTATATGAGTCAGTTCTCCTACTACACTCACCTCTGTCTTATCTAACTGTGTCACCTTCTTCAGTGATTTAGCAGGATGTAGTCCTAAGGCATTGCATATGGACAAGGGCATCACATTGGTAGATGCACCTGAATCTACCAGACAGTTGTGTAAATTCTTTCCAAACATCCTTATGGTAAGGAGGAAAGGTGGTGACTCACTCTTATCTCTGTATAATGTCATATGTGATGTTTCTGCAGCTTGGACAGTAGCTGGCACCTTAGGCTTGATATTATTATCTCTAGCAGCATGATCTTTATTGCTAAGATGACTTGGAGAAGGAATATCCTCTTTAGGAGCAGGATCATCCAATGACTTCATAAAAGCTTTTTTGATTGTAGGAGTTTTTAATAACTCTGATAAAGACAGGCTGATCTTTATCTTTTTCATCTCATCAGCTAAGTATGTGACAAGTTTATCAGACTCCTGAGGTAAGGCAACAGCTTTTGATGCTGTATTCTATGGTGACAAATATTGGGCATTTACCTTGGGAAATCCCAGATTATTGCTTGCTTTGGGATCAAGAGGTGTGTTGAAATTATTTGGAGGTAGAGATGACGTCAGTGGACCAGTAGGTCTGTTGGAGCTACTTCTCAAGTTATGGTTATGCTTGCTAGGATATTGCTGTTGGTATGCATGCACCTCCTCATGTTCAGTAGATGGTTCATTTTCATCTTCAAAGGGGAAGACATAGTTTGATTCAAAGGCTAAAGTAGATTCTTCACATGCATAAGAATAATTTTGATGATCAATATATCTTTCTAGCACTAGGGCTTAATCATATCCACAAGGAATTATTTCATTACCTTCCACCTGAGGTGGATGTCCTGCAGTATTAGACACTTCTATTTGAAATTGTGGACAGTCTAGCTCTACATGAGTATTTGTGTTGTGTATCCTGCACCAGTTGGTGAGGGCTGCTTCAGCAAGATTAACTCTAGTAGTCTATTTGGCTTCACTAGGTGGCTAATTATCTAAGGGTGATGGTAATGAACCATTATTTGGCCTGGAGTTCCATACTCTAGGTTGTCTCTGAGGATTATTGTTATTTCCACCATTATTATTGAAATTATTGTTGTTATTGTATCCTCTGTCTGGATAATTTGGTTTGTCATTGGAATAACTCCTGTTCTGATTTGACTGGGAAAAGAAACTTTGATTTCTCAAATGTGTCACTTCTGTAGTGAGTTTTCTCAGTTGAGCAGAAATTTCTTTAATTTCCTCCTTCTCTTCTTGAGCTTTGGCTACTACATTTTCACTTTGAGGCTTGAAGAAAGAGGATCCAGTGTTATTGTTAAATGGGTCAGCACCCTGAGGTGTCTGAGTTTGTGCAAGATATTGTGGAGTTTGGCCATTCCCATTAGGAGGTGGCATGATACTTAGTGGAGGTACTTGCAAAGGTGCAGGATGACTACTAGAGGTATCACTGCTCCATTAGGATATTGCTGTACCAGATATTGCTGAGCCGGATATGTAGGATATTATGGGGGATAAGTTGGATACGTGCCAGGCAATGTAGGGAATCCAACATTTGGTGTTGGATCAGGGACTAACTGCTGATTCACCTTGATAACTTCTTGAAAAGCTCCTGTCAGGGTAGTGATTTCAGGATGTGTTCTCCTAATGAACATGGAAGTCAATGGATCCAGGGCTGAGTAATAAATACTCCTAGAAAAAGCATCTACCACTACATAAGGAGCAACTAACTTGGATAACATTTTGTGGAACCTAGCATTAAAATTGGCAATAGGTTCATTCTTGAATCTTTTGATTGTAGCAAACATGTGGTAATTCATAGATGGATCAATAGGAACCTTGAACCTATCAAGAAAGGCTTTCTCTAGGACAGCCCATGAACCAACAAAAGCTTGACCAAGACTAATAAACCAATTATAAGCCTCTTCCCCTAAGGAAAAAGGAAATAATCTGCATACTACATCCTGATGTTCTATCCTGGCTCTACAACCCTGATATGATCATCAACATCTTGATAAGGATGATACTTTGGACAAAGTTTGTCCAGATTCTTTGGCAACTCATGATATGCATTGAAAGTTAGAGGTGACTCTGCTGCAAAGAAAGACATTGTAACTGGAGGAGGTTGAGCCTGTGGTACAGCTGGCTAAGGTTGGACCTGGGGTTGAGGTTGAACAGGAGGTGTCACAGATATCTCAGAAGGTATTTGCAAACCAACAGGAGTTACAGGAGGAGGTTCTGGTGAAGCTCCTGATGCACCGGACCTGGGAGTATGATGGATGTCTACAGTTCTAGGTCTGAAACCTCTAACAGGCAATTCTTCAAATATTCCACTAGATCTAGACCTGGTATTTATCCTATGAGCCAGGATTTCTCAATTTGGAGGGAAACTAACCGGATGATCATAAATATTGAATGAATTTCACCGACTGAGATAATATTTGCGGTCGGATCATTGATCAGACTAGATATTTACAAAATATTTGCAAAGATAGTGCAAATACAAGAGGATATTTGAGGTATAATGACTCTTAGCATGAGATATCAAGTTTCTAAGGCCGAAATTCTTCAAAGCTTGAACGGATTTACTTATCATTGGCTGATATTTGTGAATTCATAATGATCTACTATAAAGCTTACAATATTTACGTTTGATTTGGAAATCTTTACACAGAATAAGGCTCTACAAGCTTTCCATAGTAAATATTTGTGCAATATTTGAAATTCACAGACGGTTTGAGGTTACCTTACTCTCTGCATCATCAAACCTAAAAATAATGATGATGAGCATAGTCTTTTAGATTGGGGCCCTCCTTCTAGCGCCATTTTATGTTGGTCATGATGTTAGTCATAAACAAGCATAGAATAAAAGTTACACAACAACCTTTATTCATCTTGAAAGATACAATGAATTTAGAGAATTCATGATCCCAAGTCTCCGGTGATTAGGTCTTAATCGTCTGACGTTACTCAGAGGTTGATATGTGTTGTTGTTTCCATTTTGGGGCCTTACGTAAAGTTCATCATCATGACACTGTTTCTGCAAAGATTCTTCACAGAGAGGTCATTTTATACAGTTATTTGATTAAATGATGTAGTTATATTCAAATCCTTGCATGATATTTTCAATTATACATGCTTGAGCTTCAAATATGCTAAATATTTTCAATTATCTATGAGATGTCAGCATATTTTGTGTTATTTGCTTAAGATTATCAATTATTTGCAATTGTGATAGTGAAATGCTATGACATTTAAAGGAATTGAAAGAAATACTTCAAATTAAGGTTGAACCTTTAGCTTTTGAACCATATGCACATCAGATATAGTCATGAAGAGAAGAAAACCAAACCATATGTTCACCAGGACATTCCACAACTAGATACAGTTGATGCTAACTTCAAAAGAATTTGTATGAAAGCAACATATGCAAGTAGACATGCACTCCAAGGGATGCAACAAATCATAGCATATATCCAGAATTCACACACTGATTACTCAAGATTTACTATGAATTGTAATCAAACAAGTCTTCTCATTCATTAAGTATGCAAAGATATAGATGTATACAAAAAACTTTGAAATAAGCCCTGAATGTTTTAGCAGACAGATTTCAATTAAGTTTTGGATAATAGAAAAGAGGCATTCTAGCACCGTTTATAGAACAAGGTGAGGAATCCATTACAAGAAGATCAACGATCTTGATTTGTCTATGAATATCTACGGTCAAGATCTCCCTTTGACTATGTCAACCTTATAAAATGGCACAAGTTGCCAGCTGGCAACTATCTAAAAAAACTTATTTTCTCTAAGTATCCGATGCTGATATTTACTTTATACTGCATTATCATCTACCTTATCCGATTCATGTGCATCATCATCATGTGTATCACTCCCCGAACTTTCATCATCCTGATGATGATGACTTCGCATATGAGGCTGCATGGAGCTCCAGATCTGCTCATATAACTGCACAATTCTATCTATTTCTCCACCATCCTGAGTCTTTGCTTTGATGATGGCGCACTTCTATGCCTCGTACTTGTGTCTACTGCTGTCCAGTTTGTCTTTCCTACTTTGCAGTGTCTCATTGTAATTTTCCATCTTGACTTTGATTCTCATCATTTTGTCTAGAACTTCTTCTGTCAAGTGGACAAGTGGATCATCAGTTACTGATTGGAAGTTTCCGTGTAAAGCTTTGATGGCAAACTCTTCATCTTGATTTTCTACTTTCCCTTCCACTTTTCCTTCCAGTGTTTCCAACATTTCTGCCTCAACAGACATTAAGTCATGCAACTTCATGCTGATATCTCTCAGTTTATTATTGCATCTTCTAAGTACTCCACATTCAAATTGAATGTCCATATACCATATATCAACCAACAAGCCATTATTATTGTTCAATACCTGCTTGTTGATAAGCAACTGAGGATTTAACCTCCTTATTTCTCCCAGGATGTCTAATATCTTTTCCAATCTGTAGGACCTTTTGCCTGTCTGCATCTGCAATTTATCTACCTTTGACCTGGAGTCACTGAGAGTATTCCACCTCTTCAAAGAGGCCTTTACAACTTCCTCCGCATCATCCAATGTGGATGACATCCATCTCCTTAGTACAGATGCCTCATGTTTCATGAGATCTAATTTATTCACCTCCTCTTGAGAAATAGCAGTCAATGGGACTGCATGTTCAGCTGAAGTATCTTCAGTATTGGTCAGCCTACCTATGTAGGCATGCAACTGAGCAATGTGCTCTTTGTGTTGCTTATTTTTCTCCTTCTCTCTTTTCACCTTCTGAATTAAAGAATCAATAATATCTTTGCCCTCTTGACCCTCTTGGTCTTCATTGGCAAATCCTAAGTCCACTGTGCTAATCTGAAACTCATCTAAGGTAATTTTACCTTTTTCTTTCTCTACAGTAGGTACTACAATCTGTGCAGTCCTTCTCCCAGTTGTTGGTTCCCTTTTAATGGCCGAAGTCATTCTGGCATTCCTTTTAGGTTTTAGTATATTCTCAGAAAATAAGGTAGATATATCAAATTCTTGAATTTCAAAATCTACCTCTGCATTTACCTCTTTCTCCAACCACAGAGGTACCTGATCATGTTTCTCTGCATCATCATCATGTTCACCTTTATCTCCTATTTCTGTCAGCAGATGTGACAGAGAAGGTGATTTCCTTAGTTCTTCTTCATGATGCTCGCTTTGACATTGATCCTGTGGCACATCCTCCTATTGAGGAACTTCTTTCTCTGGAGGAGCATCTTCCTGAGGTGGAGGATCCTGTGATGTATCTATATGCTGATCATGATGATCATGATCCTTTTCTGTTATCACCTCATCCACTTTTGACTTTTCCTCCTGTTGAGGAACATTCTCAGTAGTGGATACTTGGGAAGTCTCCTTAAGTGCTGGTGCTGGTTTTGTAACCACAATTTGTTCTCCACCTGTGCTACTTATTTCTTGAACCTTGGTGGCAAGATCCTCTACCACATCTTTCTCATCAGCCTTCTTTTCCTAAACCTCTACTATAATAGGCTCTGTTGATGTATCCTGTTGGCTTTGCTGGCTCAGTTTTGAAGTATGGCCCTCTGGTTCTGCCATCTTTACTTCTTCTGTAGGTTGCCGTTTATCAGGTGATCCTACTGGATGTTCAGGATTTACATCCTGTTTCTCTGTTACATCTATCACCGCAGGATTTGTCACCTCTGCAATTAGTGTATCTAACCCCATTTCTTGGGCTATCTGCTCTGGGCTCTTTTCTTTCTCAGTTTCCACTTGCTTTATCTCCTCCAGTATAGTTTGAACTGGTGGAGTCTTGTGAGGGGTCATGTGTGTACCTGCAGCAAGGGTTTCCATCTTTTGTGAAGACACTTCCTGCACAACTTCATCATCAGACAAATTTATTGTCTCGTCCAGTGAGATATGACCTTATGCATGTGTCTGGGAGGTTTCTTTCATCTGCTCTTCTATGAGCTCGGTCTTAAACTTGACTATGGTAGGAAGTGGAACATTATGCTGAAGCTCCCTATGCACTTCACTACCTGCCCCTTGTAACAATGTAGGGGGTTGTCTTATTTCACCTCTCATGGAGGTTCTTTGTTTCTTAGGTGGGGTAGACACCACCACCTGTGGAGACCTCCTTTTCCTTTTGAATAATAAAGGAGCCTCTTCTTCCTCAGGTTCTTCCTCCATGAGGATATACTCTTCATCTAGTTTCTTTGAGGATTGACCCTCTTCTTGGGTCTCAATAATTTCAGCCTCTATTGTCTTTCCTTTCTTGGACTTTCTTTTTCTTGTCCATGGAGGTGATGCGGATCCTAATCCTGATCCTGATCCTGATGCTGCTACCTCCTCAGCTATAAACACTGCTCTATCAATAATAACCCCTTTGAGTTCATTATCTACTTTCTTGCCCCTTGGGGGTCTTTTGCTCTGTTGTTGTTATGAAGGGAGCCTGTCTCCCTTAGACTTTCTTTTCTCATTTATGAAATCATCATACTCCCCATCAGGAATATCCTACCCCTTCTTTTTGTTGTCCATAGTACTGGCAACACCTTTCTTCTCCAAAGCCTCTATCTGTTCATCAACCCAGGCTTGGGTTAGCTGTATGGTCCTGGCAATGAAGGGGTCCAAGGATATGTCCTCTTGTATGGTGAGGTTAGGTGCAGAGATGGTGTCATTATATACCTTCTTCTCCTCATACTCATCTGTAATTATCCTGCCATCATCCTTCTTCAATTGTTGAGGGATGGGGATGCAATCAAAGGTTCTGATTTGATTCAGTGTTGGCCTTTGATAACTTCTTCTTCTTGCTTCTGCTTCATCCTCATAGTCAGCCTAGAAGTCCTCTAGGTGCCTTTGGTGAATAGGCTTTCCTATTATTTTCTGGATCCTCCCATAAGGATCATATGGTCTTATCAGTGGAAAAGGCTGCAACTTCATTTTATTCAGGGTGACCATCACCTTCTTTATGTTCTCTTAATCTGGGCACATGTACTAGCCAATGGTGACTGGAAACAAAATTGGTGGCAACTTCTTTGCATCCTTGTATGTTTTTAACATTGTGGAGGTCTGCCTTATGAACTCCATCAGTATCACTGCATCAGTGGGATACCTTGGCAGCATGAGGGGAGGTCCTTCAAAACCCTCAATCCTCATGTATGAAAATGTGGCAAATTGTATATACCAGGCTCCATGCCTATAGATTATTTCTTGAGCTTCCATGCTCAATCTCTTTGTTCTATCCTCCTCCATTGTTCTGACCAGATGCATAGAAAATGCATCATTTACCAGTTTGTAATCTTGGAGGTAATTGGCTCTTTGCAGCTGGGGATGATGATCCCAAATGTGCATAGCATTGACTATGCCTGTAAGCTTTCCATCTGTAACTAATGCTTCAAATGTGCCTTTATAAGCACAGGAGTAGACAATGTATGATGTCATATAGAAAGCACAATTTGAACCTCCTAGGTTCATCAGCTGCTCATACAGAGCATCACTTATTAGTTGGCCCCACAATGGCTTGATATCTGAATATATGCACATCATGATCACACCATACATCCAGTCTTTAAAACTACCAGCATCACGCTGGCCTGTGACTCTACTCAATAGTGCAATCATGTACTAGTACTCCTCACTAAAATCATATTTGAATAAGTGCACAGGAAGTTTGGCAGCTGCAGGATATGTGTTGTTCTCAGCCCTCCATTGGTACATGTTCTTCCTGGCTTGTTTCTTGTTATTTTCATATTCTCTCTCTAATTTCTTTAGGTCCACACTGTTGACCTTCCCTCCCAATGGCAGTCCAAATGTCTGGGAGAGACCCTTGATGGATAGGTCTGCATATATCCTCCCATGCTTCATCACCTGCTGGGTCTCTGGGTTGTAGTTTAGGGCACACTCGATAACCAGCTCCAGAGACTCCATGGAGTACGGGAAACTGGCGGCATTCCACATTCCGGACACGAATATGGCATCCAACACAGGACTTCTATTCTTCTCATCATTAAGCTTAGCTGACCAGGCTTCCAAATTGGTATTCCCTTGATGGGTATCTATAATTGCACCATATTTGAACAGGACGCCCCTCTGAGATGAAAACATGGGCTTACTGAATTTAGCCTCACACTTAGCCAACCTCTTATTAGCCATGGATGCCTGTAATTAACAAAATTTTGTCTTACAATGGGTTCTCACATGCATGCATATAGCAATTTATTTTTAATATTCATCATGCCTACTACATTTATTCAGCATAAGCCCATCATGGGGGTGCATAAACCAGAACCTACAACATCATACCTGAGTGTGCAAAAGCAACAGGATGAGGGTTTCAATTACTTACCCGGTTATGCAGATTTCTTTTATACCAGTGAATTTCTAAAAAATGCTCTTAATTCGGCTGATAATTGCACACTTCTTATTGCCTGCAAACTTTGTTCATCGTTGTATCACCTATTTGAGGATATGGAAGCTGGTGCTCTATAAAAGTAATTTCTTCGCAAGGTAAATGTAAAAATGACGTTAGATTTACCTTTTAACCTTGCAATTAGGGTGAAATTAGGGCAAACCCTGACAGATTGGATCTTATTCGTTAATTTTCCGCACGGAAAGTTAGGATTTCACCAGGTGTTTCATCAGGTTTAATGATTGGTGGGAAATACCTACCACCTTAGCATGCATTTAATGATAATGGCAGCAACGGGAGCGGGGTGATATCTAAACGGCAGGATGATATTTGAAAATATTGGGTGATGTTTAGATAATGAGTGATGTTCGTGCCATTAGGTCATGCTTTAAACGTCAGGAGGATATTAGAAAATATCAGGTGATGTTTAGATAATGATGACCGAAGTCATTCTTTCTTCCTCTTGAGATATCATGATGACATCATCCAGATATTCGTTTATTATATCGCTAAGGCATGATGACGTCATCATCATGTTATGGGAACAGGATCATGTTTATGAAATATCCTGCCGAGAGGTAAATGTGATGATGATGTCATCATCATATCACTTCTTCATTTATCAGACTTGAATGACATCATCAGGATATTGGCTTAGGGGGATATTTTGCGGTAGGATGATATTTGAAAATATCGGGTTACATTGAAAAATATGATCCTCGCGAAATGCATAAGGCCGCCGACGAGTAAAGGCTACTATCACCTAAAATTGACTTCCGGATATTCGGACCACATGATTTATCGGGTGATAAAGTAGATCAGGGTGATCTTTTGAAATATGACTGATGTTACGAAATATGATCCTCCCCCTGGAAATATTAGGTTTGACTCAAACTTTGACCATTCATAACTTTTACATCCTGATGAATATCAAGGTGATGTAAAAGGCAAACCTGCATGGAATTTGATACTCTATTCAAAAATGAGGTTCATGGAATGAAATATGAACTTTGACAAACTTACCTTATGATGATGACCTACCCAACCTTTCTTGCATGATGATCTGTATGACTTACTTTTACCAAACCGCAAGAGAGCATAGAACAAGCCAAACAAAAAGTTGGGTCCCTGTTTTGCCAAGTCAAAATGGGGCGTGTTGTGCAACCACACAACACCTCTGTAGCACGATCTAAAGTGGACTCCATTGCCACTCTATATCTCATAAATGGCATAAATATCTCTGCATGCCACCCTACGGAGTGCTATGGCGAATACCCCGTCTGCACTCGCTACTTGGCTGTATCGATAGGAACTATCTCTATTATAATGTGACTCATAAAATTGAGCCATGAATCAGTACCAACTATAAAAACAAAGATAAATTCGATATCAATATCTCATCATATATATATATAACATCATAAGTAATTGTCAAAACAATACATCAATACAATAATGTCTCACTTGGATCTCCATCCTACCAGGATGGATTTTGAACTACTGCTGGTATAATAAACTTTGCAGCTAGGGGCACATGACTACTTGTCCCCCCTTACTTGAGATGACTCGATATCCTAACACCAATAGAGGCTGGAACACGAGCTCTTAATCATGGCCTGGCCTTGGTCTCCTCGTTGCTGTCTACCTCTAGATGATCTTGTCATGGTCTCGCTCTGAAGACGTACTATGTCAGGATCTCCTCATCATCATCCTCATCTTCATCAAGATCATAGTATCCAGCAAAATCACTAACATCATCCTCTACTCCTGTGTCACTCTCGTGACCTGCCCATGATCATGGATTGCTTGTGGGGTGACCAATAGGAAAGATAGGAGTAGGTCATGCTATCTGCCACCAGGTTTGCGTTGAAACACATAGGGAAACTGAGGGAGGGTGAATCAGTTGTCACAAAAACTTAACTTCATATGAATATCAAATCATCAACTACTTAATTACTGACAATTGGATTTAACCATGAAAGCATGAAACCATAGACTTAATCACAATCACACATTCAACACAGTAGACACTAAATTTTTATGTGGAAAACCCTAAAATAGAAAAACCATGGTGGGTGTTAGCCCATAGAAATATATAAGATATCAATAGTGAAAAACAAAGGCTCACTACCAAGGGGTGCCTCACTACCAAGGATTTTTGAACTGAGATAATAGCATCTACTCCATGCCAGGGTTTGGTTCCATTTAAGTGCAATACATTTCCTCTGCTCTACTCTGCTTTTACACTTCACACTTATCTTCACATTTTTCCCAAGGATATCATTTTCATGATTTCATTACATGCCTTTATACAATTTGTCAACCTTGGAATGTACATCAAGGTCGGCATTACATTCATCAACTGTTGGAACAATCTCTAAGGTCGGGTTTACAAACATACATAAAATAGTTCTGGACCTAATACAAAAAATTGCTAAGGAAAAGATGTAAAGATCTTTGCAGATCACGTCGTGCCTTAGATGGGACTCAAATTCAATCCTTCATGCCACGACATGCTTTTACAATCTTCAATGCACCTCCACAATTAGTGAAAACAACCAAGTCAGCCAAGACTGGTGTTGACACTAAGTCTTTTAGGAACAGTCTTCAACCACAATCTAGATTTATCTCTGTGGACCAATCTGAAGGTAGGAACATGATTAGGAGACATCCACAAGCACAGTATAATCACCAGGAACATCCGCACAACCTCTAACTACTTTATCCATGAGATTCTTCAATTTGGAGCATATGAGCTTAACTGTCATCAACTATCATAAAGGAAAAATTGCTTGCGGACCACCAAACCATGAACCATTAGAGTTGAAGGCACTTATCATCATTACAAACTTAATTCTAGAATCATAGACTGTGAAACATCAATCTAGAGAAATGCAGAGTAGAATACTTTCCCTCTGCCTCAACTGAATACATAGAAAAAGTAGGTTTCACTTTGGTAAACACAACTCACTCAAATCTTCATGTGAAGAGCTCAAACTCGAAACATAACATCTCCAGACATGACTCTAAATAAATTTTGTATCATAGGCAAAGATATTCAATCTTCAGGAAATGCAGAGCAAACTTCTGGATTGTTCTTCTGAATACAATACATTGTTTCCACTGCAACACACTGTTTCCACTGGAGGAGCTAATTTTCTTAATATCCTTAACATCGGGATCACTTACATAAGTAAATACATAGCATCTCACTCCTTACAAGAAAGCAACAAAATAAGAGCACAGTTGACACCAATGACAACACCAATTAGGCACATACTTGCAACAGTCTGATATGCTTGGGTAAAACTGACATCGTCTACATCAGATAGTGGCTCTACATCCTCTACACCATCATCATCACTCACCATTACCTTAGCTATCATTAGAAATGGGGTGGTATTTGCCCTGACTGCACTGCATGCTGAGCGTGAGTAGCTCAGACACATCCTTGGAACATCCTGTCTGCATCCGAACTATTGTGCTACTCTATCAAAATAAAACTAGACAACTATATGATAAAGGACTTTAGGTCAAGTAGGAATCTACTATCAGGCCTTCAGTCACTTGGAATGTAGGGAAAATTGAAATTGTGTAGATTTTTTGTTCAATTATGCCTAATTATGTTCAAAACTCTAATTATGTAAATTTGGAAACAAATAGACAAATCACAGAAAATGCTTGCACACAGAGATACTAAATGATAATCAAATGCGTACCAGATTTCAAAGTTTGGGAAGTGGAATAGTTGATAGTGCCACACTTTTTGTTAGGATTTGGAAACCTTGTATGCAACCTATTCCTGTTGTCTCAAAGATTTTCCTATTGCGGGATCTAGAGGACTAATGAGCAGGCGCCCGAGTCTAGGTCCCTATTTTCTCTTTAGATGTACAATTCCGACAGTCTGCACTACTCTCCTGCAACTCCATGTTTTCTCCTCCTGCAACCTATAATTTGCAATCATCAAAAAATGGGTTGGGGGTTGTGGTGTTTAGAGGCTTGCCTCAGTCAAGCCCTAGAGAGACATTCAAGTCTTCTGAACACCATTGTCAGAGAAAGAGTGCATATCCCTGTGGGATAGAGGCAAAATCCAAATGATAAATGATTGAAAACATAATTGATATCACCTTGTAGTGAAGATCTCATGGAAGGAAGATGCTCTTCATGCCATGAGGAGATGGCTGCCAAATCTGCAAGTACAAACACAATAACAACACAAAATTCTGCTCTACAACACACAATGAATTCTTTGAATAAATTTCACAAAAGCTTGTCAATCCAAAATGCCATCTAGTTTACAAATGAATGTCTAAACATGATTATATATGCAACTATGTAAACATTCCTACCAAGAATTTTGTAATTGAAACTTACCATGTCAGCATAGGACTTAAATAATGGTCACAAACTAACACTTAAAAATTGGTCTTGACCTAAAATAGGGTAGGACTAGGGTGCGGGCACCCAAGTCCACCTCGCCTAATTCAGATAGGTTTTGTCATAAGTGCATCCCCTGAGTCGAAATTGCCATGGAACTTCAGGGTTTTCTCATCGGGAAGTCAGATTAACATGAAAAATACTCTAAATGAATAAACAAAACCCAGGAGGTAAACCTCAAGAGGGAAAAGCTCCCAAGGGGACACTTTTTGATGTAACATTT
Organism: Cunninghamia lanceolata; assembly: GCA_027924645.1. NCBI lineage: Eukaryota > Viridiplantae > Streptophyta > Pinopsida > Cupressales > Cupressaceae > Cunninghamia > Cunninghamia lanceolata. The sequence goes on from BSBN01000134.1 coordinate 3,681,864, forward strand.
AGCCCCCACTTTAATGTATGTATATAACGGAAGGCCAATACATGCATTAAAGTATGGTCGACAAACACAATAAACACACCAAGAACGGAGAAGACATGCCAATCACAGAGAAGACAGTAACAGGTACGCAAAACACAAAGAATACAATTACAACCATGCAAGACATGAAGAACACATCATTAAAGACACGCAAAACACAATTAATATAGTGAATGCAGAGAAGACAGTGATGAATTTCTTTTCTTTTTCATTTTCATATATGAAATGCAAATGCAAGTACAGGAAAGTAAACACACCACCCATAATGCAGGAGGGTCTCATCACCACCAGTCTTTAAACTACATATGGGGAAACACACATGCAATACATGCCAAACAAATCAAACACACCATACAAATCCCAAAGCATAGGAGGGACTCATCGCCACTGGTCTTTAAACTATGCTTGGGAAAAAACACACAATACACACACACTTGGAAGACACGGAGAAAACATGGCAGACAAGCGATGGAGTGTTCCTATTTCTAGGTTCAACACCATCTCAGGCACATTACATGCACACGCTGACGATTGGGCTTCGCCACAACAATCATCGAAGACACGCTTAAGGGTTGAGTTAGTTACAGAACTGCTCCCCACCTCACGATGAGGACTTTTAAAAATGACAGTACGTGCACTCTCCATGAGAAATACACCATTCCCACCTCGCGATGAGGGCTTAAGATAGAAAAGGGATGCGATATCCATGCCTCTGCAGAGGGCTTAAATGATAAATTTCAAAGAAATTATTGGTATGTGGCTATTGATCATGCAAGTACTGTACACTCGTAATGTATCCTCGTAAGTATTGCTGGAATTTAATTTCAGCAGGGCAGCTAGCTGATGAAGGTTGCATAGCTACATTCGGTGATAAAAATTGGAAGGTTTCAAGAGGTGCCTTAACAGTCGCAAAAGGTGTGAAAGTAGGCACCTTATATCTTTGTACAGGTCATGATGTTCCTTCTACTTTAGTTGTTGCAGAGAAAAACCAAATAGGTTCAGGAACAGTTGCTACGGGTTCGTGGGAAGAGACTAAAATAGTTGCTGTAGGTTTTGAGACAACACTGTGGCATAATAGACTTGGGCATATGAGTGAAAAAGGAATGAAGGTACTTCATTCTAAGAAAATTTTACCAAGTTTGAAATGTATTAATATGGATTTCTGTCAAAGTTATGTGTATGGAAAACAAAAGAGAGTTAGTTTTCACAAGGATGGGAAGCAAAAGAAAGATGAAAAGTTGGAGCTTGTGCATACAGATGTATGGGGACCAACTCAGGTATCTTCTCTTGGTGGCTCTCGGTATTATGTTACATTCATAGATGATGTAACTAGGAAGGTTTAGATTTATTTCCTGTTACCTTTTAATATACCCTTATTCAATTTTTCATGAACCTTTCCTAAACAAAGGTCGACCCGTCATCTTACTTTATTGATCATATGTTTGTTTCCTAAGTTGGCTCTTTGTTTTTAAAGTTCATCTGCCTATCGTCTTTTGTGTGTGAAATTACTGGAGAGTTGAACCTTTGAACTTGAACCCTTTCCACAGTTCAAGAGTTCAATACTCAATGTTTCATAAAGATTCGTGTACACTCAGTCCCTTTGTGTAATTCAATGTGTCTTTGAACCTTCCGCTTGAACCTCATAGCGGAGTTCAATGGTTCAACGGTTCAAAATTCAATGTTTCTTGAAAGGTCGTTTGACTATTGGTCGGTCTATATAAGTCATCTTGTATCTTTGGACCTTCGAGTTGAACCTTATTCGGAGTTCAAAGGTTCAAAGGTTCAAAGTTCTGTGACTATAGTCTCATTTCTTCCCAAAGCCTTCTTTAAGTCAAAAATTAGCGGGAGATTTAGAGGGAAATATATCCGAAACTTATTATGAAGCGGAAAGTTCTAACGTTTGAAAGGTTATGGATAATAGTTACACATCAAGGTCGTGTGTGAGAAGTGCTTGCAATTAATGTATCTGTCAGAGTTCATGTCTTATCAAGCATTTTCAGCACGTATTATTTCAGCTAATAATTATTCGACCTAGTTTAATGCCTTTATCAAGAAAGAATGAACCAATTTTAGCAAATAAACACACAGGGCGATGCAAAAGGAGAATAGTGTGGGAGGTATAAGATTTTGTTGCCCAATTTGACAGTAATTTCTGATCCATTGAAGGCGAGTTCAACTTTTCCTATAAGCTAATTCCATTACTTTGTTGGAAAGAAGAATCATTTTGAGTTTCTAGCATTATTTAAGAAGTTCAAACCATTTTTCATTATATCCCCCAATCTGTAGCCATGAAATCTGCTTGTCTTGGTTACGAACACGGTCCTAGTCTCATTTGTTCTCTTCCTGAATTTAGGGATACCTCTCTAGTTCAATATGATTTAAAGGATTTTAGGGAGAGGGTTAAAAATCCTAGGCCAACCCCTATGATGGAGAAAATTGTGGAAAGTGGTTTGGTTGAGGCTGCGGCTTTCCCCATGGTAATACAATGTCCCAAATTAGTTCTGGAATGCATGAGCAAGTACGACCCCCAAAATAGGTGTATCAGAACTGCGGATGGCAATGTGTTGCTGCCTGTTAATAGACAAACCCTAATGGCGGTAATGAAAATTTTGCCCAAGGAGCCATATTCTAATCTTAGTATTACTTCCTCTTATGGTCATTTTTCATTAAAGAAAGCAAACTATAGGAGCGTAATTGCAAGAAATTGGTTACTAAAATTCCAAAAGGGGGGTTCAAGACTACCCAGACCACTAACAAGAGATCACATGATTCCAGAAGTAAAAGATATTGTGGTGTTGCTACACAGGATAAAGGGTAACTCCCAGGCATATTATTGGGAAGACTGGATGTATTTCTTCATTCAGGTGATCTTCCTCCAAGGATAATAGTATTTGGACTGGGGGGAAATCATAGCCTAATGTTTGCATCTGGGTTTGAGTAATTATTTGGGGAATAAGAATTTTTATATGTCTTCATATCTCTTCTATTGCCTAGCATCTACAAGACAATGGGTAGGGCTACCTCATGCACCCTTGGTTGAAGGCAACAAAATTTATGATTGTTATTCACAATTACATATGCAAAATTGTTACAAGAATTATAGGAGAGTTAATGATGTTTTTACTGGAAGAATGACTCATGAATTGGCAGACAACATGAATAAGAGAATGTATGATGAAGCTATGCAGCTGATCAATATTTATGGTAGTTTCTTTATTTAATTTCCCAAATTTACTTATATCAGAGTTGGTGGTTTTGATGGCGAGCCCGTGAAGCTGCCCAGGTATGTTTTTGATCGCTTTGTATTGATAGAAGTTTGCAGACAGCTAGCCCACGTGGATAAGAAATTCTCAATGAAGAAGAAATCTGGTATATATTTTCCAATTGAACTTGGACACTATTCATGCTAGTCAATTTTTTACGCTTTGAATTTAGAAGTGGATTTGAAAAAGTTCAATTTTCAGTACTATACTGCTAGATCCCAGTTCGACAGCAAAGGCTTTGCTAGGGATAGTTTGGATTTTGGGATTTTCACACATTCCTCAGATAGAGGACTTTTGGGAGGATTGTTTAGATGAATTTAAAGTCAGAAAGAGGCTTTGGTGTAGGTTCTCCCTAGGGCAAATAGTTACCCTCAATTTAAATATGAATATTTTTGGAATAGTTGATAATGAGGAACAGGTGATTGATCCTCAATTTGAATAGATAAAATAATTACCTATTCCATAAATTGATTGGGATAAAGATGAAGAAGATCGGATCGAGGTTAGAACCCTCCCAGTAATAAGGAGAATTGAGAAATGGTTGAGGGAACGTACACTGGAGGAAGTTCAAAATAAAGGTTCCCAGCAATGTGTACCAATGGTTGAATCACCATGTCCAATAAGCTCTTCTAATCGGCTTATTGCTATCTGTGATGTAGGTACTCCCAAGCCAAAAACTGGAAGGGGTCCTATCATCAAAGAATCCAAGAAAGCCCTTACAACTATTCTGCCTCCTCGTACCACTAGATCAAGGACTAAAAGTAGGAAGAAGAAGCAGATTTCTGACAGGATAGTCATGGACTTGAATTCTAAAGAAGATTTGGGAGAAGCAACAGGTGATAAAGAGTTTGATTCACCGATGGTAGAGGAGATTAATACAAATCAACAAGCAGAGGTTGCTTTAGATTCTGCTAATTTGATGATAATATCAAACGTGCCTTCTAAACAATTGGATCCTGGTAAAGAAATTCCAGTCCTTGCACCCAAATGGTTGGAAAGTTCAATCAGTGATAAAAGAAAAATAGTTCCATTTTCATTGCCATTGGAGGACATGGTTAGCAAGTGTTTAGGAAAGACTCCTAAATCCAAGCAACTGAAAACAACATCCAGGGTAGACATTAACCCTAATACAGGGAATTGGAGTGTAGAAATAGCCCAACCGACAACTGATGAGGAAGTTCAAGATCCTACAGTTCAGGATTTCACAATAGAAAAAATAGATCTTGGGACTACATCACATGCCGTAGATGTGCATCATCTTGAAGCATCTACCAAAAGGATAGTCAGCCGTACCTGGAAGGATGAGAAAGATAAGAGGGAGTTGAAGCAGACCTTATGATCAATGGCAGAGTATATCGATGCCATTCATAATCCAAATCCACAACCTGTTTCCCAACTACCCCTGTCTTTTGACCCTAAATCTCTGGTCAATCAGAAAATGCTAGATCAGGTACACAGGAACAAAATGGTGACTAAAGTGTTTGATGATTGGTTGGATGACATTATCTAGAAGGGTACAGAGTACATTAATGAATTGAAAAATATATATGATGAGACTATGGCTACTGTCAAAGATTTGAAGACATAGAATGCTTCATGGGTGAAAGAGGAAGGAAAATGGATGAATGTGATGAACCATATTGATGAAGTTCAGAAATATGGGATAGCAAAGTTTTTATCAAAGAAGAATTTGACAAGTCTAAATGATGATATATTGTATGTAAGCAAGAGAAATATTGAATGGAGGAATTCAGTATCCAGACAAGGATGGATTGAACTTACAAAAATGATCAAAGAAATAACTAAGTTCACTCAATCCTTACAACATGATTTACAATGTATTGATGTGAAATATATAAAGGATGATGGGGAGCCAGAAAAGGATATTGATATTGTGATTCAATCCTTCAGAGAGAAAATTTGTTTTGTTAAAGAAAATGATAACTTATTAATTGAAGATTTCTCTCAGATTTCAAAGGTGGAATCACTTCTTCACCTCTGTGTCGATGCACTCCCAGAGCATGCGGAGAAAGTGGCAAAAATTTGAAGAGAGAAAGATGTTTGGAAAGCAAGGGTTAAACACATTGGAATCCCCAATTTCTCAAAAATCCAGGAATTTGTTACTGCATTTCAGGAGTGGAAGGCGCAACGTGTCTCCTCGACCGAACACAACAAATCTAGAGATTCTAATCCATCATCCCAGTTTTGATCTTACTTGCATAGTTTCTTTATTTAGTTATTTAGTTGAAATTATGTTCAAAAACTTCGTCCTTCAATGAGTTTGTAAGAGACTAAATCCCGTATGGGTCAGAGTTGATTTTAACTCTAAGTTTAAAGAACGGTTAATTAGGGTAACTATATATATGTTTTTAGTTGTTAAAACTGATAGACAGAAAGTGAAGGAGAAGATACAAATTTTTTGGAGTTGAACCTTTGCTATTTTACAATAAATGTGATGTTTATCTAATACATTTTTCATCTGTGAATGAAAAGGAGAAATAATTACTGCATACTTAGATCTGTGTGTTTGAGTATTTGAAATCAAGTTTTCTATGTGAAATCTTCTTTCATATGGTAATTATTCTTTCATTTGATAACTCATTATATGTGTTTTATCATTTATTGCTTCAATAATATACATGTTCATATATCTGATTATTATTGAAGATGGAATCTGTGTATTCTATTACCAAATGATGTTATAGAAAAAGATATTGCATTCATAGCATGATGATGTATGGATGTTAGTTTGCCTTTAAGCACTTTTTGGTTAAAAGTGTATTTGAATAATTAGAATAATTTGAATTCATTGAAAATCTTAAAGGGAGTTGTACCTTAATTCAGTGGGAAACTATTCCTGATAGTTCACCCATTTGTTGTTTAACTTATTTGTTCTTGAAAGAAAGAGGGATAGAGTCAGAATAAACTAGGACAAATCTATTAGCCAACATTTCCTTAGGCAGAAATCTGATGTATTTGAAACATTTAAGAAATGGAGAAGCTTGGTTGAGAATGAGATAGGTAAAAGATTAAAATGTTTCAGATCTGATAATGGTAGTGAGTATTGCAGCAAAGAATTTGAGGATTGTTGTTCCTTTAATGAAATTCGTAGACATAAAATGGTTCTAGAGACTCCACAAGAAAATGGAGTGGTTGAGTGCATGAATAGGACAATAATGGAGCATGCAAGGAGCATGAGATTGCATGTTGGGCTACCTTTAAACATGTGGCTAGAGGCTATCAATACCATTGTATATTTAATTAATAGAGGTCCTTTAGTTCCTTTGGGCTATGGTATTCCAGAAGAAGCATGGATAGGTAAGAAGGTGAGTTATTCTTTTCTCAAAACCTTCAGATGTGTAGCATTTGCACATGTAGATTATAAAAATAGAACCAAGCTGGATGTAAAATTTTAAAAAGTGTATCTTTATTGGACATGGCATTGATGAATTTGGTCATAGGCTTTGGGATGTTGAAAATCTAAAAATTATGAGAAGCAGGGATGTTGTATTCAATGAGAAGGTGCTATACAAAGATCAGTTGCAATAGCATGAGAAGAAAGAAAAGGACTATGTGGTACTAGATGATACTCCAGATAGTGATGTTCCAGTGGTTCCTCATGCTCCACAACAACAATAAGAAATACCACAAACTCTAGTGAATGTTAGACGGTCAACAAGGCTAAGTAGACCTCCTGAAAGGTTTTCTCCCTCTTTGTATTCTATTTTGTTAACAGATGCTGGTGAACTAGAATGGTATGATGAAGCTATGTAGGTGGATACAAAGGTTCAGTGGGAGCTTGCAATGAAAGAAGAAATGGACTCCTTGCTGAAAAATCAGACTTGGGAATTATGTAAGTTGCCTATAGGTAAAAAGCTTTTACCAAACAAATGGGTTTACAGGCTGAAAGAGGAAGATATAGGTAAGAAAAGATTTAAAGCCACCTTAGTTGTAAAAGGATTTGCACAGAAAAAGAGCATTGATTTTGATGAGATTTTTTCTCCAGTTGTTAATATGACTTCTGTTCGTATTGTTTTAAGTATTGTGGCTGCTGAATATTTGTATTTGGAATAGTTAGATGTGAAAACTGCCTTTCTCCATGGTGATTTGGAGGAGGAGATATATATGGAACAACCATAGGGATTTGAGGTCAAAGGTAAGGAGAAATTGGTGTGCAGATTGAAGAAGAATTTATATGGCCTAAAATAAGCACCTCAAGAATGCTATTTGAAATTTGATAGTTTTATGGCTGAGCAAGGCTACAACCAGTGTAATTTGACAATTGTGTTTATTTTAAGAGGTTGGATAATGAAAGCTACATTATTTTATGTGTATATGTTGATAACATGCTTGTAGCAGGGTCTAACATGGATCACATAAGAGAGTTAAAATAGCAGTTAGCACAATCATTTGCTATGAAGGATTTGGGGGTAGAAAAACAAATCCTTGGTATGAAACTTTATAGAGATAGGAAGAATAGGAAATTGACTCTATCTCAGGCTGATTATGTTGAAAAGGTGTTGCAGAGATTCCATATGGAGAATGCAAAAGTTGTCAGCACACCTTTGCCTAGTCATCTGAAATTGACTAAGGAGACATGTCCGAAGACACAAGAGGAGGAAGACAAAATGTCCAAGGTACCATATGCTTCAACTTTAGGAAGGTTAATGTATGCCATGGTATGCATGAGACCAGATATTGTACATGCTATAGGAGTCGTAAGAAGGTATATGAATAATCTCGAATTGGAGCATTTGAATGCGGTAAAATGGATTCTCATATATTTGAGAGGTACATCTAATAAACACTTATGTTTTGGGGGCTTTAATACTGATTTATTAGGTTATGTAGACTCAGATTTGGCAGGGGATATTGATACTAGTTGGAGTACTATAGGTTATGTCTTTACTGTAGGTGGGACAGTAGTAAGTTGGATCTCATGGTTGGAAATGGTGGTTGCTTTATCCACCATAGAGGCAGAGTATATAGCTGCAATAGAGGCAAGCAAGGAGATGATATGGCTGCAATCTTTCATGGAAGAATTGGGCAAACAACAGGCTAACAGTTATTTGTTTACTGATATCTAGAGTGCCATACATCTTGCATAGAATTCTACCTTGCATTCAAAGACCAAACACATACAGTTGAGGTATCACTTCATTCGATCGGTGTTGGATGATGGACAGTTACGGATGGAAAAGATACACACAGATGAAAATCTAGCAGATATGTTTATGAAGGCAATGACAAGAGAGAAGTTGAGCTCCTCTTCAGCTTTGGTTGGTCTTCAAGACTGAAAATAATAAAATTAGAACATCAGAATCTAGGGTGCTTATTTCTATTGGGAGTTGCACGCACAACGGTGTCATCCAGGATCAGTCTCCAAGTGGGAGATTGTTTGGTGTGGAGCCTTATCAATCTCCAAGTGGGAGATTTTTGGTATGTGGTGACTGATCATGCAAGTACTATACACTCGTAATGTATCCTCACTGGGGTTCAGAGTCAGTTGTTAATTTTTTGTTAACCGAAGAAAGAAAAATGACCTTGTAAAACCCTAATTCTAGAAGCTTCCAAAAGGCTTGTTATAAGTAGTTGGGATGTATGTTGCGGGTGGGATTTTGATATTGTATTGTAGCATTTTTAGCGGTATTGAGTTGCAAGGATTGCTGGTTGTAATCAGTTTGATTTATTGGATAATAATAATATTGACTCTCTGTTGGTGGATGTAGCCCGAGTTTGGGTGAACCACGTTAAAATTGTCTCTCGCTGTTATTATTTCTATGTATTTTTCATTCCTTTGGTAAATCTTTATTTGTATTTAATTGATATCTTCTGCATGCAATTCCTAACAATCTCAGAGCCCATGAGGGACTCATTGCCAGTAGTCTTTAAGACTGCACCTGAGAACAAGCACATTGCTAACATCTACAACAGATAGCTTACCTTATATATGCCCTCATCTTAAGGTGGTTGATATCAAGTATCGATATCAAACACGTTAAGGTAGGAACAAAACACACAAGGGAACATGAGCTCTCACAAAGCCCATGCCACTCAGAGGTGACATGTACTTTACAATTGCCAAATGTTCCCACAAACACATCCCTGCAAGAAAAGTGTTAGTGCCCATATAATCATGATAAACAACAACATCAATGCATATGATCAATTACACAAAGAGACAAGGTTATACTATGAATTTGGAGATTGAGGATAACCATGTGGCTATATCACGAAAAATCTCAAAACTGAATGTCACCAAGGTGAGATTCAAGGACAAAGTGCATGGAGCAGTAGTATTGTTAGGTTTGTAAGAGAGATAAGACATCATCAAGATCACATGACAAAGTGCACAGAGTGATTCTGCTAGCCAAGCGTCAGATAATATATATCAACCCCATCGTCATATAGGAACTAAGTCCAATTTTTTATTTCTCGCTAAAGGGACACTAGGTCCGCATCAGTATAATATGTTTTTTGTCATCCGCCTGCTAGATAGAAACACTAGAGGAAGGGAAACAATAAATCAAGAGAGGAGAAACAAGTGTCTTAGGGACAGTCACATAGGAGGGTGCCCCCAAGTCACCGACCGCAACACTATGTCCGTAAGACACAACACACAACAATGAAAATAGGGGAGAATCAATATAGAAGAATGATGATACAAATAGAAGAAGGTCACAATAGAGGCGGTCTCCTGGTATCCTAGACCTTACAAGAGAATCAAGGGTCATCCTAGGAGGCCTAAACAACACATAACACATCACAGGCGAAACACATTACGAAAGATAAAGGGTTAGAGATACTTACCTGTTTCATCCCAATGTTAAGAACATACATATCTAGGACGAGGCCACCCTTTAGAGAAGTTATAAAATTTTCTACAATGAGTGTGGCTTAAAGATGGAGAAATATTTACATGTTGTTTTGGTCTTGTTGATATTGTGTTAACATTAAGTTTAGGATGACGAGAGTCTTTCTTTTCTTTAAAATGATTATATCCAATGCCATTTGAGTAATGTCTTGAAGTGGATTCTATAGGTACTCGAATCCCTTGTTGATTTACACCACATCCCTTATCGACATTGTCACAGTTGTTATAAAGGATTTTAAATCCTCATCCATAGAGGGATGTCATTTCCTTAGAAGATGGTGAACCCTCATAGGTCTCATAATTTGTAGTGTAAGTAAAAGTATTGTCTTTATTTGCTATCAAGGAGGTTTTAGGTGTTTCCAAAGATTGTTTGGATGAGATCGACGCAACTTTGGATGTGTCAAAGTTATTAATTTTATATTCCCCATTAAAGGAAGGAGTAAAATCTAATGAACCCCCACCAAAAAGTGCATTCGATGGTTTAGAGTCTTGTACAACATTATTCGTGGCAAGAGGCATTGATGGATCACCTCACAAATTGTTTAAGCTCATATGATTATAAACTGGTTTTTGCCTTTCAATATGTAAACAGTTATCTGGTTCAGGATCGACATGAATAGTATGTAGTTTATCTTTGAATATAAATTTGATTGAATGATGCAGGGTGGAAGGGACTGCCCCCAATGCATGAATCCAAGGTCTACCAAGAATCATGTTGTAAGATAGAGAACAAGGCATGACATGAATAGAGGTAGGCACAATCGCAGACCCTACTTGTATTGGTAGAGTTATAGTACCTACGGATTGTCATCCAGTGTTATCAAAGCCATGAATGTTAATGCTATCTAGTTTGATTAAAGATGTGTTAGCCTTAATCTTATGTAACAAATCCATACCACAAACATTCAGAGATGATCCATTGTCAATAATAACTCATTTTACCAATGTTTTATTTATTGTGGCAAAGATTATTAGTGGATCATATTGGTTTTGAACTTTAATTGACGATAATTCATGTGGTTGAAAGAGAATATCCATTTTTGTCACAGGCATACAATCTAATAGAGTTGCTACATCATTTAGCTTAACAACAGGTAGCACAATCACCCTTTGTATAGCTTCTTGGAGCATTCCATGATATGTAGGTGATGTTTGTATTAAATCCCTATTTAGGGGAAAATTGGATTTGTTAAATGTTCTAGATTTTAGATGTTTAAATCAGCCTCTCCACTATACATTCAAGGATCTAGGGTCGAGTGGCAAGCACTATCATACCCTAGGTCACTTGCAAATGTAGGGAAACTTGGATTAGGGAATTTAACTATTAATTTTCCTTCTCTTATGTCCAATTAACCATTAAAACCCTAATTATGCAAATATGGCAACAAATTGATGAAAGACAAAAAAAGCTCCTGCAGACAGGAGTAAAATACCAAATCACAGAATACCTATTTTCAGGGTTCTGAGGAAAAATAGTCGGGGACTAAGGTGCGGGTGCTCAAGTCTAAGGTACCTACTTTTTTGGGGAATTTAGACCTCCTTTCGACACTGATTAGTCCTGTAACTTTTGTTTCACAAGATCTATCTGCAGAGGACATTGGAATGAGTGCCCAAGTCCTAGAAGTGCTCCTGTGTCCAAATTTTCTTCAGATCCTAAATCCTTGATGCCTGCCAAGCCTTCCTGCAACTCCACTTTTGCTGGATACAACACCTATAACTTGCAATCACAAGACTTGGTTTGGGGGTTGTGGTGTTTAGAGGCTTGCCTCAGTCAAGCCCCGGAGGACACTTAAGTCTCTGAACATCGTTGTCAAACAAAGAGTGCATGCCCTTATGAGGCAGAGGCAAAAACCAAAGGAATCAATGATAAAAACACAATAGTATGTCACCTTGTAGTGAAGCTCTCATGGAGGAAGAGGCTCTTCATGCCATGAGGAAATTGATGTTCAAATTTGCAAATATCAACACACAAAACATACAAGTCTACTCTTGCAACACAATAGAAGCCTTGAATCACCTTGAGAATGCCTAGAGTTCACAATGATCATATAATTGAAATCTAGTTTACAAATGAATGCCTAAGCACGCTTATATATGCAACTACAAGCATTCCCGCCAAGATTTTAAAAATCAAACTTTACTGTGTCGGCAAAAGAACCAACTAATGGTCATAAACTGACACTGAGAGATTAGGGCTGCCCCAAAATAGGGCAGGACTCAGGTGCGGGTGCCCAAGTCCTCCCCCCTATTTTGGGTAGGGTACGACTCAAGGGGTCCACCTAGGTCCAATTTGCCATGAAACCTAAGCCTCATTCCATCGGGATGCCAAAATATGAACTAAGATGTCTTAAATGCATACTAAAGACCCAGGAGCTAAACCTTATGAGGGAAAAAGCCCCCAAGGGGACATTTTTCGACATTACATTTAGCCCCCACTTTAATGTATTTATAAACACGAGGCCAATACATGCATTAAAGTAAGGTCACAAATACAACAAACACACCAAGCATGGAGAAGACACGCCAATCACATAGAAAACAATAATAGGCACGCAAAACATGAAAAAGATAGTTACAGTCACACAGAACATGGAGAAGACATTCAATGCATAGAAGACACATTAATGCATGGAAGACAGAAATGATATCTTTTCTTTTCTTTTTCTCATATATATGAAATGCAAATGCAAGTATTAGAAAGTAAACAAACCTCCCATAATACAGGATGCACTAGCCTAAGGCGCATGTCTCTGTATATATGGGGCAACACACGCAAGACAGACAAAACCTCCCAAAATGTAGGATGCATATGGGGCAACAGACATGCCAAACAAAGCAAGCATGCCAAACACACACTTTGAAGACACAAAGAAAACACAACAGACAAGCAATGGAGTGTACCTATCTCTAGGTCCAACACCATCTCAGGCACACACCGACAATTGGGCTTTGCCACAATAATCACCAAAGACATGCTTAAGGGTTGAGTTAGTCACAGAACTGCTCCCTGCCTCCGCAGAGGAATTTTGAAAATGCAACCCCACCCGTGTCACAGAGATGCCTTACAGTGAAAAGGAAGCATGGCATACCATCCCACCTGCATCACGGAGACGCCTTATGGTGAAAAGGAGGTATGAACTTAAAAGTATACAACCCCGCCTACATGACGGGGATGCCTTACGGTGAAAAGGAGTTATATGCAATAGATTTTAAAATAAATTGATTGATTGCAAACAAACTCAAGATGCAGGAAGTACTCATCACACTAGCCTACACCTGAGGACAAGCACATTGCTAACATCTACAACAGACATCTTACCTTATATATGCCCCCACCTTAAGGCGGTTGATATCAGTTATCAATATCAAGCACGTTAAGGTAGGAATAAAACACACAAGGGAACACTGACTTTCGTAAAGCCCATGCCCCCCGGAGGTGACATGTACTTTACGATCACCAAATGTTCCCACAAACACATCCCTGCAAGAAACATGATAGTGTCTACAACATCATGATAAACAATAACATCAATGCATATGATTAACCACACAAAGAGCCAAGGTTATACAACAAATCCAGAGTTTGAGGATAACCATAGGGCTATATCACGAAGCTCTCCGAATTGAGTACGACCAAGGCTAGATTCAAAGGCAAACAAAGGTGCATGGAGCAGTAGTATTGTTAATGTTTGTAACTATGATAGAAACATCATAAAATTCACTACACAGAAAGCATGAGTGCTTCCACTAGCCAAGTGTCGGATAAGATATACAACCCCATCGTCATTTTAGGAACTAAGTCCATTTTTTGATTGCTCTGGAAAGGGACACTAGGTCCGCATCAGTATAAATGTTTTTCGTCATCCGTTCACTAGATGGAAACACTAGAGGAAGATAAATAATAAATAAGAGAGGGGAAACAATTGTCTTAGGGACAGTCACGTAGGAGGGTGCCCCCAAGTCACCAACCGCGACGCTATGTCTGAAAGACACGACACACAACAATAAAATTAGAGAGATAGGAAATATAGAAGAATGATGATACAAATAGAAGAAAGGTCACAACAGAGGCAGTCTCCTAGTATCCCAAACCTTATGGGAGAATCTGAGGCCATCCCAGGATGCCTAAACAACATATAACACATCACGGGCGAAGCACATCACAAGAGAAAGATAAAGGGTTAGAGATACTTACATGTTAGCACCATCATTAAGAACAAACATATATGTCATGTTGTTTTGATCTTGTTGAATTAACATTAAGTTTAGGATGACAGGAAGCTTTCTTTTCTTTAAAAGGATTATATCCAATGCCGCTTGAATAATGTGTTGAAGCAGATTCTATAGGTACTTGAATTCCTTGTTGATTTACACTACATCCCTTACCTACATAGTCATTATGTTTATACAAAATTTGAAATCCATGACCATATAGAGAATCCAGTTCCTTAGAGGAAGGTGAAGCCTCATAGGTATCATAATTTGTAGTATAAGTTAGAGTATTGTCTTTATTTTCTACCAAGGGGACTTTAGGTTTTTTAGGTGCTTGAAAAGATTGCTTAGGTGGTATTGATGCCACTTTTGACTTGTCAAGGCTGTTAATTTTATATTCCCCCATACTACAATGATTAAAATCTAATGGGCCCCAATCATCACCAAAGAGTGCATTCAATGTTCTAGAGTCTTGTATAACATTACCTATTGATGAATCAACTCATGAATTGTTTAAACTCGTATGATTGTAAACTAGTTTTTGCATTTCAATATGTAAACAGTTATCTAGTTCAAGATCAGCATGAATAGTATGAAGTTTACCTTTGAATATAAATTTGATTGAATGATGCAAGGTGGAAGGAACTGCCCCCAATGCATGAATTCAAGGTCTACCAAGAATCATGTTGTAAGATAAAGAACAAGGCATGACATGAATCAGGGTAGGCACAAGCAGAGATCCCACATGTATAGGTAGAGTTATAGTGCCCATGGAGTGTCATCCACCATTATCAAAGCCACGAATGCTAATATCATTCAGTTGTATTTGTGATCTGTCAACCTTGATTTTGTGTAGTAGGTCAATGCTACAAACATTAAGAGCTGATCCATTGTCAATCATAACTCATTTTACCAATGTCTTATTTATTATGACAGAGATCATAAGTGGATCATAGTGGTTTTGAACTTCAATTGACGATAATTCTTGTGGTTGAAAGAGAATATCTATTTTTGTCGCATGCATACTATCCAATACAGCTGCTACATCATTAGGCTTAGAAGTAGGTGGGATAATCACCTTTTGCAAAGCTTCTTGGAGCATTCCATGGTATGTAGGTGATGTTTGTATTAAATCCCAAAGAGAGATCTTAGCTGGAGTAGCACGAAGCTGTTTGACAAGATCATACTCTTGACCACTTTTATGAGTAAGGCGAGGTGGTGGAGGGAGCATAGGTTGAGAACATGGAAGAGAGACAGGCACATGTGGTGTTTGGTTACTTTGCTTGTTATTATGGGTGTTGTATGTGTGAGCAATCACATTATGGTGTGGTTGTTGTAACGCATTTTGAACAGCTTGAACCGTAATCACCGGTTTTAAGTAAGAGGGTGCACTAAGTGCCCCTCGGACAATCATTTTAAGAATATTGCTATGAAGTCCATTAACGATTATTGAATTAACATTATTTTCCTCTTGATTGCACCCAATATCCATCCCCAAAGGATTTAATGTGAGAGACCTTTTATCATCCACTAATGCTACATCTTGGCTAGGGAGAGTAGTGGGATGAGAGGAAGGTATATCGTCACCATCATCATCATACTCTGTGGTGAAAAAGGGATTTTCCCTCTCATCTTTCTCATGAGTATTCCTAGAGATGAATTTGGTTAAATCTTCTAATATCAAAGGATATGCTCCTATGAGTAAAGTGAAGCTACTAAAATCATGTGTGTAACAAAGTAATTGCAACTCATATGTAGAACATATAGAAGTGTCAATACCACTGATATAAGCTATATGTTCTAGAATATGAGGATTCTCATTAGTGAAATTAGAGAAATTTTCAAAATCTAGGATATACTCATGCAAAAGATTTCAGAGATGAATAACATGAAGATGCCATAATGAAATGCAAAATAATATTTTAAAAATTTCCAAGAGTATACAAAAGACAAGTGCAAACTGTATGCAAAAGACAAGTGCAAACTGTATGCAAGATTGATCTTAAATGCTTGATTTTTTGTACTTTTTTAATGCAAAAGAATGAACTAAAGGGTTTTGTAAGGATTTCAGTCAAGGGTAAAAAGTTATATGTTTGATATCAGGCCAAAACAAAAAAAGTATCCTTCTCAACACACTCTTGATGCAATTTCAAGTTAATGTCAAGTCAAATTATAGCGAAAAAATGTCAAAATATGCACTTTTTTCGACCAGAACTTAATGCAACAAAGCATAACAAAGGGTGTTGTGAGGAAAATGATAATGGATAGAAAATAATATCAGTAATAACAGCCACTTGATGAAAAAATATCCAACACAACACGCTTTTAGCACCACTTAAGGTAAAATCCTAGTGAAAATATAGCAAAAATAGGCTATTTTTCACAGTTTTTTTATTCCAAGACCTAGCAAAAGGGGTGTTGTAATGAATTTCAGGAGGTACAGAAAATAATATCAATAATATCAGTCACCTCAATCCATATAATTGATCACAACACACTTGGAGTGCAAACTAGGTCAAACCCTAGGGCAAAAATGGTCAAGATGTGTAGTTCTTCACTGAATTTTCACTACAAGAGCCCATTAAAAGGGTGTTGACAATGGTCATTGTACCTTATCATTTTATCATATTTCTTTTCTCAAAGCCAGGGTTGTGTCTTTGGCTATCTGCAATTAGGAATCCTATAGTTTCCAGTCTTATCTAACTAACTCTAATGACTTCTACTGATTTAAAGGAACTGATATATCTGCTATGAAATGAATTCCAAGAATATTGAAAATAGAATTGAATAGTAAATTACTTAAAGAAAATCTATAAACTGAAACATGCATCTATCTATGAAAATAGTAAATATCTTTTAAAGCAAAATCTGAAACAACAAAACAATAGTACTAGCCTTCTGCCTTGGTGGTGAGAGTGGGCCCTTGCTCCACACCCTTAGGGATGAAGACTAAAATAAAGAATCAGCACAAGAGAATGATATCACAACTCAACTTAGTCCAATTCCATTAGCTCTGTATTCATAAATATTGATATCAAAAGAAATGAGATTATAGAAATCAGAATAATAATCGCTATCTTTTTCTGCTTCTTCTGTAAGTATATATAAAATTAGTGATGAGATATCACTTATCTTATCTACCAGTTCTTCTATGAGATGACATCCATCTCTTTATTATACTAGCTGTCTAACTATGTAAAATAATCATGCAGTAAAAATAGATTGAATGGAATAGAAGTCCACTCTAAATCTAAGTTTCAGTCTTAATACATTTGGGCAGTGAGGCCCTGAAAATATGGATATTAAATCAATTTTATCAGTAACTCATGCAAAAACTAAAAAGAGATAAAAACTCTTAGCAGTTAACTATAGATTGCCCTTAATCACTTAGGTGATGATTTGAGTAATATCAGGGGTATCACGATCACCACTGAAAGTGTCTGACTGATAGTTGTGCTAGAAATCTGCTCTACTCTAAAGAGGTGCTTGAGATGTATGTCTCTATCTATAGCTCTAGAGATATAATTGCGGCCTTCTTGCTCAGCTCCAGAGATGCTCCAGACTTCAGTCCAGCTTT
This sequence comes from Cunninghamia lanceolata, assembly GCA_027924645.1. Classification (NCBI taxonomy): domain Eukaryota; kingdom Viridiplantae; phylum Streptophyta; class Pinopsida; order Cupressales; family Cupressaceae; genus Cunninghamia; species Cunninghamia lanceolata. The sequence continues at coordinate 3,699,829 of BSBN01000134.1, forward strand.
GGAGATGCTTTTCCTCTTTATTCCAAAACTTCTGATGTCGTGGTATTCTGATATTGTCTCTGGAGATCATTAGGACTACCTCCAAAGATGCACAAAATTGCCAACCTGAACACCTGCCCCTGTTGATTTAAAAAGAGAAGTTTTTTTGCATATTTCCATCAATTCCATGCACATTAGTCCTTTAATTAGAAATCATGATCTTAAGTAATTCATCTCCTATTAATCATTATTTAGAACAATCTTGGTAGCCTATTCAGGTGTAATCATCAAGAAGATGGAATCAGAAAGGAGAAAAAGAGAGGTAAAAAATGTATTTCACGGGTGCTACTTGGTAGTCATCATCCCCCCATACTTAAGGTTTAGTAGGTCCTCCTACTTCTCACAATCTGGACTTATTTTGGTGGAGTAGCCTGTTAGTCAAGTTGTAGTCTTGTGCATAGGTAGTCCAAGTGGTGCGGTTGGTATTACTATTTCCCCTGTACTGATCAACCTGTTTCAACCACTCCTGTAACTTATCATCTTCCATCTACTCAACCCAAATAGGTAGTGGATCAATTATGAGAGGGGGTATGAAACGCCCACCTATCCACTCCTATTTGTGTTTATCCATCATTTTGGATATTAACCTTGCCTTCCTCATAAATAACCTTAAGTTAGCAGGGGTTACCACTTCTCTCATTTTTTGCTCTGAAGTTAGAACTGCTCTGAAGTCAGAATGTTCCACCTTTTTTTTGCTACTACAAGCACTGGATTAGCTAAAGTATTCATAAAAGACCAAAATCAATGGAGCACTCTTGTAGATTTTTCAGATACAATGGCAAAATTTTGTTCTGACTTTCAGGGTGATAGACATAGCTCTGAATTGGACCTCAAAAGCTTAAGGGTTTGGACACTCCTTTCTGATGAAAAGATTTGTTTCTGTATCCTTCTTTAGATGAGCCTCCATTCGCTCATTTCAAATCTGATGATTCCTCATCAGTGACATGAATGTTTTGAGCTAGCATTCCCCCACAAAATAATTAATAATGAAGGTCATATCGTCAACACAGAAACCATGCAGATATAATTCACACAAAAATTTTGTGTCTTCATCAGAACTCCTTGTATATGCTTTCATGAACCCCTCTACTGTCTCTATATTCTCAATTAGATCAGACAGGATTAAAGATAACTTCCTCTGCAGGACTCTTTCCTATAAAAACATAGCATAATTGGCACTTGGAGGTCTGCAAGAGAGAATTTTAGAAGAAATGGAGGCCATCTGAATGACTTTTTCCTCCAGGGTTTCTACTTTTTTTGTCATGGTAGTAACTGCCCTCTGTAATTGTAGCATAGGCTTAGAAGCCTCATAGTCTCTACATCTCCTTTCCCAATGGAACAGGGCCTTAGGAATATCAATGGGGATTGGACCCACATATGGATCTATCTATACCTCTTGTTCACTGGTTGCCCCTGGGTCAGCTAGCTCATGAATATATTCCTCTTGATCATCTATTTTGTTGTTGGACCAAGTCAATTGTTTATCTTGGCTCTGTACTTTCTCAATTAATGCTACAATTATTATGAGGCCATTGTCTCTAGCCTTGGTAAGATCAGAAATACTTTGTACTATCTCTATCTCCTTTTCCTTCATGATTTGAGCTATCTCAGTCTTTTGGGCTTCTAATTATGCTTCCTTCTCCTGAATTATCTAGATTTTGCTCTGGATCTCCATTTGCAGTTTTTCAATTACCTATTTTTGCTCCATCTCTATCTCCATTCTAACCTTCTTGAGATCAGTGATAATCTAATTTTTCCCCCATAGTAATCTTTTTAGATTATCAATTTCTTCCAAAATTTGTTGGTCTATTGAAATCTCAATATCCTAGAGGGGTGAGAGAAAGTTCCTGTTTCTTCTTCTATTTGTTGCACATCAGGATCTTCCATAGTCATCTATCCTGCATTGTCAGTTGCACCTAATTGCTTTATTTCATCTTTCCCTACAGCCTCTCTGTCCTGAGGTTCTTCTTGGGTTTTCTCTGTATCTGCTGACACTGATGAAGGCCCAGCTTTCTCCTCAAAAGTTTTGAAACCCAGAAGCACTTCAGCTAGGAGAGTAGTCTCTTTCTCATCTTGGGAGAGCTGCCTTTTCCTTTTTCTTCTCCATAGCATAGGTGGGGTAGGTGCCTCCGGAGTAGGTATCTCATCCTCAGAATTAAAGGAAATAGTAAAAGTATGTTTGCGTTCTGTCTCCAAAGCAGGAGATTGTTTTGAAGTTGGACTTGAACCCAGATGGACAGATGGTTCTGGGGAAACTTCTCTTTATCTTTTCTTTCTCACTAGAGGGATCTCATTAGAATCATGAGATGCTTCTTCATCCCAATAGTGTATTCTAGAGTCAGCTTTCTTTGGGATTCTCTTTGCTTTCTGTCCTGACCTCTCCCCTGTTAGTTTCTTAGGAGAAGAATCCTCAGTCAGAGTCATCTTCCTCCTGGCTGAATGAGTCATGTATGGAGTTTGCTCAAGAACATGCTCTTTAACTTCTTTGCTTTTCCTCTTCCTATCAGAAATAGGGGTAGCAAATGAAGTTACCTTCAGTGAGGACTTTTTTACCTTTTTCTATAGCTAGAGAGGAGGTTGAAGGTTCTGTTTCTTCTTCTTGTTGGGTAGGGGAAGCCTCACCCTCTTCTTGTGCCCTCTTTGGCTCTTTGTCCTAGGGTTTTTGTTTAAGAAATGTCTGCCATAATTCTTCCCCATCAGCTTGAGACAGAAAGTGGTGTTTAACTATCAGAAAAATGAGGCCATGATGTTTCATACGACCCTTGTTTTGTTGATACTTTGTTGCAGTTGCCCTAATGGCAGAGTACAGAAAGTTGGGAATGTTTATGCTGAATTCAAGGTGTCCATTCTAATGCCTTAGAAAATTCAACATTTTCATTATTGGTCCTAGAACTAAGGAAAATTGACCATCACATGTGAAATATTTCATCAACCATGTAGCTACAGATTGCAAAGAGTTTGGAAGTGAGGACCTAATAATTCCTTTAAACTCATTTTTATTTAAATGCAATTGTATTGCAGGTTCACCTTCAACAGAGAAATTCCTAATCAAATCAGCATATAAAGTTTTCAGATGATAGAACCTTTCACCTTGTTCAGGCAACCCAAAAATATGACTGATGGTGGTTACAGAGAGATTGATTTGAAATCCCCTTACAACTGTCTGATTGTCCCTCGGGTTTCTTAGGAAATCATCAACAATATCTTCTTGAAACCCTTCAAACTTTTCTAGAAACTCCAACCATCCTGCATTCCTCAGAATGTCTGCTACAACATCATCTTTCAAAAGACCTATAGCACTTTCTAGCTCTGATTTCTTCTTAACCCCCATTTCTAAATTCTTTTCCTATCCTCTGTGCTTACAATTCTTCCTCACTCCGTAGGCTCCGGAGAACTGTATCGGCTGACTTTGTTCTTCAGGGTATTTTGGAGTTTTGAATGAGGATTATTATGTCAATTCATTTAACGGCTTAGGCTTATGGAAAAAGAACTTAAAATTAGTTAGAGTGCTTATGTAGTCATAATTGAAGTAGAGTGATGGGACACTCCATAGGCATGGTGACAGTACAGCAAAGATGGCAGTATGCATGAATTTGGGAAGGAAAATACTGGTAGGAGGACGTGTCATAATGACGGCACCCAAAAATAGAAATGACAAGACAATTACTAATTAATGCTTAATTAAGAGAGAATTACCTAAACCATTCTTAATGATGAGGGTGTGATGTACTTGGCTAAGATGCTACAGCATTGATGAGACTGGACGCGGCGTGGCACCTAAGCAACTTTTTGTGGCTTGAAATGATGTCAGTCATCTTTATTGTCACACAACCTACATTCATTCTCGTAGAGTGGTTTGAGAATCCATGTATCCAGGGTGACGTCAGTGCAGTCCTTTGTAGGTACCCGTGCAAATGAGAGTAATGATTTCTCCCAAAATGTGTGTTGATTTCATCTATCCCTGCCATAAAGTGGAGGATGAGTCATGATGACCTCATCGAATGACATCTCTACTTTATTGCCTAGAGAGGTGGGTCCCCTCCCACTTATTATGGTTGTGAATAACTCTTTATTGGTAGAGCACCGGAGGTTCTCCTAGTTTGTGAGCGCCGGAGGTGCTCCAAGTCTGTGAAACACCAGAGGTGCTCCTAGTCTGTGAAGCGCCGGAGGTGCTCCTAGTTTGTGAGCACCAGAGGTGTGTTTGAGTAACTCCCGACAACTGATCACTTCCGTAGCTTGATTATTCTTATTTGGCATGAAGAAGGGAACTGCCATTTGCTAGTTTTCAATCCCCTTGGTCGAGAAAGACAGTCATTTACTAGTTTTCCATCTTCCTCTATTTTTTTCTCTCTCTGTTTTTTTTTTTTAAAGGCCGCCATTTGCTGGTTTTCAACCTTCTCTTTTTTTTTTCAACTAGTCCAAAACTGTGACAGAGGAGGTATCCCCTGTATCAAAACACAAATCTTTGATGAACTCTTCTTTAGTGGATGGGCTTTTATAGAGTTTGATTCAGTGGCCATTTACTAAAAATGTGTCTGTGCTTCCATCAATAGGTTCCAACAGCACTATTCCATTTTCAAAAACTTCCTTTATCTGATAAGGACCCATCCAATGAGTTTGTAGATTTCCTTTGAACTCTTTGAATTTAGAATCATAAAGAAGAACCTAATCACCTTGTTGAAATGTCCTCCTCTTGATGTGTTGGTCATGCCATTGCTTCCTTTGATACTAAACTAGTTTTGTTTGCTGAATGGCTTCTATCTAGATTTCATCCAACTCATTGAGCTGAAGAATTCTGTTATGTTGGTCTATGGACAATGGTAGACCAATATCCAATGCAGTTTTTAGTGTCTGGAGTTCAAATTCTATAGATAGAATAGGCTTTTTCCCATAAACTAATTCATATGGCGAGAACTTTGATGTGGACTTCCAAGTGGTATTGTAAGCCCAAACTGCTTCAGGTAATCTGTTAGCCCAATCTTTTCTATTCATTGCCACTATCCTTGTCAGAATATTCTCAAGTTCCGTATTAGTCACCTCCACCTGCCCATTGGCTTGAGGATGGTAAGGTGAAGATTTTCTATGCTTGACTTGATATAGATCTGTGAATGCTCTGATTACCTATGAAGTAAACTGAGGTCATCTATCTGAAACTATGGATCTTGGGGCTCCAAACCTCAAGAAAATTTTATTATAAAGGAAATCAACAACTTTCTCTTCTCTTGCAAATTGCAAAGCTTAAACCTCAGCCCATTTAGTCACATAGTCTGTGATACTAGAATATACTCCTTGCCTGATGATGGTGGAGAAATTGGTCCCACAAAGTATAGACCCCACTATTCAAATCGCTCCATCATTACTTGAGGATGCAATAACATCTCCTAGGTGAAGGTTGGCTATCCCATCCTTTGGTACTGGTCACACTGCTACACATAATTCTTAGTATCCTTATGAATAAAGGGCCAGTAGTAACCAGCTCCTAGGATCTTGTGGATAGTTTTGTGGGAAGAATAATGCCCACCAGATGATTCATCATGACATGCTCTCAACACATCAAAAATTTCATTAGCTTTTAAACACCTCTGTAAAATGAAATCAGGACCACATTTAAATAGCAAACCATTTAACCATTTGTAAGTTAAGCTCTCCTTAATTAGGCATTTCTTTTGTTTTGAGGTAAAATTGGATGGATACAAACCTATAGGTAAAAGATTAGCTATGTCAGTGAACCAAGGTACAGTAGAGGAGATAGCAAAAAGATGTTCATCTGGGAACCTGTCCTCCACTGGCTGGTTTTCTCCTCCTGTATGCAATCTTGACAGAAAATCAACAACCAAATTAAACTTGCCTGGATTACCAACTATGGTAATGTCAAATTCTTTCAATAGCAATAACCACCTAATGATCCTTACACCCACTACTGGCTTGTTCATTAGGTACCTAATGGCTGCATGATCAGTATGTACAAATATTTTATATCCAGTGATATAATTGTTAGATTTAGGGCAGACAACTGAGAGGGGGGTGAATCATTTGTCTTCAACTTTCTTTCTTTTAAACACTTATATTCACTTAGCAGTATAACAATAAATCAAACATGAAACATTATGCATTTGATCAAGAGCAGAAACATATCAACATATAAGACACCAAGATTTTGACGTGGAAAACCTGGTTAAGGGAAAAACCACGGGGTGACTAACCCAAGGTTGTATTCTCTGTTAGAAGAATAGAAAGAATAAAATGGCACATGCCAATTAGGGCTCACTGCTCAAGCACACTGCTCACAAGAGACTCACTGCCTACAAGAGACACACTGTTTACAAAAGAATGAGTATCACATACTTGAACTAGTAGTTAGCATCTTCACCATGCTTGAGTCAGTTCCATTTAAGCCCAAACCTTTTGCTATGTCTTTCGCTCTTCTCCTCACTACCACACACTCATCTTCCAAGTCACACTTTGAAATGACTTCACAATCCCTTATTTATACATGACATCAACTTAGGAACAAACATCTAAGTCGGCAAACAACCACAAGAACATTCACAAGGTGTATAATTCATCTAGTCGGCTAGTCACAGAAAGAACACCTTCATCTGGAAGTATATCTTCAATTCTGGGCTCCAACTCTAATGCGAACCATCAACATGAACTAAACATAGTCCAAGGACCTTCACAAGCTTTCCTAAATCACCAGGAACATCCGCACTTCCTCTACTTACTGAAATCCTTCTCTCCTTCATCTGGAACCTCAAGAACACAGTCTGTCATCACTGTCATAAAGGAATAGGTTCTTCCAAACCTTCAAACCACAAACTGATCTACTTGACACTTCACAAGGATGTCCTCAACACTTCCTCAAATCTGTAGAGTGGGATAATAAATTACCAGACCTTACTAGACCTATCTATCTCACTCTGTCACCACTGAGCACCTGTTGGAACCGGTTCTACTTGAGTGACCATAACTTCTTCAGATCTTCACATGGATCCCTAAAAACTTGATTGGAGCATCTCAAGACTTATATCTACAAACCCTTTAAACCGCATCCTCTGATCCTCAACCTATCTTAGACTTTTACCTTGCTATCATCACTGTTCTTCACTGTTCTTGATTATGTTGATATCAATGACAACACTGGTTAGGCCCATACTTGCAACAATCTCCCCCTTTGTCATTGATGGCAACATATGATGTGAAAAACCATCAAAACAAGAACTTCTCCTTTCTATCATAGCTCCCCCTAATAGCACCAACCCTTCACATGTCTTCTCTTCCTTTACTGCTCCCCCTTTGATCATCAACTACTTATTTTTCACATGTCTTCTCCCCCCCTTTGACATCAATGGCAAAGGGCTTATACTTACAATTCTAACACATCAAAATCATACCAGCTGCTCCCCCTGAGTAGCAGCTTCCCATCACCAATCCAGGTCACAAGATATGACTATGATATCCACCAGACTGATGCACACCAGTGCATCCTAGTTCATCACCGGAGGGGTAATAACCCCTAACTTCTCCCTGAGATACTCAAAAGATTCCTTGGGAAGAGGTTTAGTAAAGATATCTACAATCTAATCCTTTGAGGGCACAAACTCCAATCTGATCTTATCCTTGTTCACTTATTCTCTTAGAAAGTGAAATTTGATAGATATATGCTTAGTCTTAGAGTGCAACACTGGGTTCTTAGAAATATTTATTGCACTTGAATTATCACAGAAAATTGTGATAGGCTCCTCATATTCTACTTTTATATCTCTTAGCATCTGCTTCATCCACAAAACTTGAGTGCAACTACTTGCTGTTGCAATGTATTCTACTTTAGTTGTAGACAGAGATATTACCTCTTGTTTCTTGCTTAGCAAAGAAACCAATCTCTTTCCCAAAAAGAATGCTCCACCACTGGTACTCTTCTGGTCATCCACATCTCCTGCCCAATCCGCATCTGTATATGCATGAAGAGAGAAATCATGATCTCTAGGATACCACAAACCATACTCAACTGTCCCTTTTAGATATCTAAAAATTCTCTTGATTGCCATGACATGAGATTCTCTGGGATCAGCCTAGAATCTAGCAATAAGACCAACAGCCTACATTATATCTGGTCTAGTTTGAGTGAGATACAACAATCCTTCAATCATTGATCTGTACTTTGTCTAGTCGACCTTAGGAGAGTCATCATCTTTGCTCAACTTGCATCTGGTTGCCATGGGAGTATTCATTGGCTTTGAATCTTCCATCCCAAATTTCCTTAACAATTCTTTCACATATTTGGTCTGAGAAATGAAGATTCCTTTCTTTGTTTGAGTAATTTACAGACCCAAAAATAAATTCATTTCACCAAGCATAGACATCTCAAACTCACTTTTCATTTGATTTGAAAAAGTTTTACACATACTATCTTTTCCTCCAAAGATGATATCATCAACAAATACTTCACCAATCAAGATGCTCTCATGATCAATTTTGAAATATAAGTTACTGTCAGCAGTACCTTTGTTGAAACCAATCTTCAAAAGATGCTTATCCAATCTTTCATACCAAGCTCTTGGGGCTTGCTTCAATCCATACAGTGCTTTCTTCAACTTGCAGACCATATCACCCTGATCAGACAATTGAAATCCATCCGGTTGCTCAATGTATACTTCTTCCAAATCACCATTTAGGAAGGCAGACTTGACATCCATCTGATATACTTTGAAATCCTTGAAGGCAGCATAAGCAAGAAATAATCTGACTGCTTCAATTCTTGCCACTGGAGCAAAGGTTTCTTCAAAATCAACTCCTTCTATTTGAGAGTAGCCCTTGCAGACTAATTTGGCTTTATTTCTGATTACATCACCAACTTCATTCAGTTTGCTCTGGAAGACCCACTTGGTTCTAATCACATTCTTGTCTCTAAGTCTAGGAACAAGATCCCAAGTGTGATTTTTCTCAATTTGCATCAGTTCTTCTTCCATAGCTTTAGTCCACTTTTCATCATTGCAAGCTTCATTTAAAGTCTTAGGTTCTATCCTTGAAATCAGACAATACTCATCTGAGTCTTGAGCAATTCTTCTTCTTGTTTCCACACCTTGGCCTTTATCACCTATGATCTGATCTTCAGAGTGGTTTAGTCTTACATACCTGGGAACTTTGGGAGTTTCCTGCACTTCTAATTCTTCATTAGGTTCATTGTGACTCATCTCTTCTCCTTTAGTTACTGGACCTATTTGATTCTGAGTATCAGAAGGAGTTTGGGTTCCTTGAATTAGAACATCATTCTGATCATCTTCATCATATTCATAAAACCTTGAAGGTCTCTCAATTCCTTCATCAACCTTTACATTTGTACTTTCTATCATCTTTCTGAGTCTCTTATTGTAACATCGGTAAGCTTTGCTTTGAGTGGAGTAACCCAAGAATATCCCTTCATCACTTCTAGCATCAAACTTGCATAGATCTTCATCTCTTTTGATGTAATATTTGCTACCAAATACTCTGAAATACCTCACAGTAGGAGTGATGCCAAACCAAAGTTCATAAGGAGTCTTACCGGTATTGCTTCTAATTTGAACTCGATTGAGAGTATAGACTGCAGTGCTGACAGCTTCTCTCCAAAACATCTGAGGAACATTTGCTTCCATCATCATTGTCTTGGATGCTTCCTGGATGGTCCGGTTCTTTCTCTCTACTACTCCATTCTGCTGTGGAGTCCTAGGAGCAGACAATTGTCTCTTTATACCATGCTTCTCACAAAAATCTATGAATTCACCGGATGTGAATTCACCACCTCTATCAAACCTCAGACATTTCATTTTTAATTCGGTTTGATTCTCAACCATAGCCTTGAAGATTTTGAACTTCTCAAAAGCTTCTAATTTTTCTTTCAGAAAGGTAACCCACATCATCCGGGAATGGTCATCAATCAGTAACATGAAATATCTATCACCTTGCATACTCTTGATTCTTTTCAGACCACATAGATCAGTATGAACTAGTTCCAATAATCCGGTAGAGGACTGATCCTTGCTTTTGAATGAGACTCTGCTCTGTTTACCTAGCTGATATTCTTTGTACAAACTATTTATAGGTTTTACCAATTTTGGAAGATCTCTTAAAGCCTGAGTATTGCTTATCTTGATGTTATCAAAATTTACATGACACATCCTGCTATGCCATAACCAACTCTAATCAATTTGAACAAACAGACAACTTTTATCAGTACCAACCAGATGAAAGATATTACCTTTTGTTTGAGTACCAGATGCAATCTCAGTTCCGGAGCTTTCAAAATCCTGCATTTTCCATTCTTGAACCCGAGATCATAACCTTTTCCCACCAACTGTCCAACACTGAGAAGATTGTGCTTCAATCCTTCAACATATAGTACATTACCAGTTTTGTTCTTTCCATCAAAAGAAATAGTTCCCCTACCTCTGATTCTACCAGCAGAATTATCACCAAACTTTACCATTCCTCCTTCATACCTTTCCAAATCTAAGAACTTGTTCTTGTCACCTATCATATGATGAGAGCATCCACTGTCAATGACCCAATCATCCTTTTCTTCAACTTGGGCAGCCAGAGCTCTTTCTACAACCTTATGATTGACAGATTCAGAGAGCATTGGATCTTCTTCCTTGATGGCAATAAACACCCATTTATTTCTAGATTTGTTTCCAATCTCTGATTCATCATCTGTTACTCCTTCATTATCATTTTCTTCATGAACATAATAACAATTCTTTTGGAACCTTTGTCTATTAGAATTTGACCTTGAAAATCTCTCCAGACATTTTGAGGCAAAGTGACCAATCTTATTGCAGTTAAAACACTTAAAGGGTAATTTTCCTTCATACTTACCGGATCCTCTTGGCAGTCTCTTTGTAATGAGTGCTTCAAGTTGAGCTGTTTCTGCTTCTTCTTCTTCAATGTCTTTTCTTGCTTGATCATACCATGACAGTTTCCTTGATGAGTTCTCTCCCAGATCAAATCTTTGTTTACCTTTCTGGTGCAGGAGCACCCGTACATGATCAGGATATAGGATAATTGTCCGCATGATGACAGGATAGTCTATTTTTAGTATGTTTGACTTCATCATGTAATAAGGTCCATTGGACCGATGCTATGTATTAGTTCAGCCTAGGAGTATGTGTAGGCAGTTAGAGATCGTGATAAGGTTATCTGAGCTGTCCTTCTCCCAGCCGCTTGGAAGCTCCCAGCCGCTGGGAAGTGAGTTGGTAGTACTCGAAGGACTTTGCTATATATACCTTCGATCTGTTAGGGTTTAGCATATATTGATATATTGATATTGATAGATGTTATGTTCAGGAGAGTAGTATTGGTGGTATGTTATACTGGTGATCAGTCCAGACATTGTGAAGCAGAATTGTAGAAGCAGGACATTTGAATTTCAATTGAATAAGATCTCATCATTTGCATTATCTGATTGTATCAGTTGTATCTGTTTTGATTTCCGTTCTGTTTGCAAGTTGATGGGTACTTTCAACCCTTCCACCGGTTGATCCTGTGAATCGGTGGAATGGTCCTATATTATAGCTTAGTTTGCATTTGTGTTTTCTGTTTATGCATTGTATTGTTCAAGAGATCAGTTAGGAGCATGCTGTAAATCAGCCTAGCATCCTCATGTGCTAGGTATAGAAAGATAAGCTGTTAGATTTTGGTTTGAAGGTGATCCGGCCCGGTCGTCATATTGTCTTTGTGTAATAGAGCGGTTCTGAGTGTTTACATGCAGTGGACGGATATACAGGAGTCTGCATGTGCGTTTCCAGTCGGAACGAGCCGCATCGTCATCTGCGAATGCATCGCCATCAGGATCGGGTCATGAAACTGCTGAAGTTTGCATGTTGCAAGTGCATCAGGATGTTTTAAGTTGGATATATACTCAGTGTATATATCACCGTCAGGATCATCTCTCGGGAGTGCCCATCATCCGCGTATCGCTAGCAGACGCGGGAGTGAAAGTTGAGTTTTTTTGACTAAGTGTTGAAGAGGTCGTCAGGATATTGTGTGACATCATCGTCATCAGGATATGACGTCATCGTCATCAGGATATTGAGATATCACTCTATGCAAGTTTATCCTGCTGTCGCTAAGGGTGTAGGTATCGGCGTAGGCTCTCGGCAGAAAGTTGTGTTAACATCATCAGGAGGTCTTGAGGGAACCGGATAAATCATATCATGATGCTGTTGCTTGTGTCGTCGGCTAGCGGAGCATCGAAGGGAAGGTGCTGAAGTGGTCGTCATCAGGATATTTGGAGCAACCGGATATTTGATATCCTGCTGACGAAGGTGGTGTCACATATCATGATGATGCCGCTAGTGTTTGGCACCCGATGAACAGTGCAACAGGAGGATGTTTGCGCCCGTTGAGTATCATGATGATGATGATAGGTGACAGGCGGAGGAGGTGAACAGTAGTCGGCAGGAGGATAATTCTGCTCATCCGAAATATGATGATGCTGTTGGTGTTTTTAGGAAACATGATGATGATGCTGAGCCGATAGGGATTTTTATCATGCTGTTTGTATTATTGGCTCCTCCTTCCTGTTAGTAAGCTCCCGTTGCGTTTCACTCTGCATCATAGTGGTATCAGAGCAAAGGTTAGGATCTTCTGGAAAAGATAGGCAGGATGTCAGACGAAGAAGGAACATCTGAGGTTCCAGCAAGGATGACCAACGCTGAGTTGGCAGTTCTGGTGAAGAAACAGATTGCAGAAAGCAAGGCCGTGAAGGCTCAGAATCAGGAGTTGAAAGATGAGTTAGCAAAGTTGAGGAGCAGAGTAGGTTCTGGTAGAGAAGATGATAGGGAAGAAGAAGAGATCCCTAATTGGAGCGAGGAGGTCGTTCCTGCAGACCAGAGACCACTGTTGAACGCCCTCAAGGCCATGGAGAGGAGAACCATGGATGTGAAACTAGATTTGCCAGTGTTTACAGGTAAGATGGACCCTGATTCAGTGATGGAGTGGATAGACTGTTTGAACAATTTCTTTGTAACAGAGGAGATACCAGAACAACAGAGAGTGAAGATAGCACAGTCAAAGATGAAAGAAGCTGCCTTGACATGGTGGAATTTTGTTCAAGATGATAGAGTACAGGAAGGAAAACCTAGAGTTGCCACATGGAAGAAGATGATGGCATTGGTAAAGGAAGCTTATATTCCATTGGATTACAGTATCCAGTTACACAAGAGGAAGCAAAACCTGAAGCAGAAGGAGCTAGATGTCAGCTCATATACAGAAGAATTCATGAAACTCTGTATGAAGACAAAGGTGAAAGAAAGTGAAGAAGAGAAGGTAGCCAGATACCTTAATGGATTGAGGTTTAATATTCAGGAAGATCTAAGTCTGCATAACCCAGATACAATGCAGAAAAGCTTTCAGTTGGCATTGAAAGTGGAAGAAAAGTTGAAGAGAAAACAAGAACAAAACAATAGAGGAAGAGGAAGACAACAAAGAGGTGGAAGAGGTCCTTTTAGAGGCAGAGGACATGGACAGGGATATCAAGGAGAATCCAGTCATGACAATAGTAAGGGCAACAATAGTCAGAATCAGAGAGAGAATTACAGCCAGCAAGGAAACTTCAGAGGTAGAAGACCTTTCAGAGGAAGATCCTAGGGCAGAGGATCCATCAGATGTTATAACTGTAACAAAGAAGGCCATATAGCCAGCAGATGTCCAGACAAGGCCACAAGCTCAGCAGGAGAAAGGCGAACAAATCTGGTCAAAGAACCTGATAATCAAAGTAGGACAAGCTCTAATGATTTTCAGAGTGTGAATGCTCCTGATAATTATGGATACCCAGAAAGTGGAGAGTCTCTGATGATGAGAAGAACAGTGACTACCATGAAGGTACCTGACAAAGAAGCCCCTCAGAGGAAGTCCCTTTTCAGAACCATTTGCAAAGCAGGAGGTAAGGCATGTAAAGTTTTGATTGATTCTGGTTCTACTGAAAACTTTGTGTCTGAAGAAATGGTGATAAAGCTTAAGCTTAGGAGATTGCCTCACCCATCCCCGTATAAAGTCTCATGGCTTACCCAAGGTCAGCAGACAACTATAGAAGAGCAGGCTTGGGTAGAATTTCAGATTGGTGGATATAAGGATAAGTTGTTGTTTGATATTACCAAGATGGATGCTTGCAATCTTTTATTTGGTAGACCATGGCAGTATGATTTGAAGGCACAACATGATGGTGTTAGAAACACCTATAAAATCACTAAAGATGGTAAGGATGTAACGTTATTCCCATTGAAGGAGAAAGAGGAGAAATCTAAAGGAAAAGAGGTGAAGGTCATGCTGATGGAAGGCAAACAGTTCATGAAAGAAGTAGCAGCAGAAGGTGCAGTTGCATATGCCCTAATCCCATGTATGAGTGTGAATAAAGAACAGCAGCAAACAGTCAAGAAAGAGAAAAAGCCAAGGTTGATAGACCCAGCTATCCAAGAGCTATTGGATAAGTACAAAGGTGTCATCTCAGAAGGAATGCCAAGATCCCTACCACCTGTGAGGGATATCAGTCATTGCATAGACTTAATTCCAGGGTCAACACTTCCAAACAAAGCAGCCTATAAGCTTACTCCAGAACAGAATGCAGAAGTAGCCAGACAGATTGAAGAATTGATGGATTCAGGTCTGATTGGGTAGAGTTTGAGTCCATGTGCAGTACCAGCTGTACTAGCACCAAAGAAGGAAGGCACTTGGAGGCTTTGCACAGATTCCAGAGCCATCAACAAGATCACAATCAGGTATAGGTTTCCAATCCCTAGAATAGAGGATTTACTTGATTGTTTGGGAAGTGCTAAGTACTTTACAAAAATAGATTTGAAGAGTGGATACCATCAGATCAGGATTAGACCAGGTGATGAGTGGAAGACAGCATTCAAAACAAATGAAGGGTTATATGAATGGAAGGTTATGCCTTTTGGTTTATCTAATGCACCTAGTACTTTCATGAGGTTGATGAATGAGGTTCTGAAAGAATTCATTGGTAAGTTTGTCATAGTATATTTAGATTGCATTCTGATTTTCAGTAACACCAAAGAAGAACATCTCTGACATATAGATTTGGTTCTTAAGAGGTTACATGAAGAGCAGCTGATGATAAATTTAGACAAGTGCTTGTTCATGAAAAAGGAGATCACATATTTAGGTTTTGTCATTTCACAAGGAAAGTTACAGATGGATAAGGAGAAGGTAAGTGCCATATTGAATTGGCCAACTCCACAGACTATGAATGATGTCAGAAGTTTCCATGGGTTAGCAACCTTCTACAGGAAGTTTATAAGAGGGTTCAGTCATATTTGTGCACCCATGCTGGATACCATCAAAGGAGGACAGAAGTGCAGGTTTGTTTGGACTCAAGGAGCACATGCTTCTTTTGAAACACTGAAGAGGAAGGTGGCACAGCAGCCAGTCCTTGCACTTCCAGATTTTAACAAAATCTTTCAGGTAGAATGTGATGCCAGTCACATGGCCATTGGAGCAGTACTCAGCCAAGAAGGTAGACCAATTGCATTTTTCAGTGAGAAGCTCAATGATGCTAAGAAAAGATATTCATCATATGATCTGGAAATGTATGCTTTAGTTCAGTCCCTCAAGAAATGGAGGCATTACCTGATGCCCAAGGAATTCATAGTATTCACAGATAACCAGGCTCTAAGTTTCATAAACAGCCAGGAAAAGCTGAACCACAGACATATGAAATGGGTAGAAACCTTATAGGCTTTCACTTTTACATTGAAGCATAAGAAAGGGGTCAGGAACAAAGTTGCAGATGCTTTGAGCAGGAGAGTTCTCACAGTCAATCAGATTCAGTTAGAGAGTGTTGGTATTGACTCACTCAAGACCATGTATGAGTCTGATGAAGATTTTGGAGAGATATATCAGGTATGTACTTCTTTTGGGGAGAAATACCATGCTGAGTTCTCTGAATTTTTGATTCAGGATGGATTGTTGTTCAAGGGTGGACAGTTGTGTATCCCAAGGTGTTCTATGAGGTTAAATATAATCAAGGAGAAACATTGTGGAGCTATGGCAGGTCATTTTGGTCTAGATAAGACTCTTGATCTGGTTAGAAGGCATTACTTTTGGCCTAAGTTGCAATCAGATGTCAGAAAATTTGTAGAGACATGTGTGATATGTCAAAAAGCTAAAGGCAGGTCAACTAATGCAGGTTTATATCAGCCCTTACCCATTCCTTCCAGACCATGGGAAAGCATCAGTATGGATTTTGTCTTGGGTTTACCAAGGACAAGGAGAGGATTTGACAGTGTTTTTGTTGTAGTGGATAGATTCAGTAAAATGGCACATTTCTTGCCATGCAAAACCACTGCTGATGCTTCATACATTGTAGATTTATTCTTCAGGGAGATTGTCAGAATCCATGGATTGCCTTTGAGCATAGTGTCAGACAGGGATGTGAAGTTTATTGGTCACTTCTGGAGAACCCTTTGGAGGAAACTGGGAACCAATTTGTCTTTTTCCTCTGCATATCATCCTCAAACGGATGGACAGACTGAAGTAGTGAACCGTTCCTTGGGGAATTTGCTTAGATGCTTGACAAAACAGCATGGAGAGAAGTGGGACAATATTCTGTCTCAAGCTGAGTTTTCATATAATGATACTGTCAATAGGAGCACAGGGAAATCGCCTTTTCAGGTAGTTTATGGCATGCATCCCAAAGGAATTTTGGAGTTGAGAGATCTACCTACAGGAGATCCTGTTAGTGCAGACGGAGAAGCTTTTGCTGAAGCCATCAAAGAGGTTCATGATCAGGTCAAGACCCAACTCCAGCAAACTACCTTAAAGTATAAGGAATATGCTGATAAGAAGAAGAAGGATGTTCAATTTGATGTTGGAGATTTGGTATGGGTTCACTTGAAGAAAGACAGGCTTCCTAAGGGAACGTATACTAAGCTCATGCAAAAGAAAGTTGGACCATGTCAGATTTTGCTCAAGCATGGATAGAATGCTTATGAGATCCAACTCCCACCTGATCTTGGTTTGTCTCCTATCTTCAACGTATGTGATTTAACTCCATACAAGGCTAATCCAGATGCAGATCAGGATATCCTATAGGATACAGTTGCTGAAGACATTCCCCAACATGATCCTCCACAGTTACAGAAGGTTTTGGACACCAGAGTGGTCAAACAGACTAGGAACAAAAAGTACTTGGAGTACCTCGTCTCTTGGAAGGGACAGCCGAATTCTGAAGCAGTATGGATGACTGCAGAGCAGATACAGAAACATGGTGCCGACCTTGATACTCTCATCTCAAGTGGACTTGAGATTTCTTCTTCTGGGGAGTATGGTGCAGGAGCACCCGTACATGATCAGGATATAGGATAATTGTCCGCATGATGACATGATAGTCTATTTTTAGTATGTTTGACTTCATCATGTAATAAGGTCCATTGGACCGATGCTATGTATTAGTTCAGCCTAGGAGTATGTGTAGGCAGTTAGAGATCGTGATAAGGTTATCTGAGCTGTCCTTCTCCCAGCCGCTTGGAAGCTCCCAGCCGCTGGGAAGTGAGTTGGTAGTACTCGAAGGACTTTGCTATATATACCTTCGATCTGTTAGGGTTTAGCATATATTGATATATTGATATTGATAGATGTTATGTTCAGGAGAGTAGTATTGGTGGTATGTTATACTGGTGATCAGTCCAGACATTGTGAAGCAGAATTGTAGAAGCAGGACATTTGAATTTCAATTGAATAAGATCTCATCATTTGCATTATCTGATTGTATCAGTTGTATCTGTTTTGATTTCCATTCTGTTTGCAAGTTGATGGGTACTTTCAACCCTTCCACCGGTTGATCCTGTGAATCGGTGGAATGGTCCTGTATTATAGCTTAGTTTGCATTTGTGTTTTCTGTTTATGCATTGTATTGTTCAAGAGATCAGTTAGGAGCATGCTGTAAATCAGCCTAGCATCCTCATGTGCTAGGTATAGAAAGATAAGCTATTAGATTTTGGTTTGAAGGTGATCCGGCCCGGTCGTCATATTGTCTTTGTGTAATAGAGCGGTTCTGAGTGTTTACATGCAGTGGACGGATATACAGGAGTCTGCATGTGCGTTTCTAGTCGGAACGAGCCGCATCGTCATCTGCGAATGCATTGCCATCAGGATCGGGTCATGAAACTGCTGAAGTTTGCATGTTGCAAGTGCATCAGGATGTTTTAAGTCAGATATATACTCAGTGTATATATCACCGTCAGGATCATCTCTCGGGAGTGCCCATCATCCGCGTATCGCTAGCAGACGCGGGAGTGAAAGTTCAGTTTTTTTGACTAAGTGTTGAAGAGGTCGTCAGGATATTGTGTGATGTCATCGTCATCAGGATATGACGTCATCGTCATCAGGATATTGAGATATCACTCTATGCAAGTTTATCCTGCTGTCGCTAAGGGTGTAGGTATCGGCGTAGGCTCTCGGCAGAAAGTTGTGTTAACATCATCAGGAGGTCTCGAGGGAACCGGATAAATCATATCATGATGCTGTTGCTTGTGTCGTCAGCTAGCGGAGCATCGAAGGGAAGGTGCTGAAGTGGTCGTCATCAGGATATTTGGAGCAACCGGATATTTGATATCCTGCTGACGAAGGTGGTGTCGCATATCATGATGATGCCGCTAGTGTTTGGCGCCCGATGAACAGTGCAACAGGAGGATGTTTGCGCCCGTTGAGTATCATGATGATGATGATAGGCGACAGGCGGAGGAGGTGAACAGTAGTCGGCAGGAGGATAATTCTGCTCATCTGAAATATGATGATGCTGTTGGTGTTTTTAGGAAACATGATGATGATGCTGAGCCGATAGGGATTTTTATCATGCTGTTTGTATTATTGGCTCCTCCTTCCTGTTAGTAAGCTCCCGTTGCGTTTCACTCTGCATCACTTTCACAGAGGCATTGGCTTTGAATGCAGATTTAGTCTTGGGGAGATCATCTCCAAACTCAGCCATTTCAAAAGCAGCCAACTTACCAACCAATTGATCTCTTGTGACTGTTGTGTGAGCTCTAAATTCTTCGATTGCAAAAGCCTTGATTTTATAAGAAGCAGGAAGGGATTTGAGAACTTTGCCAACAATCTCTTCTTCACTTAGGATTCCACCTACATTTCTAATTCCACAAACTAGCTCATTCACTCTTGGCATAAAAGAGGTAATATTTTCATCATCTCTCATCTTTAGTTTTTCAAATTTTCCTTTTAGACTTTGTAACTTTGCACATTTAACAAACTGATCTCCTTCATGCAAAAGTTCTAGTTTCCCCCAAATCTCAAAGGTAGTTGGTAGATCAATAACATTTGAGAGCTCTGAGTCAGATAATGCACTTAGAAGAGCCTCTTTGGTCCGCAAATTGTTTTCAGCATCTGTGATTTCATTTAGGGTTGTCGGACCACCCTGTGGAGGTATATAAGCTTTTGTAACCATGGACTAGTATGCAAAACCCATACACTATAAGTGACATTTCATGCGACCTTTCCAAAGAGTAAAGTTGGTTCCATCAAACTTCAGACTATCCTTCTTGTATGATGACATCCTAGATCTCCTCAAGCGGTTAAGCTCCTTTTAGAGGAACTTAGCTCTGATACCAATTGTTAGATTCAGGGCAGACAACTAAGAGGGGGGTGAATCAGTTGTCTTCAACTTTCTTTCTTTTAAACACTTATATTCACTTAGCAGTATAACAATAAATCAAACATGAAACATTATGCATTTGATCAAGAGCAGAAACATATTAACATATGAGACACCAAGATTTTGACATGGAAAACCCGGTTAAGGGAAAAACCACGGGGTGACTAACCCAAGATTGTATTCTCTGTTAGAAGAATAGAAAGAATAAAATGGCACATGCCAATTAGGGCTCATTGCCCAAGCACACTGCTCACAAGAGGCTCACTGCCTACAAGAGACACACTGTCTACAAAAGAATGAGTATCACATACTTGAACTGGTAGTTAGCATCTTCACCATGCTTGAGTTAGTTCCATTTAAGCCCAAACCTTATGCTCTGTCTTTCACTCTTCTCCTCGCTACCACACACTCATCTTCCAAGTCACACTTTGGAATGACTTCACAATCCCTTATTTATACACGACATCAACTTAGGAATAAACATCTAAGTCGACAAACAACCACAAGAACATTTGCAAGGTGTATAATTCATCCAGTCGGCCAGTCACAGAAAGAACACCTTCATCTGGAAGTATTTCTTCAATTCTGGGCTCCAACTCTAATGCGAAGCATCAACACGAACTGAACATGATCCAAGGACCTTCACAAGCTTTCCTGAATCACCAGGAACATCTGCACTTCCTCTACTTACTGAAATCCTTCTCTCCTTCATCTGGAACCTCAAGAACATAGTTTATCATCACTGTCATAAAGGAATAGGTTCTTCCGAACCTTCAAACCACAAACCAATATACTTGACACTTCACAAGGATGTCCTCAACACTTCCTCAAATCCACAGAGTGGGATAATGCATTACCGGACCTTACCGGACCTATCTGTCTCACTCTGTCACCATTGAGCACCTGTTGAAACCAGTTCTACTTAAGCGACCATAACTTCTTCAAATCTTCATGTGGATCCCTGAAAACTTGACTGGAGCATCTCAAGACTTATATCTACAAACCCTTTAAACCGCATCCTCTAATCCTCAACCTATCTTGGACTTTTACCTTGTTATCATCACTATTCTTCACTGTTCCTAATTGAGACTGATTTTCTCAATATCCTTAGCACACAACTCATCCAATCCTTCTCATTAATGCAACCTGAGTATGTTGACATCAACGACAACACCAATTAGGCCCATACTTGCAACAATAATGCCTAAATTTGTTTATAGCATAGATGACTGCCAAGAATTTTTTTTCAGTTGTGGTGTAATTTCTTTCTGTAGAGGTAAGGTTTTTGCTGATGTAATAAATGGCATGCATACTCTCTCCTTCTTCCTTCTGTTCTAAAACTACCCCAATGGACTCATTTGAAGCATCAGTTTGTATGTGAAATGGTAAAGTCCAATTAGGTCCTCTCAAAATAGGTGTGACAATAAGCTTCTCTTTTAGGGTTTTAAATGTTGATTGACAGTCTTCTGTCTTGTTGTGTGGTTACACAACATGCCCCATTTTGCCTTGACAAAATAGGGACCCAACTTTTTCTTGTTGCTTTGGCTTGTGGTTTTCTACTTTGGGCGGTTTGGTAAAATCAGTCATGTATCTAACCTTGCAAGAGGGTGGATATGTCACCATGATGAGGTCAGTTGCCAAAGTCAATAGTTACCATTATTAACCGCATGATTGGAAAGTACACAAAATTCCAAGCAGGTTTTCCTTTTAGATCACCCCAAAATTGTCTAAGGGAAGAGTTATGTTGAGTCAAAGTTTGGTCAAACCTGATATCTTGAGGGGGGGTCATATTTCAAACATCAGTCATATTAGATAAGATCACCCCGATATAGGATTATCACCTGATAATCACCTAGTTCATGATGTGCAGATGTCAACTTTACGTAAGAGCTGATATCTACCTGTCAAACAACTTCAGTTATCTGGCGGGGGCTCATATTTTTTAATATCAGTCATCTTACTAATATCACCCTCTTTGCATATATCACCCTATGTCAATATGATGGTGACGTCATCCAAGTCCAATGAATGAAGGAAGTCATGCTGATGATGATGTCGTTGTTCCATTCTATCCATGGGGAGGTATATATCCGATGTCCATCATATTCTTTAAAATGACAATGACGTCATTAAAACATAGTGATTAAACAATATCGTTGATGTAGTGACATCACCCCGATCTTTTCCGAGGGGGTCATTTTATCTACGAGGTCATATTTTGAGCAGCCCCTGATCTTAATTTCATGACCTGATATACACATGGTCAACGTTGACCACATCACCCGATCCTCCTTTACATTCAGTTTTTCTAAAACGCGGGGGGTCATTTTATCCAGAGGGGGTCATATTTTGAATATCCCCTGATCTTTCGAAGATCCCCACTGTTTCTTGACATTAAATACACTTAAATGCGGTAGATGAATTCCCGGCGATTACAAAACAAATTGAACACTTGGCAGCATCTATGGATTCCCTGCAGAAGATCAATGGATTTGATCAAGACAACGTTGTTTTACCCTAATTTGTCCTATTGATTTGCTTTAAAGGTGAAATTTGAAGGTTATTTTCATTTACCTTGTGAAAAAATGAGAAATTATAGAGCTCTGAAGTCAAACCCTCATACAGCTACCTGTCAACGGATTGGATCCTTCAGCGTAACGGAACGGGTGATCTTGAGTGTCTACAGCCCTTTTCCGTAATTAGTCATCTAACCCCGGAGGAAAGCACTGTCAGGTAAGTAACTGTAAACCCTCTTGTTGTTATTTCCTGGGTGTTCAAGTAAAGTAATTGTTCTTGCCTATGCTTTGGCTTTATGATAATACGTATAATGATAGTATACAAAGTACCCATAATATAGAAGTACATGATGTTGTAGGAATGAATGTGGACACTGTAGGGTAAAGCATATCCTGTTTATTGCAAGAAGCCATGGCAGATCTCAGAAGGAATAGGTCTGACACAGAGTTTCTCAAGCCATGTTTGTTCAGCCCGAAGGGGTACAGTTTAAATATGAAGTTATTGGTGATACGCACCAAGGAGATACAGACCTGGCAGTATGGTCAACAAGAGTAGATCATGATAAGGATAATCCCATTTTGGATGGGGTATATGTTTCAGGTATGTGGCATGCAGCTAGTTTTCCATATGCTATGGATACCCTAGAGCTAGTAGTGGAATGTGCAAGGAATTATAACCCTAAAACCAGGCAGGTGGAAAAACATGGAAGAATATATGCAGATTTCTCAATCAAGGGCATCACCGCCACTTTTAATCTACCAGTTGGGAAGAAGGTAGTAAGCGTGGACTTGCTCAAGATGGAAACAGAATACAATAATAATAAGAAGAATGCAAGGAAGAGGATCTACCAATGGATGTCAAAGAGCAGCACCTATACCACCTCATCCAAATTACCCGTGCATCTGTATAAATTTGATTTTGATGATGAGTACCAATATATGATTTCCCTACTGAGCAGGATGACAGGTAAACGTCATGCTACAAATTTTGAGAACTGGATGTTTGGGATCATCCAGATGGTCTTATATGCAAACAACATGACATTATGGGCTAAGATCATCAGTGACGCACTGGATGAAGGAATGAGGAAAATGGGAGGCCAGACATGTTTATTTTATAAGACCTCATATGTGGTGTACTCATGTACTTATAAGGGGACTTTTGATGCTTTGAAGATAGTGGGTAAAGCTGGTGGTGATGCTGATGATGCACACATATGGGATCACTATCCCGAATTACAAAGAAAAGATTACCTCCTGGACTACAAACTGTTAAATGATGCATTCTCCATGCATCTGGTTAGAACCGTGGAGGAGGACATGACTAAAAGGCTGAGCATGGAAGCTCAGGAAGTTGTTTATAGGCATGGGGCCTGGTTTATCTAGTTTGCCACTTTTTCATATATCAGGATAGAGGGATTTGAAGGACAACCTCTTATGTTGCCAAGATACCCTACTGATGGGGTTGTCTTGATGGAATTTGTCAGGTAGGTATCTACAATAGTTGAAGCCTACAAGGCACAAAAGAAGATACCTCCAGTGTTATTTCTAGTATCTATGGGCTGGTATATGTGCTTAGATTCAGAGAGCATAAAACATGTCATGGGAGGACTAAAATTGATGTACCTACAACCATTTCCCTTAGCCAGGTCTTATGATCCTTATGGCAGGATGCATAAAATATTAGGAAAACTGATACACCAAAAGCATCTAGAAGACTTCTGGACTGACTGTGATGATGAAGCTGAGGTGAGAAGAAGGAAATACCAAAGACTCACCATGAATCAAATAAAAACCTTTGACTGCATCCCGGTGCCAGTGTAGCTGAGGAAGGATGATGGGAAGATCATGTCCAATGAGTATGAGGACAAAAAGGTATATAATGACACCATATCAGCCCCAGATCTTACACAGCCAAAGGATATATCCCTAGATCAGCTGACAAGTGGGGTGATCCAATTAACCCAAGCCTGGGTGGATGAGGAGATAAACAGATTGAAGAAAAGGGGTGTTGCCCTTACAGTTGATGCCAAGAAGAAGAGGCAGGAAGTATCTGATGAGGAATATGATGATTTCCTCAGTGAGAAGAGAAAATCCAATGGGGAAAGAATACTTACACAAAAAACAAAGGAAAGGTCCCCCTAAGGGTAAGAAAAGTGAAGATGAACCAAAGGGGGTGATAATTGAATGGATTGCCACATCAGCTATAGGTGCATCTACATCAGCTCAGGCATCCACATCATCTGCACAACCTCCTATTGAAAAACCAAAGACTAAAATGATTTTGAGGCCAGCCGTTGAAACTACAGAGGTACAGGGAGAGGGCCAAACCTTGCAAAAAGAAGTGGGAGAAGGCATCCCTTTGGAAGAGGAGCAGGTAAATAAGGAACCTGCAGGTGATGACCTGATGGTAGTCAACAAGAAGAGGAGGGTGATGCCACTGATGTCACCCCCCAAGAAACAAAGAACAACCATGAGGGGGGATATTCGCGTTGACCCCATCATATTGAGAGGAGTCAGTGGTGAAGCATTTAGAAAAGAACTACAACATGATGTTCCTCTTCCCACCATAATAAAATTCAAAACTGAGAAGGTAGAGGAACAAACAAGAGAAGTGTTCAAAGCAAGTCATGGTGGTCCTTTCTCTTTGGAGGATACCGTGGACTTATCTGATGATAAGATAGTTCAGAGTGTGGCTTCTCAACAAATGGAGACTCTCACTTCCAACACCTGCATGACTCCTCATGGAACCCCATTAGCATAGATGACAGTGTTGGAGGAAATAAAGAAAATAGAGGAAGTAAAACAAGGTAGCCCAGAGAGGGCAGCCCAACAGATAGGGCTTGATAATTTGGTTGAGTAGGTGACTAGCCCTGCT
The DNA here is from genome assembly GCA_027924645.1 of Cunninghamia lanceolata. Lineage (NCBI taxonomy): Eukaryota > Viridiplantae > Streptophyta > Pinopsida > Cupressales > Cupressaceae > Cunninghamia > Cunninghamia lanceolata. The sequence continues at coordinate 3,724,919 of BSBN01000134.1, forward strand.
ATCGTAGATTTAACATATAGGGGTGATGTAAGCCCTAAGAATAAAATAGGTGCACCTGAGGAACCAGAGAGGGTTGAAGTGGCCAAGCAGGTAGAAAAAGATAGCACTGCTCCTGATATGGGTCAACAATAGCATGAGATACCCATAGAACCAAAAATAGTAGAAGTTCAACAAAAGAGTGGGGGTGATAAAGATATATCAGGTGCTACTACTGCTTAGACTTAGGGAGATCCGAGAGATGCCTCCAGAACATAAGATAAATTAGGTTAGGAGGACCCTAAGCAATAGGATATTAGTGCACTAGGTGGAGAACAAGAAATGACCCTTGATCAGGGTGATGCACAAGGGCCACATACACAGACATCGAAAGATGTCAATATGCCTCAGGATGAGGAAAGTAATAAGGAGGATGAAAATCAGGAGGGAGTACAAGATCAAGCACAGGATCAAAATGTGGAAACCCCACAGGATCCTCCTTTGCAGAAGGAAGCCCCTTAGCAAGAATAACTTCAACAAGATCCCCCTCATGAGGAAATACATGAGGAAGAAATCAAGAAGGTGCCTTCTCCACCAAGAATAGAAGCAGATACTGGAGAACAGGGTAGACATGATGTTGACAAAGGTCATCAAGGATCTAGAGATGATGTGCCTCAATGGCTAGAAAGAGAAATAGGTATGGAACAAGGGTCAGAGATCCAAGAGTTTGACGTTTCCACCTTGTTCACTAAGACAATGATGAAGCCAAGGAGGAAGGAAAGATTAACATCGGCCATAAAAAGAGATCCTGCTACAGACAGAAGAACTGCACAGGTAGCACTTCCCACAGTAGAAAAGGAGAAAGGCAAAATTAGCCTAGAGGAATTCCAAATCAAAACTGTTGATTCGGGTTTTGCCAATGAGGACCAGGAAGGTCAAGAAGGGAAGAACATTATTGATTCTTTGACCCAAAGGGTGAATAAGGAGAAAGAGAAAAATAAAATGCATAAGGAGCACATTGCTCAGCTACATTCTTTCATAAAAGGGTTAATTAACCCTGATAATACACCAGTTGATCCTGTAATCCCATTGACCGTCATATCACAGGAAGAGGTCACCAAGTTAGACCTAATGAAGCATGAAGCACTGGTCATGGAGAAGTGGATGTTGTCAGCTCTCATTGGGACTGAGGATGTATTGAGGACCTCACTACAGAGGTGAAATTCTTTGAGCAGTCTAAAGAGAAAGGTAGATAAAATACAAAATGATACAGGAAAAAGGTCATTCCAGTTGGAAAAGAACCTGACTGCTCTAAGTGAAATGAAGAGATTTGATCCACAATTCTTGATAAGCAATCAAGTGTTGGATAATAATACTGCCCTGTTGGTAGGCATATGGTATGAGGATATCAGGTTTGAATGTGATATCTTGAAGAAGTGCAGCGGCAAGCTCAGGGATATTAGTGTAAAGCTACACAACATGATGGCATATGAAGCAGAGATCCTTGAGGCCCTAAAAGGAAAAATAGAGGGCAAAATTGAAAATTAGGATGCATACTTTGCTATTAAAGCTTTGCATGATAATTTTAAGTTAGTAGCAGATGACCCCCTCACCCACCTGACAGAAGAAGTAATGAATAAAATTATGAGGATAAAAGTCAAAGTAGAAACTTACAATGAGACTTTGAACAACATGAAAGGTAAGCTGGAAGCTCTAAAGGCTAAGTTCCAGTCTCATAAACATGCCATAACAAAAGCCAGAATCCAAGATGGGGGGAGGTGGATAAAATAGTACAAGCATATGAGCACATCAGGAGAGCAGTAAAGGTCCACATACAAGAGGATGTATATCAAAGTGATAGTTATGCTGAAAGTGATGAAGATGAGGAGAATGATGAAGAAGAAGAAAATGAAGAAGAAGAACCCAAGGAATGAATGAAGATGCATCACTAAATGAGCATATGCATAAGGTACTCATAAATAATGAGTCATACAGATGGTTGCCAGTTGTGCCATGAGGAAGGGTTGACTAAGTCATAGGGTAATTATTGACTGTTGATCTTAATTGGTAAATCTTAACCATTGGTCAATTGTAACTGCCTCCTCACCTTATTCTATAAAAGGTGCAGGGGTGCAATCTTTTATTCATTCGAAACTTAATTGAAATTTGATTGTTAAAAATTTTAGGACTCATTTCAAAGTTGTTGTAAATGTACATGTTATGTATACTTAATGAAAGAGAAGCCATTTTGATTACAAATCATCATAAATCTTGAGTAATCTATGATTGAAATTTGGATATATGCATTGATTAGCTGCGTCCCTTGGATTGCTTCTCAGCCTGCATGTATTATTTTCATTCCTAATTCCTTTGAAGTTAGCATCAACCATATCTAGCTGTGGACCATCCTGGTGACCTATGGTTTAATTTCTTCTCTTCATGAATGTATCTAGTATGTATGTGATTCAATGACTAAAGATTCACTAAAAGTAGAAGTATTCTTTTAAATTTCTTTCAATTTCATTACAGATCATCTCCATAATTGCAAATAACAGAGAATCAAAAGAAAATAAAAATGAAATATGCAGACATCCCATAGATAATTGAAAATATAGAGCATATTTAGAGTAAAAGCATGTCAAATTGATAAATATCATGTAAATTCAGACAAATATCCATGAATACAAATATCCACTTATAGACACATCATTTGAATAAATATATAGTGTAGAAGAAAGAGAAAGTTCATAATGATCAATGATCAAAAGAATTGATCAAACTTACAAATATCTCAGCAATCTTTGAAAATAGAGTAGAATTAACCTCTTTGTGGAGTGAATTTACAGGATACAGTGCAATACTGATCACCCAAATAAATGTAAGACCCCTTGAAGTGGAAAATAGCATGTCACATCAACCTCTGAGTAACGTCAGACAATCATGACCTAATCAACGGAGACTTGGAGTCATCAACTTATCTTAAGCTGATCGTACTTTACAAGATAATAAAGGTTTGTTGTGCAAATTTTTATGCATGTTGTTATGATTAACAATCATCATCAACATGTCCATAGAAATTCTATATCTTTGTTAAGCAGAGTAAACGGGGGGCAGCTGTTCTGCTGAAATTTTCTATAAATCTCCTATAGTAGCCTGCATGACCCAAAAAACTTCTAACATTTGTCTGATTTTTGGGTGAAGGTAACTGTCTGATCACTTCTATCTTGTTTTGATCCACTTTGATCCCATTTGCTGAAATGTGGTGTCCCAATACAATTCCTTCCTCCATCATGAAGCACTTTTCATGGCTCAGGGATAATTAATTTTTCTCATAGCATTTCAGTACTTTCTCAAGGTTTGTGAGAGCTTCTTCAAAGTTGTCCCCATACACAGTAAAGTCATCCATATAGACCTCCATGCTCTCATTAGCTAATTCAACAAAAATGGCTAAAACAAGCCTCTGAAATGTAGTTGGGGCATTACATAGTCCGAATGGAAGAACTTTGTAAGAAAAAGTTTCCCAAGAGTAGGTGAAAGTGGTTTTGTCCTGATCTTTAGGTGCTACTTGGATTTGGTTATACCCACTGAACCCATCTAGGAAAGAAAAATACTTTCTCCCAGCAAGGTTGTCCAGCACTTTGTCAATGAATGGTAAGGGAAAGTAGTCCTTTTTTGTAGCTTTTTTTAGCTCCCTATAGTCAATACACACCCTCCATTTCCTATTCTTTTTAGGCACTATGACTAGGGCTGAGACCCATTGACTGTCTGAGATTGGATATATAAACCCTGCTTGCAGTAATTTTTCTATTTCAGTCTTAACAATGTCTTTTAAAGAAGTATTGAATCTTCTCTAGGGTTGTCTGACAGGTTTGATATCCACAGTGTATATATGATGGGTACAGATCTCAGGAGGGATGCCCTTCATATCTTGGTATTCCCAAGCAAAAGTTGCTGAATGGGAAATCAAAAGTTGGATAAGTTTTTCCTCCTGATTTGCTGTTAACTAAGTATTGATATTTTCCCTAGTAAAATCATGACCTGTTTTGTGATTTTATCCATGGATGTGGTTAATACATACACTGGAGTCATGGTATTGAGGGGACAAGAATGTGGAAGCAACATGTGGAATGTGGCTAAGGCTTTGTAAAATTTCTCCCCACAAGGAATGATATTTGCTAGGGTACAATGAGTAGAAGTGAGAAGTTCTCTCCTAGAATCTTTGGAAAGCTCCATCACATCCTCATTGATTAGGATGTGGGTAATGTCTTCTGTTGTATCATAGTAGATTTCTTCTTCCAACTCTCCCAAATGTTCCTTGATGGTGACCATAGCTACTGAGGCATTGTTTTCCATGTTATCTGGCTCATCCACCCATACTCTTCTTATATAATGTATTGATGGTTTAGCTGGAGGATACAGAGATATTTTCTTCAAATCTATCCCATTAGAAATGACCATATCCCTAGTTTGACAATCAATAGATGCTACTGTTGTAGCCAGCCATGGTCTTCCTAATATCAGTGGATAAGCATTTCTCTGGTTTCTTGGTTCTAATATTAGGAAGTCTACTAGAAATTACCATGATTCTATCACAACTGGAACATCAATAATTACCCCTTTCAGAATAGCTACTGACTGGTCAGCAAGTTGAAGGATTGTAGTAGTGGATTGGATACTTGTTAGGGCTAATTTGGCCATTGTATGAACTATCATCACATTAATTGATGCTCCCAAATCAACCAAAACATTTGAAATTTCTACCCCTGAGATGAAAACAATTATGACAGGATTTCCAGGGTCTCCATACTTTGGGAGGAGCATTTCTCCCATCAGTAGATCTACTACTTTCCCTTCCACCTGGATTGTAGAAGGAAAGTTTTTCTTCCTGCCCTGTGTTTTGACACAATGTTGTTTAATGAATTGGTTTAGTTCTGGCACATCTCTGATTGCTTGGAGGAGTGGAATTTTAATGTTTAGTTGCCTGATTTCTTGTAAAAGTTCTAATTCGAGGGTAGATTGGACTTGTTTTTGTAAGATCTTTTTCTAGGGAACATGATGTTTGAGCTGTTCTGGGTATGGAGCTAGTTTTTCCATCTCCGTAGCTTTTAGCAAAAGTGTGTCCAGGAATGTTCTCCGGAGTTAGCCTTTTAGGAGGAACTTCAGAGTTATCCAAGGATGATTCCTTTAGCACTTTTTTCAGTAGTAATCTCCTCTAGAAGTTGAGTGAATGAATCTTCAGGTTCCTCATCATTGGTTACTTCAACTATAGTTGGAGGAGATGGTCTTGGGAATGCTTTCCTAGAACGCAGATGGAGATTATTTAGATATATAGCATTAATACCATCCATGTTTTCTTGTTCTATCATGTAAACAACTGCTCCCTATTTATTTCGTGGATTTGGTATAGGTTGAGCTGGTAAGAGTGGTTGGCTAACTGGCTCATTTTGTGACTGACCTTGTGTGTTGGAGGGTCTAGTTAGTAATGCTTGTTGTTGAGGTTGGAAACATCTAGGTTGTCCCTGGTATTATTGATTATATCCCTGTTGAGGACCCCATTGATGTTGCATGTTTTGTGATCCAAACTGTGGTGGCCACTGTTGATTCCCCTAGGGCTGATTTTGCCAATTTTGGTTTTGCCAATGTTGATTTGGCCAATCCTGCTATCCCCAAGGAGGATTATTTTGAGGCCCATGCCAAGTTGGATTCTATTGATTATTTCCCCACTTAAAAGGACCCCCGTAAGAAGGCTAGTTTGGACACTAATTATAAGGGAAATTTCTAGCCTGTTTTTGTCCCACATAGTTCAATTCTTCTTCTATGATGGCATTCTTCTTACTCAACCTTTTTAGGGTTGGAGGTTGACTACATTGACTGGTAGGATGTTCCCTGTCACAGATCTGATAGATCTTTGATTTGTCTAAAGGGAATTCTCTCAATAGATGCTTGTTTCTACACATAGAACAATAGATGGAGAGTGGTTCAGTTGTTCTATTTTGATCAGTTGTTCTAGTTTTTGCCTGAATCCCATCTAATGTGGTATTTAGTTGGACCAAAAAATGTGTTTTCAGATTTGCAATCTCTTCCATTAACTGTCCTATTTCACTCTTCCCTTTGAAGGTTTTGGATGATCTCACTCCATCTTGGGTTCTAGAATAGTTCTTGCAGAGTTCTTCTATAGCAGGTATATCCATTTTCTTGATATTTCCTTTTCCCATTAGATCTAGTGCCTATTTTGATTCTTTATCCAATCCTTTTACAAACAGGGTTTTGGCCAAAGAGTGATTTACTTGGTTGCCATACCTTCTCAAGGCGAAGTTAAACCTATCCACATAGTCCTCTAAGGTCTCTTCCTCTCCTTGTTTAATTTTGAATGATTCCTCATTTTTATTACTGACTCTACAATAATCTTGGTTCTTTTCTAAAAACTATGTTTCCATCTGATCCCAAGAATGGATAGAGTTTTGGGGTAAACCCATAAACCATCTCATTACATAATCTTTTAGGGTTGAAGGGAACAGTTTAAGTTTTTGGTTATCTGATCCATAATCATAAGTTTGGCATACCACTTCGAATTGAAACAAAAACTGATCTGGATCCTCAGAAGAAAGACATTTGAAATTTGGCAAGTGTGCTGGTGAAATATTTTTCATAGGAGCATTGTCTCCAGCAGCTAGAACAATGGGATATGAGAAGGTTCTTGGAGCCTGATTTTCCTCCTCTTCATGATTATCATGATTATCCTCCATGTCTAGTACTGGTTCTTCTCTCTGAGGTTCTAGGAAATTAGGTTCTATCAAAGGATCTACCTGGAACTTTTGTTGTAATTCTTGGATATAATCAATGAGTGGGAGATTTGGAGGATTTAAGGGATTATTGATTTGAGGTGCAGCTTCCAAGGTAGGTTCTAGGTTTCTTTCTTCAACAAGATCTTGTGCCACCCCACTGCTTTCTCCTATAGTTTGTTGGTGGGGTGTCTATTTTATGTATCTTCCTTTTGAATCTCTAGCTCTAACCATACAGATCTAACCTAAAACTGTTTAGCTAAGTTTCCCTAATTAACACAATATCCTTGGCAACGGTGCCAAAAATGACAAGGGTCGTTGTACCTTATCGTTTAATCATATTTCTTGTGTCAAATCTAGGGTTGTGTCCTTGGCTATCTGCAATTAGGAATCCTATATTTTCTAGTCTTATCTAACTAACTCTAATGACTTCTACTAATTTAAAGGAACTGATCTATCTACTATGAAATGAATTCCAAGAATATTGAAAATAGAATTGAACAGTAAATTACTTAAATCAAATCAATAAACTGAAACATGCATCTATCTATGAAAATAGTAAATATCTTTTAAAGCAAAATTTGAAACAACAAAACAACAGTACTAGCCTTCTATCTTAGTGGTGAGAGTGGGCCCTTGCTCCACATCCTTAGGGATGAAGACTAAAATAAAGAATCAGCACAAGAGAATGATATCACAACTCAACTCAATCCAATTCCATTAGCTCTATATTCAAAAATATGGATATCAAAAGAAATGAGATTACAGAAATCAAAATAATAATCATTGTCTTTTTCTGCTTCTTCTGTAAGTATATATAAAATTAGTGATGAGATATCACTTATCTTATCTATTAGTTCTATCAAATGACATCCATCTCTTTATTATACTAGCTGTCTAACTATGAAAAATAATCATGCAATAAACATAGATTGAGTGGAACAGAAGTCCACTCTAAATCTAAGTTTTAGTCTTAATACATTTGGGCAACGAGGCCCTGAAAATATGGATATTAAATCAGTTTTATCAGTAACTCATGCAAAAACTAAAAAGAGATAAAAACTCCCAGCAGTTAACTATAGATTACCCTTAATCACTCAGGTGATGATTTGAATAATATCAAGGGTATCATGATCACCACTAAAAGTGTCTGACCGACAGTTGTGCTCTAAATCTGTTCTGCTCTAAAGAGGCATCGAAGATGTATGCCTTTGTCTGCAGCTCCAGAGATATAATTGTGGCCTTCTTGCTTAGCTCCAGAGATGCTCTAGACTTTAGTCTAGCTCCGGAGATGCTTTTCCTCTTTATTCCAAAACTTTTGATGTCATGGTATTCTGATATTGTCTTCTGAGATCATTAGGACTACCTTCGGAGATGCACAAAATTGCCAACCCGAACACCTACACCTATTGATTTAAAAAGAAATTTTTTTTGTGCATATTTCCATCAATTCCATGCACATTAGTCCTTTAATCAGAAATCATGATCTTAAGTAATTCATCTCCTATTAATCATTATTTAGAACAATCTTGCTAGCCTATTCAGGTGCAGTCATCAAGAAGATGGAATCAGAAAGGAGAAAAAGAGAGGTAAAAAGATGTATTTCATGGGTGCTACCTAGCACTCATCAGGTGTTGTGAAGCTTTTTATGAGGGGAAAAAAATTATTACCCTGATAATAGCAAAATAATGCCAAAATACCTTTCACAACGCACGTATGGTGCAAGTTTATGATGTTGATAAGGCTAAATTTAGTGAAAATTGTTGTTTTTGAAGCCCTAGGTTTGAGATCTTGAGACAAAATGCTATGTGAATGTTTTTAAATCTAATTTTGATGGAAATTAAATACTCTTAGATCTAAAAAGGATTTTCAAGGTTAAACATGGAAAATGCCCATGCAAATTTAATGAAAATTCATCAAAATTGCTAGTTTTTTGTTGAAATTTTCTATGCAAAATTGCAAATATTTTAAATCTAAATGCAAATTTACACTAAAATACAAGACTACAGCCAAATATTAATTTGAATGAGCCTCTAAAATTAGTAGAAAAATTTGATAAAAGATTTTGCCTACTAACCCTAGATTTTGGAATTACTAGGTTATATAAAATTGTCAAAATTTCCACAAAACCCTAGCAATTAAATGATGAAAATGCATGGCAAAATTTTGAATTTTTAGATTTTTCTATAGTTTATATCAGATCTGATTCAAAATTCATGAATTAGGAAATTTAGAAAGAATTGATGCAATTTAGTAAGCCCAACAATGCAGTTTTTTTTTGAATTTTTCTCAATGCAATAAAATGAATGACTATATGAATGAATGAAATCAATCCCAATCTGAAGACAAACACTTAACAAGTTGCAATTTAAGTCCGAAAACATGGGTTCACCAAAATGTTTAGGGAAAAATTGGATTTGTTTAATGTTCTAGATTTTAGATGTTTAAATCCTCCTCTCCACTATACATTCAAGGATCTAGGGTCGAGTGGTGAGCACTATCATACCCTATGTCACTTGCAGACATAGGGAAACTTGGAATAGGGAATTTAACTATTAATTTTTCTTCTCTTATGCCCAATTAACCATTAAAACCCTAATTATGCAAATACAACAACAAATTGATGAAAGATGGAAAAATCTCTTGCAGACAAGAGTAAAATACCAAATCATAGAATACCTATTTTTAGGGTTCTGAGGCAGAACAGTCAGGGACTAAGGTACGGGTGCCCAAGTCCAAGGTACATGCTTTTTCAGGGAATCTGAACCTCCTTCTGACACTGATTAGTCTTGTAACTTCTGTTTCCTGAGATCTGTCTACGGACGACACCAGAACGAGCGCCCAAGTCCTGGAAGTGCTCCTATGTCTAACTTTTCTTCAGATCCTAAATCCTTGATGCCTACCAGGCCTTCCTATAACTCCACTTTTTCTGGATGCAACACCTATAACCTGCAATCACAAGACTTGGTTTGGGGGTTGTGGTGTTTAGAGGCTTGCCTCAGTCAAGCTGTGGAGGACACTTAAGTCTCTGAACACTGTTGTTAGACAAAGAGTGCGTGCCCTTGTGAGGCAGAGGCAAAAACCAAAGGAATCAATAATAAAAACACAATATTTTGTCACCTTGTAGTGAATCTCTCATGGAGGAAGAGGCTCTTCATGCCATGAGAAAATTGATGCTCAAATCTGTAAATATCAACACACAAAACATACAAGTCTGCTCTTGCAACACAATAGAATCCTTAAATCACCTTGAGAATGCCTAGAGTTCATAATGATCATCTAATTGAAATCTAGTTTACAAATGAATGCTTAAGCATGCTTATATATGCAACTACAAGCATTCCCACCAAGATTTTAAAAATCAAACTTTACCATATTGGCAAAAGAACCAACTAACGGTCATAAATCTACACCCGGAGATTAGGGTTGCCCCAAAATAGGGTAGGACTAGGGCGTGGGCACCCAAGTGCTCCACCTATTTTGGGCAGGGTACAGCTCAAGGGGTCCACCTAGGTCCAATTTTCCATGAAACCTAGGCCTCATTCCATCAGGATGCCAAAATATGAACTAAGATGTCCTAAATGCATACTAAAGACCCAAGAGCTAAACCTTATGAGGGAAAAATCCCCCAAGGGGACATTTTCTAACATTACAATCCCAAAGAGAGATCTTAGCCAGAGTGGCACGAAGCTGTTTGAGAAGATTGTACTCTTGATCACTTTTATGAGTAAGACGAGGTGGTGGAGGGAGCATATGTTGAGAACATGGAAGAGAGACAGGCACATGCGATGCTTTCTTACTTTGCTTGTTATGGTGGGTGTTGTATGTGTGAGCAATCACATTGTGGTGTGGTTATTGTAACACATTTTGAACACATTGACTCAGTTGAACAATTCATCGTGCATATTTGTAGAAGTGATCCGGGGGTCGACCTTGAATAGTAATCACCAGATTTAGGCAAGAGGGTGCACTAGGTGCCCCTCGGACAATCATCTTAGGAATATTGTTACAAAGTCTATTAATTAATATTGAATTAACACTGTTTCCCTCTTGATTGCACCCAACATCCATCCCTAAAGGATTTAATGTGAGAGACCTTTTCTCATCCACTAATGCTACATCTTGGCCAGGGAGAGCAATGGGATGAGAGGAAGGTACTATATTGTTAAGAAGGCAAGGTTTTGTATCATTAATATAGCTATTCATAGTCTTCTCATCTAAGGTTCTTGAACATTCAATTGTAGGAGAAGTAGGATAATCTATGGAATCATCATCATTGTCATCACCATATGTTTTATCTATAAAATCCAAAGCATTAAGAGAACTTTTACTCTCATCATTCTCACTGTGTTTTGTCAAATATTCTACTACCCAAGGGTATGTATTCATAAAAGATGTGAAATTGTCAAAATTAGATACATAGTCAAGGATTTCAAATGAAGAGCATTTAAATACATCCTTGTGATACATAGCTTGTAAGTGAGAACATGAGGATTCATATTAAGAAATTTGTAGAAGCTCTCGAAGTTTTTGATATATGCATGTAAAGATACCAAAGAGAAATGAGATGAAGATGCCAAGGTGAAATTTCTTGTAACATCAATGTAAAATCAGATTTTAAAAGCTTTTCAAAAGTTATGCAAAAGACAAGTGCAAAACTGTGTAAAAATGACCTAAAATGCTTGATTTTTTCAACTTTTTTCAATGCACATGAGAGAAACAAAAGGTGTTGTAAGGAAATTAATCAGGGGAAGAAAATAATATGTCTTATATTAGTCTATTAAAGAAATAATATCCTTCACAATGCACTTTTGATGCAAATCTAGAATGATGACAAGTCAAAACCTAGTGAAAATACACTAAAACATGCAATTTTTTATAAATGTTCAATGCATAGACCCAAAAAAAGGGGTGTTGTAAAGAATTTTAAGAGGTCCAGAAGATTATAGAAGTAATATTAGTCACCTAAAGCCATAAAATCTTCCACAACACACTTGGAGTGTAAATCTAGGTCAAATATAGCCAAAATATGCAATTTTTTGCCAAATTTTCACTGTAAGAGGCCAATAAAGAGGTGTTGTAAAGAATTTTAGGAGGGGAAGCAAATAATAACATTGATAAAAGCCAATTAGTGCAAAAATAATCTTCACAACATACCTATGATGTAAATCTAGAGAGTTGACAAGACCAAATCTAGTGAAAAATCTAGGTTTTCAAATCCTAGGCATGAGGTCTTAGTCCAAATGAATGCAAAATGTTATATGAATGTTTTGTAATATGATTTATGATGAAAAATTAATTCCACTCAGATCTGAAAATAATTTTCAAACCCTATAATGCAAAATGCAAGTGCAAATCTAATGAAAAATCAATGAAAAATGCTAGTTTTTTGCTAAAATTTTCTATGTAAAAATGCAAATTTTTGAAATCTAAATGCAAATTTACACTAAAATGCAACACTACAAAAAAATTTAAACTTGAATGAGTGTCTAAGATCAGTAGAAAAATCTGAAACAAGATTTTACCTACAAACCCTAGTTTTTTTTTTTTGATAGATAAGTACTACCATAGGGGGTAGCTCCCTTTCATTTATATAAATGAGGATACAAAAGCTTGCTCTCGAGAGCAGCATAGAGTGCCATAGTTGGCTAGTACAATTAGGAGTACCATAGCACTCTTAGGCCATCTGCCACTTCGTCAACCCTTTCCACTTGTTGTGGGGACAGGAGGTCCCCATACTAGCCTATGAAGTAGGCAAAGGTTTCCAGATTGTTTCTCATAATCCCTTCTTGGAGGAGGACCAGGGCTTGAGCAGAGACAGACGAAAGATCATGGTCATTGTTAACTACAGCCACACTAAAAATCCCTCCTATCAAGCCCCTGGTGGGTCTTTTGTTGAAAGTAGTGATGGCTGAGTAGGTAGCCTCTCTCATGTTTTCTTTCACCAGTGAGTTGACCAGGATACGGCCCCTTGTCTTTCTCCCTAGGATGAGCACGTAGCTGGTCAAGAATTCCTCATAGAAGGTTGCATCATGAACATGGCCTTCAGGGAGATTAGCTTCACCTATTACCTTGAGGATCGCTCCTGCAATGGCATCGTCAGCTAAGAAGAGCCACTTGATTTGAGCAATTCTTGTTTCCTCAGATGGCTCGACATTGTCATCCTCGCCTTCGGCCTCGTCGTCATCATTGTTCTCTGCTCTCTCCACTCTTTTCTAGCATTAACACTCACACTCGATCTCCATCTTGAGTGAGTGGAGCAAGTGTATTAATCACCTTAAATAAGTCTATCTCCCTACATAGCTCTGGGAGGAACTAGTACACCGCCACTGAGCAAAGGAGATTTCAAAATCTTAATCGGGCAAAAGTGCAGCCCAAACTGGTTGTCAAGGGTCATTCTAATGGCAGCCCTGGCTAGAGATCACATGAGTCTGTCAAAATCTCATCTTGTTCTTGTACGCATGCCCAATTTGCTAAAAACTCCGCAACCATATTCCCTTCTCGATAGGTGTGGGCAAAGGACACATTTCCCATGTTTTCCAAGCAGTCCCAGATAGCCTCCACCAAGTACTTCACCCTCCAACTAGATATGTTTTTGGTGGTGATCTCCCTTATGCAAAGGAGGGAGTCTCCTTCTACATCTAGGTCCATTATGTGGTGATCTTTGCATAGATGAAGGCCTGTGAGCAAGGCTGCAAATTTAGCTTTGTTGTTCGTGCCATCGGGCAGCTTCTTTGAAAGGCCCCAAATCAACTTCCCTTGGTGATCGTGGATTATGACTCCCACTCCAGAGGTGCCTGGATTACCCTTTGCAGCCCCATCAAAATTTAGTTTCAGCCTTCCTGGGGGCAGGGCAATCCATTTAGTGAGAGTGCATTTTCTTTTCCTTTCCTCAACTTTGCTTGTATCATGGCATTGGTTTGGAATTATAAGGTCTAGCCACCTCTTCCTTACTTCCCTATCCCATGCGGTAAATGGTGTCAAGGAAGACTCCGTTATTCTTGCATTGATGATCTTAGTGATACCTAGCTCCATCTTTCGTAGAACTCCTAGAGTAGAGGTGATCTCTCTGAAAATCCTTTGGTTTCGTTCATGCCAAATGTGCCAAATGAGGAGTGAAGGACTAGATTCTTGGGCCCTGTGCCCTGTTGGCCACCCTTTCATTAATCATGTTAGCTCATTGGGAAGAGCACTGCACCAATCAAGCTTACCCTGCAGCCAGTCCCAGTACTTTGCGGTGAAGGGATAGGAAACTAGCAGATGGTCCAAAGATTCTTCAGCATTGTGGCATAAAACACACCGTGATGGGCCCATAATTCCTAGCCGGTTTAACCTATCTCCTGTTATTATTCATTGATGGAAGGATGTCCACAAGAAAGTGCCAACTTTCGGGAGAGTCCATTTGTCCCAACATAAGCTAGAAGGCCACTCTGGATGTGGCTGTGTATTTTGCATTTTATATCTAAATTTAACTGCATATCTCCCAGATTTGGACCCGGTCCACATCAATTCATCTTCTCTATTTGAAGTGATTATCTTCCTTGCTAGGAGTGCTATTTTTAATTCAGTGCCTACTCCTCTGTCTATTGGGAGAGTAGATATTTTCTCCCAGTTCCAGTCCGTGCCATTGATATAATCCAACGCCAAGTACCCAGAGGAGTCCGCTATCCTTCTCCAGTGGTTCTTTAAGCTAGGAATATCATCCAAAGAGGGAAGGCCATTTATCGAGTCCTCCTAGAGGTTTGCTTTAGAACCATTGTGGAGAATCCAGGTGATGTGATCTGAAATGAGCCACCTACAGTTCTGCAAGAAATTTTAGATATGCGATCCTTTTGGAGGGTTAGGGGTGGTGAGAATTTGTTTAGGTTCCTCAGAATGCAAGTATTTTTTCCTTAGGATTTTGTACCATCTTACGTTGGGCTCTTTATAAATTAGCCAAACCAGCTTTGCCTCTAGAGCGATGTTTTGCTTTTCAAGGTTTCTAATACTAGCTCCACCGTCTTGCTTGTCTTTGCAGGCAGTTTGCCAGCCAATTAGGGGGATTCTTTTTACTTCATTTGCCCCTTCCCATTAAAAATTCTTGAGGATTCCATCTAAAATGCCACTCACGTTTTTGCTTATTTGATTGCTGCTCAAGTGATAAATAGGAATCTCTAAAAGAACTGCTTTAATCATTTGAATTTTGCCTGAGAGGGTGAGCCACTTCCCTTTCCAAGAAGAAGCTTTGGAGCGGCATTTTTGGATAGTATCTTCCCAAAGAATAGATTGCATGGCCCCTTTGAAGAGGGGGACTCCCAAGTATTTACTCGGCAGTTCAGCTTTCTCAAAATGCAGTATAGACAAGATATGGTGTTCCATTCTTTTGCATGTATTGAAAAAGAAAATGTTGGATTTGGTGAGATTTATTATCTGGCCCGAGGCTTTAGAGTAGTGATCTAGCAAGGATGAGATTTCCTTTGCCTCCTAGACTTGGGAGGCCACGAAGAGAAGAGTGTCATCTGCAAATTGCTGATGCGAAGCCAGGGGAAGCCCATCCGCAACTAGCACCCCTCTCCAATAGTTATTTTGGACTGAATGTTGAATGCCTTGCCCCAAAGCTTCAGGCATTATAACAAAGAGGAAAGGTGAAAGTGGATCTCCTTGACGAAGACCCCTGGAGGGCTCGAAAAAACCGCATGGGCTTCCGTTTACTAGTATTGATATCAGGTCGTCGAGATGCAGTTGAAGATCCAATCAATCCACTATTTGTGAAAGCCAAATCTTTCCATTATTTTCATCAGAAATCTCCAATTAACTCGATCATATGCCTTACTGATATCGAGCTTTAGTATCATGCTGCTTTGGTTGCTCGAGATGATGGAGTGTGTCGTCTCATGAGCCGCAATAATACTGTCAACGATATTCCTGCCCGGGGTGAAGCCGCTTTGCTCCTCGGAAATTATGGAGGGAAGAATGTTTTTCAGCCTATTCGCCAAAACTTTGGTCACAATTTTGTAAATGACGTCGCAGAGGGAGATGGGCCGGAAGTCGTTGAAGGAATTGAAATCTGCTTTTTTTGGAATTAGGGCCAGGAATGTGTTGTTTATGTCCTTGATCATTCTTTTGGAATTCCTTAAGTCTTCCACCACTTTTCAAATGTCATCTTCTAGGATGTCCCAAAATTCATGGTAAAATCTAGCTAGGAAGCCGTCCGGGCCTGGGGCTTTGTCTGGTGGCATTTGGAAAACAAGAAATTTGAGTTCTTCTTTGGTGATCGGCCCTAGAAGCATTTCATTATCTTCTTCCGAGATGACGGACGGGATGTGATCCAAGAAAGGGTCTCAGAGCTAGCCAAAGGAGGCCTCATCTACTAAGAGTGATTGGAAAAATGAGACCACTTCTTTTTGGATTGCCTCCAGGTCGACCAGTTCAGCTCCCCCAGAGCTCAAGATTTTAGTAATTTGATTGAAGTTTCTTCTCTTCCTGGTGGAATTATGGAAGAATTTTGTGTTAAGTTCACCATCTTTTAGCCATGTTTCACAGGATTTGGACCTCCAGTAGACTTCTTCTCGAGCCAGGAGTTCATCATGGATCTTTGTTAGTTCTTTTTCTTTTTTGAATTCCACCCCTGTCATTCCTTGGGAGATTATGACTGAGTTTAGGGCTTCTAACTCAGCTTCGATTCTTTCCTTCTCTTTGAAGATGTTCTTGAAGGAAATTTTGTTCCATATTTTCAAATGGCCTTTTATTGCTATCAATTTTTTTGCTATGATGAACACCTTTGAACCTTTCTGAACTTTGGTTTCCTTCCACCAGGTGCTGACCAAGTCCTTCAACGATGGATCCCTTAACCACATTTTTTCAAATTTGAAAGGACATCTAGAGGGAGGCAAGTCCTCATGTAAGCAAAGAAGAATGGGGAAGTGGTCGGATCCTGAGACTAGCAGAATGAGAGAGTCTGATGCAACTTCAGTCAGGAAGTTAGAGGAGACAAGGAAACGATCCAGTCGCTCTACTATGTTGGTGAAGCCTTTTCTTCTGTTTGTCCAAGTAAACTCGCCGTTCTTTGGTGCAATGTCCACTAAGTTATTATCTTCCACAAAAAGATTGAAATCTTTTTGGCTCTGACTTAAGTGGCATAGACCCCCTCTTTTTTCTTTAATTGAAAGAAAAGTATTGAAGTCACCTCCCAAAACCCAGAAATCTTCTTTGTGGTTCATCATGAACGCTGAGATTGAGAACCAGGTTGCTAACTTGTCTAACGTTTTGATAGGTCCATAAACATTCCATACGATGAATTGAGAGTGGGACTGATTGTCGCTAACCCGCATGGCCATCTAGTTGTTTGACTCACCAAGCATTGAAAGATTTACAGCTCTAGGATTCCAAAGTACACACATACCTCCAGAGGCTCCTTGGGTAGGGACAAAAAGGCCATCCCAATCTCTACACGATCTGCAGAAAGCGCCACTCTCATCTTTGGAAAGTTTAGTTTCTTGGAGGAGGACAATAGCTAACCCTAGTTTTTGAATTTACTAGGTTATATGAAAAATTTAAAAATTTCCAACAAAACCCTAGCAATTTTATAATGAAAATGCAATGCAAGTGATTGTAATTTTGTAATTTTCTATAATTTATCTCAAATTTGATGTAAAAATCAAAATGTTAATGAAATTCAAATCAATTGATGAAAACTTTATGAAAATGCAAACCCTAGATTGCAATTTTTTCCAAATTTTTCAAATTTTTCAATTTTTTTGTAATTTTTCGAATGCAATAAGATAAACAATGAAATGAATGAATAAAGTGAATGTAAATCTGAAGAAAAACCCTCAGCAAGGTGCCAAATTCATTAAAAACATGGGTTCACCAAAATGTTTAGGGTAAAATTTTGGATATGGTTTATTTTGATAGTTTAGGTATATCCTCCTTTCACCTTAAACATTCAAGGACTTTAGGTCGAGTAGGAATCTACTATCAGGCCTTCAGTCACTTGGAATGTAGGGAAAATTGTAATTGTGTAGATTTTTTGTTTAATTATGTCTGATTATGCTCAAAACCCCAATTATGTAAAATTGGAAACAAACAGACAAATCATGGAAAATGCTTGCACACAGAGATACTAAATGATAATTAAATGCATACTAGATTTCAAAGTTCGAGAAGCGGAACAATCGGGGACTAATGAACGGGTACCCTAGTCGAATGCCATACTTTTTGTCAGGATCTGGAAACCTTATCTGCAACCTATTCCTATTGTCTAGGAGATTTTCTTGTTGTGGGATTTAGAGGACTAATGAGCAGGCACCCGAGTCTAGGTCCCTGTTTTCTCTTCAGATCTGCAATTCTGATAGTCTACACCACTCTCCTGCAACTCCACTTTTTCTGCTCCTGCAACCTATAACCTGCAATCACAGAAAAATGGGTTGGGGGTTGTGGTGTTTAGAGGCTTGCCTCAGTCAAGCCCTGGAGAGACATTCAAGTCTTCCAAACACCATTGTCAGAGAAAGAGTGTATCCCTACAGGATAGAGGCAAAATCCAAATGATAAATGATTGAAAACACAATTGATATCACCTTGTAGTGAAGATCTCATGGAAGGAAGATTATCTTCATGCCATGAGGAGATGGCTGCCCAATCTGCAAGTGTAGACACCCAAAATTGACCTAATTATCATTAGTATCAAAATATCACATTATCTATCATCTGCATTTGTCTAACACATTTGAGCAATTTATCTATTTTCTCTAAATCACCTATTTCTTCTATTAATTAAATAAATTCATATTTATTTAATTAATTCATTATCTATTTTCTTCTATTTTCTCTAATCTATAATTAAATAATTTTTAATTATTTAATTATCTTTCTATTCTATCTATTTTAATTAAATAAATCTTATTTATTTAATTAAAATTCCATCTAAATTCCTATCCTATCCCACTTTCCAATTAATTAAATAAATTTTATTTATTTAATTAATTTCTCTTATCATTTATCTTCACCTTTCATCATAAGCTGACATGTGTGCATCTCTTATTTGAAACATGTGTGGTACTACAACTTTCATTTAATATCTTTCACATGTAGTACTTTTTATGTACACAATCACAGATGTGCCTTATCTTTTATTCCACTTGTCATCTACACATTCACCTATGATTATTAATTAATCTCAACCATTCACATTGCCACCAAATCTCTACCGTTGATTGATTTTGGTTGAGTGTTATATAAACATCCTCTCATTCTTCATATCACATATCATCATATAGCGTCCACATTATCATCCTAAGCATATTATCACTATCATCCATCTATCATGGCATCTTTGATCTTCATAATTGTTCATTTGTGAGAAGCAATCCACATCACAAACACAGAATCATACAATCTAGGTGATCTTGTTCTTGAATTGCATGCATTTGATTTCACTTGGATTCAATTCTTTGATGGTGGTAGGATTAGGTTTTCATTTACATACTTGATTATATTGACCTATTTTTTACCTATCCACATTTTGGCATGCCCGGTGACACTCACGTCCTTGATTAAATTTGCTGTTTGAAGTTGTTTTTGTGAAGTTCAAATTTTTCGGAGTGCTTACGGCAATTTACAGTCACTTTTGAGTGAAAGCTAGTTGCTTTTAGCGTCTCTACATCACTTTTGAGCTAAAATCCATCACTTTCCACTTGTCTGCATCACTTTTGAGCCAACAATGGTCGCTTCTGGTTAGATCTGCATCACTTTTAATCAGAAACCAGTCACTTTTGGCTATTACAGTAGCTTTCTACAATTTGGGGTTTTCTGTTAACATTTGGCTTTTTGCAGGGTGTTTTGAAGGATTTTTACTGATCAATCAAGGGTTTTTAACTGTGTTTTGCATGTCTCTGATCATCATATTATCATTTGCCAATCAATTTGATTAGGGTTTTGTAAGATCTTATTAATTTATCATTCTAGGATTTTCAATTGATCAATATGTGGTTGCAGGGTATCCATCTGATTATATTTCATCCACTAGATTTGTCATTCTAGGGTTTGCAATCTCTAAGTCATTTTTTTCATAACCCTAACCCTAGTTTTGCAAAAATAGGAATTTTTCATGCATCCTACAGATTTGGATCACTTATGAGCAATAACTGGTCACCTCTGGTTTCTCTGCGTCACTTCTAATTGGTAACTGATCACTTTTGGTAGAATTCAGATCACTTATAATCAACAATTGATTACCTCTAGTAACTGTGTGTCACTTTTGGTTTTGTGATTCATAGTTTGGGTTTTCTTGGTTACTAATCATCTATTTGTGCAGCATCTTATCGTTTGTCCAAGAAAAGGAGGTTGTGAAACTACTAACATATCTATTGTAGCTTCGATCGGTCCAAGACATTTCATTTTTATCACTAATCTAGGAACATTTGGATTTGGTGCTTAAAAGGAATCATTGTTTGCTCTATGCTTGTTTTATCTTTCTTGATTGCTTGTTGTGTATGTTTGTAACCCAAATTTAATAACAAAAGTATCCTCTCCCCTTGCCTATCAAATGGATCTTAGGTGCATGAGAACTTGTTATTATCTTTAGAGGGCCTGCCTTCCCGTTATGAGAAGGGGTATGACCCAAGCAGTAACGGGCTAAAGCTAAGCTCTTCCAAGATGCTATATAAGAAAAGTGTTTATGTCGAAAGCCACAAACAATGGGTGCTGTTGTGTTACACCGACGAATGTTTCCCCCAAAACCCCATTAAGCATAACCTCTTTTGGCTGGGAAGCCTCCATTAACAGAGCAAATCACCGCACGCGTAGCCACCTGAATGGATGCTCTTACTAGCAACCTTTGTGTAGTGGCCAAAATCCCTCTATTTGTTGATGCAAAAGGTAGAGCATTTGAAGCTGCCCTAATTCTCATGGTTCTTAGTAGAGCTAGCAGGGACAATCCTAAGGTTTGTGAGCCTTGGGAAACCCAAAACTTGGTATGCGTGAGAAGTGAGTGTCGTGGAGGGGAGTCAGTGCTACCAAGATCATGAAGCTATCTACTTTGAATAGGCATGGCAAGGGGATTCAACAAATACAGTCCTTTCCTAGCCTAGGTTGTACAAGCTTGTGAATGTTGTGAGTGTGAGTAACTCAAATCATTGTTTTCTTGTCAAAACTCATCAAAACACACCATCTATCAGACACAAATCACCTTTGAACTGAAACTTCTCACTTCTGTCAAAACTATATCACTTTTAAACAACAGACAATCACCTCTGGCAAAATCACATCACTTTTAAACAATAGTAGCTCGCTTTTGAACTGAAACCCATCACCTCTAGTAAACCTAGTCACTTTTGGTTAACACTGCAATCCGTCACTTGAAACTATGTAGATCACTTTTGAGCTATTATTCATTTCTTCTAAGTTTTTCTGAGTCACTTTTGAGCTATTACCTGTCGCTTCTAGTCAAACATCATCAATCTGTATCAACCTAGCCAAGTCTATTACACTTTTAGATTGCTCATCTTTGTCATTAGCTTCAAAACATTCCACTGATCATCTATAGCTATCTGAACATCATCTCCTATTTTGAGCATACAAAACCATTGGACTTTTTGAGATTTCCATCCTATTGAGACCCCCAACCAGCAACCAATTATCAAAACAAAAAACCTAGCAACAACAAACATCATCTCTTTGGCCTTGTTTAGCCTTAGTAACATCAACAAACATCATCATCAACCATCTTTTCCCTTGATTTTGTGAGCTATTCTCTAGGGAAGTTTATCTAATCAATCAACCAATAAAACAATCCTATCAAACAATAATCTCAACAATCCGAGCAACCAACCGATAATCAAAAGCAATCCAACCAGCAACCAAAATCAATCCATCAACAAACTATCGACAACCAATCAGCAAACAATCAACTTTTGGGGTCTCAACCTTTACAAACTAGTCCAATCTCCATTATCAACCATCATGCATCAAACTAGGAGCCAATATAGAGCTGAAATGGAAGCCAAATTACAAGCTGAAATGGAAGCCAAATTACGAGCTGAAATGGAAGCCAAACTATGATAATCTTGATCAAATCCCCTCAAAGATGCAACTCAAATCACAATTGGTATGCCTTCTCACATGTTTGTACTCGAAGGATAGACCATTGGACCATCATCTTCACAACAAGTGCAACATCACCCATTTACAACAACCTATGAAGAGCAATCCCAAGATGATTTATCTAAATTTCAACAGACACGCGTATGGGACCAAGTTGATAAGCTCATTTTATGTTATTCGGATCGTCATTTCTTGCAATTAGCCCATATGGGAGCCAAGTTACCAAGCGACTTTCACATATTTGCCATTTGTAAACAAGATCTAAACACTCCTACTGTTGTTGCAAAGGGACCATCCACCATAGCCATACCATCTCATGACATATCCATGCACTCTCTTCCACCTTCTAATCTATCTCCTTTGTTGCCTATTGCTACACCATCAAACCCACCACGTATGGAAAATATTTTAGAACCTTTGATAACTCCATCTGAGGTACTTCCTCTTTGTTCACAAAATTTGAGCTTTCCACCTTTCCAGGTCTCACAACATGTCCCCGCTCCTACCATGACCGTATCCATGCCTAGAGCATCACAAACTCCTCAAGTATCACAAGCTATCCATGTTTCACAAGTAAAAACTCCTCAAGTTTCACAATCTATCCCAACACCACAAACTCCACAAGTTTCACAAGCTATCCCAATACCACAAGCCATTACAAGTTTCTACTCCTATTGCATCACATGTGGAAACCACACCCCAAACTAATACTCCTATCACTTCTCATATGGTCTCCATGATTTCAATGAATGCATCCAACACACCGTATAATCCCAATGTCAATCTCATTAACATGAGTGACCCACCTATTGTATCACAAGCCACTACTAATACCACTGTCCCTTATGTTGATCAACTTGCATCACTTATTCCACCTCCATATAATCCTTCACAAAACGTCAATCCATCTTATGCAACCCAAGGATTACCCATTATCTCTCAACATATGACATATTAATCCATCTCAAGATACTCATGTTGCCCAAAGTATAAACCCACATGTTCATCCTTCTTCATCCACCAATCCTTCCATTGGTTATCATAATCCAAATCCAACCTCCAATTCACCTTCATTGATCAACATCAATCCATCCTCTAGTTCCCATGTGATGCAAAATCTTGGAGTCAATCCATCACAATATACCCAACCAACACTTGTATCTAAAGGACATCAATCATCAAACACATATGTGTCATATACCAATCCTTCGACATATAATGTGAGCACTCAACCCCAACATACGGTCATACCCTCATACACTACACCGCAACAACAATACACATCATACTATACTCCACCTCCAAGCCATCAACCCCCTTTGCAACAACAACAACTATCTCAAGCGGATATTGAACAAATAGTTCAAAAGGAAGTAGGACAAAACAAGAAGACATTTTTCATGGGAGACATATGCCCTTATCCATTTGACAAGTCACTTCACATGACACCTTTTCCGCCACATTTTGAAATCCCACAATTTGACAAATAAAAAGGGAAAGGTAATCCGGACGACCATCTTAGAGCATTCTATGTTGCATGTCTTGATGTCACTCAGGATGACACATATCTCTTGAGACTATTTCCTCGAAGTTTAGTGGGACAAGCTCTTGAATGGTTCTCTCACTTACCTCCGGGAATCAAGACTTTTGAGGAATTAGCGAACAAATTTCAATCCCATTTCTCTTTCAACATTGAACATGAGGTGAATATGAATCATCTTGTCAATAAAAAATAACGTAATGGTGAAACTTTCTCATCATTTACCCAACAGTGGCGTAGCATGGCTAGAAAATTATCATGGCAATTACCCAAGAAACAACAACTTGACATCTTTGTCCAAAATCTTCATCCCGAGCTCTCATTCGAATTGTAATTGTAAAGTGCTAGAACCTTTGACAAACTCATCTCCAAAGGAACCACCATTGAGTGAGCTTTAATTGCTAAGGGCACCATCAAAATTTTCAAAGACAACAAGGACAATCCTCAATCTTCAAATGACAAATCCTACCTTTCGAACAAAAACAAAAATGTTGTTCCATTAACATTCAACCCACATCTACAACTAATCCACCTTTTCAGCGAAATCAACCAAGAGCAAATCTGACACCTAGACAACAATTTACCCCCTTAGGGGAACCCATGGAGGTAATTTTTTGCAAACTTGTTCAAGCGGGAGATATCACATTACCTGAAGCTCCACCCAAAGCAGAACCTATCTTCAAAGCTCCTTGGTACAAAGAGAATGAATATTGTGAATACCATAGAGTCAAAGGACATAGCACAAATGGTTTCATGCATTTATAAAATGTCATTCAAGATTGCATTAATCAAGGTCTTGCTAAAATCACACCACCAACATCACAATTGACACATCAACCAACTTCAAACCATGATCTAGATGCTTTGAAAAATCTACTTCCACTTCATGATAAGGCAAGTAATCCTCATACTGGGAATGCTATCCATTACAACTATGAGTCATCTACGATTAGTTGCATTGACCATGCCCGCATTTCTACCATCACTATCCAAGGTAAAGCACTTGATTGTGCTGTAACTACTAGAAGAGCCCATGTTACCATTCAAGGAGCACCTATAAATCCTCCTCGACCGCCTTCTAGTTATAATATCCTTGACCACCTTGGCAAAACTCCCACACATATCTCCATCCTATAGCTGCTACGCATATCCCTCGCTCATAAATCTACCTTGAAAAAGCATTGCAAGAGTCATCGGTGCCTAATAATATCGATACCACACAATTTTAATCTATGATAGCTAGCATTGTAGCCCCTTGCCATCTCACCTTCTTCGATAAAGATCTTCGACCATCCATTAACCCATCACATAAGACCTCCACATAGAAGTATTTGTAAACTAGCATTGTATCAAACGAATACTAGTGGATGGTGGAGCTGGTCTCAATATATGCTCTCTAAAACTAATAAAATAATTGGGATATTCTGAGAAGAACATTGATACTTCCAAGGTCATTAGCATCAAAGCATATGATGATGCTAAGAGAGATACTGAAGGAGTCATCCATTTGCCTATCCAAGTTGGTCCTGTCACCACTGACACCCATTGTCAAGTTCTTGATATTGAGCTTCCCTATAACATCATCCTTGGTCGTCCATGTATCCATGCCCTTAAAGACGTTCCTTCCACATACCATCAATGTCTCAAGTTTCCATATAACGGTGTTGAAGTTACTATCCATGCCAATCCCAATCCATTTGAGTTTTGTCACACCTTTCAAGCCAAATATCAAAATCCTAACCATATCCCCATCAATATCAAAGCTTATCCATCTTCATCCTATGTTGACCCATCTGCCTTACTCAAGACATCATCTAGCAAAGCCACTCCAAATCTCCATATCAAGTACACTGAACATGGTCCGAGTGAGTACACATTGCAAGAATCTTGTTGTGTTGGAACTCTTCCCTTATCTCCTAAATTTCATGGCAAACCTTCTAGATCTAAGTCATCTTCATTTGCAACTATTATAAAAGCTCCACCAACCATATTCATCAAAGGAGGATTCCTTGATGATGAAGACATTGATGACATTAACTCTTGGATATTCTATGATGAGAATGACCAAGTCCAGCTTGAAGTGGAAAGATATAACAATGGGTTCCCTATCATCAAGAATATGGGTTACAAAGGACATGGCAGATTGGGATCATAGGAACAAGGACCTCTTGAACCCATTGTTGTGTCTAATAAGTTTAACAAGAAAGGCCTTGGCTATTAGCTGGAGGTACTGCCTTCCAAAGACATCAAATGTATTTCTGATACGGAAGCTGGATCTTTTTCGGTAGGAGAGACTTCTAATTCAGATACCATTGATGACTTCTCCCTTCATATCACTGACCTTTTCCAAGAAACCTCCATCTTCATGATTTCTACCACCTCATCTACCCGTAACCCTTCGTCCATTACCATTTCACTTGTATATCTTGATCTTGTCAATTGTGACCAATAGGGGGCACCGATATTGGACACATTTGAAAATGATGAAGCTATTATCGAATTCATGGGTTTACGACAAGGCATTCCATTGGGTGATCATAAAGCAGGCTTTATGATGGACCTCCCTAAACTAGCATATTTTGACGGAAGCATCAAATCCTTCAGTTGCAAAAGTGAAATAAATATAATAAAAAAAGATAGGTCATTAGGTGAAAACTGAAAGGTGCCTCTTGACCATGAAAAAGTAAAAATAAAAGACGCATCCGAGGGTGAAAACCTCCTTGAGGCACCCAAGGATGGGGGATTTGATCTTCCTGTGACCACAGATTATCATGAAAAATCAACAGTGCTAGTTGAAAAATCTCAAGAAATGAACCTAGGCACATACAGAATCTGAGGATCACATTTTTGGTAGCATCACTATCAGAGTAAGAAAGAAGAGATTTCACAGCATTCTTCATAAAAAGAGCTATCAATTTTGCATGGACTTATGCTAACATGTCAGGTCTAGATCCATCACTTGTGGTACATCACCTAGCAGTATCTCCTAATGCAAAACCGATCAAACAAAAGCTACTCAAAATGCACCCGCAAATAGCTCTTTTGGTTAAGGCAGAGATTCAGAAACTATTAGAAGCAAAGTTCATAAAGCCTATTTATTATCCAGAATGGGTTTCAAACTTGGTACCTATGGAAAAACCTGAAGGACGAGTTTGTTGTTGCATAGATTCCAGAGATCTCAACAAAGCATGCCCTAAAGATGGCTTCCCACTACCAAGCATAGACAACATTGTAGATCTCATAGCTGGACATGAAATGTTATCCTTGATGGATGGATTCTCAGGATATAACCAAATCAGAATAGTAGAGGAAGACCAAGACAAAACATCATTTATTTGTTCATGGGGTACATACTGCTGGGTCGTAATGCCTTTTGGTCTTAAGAACATGGGAGCCACTTATCAACAAGCCATGACAATTATTTTCAATGACCTTTTCCACACTATCATGGAAGACTATGTTGATGATATCCTAGGGAAATCCAAAACAAGAGGACACCTACAGGTACTAGCACAAATCTTTGATCGACTAAAGAAGTATCAAGTTAGGCTAAATCCAAAGAAATGTGTATTCGGTGTGACAACTAGAAAATTGTTGGGGTACATTGTGTCCTGATGAGGAATAGAAGTGGATCTTGATAAATTAAAAGCCATCATGGAAATGCCTCCACCATCAAATTTGAAGCAGTTGCATAGTTTAAAAGGAAGGTTACAATCCATTCGCAGGTTTATTCACAACTAGCAAATAAGTGTCATCCTTTTTAACATCTCCTTCACAAGGGTGAACCTTTCAAGTGAGATGAAAAATGTCAACAGGCCTTCAATAAAATAAAGGAATATCTAGCTACACCTCCTGTGTTGGTACCTCCTATACTTGATCGACCACTATTACTCTACATATCTTCAACAATAGCAGCATTGGGTGCCCTTTTAGCTCAGCATGATAATTCAGAAAAGGAACATGCCATTTACTACATCAGCAGGACTCTTGTGGGATATGAAATTAACTATTCATCTATGGAAAAAGCATGTTTAGCATTGGTGTTTTCTTCCCAAAAGTTGTGACATTACATGCTAAACCAAACAACAAAGCTCATATCTAATTTTGATCCACTCAAGTATCTTCTCTCCAAAGCAATCCTTATGGGAAGACGAGAAAAATGGGTTATGATCTTAAGTGAATTCGACATACAATATGTGGATCGAAAAGACATAAAAGGACAAGTTATTGCTGATTAGTTAGCCATAGCATCCATCACCGATATTCATCCGATACATCTAGAGTTATCTAATGAAGAATTGTTCAATCTAACTTCTCCAACATTGTGGATGTTAGATTCAAGAAAGACAACTAAAAGGGGGGGTGAATCAGGTGTCTCAAAACTTTCTTCCTATTAATCACTTAAATCCTCTTTGTAATTCAACAGCACAATAATAAATCAATCATGCAATAATTCAATAGCAGAAACACATTAACACATCTGATACCAAGATTTTAACATGGAAAACCTGGTTAAGGGAAAAACACAGGGTGACTAACCCAAGATTGTATTCTCTTTTAAAAGAATAAGAAGAACAAATGGCACATGCCAATTAGGGCTCACTGCTCAAGGACACTACTCACAAGAGGCACAATGCCTACAAGAGACTCACTGTCTACAAAATAATAAATATTACATACTTGAACTGAAGAATAGCATCTTCACCATGCTTGAGTTAGTTCCATTTAAGCCCAATACTTCTACTCTGCCTTTTGCTCTGCTCCTCTCTACCACACACTCATCTCCACAAGATACTTTTGAAATGACTTCACAACTTATTTATACAAGTGACTTAGGGATAATCATCCAAGTCGGCACACTTTACAGAGCACATACAACTTGACTAATTACAAAAGACTTCATGGGGATCATCACACTATCGGCCACACAGATTTGGGACTTCAATCTTCTTTTAGGAACATGCCATGCTTCACAGAACATCTTCAAGATCATCCGGTCACCCAGACTTAGGAAGAACATCATCATCTGGAAGTAATTCTTTAATTACAAGCTCAATCTTCAATGCAGACCACCAACATGAACTGGACACAATCCAAAGACCTCCACAAGCTTGCCTAAATCACCAAGAACATCCACACTACTTCTACTTACTAAAATCTTTCTCTCCTTCATCTAGAACCTTAAGAACACAGTCTGTCATCACTGCCATATTGGAATAGATGCTTGCGGACCTCCAGACTACGAACCAACTGAGTTGTCAATTCACATTGACTTCCTAAACACTCCACCAAATCCGCAAAACAAGATATTACACCTCCAGATCTCACTGGACCTATCTGTGTCATTTTGTCACCTCTGAACATCTACCAGAACCAGTTTTACTCAAGTGGCCATAACTTCTTCAAATCTTCATGCGGACCTCTTAGATCTTTACTGGATCATCTTAAGACACATATCTACAAACTCTTTTATACGCATCCTCTGATCTTCATCTTAGCTGGGATCTTCACCTCACTATCTTGACTGTTCTTCTCTATTCCTGATAGGACTAATTTTCTCAATATCCTCAGCATACAACTCATCCAATCCTTATCATCAATGCAACAGGAGTATGTTGACATCAATGACAACACCGATTAGGCCCATACTTGCAACAATCTCCCCCTTTGTCATTGATGGCAACATATGATGTGAAAAATTGTTTTAACCATCAAGACAAGAACTTCTCCTCACTGACTGACATAACTCCCCCTATCAACAACAACCATTCACATGTCTTCTTTTCCTTTATTGCCCCCCCTTTGATCAGCAACCACTTTTTTTTTCACATGTCTTCTCTCCCCCTTTGACATCAATGGCAAAGGGCACATACTTGCATCACTTTAGAATGATACCAGCTGCTCCCCCTGAGTAGCAGCTTCCCAACATCAACCCGGACCACAAGATATAACTATGAGATCCACCGGACTGATGCACATCAGTACACCTTAATTTAGAATTGGAGGGGTAATAACCCCTAACTTCTCCCTGAGATACTCAAAAGAGTCCTTAGGTAGAGGTTTACTAAAAATATCTACAATCTGATCCTTGGAAGGCACAAACTCCAATCTGACTTCATTCTTGTTCACTTTCTCTCTCAAAAAGTGAAACTTGATGGATATATGTTTTGTCTTTGAATGCAACACCTAATTTTTTGATATATTTATTGCACTTGAATTATCACAGAAGATTGTGATAGGTTCCTCATACTCCACTCTGATGTCTCTTAACATTTGCTTCATCCACAATACTTGAGTGCAACTTCCTGCTACTGCAATATATTTTGCTTCTACAGTGGACAGAGATATTGCCTCTTATTTCTTGCTCAACCAAGAAACCAATCTTCTCCCTAGAAAGAATGCTCCACCACTGGTACTCTTCTGGTCATCCACATCTCCTACCCAATCCGCATCAGTATATGAAAGAAGAGAGAAATCATGATCTTTATGATACCATAAACCATACTCAACTGTTCCTTTTAGATATCTAAGAATCCTCTTGATTGCCATGACATGATATTCTTGAGGATCAGCTTGGAATCTAGCAACAAGACCAACAACATTCATAATGTTAGGTCTAGTTTGAGTGAGATACAATAATCCTCCAATCATTGACCTATACTTTTTCTTATCAATCTTAGGAGAGTCATCATCTTTGCTCAATTTACATCCGGTTGCCATGGGAGTACTCATTGGTTTTGAGTCTTCCATCCCAAATTTCTTCAACAATTCTTTCACGTATTTGGTTTGTGAAATGAAGATTCCTTTCTTTGTTTGAATGATTTGCAGACATAATAAGAAATTCATTTCCCCAAACATGGACATCTCAAATTCACTTTTCATTTGATTTGCAAAAGTTTTGCACATACTATCTTTTCCTCCAAAATTGATATCATCAACAAACACTTCAACAATTAAGATATTTTCATGATCAATTTTGAAGTACAAGTTACTATCAGCAGTACCTTTGTTGAAACCAATCTTCAAAAGAGGCTTATCCAGTCTTTCATACCAAGCTCTTGCGGCCTGTTTGAGTCCATACAGTGCTTTCTTCAACTTGTAGACCATATCACCATGATCAAACAATTGAAATCCATCCAGTTGCTCAATGTATACTTCTTCTTCCAAGTCACTATTTAGGAAGGCAGACTTGACATCCATCTAATATACTTTGAAGTCCTTGAAGGCAGCAAAGGTAAGAAATAATCTGACTGCTTCAATTCTTGCCATCGGAGAAAAAGTTTCTTCAAAATCAACTCCTTCTACTTAAGAGTAACCCTTGCAGACCAATCTGGTTCTGACTACTTCACCATCTTCATTCAGTTTATTCTGGAAGACCCATTTGGTTCCAATCACATTCTTGTTTCTAGGTCTGGGAACAAGATCCCAAGTGTGATTTTTCTTAATTTACATAAGATCTTCCTCCATTGCTTTAGTC
This sequence comes from Cunninghamia lanceolata, assembly GCA_027924645.1. NCBI lineage: Eukaryota > Viridiplantae > Streptophyta > Pinopsida > Cupressales > Cupressaceae > Cunninghamia > Cunninghamia lanceolata. Next base: position 3,755,772 of record BSBN01000134.1, read on the forward strand.
CAGCTTTCAGCATTGCATGCTTCATTCACCGACTTTGGTTCAATCTTTGAAATTAGACAATACTCTTCTGAGTCTTGAGCAATCTTTCTTCTTGTTTGAACACCTTTGCTTTTATCACCTATGATCTGATCTTCAGAGTGATTTAGTCTTACATACCTGGGAATTTTGGGAATTTCTTGTACTTCTATTTCTTGAACAGGTTCATTCAAACTTATCTCTTTTTCTTGATTCACCGGATCAATCTAGATCTGAATTTTAGAAGGGGCTTGGACTTCTTGGACCAGAACATCATTTTGATCATCTTCATCATATTCATAAAACCTTGAGGGTTTCTCAATACCTTCATCAACCTTCACATTTGTACTTTCTATAATCTTTCTCAATCTCTTGTTATAAGACCGGTATGCTTTGCTTTGAGTAGAATAACCCAAGAATATTCCTTCATCACTTCTAGCATCAAATTTTCCTAGATCTTCATCTCTTTTAATGTAACATTTGCTACTAAAGACTCTGAAATACTTTACATTGGGAGTGATGCCAAACCAGAGTTCATAAGGAGTCTTACCAGTATTGCTTCTGATTTGTACTCAATTAAGATTATAGATAGTAGTGCTTACAGCTTCTCTCCAGTAGATCTGAGGAACATTTGCTTCCATCATCATGGTTCTAGATGCTTCCTAGATCATCCAGTTCTTTCTCTCCACTACTCCATTCTGCTATGGAGTCCTTGGAGTAGACAACTATCTTTTTATCCCATGTTTCTCATAGAATTCTATGAACTCCCCAGATGTGAACTCTCCACCTCTGTCAGACCTAAGACATTTTATGTTTAATCTTGTTTGATTCTCTACCATATCCTTGAATATTTTGAATTTCTCAAGAGCCTCACATTTCTCTTTCAGAAAAGTCACCCACATCATCCAAGAGTGGTCATCAATTAATAACATGAAGTATCTATCACCTTGCACACTCCTGATTCTTGCCGGACCACATACATTAGTATGAACTAAGTCTAATAATCTGGTAGAAGACTGTTCCTTACTTTTGAATGTGACCCTGCTTTGCTTACCCAACTGACATTCTTTGCACAAACTATTAGTAGGTTTCACCAGTCTTGGAAGATCTCTTACAGCCTGAGTGTTGCTTATGTTGATGATATTATCAAAATTTACATGACACATTCTCCTATGCCACAACCAACTCTGATCAATTTGAACAAATAAAATTTTTTACCAGTACCAACCAAGTGGAAGATATTACCTTTTGTTTGAGTATTGGATGCAATCTCTATTCCAGAACTTTCAAGATCTTGCATTTTCCATTTTTAAATTGGAGATCATAGCATTTGTCCACCAACTATCCAACACTAAGAAGATTGTGCTTCAGACCTTAAATATACAATACATTATTGGTTTTGTTCTTTCCATCAAAAGAAATGGTTCCTCTACCTCTGATTCTACTAGCAGAATTATCATCAAATTTTACCACTCCTCCTTCATATCTTTCCAAATCTATGAACTTATTTTTGGCACCTGTCATATGGTGGAAGCATCAACTGTCAATGACCCAATCATCCTTTTCTTCAACTTGGGCAGCCAGAGCTCTTTCTACCATTTTATGATTAATAGATTCAGAGGGCATTGGATCTTCTTCCTTGATGGCAATAAACACCCAGTCACTTCTGGATTTGTTTCCTGTCTCCGATTCATCATCTGTTACTCCTTCATCATCATCATCTTCATGAACATAGTAACATTTTTTTTGGAATCTTGATCTGTTTGGATTTGCCCTTGAAAATCTTTCCAGACACCTTGAGGCAAAATGACCAATCTTATTGCAGTTAAAACATTTGAAGGGCAATTTTCCTTCATACTTACTAGATCCTCTTGGTAGTCTTTTTGCAATAAGGGCTTCGAGTTGAGTAGGTTCTGCTTCATCTTCTTCTAGATCTTTTCTTGCTTTTTCATACCATAATAGTTTCTTTGAAGAGTTCTCTCCCTTATCAAACTTTTGTTTTCCTTTTACAGAGGCACTAGCTTTGAACGCAGATTCAGTCTTGGGGGGTGCATCTCCAAACTTAGCCAATTCAAATGCAACTAATTTACCAACCAATTGATCTCTTGTGATATTTGAAAAAGATCTGAATTCTTCAATAGCAACAACCTTGTACTTGTAAGAATCAAGAAGGGATCTAAGAACTTTGGCAACAATCTCATCTTCATCCAAGATTCCACCAGCACATCTAATGCCACAAACAAGCTCATTTACTCTTGGCATATATGTAGTGATATTTTCATCTTCTCTCATCTTTAGGTTTCAAATTTTCCTTTCAGGCTCTGTAGCTTGGCACATTTAACATACTTGTCTCCTTCATGCAGAAGTTCCAATTTTTGCCAAATCTCATATGCAGTTTTTAGATCAAAAACATTTGTCATCTCTGAATCAGATAAGGCACCTAGTAGAGCTTCTTTAGTTCAAAGATTGTTTTCAGCATCTCTGATTTCATCTAAGGTACTCAGACCATTCTGTGGAGGAACATACTTCTTTGAAGTCATGATCCAATATTGCATTCCCATACATTGCAAGTGACATTCCATACGACTTTTCTAAAGAGTAAAATTGGTTCCATCAAACCTCGGACTATCCTTCTTGTAGGACGACATCTTGGATCTCCTCAAGCGGTTAAGCTCTTTTTAGAGGAACTTAACTTTGATACCAATTGTTAGATTCAAGACAGACAACTAAGAGGGGGGAGGTGAATCAATTGTCTCAAAACTTTCTTCCTATTAATCACTTAAATCCTCTTTGTAATTCAATAGCATAATAATAAATCAATCATGCAATAATTCAAGAGCAGGAACACATTAACACATATGACACCAAGATTTTAACATGGAAAATCTGATTAAGGGAAAAACCATGGGGTGACTAACCCAAGATTGTATTCTCTGTTAAAAGAATAAGAAGAACAAATGGCACATGCCAATTAGGGCTCACTGCTTGAGCACACTGCTCACAAGAGTCACACTGCCTACAAGAGACTCACTATCTACAAAATAATAAATATTACATACTTGAACTGAAGAATAGCATCCTCACTATGCTTGAGTCAGTTCCATTTAAGCTCAATACTTCTGCTTTGCTCCTGTCTACCACACACTCATCTCCACAAGATACTTTTGAAATGACTTCACAACTTCTTGTTTATACAAGACATCGACTTAGGGATAATCATCCAAGTTGGCACACTTTAGAGAGCAAATACAACTTGACTAAGTACAAAAGACTTCATGTAGATCATCACACTATCGGCCACATAGATCTAGGACTTCAATCTTCTTTTAGGAACATGCCATGCTTCACAGAACATCTTCAAGATCATCCATAGGATGTGTAACTCATCCGGTCGGCTAGACTTAGGAAGAACACCATCATCCGGAAGTAATTCTTCAATTACGAGCTCAATCTTCAATGCGGACCACCAATACAAACTAGACACAATTGAAAGACCTCCACATGCTTTCCTGAATTAGCAAGAACATGCACACTACTTCTGCTTACTAAAATATTTCTCTCCTTCATCCGGAACCTCAAGAACATAGTCTGTCATCACTATCATATTGGAATAGATGCTTGCAGACCTCCAGACTACGAACCAATTGAGTTGTCAATTCACATTGAGTTCCTAAACACTCCACCAAATATGCAGAACAAGATATTACATCTCCGGATCTCATCAAACCTATCTGTGTCATTTTGTCACCTCTGAACATCTACCAGAACTAGTTTTACTCAAGTGGCCATAACTTATTCAAATCTTCATGTAGACCTCTTAGATCTTTACTGGATAATCTTAAGACACATATCTACAAACCCTTTTATACGCATCCTCTAATCTTCATCGTAGCTGGGATCTTCACCTCACTATCTTCACTGTTCTTCTCTATTCCTGATAGGACTAATTTTCTCAATATCCTCAGCATACAACTCATCCAATCCTTATCATCAATGTAATAGGAGCATGTTGACATCAATGATAACACCTGTTAGGCCCATACTTGCAACAGTGGAAACTATACTTTGATGGATCTTACACACAACATTGATCATGAGCAGGGATATTGTTTGTCACACCTCAAGGAGATTGTATCCCAAAGTCATACAGGATTGCATTTTCGTGTACCAACAACATAGTAGAATATGAAGCTTTAATCATAGGATAAGCTACAGGTCTTTGGTGATTCCCAATTAGTTATCAAATAGGTCTTAGATGAGTATTAAATAAAAGATGAGTAGCTTCTTCCATACAAGGTAATGGTCGACAATTTCAAGAAATACTTTGATAGTATCAACTTTGAGCAAATCCCACGGATACAAAATAAAGCAACAGATGCTATGGCTATGATAGGATCTCTTCTAGACATGCCTTACAATGCGCATAAGTGTGATTTTCTTGTTGAACAACTTTTGATCCCAACATTTGAAGCTCCACAGTCTGATCTTATATGTGAGATTGTTGGTCCAAATTCATCTTGGTATGAGGACATATATGAGTATCTCCACAATCAAACCTTACCATTCCAACTATCTAATAGCCAATGTAAAACCTTTATCCATCGATTTTCTCGATACACTATCCTAGGAGACACCCTATATTGCCAGAGTCTTGATGGTATCCTTCTTAGATGTCTTAATTCCAAGGAAGTAGAGGTTGCCTTACATTAGGTACATGAAGGTGTCTGTGGATTGCATTTTGCTGGCCCTAGTCTTGTTAAGAAACTTCTACGAGCTGGATACTATTGGCCAACTATGGAGAAATATGCACAACAGTTTGTAAAGAGATGTCTACAATGTTAGAAACATGGGGATCTAATACATGCACCATCACATGAACTTTAGCCTATTACTACTCCTTGGCCCTTCTCGTAGTGGGGACTTGACCTCACAGGTAAAATTCATCCTACCTTGTCAAATGGTTATAAGATCATCATCACCACCACTGAGTATTTCACAAAGTGGGTGGAAGAAATACCAATGACTTACATCACAGGCAAGCAAATATCCAAGTTCATCTTACACTATATCATTTGCCGATATGGAGTCCCTCAAGCCATTGTCACTGATAATGGTCATCCCTTCAAGAACCAAGAGGTTAGAGATCTTTGCAACAAGTTCCATATCCAACATAGGTTCTCTACACCTTACTACCCTCAAAGTAATGGCCAATCTGAGGCTTCTAACAAAACCATCATTAAAATCCTTAAAAAGTTGGTCAATGAAGCTAGTTGTGATTGGCATTTACAACTCAATCCTGCACTATGGGCTTATAGAACAAGTGACAGAACTCCCATTGGTGCTACACCTTATACCCTTGTGTATGGTACTGAAGCTATTTTACCTATTGAGGTTGAGATTCCCTCACTGCAAGTATCTTTACAGCATACTATCTTAGACAAAGAATATAGAGTATCCAGACTCCATGATCTTGAGCTATTAGATGAATGTTGCAGCACTCAATCATCTCCAAGTTTATCAAAATCATCTACACCACAGCTACAACAAAAAGATTAGAGAACGAAGGTTTCAAGTTGGAGATCTTGTCGTTAAAGAGAATCAAAGGAATCAACAACATCATGAGAAATAGGGCAAGTTTGAACCTAATTGTCTTGGTCCTTTTGTCATCACATCAGCCTACGAATCAGGCGCATATACTCTTTCAACACCTGAAGGTATTCCCTTGGATGAACCAGTCAACAACATTCATCTAAAGAAGTTCTATCCATGAGTCTCAGCATATTCCCAAAAAAAAAAAAAAAAAACACGTCCAATAGTGAAAACCACTTTGTGGCGCTTTGGATGACAAAAAATTAGTACAAGATAAATAATTCATCCTCTGGTGAAAATCTGGTAAACATGTGCCTTGGATAAGTACCATAGTGAAAACTTCACAAACAAGCGCTATGTGTAGAGACCAGCCTCCATCATTTATCTAGTTGTTTGATCACAACTTCCCACAACATCATCCACTATCTTGCCTCCATAATCCACATCATAATCCACTATCATTCCTATTTAACATTGCAAGCCATCATCCCTTACCCATTCATAATAAAGCCTTTTCGCCCTTACCTTTGTCATGCTAGTTATCATAGATTGGACTTTGTTGGGGTTAAGATATCATTTGGCACCATAGCATACTATCCGCATAAACACATACATCGCATCCTCTCCCTAATAAATTCTATCCCACACTGGGGACACTTGTTGATCCTTTGTTTGGAAGTGGATATCTAAAGCTTTAGCTCATATCATCACATCCATAAAAACATATTCCAAAAACACAAAAAAAATCAAAACATCACAAAAATCTAAGCAATAAAGTTGATCCTTTGTTATCAACCACCAACACAATAAACAAGAACTACATCTCATCTCTATTGTTCAAAGCCTTGATCCTGTGGATACAGGGTATGTAGGCAATCTAAGATGCAAATGAAGCACTCTGATTCAGGCATAGGTGATAGACCTCTCTCATCATCCATCTTTCATCTTTCTTCTAATCATCCTTCAATCATTCATCTCTCCTTTCTTCTATCTTTCAGCACTTACATCATCAATAAGCCTAGAACTACATATTCATCATGTCTCATCACCATCATAATGTGCTTTGATCCCATGGATACAGGGTATGTAGGCAGTCTAGAATACGAAGGAAGTATCCAGTATGCAAGCACAGATGATCCACCCCATTTCATCTTCTTTCATCTTCCATCTTCTCTTTGACTAGCTCAAGCAAGAAGTAGACTATGCACTTTGGAGATAGCTCAAGCACTTTAACAAATCAGGGATAAGCCGAAAGCTATTTGTCCTCATGCCTTAAGCCAACATTTGCTATAGCATTTTATCAACATCTTTAGCCTTTAACAGGATACAACTTTCCTCTTAACAAGGCACTATCTTAATCCATCTAAGAACACTTCAATTTGGCAAGAGAACATGATGACAGTATCTTTTATTTTATCTTTTGATTTATCTTTTGTCCCTTTCCTATGCCTAATCAAGACTACCTTGATCTATCATATCTTGGCATGTTGAGATGAAGTACGGAATGGGGCATGGTCATATTGCTTTCGTATGTTGTGACTGTGGGATGATCTTATTCTCTTCCTATGCGTATTGGTATCTTGTACGTGTTGGGATTAGCATCTTGCATATCAATATCTTTTGCATCTGAGAAGCTAAATAGTCTCTTATGCAATGAGACTATTCTATGCTAAGACTATTTCCATACATATAACCAACAAGGTGTCATTATGTGTAGTGGAGATAAGCTCAAACCTTTGCTTGAAGAGTCAAATTCCATCTTAGGAACACTAGCTACTATTCATATCTTGTGTATGTTGGTTTAACATTTTGCCCTCATACGTCTAGACAAGATTGTAGTATGCTAGTTATGCATTGGATACCTCGACACCTTGGTCCTTTATACCCTCGTGCATAATATCCAGATGCCATATCAAACATAAGGATTGCATTTCTCTACTTTTTGAGCAATTATCTCAAAGTTGTCATATTGTTTATCCATTCCATCATAATTCTATGTAGTCCTCAACCAAGATCAATCATTTTTTTCACCTTCATTCCTCATTCCTCTTTCTTCAGTTCCATCATCTTCATCCTACAAAACAAGTGTGTTAAAGCAAAACCCTAATTCTAAAACCTAATTTCTTCTAATCCAAACCCTAATTCTTCTATACCAAAGCCTATTTTCTTCTAAACCATCCCAATTTATCCCGCCTAACCCCTATTTTCTTCGTGTCAACCTTGTTTCTAGCCTTTCATCTTATCATGAGCTAACCTAGCCCTTCCTGGTTAGCCTGGTTTACCTCTCGAGGGGGCATCATCTACCAGTTACACTGAGGCATAACCTTGTTTATTGAGTGAATCATCATATCTTCTTTGACACAACGTTCTAACGAACATTGTATCAAAGAGGGGCAAAATGTAGACACCCAAAATTGACCTAATTATCATTAGTATCAAAATATCACATTATCAATCATCTACATTTGTCTAACACATTTGAGCAATTTATATATTTTCTCTAAATCACCTATTTCTCTATTAATTAAATAAATTCATATTTATTTAATTAAATCATTATCTATTTTCTCTAATCTATAACTAAATAATTTTTAATTATTTAATTATCTTTCTATTCTATCTATTTTAATTAAATAAATCTTATTTATTTAATTAAAATTCCATCTAAATTCCTATCCTATCACACTTTCCAATTAATTAAATAAAATTTATTTATTTAATTAATTTCTCTTATCATTTATCTTCACCTTTCATCATAAGCTGACATGTGTGCATCTCTTATTTGAAACATGTGTGGTACTACAACTTTCATTTAATATCTTTCACATGTAGTACTTTTTACTTACACAATCACACATGTGCCTTATCTTTTATTCGACTTGTCATCTACACATTCACCTATGATTATCAATTCATCTCAACCATTCACATAGCCACCAAATCTCTACAGTTGATTGATTTTAGTTGAGTGTTATATAAACACCCTCTCATTCTTCATATCACATATCATCATATAGTGTCCACATTATCATCCTAAGCATATTGAGCATTTTAGCATCCATTAAGCATATTATCACTATCATCCATGTATCATGGTAGCTTTAATCTTCATAATTATTTATTTTTGAGAAGTAATCCACATCACAACCAAGGAATCATATAATCTAGATGATCTTGTTCTTGAATTGCATGCATTTGATTTCACTTGGATTCGATTCTTTGATGGTGGCAGGATTAGGTTTTCATTTACATGCTTGATCTTATTGACCTAATTTTTACCTATCCACAACAAGTACAAACACAATAACAACACAAAATTCTGCTCTACAACACACAATGAATGCTTTGAATCACTTTCACAAAAGCTTGTCAATCCAAAATGTCATCTAGTTTACAAATGAATGCCTAAACATGCTTATATATGCAACTACAAACATTCCCGCCAAGAATTTCGTAATTGAAATTTACCGTGTCGGCATAGGACCTAAATAACGGTCACAAACCGACACTTAAAAATTGGTCCTAACCTAAAATAGGGCAGGACTAGGGTGTGGGCGCCCAAGTCCACCCCCTATTTCAGGCAAGGTTTGTCATAAGTGCATCCTGTGAGTCCAAATTGCCATGGAACTTCAGGGTTTTCTCATCAGGAAGTTAGATTAACATGAAAAATACTCTAAATGCATAAATAGAACCTGAGAGCTAAACCTTAAGAGGGAAAATCTCCCAAGGGGACATTTTTTGACATAACAAAGGTGACCAACCATCAGTTGATCCCTTGGCATCCTAGCTAGCTGTCTATACTACTCCACCCATTGTCTCTGGCCGTGATATGGTCTCCAAACAATGTCACCATGTTGTAGCCTATCAAATACCACTCTCCAATATAACAAATCACCATGTCTCCAACACATGATGAGTGGATACGCATGCACACATGGATATGTCCACATTGGCTCTATGGGGAACATGTAGGCCATTTGCACCTAATATGCTCAAACATCCATACCTGTAATAGGGTGCACGCCATCAAACTCTATGTCTCATAATGGACGTATTGTCCCAAATCGTAGTAGAGGTGTTCAAGCATATTGCGCCCACACATGTACACTATCATATGCTACTCCATAAATGTGATAGTGTGAATGAGGTCCCCATGAAGGTGAGTGCCTTGTCAATCCTGCACAACTGCCAAGGTGATGGTAGCGATCATGATATGTCATACCAAGGGAATGTCAGCACATCCCTTCTCTAGCCATTAAAGTGTAATGTGTCCTCATCCCACTTGAGTGACAACATGGCCTAAATAGTATAAGTGACTCTCTCTGGTGTACTCCTCTAAGCGATGCTCTATGATCCTCACTATCTCTCCTCCGACTAATAGTCGCAGGATGTGATATCCTCTAGAGTAACTGCCATCTCGCTTGTGGGTAGATGGAATGTAGATGTATCTACATCCCACCTCTCCATGAGTGCCAACAACATACTACAGTGAAATCTCATGGTGGGCATCCTAAACACCTGCCATAGGCCCACGGTCTGTAGGAAACTTTGCTCCTCATCGGTGATAGTACTGATGTGGTCCCATAGTAGTGTCATAAGGTGACCACCTGTGTGCTCCTGTGTCTCGGGGACATCTTGCGCATCAAACATTCAAATCTGAATCAATCTACATCAAACAACATATAACCTATCAATCCATGCCTTGTCCCTAGGGTCCTTATCCTTTCTAAATTTGGGCGTCCCAAGAAGATCTAGGCACCACAGGAGGACCTGGGTGCCATGGCTAAACTTGGGTGCCCTAGTTGGGTACGCTTGTCCAGATCGGTCTACAAGGCATGCAAAATGATGAAAACAATAGAAACAAGAAAGAAAGTTGACAGAAGTGAAGTTTAAGATCCTACCTCTGGCTCGATCCATTTGTTTGCGACTCAAGATTGAAGCACCTCTAGTCTCGGAAGCTGGTATGGATGTCATGTTGGCATGGCTGGTCTTTTTCTCCTTCTCCTTCTCTCCTCTACACAATGAAAACAAGAATGAATAGTGAAAAAGTGAAAACTCCCTTTACATATAGTAAATGAATGAGAATTCCTATCACTATCTAGGTGCAAAATTGTATAGCTTTACTCATGAACCTCTATCTTGGGCTGTTGGATTCAGATTTTTGCACCATTTATTGCATTAGAATCTTGGTTCTGCCCTCCATATAACCCAATGATTTGTGCTCCAGTGTTGTTTAAAAAATGACCCTCATGATGCATTTCTCATCACCTCTCCATGAAATTTGAGGGCGTAGATAACCATTTTATTTCTCCTTTTCAGACTAAGCAAGCAGAAACAAGGGGGCATATATCTCCCTCAATTTCCTCCCTCATCATGTCTCATCATTCAACCCCTTATTGTTTATGACTGACCTTATTTGTGTGTTGGTTACAGGTTGATTTGATTTTGATTATCTGACAAGTGTTCCTTTGTAGGATGTGGTTCCTAACTTTGTGGTGTTGCAGGATTATAGACTAGGGGCTTCTTCCTCTCATGTGACAACACTTCAGCTTCCTCTATAGTATCCTTTTGGGTATCCTTTCCATGATTGATGTATTTACTTTCATTTAGTTGCATATGCACATAGTGTCATATGGCCACTAAAGTAGGGGCTAAATGTTATGTCAAAAAATTGTCCTCCTACATGGAATGACACAATTTTGCAAAGTTTAGCTCCTCTCCTTTGGTGTCCTCTTGCCCTTTTTGTTTTTGGCCTACCTAAACCATGATTGACCTATACCCTATTGGAGAAATATCATATTCTAAAGTAATAATTGACTGAACCTAAAAACAAAGTTTAGAATTTGGATATTTTGGACTCCCTTAAAGCAGACCTGAAGTGAAAATTAGGGTCTAGACTCGGGCACCTGCGCCATAGTCTAGCCCTATTTTCCAAGTCTTGAATTTCAGGGTAGTGTCGGCTTGTTCCATGCACCTCAGGATTCTGATTTCAAATTTTGGTTTTCCCATGATGTTAGTGTATTATTTAGAATCTTTAAATTTCTAAGGTTAGGTATTTAAAGAGAATTGAAAATCATTTTATCACACAAAATCTACATGCAAGCTTACTATGTCAAAATTCTACTACTTTTGCTATTGAAGATTAACACTTTGTTGAAGCTCTTTGAAGTTATTGATATTTGCTATCATGGAGATATTCAATGGAGATCAGGAATCAAGATCTTGAGTCTCTCTTGCTCTTCCTAGGGTTTTGTCAAGCCCTTTGTATGATCGGGAGAAGGGTTGAAGCCTCCAACTTGAGCTTGGGATCCTCCATAGATATGGCTACCTCGCCTTCTTGTTCTACAAGTCTTCATTGCTATCATCTCCTTGAGGTGATGTTGTTGTTGTTTCCTTGAGTGAAACATGGTGTTGATCTTTCCTTGATGCTTGAGTCATCTAGGGTTTTATATTTCTGCATACACATATGATCTATGAGCACACACATTTGCAGATCTTTATCATTGGCTATTGTTGAGATAGAAATACCAAAGACAGGGTTTGACTGATGCAAACTCCTATATAGCTAGAACCATCTTTCTCATCCTTTTGTATGTGTAGGTCGTATTCGAAAAGAACTAGCGAAAAGGAGTGGAAGGAGAATAGGTATTGCAAATATAGTCATCGCAAAACTTTGAGTTTCGGCATCGCAAAATAATTGGGACATTGCGGAAGGTGCCCTAGACTAACTAGACATTTAGTTCTAGATCTGGAAACCTTTATAGACACTTTGACATTAGGTATAAGAGACTTCAACTATCAGAAACTTTTGGGACACTGGGGCGAGCACCCTAGTCTAATAGGCCCTCAATTTATGGGTACATACTCTTTGTGATCCCTGCTTTGCATTTATATATTTTGTTTTTCAATATCTGTGTTGGAAATCAATCTATAATCACATACCTTGTGTAATGATGCTAAAATCTTACTTACTAAAACTAGGAACTCAAAAGAAAATGCAATTCTAAATTTGGAAAGAAAAATGATTCAATACTCAAATATTCATAGTTGCATAAAAATAGCAAGTTCCAATAATGAAGTACAAATTTAATCAATCAATAAATTACATTTCCATATTCTTTCACCAAAAAGGGTGTTTCAAGACATTTGATTCCATGTTACAAGAGATTGTATTAATATTTCAGTTACTTCAATAAAAGTACAATTACAATTGGGCTTGAGCAAGCCATACAAAATTAATACAATTATATCCATAAGAATCATATATATATAAAGAATCCTCTGATCTCAACCGCCATGACCCCAATGGTCTTCCACAAGTTGAGGTCAAGAATGTGGTCAAGGTGCTTTTTCCACCCAACCACGAAGTACTAGACTTCCCTGGTTTCCTTCCTAACTCAAAGGAAGCACCGACCCTACAAGAGGAGCCTAGCAACCTGGAATGGTAAAGGCAGGAGGGAGCTCCCGATGCATGCCTAGTGCCTATATGCATTCCTAAACTATACTAGAAATGACATAAATCTTGCAATAGGATGTGACAGAGACACATATATAATTCTAGGCTTTTCAAATCCATCTTTTTCAATGTCTAATAGCTTGGCCAAGCTTAACAAAACAAAAAGGTAATGTAGAAAAAGTAGATTACCGTCTCTGGAGCCCACATTTGGCATCCTATCCCAGAAGTAAAGTAACTCTCCAATATAACACAATTTATCCAGATAGAAGGAATAAATCAATTTCCAAAGTTTAAAGTAATGCTTCATAGTTTTTAAGTTTCAAAAAAATCTAAAGGTTATAATGATCTTTCAAAAAATAGACATTTTCTAATTTGGTAAGAAATTATTATTGAAACAAAAGTTAATTCTATTACTTTACTTTGGTGTTGGTCCACTTTCATCCTATTGGGTTCAGTATATTTTCAGATAAAAAGTTGGACAATATGATCCCACTAACATGTTTTTCTACAAAACCAACATAGAAAGTTTTAAATCAATTATATTCATTTATTGTCCAATTTTTGAAAGAAATAATAAATTCATTTATATTCCATGAAAATTTTTGAGTAAAACATTTATATTTTTGATAAAATCAAATAACTGAATTAAATATACGTTAATATAATTCCATATATATATATATATATATATATATATATATATATAGCGAATAATCCTCATAGAAAAACTAACGTTTGGCATATGAAAGCACGTTTAAATAGAATTTAACTTAACGTATAATATTAAATATCTTTAGTGGGAGCAATAGTAAAAATCATTCAATAATAAATTATAATGTGCAACATGCAAAATTTGTAAGTGAATTTATTATATGAATTGGATGTTCTATATATATATATATATATATATATATATATATATATATATATATATATATATATATATATATATATATATATATATATATATATATATATATATATATATATATATATATATATTTATATTGTATAAAAATTAATATTTTATATATATATATATAAAATTATAATTTTACTACAATCACCATTACATATCTGAGAAAATGCTTTCTCAATAACTTCAGATCTATGTGATAGATAAAAATAATAATATAAATATAGCAGTAATATTAAGTTTATAAATATATGAATATATAAAATTGAAATTTGATAAAAGAAAACAATTTTAAGTTTTCAGAAAAATGATCGAATATATATAAATAAATTATGCATAGGAACCTGATTTGCTATTCTTTGTTGATCTCTTGATATTCCTCTTTTCCTCTTCTTTGTTCTCTCTTTTTGCACTAATTTTCTCTTTGGCTTCCGAATTCCTGTGAATATTTTCTGTGTGTGAATAATGAGAGTTAAATCTTTATTTAAATTCCTTTATTTCCTTTTTCCAATTTCCTTACTATATTTCCCAGTTCCTAATTTTTGTATAGATTTTCTCTTTTTCTAAATCTGTGTCTTTTTCCATTTTTCTATTTGTTTCTATCTTTTTTATTTTTTTATTTTTTTGATTTTCTAATTTTGTTTTCTTTTTCTAAGTTCTTTATTTCTAATTGTCAATTAAAACAGATTTTTCTAATTTTGTAACTCACATATAGGACTAACTTAATTTATTACTAAATCTTGGAATAAATATAGATACTAATTTCAATTTCGAAAAAGGCATAATTTTAATAACTAATGTGATTCTAATAATAAATTTGCCACATAACTTATTTCTAAAATAATAATTAAATAAAATATATAAATATATAACTATGTAAATATATAATTTAATTTACTTTATATTTCATATGGAATATTTTTAATATAAATAGAATAATAACTAGAAATATAAGGTATTTTTCTTTTCTAAAATAAAATAATAAGAAAACAATGTTTTGATAATGCAATACCAATGCATCTATATGCCATCTACATGTGTGTGTGTGTGTGTATTCGAGAGAATCCCCTCCATCCTAACCCTGCCAGGGAGCTAACCACCTCAACCTTAACCACACCCTTGTCTTCGACAACCTGCAATTCATGAAACTCAAATTTTCTGTTAATAAGTTAGTGTCCAATAGCCGAAGCATCACAATTTATTAAATAAAATAATATTCATTTTATCATTTCAAATAATATTCACTTATTCCATCTTTTTAAAATAAAATTCCATCTATTTAATTCAAATCAAAATAAAATAAGTGTCTATCTATTTAATTCAAGTTTTAATCCACATATAATTATCTAAAACTAGCTCTAAATATAGTAGGTTCATAATGTAGCAGAGTTTGAGACATGACATCCTTCCCCACTTGGAAGAGACATCGTCCCGATGTCTTATTACAAAACATCTACATAAAAAAAATCTTATACAACCAATATCAATAACATAACTAAGTCATAGTTATATAGAAAAATTAAAGTTTATGCTGAAATTTCAAATATATTGAACAAAGAACAATTGCATACCTTTTTCCAACTTGTTTTTACCTTAACATTACAACTAGTCCACCTAACCCAGAGGTTGATTATTTCAAAAGTACCTGATGCTTAAACAACAAGTCCTTGTGTCTAACAATCATCACTTGCACAAGTAGTTAGATCATTAGTAGGTAAAACTAAATAACCTTTTTGAAGCTATTTCATTAGCGCAAAAAAGATTGCATCGAACCTTTATAGATAAGTCAAGCATGAAGAGATAATTATTATTTACAAATTCATCACACAAAATATATTACTTGGATAAAGTACACAAAGTATGAGTACAATTCCAAAATCAAGTAATAAAGGAAGATAAAAGTTCAAATCCTAGATTCATTCATATGCACAACCAATTAAGATAGGAGATCCACTTCTTAGCATTCTAGTTCTAACCCACTATCATTTCTAAAGTTTTACATAGTTGTCGTATACAGAAGTATTTATTAAACCAGGTATCATATAATTGTACCCTAGAAATATCAACACTTAAGAAGATATATTAATCATAACTCAAGTTATGCAAAATTGCTACCTGCTCAAGGTATTCTTCATTGATCTATACATCAAACACCACATCTTTTATTACATAAATGAAGTTATACTTATTCCAAATCTGATCACATGCATATAAGTCTACATACTCATTGTTCTAGGATCTCTATTCTTCTAGCATGGTTCTAGATGTTAGACATCATTGTTTCTTATCATTTCTACATACAAAGATTCAAACAAGTCTTATCACAACCTAAGACATTTACATACTAGCAATTTCTATCCAACATACTTACTCAAGAGGTATAACTATGTACTAAATCGCAAAAAGTCACCCATATAGAAAGAATTCAATCTGTTCATTTTGTCAACATGCCTACTTGCATGAGACATCTGAACAATTACCATTATGATGATAAACAAGCATCCCATACTACTTGTTATCATCATTGGAAAATAAACAAAACTAAACAAAAAGAAAAAGTTTCAATCATTAAGATTCAAAGAAATATTAACACTACATTTTAAAATGTGTTTCAACAATAAATTACAACAAGATCATCTACATGATCAGCAACATAAAAGATAAGAAGATCAACATTGAAGTGTGAATATCAACAAGTCTTCAATACTAAATCAATGAAGATCATCACTCACAAAAGATCATCCATACTAGAATAAGAATTTTAACTTGATTACAACACTAAACCAAGAATATTGGAGGTTATGTAGGTCATTATGATCTTGATACTAATTCATAGATTAAGTAGCACTAAACAAGATGATTGAAAACTAGTTCATTTAAAGTCAAAAGAATCGTCATAATTTTCATCACTAAATCAAAAAGAATATTTCAATAAATGTATTTTGTATCAACAAGACTCTTAAGTCAAAAGAGAATTAAATCTCAAAGGTAGACATTCAAACTTTTAAATCATGGAGAGTCAAATCTCAAAAGTAAGTGAAGCCACTTCATTTCAATTGATTGAAAACGATCAAGCAACGAAAGAGTTCAACAATTGCTATCAACTCAACATAGAAGGTTGCCATAAATATAATCAGTTGAAAAGATTACAACACTAGCCTTCAGGGTTTGACATTGAGAATGGAAGTCAACACTTGGTTGGCAAAGTTTATTATTTGACTGACTTAGTCAACAAGGAGTTTTTAAAAATAAAACTAGATTCAACGTTAAATCCTAAATGTAAAAGATCAGCATCTCATCAAAGGTTATCAAGTTTCGTCACGAACCAACTAATGTGGTTGACAAGAAAGAATTTACACATAATTAAACACAATCAAAACTGTCAAGAAAGGTTTGTCAAATTTTGAGATATTTAGTCGAAGAAACTCATCATCATTAAAGAAAAGGTGATAAGAAGATCTTCAATAACATAGAAAAATCATTATGGTCGCGAAAGATAAACAATCACAAATAAGTCAAATCATCATCATATAATATATGACTAAATTGCCAAAAGGATCCTTTCAAGTTTTCTTAAAGTAAAACTAAGTTTCATTTGTATAGAAGTACACTGCATAGTATTAAGTGCCTAATTCATTTCAAATAATACATACTACAATTCTTTAAAATACTTTTCAATTCAAACAAGAAAATTTTCCACACATATCTATCTCATAAGCATTCCTTATTCCTAATGCATCACTGTTGCAAGTATGAGGTGAACCAGTGTTGTCATTGATGTCAACATACTCATATTACATTGACAAGAAGGATTGGATGAGCTGTGTGTTGAGGATATTGAGAAAATTACCCTCAGTCAGGAACAGTGAAGAACAGTGATGAGAAGAAGGCAAATATATTGGATAGGTTGAGAACCGGAGGATGCGGATTAAAGGGTTTGCAGATATGAGTCTTGAGATGCTTCAGTCAAGTTTTCAGAGGTCCGCATGAAGACCTGAAGAAGTTATGGCTGTCTGTGCGGAACCGGTTCCGGCAAGTGCTTAGAGGTGACAGAGGATCACAGAAAGGTCCGGTGAGGTCCAGAATTGTACAATCCTAATCTGCGGATTGGAAAGAGTATTTGGGATGTCCTTGTGATGTGCCATCTCAAGTTGTGTATGATTTGGAGGTCCGGAAGTACCTCTTGCATTATGACAGTGGCGACAGACTGTGTTCTTGAAGTTCCGGATGAGGAAGACAAGAGATTCCAGCAAGTAAAGGAAGTGCGGATGTATCCGGACATTCAGGCAGGCTTGTGAAGTTTTCTGGATCGTGTTGAGGTTGTGTTGTTGATCCGCATTGATAGTAGAGCCCAGAATTGAAGTTATTCTTCCGGATGAAGTTCTTGCTCTATTTAGCCGACCGAATGAGTTGTTCATCCTATGAATGTTCTTGTGGTGGCCGACCGGATGTGTTATTCATCTTGCGGATACTCTTATGATTGTTTGCCGACTTAGATGTTTGATCCTAAGTCGATGTCTTGTATAAATAACGGTCTGTGAGTTCATTTCGAGGTGTGGTGTGTGTGGATGAGTGTGGCATAGCGAAGAGAAGTGCGAAAGGCAGAACAGAGGTTTTTGGGCTTAATTGGAACTGATCCGGACATGGTAGAGATGTCATTCTCCAGTTCAAGACTGTGATTTTTATCACTTTGTAGACAGTGTGTCTCCTTGTAGGCAGTGGGCCTCTTTGTGAGCAGTGTGCTCGGGCAGTGAGCCCTGATTGGCATGTGCCATTCATTTTTCTTTATTCTTCTAACAGAGAATAATTCTTGGGTTAATCACCCCGTGGTTTTTCCCTTAACCGGGTTTTCCACGTCAAAATCTTGGTGTTCAATGTGTTGATGCTTATCTGCTCTTGTGTTTATGTATTATGCTTTCATGGATGATTAATTGATATGCTGCTAACTAACAACAAAGAATCAAGTGTTTGAAAGAACAAGAAGTTTTATACAACTGATTCACCCCCCCCCTCTCAGTTGTATGCCCTAGATCCAACAATTGGTATCAGAGCTAAGTTCCTCTGATAGGAGCTTAACCGCTTGAGGAGATCCAGGATGTCGTCATACAAGAAGGATAGTCTGAAGTTTGATGGAACCAACTTCACTCTCTGGAAAGGTCGCATGAAGTGTCACTTGGAATGTATGGGAAAAGCATACTTGGCTATGGTTTCAAAACCATATGTACCTCCACAAGGTGGTCCGACAACTCTGAATGAAATCACAGAGGCTGAAAACAATCTGCGGACCAAGGAAGCTCTTCTAAGTGCATTGAATGACTCAGATCTCTCGAATGTTATTGACCTACCAACTGCATATGAGATCCTGACTAAACTGGAACTTCTGTATGAAGGAGATGAGTTTGTCAAAAGTGCAAGGTTGCAAAGTCTGAAAGGGAAATTTGAAAGATTGAAAATGAGAGATGATGAAAACATCACTACCTTTATGCCAAGAGTGAATGAGCTGGTATGTGGAATCAGAAATGCTGGTGCAACTTTAGATGAAAATGAGATTGTCTGCAAAATCCTAAGATCCCTTCCTGCTGCCTACAAAATCAAGGTTGCTGCCATTGATGAATTCAGAGCCCACACAACTACCACAAGAGAACAACTGGCTGGCAAACTAGCTGCATTTGAAATGACCGAGTTTGGAGATGATCCTCCCAAGACTGAATCTGCTTTCAAAGCCAGTGCCTATGTGAAAGGCAAACAGAGATTTGATCCGGGAGAAAACTCATCAAGGAAAATGTCATGGTATGATCAAGCAAGAAGAGACATGGAAGAAGAAGAAGCAGAAACAGCTCAACTTGAAGCCCTCATTGCAAAGAGACTGCCAAGAGGATCCGGTAAGTATGAAGGAAAACTACCCTTTAAGTGTTTCAACTGCAATAAGATTGGTGATTTTGCTTCAAGATGTCTGGAAAGATCTGCAAGGTCTAATACTAACAGACAAAGGTTTCAAAAGAATTGCTATTATGTTCACGAAGAAGATGACAATGAAGGAGTAACAGATGATGAATCAGAACTAGGAAGCAAATCCGGAAATGAGTGGGTGTTTATTGCCATCAAGGAAGAAGATTCAATACTCTCTGAATCTGTCAATCACAAAGTTGTTGAAAAAGCTTTGGCTCCTCAAGTGGAAGAAAAGGATGATTGGGTTATTGACAGTGGATGTTCTCACCATATGACTAGTGACAAGAATAAGTTCTTGAATTTGGAAAGGTATGAAGGAGGAATGGTAAAGTTTGGTGACAATTCTGCTGGCAGAATCAGAGGCAGGGGAACTATTTCCTTCGATGGAAAGAGCAAAACAGGTAACGTACTGTATGTTGAAGGATTGAAGCACAATCTTCTTAGTGTCGGTCAGTTAGTGGACAAAGGCTATGATCTCCGGTTCAAAAATGGAAAATGCAGAATCTTTACAAGCTCCGGAACTGAGATTGCATCCGGTACTCAGACAAAAGGTAATATCTTTCATCTGGTTGGTTCAAATAAAAGTTGTTTGTTTGCTCAAATTGATCAGAGTTGGTTATGGCATAGAAGAATATGCCATGTAAATTTTGATAACATCATCAAGATAAGCAATACTCAGGCCGTAAGAGATCTTCCAAAATTGATGAAACCTACAAATAGTTTGTGCAAAGAATGTCAGCTAGGTAAACAAAGCAGAGTCTCTTTCAAAAGCAAAGATCAGTCTTCTACCAGATTGTTGGAATTAGTACATACTGATCTCTGTGGTCCGACAAGAATCAAGAGTCTGCAAGGTGATAGATATTTCATGTTGTTAATTGATGATCATTCCCAGATGATGTGGGTTACCTTTCTAAAAGAAAAATCAGAAGCATTTGAGAAGTTCAAGATCTTCAAAGCTATGGTAGAGAATCAAACTGGATTGAAACTAAAGTGTCTAAGGTCTGATAGAGGTGGTGAATTTACATCTGGTGAGTTCATTGATTTTTGTGAGAAGTAGGGTATAAGGAGACAGTTGTCTGCTCCTAGGACTCCACAGCAGAATGGAGTGGTTGAGAGAAAGAACCGGACCATTCAGGAAGCTGCCAGGACAATGATGTTGGAAGCAAATGTTCCTCAAATGTTTTGGAAGGAAGCTATCAGCACTGCAGTCTACACTCTCAATCGAGTTCAAATCAGAAACAACACCGGTAAGACCCCCTATGAACTCTGGTTTGGCATCACTCCTACTATGAAATATTTCAGAGTATTTGGTAGCAAGTGTTATATTAAAAGAGATGAAGATCTAGGAAAGTTTGATGCTAGAAGTGATGAAGGAATTTTCTTGGGTTACTCCACTCAAAGCAAAGCATACCGGTGTTACAATAAGAGATTGAGGAAGATGATAGAAAGCACCAATGTGAAAGTTGATGAAGGAATTGAGAAGCCTTCAAGATTTTATGAGTTTGATGAAGATGACCAAGATAGTGTTCAAGGACCTCAATCCTCTCCGGTGAGACAGAGTCAGCCTGATCCGGTAAATCAGGAAGAAGAGATAGGTTTGAATGAGCCTGATCAAGAAGCAGCAGTGCAGGATACTCCCAAAATTCCAAGGTATGTAAGACTGAACCACTCTGAAGATCAGATCATAGGTGACAGAAGCAAAGGTGTACAAACTAGAAGGAATGTTGCTCAAAATCAGGATGAATGTTGTCTGATTTCAAAGATTGAACCTAAAACAATAAATGAAGCCTGCAATGATGAAAACTGGACCAAAGCAATGGAAGATGAATTGATGCAAATTGAGAAAAATCATACTTGGGATCTTGTTCCCAGACCTAGAGACAGGAATGTAATTGGAACCAAGTGGGTCTTCCGGAACAAACTAAATGAAGCTGGTGAAGTAATCAGAAACAAAGCTAGATTGGTCTGCAAAGGCTACTCTCAAATAGAAGGAATTGACTTTGAAGAGACTTTTGCTTCGGTGGCAAGAATTGAAGCAGTCAGATTACTTCTTGCATTTGCTGCCTTCAAAGACTTCAAGGTATATCAGATGGATGTCAAGTCTGCCTTCCTAAATGGTGATCTGGAAGAAGAAGTCTACATTGAACAACCAGATGGATTTCAATTGTCTGATAATGATGATATGGTCTGCAAGTTGAAGAAAGCTTTGTATGGATTGAAGCAAGCCCCAAGAGCATGGTATGAAAGGTTGGATAGGCATCTTGTGCAGATTGGATTCAACAAAGGTACTGCTGACAGTAACTTATATTTCAAAATTGATCATGAAAACATTTTGATTGTTGAAGTGTTTGTGGATGATATCATTTTTGGAGGAAGAGATAGTATGTGCAAAACTTTTGCAAATCAGATGAAAAGTGAGTTTGAAATGCCTATGCTTGGTGAAATGAATTTCTTCTTGGGTCTGCAAATTACTCAAACAAAAGAAGGGATCTTCATTTCTCAGACCAAATATGTGAAAGAATTGTTAAGGAAATTTGGTATGGAAGACTCAAAGCCTATGAACACTCCTATGGCAACCGGATGTAAGTTAAGCAAAGATGATGATTCTCCAAAGGCAGATCAGACAAAGTATAGATCAATGATTGGTGGATTGTTGTATCTCACTCAAACTAGACCAGATATAATGCAGGCTGTTGGTCTTGTGGCAAGATTCCAGGCTGATCCTAGAGAATCTCCTGTTATGGCAATCAAAAGAATTTTTAGGTACTTGAAAGGAACAGTTGAGTATGGTCTATGGTACCCTAGAGATCCGGATTTCTCTCTTCATGCTTACACAGATGCAGATTGGGCAGGAGATGTGGATGACCGGAAGAGCACTAGTGGTGGAGCATTCTTTTTGGGGAAGAGATTGGTTTCTTGGCTAAGCAAGAAACAAGATGCAATATCTCTGTCTACAACTGAAGCAGAATACATTGCAGCAGCAGGTAGTTGCACTCAAATCTTATGGATGAAGCAGATGCTAAGAGACATCAAAGTTGAATATGAGGAGCCTATCACAATTTTCTGTGATAATTCAAGTGCAATTAATATTTCTAAGAATCCGGTATTGCATTCTAAGACTAAGCACATATCTATCAAATTTCACTTTTTGAGAGAACAAGTAAACAAGGAAGAAGTCAGATTGGAGTATGTTCCCTCCAAGGATCAGATTGCAGATATCTTTACAAAACCTCTTCCCAAGGACTCTTTTGAATATCTCCGGGAGAAGTTAGGGGTCATGGCCCCTCCGGTGATAAACTAAGATGCACTGATGTGCATCAGTCCGGTGGATATCACAGTCATATCTTGTGATCCGGATTGATGATGGGGAGCTGCTACTAAGGGAGAGCAGCTGGTATGATTCTGATGTATTAGAATTGCAAGTATGAGCCCTTTGCCATTGATGTCAAAGGGGGAGAGAAGACATGTGAAAAACAAGTGGTTAATGATCAAAGGGGGAGAGAAGACATGTAAAAAGTTGTTGTTGATAGGGGGAGCTGTGACAGAAAGGAGAAGTTCTTGTCTTGATGGTTTTTCACATCATATGTTGCCATCAATGACAGAGGGGGAGATTGTTGCAAGTATGAGGTGAACCAGTGTTGTCATTGATGTCAACATACTCATATTACATTGACAAGAAGGATTGGATGAGCTGTGTGTTGAGGATATTGAGAAAATTACCCTCAGTCAGGAACAGTGAAGAACAGTGATGAGAAGAAGGCAAATATATTGGATAGGTTGAGAACCGGAGGATGCGGATTAAAGGGTTTGCAGATATGAGTCTTGAGATGCTTCAGTCAAGTTTTCAGAGGTCCGCATGAAGACCTGAAGAAGTTATGGCTGTCTGTGCGGAACCGGTTCCGGCAAGTGCTTAGAGGTGACAGAGGATCACAGAAAGGTCCGGTGAGGTCCGGAATTGTACAATCCTAATCTGCGGATTGGAAAGAGTATTTGGGATGTCCTTGTGATGTGCCATCTCAAGTTGTGTATGATTTAGAGGTCCGGAAGTACCTCTTGCATTATGACAGTGGTGACAGACTGTGTTCTTGAAGTTCCGGATGAGGAAGACAAGAGATTCCAGCAAGTAAAGGAAGTGCGGATGTATCCGGACATTCAGGCAGGCTTGTGAAGTTTTCTGGATCGTGTTGAGGTTGTGTTGTTGATCCGCATTGATAGTAGAGCCCGGAATTGAAGTTATTCTTCCGGATGAAGTTCTTGCTCTGTTTTGCCGACCGGATGAGTTGTTCATCCTGCAAATGTTCTTGTGGTGGCCGACCGGATGTGTTATTCATCTTGTGGATACTCTTATGATTGTTTGCCGACTTAGATGTTTGATCCTAAGTCGATGTCTTGTATAAATAACGGTCTGTGAGTTCATTTCAAGGTGTGGTGTGTGTGGATGAGTGTGGCATAGCGAAGAGAAGTGCGAAAGGCAGAACAGAGGTTTTTGGGCTTAATTGGAACTGATCCGGACATGGTAGAGATGTCATTCTCCAATTCAAGACTGTGATTTTTATCACTTTGTAGACAGTGTGTCTCCTTGTAGGCAGTGGGCCTCTTTGTGAGCAGTGTGCTCGGGCAGTGAGCCCTGATTGGCATGTGCCATTCATTTTTCTTTATTCTTCTAACAGAGAATAATTCTTGGGTTAATCACCCCGTGGTTTTTCCCTTAACCGGGTTTTCCACGTCAAAATCTTGGTGTTCAATGTGTTGATGCTTATCTGCTCTTGTGTTTATGTATTATGCTTTCATGGATGATTAATTGATATGCTGCTAACTAACAACAAAGAATCAAGTGTTTGAAAGAACAAGAAGTTTTATACAACTGATTCACCCCCCCCCTCTCAGTTGTATGCCCTAGATCCAACAATCACTTGCTTAGAAGTTATGAAGTAACATGTTAGAAAAAACACTAACATTACTCATTCATGAACACACAGTCATACAATGCACATAGCATGAATAATTAGCAATCATGAATACACGAACCCTAGGTGCATAGCTCACATAGGGTAAGAATACATATGCATCATTCACGAAAAGTATATCACACATACTTGTAGTGCATCACTTGCACAAGGCATTACTTTCTATGAAAATTACTCATTCAAGTACAAGTATAATAATTATGATAAGTGCATCCTTTGCACAAAATATGAAATATGCATAACATGCATGATTATAGGGATCATCACTCGACCCATATAACACAATGAATACAAAAGGTACATCTCATACACAAATTATGAAGGCAATCATTACTCAAGTGCACAAAAGAATCAATAACTTACTCTAGTGCATCACTTGCACAAAGACAACAATACTACAAATCATCGACACTAATAACAATCAATCATACAGGACTCATAATATCCATCATTCTTGCCTATAAGATAGATCTGAATAACTTCTATCATGAATCATTAACGAAGATCCTTAAGACATCTTAACCATGCATTCTCTAAAGATCTCATGGATTCTACTAGATTCATACTCACATCCTGAAAGAATAAGATGTTTCTCAACATTTAACTTGCCCAAAACCTAGTACTGATACAAACATTCTTTCTTTTAAAACATCCATCTTAGAATTTCCTTCCTCTGAGAAGGCTAAACCAAAAAAAATGTATCCAACATTGTCGACTTTATTTCACAAGTGATTTTCCTTCTTCCTCTTATCAACTTATCCAACCTTTACGTTATCAGAGAGATCTCTCTTCTCAATATCTTTCTATTAATTCACATCGTCACTCTTGTGTTGTCACCATATCTTTCTTGAATCAGGTATAGCTATCCAACTTACCTCATCATTCACCCTTTTAATTCCAAAATGATTTCCAATCCATCATTTTTGCAGAGAGTCCTATGGCAAACACAACTAAAGCGATGAGGACTAAATTAGTTAATAACATTTCTAGACATAGAACGATCAAACTACATCTAATCTTCTACTTGGTTCCAACTAAACCATCTAAGAATCAAGAAGAGTCCATCTCATCAAAAGAATCTTTAACCCATAACTAGGGTCCTCAATACACTCGATGTACCTATGACTTTAGGTCATCAACAGGTTCACATTACTAAGTGTAGGAGACTGGAGGCCTGAGTGTTGAACCTGGCTTTGATACCAAATGTAATGATGCTAAAATCTTACTTACTAAAACTAGGAACTCAAAAGAAAATGCAATTCTAAATTTGGAAAGAAAAATGATTCAATACTCAAATATTCATAGTTGCATAAAGATAGCAAGTTCCAATAATGAAGTACAAATTTAATCAATCAATAAATTACATTTCCATATACTTTCATCAAAAAGGGTGTTTCAAGACATTTGATTCCATGTTTCAAGAGATTGTATCAATATTTCAGTTATTTCAATAAAAGTACAATTACAATTGGGCTTGAGCAAGCCATACAAAATTAATACAAGTATATCCATAAGAATCATATATATATATATATAAAGAATCCTCTGATCTCAACCGCCATGACCCCAATGGTCTTCTACAATTTGAGGTCAAGAATATGGTCAAGGTGCTTTTTCCACCCAACCATGAAGTACTAGAATTCCTCGGTTTCCTTCCTAACTCGAAGAAAGCACCGACCCTGCAAGAGGAGCCTAGCAACCCGGAATGGTAAAGGCAAGAGGGAGCTCTCGATGCATGCCTAGTGCCTATATGCATTCCTAAACTATACTAGAAATGACATAACTCTCGCAATAGGATGTGGCAGAGACAAAACAAAATGGTAATCTAGAAAAAGTAGATTACCGTCTCTGGAGCCCACATTTGGCATCCTGTCCCGGAAGTAAAGTAACTCTCCAATATAACATAGAATTTATCCAGATAGAAGGAATAAATCAATTTCCAAAGTTTAAAGTAATGCTTCATAGTTTTTAAGTTTCAAAAAAATCTAAAGGTTATAATGATCTTTCAAAAAACAGATGTTTTCTAATTTGGTAAGAAATTATTATTGAAACAAAAGTTAAGTCTATTACTTTACTTTGGTGCTAGTCCATTTTCATCCTATTGGGTTCGGTATATTTTTGGATAAAAAGTTGGACAATATGACCCCACTAACATGTTTTTCTACAAAACCAACATAGAAAGTTTTAAATCAATTATATTCATTTATTGTCCAATTTTTGAAAGAAATAATAAGTTCGTTTATATTCCATGAAAATTTTTGAGTAAAACATTTATATTTTTGATAAAATCAAATAACTGAATTAAATATATGTTATTAGTGGGAGCAACAGTAAAAATCATTCAATAATAAATTATAATGTGCAACATGCAAAATTTGTAAGTGATTTTATTATATGAATTGGATGTTCTATATATATATATATATATATATATATAGCATAAAAATTAATATTTTTTATATATAATATTATAATTTTACCACAATCACCATTACATATATGAGAAAATGCTTTCTCAATAACTTCAGATCTATGTGATAGATAAAAATAATAATATAAATACATCAGTGATATTAAGTTTATAAATATATGAATATATAAAATTGAAATTTGATAAAAGAAAAGAATTGTAAGTTTTCACAGAAAAATGATCAAATATATATAAATAAATTATGCATAAGAACTTGGTTTGCTGTTCTTCTGTTGATCTCTTGATATTCCTCTTTTCCTCTATTTTTTCCTCTTCTTTGTTATCTCTTTTTGCACTAATTTTCTCTTTGGCTTCCAAATTCCTGTGAATATTTTTTGTGTGTGAATAATGAGAGTTAAATCTTTATTTAAATTCCTTTATTTCCTTTTTCCAATTTCCTTACTATGTTTCCCAGTTACTAATTTTTGTATAGATTTTCTCTTTTTCTAAATCTGTGTCTTTTTCCATTTTTCTATTTGTTTCTATCTTTTTTGTTTTTTTGTTTTTTTGATTTTCTAATTTTGTTTTCTTTTTCTAAGTTCTTTATTTCTAATTGTCAATTAAAACAGATTTTTCTACTTTTGTAACTCACATATAGGACTAACTTAATTTATTATGAAATCTTGGAATAAATATAGATACTAATTCTAACTTCAAAAAAGGCATAATTTTAATAACTAATGTGATTCTAATAATAAATTTGCCACATAACTTATTTCTAAAATAATAATTAAATAAAATATAATTATTTCCCTCACATACAAATTAAAATAAAATATATAAATATATAACTATGTAAATATATAATTTAATTTACTTTATATTTCATATAGAATATTTTTAATATAAATAGAATAATAACTAGAACTATAAGGTATTTTTCTTTTCTAAAATAAAATAATAAGAAAACAATGTTTTAATAATTCAATACCAATGCATCTATATGCCATCTACATGTGTATGTGTGTGTGTGTGTATTCGAGAGAATCCCCTCCATCCTAACCCTACCAGGGAGCTAACCACCTCAACCTTGACCACACCCTTGTCTTCGACAACCTGCAATTCATGAAACTCAAATTTTCTGTTAATAGGTTAGTGTCCAATAGCTGAAGCATCACAATTTATTAAATAAAATAATATTCACTTTATCATTTCAAATAATATTCAATAATTCCATCTTTTTAAAATAAAATTCCATCTATTTAATTCAAATCAAAATAAAATAAGTGTCTATCTATTTAATTCAAGTCAAATTAAAATAACATTTATTTAATCCACATATAATTATCTAAAAATAGCTATAAATATAGTAAGTTCATAATGTAGCAGAGTTTGAGACGTGACACCTTGCAATTAGGGTTTCATTGCTAGTTGGTTGCTTGAAGCTTGTAAAAACCTAATTGAGGCATCTATTCAATCACAACAAGCATAAAAAGGTCATAGGCATCAGTAGCTTGATCCTTCATAGTGAGCAAGCTCAGTTCCTATTTCCTAATGTGATGTGAGTGAAAGAGGGGCTTGATTTGGTTTATGCAAACTATCATTTCCCACCTTTTCCACATTACAATAACTGTAAATAATTTTCAAAAAAAATGACTCCTTTGATGGTACAAGTAATTTTCATGTTAATTTAGCCCACCATATCACAAGACAAAAGGACTATGATGAAGACAATAATAGTTTTCAACGTCATTTCAAACATATATGATATGGTGAAAAATCACAACAACTATATAAGTTTTGCAGTTGAAAAAAAAATCATATAGTTGGTTTTTTAAAATAATGAATTGAAATTAGATGAAAAATAGATAGAAAAAAGATAGAATTGTCTTTTCATTCAACATAGGCCAATAAGACATGTTAGAAATAACTCATATTGCTAACATTTTTTAGAATATTAATAATAAAAGATATTGTCAAAATTTCAGAAAAAAAATATGATAATATGATTGGGTGGTTAACTTTGGTTTTTGTTTGGGTCAAATACTATAGAATCCTTGCCATAACAATGACTAACAAAAAAAGAGTTATACAGTAATAATATTAGCTATTAGAGTGAAAAATATCTAACTATTTAGAGCTCTTTGTCCTCTATATGTAATCCTCATTTTCCTTTTGATATTTGGCTCAAGTTTGTAATACTACCTTGGTCTTCTATTTAGGTAGTAGTTATTTGGTACGAAAAAGGAGAATGACAACAAGTAGCATGCAAACTAGATCAAACCCTTTTCCATATAACATTCAAGGATAAGGCTGAGCTAAATCACTACCAAATGAAGGTGGACTCAGCTGCTGGCCTTGTTCTGATGTATGATATAGATGGATCAGATTTAATTTAGTCTTTTCCTCAAACCCTACGTTAATAAAGCATGAAAGCCTAATTCTACAATGATCTACTTATAATGGAGAAAGTACAACAAAAACCTAGAAAGTAATTGCATAGGGATGATCAAAGAGATGAGAAAACTTGTCTCCCAAAGGCAGAGGTGTCGGATGACCAAGGTGGGACCACCCAGGTCCTGACTGGAGGAATTTGTCGAATGTACAAATTGGAAAGATGTTGTGAATGTTGTCCTGATACTAGATCTAAACCCTGAAAAGGCAGGAGGACATGGGCAATACTGCCCATGTCCTTGGTGATGAAATACTCTGAAACTGTCTCCAGATCCTAAAACCCTTATTTGTACCCAGTCTTCCTGTAGCTCTGTATTTTCCAGATCTCGCTCTTGTAACCTGCACACAAGAAGATAAGAAGGGGTTTGGGGGTTATGGTGTTTAGAGACTTGCCTTAGTCAAATCCTAGGATAGCATTCAAGCTTCCCAACACTGTTGATTGATAAAGAGTTTGTGCCCTCATGGGGGAAAAGGTTGAAAATAATGATAATATGATGATTCAAATGATGATAAACAAACAATGATATCACCTATGTGATGAACCCTTAGAATGATGAAGATCCTTCAACTCCTAAGAAAGAATAGATGATAGCTCCATGCCTGCAACAATAACACAATAACAACACACAAATCTACTCTAGAATCACAATGAATGCTCTTTCTTGCTTCACTTCAAGATCTCAAGTTTTGTCTTTTCCAACCTAGTTGATAATGAACTCAAAAACACATTTATATATAGGCAATGGGGAGGAGCTCATCGCTATGCTCTGCCATCTAAGATATCCCAAACACACTTGACAGTCAAGCTACACTACCACAACTGCCAAAAACATGCTTAAGGGTGAGTAACTCAAGACCCAGCCCTGCCTCCCATGAGAGGACTTTTTCAAAAATGATGTGCAACCACTCAAGGGAAGACACAACCCTACCTCTGCAAAAGGGATTCAAAAGCATACAACCCCACCTACATCACGAAAATGCCTTAGAGTGAAAAGGAAGCATGCACACAAAGTATACAACCCCACCTGCATCATGGAGATGCCTTATAGTGAAAAGAAGGCATACACAACACATAAAACAAAGTATACAACCCCACAGGTACATCACAGAGACACCTTACAGTGAAAAGGAAGTATATGCAAACACACAATTCAAAATATACAACCCCACCTGCATCACAGAGATGCCTTACAGTGAAAGGTAGTATATAACACATTTTATCACAATATCCAAGCATTTACCACAATATATATCCCCACCTTAAAGTGGTTGCTCCCGCTTGTTGGTAGCAATCACATTTAAGGTAAGGTTGAAAACACGAGGGAACAAGAGATTTCGTAAAGCCCATACCCCAAAGTGACTTGTGCTAACAATCATTGAATTGTTCCCAACAATCACGATAGAAACACATCAATATCTTTTGCTAACAACTATTGATTAATAATAAGCTTTGGTTAGAAAATCTAAGCTAAGTTAATAACCAAATCATCTCATGAAACTGATACAAAAATAAGCTAACATATCACTTAACAAACCAAGGCTGCCAATTATGGGTTCGGACTGAGTATAGCCATGAGGTTATACTTCAGGTATCTCAGAACCGAGTGTAGCTACAAGGTGAGATAAAAACAATTCAAAGTGCATAGTAGTAGATTTAGAGTATTGCAAAGGTTTGTTACAATAATTTCACAACACAATACACATCACAACACAAAATGATTCTACTAGTCAAACATCAGGAACAAATTACCCCTTCTTCATGTATGGACTAGGTCTATTTTTATTTTCTTGTTTAGGGATGCATGATCCTTATCAAAAGTGTATATTTGTTGTCATCATCTGTTGACTAGTAGAGCCACAAGTACTTCAAAAGAGTGAAATCACAAAAAATGAGAGGAGACAAAAGTGACTTAGGGCCACAACATGGGAAGACGCCCCCAAGACATCCTCCACAACGTTATGCCCCCAAGGCATTGGACAATTGCAACAAGGGAAGTGTAGAAGAATAGAGAAACAAATAGTAGGAAAGTCACAATGGAGGTGGTCTCCTTGTATCCTTGACCTTACAAGAGTATCAAGGGTCATCCAAGGAGACCTAAACAAACATTTAAGACTACACAAGGGAGCAATACACAACATATATATATATATATATATATATATATATATATATATATATATATATATATATATATATATATATATATATATATATATAAGAAGAGGCCAAACTTACGAGAAAAATGGAGAGGTGCTCCATCAAGTGTGGTAAAATGGATGATGAATTCATACTTGTTTGATTTTTAAAGTGGTTGCGCGGTGCTTGATTCTCAAGATTTGAAATCTTCTGATGTTTGTGAGGAGGTGAATCATTACCTTTTCTAGTAGATTTTGATGACTCGTACCTTTCTTCTTTTCTCTCTTTTGCTTTCTTATTTTGCTTTTCTTGGTGAATAAGTTTTTTAAGATGAAATGGGATACTTTTCATCATTATAAATTTCTCCTTCTTATTGTGATTACATGTAGTCTGTTCCATTTGCGTATCTTGTGAATTTTGGTTATCTCCCAATCCTTGAATGGATAATGGAGGAGGAACCTTGGCATAAGTACCTTTTGCTCATGGATGAGGTGGATCTTTGAATTCAGACCAATTTTTATTTTCCACCTTATCTGGTTCTATCATGCCAACTATTTTGTCATATTTGAGAACTTCAACTTCATGCTCCATTTCATTTGTTGTTCTACCATGTTGATGTTATGCTTAGGAAAAGGATTAGTGAAGATTTCTAGATTCTGATTTGGAGGAGAAACTAACTTATTTCCATTGTCATTCACACCAGTAACCTGTATTATGTTAGAGTCGATGAGTTCTTGAATTTCGTGTTTAAGACACATGCATCTTTCAATGTCATGTCCTATTGAGTGATGATATTGACAAAATGCATTAGCATCAAATGAAGGTCCTTGCATCTTGCTATTGTCTAGTGGACGAGTAGGAGGAAGCTTCAAAAGATTGTTGGTTACCGCTTGAATCATTATTGAATGAGAGAATCCAATAATGGAGTGAATTGTTGATGTTGCTATTTGAATTTGAATGGGGTCCGATTTGAAATCACCGCCACTTGTGATTGAAATTTGTTCTATTGTTGCCCATTGATCTTGATGAAATTTTTTTTGTACTTCTTGAATGATTGTTGAGATGTTCTAGCTTTGGATTGATCAACTAGAGTCGATGAGTTATGATTCTCACACTAACTAGCTGAAAGTTGGTAATCACAGAGAGCTATGCATAGTTGTTATCCACTATATGGGCTATTCCACGGAGCATGTCAACACCTTCTTGTCCTTCTTGTAATTATCATCTTATACATTTAGCAAGAGGTACCACTTATTGAGCTAGATGTTCATTTCCCACAAATTCTTGCAAATCAACTAGTTCTTTGTCTAGTTTCTTGATTTGAGCTTTAGGTACATGTGAAACTATGTCAACTATGTCTTGAGAGTCATGAAATGTTTGCTCTTCCAACATGTTGAGGTTGGTGATATTTTGCAAAGATGTTCATTCACCTTTTATAAAATAGTTGAGTAGTGGATTTTCTGATGTTTGTACATCGTTGCTATTGAAAGCACTAGAACCCATCAATCTACAACTTCTTCTTACCAAGGTGTTAGTGTTAGGGCAGTGGGTTATACAACTCATACAAAGTTTTATAACACTCAATGCACTAACTAAGGATATTATCAATGATATTATGAATATTAAGCTAATTTTGCTTGCTGAAATACATAATGTGTAATTGCAAAAGTATGAATTTTCAAATCAAGGATGTGAAATGATGCAAGATTTTCAAATGAATATTAAGAGATGCAATAAATCAATGCAAGATCTGATTTGAACAATCAGCAAGATGAAAATACTTGAAGCTATGGGTTCACCAAAATGTTTGGTATGAAAAAGGAGAATGACAACAACTAGCATGCAAACTAGATCAAACCCTTTTCCATATAGCATTAAAGGACAAGGCCAAGCCAAATCACTACCAAATAAAGGTGGACTTAGCTACTGACCTTGTTCTCATCCATGATATAGATGTATCAGATTTAATTAGTCTTTTCCTCAAACCCTAGGTTAACAAGGCATGCAACCCTAATTCTACAATGATCTACTTATAACCAAGAAAGTACAATAGAAACCTAGAAACTAATTACACAGGGATGATCAAGAGGTGATAGAACCTATCTCCCAAAAGCAGAGGTGTCAGAGGACCAAGGTGGGACTACCTAGGTCTTGATTGGAGGAATCTGCCGAAGGTGCAAACTGGAAAGATGTTGTGAATGTTGTCCTGATGCCAAATCTAAACCCTAAAAAAGTTGGAGGACATGGGTGGTACCACCCAAGTCCTTGGTGATTAAATACTCTAAAACTATCTCTGGATTCTGAAACCCTAATTTGTACCTAGTCTTCCTATAACTCTATATTTTCTAGATTTCGCTACTATAACCTATACACAAGAAGATAAGAAGGGGTTTGGGGATTATGGTGTTTAGGGACTTGACTTAGTCAAATCTTGAGATAGCATTCAAGCTTCCCAACACCATTGATCGCAAGTTATGCATTTTCCAACCTAGTTGATAATGAACTCAAAAACACAATTATATATGCTTTCTCACTCATAATTTCATAAATTCAAACCAAAAGAGCTGATAAGGAGAAACCTCTAGAAATGTGTTATGATGACATCCACTTAAATTAGCCCTAACCTAAAAGGAGGGACATGGGTGGTACCACCCAGGTCCTTTAGCCCTGTTTAGGTCTAGGGTACTTGCTAAATGAAAGGTCCAATATTCTAATTTTTTCTTGGTGTTAGGAAATTCTGCATCGGAAGAAACATTTTGAATGTATAATGTAATCAAGGGGACCTAGGAGCTCTAAACAAGGAGGTAAAAAGACATGTGGACACTTTTTACTCCATAACAATAGTATGATTATAAAATGTTGGCTTCGTTGAAAAAAATGTTAGGATGAGTTTTTGCAGCATACACCATGATATCCATGAGATATCTAGATGTAATTGTTGATTGTTATGGTGGTATTGGATTTTGTAAACATTGTGTGTTGACAAAACAAAATGAGTGTGGTTTGTGTCTAGAAGCACAAGAGTAGAGGAGATTTTGGAGGTGATACATAGTGATGTGTTTGGTCCCATTGATATCTACCCCATTGGTAAGTCTTTGTACTATGCATCATTCATTGATGATTATCCTAAGTACTCTTGGGTTATTTTCTTAGAAGAAAGTCTGAGGTATTTTCCAAGTTCAAGAAGTTTAGGGCTCTAGCTAGGAATTAGATTGTTAAGACAGTCAAAGTTCTTAGGATATATAGTGGTGGTGATTTTTTTCAAAGGAGTTTGATAAATTCTATAAATAGATTGGAATTGTGAAGCAAAGGACAACTCCTTATACACTACAATATAATGGACTAATTGAGAAGTTGAATAAAGTGTTGATAGATCAAGTTAGAAGTATGTTAAGTAGTGAGTTATGGGATGAAGCCATGAGTATTACATGTTACTTCAAAAATAAGTCCCCTACTTCTATGATAGAAAATTAGACACCATACGAAATGTGGACTAGTAGAAAATAAGTTGTAACACATTTGCGAGTCTCTAGTTATGAGACATTTATTGAATTGCCAAAGGAGAGATGATTTAAGTTAGATTTCAAGGAAATTGGGTATTTAGAATCTTGAAACATTGAAATTTATCTATTCAAGGGATATTATATTCAAGGAACTTAGAGTCTTGTCTAAGGAAGAATAGTTGAAAGAATAGGAGAGGGATAAAGTGTAATTTGAATCAAAGTTAGAGTAGTATAATGCATTTGAAGATAAACAACTAATTAGAAATAATAGTTTGGATGAAGATGAGTCAAGCAAATCTAGCACAAACTTTGAATAATAACAAAGTGTAGATGCAATAGGAAATTCTTCATCGGTAACTATGAGAAGGTCTACAAGGAAATGGAGATCACCTAACAAGTATAGTCCACTATATTTTCATTGTATTTTTATTGTAACTTGTATTGATAGTTAACCAAGTTATGTGGAAGAAGATCTCACTTCCAAGGAAAACAATTCTTGAAAAACTTCCATGGAAGAGGAGATGTTGGCATTAAAGCAATGCAAGACTTTCGGGACTTGGTAGATTTTCTTGAGGAGAGGAAGCCAATTACTACAAGTGGGTGTTAAAGAAGAAATTTAGAGTATATAGATCACTTGAGTGGTACAAGGCATTTTTGGTGGCAATGAGATATTCCCAAGTAGTGGGAATTGACTTTTGTGAGATCTTTTCTTTAAGAGCTAAGTTGGGATCCTTTAGGATGTTGTTATCCATAGATGTGGCATATAATCTTGATATTGAGTAGATGGATGTGAAGACAACATTCTTGTATGGTGACTTAGAGTAAAAAATATACATGGAATAGCTTGAAGGATTTAAGTTGAAAGTAGAGAGAAACTATTTTGTAAATTGAAAAGGTCACTATATGGATTAAGGTAGTCCCCACATATGTGGAACAAAAAGTTTGACTCATATGTGCTAGAATTGGGTTTTTCTAGAAGTAATGATGATTATTATGTGTATTAAAAGTAGATAAATTATCACATTCTAATTATTATTTTCTATATTGATGATATGTTAATCATTGGAAATAATAAGACATTAATCAAGGAACTAAAATCTTAATTGTCGAGTATGATATGAATGACTTAGGTTCTTCTAGATACATACTTGGTATGGGGATATATAGGGAGAGAACCAAAAGGTAACTGTGGCTAAACTAGAGGAAGTATCTTGAAAATATTTTGTGGAGGTTTGGAATGCGTAAAAATAAACTAGTAAGTACACCCCTACTAGCTGGCATAAAATTGAGTTTGGAACAATGTCCTAAATCTAAAGAGGATTTTGAGGGCATGGGGAATGTTACATATGCTAGTGTGGTATGAAGTTTTATGTGTGTGGTGATCATCACAAGAATACACATTGCCCAAGTAGTGGGAGTTCTAAGTAAGTCTATGGCTAAGCCAAGTAAGGACCATTTGACACAAGTGAAGAGAGTGTTTAGGTATTTGCGAGGAACTCTAGAATACTATTTATCTTATCATGGTACTAATGCTATGGGTAAAGTGTTAAGCATATAGGGATTTGTATATTTTGATTGGGCTTGAGATCTTGATAAATGGAGGTCGACTAGTAGTTACACTTTTTTTTTGTGTGGAGAAGTTAGTTGGATGAGCAAGTAGTAGCAGACAGTTGTTCTATCCACAATTGAAGAAAAATATATGACCGCAACACATGCTTGTAAGAAAGTAATTTGCTTAAAGAGATTATGTGATGGTATTAATTTTGAGAGTCATTTAGTGGTGAATTGTGATTCATAGAGTGCAATTTGCCTAGTAAGAAATCCTATTTACCATGCTAGAACCAAGCATATTAATGTACAATATCAGTTTGTGAGGGAGATGGTTAAGACCAGGATAGTTTAGACGGAGAACATTAAGACTTAGGTTAAATGCAGTTGATTCTTTGACAATACCTGTAAGTACTACCAATTTCATGTGGTGTAGAGATGAGATGACCCATTCCCATACATGAGATTAATTTCTTAGGCTAGATATTGCACACTCTCCTATAGTAAATATCAAGTAGGATAATGTTGGGACTTAGGTGATATTTGCAAGAGTTTATCTATAGAATGAAATTTGGTAATATGTGGTGAGTTTTAGATGTTATAGTATAATATGCATGTCGGTTTACATGTGGTGATGTTTTTGTAGCAACCGCAAGTCATTTCAAGAACTCACTAATTTATATAGAATACAGTGTTGTTGGAAGCATGAATGGTGATGCAAGTGCATTTATGATAGAGCTAGGGTTCATGTAGCACTATCTAAGAGTAGGATAATGTTTTGGAAGATGAAAAAGGTACCACAAGGAGTTATAAGTGATGAAATATTTATGTATGCTACCACAAGCTTGGAGCTAGTAGTGGTTGCTCTATATAAAAACATGAACTTATCGATAGTGTTAAGTGAGAAACTATTGATTCATAATGTGTGATAGTGGCTATGTATAAATGGTGATTATCCATTTGGAGACATCATGCTTGGTGATATATGTATAGTATGTTGATTTCATAATATGGTTGAAATATAGTTGTGTGACTCTTGGTATTCCATGTCCTAGTTAGAGAGTTGGATGGTTGGGGTTCCATGTTTACATTTATTTGAATCATCTCATGTGAATGTGCCATGGTTGGATGTTGGATAGAACATTGTTGATGTGAGGCATTAGAGTGATTAATTTCTTGAGTTGGATATTGAACTTTCTCCTATAGTAAATATCAAGTGAGAAAATGTTGAGACTTGGGTGATATTCACCTATAGAGAGTTCCTGAAGCAAGAGTTTGTCTATAGAATGCAATGTGGTAAGATGTGGTGAGTTTCATATGTTGCAATATAGTATGCATGTAGGTTTACATTTAGTGATGTTTTTATAGCAACTACAAGTCATTTGTAGAACTCACTACTTTATATAGAATATAGTGTTGTTGTAAGCATGAATGGTGATGCAGGTGCACTTGTGATAAATCTAGGGTTCATGCTGCACTATTTGAGAGTAGGATAATATTTTGGAAGATGAAAAATGTACCCCAAGGACTCATAAGTGATGAAATATTTATGTATTCTACCACAAGATTAGAGATGGTAGTGGTCACTATACATGAAAACATGAACTCATTGATAGTGTTAAGTGAGCAACTATTGATTCATAATGTACAGAATAGTGCTTATGTATACATGGAGATTATCCACATGGAGACATCATGCTTTCTGATATGTATAGCATGCTCATGTCATAATATGGTCAAAAAATAGGTATGTGACTCTTGGTATTCCATGTCTTGGTTGGAGAGTTAGATGATTGGGATTCATTATTTATATTTGTTAAAATCATCTCATGTGAATCTACCATTGTTGGATGTTCGATAGAAAATTGTTGGCGTGAGATATTTGAGTGATTGAAAAAGAGTATTTTGTTTTGAATCCTTTGATTTTAAATAATATAATGGTGACAATTTTTTCAGTGGATTTTTTCCTATAAGGGTTTTCCATGTAAAACTTGGTGTCTCATATAATCTTATGTATGCATACTATTCCATTTACTTTTGTCAATTTTGTTAGATAGATTTGGAAAATACTATTAATTGTTTTTGGATCACATTATCTTAAGTTTCTTTATCCCATCTTATCAATCATCTACAATAGGGGTACAAATCCTCAACAACTTAGGTTTTATTGATCCAACTTGAAAATTATCTTCCTTCTAGGATGACTTATGACCTCGACTCACCTTGATATATACATTTTGACGGTATTTACTTAGAATGAAGAGACATGACCCAAGAAATCACATTTATTTCCTAAACCATACATAGAAAAAAAATTATGAATAAATGACCTAATTTTTTTGACAATGGGTAGGGTCAAAATGTCATGACAACATTGTGAAATGGTATCATTCTCTTGAGTGAAGTTAAGAAAATATTCTCTCTCTCTAAAATGAAGCAAATGATGCATTTGATAAGATGAATTTATGATTGTTATTCTTCCTCTTTATGTTGGGAAAAGAAACATGTGTGTTTATTTACATTGTGATTAATGTAATAATATTTGAGTTAAGAATTGAATCTTAGGTGTAGGGTTAATAAACACATTCTTCTATCCTCTCTCTATGATGTGTTCTATTGGTAAAAATGAATGAGATCTTATATGGAGGACTTCTTTCTCTACCACACTCCCTCTCCCTCCCATTATGTCCTTGAAAATTGAAGGAGTATGCTTTAGGGTTAATGTACCTGTGATAGGTGAAAGTCAGGTGTAGCAGATCAGACATAGTCATGAAACCCTAACCCTACCATCATCAAGGAATCTAATCTAAATGAAATCAAAGGACAATGCAATTCAAGCATAACATCACCTAGACCATGCGATTCCTTGTTTGAGGGATGTGGACTACTTCTTCAACAATGAACAATTGCAAAGCTGAAAGCTGCCATGATGGATGATAAAAGCTCAGATGGATGCTTAGATGCTCAAAATGATAATGTAGGTGCTATATGATTGCTGGATATGATTGCTCATATGGAGTGAGAGGGTGTTTATATAGGACTTAGCCAAGATCAATCAACGGTGGAGATTCAGAGGCTATGTGAATGGCTAGGATTGAAAGATACTAAATTTAGGTTCCATTAATTGTGCATGTGAAGGATATGAATGAAAGTTGTCTTACAACACATGATTGACTGGACAAGTGTTGGAATGTGATAAATGATGAGGGCTTAATTCAAATAAAATATTTGAATTAGTTGGGATATGAGTTGGATATTAATTAAATAAATAAAATTTATTTAATTAATAGGGTAAATGAATAAAATGGGATAAGACATGATGTGGAAATTAATTAAATAAATAAAATTTATTTAATTAATTGGCTAAGTGGATGAGAATGGGATTTTAATTAAATAAATAAAATTTATTTAATTAATTGGCTTAATGAATAATGATTTAACAATGTGTTGTTAGACATGGACAAAGTTGGGACAAATTTGGGTGTCTACATTTTGCCCCTCTTTGATACAATGTTCGGTAGAACATTGTGTCAAAGAAGATACGATATGTGTTCGATAAACAAGTTATGCCCCAGTGTAACTGGCAGGTGATGCCCCCTCGAGAGGTAAGCCAGGCTAACGAAGAAGGGCTGGGTTGGCTCTTGATAGAAGAAAATGGCTAAAAAGAAGGCAGACACGAAGAAAATGGGAGTTGGATGGAAGAAAATAGGCTGTGGCATAGAAGAATTAGGGTTTTGAAAAGGGCTATAAGTAGGTTCTTCAATGGCAAATAGGCTCATTTGTGCTCATTTGTGCTCAGAGACTAGAGAAACCCAGAGCTCCTGAGAGTGAGAGTGGCAAAGCGAGCAGGATGGTTATTCCACGCAGGGATCATCATGCGGAGCGAGTGAGGACACATGGACGACCAGAGGGAGCAGGCACACCGGTATGTTTCAAAACTTTTCCCAAAAGCGTGTAATTAATAGCCTAAAAGCGTAATTAATTCACACACATCACCAAAAGCGACTAGGTTAGGGAATAGTCATTGTAGGTCGCTTATATAGGAATAGAGAGCGCTTATGGTAGTTTTAGTCACTTATGGGCGCGAGTAGGTCACATAGGGGAAAACGGGTCGCATCCCATCGGCGGGAAAAACACAGGCGAAAAGCGCGGAAAGAGAAATATGCGTCGCTTATGGATAGAAATGGCTCGCATATAAGCAAATAGAGGTCGCTTCATGTAGTTTGGCTCGCTTATGGATAGAAATAGCTCGCATAGGGAAAGTAGCGCGCGTGTAAGGCTAGAATGGTCGCATATGCTTAGGTGGCTCGCTTAGAGTATAAAACTAGGCGCATGTAGAATAAGGCTCGCGTTTAGGCCAAACAAGATTGCATATGGTATACGACGTGCAGATGAAGCAATAAGAAGCGCATATGGTGGTTTAGCTCGCTTTTAGGAAAATAGTAAGCTCATAAGGTGAAATGGCTCGCATATAGACAAAACAGCTGCGCATATGGTAAGGCGAGTCGCTAATAAGCTAGGAAGAAGCGCATGTGGTAAAATGGGACGCTTATGGTAGGTTGAAGATAGAATAGCAAATAGAGAAGCAAATTTTGATATGTATGACTAACGGAATGGACTGACAAGGGTAAATGGATGATGCAGGATGTACTACCGCCATTGTTATCGCGAGAGCCCCATCCGAGAGATTTACGGCTGGTGAGACAGTTAGATGCAGAGGAGCTACTGGTGTTAGAGATCCTGGGCTTGGAGCATGTGTCACGA
This sequence comes from Cunninghamia lanceolata, assembly GCA_027924645.1. Classification (NCBI taxonomy): domain Eukaryota; kingdom Viridiplantae; phylum Streptophyta; class Pinopsida; order Cupressales; family Cupressaceae; genus Cunninghamia; species Cunninghamia lanceolata. The sequence continues at coordinate 3,797,480 of BSBN01000134.1, forward strand.
TTAGAGCTAGTTCAGGCACATCAAGGGCTGATGACAGCGATGGTGGAGCGATGGATGAGCGAGCACAGTTCATTCTTGTTACCGACAGGAGAGGCGACCATCACCCTAGAGGATGTATTCCGGATTTTGAGGATTCCGATAGATGGGGATCGTGTGGATTATGATCCGGAGATGGGTCCAGCTGCATTCAGGAGATTGTTTGGGACACCAGACATCAAAGCAAAGGGTTCAGAGATATCGATGGGGAGGATGGAGGAGCTCTATGACAGATTACAGCGGGTGGTAGTGGCTATCATTAGATGGCTAGTGGGTGATAGGAGAGCCAGAGCTTTTCCCATAGGATGGGGGACAGTGATGGAGGGCATGTTCTCCTATGGCACGAGATATGCATGGGCAGAGTGCGTGTTGGGACAGCTCTATCATTACCTGCACGATTGCGTGTATATTTTGGAGCTAGTATGTCAGCAGGAGTGACAGTGTTGCATGTATGGGCGTATAAGCACATTCTGGTGACGAGACCAAAGGGATGGGTTGCTAGAGCAGCAAGAGAGCCATTTGCACGGATGTATAGAGGAGCATTGACATATCGACAGTGCCGAGGTGTGGTATACTAGCGGCGGAGATTAGATGAGGTAGATAGATTTGTATGGAGGCCATGGCTAGGATGTGAGCAGTGGGAGGAGGAGGATGCAGAGCTTGTCTATGCTAGACAGGCGAGATATATTTTTGGACGTGGCATGTATATTATAGAGCGCTATTTGCCAGAGAGAGCCCTGAGACAATTCGGAGAGGCACAGGCAGTACCAATAGGTGATGTTGTTTTTGGGAGGACGAGGCAGGAGGTGTTTGATTGGGGTCCAGAGGTTGTGGTGAACACAGCTTTGGCAGAGAGAGATGGACTACAGCCAGTAGCATGGCAGTGGGGACAGGGTCCTGCAAATCCAGGCACATTACTAGAGTATGATGTATACTGGGCGACAACGAGGCTGACTCGGTTGACATGAGATGGGGAGATAGGAGAGATTGGGATGGAGAGGCCGGTTCAGAGGAGACGACGACGGGCTCCACCAGCACAGGTGGTTGTGCCAGCTGCACCAGGGATATAGATGCCAGGGCAGGTGCCAAGTCAGCCTGCTATATTAGCATAGCCTCAGGCACAGATTGGAGCAGGTGATGATGTTGGTATTTTGCAGCTGCGGAGATGGATTAGAGAGGAGAGGAGATGGAAGCAGCGAGCGCAGATGAGGCTGAGGAGAGTGGAGATGGATAGGCATCAGGCTGTGATTAGTCTGCGGCATGCGAGAGCACAGGCACAGACCTATCAGGCGCAGCTACAGTTGAGAGCACAGGGGGGAGATGGACAGGATGACGGTGCCCTAACTAGAGTGACAGGAGAGAGAGATGCAGCTAGGCAGTATGAGCAAATGATGAGACTTGAGCGAGATACTGCGATACAACAGGAGCAGGCTATGAGAGCAGAGAGAGATAGAGCAGTGCAGCAGCTACAGGGGATGACCAGTGAGCGAGACAGAGCAGTGGCTGCCTTGGGGACTGATGGAGCTACGATGTACTTGGCCACACAGTTGACAGCAGTACAGGCAGAGCTTTGGAGAGTGCAGGGTGAGGCTGAGTATTACAGAGGCTTATACTATGGAGCTGTGCCGGCAGAGCGGAGACAGCCTAGCTTTAGGAGCAGATCAGGGGCTTCGAGCTCACGGAGGTCAGGTGGATCTCGATCAATAGCCTCAGTGATGGGGCCACTAAGAGATGGAGGACCAGGTACAGGACCTAGTGGCGGTGGTGGTCAGGGTGAGGCAGCTGGCAGTAGTCACTAGGGCATACCTTTGTTTACATTGTATTATGATGAGACCTAGAGCTGATGTTGTACATTCATTCTTTCAGGGCTCAGCTTGTATTGTAGACACTTGTATTTTGACACACATGTATATATATATGGCAGTTTTGGCAATCTATATGATGTTGTAATGGTTGTGATGTTGATATTATGATGGCTATGCATGTTATGTGGATTATATATGGATTATGGATGGATGTTTATGCAAATGGTAATGAATAGAAAATGTATGAATATGTAAATGGTAAGGATATGGATAGATGTATGCATATAGGTATATGGTAATGAAAGATATATGTGATGGACTTATGTATGGCTAACACACTTGTTTTTGCAGGAGCAGGAACATGGACAAAGGATGATAGAAATGATTGATCCTGGCTGAGTATGATGGAATCGATAGATAGAATGGATAGGTAGGATGATGATGGGCAGCTTTCAAGTAATTGCTCAAAATGAAAAGAAATGTAGTCCTTATGTTTGATATAGCATATGGATGTTATGCACCAAGGTATAAGAGACCAAGGTGTCAAGGTATCCAATGCGCAACTAGCGTGTTACAATCTTGTTTGAACGCATGAGGTCAAGATGTTGAGCCAACATACACAAGATATGAATAACAGCTAGTGTTGGACTTTGACGCTACAAGCAATGGTTTGAGCTTATCTCCACTACACATAATGATAGCTTGCTGGTTATATGTATGGAGTTAGTCTTAACATAGAATTGTCTCAAATGCATAAGAGACTATTTAGCTTCTCAGATGCTAGAGATATTGATATGTAAGATGCTAATCCCAACACGTACAAGATACCAATACGCATAGGAAGAGAATAAGATCATCCCGCAAACACAGCATACGAAAGCTATATGACCATGCCCCAATCCTTACTGCATCGCAACATACCAAGATATAAATGGATCAAGGCAGTCTTGATTAGGCATAGAAAAGGGACAAAAGATAAATCAAAAGATAAAACAAAAGATACTGTCATCACGTTCTCTTGCCAAATTTTGGGTGCTCTTGGATAAATCAAGCTGGCGCCTTGTTAAGAGGAAAGCTACATCCTGTTGAAGGCTAAAGTTGTTGATAAACTGTTATAGCAAATGTTGGCTTAAGGCATGCGGACAAATAGCTTCTGGCGTACGTTTGATTGGTTAAAGTGCTTGAGCTTTCAATATACACATGGTTTGCTTCTTGTTTGAGCTAATCAAAGAGAAGAAGATGGATGAGGAAAGAAGATGAAGAAGATGGGGGGGATCATCTGTGCTTGAGTACTGGAAACTTTCTTCGTATTCCAGACTGCCTACATACCCTGTATCCACGGGATCAAAGCACATTTACGATGAAGATGAGACATGATGAATATGTAGTTCTGGGTTTTATTGATGATGTAAGTGATGAAGGATAGAAGAATTTGAGCTGAAAGATTGAAGGATGTTTAGAAGAAAGATGAAAGATGAATGATGAAAGGGGCTATCGTCTTAGCCTAAATCAGAGTGCTTCCTTCGCATCTCAGATTGCCTACATACCCTGTATCCACGGGATCAAGTTCTTATTGATGTCGCTAATTGGTTGGATGTTTGATCAAGCGACATTTGTTGCGATTGTTAGATGAATATGGATAGATTGTGAAGATATGGGCCTGGTTGCAAGTCGTTAAGTCACATTTGTTGTTAGATATATGCCATGACTGAAGTTGATAAGGTTCATTGTGTTGTAAGCTGAGTTGTTTGATGTGTTATGAGCCAGAGATAATAGGATCCACTTCCAAATAAGACTCGACAAATGCCCCCAGTGCGGGATGAGGTTTATTATGCAGAAGCGACAATGCAGAAAAGATGTGGCCAAGATGCTAAGGTGCCAAAAGATATAGGTATCACGACAATGTCTCAAATATGATAGCTAGCATTGGCAAAGATGAAGATGAAGACGAAAGGCTATGCGTGGCATTGCGATATGGATTATGATTATGGCTTATATAAGATGAAATGGGGAAATATGATCAAATGAACCAAACAAATGAGGGAAGCTGGTCACTACACATAGCACCTGTTTGCCAGGTTTTCACTATGGTACTTATCCAAGGCGCCTGTTTACCAGGTTTTCACCAGAGGACAGATTATTTATCAGATATTTTTTTGTTTTTGTTTGTTTTTTTGTTTTTTCATTTTATTATTTTTTATTATTTTTATTTTTTATTTTTTGTGGGATAGCTGAGATTTATGGATAAAACTTCTTGAGATGAACGCTGTTGACTGGCTCATCCAAGGGAATGCCTTCAGGTGTTGACAGAGTGTATGCACCGAATCCATAGACTGCTGTGATAATGAAAGGACCAAGCCAATTGGGTTCAAACTTGCCCTGTTTCTCTCGATGTTGTTGATTCCTTTGATTTTCTTTAAGGACAAGGTCGCCAACTTGAAATCTGCATGCTCTGATCTTTTTGTTGTAGCTGCGGCGTAGTCGGTTTTGATAGACTTGAAGATGGTTCAATGCTGTAAGGCGGCGTTCATCTAATAGCTCAAGATCATGGAGTCTGGATACTCGGTACTCTTCATCTGAGATAGTATGTTGCAGGGATATGCGTAAAGAGGGGATCTCAACCTCGATAGGTAAAATAGCTTCAGTGCCATAGACGAGAGCATAGGGTGTAGCTCCAGTGGGAGTTCTGATGCTTGTTCTATATGCCCATAATGCAGGATGTAGTTGTAGATGCCAATCTCGACCAGCTTCATTAATAGTTTTTTTAAGGATCTTGATGATTGTCTTATTAGAGGCTTCAGCTTGACCATTGCTCTGAGGATAATAAGGCGTAGAGAATCTATGTTGAATATGGAACTTATTGCAAAGATCTCTAACCTCTTGGTTCTTGAAAGGGCGACCATTGTCCGTGACAATAGCTTGAGGAACTCCATAACGGCAAATAATGTAGTGTAAGATGAATTTGGCTATTTGTTTACCTGTGATATAGGTCATTGGTATGGCTTCTACCCACTTCATGAAATACTCAGTGGCAGTAATAATAAACTTATGACTGTTGGATGAAGTAGGATGGATTTTACCTACGAGATCAAGTCTCCATTGCGAAAAAGGCCATGGAGTGACAATAGGCTGAAGCTCATGTGCTGGTGCATGTATTAGATCTCCATGTTTCTGACATTGTAGGCATCGCTTTGCAAAGTGCTGGGCATCTTTTTCCATAGTTGGCCAATAGTATCCTGCTCGTAGAAGTTTCTTAACAAGGCTAGGGCCAGCGGAATGCGAACCGCAGACACCTTCATGTACTTCACGTAAGGCCGTTTTTGCTTCCTCAGAATCAAGACATCTAAGAAGGATACCATCAAGACTCCGGCGATAAAGGGTGTCTCCTAAGATAGTGTAACGAGAGGCTCGACGGATAAAGGTTTTGCGCTGGGTGTTGGATAGTTGGCATGGAAAGATTTGATTTCGGAGATACTTGTATATATCCTTGTACCACGACGAGTTGGGACCAACAATTTCACATATAAGCTCAGACTGTGGAACTTCAAATGTTGGGATCAAAAGCTGTTCAACCAAGAACTTACATTTATAGGTGTTAGATGGCATGTCTAAAAGAGATCCAATCATAGCCATGGCATCTGCTGCTCTATTTTGTAGTCTGGGAATTTGCTCAAAGGTAATATCCTCAAAATATCTCTTGAAATCATCCACCATTAGCTTGTACGGAAGAAGCTTTTTGTCTTTTGTTTGATATTCATCTAAGACCTGTTTGATAACTCGCTGAGAATCACCAAAGACTCGTAACTGTTTGATAGCCCATTGTACTGCCATGTGCAAGCCTGTGATTAAAGCTTCATACTTTGCTATGTTGTTGGTACATGGGAATGCTATTCTGTATGATTTAGGTATGCAATCTCCTTGAGGGGTGACAAACAAGATACCTGCTCCAGAACCATGTTGTGTGTATGATCCATCAAAGTATAGTTGCCATCGTGCTGGAGAATTCAAATTAAACAATCCTTCATCAGGGAATTCTGGATATATTGGCTGAATATCTGTGATGGGCGCTGCAGCTAATTGATCAGCAATAACTTGTCCTTTGATAGCTTTGCGGTTCACATATTGTATGTCAAATTCACTTAAGATCATAACCCATTTTGCTAATCTCCCTGTGAGAAGGGCTTTTGAAAGGAGATACTTGAGGGGATCTACATTAGAAATGAGCTTCGTTGTTTGGTTCAGCATATAGTGTCACAACTTTTGGGAAGCAAACAATAATGCTAAACAAGCTTTTTCCATGAATGAGTAATTGAGTTCATATCCCACAAGGGTTCTGCTAATGTAGTAAATGGCTTGTTCTTTTCCTGAGTCATCATGTTGAGCTAGAAGGGCACCCAATGCTGCGGTTGTTGATGATATATAGAGCAGTAATGGACGATCAGGTATAGGAGGTACTAACACAGGAGGTGTTGCCAAGTATTCCTTTATCTTATCAAAATCCTGTTGACACTTTTCATCCCACTTAAAAGGTTCACCCTTACGAAGAAGATGTTGAAAAGGATGACATTTATCTGCTAGTTGTGAGATAAATCTACGGATAGATTGTAGCCTACCTTGTAAACTGCGGAGCTGTTTGAGATTCGTTGGTGGAGGCATTTCTATGATAGCTTTTACCTTAGCTGGGTCCACTTCTATCCTTCATCGAGACACAATATTTCCCAACAGTTTTTCTGATGTTACACCAAATACACACTTCTTTGGGTTTAGTCTGACTTGGTATTTTTCTAATCGATCAAAGATTTGTGCCAATACTTGTAAATGTCCTTCTCTTGTCTTGGATTTTCCCAGGATATCATCAACATAGTCTTCCATGATAGTATGAAAAAGGTCATGAAAAATAACTGTCATGGCTCGTTGATAGGTAGCTCCAGTGTTTTTAAGACCAAAAGGCATTATAACCCAGCAATATGTGCCCCATGGACAAATAAAAGATGTTTTATCTTGGTCTTCCTCTGCTATTCGGATTTGATTATAACCTGAAAATCCATCCATCAAGGATAGCATTTCATGTCCGGTTGTAAGATCTACAATGTTGTCTATGCTTGGTAGTGGGAAATCATCCTTAGGACAAGCTTTGTTAAGATCTCTAAAGTCTGTGCAGCAACGAACACGTCCATCTAGTTTTGCTACAGGTACCAAATTTGAAACCCATTCTGGATAATCAATAGGCTTTATAAATTTTGCTTCTAACAGTTTCTGAATCTCTACTTTGACCAATAAGGCAACTTGTGGATGCATTTTGTGTAATTTTTGTTTGACAGGCTTTGCAGCAGGAGATACTGCTAAATGATGTACCACAAGTGAAGGATCTAGACCTGGCATGTCTGCATAAGTCCTGTTGGTGCCTGCATGAGCAGTCAGTTTTCAAGCATATAAACATGCAGGCACCTTCCCAAAAAATCCAAAAAGTTCTAAGTCTTTGGGCCTCCTCAGCATGTTTTAACATCAGCATCATATTTTCTTTGGAGGAGGTCATCATCATCATGTTTCCAGACATCACCCTGATGTTGCTTACGAGGGTCATCATATTTTCTGTCAGCATGATCTTTCGCTCGGGTGATATTCTAACATCGGGTGATCTTACTTAAGATCATCCTGATGATGTTGCTGCAAAGTCCTAAGTATGATCCGATCTTCATCGGGGTCATCATATTTGAACATCGGGTGATCTTAGTCAAGATCATCCTGATGTTGTTTTATCACTTCATGTTCGTTGTTATATCACCCTGATGATGCTGACGTCATTCTTATGTCGGGGTGATATCTATTTCTCTGCCTATCTACATCATGATATTTCTGAAGGAGGGGGTGATATTTTCATATTTGAATATCACCCGGATGTATGTTTGTTCCAGCATCATGATGATGCTGATATCAGGGAGATATCCGCCTGTCGGCTTCATGCATTATCCAGTGGGGGGTGATCATTTCAAATATCTGTCATATTCATATATCACCCCGATCTTATAGCGGAGCTACAGTGCAGCATGATATTTGTGCATCAGGATGATATTTCCAAATATCCAGTTATCTTCCGAATATCATCCTGATGCCGACATGTGGTGGTGACGTCATCAAGGTCCGGGGGGTCATATTTCTAACACTACTCATCTTATGAAGATCCCCCAATGTTGCGAATATGACGATGACGTCATCTGGATATGAGGAGGTGCGCGATAGGCAGATATGCTGATGACGTCAGCAGGATATGACGGTGACGTCATCAGGATGTTCATCGGCCAGACATTTGGTATCGGCTGAGCAGGAGGATCTTCCTCCGATGGATCAGGTTGTGTCGATGAAGGCGATTATCATGCAGGTGATATTGCAATGATGATGCTGATGTCAGGGTGATATTTCAAGCAACAGGATATCATGCTGCTGGAGGATGATGATGATGAAGTCTTATACTAGTGTCATCAGGAGCAAAAGCACCGACATCATATATGCTCGCGACCTAGTATATAAGGTGATGAGGAAGTTGCTGTGGGGTGCATGTGGGATAATTTGACCCTGCATATTTTCAAATATCATGACGATGTATCTTGGCGGGAAACGGTTGCGACGCACAGTATTCTGCATTTCCCAAGGCCGCGGGTTGGTGCGCCATTAATGGCGATTGTTGCAGAGGTATGGGCGATGGTGTGGATGGATCTAGTACCCGATTGAAGATGTGGATCCCTAGGCGGCGGCGCAAGGCTCAAGATTTCTTCCTGTCTCCTCTCCCACCTGCTGCATTGAATGTTTGAGCGCCATTTTTCTGATACTGTGTATCTGGCGGGATTTTTGGTCAACCATGTAATTAAGGCTAAGCACCTCCTTGCTGTATATAGCAGGTTGTGTTGCTCATTTGAAGGTTGTTGAAAACTGGACATTTTGGCTCTGTAATAAGATACAACTGGTTTTGGTTGCTCTGTGCAGCAAAACTTGTGAGTTTATGTATCTCCTGTTGTACGATTTGGCATGAATCCACTGATTTCATGGTTAATCTTATATGAATAATGCTGTGTTTGCATGTGTTATGCTGATTCTGTCTCCAGTTTTGCATGTATCTTTCTTACTGCAATAGGGATGCCATAAGTATAGACAGCTTAACACTCTTTATTGGGAGATATCTGTAAGGCAGATATCATGTGTATCCCCCTGAAATCTAGTTTTAGCTATTCATGCTGATCATTCACAGGTGTATGTCTACCGACTCCAAGCCCTGGATAGGCAGCAATCTAGCTCTGTGTTGAGGTTATACACCATGTCCAGCTTTGCATCCAAAATTCAAACTAAACCATCTCATACTTCCACCTGTTAGTTGTAGGAGTAGGATTAGGAACCCCCTGCATGCTCTCATACCCAACCAGACATCATGTCCAAGAATGTTGCCAACCTTGTGATCTATCATACAGATCTTGGTCCATACATGAGAGTATTCTGCCTGTTGTTGTCAAGTTAAATCTTTCTATCTTTGAGCTAGTCAAGGTTACATCTTGAGTTATAGGGATACCCCCCTTGGTGCGGCAGAACCAGAAGTGAAGGGGAGGCAGCTCACGCAACCTCCTATATTTAGTTGGCTGAATCTGCCTGTGCATTAGAAGTGGCAAACCCTAATGCTGATTCAGAGAAAAAACCAACAAGTCCTCACAAAATTTATAGCTCTTCTCAAAAAAAATGCTGTGAAGTTTCTTCGCTCTTGCTCTGATAGTGATGCTGCCAAAAAAGTAATCTTCAGATTCTGCTCTATTCCCAAGTTCATGTCTTGTGATTTTTCAACTAGCACAGTTGATTTTTCATGGTAATCAATGACAACAGGAAGATCAAATTCCTCATCCTCAGGCGCCTCAAAGAGGTTTTCACCTTCGGATACATCCTTTATTTTTACTTTTTCATGGTCAAGAGATGCCTTGCGGTTTTCACCTAGTGACCTATTTTGTTGAATTTTGTTTATTTCACTTTTGCAACTGAAGGATTTGATACTTCCGCCAAAATATGCTAGTTTAGGTAAATCCATCATGAAACCTGCTTTATGATCACCTAGTGGAATACCTTGTCTCAAACCCATGAATTCTGCAATGGCTTCGTCATTTTCAAATGTATCTAGTATCGGTGCCCCCTGTTGGTCCCAATCGATGAGGTCAGGATATACGAGTGAAAGGCTAATGGAGGAATCATGATGACTAGAAGAGGTTGCGGAAAACATGAAGATGGAATGTTCTTGAAAAAGGTCGGTGATATGAAGGGAGGAGTCATCGATAGTATCCGAGTTAGAAGTCTCTCCTACCGAAGAAGGTCCAACGTCAATATTGGAAATACACTTAATGTCTTTGAGTCGCGGTACCTCCGGTTGGTAACCAAGGCCTTGCTTATTAAACTTCTTAGACACAATAATGGGCTCAGTAGGTCCTTGTTCCTGTGATCCCAAGCTGCCATGTCCTTTATAGCCCATGTTCTTTATGATACGAAACCCATTGTTGTATCGCTCTACTTCAAGTTGGACTTGGTCATTGTCATCAAAGAATATCCAAGAGTTGATGTCCTCAATGTCTTCATCATCCAAGAAACCACCTTTAATGAATACTGTAGGGGGAGCTTTGATAATAGCGGAGGATGAAGTTGGCTTGGATGTAGAGGGCTGACCGTGGGATTTAGGAGATAATGGAAGGGTACCAATGCAATAGGACTCTTGTAATTTGTATTCACCAGGGCCATGTCTGGTATATTTGATATGAAGGTTGGAAGCAGCTTTGCTAGATGAGGGCTTGAGAAGATCAGATGGGTTTATATGGGATGAAGACGGATATGCCTCGGTGTTGATAGGAATGCAATTTGGACTTTGATATTTAGCTTGAAAGGCACGGCAGAACTCAAATGGATTGGGATCAGCTTGAATGGTAACCTCAACACCCTTATGTGGAAATTTAAGGCATTGGTGGTATGTAGAGGGAACTGCTTTAAGGGTATGGATCCAAGGGCGTCCAAGGATGATGTTGTAAGGAAGATCAATATCAAGGACTTGACAGCGAGTTTCTGTAATGACCGGCCCAACTTGAATAGGCAATAAGATAATCCCTTCGGTATCTCTTTCAACGTCATCATATTCTCTGATGGTAATAACCTTGGAGGTGTCAACATCTTTCTCAGAATATCCCAATTGCTTGATAAGTTTCAAAGAACATATATTAAGACCAACTCCCCCATCTATCAAGACTCGTTTGATATGGCATTGTTTAACAAATACTTCAATATGGAGGGCTTCGTTGTGTGACAGATGAATGGAGGGCTAAAGATCTTTGTCGGAAAAGGTCAAATGACAAGGGGCTGCAATGCTAGCAACCATAGATTGGAATTGTGTGATATTAATATTATTAGGCACCGAAGACTCTTGTAAGGCTTTATCAAGGATAGCTTTATGTGCGGGGGATATGCGGAGCAGCTCAAGAATAGATATGTGTGCGGGTGTTTTACCAAGGTGATCCAAGAGGTTATAGTCAGAGAGAGATCGAGGAGAGTGAGGAGGTGCTCCTTGAATAGTAACTCGACCTCTTCGCATGGTTACGAAACAATCAGGTGCTCTCCCTTGGACAGTAATGGTAGAAATGCGAGCATGGTCAATGCGGCCAATGGTAGATGATGCATAGTTATATGGAATAGCATTCCCAGCCTAAAGGTTATTTGTCTAATCATGAGATGGAAGTGGATTCTTGAAAGTCTCTAGATCATAGTTTGATGTTGATTGTTGAGCAGGTTGAGCTGTTGAAGGTGTGACATTGATTAAACCTTGATCAATGCAGTCTTGGATAACATGTTTTAAGCGCATACAACCATTTGTTTTGTGCCCTTTAACTCGATGGTAATCACAATACTCATTTTCTTTGTACCAAGGAGCTTGAAAGAGTGGTTCACCATTTGGTGGTGCATCGGGTAGAATAATATCTCCTACTTGAAGTAGCTTTTGAAGAACAACTTCCATGGGTTCCACTAATGGTGTAAATTGTCAGTGTGGATTGGAAGTTTGGCGTTGGTCTCTTCGTTGTGGAAAAGGCTATCTTGGTGTAGAGGCTGCTTGAATGTTGATGGGAGCTCTCATAGTTTGAATATTCTTTGCGTCTACAATACCATCATTGACAACATTCTTGTTCTTGTTCCAAAAGCGAGACTTATCATTGGAATTATGGGGAGAATCTTTGTTGTCGCGAAAGATCTTGATAGTGCCCTTGGCAATTAAGGCTCGTTCAATAATAACTCCTTTGGAAACTAGTTCGTCAAAGGTGCTAGCACTCTGCAATTGTAGTTGGAATGACAGCTCAGGATGAAGATTTTGAACAAAGATGTCAAGCTGTTGTTTCTCAGGTATTTCCCATGATAATTTGCTAGCTATATTACGCCATCGTTGGGTAAAAGCAGAAAAGGGTTCACCGTTGCGCTGTTTGGTATTGACAAGGTCATTCATGTTTACCTCATGTTCAATGTTGAAGGCAAAGTGTGTTCGAAATTTGTTTGCTAATTCCACAAAAGATTTGATGCCCGGGGGTAAATGAGAAAACCATTCAAGAGCTTGTCCTGCTAAGCTTCAAGGAAATAGTCTCAAAAGATACGTATCATCATAAGAGACATCAAGACATGCTACAAAAAAGGCTCGAAGATGGTCTTCCGGATTCCCTTTCCCTTTGTATTTATCAAATTGTGGGATTTCAAAATGTGGTGGAAAAGGTATCATATTAAGAGACTTGTCAAATGGACAGGTGCATATGTTTTCGAGAGAAAAAGGTTTCTTGCCTTGTCCTACCCTTTCATCGATCATCTGTTGAACATCTGCTGAAGATAATTGCTGTTGTTGCGAAGGAGGTGGAGTATGGTAGGAGATATATTGTGGTTGCGGTTGTGGGATATATGGAGTTGTGACTGTTTGTTGTGGTTGTGTACCCACAATGTATGTCAAAGGATTGGTATGCGACACGTATGTGTTGGAAGGTTGCTGTCCTTGAGACACAAGCGGCAATTGGGTGTGCATCACATGGGAAGTAGATAGTGGATTGATAGTAGCGAATGGTTGGGAAGTTGGTATTGAATTCACGACACGGTAAGTGGTAGAGGGATTGGTAGATACGACAGAAACATTTGGATTTGTATTGTGGACAATATGAGGATTGGTATGTGTCATGTGTTGGGTGACAATAGGAACGCTTTGGGTAGCATAGGATGGATTGATGGTGCGTGAAGGATTGAAAGAATATGACGACATGGATGTGAGTTGATCAACATAAGCGATCTTATTGTTCGGATTGGCTTGAGAAACAGGGGGATCACTCATGTCAATGAGACTAACGTTGGGATTATATGATAGCATTGAGGTATTAGCAGTTGGTATATGGGATATGGTATTTGTATGAGATGTAGTGGACTGTAATGGGTGTGAAGCATGGACAACATGTGTTGGAGTGGTTTGAGAGGTTTGCACACTATAAGACATGGGAATAGCTTGTGATGCTCGAAGTATTTGCACTTGTGTTACATGGACAGCTTGTGTTGTTTGAGGCATGGAAACAGTCATGGTAGAAGGAGAGATATGTTGAGGAACATGGAAAGGTGGAATGTTGAGATTTTGTGACATGAGAGGGAGCACATTGGTGGGCACTATCAATGGTTCTAAAGTATGCTTTGATCGTGGTAGCTCAAATGAAGCAACAATAGGCAATGAGGACGATGTTTGCGATGTAGTAGGAGATGATGTGACTATAGTAGATGGTCTATTTGCAACAACAGCAGTAGTGTTGGGATCTTGCTCTCTAATAGCGGATATGTCAAAATCTTTTGGTAGTTTAGCACCCATGCGAGCAAGTTGGAGAAAGCAACGATCAGGCTTAGATATCATGAGTTTCTCAACTTGGTCCCATAGATAGGTATCTTGGAATTTTGATGAGTCGTCTTGAGATTGTTCTTTGAAAGTTTCTAAGGATGGTGTAGGTTGCATTCATTGTGAAGATGACTCGCCAATAGTGTATCCTTGAGGTATAAACATATGAGGAGGCATACCAGTTGTGAATTGAGTTGCATCCTTAAGAGGTGTTGTGAATTGTTTCATCTCAGCTTGCAATTTGGCTTCCATTTCAGCTTTCAATTTGGCTTCTATTTCAGCTCGATATTGACTCCTAGTTTGAGGCATGATGTTGAGGATGAAGTTGAGCTTGTCAAAGTTTTGAGACCCAAAAGATGATAGTTGGCTGGTTGGTTGATTGGTTGTTGTTTTGGTTTGCTGGTTTGGCTAATTCGCTTGGTTGATTTGTTTTGGCTGAGTTGTTGTTGCTCAGTTGTTGTTGGTTGTCCCTAGAGGATAGCTCAAACACTCAAGGGAAAGATTGTTTGTTGTTGATGTTTGTTGGAACTAAAGCTAAAGGATGTTGTTTGCTGAAGCTAAAGCTGAAGGATGACATTGGTTGAAGCTAAAACTGAAGGATGTTTGCTGATTAAAATGATTGGGTTGATGTCTGATTTGCTGGTTGGGGTCTCAAAAGGATGGAAAGCTCATGAGTTGTGATTGATTGATAAGCTCAAAAATAGGAGACAAAGTCCAGGTATTTGCTGTTGCTCAAAGAGAAGTCTGAAAGCTGATGCTTAAGACTCAAGCAAGCTAGACCTGTGGCTAATTTAGCTGAGGGACTGAGGTTTGCAGGTATTTTAGCTACAGGTGACTAATGATAGCTCAAATGCGACTCAAAGGATGCTAAAGGCGATCAATGATAGCTCAGATGCGATCTGGTTTAGGCTCAACAGAGAATGACAGTGTTAACCAGAAGCGAATACTATGCCAGAGGCGACGACTGTTAGTTCAAAGGTGATTTCCTGTTGATCAGAGGTGACTCAAATATCCCTAAAGGCGACAGTCTGTTGTTCAAAGGTGAGCTCGTTCAGACAGAAGGCGACTAACTGCGGCGTAAAGGCGACCTGGTTTAGACAAGATGCGATCAACTATTGTTCAAATGCGATTTTGTTCAGGCATTAGGCGATCATCTGTGGTTTAAAAGCCACTCTGTTCAAGCAATATGCGGGCAGCTGTTGTTTAAAAGTGACACAGGTCAGACTAAAAGTGGATTACTACAGTTCAGAAGCGATGTCTATGATCTGTGCGAGCAGTTTAGGTTCAAAAGCGACTGTGTTTGTCCAAAAGTTGTCTGATTTTGTAGTTTTTCAGCAAGAAAATAGTGATAACAGTCACTCACACTCACAACAAGCACAAACTGATACAACCTAGGCTAGGATAGGATAGTATCTGTTGAATCCCCTAGCTGCGCCTATTCAAAGCGGGTAGCTCCAGGATCTTGGTAGCACCGGCTCCTCCTTACATTTGCACACATTTCTCACGCATACCAAGATCTGGGTTTCTTATAAGGCTTGACCCTCTCCAAACCTTTAGATTGTCCCTGCTACCTCGGCTAAGAACTGTATGAATCAGGGTCGCTTCAAGGGTTTTGCCCTCTGCGTCAACAAATAGAAGGATTTTGGCTACTACACAAATTTGCTAATAAGGGCATCCGTTCGGGTGGCTATACATGCGGCAGCGCTACTCTCCGTTATGGAGTCTCCCAGCCTCCAAGGGTTGCACCTTGGAGGGTTTTGGGGGAGGTTGGCTGTCGGTATAACGCAACAGCACCCGTTGTTTGTGGCTTTCGACACAAACACTTTTCTTATATAGCGGTTCGGAAGGACTTGGCTTTAGCCCGTTACCGCTTGGGTCGTATCCCTTCTCACACCGGGAAGGCAGGCCCTCTAAAGATAATGACAAGTTCTCATACACCCAAGATCCATTTGATAGGCAAGGGGAGAGGATACTTTTGCCATTAAATTTGGGTTACAATCAAGCACATGCAAGCAATCAAAAAGATAAATCAAGCACAGAGCAAACAATGATTCATTTTAAGCACCAAGCCCAAATATGCCTAATTTAGTGAAAAACCACAAATCTTGGACCGATCAAACCTGCAACAGATATGTCAGTAGTTTGATAACCTCCTTTCTTGGACAAATTGATAAGATGCTGCGCAAATACCCAATTAATAGCCAAAAATTGAACTGGAACTGAAATAGATTTGAAAACAACAAAACTCACCAGATGCGATTCACTGCTGATCAAAGGCGATCTTCATTTTCCCAGAGGCGAAAGTCTGCAGATCATATGCGACGTCAAAAATATAGTATGCGACACCTGTCAGCTCATAAGCGATGCGTATTAGCCAGAAGCGATCAATTGAGGGCTAAATGCGAACTGTATCTGCAAAACAAGTCGACGGAGAAAACCCTAGTCTAACAGGCGAGCATTATCAGTCCATAAGTGATTCCAATGAATTTAAACGCGGCCTCTGTCGACTCAAACGCGATCCAGATATACCCAGAAGCGACCTGTTGCAATACAAAAGCGACCAGATTCTGCAAAAACACAATCAAAACCCTAACCTGCACAGGTGATCACTCTTAGTTCATAAGCGATTAAGGTCAGTGTAAAAGTGACTACTGTTAGATCAAAAGCGATGCAAACATGTGCAGAGGCGGCCTCTATTAGGTCAAAAGCGATGCGAATGTGTGCAAAAGCGGCCATTGTTAGGTTAAAAGTGATAAATACTGTCTAAAAAGCAACCGCAAACAGTGCCAAATCACAGGCGAGTCTTAGTAAAATAAAAGCGATACCCATTTTACCGTAGGCGACGACTGTTTGTTTAAAGGCGATCCAGAGAGGTAGATGTGGCCTGTTCCAGCTTAAAAGCGACGCAGAGATCCGGAAGCGGCAGATTTTCATTTAGAAGCGACCGGAATTTACTACAAGCACCTGCAAAATCTGATCTTCAAAGAAAACAACTCCAAAAAATGAAGTCAATCAGGGACGTGAGTCCCACCAGGCGTGCCAAAATGTGATAGGTGAAAGTCAGGTGTAGTAGATTAGACATAGTCATGAAACCCTAACCCTACCATCATCAAGGAATCTAATCTAAATGAAATCAAAGGACAATGCAATTCAAGCATAACATCACCTAGACCGTGCGATTCCTTGTTTGAGGGATGTGGACTACTTCTTCAACAATGAACAATTACAAAGCTGAAAGCTGCCATGATGGATGATAAAAGCTCAGATGGATGCTCAGATGCTCAAAATGATAATGTAGGTGCTATATGATTGCTGGATATGATTGCTCATATGGAGTGAGAGGGTGTTTATATAGGACTTAGCCAAGATCAATCAATGGTGGAGATTCAGAGGCTATGTGAATGGCTAGGATTGAAAGATACTAAATTTAGGTTCCATTAATTGTGCATGTGAAGGATATGAATGAAAGTTGTCTTACAACACATGATTGACTGGACAAGTGTTGGAATGTGATAAATGATGAGGGCTTAATTCAAATAAAATATTTGAATTAGTTGGGATATGAGTTGGATATTAATTAAATAAATAAAAGGGTAAATGAATAAAATGGGATAAGACATGATGTGGAAATTAATTAAATAAATAAAATTTATTTAATTAATTGGCTTAATGAATAATGATTTAACAATGTGTTGTTAGACATGGACAAAGTTGGGACAAATTTGGGTGTCTACAGTACCTAATCTCTCTTATTCTTATAAAATTGTAATGAGAAATGAATGTGGTAAATGAACCTAATAATAAAATTAATGTTGTATGATTCATGTGAAAGTGCTAAGGATGTGAATGGATTTTGCATACCTTCTTAATGAATCTAATTCACTTCTTCACTCTAGTTAATGGATCTAAGAAATTGGTGTCTCTTTCTTGTTTACTCTTCCATTATTAAATGTTTTTGTGCTAGTGTTGTCATTCCATGATAACTCGTGTGTGTGTGCACATGCTGCAACACCATTTGTGTTGTATTTTTGAATGTGAAAAATTTGTTCAACCTATTTTATCCCACTAATGTCCTTAGTTAAATTTGGGTATGACATGGGTAGGGAAGTGATAATCTCAAGGTAGAAATGAATGGGTGAGAGTGTGTACAAATATAGGTGCAATAATGAAGGGTAAATGGCAAATGCATAAAATAACTATAGATGAGAAGAAATAAATATGGAGGCAAAGGCTATTCTCTATACAAAACATACCTATGTCTATCAAATACACATTAATGCCCATCTCATCACTTAGAGATGATTATGCAAATAAGCTACTATTTGAATTTATGACCTTCATTTTATTAGTGTATTTGTCAACCAACTACACTACACGAGTAATGATGGTTCTAATTGTAGTGGCTCACTTTTGTTTGAAAGCAAGTGATATTTTAACTTTTTTTGATTTATCATACATGGTATGGACGTATGCATGATGACCATACATATATTTGATAGCTATAGGTATATTTTGTATGGAGAATAGTTTTCAGCAAAGAATAAGAATCAAAACATTTAAGCCAAACTTAATTAAAAAATGTGTCACTTATCAATATATAATTATATTTGAGATATTCCGCTAAAATTAACACAAAACTAAACAAGTGCACATAGTGACTAGTCCCTGCCATTGAAAAATGTTTGAAAATAGAAATTTAATAGAATTATTGTTAATAGTTAATCTCTATTTATGCAATATGCTTGAAATTTTTCCTATAATTATTACTTTCCAAACTTCTTGCCAATTAAAAGTTAGAGTACTTTCTGTTGGAGTCCAAGACAACACTGAGAGGGGGGGTGAATCAGTGTTGTATAAATTTTGAAACCTTTTTGCAAACTTTAACTTTCAAGACACAAAGAGAGAAAGATATCATTGATTTTTTACACATATGCACATAACTGAGAATGAAAGGATTGAACAAAAAACCATGAGCAAAATATTAACATACACACATATAGAAGAAATCAACATGAATCATGACACAAGTTTTTCACGAGTGGAAAACCCTCTTGGGGTAGAAAAAACACTCAAAACTACCTCACTAGATTAACTGAAAAACATGCCTCACTGGCTACATATAGGTCTCACTGACCAGGCAAGCCTCACTGGCTACAAAGAAGCCTCACTAGCTACAATATGCCTCACTGGAAAATACAATCACCATTAGAAGATATAAACAAAATCAGAGGGTTACTCTATTTCTAGACAATTCATTGTTCTATCTCTGCATCATTCAATACAAACTTCTTCATCTACAATTTCATCTTTTACCTTGCCTTCAAAAATCAAAATTGATATCTCTATTGTATGTCTTCAAACTACATTTGCATACATGCTCTACCATCAATTAATTTTTAATTATCTCCTATATTGAATTCATCTCAACTCAAAATCTCACACTCTCTAAACAAATTCTTTATAGGATACATATATGTATCAATTCACAAATACAATTTACAAAACCCTTGAAATATAATTAAAAATGAAAAACAACTTTTCATTTCTTCTTCTTTCATATTCCTCTTTCATTCTTCTCCTTCTCTATTTTCATTTTCACCTACAAAAAATGATAAACTTGACCTTTCATATTCCTTTCTCAAACATTTCAATCTGAACAATTTTTGTCTTCAATATTATCCCACATAAAACATTCAACAAAATATATCTCTAAAAAATAATCTTCAATTAATTCCAATCATTTTGCCCCTGTCAAAAATAAAACAATAACTCTTCATATTCCTCTATGCACTTCAATAACCCCTTCAATTTCTTCTCTACAAATATGATCTTCATAAAATAAAGATAAAAAATCTTCAAATCCATTCTATAATCTACCTTCATTAAAACATTCTTTTTCCTTATTTTCCTTCTAAAAATCTTCTTTATATTCATTCCAAGAAAAAAATTTCTTTTTATCTCTATATTCCTTGCACGAGTGAAAGAAAGGCCCACTTATCTTTAGAAATTAGAAAAAAAAACTTAATAAAAATCTCCTCAAGGATCTCCTTGAAAACTGCCTTTTACTTTCTTGAAAATAGCTTATAAAAATCATTTTAAATGCTGTCATAAATAGATGACATCAAGAGGCCACCTAAATGGGAGTTTAGAAAAAGATTTCTATATTTAAAATAAAGCCTTTGATCTCCATTCGAACCATTAAGTCTTTGATGACTTTTTGTGGGGACCAGTCAAAAACATGACATAAGACCCTTTAAGAAGGTAACAATAAGTGATATGACCTGCTATATTGGGTCAACACAAAATTAAAAGATAAAGTGCATTCTTTAGAATATGGGTTGTGAAGGGCAGAGAGGGTATACATAAGACTTAGTGCTCAATAAGGATATGTTAAGAATTTAACAAGATTTTTCAAGAGATTAAGGACTTTACACAAATGACAAGAAGAACCCTAGTAAATTCAGAAGAGATTTTCAACAATAAGATATGAAGGCTTATGATGGTTTGGGACTTTGGAGTCTTAGACCAAGATTTAGGGCTTAGAGGCATTGTATCAATTATGAATAGAGAGTATCAAGTATGTCCTTGAAGTCCTTAAAATCTTCTATATTTGAGAAACACCATACCAAAGAGATGGATTTTATCAACCATTATGGTGATACAACTTAGGAATCCCATCTATAAAAAAAACTTTGAAGGAGATTGTGAACTCATGCAAGAGTATATATCTTAAATGTTCAATGACACCATTACCTCCTAAGTCATCCTTTAAAGATATCAAGGAGAATGAAAAAACAATTAGGCACCTGGTGAGAAGTATACCTCATTCCTTCATAAAGAGAACAACAACATGAGTCCATTAATCTAATGATGAAAAACAACTGATAAGCAAACCCTTGATTCTCAATGCATAAAGATATGAAGACTATGATCTCCAAACTCTTGATGATGAATCATCTGAAACAAACTCCTGATGATGTACAACTTTACCAAGTAGGTCTCAAGCAACCACTAACCACTGAGAAAAAACAACATCAACTGAGAATACCTTATCCTCCAAAACACCATGAAGATATATGAAGCCATATGGAACACATGATCATGAACCTCTACCACTGCATGAAAACATCAAGATGACAAGATGATCAAACGCAAACATAACTTACCAAACATGTACTTGATCAGCAACACAACACACATAGCATCTTGTAGCATCCTATACTTGATCTGCATACTTCTCTTTTAACATCAATGACAATCAATCTCCATCAATCTCCCCCTTTGTCATTGATAGAAAAACTACATGATGCATTCTTTCTCTTCCCCCCTTTTTGACATCTGATGAGAAGGGCTAAATTAACTCCCCCTGAGAACAACTCTACTAAAAGATGTTATAGCTTGATTATAACAATTACAATCACATTGCATTATGAGGACTTTGAAGACATAAACTCCTTATCCTGTTATCTTCATATCAACCAAAAATTGAGATACCACTTACCAAAAACTTTGATACCACTTGTCTTTCAAAAGATTGAAGGCACTGAACACTTATGCAATTTGCCGTCCTAAACTTATCCTGAAAGCTCTGTGGTTTCTCATATGCATCTTGAACAATATTTCAAACTTGAGAACAACACAATAACACCATGAAACACACATCTGAAAACTTACATCCTGAAGCACAATACCACTTCTTGTTACAATACCACTTATGATGATGAAGACTGACACACTCTTGATGAAATCACATGTGATTGAAAGACAAACTTTCCAAACAAACAATTCTTCTTCAGTCATCAACATCGTTCACCAATAAACATCAACATGAAGACTACAAATCACACAATTCACAATTCATAATGATATGATGATCACACAAGAGATGTCTTTGCCAAAGACTTCCATGACAACAATCAATCTGCAAGAATCTGCAATCACTTTACTCTTGCACACACTTCTTGGCATGATAAAGAACGAAGACCAATCTCAAAGGAATAAAGACTATCTTGATGAAGACCATTATGCTGATCCTACACATGACACTTTTTACAATACCATGTCAAATCTGATATAAACATAATCCCTATCAATACCTTTGCAAAACCAAATGTGCAATGAATTGACTCCTTTCATTTACAACTTCCTCATCCAACATATGCTAACATCTGATAAGTGGTACAGGAGCACCAAGACATCAGAGTTTTGCTTGATCTTCAAGTAGTTTGTTTGTTTGATAAGGTCTTTGATACCATTTAAATGTTGTAATGAGGCTTAATGCCATGTTGTAAATGGACTATGTCCAAGTAGCATAAACCTATTTTCATGTTGTAGTCCTCTAGAGGACAGTCTTGTGGCAAAAAGGTAGTCATTAAAGTCATGTTTGTAATCCTATAAAGGCATGTCATGGACTTGGAAGTTTGTTAGAACCTTGCCAAAGGTTAATCCAAGTGTTTAAAAAGCAGATTAGTCATAAAATAGTCGGTAGAAGACAAGTTTCTAAAACAGTCTTTAAAGCTGTAGTTACAAATCAAGAGAAAAGCCCGATGGTTGGGCAGTTGTATCGACCCCAACCACTCCATACATTGTAGAAGGCTTATTTGAAGCCAAAGATGATCCATTGTGATGAGACATTCAATAGATATGGAAGGAATAACATAAAGAAAGCTATTTTTTGCTTTTTCCTGTTTTCAGTCGCTGTATTCAGCCATACTGTACTACTGTACGGGATAGTCATAGGCTATGAGTTTAATGGATGAATAGAGGATGGAGATAGTTTGGATTTGAGCATTAGATGGAGGCTTGACATAAAGATAGGTGTGAGAAATCACTGTTTGGTCATAAACTGCCCTCAAACCCACTATGACAGTCAAGAAAATACATTGTTTCTGCAAGAACTCGTACCTATACGGCCTGGTGGAGGTTGATAATTGTGATGGTTGTTTAGGGTGGAGAGTTACTTATCCATTGCAATTAGTTTGGGCTCTTGACACCCTTGTTTGTCCCTGCATTTCTCCTTTGTGTGAAAGTGGGCTAAAACCCTGAATTAGGGTATTTCTGAGTAGCTCGATGGGTATTCCTTCTTTCCACTGATCTTTCCTATTGGTGATCAATGAAATGGGATGTATGGTAGTTGGCCCACTACCTTGTGAAGGTTACAGAGGCAAGAGAATGGTCTAGGGTGAGTGTAGCCATGGGAAAGACCTCTGCAGAATCATGTGTTAAAGGATTAGAGAAGGACATCAATCATACCAAGAAGGTAGTGAGTTTTGTCTATCATGTTGTTGTTTTGTCATTGAAAACATTAGAGGTTAGGTATGTTGTTGAGTTGGTTGGTTATATGGCATTTAGTTGTGTCAATGGAGATCACCCCAAGGAGGGTACCCTGACTGTCTCCTTAGAAATCAGAAGTGTGTGACTGTCTTTAATAGACAGTGTCGAAGACTGTTGTCCTGCATAGTGGTTGGATGGAGTCTTGATTGGAGTTGGGCATCTTGGAAGGTGTGCCCTGAAGTCCTCCCTCACTTGATGTCAAGAACAAGCTGTTATGGTGTTGAAACCCTTCCTTGTATGAAGACTGATCTTAATTAGAGACAGTGAACTTGGTGAGTTATGGCATTGAAGGTTTGAACTGTCCTTCAATGGAGATAGGTTGTTGGTATCTTATGAAGTTGTCTACATCATTTTGGTATCAGAGCTAGCAAAAGCTCTGGGAGGAGATGTTGTATTTGTTCCTATCACTAAGAAGGCAGGTGAAGAACTGAAGGAAAGATTGTGTTGGTGACCATTGTTTTTGTTTGCTAAGTTGTTTGGTTGCAGGTGCTTATCCATCTAGCTACAGAAGGATGTTTTCTGAGGTTGTGTGTGTGGGCAGACAAGATGAGGTTTGTCATGACCATTCTCCAATGGAGATTAGGCTAGATAAGGGTGTAGAGAGAAACCACTGAGGAGAGAGTTGTAGGTGCATCACCAGAATCTGCTGTTGGGTGAGATGAATGGTTTGGTGAGTTGGTTTGTTGTGAAGCAGTGGGAGAGATGGAGACCTGACTGAAGAAGCACTTGATGTTGCAACCTAAAGAGTACTCCACTGATGGGAGTAGAAGGAGCCTGAGGATGCTCTATGAAGATGGTAGTTTGATTTGTTGGTTGGTTGGTCACCCTTCCTATTAATCTGAATATTGGAAGACTGAAGTTGAAGAAGATGAAGAGACAGACAGAGATGCAGGAAAGACTTTTGTTGCAGATACATTTCCAAGGGACTTGGAAATCTTCGTTGGTTGTTTGTATGGTGCAAGAGCACTAGGACATCAGGGTTTTGCTTGATCTTCAAGTAGTTTGTTTTTTTGATAAGTTATTTGAGACCATTTAAATGTTGTAATGAGGCTTAATGCCATGTTGTAAATGGACTATGTCCAAGTAGCTTAAACCTATTTTCATGTTGTAGTCCTCTAGAGGACAATCTTGTGGCAAAAAGGCAGTCATTAAAGTCATGTTTGTAAGCCTATAAAGGCATGTCATGGACTTGGAAGTTTGTTAGAACCTTGCCAAAGGTTAATCCAAGTGTTAAAAAAGCATATTAGTCATAAAACAGTCGGTAGAAGACAAGTTTCTAAAACAGTCTTTAAAGCTGCAGTTACAAATCAAGAGAAAAGCCCAATGGTTGGGCAGTTGTATTGACCCCAACCACTCCATGCATTGTAGAAAGCTTATTTGAAGCCAAAGAGGATCCATTGTGATGAGACATTCAATAGATATGGAAGGAATAACATAAAGAAAACTATTTTCTGCTTTTTCTTATTTTCAGTCGCTGTATTCAGTCGTACTGTATTGTTGTACGGGATAGTCATAGGCTATGAGTTTAATGGATGAATAGAGGATGGAGATAGTTTGGATTTGAGCATTGGATGGAGGCTTGACACAAAGATAGGTGTGAGAAATCACTATTTGGTCATAGACTGCCCTCAAACCCACTGTGACAGTCAAGAAAATACACTGTTTTCTGCAAGAAGTCATACCTGTACGGCCTGGTGGAGGTTGATAATTGTGATGGTTGTTTAGGGTGGAGAGTTACCTATCCATTGCAATTAGTTTGGGCTCTTGACACCCTTGTTTGTCCCTGTATTTCTCCTTTGTGTGAAAGTGGGCTAAAACCCTGAATTAGAGTATTTCTGAGTAGCCCGATGGGTATTCCTTCTTTCCACTGATCTTTCCTATTGGTGATCAAGGGAATGGGATGTATGGTAGTTGGCCCACTGCCTTGTGAAGGTTGCAGAGGCAGTAGAATGGTATAGGGTGAGTGTAGGCATGGGAAAGACCTCTGCAGAATCATGTGTTAAAGGATTAGAGAAGGATAGCAGTCATACCAAGAAGGTAGTGAGTTTTGTCTATCATGTTGTTGTTTCGTCATTGAAAACATTAGAGGTTAAGGATGTTGTTGAGTTGGTTGGTTAAATGGCATTGAGTTGTGTTAATGGAGATCACCCCAAGGAGGGTACCCTGACTGTCTCCTTAGAAATCAGAAGTGTGTGACTATCTTTAATAGACAGTGTTGAAGACTGTTGTCCTGAATAGTGGTTGGATGGAGTCTTGATTGGAGTTGGGCATCTTGGAAGGTGTGCCCTAAAGTCCTCCCTCACTTGATGTCAAGAACAAGTTGTTATGGTGTTGAAACCCTTCCTTGTATGAAGACTGATCTCAATTAGAGACAGTGAACTTGGTGAGTTATGGCATTGAAGGTTTGAACTGTCCTTCAATGGAGATAGGTTGTTGGTATCTTATGAAGTTGTCTGCATCAATAAGAGCTCTTTAATAACATCTTAAGCTCTTTGCCATGACAACCAATACTCCACAATATCAAGATCACGTTGAACTGAAAACTCAACCTTTGTAAGTATCAACATGATATGAACAAAATACAAATAGGATCATTTATAAACCAAGTCACTCAACATCATCAAATACTATGTGCATTGAACTCCTAAACATCTTATCAACATCTTGATGGCATCATGAACCACTGATCACCTGTATCATTGACATATAGTGAAGAACAACAAAGTTATCAACCCCATCATGAGCTTCAATTCATAAAACTGATATGAGTAGCATCTTAGCAAAAAAATATCAGTCATGAATCAAAACAAAATCATCATATTGACAAAGACCAAATAAGTTCGTCCTAAAACTTCTTGGGGATAATAGATAGGACATGGACAATTCCCCCTAACTTCATGCCATATGTTAGACAATTGATGATGTGACTTGTGCAAGATGCACAAGTTTAGAATTTATCTTCTCTTGGCTCTATTTTATTCTCCACACTTTCACTTCTTTCTTCTGTTCAGGTTTCTTCTTCCAAACCTTTTTCTTTTTCCAACTTATCAAACCAGGTGATGATGTTCTTTCATACACTCTGCAACTATATGCCTTGTGACCAAGAGAATTACACTTGAAACATACAACATTAGTATTCCATATTGAGGCAAATTGATTTCTTCTGCAATTAATTGCTTTGTGTCTAAAGTGATTACAAGTGTAATAATAACCATTAAATGAATAATTATACCTGTACATATATGCATATCTAACTGAAATAGTCTTCTTTGAATTTCTCTTTTGATAATTCATTTTGATAAACTCATCTTTAGTTTTTACCTTAGCTTTAATGTTCTCTTTGCCTTCAGGAGCAGTAGTATGATAATTCAAATCAATTTTCTTTCTGGGAGTCTCTCTGACTTTAGAGCACTCTCCTTCTTCAAAACTAAGTCCATTAGTGTCTCCATATAGTTTTTTTTTTACCAAGAATTTCTTGTAACTTGCTTGTGCTCTCTTCAAACTTCAGTTTCTTTTCCAATTGCTTCCTAACATTGTCAAGATCTTTTCTTAAAGAATTTATTTCTCCTTCAAGCTTTTGATATTCAACTATTTTAGATTCCAACTCAGATTTTGTTTCATTAGCTATTCTCTTAGTTTTCTCAACCTCTGTCTTTAACTTGATAATCAATTTGTCTGATTCACCTACTTGATTCTTTAAATCTATAATCAGATTTCTTGCATCTTCAAGGTCTAAAGATATTCTTCCAAAATCTGAAATAACTTGGTCTTTGGATTCTTTTCCTGTTGTAGTTGCACCTTTAGTCTCTGATTCTCCTTTTTGCATTTCTTGATTTCACTCAGAGCACATATAAGCTCTCCTTCTATGTCAATTTCACATTCTTCTTCAACATACTCCTAATTGTAATCTTCTTCTAAACTTGATTAGGTCTCATTTTTTTCATGTGATTGTCTTCTTTCAATGTCACTTTTTTAGACACCAATTTATCCTCTTCTTCACCATCATCTTGATAGATTCTTATCAATCCTCTCCAAATATCCTATGTTGTTTCACAATGCAGAACTTTACAAACAACTTCATTAGATAATCCTGATAGAATAGCTTTCTTTGTTGTATGATTGCATTTAAAAGCCTCTATGTTTGTTGACCCTTTTTTCCTTTGACCAGAGCCAAGCAGTCAACTTGGTATTTTCCTTGAAAAGCCTTTGGAAAATGTTGCCTGAAAATGAAAAGTGGAAAACTCCCCCAAAAACTTGCTCAAATGAAAGAGGAGGCAAAAATAGGGAGGTTTGCTTTTTACAGTACCCTAAAATTCAACCAAATGAAGAAGTTATTGACGGTCAAAGTTCTGGTCAACATACATTTCAAATATGCATTGGGCGGGCTTGAAAATCTCCATCGGCCTTAGGAAATAATGAAAAAATTGAGTTATATACATTTTTTGAATGTATATCGGGCCAAGGAAATGCATATACATTTTGGGAATCTTTTGCAGATTCTCAGGAATATTCCAGGTTTGTATATCGGTGATATACAAATGGAGATGCAAGTGAAACATACAAGGTATAAGATAGGGAATATAACTCAAAGATTCCGTCTTTGCATGCGACGGCTTGTATGTTTGCCTTGTATGTTCGCACATACAAGCAAATATACATCAAAGATTCCCCAGCATATTTCGTAGTTGTATGTTCACAATATGCAAAAGGAAATATACAATGAAAAGATATATTACGGGAATATTCCCCAAAGATACCCTGCTTGTATGGGAGACGGTTTGTATGTTGCATTTGTATATTCGCATATACAAACAAATGTGCATTTGCTACAGTGCCGTAGAGGGAGATACAAATGGTGGGCCCCATGAAGATACAAGAGGTTTGTATATCATATACATACAAAGGTTCAAAAGCTACAGTAGAATGTATATCGACTTGTATGTTTGCACATACAAGCCGATATACAAGGAAACATATACAATCCGGACCTAAATAGGATTTTTAATCTATTCTATGTTGTTCTTGAGTCTGCCTTACATAAAAGGTGTTTGTATGTCTTGACATACAAAAGAACATGTACAAGCCAGATTTCAAGACAGGTACAGTTTGGTGGAATGCATCGTCAGGTCCGTGGCTTGCTTGTATATGGCAATTGTATATTGTGATATACAAGCCAAAGATGCAAAAGTGGTATACAAGGCGGATCCGATGTAAAAATCAATTCTGGCACATTCAGGCTTAAGGTCCGCGGCTTGTATCTTTGCATATTCAGAAGACTGAGGATGCAAAGGATCGATGCAAAGAAACATACTAAGGAGTTTGTATATCTCCAAGAAGTAAATGGTGGGACCTATAGGTTTACAAAGGAGATTGTATGCGCTTGCATACAAGGGAATTTTGCATATCGAATATACATTTCAGGAATATTCTATAAATATTCCCGCTTGTATATTTATCCTTTGTATATTGGCTTGTATATGCACATATACAAGCCAAAATACAAAGGCTAAACATACAAATGCAGCGCTACAGTGGAATGTATTTTTTTTGCTTTGTATGTTCGCACATACAAGCGGCTAGATACAATCAAACTTATGCATTACAAGAATATTCCACAAAGATTCCCTATTTGTATAAAAGGGCTTTGTATGTTGTGTTTGTATGTTCGCACATACATGCTAAGATATAAGGAGCATATACAAGACGGATTTTAGTCGGGGATTTGGTTCAGCACATAATGGTTTCAGGTCCACCTTGTATGCATAGATGTTTGTATATTTGCATATACCAAGAAATGTACAAGGAGAAGATATACAAGTCAGACTTGACAGGGAAACCAAATGTAGCTAATGGCCATTTTGGGTTCCGTAGCTTGTATATTATCATATGCAGAAGGCACATACAAGTGGTCGGGCTTGTATATACAAGGAGGGAATTGTATGTATATACAATTTCACAATACAAAGGCACAAACAGGGCCTGATGTACGAGGCACCCTGCACATACAAGGTGTTCCAGATGAGTTTTTGAATATCGATTCAGGCGCCAGGATGCATGTGATATACACACAGATGCAGATGCAGTATATACAGGTGGTTGACCAAATCTTTGACCACCTGTATCTTCCCCATTTCAGCAAATTTTGACATACTGTAAGAGGCAAAAGTGCATGTTTTTGCCTCCTCTTTCATTTGAGCAAGTTTTTAGGGGAATTTTCTAATGTTCAATTTTCAGATCTAAGGATGCATATTTGTGAACGATGAACATTTCAGAGACGACTTTTGGCAAATGAAGATATTTTTTTGGGCATTCATTGCAGTAGGTAGAACAAGCAACTCACATTAACAACAAAGAATATCTTTCCACCTCTTCATCTCCAGATTGATGATGAGTAAGCAGATGCAACAAACACTCTAAATATCTCCTCATCTGCCCAGTTCCAGATTTCAATGCTATAACTAACGCAGCTAGACAGTCATCGATTGAGATATTTTTCTATGACAGCTCTTTGAGCAAATTTTTGTAACCGACTTAGGATAGTTTTGGAATGCTATAAGTATGCATTCGAATGTTGTAAATAAGGTTGGAAATTTTTTGGCATTAAGGCTTTTCTGTTTCCAAACAGAGTTTTCATGTACTGTAATCGTGCCTTTCCATTGAATATATGCAAGTTAATTTTACCTCTTTAACTGATTTTTCTAGTTCTGTGTGAATCTGTGTACGGCTATTTGTGAATGTTTCATTCCTCTCAATCATATTGCTTCTCACCTCTGCTAGAGTCATCTAATGTGTGTATACCTACTTGTTGTATTTGATTACATTGTGCATCTTCTCAGTGTTGTGGAAGTTTCTTTAAATCTGTCTGGTGTATCACCCTTGTTTTCAAGCTTTTATTTCATTTCCATTACAAGATTTCTCTCTCCCTTTTCCCCTCAAAATTTAGTAGTTTTAGGTGATAACTAGACAAGGAAGCCGGCCTTCTCTGGAGGTCTGATCTCATTTAGCAAAGTCCCACACTTAGAGATCAGTCCCATGTTACTCCAGTTTGCAGAGGTTTCACAACTGTATGCAAGGGTGCAAAACTGGGTGATAACAACTTTGGCACACCCAGTGGGACACGAAGTCAGAAGAAAATAATCAAATTAACAATCATTATAGCTGGTTTTGATGTGCACCAGTAATTACAGACCTTTAAGAGGTTAAAATTTATACATCTGGCGACTCAGACTGAAGAAAGACAAACAGACTAGTTTTGTTGATACATGTTTTATGAGAAAGATAGCAACTAGGAGTTCAAGTTCGGGCTCATTCAAATATTTGTAGCTCTCTCCACCCAGAAGACTGAGCAGAGCTACAGCAAGGACTCTAGTTTCCAAAAGAGTACAGTCAACTCCACCAGGTTTCAGACCAGTTGCTTCTGTAGTTCCCACAGTAACTCAAGCAAATCTACCTACAGCTCTTCAGATGGCAAGAAATTAGCCATTTGTGACCTTTGATGGGGGGAGTCCTTTGAATCTAACGGTGCATGATGTGATACCAATGGCAGCTTTGAAGAATCTACCCTATTTCACAAGGGAAAATCAGACTACTCTGATCGAGCACATTAGAGACATAGCATCTCTGTGTGGGGTTCATCATGTCACTTAGGAGAATGTAACCATCAGGTTGCTGGCTGCCTCTTTCAAGGGAAAGGCATTGCAGTGGTTCAAGAGTCTACCAGTACAAACTATAGGAACCTGGGATGAGCTAGGTGAGAAATTAAACAAGCAATTTCAAGAAAAATCAGATAATCTATCATTGGTTGAACAGATGACCACCATGAAGAGAGCTCCGTAGGAGCAAATGATGGATTTTAACTTTAGATTTCAAAAGACATGGGACAGAATCCTTGCCATGGTAAGACCTCCAACTGAATATGCATTTCTATATTTTTTGAAAGCCTTAAATAGTGATATTTTAGTAATGATTCAATCACTAGGAGGTAATAGTTTACCAGATGCATATGAATTAACAATTAGGGCAAAGAATAATCTCATTCAGGCCAGAAAAATAGCACCTAGACCACCAGTGCCCATCTTTCCTGAGATTCAAGCTTCTATGCCTTTACCAATTCCATATTTTACCCATGTGCCTACTATCGCAGCATTACCTAATACTGTCAATTCTGAACCTTCTGCCCCTAGTTCATCTCAAGAGTTAAAAGAGATTAAAAATAGTCAACAAAAGATTGAGGGCATCCTTCAAACTTTTGGGAATGAGCTGGTGAACATAAAGAAATAGTAGTCCCAAAGGCCCTTTTAGTCTTATCAGCAATCTAGCCAGGGGCAGAATCAACCATTTCAAGGCCAAAATCAGCCGTATCAAGCTAATAGGCCGCCTTATCAAAGCAACTATCAAGGTGCCAGACAGAATGTAAATCAAAGGCCTTTTCTGCCTTATAATCTAGCACCTATTAACACCGTAAGGGACCTTGTCCCTGCTCAGAACAACCTAGCAGCTGAATATGAGTGGTGCTACCCATGCAATCAGCCACACAGTCAAGCAACCTGCTCAAATGGAGTTATAAATCAGGCTTTAATGGTGCAAAATGTGTCAGCCTCACAGCCAAGTACACCAGATGATGGGGCTGTGCAACAACAGGAACAACCTCAGAGTGATTTTGCTTTCATGAACTGGTAGGAAGGTGAATTTTGTGGCATAAACAACGATAACACCTTAGTTGCAGCAAATACAAGAGCAAAGAAAAGGGGTTATGAGGTAGAACAAGCAGCAAATAAAGGAAAAGCATCTACTGATTTTCCTACACCCCAAATTCCCCATATTCTACAAAGAAATGACCCAGCAAAAGCAAGGGAGATGCCTCATTTGCAACCAGACGTTGCTGCTACAAAATCAAGTCAGAAGGTGAGTGCCATTCCACCTTTCAATATTATTGAAAATATGAAAAAGATGAATGTGACAATGTCTATGTGGGATTCTTTAGCCATCCCAGGCCAAAAAGACATATTGCAATCTACCTTGTCCGATTTGAAGGTGTCCAAAGATACAATTGTTGACTCAAATAGGGTTGTCCTTACTAATTCCTCTGAGAATAACAGCAAACAACCTAACAAAAGTACTAAACCACTCCCATTCTATGTATCATTAATAATTAGAGATAAATTAGTTCATAATTGCATGGTTGATAGTGGAGCAAGCAGTTCTGTGATGCCTAAACAAATTGCAGACCAATTAGGGCTCAAGTACTAGCCTCTTGAGAAGGGTGTACTCTAATTAGACGGCACAGCTGTTAGTACTGTGGGTGTAATAAAAGACCTAGGTCTTACCTTACATACCTGTCCCAATGTTTCTATCTTCCAAGAGGTCTTCATTATTGATTTGCCTCCCTATTTTGCCATGTGCCTATCAAGAGAATTCACAGCCAAAATAGGAGGATACCTATCCTCTGACTGGTCCCATATGTTTTTAGGACCAGATATGGCACTAAGGTGACCCTAAGATCTAAATTGCTTTCAAATCATCACATAGAGCCCTATACACCAAGTGTGGTTAATGCAAATCACATTATTTCAAATGATCCTAAACTTGTGGTGACTCAAGAGTTACAAGCTGAGAGTATACCAGAATTGTTATTAAGGGAATGGTCCTCAGAAGATGTTGTAGATGATCCTGAAGCACATATTCAAGAAAATGGTATGGGGGTCTATATACTTCATGAGCTTGAGGCAACAATTCCAAGTATGGTAAAGGATGCAGAACAGTAGACAGAGTAGCGAGGAGAAGTATGGAAAATGTACTTTGATGGCTCAAGGAGCAGAAATAGATCCGGTGGTGGTGCAATGCTGGTGTCACCACAGGGTGAAAAATATTATACTGCTTTCCGTTTTGCCTTCTCATGCACCAATAACACTGCTGAATATGAGGGGCTAATCCAGGGATTGCAATGGGCAAGAAAGAAGGAAATTAGCTATTCGCAAGTATTTGGGGACAGTGAACTAATCGTAAATCAGGTAAGAGGACTGCATCTTACCAAAAATGATACCTTGAAGTGCTATAAGCATAGGGTATGGAACATGATTGAGGAGTTTGATGCTTTTAATCTAATTTCCATTCCAAGAAATCAAAACTCCCATGCTAATAGATTGGCTACAATTGGGGCACAGTTTGACATCCCTAGTGACATTCAAAAGGAGAAAATGCAGCCTCATGTAAAAATAGTTGACAGACCCTCTATCCCCGACAATAATGTTCATTGGCAGGTCTTTGAAAGTGATGAATAGATTCTAAGATTCCTATTAGAGGAAGATGAGTTTTCCATGATGAATTAGGATAAACTCAAACAATAGTATGGCAATGATCAGATTATTCAGTTGAAGACAAACAAGCTGCCCAAGGGATTGGTGACTTTGGAGTCTATTTATGGCATAGATGATCAGATGAAGAAGACTAAGACTAGTATGCAAATAAAAGAGGAACATTATGAGGAGTTAGAAATTTTTAAGGAAAAACTCCTCAAAATAGGTAAAATCTGTTCAGCTGAGGACAAGAGAGATTTTATTGCTCTTTGTCAAGAATTTAATGAGGTATTTGCTTAGGATTATTCAGACCTAAAGGGATTTGATCCTCATATTGCCCAGCACACCATAGAATTGGAACCAAGTGCAAAGCTTGTAAGGCAGAGGCAGAGGCCCCTAAATCCAAAGCTAGAGCCCCTGATGATTAAAGAATTGACTAAGCTAATTGAGGGAAAGATCATTTTTTCCATCAAGCATACTTCTTGGGTCTCAAATCTTGTCCCTGTGAGGAAGAAGAATGGAGAAATCAGGCTGTGCGTTGATTTTAGGGACCTAAATAGAGCCTCCCTAAAAGACCACTACCCACTTCCATCAATGGAGCAGATTTTACAAGTAGTGGCTGGCTCGGAGAGATTTTCTTTGCTTGACGGATTTTCTAGTTACAATTAGGTGTTAGTCAAGGAGGAGGATCAGTTCAAAACTACTTTCACTACCAAGTGGGGCACCATGGCCTACAAGAGGATGCCTTTTGGTCTCTCTAATGCTGGCTCGACCTTTCAAAGAGCCATGGATATGGCATTCAAGGGTTTGCTATACAAATTGATGCTAGTGTACTTAGATGATATAACAATTTTTTCTAAGAATGCATCTGAGCATTTATCCCACTTAAGGCAAGTTTTTGAGAGATGCCGAGAGTTTGGGATATCCCTTAATCCAAACAAATGCATTTTTGCTGTCCATGAAGGCAAGCTGTTAGGGCATGTTGTCTCAAAAGAAGGCATTACTATTGATGCTGAAAGAGTAAGGGCCATTTTGGAGCTGCCTTTACCAAGTCATAAGAAGGGATTACAGAGTTTTATTGGCAGAATTAATTTTCTGCGAAGGTTCATCCTTGATATTGCAAATCTTTTGAAACCTTTGACATCCATGTTGAAAAAGAATATAGTCTTTAATTGGACAAAAGAGGCCAGACTCAGTTTTGAGTCTATATAAGAAGCATTGTCAGTTGCACCAACTTTGGTACATCCTGACTTTTCCAAAGATTTTATTCTGTATGCTTATGGCGGCCTAGATACAATCTCCGCGATTTTAGTGCAGAAGCAGAGTAGCGGCTTTGAGTAGCCAATTGTTTTTTTCAGTTAGGGGCTGGAAGAATATGAATAGAAGTATAGCTTTGTTGAGAAGCACATCCTTGCGGTGATAAGGAGCCTCAAGAAATTTTGGCATCTTGTTTCCAATAACAAGATACATTTGATGGTGGCTCATCCCAGCGTGAAGGAGTTCCTATTGAGCAAAGATATAAATGAGAAAAGAGCCAGTTGGATCACCAAGGTCATGGAATATGACGTGGATATCCAAGTAACCAAGCTTGTCAGAGGCAAAGGACTCAGCGAGCAGCTCACTACCAGTTCTAACAAGGAGGATGAGACGCTTTTGACCATTGAGGATGCACCTCAAGATAATGCAGCGATAGCGAACACAGGCTGGGTTACTGATATGAGTAGATTTTTGCAAACTGGCAAATGTCTAGCAGGTCTAGATAGAACTAAAAGAAGATATTATAGAGTGCAATCGGTTCCCTATGTTTTAATAAATGACATCCTTTTTAGAAAGGACTTTAATGGTGTATTGTTAAGGTGCATTGATAAAGATCAGACTGACAATGTACTACATGAATTTCATGATGGAGCAGTGGGGGGTCATTTTGCCCCGAAGACTACTACCTAGAAGATAATGAGAGCTAGATATTATTGGCCTAGCCTATTTAACGATGCCCATGCATGGGCAAGGAAATGTGTAAAGTGTGTCGTTTTTGCAGGAAAGGAGAGGCTGCCAGCCTTACCTCTACGGCCAATTCAAATAGAGCAACCCTTCATGAGATGGGGTGTTAACTTCATAGGACCCATTAATCCACCATCAAGTGCAAGCCATAAGTGGACTCTTACAGCTACAGATTTTTTCACAAGATGGACTGAAGCAGTAGCTCTAAAGGAATCAAATGAAAATGCTGTTTTAAATTTTTATCATGACTTGATTTCTAGATTTGGAGTGCCTGAGTCAATAATTTCTGACAATGCTTTAGCCTTTGTTGGCCTAAAGATAACTGATTGGGCTATCAAAAATGGGATCTATCTGAATACTTCTTCTAATTATTACCCACAAGGTAATGGTTTGGCTGAGTCTACCAACAAAAATCTCATAAGGATTATTAAAAGATCAATGGAGGACAACCAGAGGACCTGGCACACTAATTTGAAATATGCCTTATGGGCAGACAGAATAACTCCTAAGAGGTCCATTGGAAACTCTCCATATATGTTAGTATATGGGAGGGAAGCAAGATTACCTATCTCTGTAGAACTGCCAGCACTAGACATCATGAATCAGCTAGACATGTTTGAAGAGGAAGATCCCATGGCTGTCAGATATGCTCAGCTTATGGAGCTTGAAGAAATCAAAGACAAGGCTATGAAGACTATGGAATATCATCAGCTTCAAACAAAAAGAAATTTCAATCAGAAGGCCACCCCCAAAAGCTTTAGAATGGGTGACAAGGTGCTTAAATGGGATGAATTAAAAAGCAGACCAGGAAAGCACTCTAAATTTGACAACATGTGGAGTGGTCCATTTCTCATTACTAAATGCAAAGAGCACAATGCATTTCAGTTATCAAATATGGATGGACAAAATCTACCTATCCCAGTCAATGGGATACACCTAAAGAGGTGTTTTGAGGTATGAGTACCTTGTAAATCAGTAAATTAGGTCTCTATGCTTTCAATAAGTGCTGCTGCACATTAGTTTAGATCTACTTTTGCTTTCCCTAAATGTTGTCTAGCATAGTTGAAAGAGTTTGCTTTCAACATTTTGTCTTGGTTTGGCCTTCCAAGTGTTCTTCATTGCTTCTATCTTATTTTGCTAAGGTCAGAAATATCTATATTCCAGTCTCTGTGTGACTCTATGCCCAATAGATGTATAGGCCACTGATCTAACTATTTAGTAGGCAAACATCCCATAAAGGTCGCCAAATTGTTGACCCTTTTTTCCTCTGACCAGAGCCAAGCAGTCAACTTGGTATTTTCCTTGAAAAGCCTTTGGAAAATGTTGCCTAAAAATGAAAAGTGGAAAATTCCCCCAAAAACTTGCTCAAATGAAAGAGGAGGCAAAAATAGGCAGGTTTGTTTTTTACAGTACCCTGAAATTCGGCCAAATGAAGAAGTTATTGACGGTCAAAGTTCTGGTCAACATACAGTTCAAATATGCATTTGGCAAGCTTGAAAATCTCCATCAGCCTTAGGAAATAATGAAAAAATTGAGTCATATACATTTTTTGAATGTATATCGGGCCAGGGAAATGCATATACATTTCAGGAATCTTTCACAGATTCCTGAGAATATTCTGGGTTTGTATATCGGCGATATACAAATGGAGATGCAAGTGAAACATACAAGGTATAAGATACATTCAGGGAATAATCCTCAAAGATTCTGTCTTTGCATGTGACGGCTTGTATGTTTGCCTTGTATATTCGCACATACAAGCAAATATACATTCACTAAATGTACAAGGCAAATATACATCAAAGATTCCTCAGAATATTTCGTAGTTGTATGTTCGCAATATGCAAAAGGAAATATACAATGAAAAGATACATTACAGGAATATTCCCCAAAGATACCCTACTTGTATGGGAGATGGTTTGTATGTTGCATTTGTATATCCGCATATACAAACAAATGTGCATTTGCTACAGTACCGCATAGGGAGATACAAATGGTGGGCCCTGTGAAGATACAAGAGGTTTGTATATCATATACATACAAAGGTTCAAAAGCTACAGTGGAATGTATATCGACTTGTATGTTCGCACATACAAGCCGATATACAAGGAAACATATACAATATGGACCCGAATAGGATTTTTAATCTATTCTATGTTGTTCCCAGGTCTGCCTTGCATAAAAGGTGTTTGTATGTCTTGACATACAAAGGAACATGTACAAGTCGGATTTCAAGACAGGTACAGTTTGGCGGAATGCAGCATCAGGTCCGTGGCTTGCTTGTATATGGCAATTGAATATTGCGATATACAAGCCAAAGATGCAAGAGAGGTATACAAGGCAGATCTGATCTAAAAATCAATTCTGGCACATTCAGGCTTCAGGTCTGCGGCTTATATCTTTGCATATTCAAAAGACTGAGGATGCAAAGGATCGATGTAAAGAAACATACAAAGGAGTTTCTATATCTCCAAGATGCAAATGGTGGGACCCGCAGGTTTACAAAGGAGATTGTATGTGCTTGCATACAAGGGAATTTTGCATATCGGATATACATTTCAGGAATATTCTATAAATATTCCTACTTGTATATTTATCCTTTGTATATTGGCTTGTATATGCACATATACAAGCCAAAATACAAAGGCTAAACATACAAATGTAGCGCTACAGTGGAATGTATTTTTTTTGCTTTGTATATTCGCACATACAAGCAGCTAGATACAATCAAACTTATGCATTACGGGAATATTCCACAAAGATTCCCTATTTGTATAAAAGGGGTTTGTATGTTGTGTTTGTATGTTCGCACATACAAGCTAAGATACAAGGAGCATATACAAGATGGATTTTAGTCAGGGATTTGGTTCAGCACATAATGGTTTCAGGTCCACCTTGTATGCATAGACGTTTGTATATTTGCATATACAAAGAAATGTACAAGGAGAAGATATACAAGCTAGACCTGACAGGGAAACCAAATGCAACTAATGGCCGTTTTGGGTTCCGTAGCTTGTATATTATCATATGTAGAAGGCACATACAAGTGGTCGAGCTTGTATATACAAGGAGGGAATTGTATGTATATACAATTTTACAATACAAAGGCACAAATAGGGCTCGATGTACGAGGCACCCTGCACATACAAGGTGTTCTAGATGAGTTTTTGAATGCCGATTCAGGCGCCAGGATGCATGCGATATACACATAGATGCAGATGCAGTATATACAAGTGGTTGACCAAATTTTTGACTGCCTGTATCTTCCCCATTTCAGTGAATTTTGACATACTGTAAGAGGCAAAAGTGCATGCTTTTGCCTCCTCTTTCATTTGAATAGGTTTTTGGGGGAATTTTCCAATGTTCAATTTTTAGATCTAAGGATGCATATTTGTAAGCGATGAACATTTCAGAGATGACTTTTGGCAGATGATATTTTTTTGGGCATTCATTGTAGCAGGTAGAACAAGCAGCTCGCATTAACAACAAAGAATATCTTTCCACCTCTTCATCTCTAGATTGACGATGAGTAAGTAACTACAATAAACACTCTAAATATCTCCTCATCTGCCCAGTTCCATATTTCAATGCTATAACTAACGCAGCTAGACAGTCATCGATTGAGATATTTTTCTATGATAGCTCTTTGAGTGAATTTTTGTAACCGACTTAGGATAGTTTTGGAATGCTATAAGTATGCATTCGAATGTTGTAAATAAGGTTGGAAATTTTTTGGCATTAAGGTTTTTCTGTTTCCAAACAGAGTTTTCATGTACTGTAACCGTGTGTTTCCATTGAATATATGCAAGTTAATTTTACCTCTTTAACTAATTTTTCTAGTTCTGTGTGAATTTGTGTACGGCTGTTTGTGAATGTTTCATTCCTCTCAATCATATTGCTTCACACTTCTGCTAGAGTCATCTAATCTGTGTATACCTACTTGCTGTATTTGATTACATTGTGCATCTTCTCAGTGTTGTGGAAGTTTCTTTAAATCTGTCTGGTGTATCACCCTTGTTTTCAAGCTTTTATTTCATTTCCATTACAAGCTTTCTCTCTCCCTTTTCCCCTCAAAATTTAGTAGTTTTAGGTGATAACTAGACAAGGAAGCTGACCTTCTCCAGAGGTCTGATCTCATTTAGCAAAGTCCCACACTTAGAGATCAGTCCCATGTTACTCCAGTTTGCAGAGGTTTCACAACTGTATGCAAGGGTGCAAAACTAGGTGATAACAATGTTATTTGTAGAATTAGGAGATTGAGAAGAAACAGAATATCCTTTTTCAACAGACATCCAAACACCATATCCTAAAGAGGATAGATATACTTGCATTCTAATGCACCAAACAGAGAAATCTGAACCATCAAAGAAAGGAGCTCCTGAAACATTTTCCTCTAATTCAATACAAGATTCAACTTGTGAGACAATTCTATCAACAGGTTCTATATCAATATTTGAATTTGATAAAGATGGAGTCTTTTGACCAGTCTGAGACTTCACATTTTTCTTTTGTTTATTTCTTTTGCACTTACCCATGGTACTCCACACACAGGACCTACCCAAGTTGATTAGGCTTCTATAGGGAACCTAAGTTCTGATACCACTTGTTGGAGTCTAGGACAACACTGAGAGGGGGGGTGAATCAGTGTTGTATAAATTTTGAAACCTTTTTGCAAACTTTAACTTTCAAGACACAAAGAGTGAAAGATATCATTAATTTGTTACACATATGCACATAACTGAGAATGAAAGGAGTGAACAAAAAACCATGAGCAAAATATTAACATACACACATACAGAAGCAATCAACATGAATCATGACACAAGTTTTTCAAGAGTGGAAAACCCTCTTGGGGTAGAAAAACCACTCAAAACTACCTCACTGGCTTAACTAAAAAACATGCCACTAGCTACATATAGGTGTCACTGACTAGACAAGCCTCACTGGCTACAATATGCCTCATTGGAAAATACAATCACCATTAGAAGATATAAATAAAATTAGAGGGTTACTTTGTTTCCAGATAATTCATTGTTCTATCTCTGCATCATTCAATACAAACTTCTTCATCTATAATTTCATCTTTTACATTGCCTTCAAAAATCAAAATTGATATCTCTATGTGTATGTCTTCAAACTACATCTGCATACATGCTCTGCCATCAATTAATTTTCAATTATCTCCTGTATTGAATTCATCTCAACTCAAAATCTCACACTCTCTAAACAAATTCTTTATAGGATGCATATATGTATCAATCCACACATACAATTTACAAAACCCCTAAAATATAATTAAAAATGAAAAACAACTTTTCATTTCTTCTTTTTTCATATTCCTCTTTCATTCTTCTCCTTCTCTATTTTCATTTTCACCTACAAAAAATGATAAACTTGACCTTTCATATTCCTTTCTCAAACATTCAATCTGAATAATTTTTGTCTTCAATATTATCCCTACATAAAACATTCAACAAAATATATCTCTGAAAAATAATCTTCAATTAATTCTAATCATTTTTCCCCTGTCAAAAATAAAATAATAACTCTTCATATTCCTCTGTGCACTTCAATAATCCCTTCAATTTCTTCTCTACAAATATGATCTTCATAAAATAAAGATAAAAATCTTCAAATCCATTCTATAATCTGCCTTCATAAAAACATTCTTTTTCCTTATTTTCCTTCTAAAAATCTTCTTTATATTCATTCCAAAATAAACTTTTCTTTTATCTCTATATTCCTTGCATGAGAGAAAGAAAGGCCCACTTATGTTTAGAAATTAGAAAAAAAACTTTATAAAAATCTTCTCAAAGATCTCCTTGAAAACTGCCTTTTACTTTCTTGAAAATAGCTTATAAAAATCATTTTAAATGATGTCATAAATAGATGACATCAAGAGGCCACCTAAATGGGAGTTTAGAAAAAGATTTCTATATTTACTAGTAAAAGCACCAAAGGTGCTATCAAATGGCCGATAGGCATAAATATTTATAAGCTTATTGCTAAATAGTTGCTAGACAAGGCTATAAATATTATAAAAAAAATTTTGCAAATAAAAATAATGGAATGGTGTTAAATGAATAATCACATGAACTAAATCATGAAGGAACCATTAAAGAACTAAAGCATAAAAAAACCATCACATAACTATGGCCTCCCATTCAACCCAGAAGAAGTTGTATATCTTCTGGTTTGCCAAAGTCATTCACTAGATAAATTCTAAAAAATCAAGACATTAGGTGAATAGTAGTGCTTAAATAATGTAGGATAAATAAAAAAATCTATGTTACTAACTTCCCTTTTCAAATAAAATAAAATAAATTCAAATAAATCTTCATATTAAATTTCAAATCAAAAGAGAAAAACAAAACAAGAACAATACAACATTATTTTTTGTCATCATTTTTGGATCTAGCTTCTAGACTACTCTCTTCTCAGTTCATCCAGAGATGTCTAGAATGTAAACCCACAATGTTGGAAATAAAAGAGGAGAAAACACAATTAATTTTTGCTATGTTTTTTGAAATCTGAAGGTTAAATGTAACATCAGTTTGGTACATACCCTCTAAATAAAGAACAAAATCCCACTGTTTCACCCATAGCAACCCCTATCATATGACCAGGCTGCAAAAGTGAACCATTACCATATTTAATTAGTGAAAATTTGTGATAAGCATGAAGTAGTAGGGTTGATACTAGAGTTGGTAATAATATTGTGTCACTTACTACTTTAGGATCTATGACCATTGCAGACAAAACAAACATGAGTATGAAGGAAAGCATGAGTTCAAATAGTAGTGATTTAATATCTTTCCTGCTAGGAGCATTTACAGTAATGTCAATGGATACTTTTCCAATTATTGCATTGAGTGTAACTGCAGCTAGTGTAACACCGACTATCTGAGCTAGTACATAAATGGGTAGCTGAAATTATCACAAGGATTATTAAACATCAGTACAATATTTCATAGCACCATAAATATATTTATTTTTTCACATAAAAACTTAAACAGTCTAATTTCAAATATCCAAACTACATGCAAAGTTATGAAGAGGCTTATGGTGTAATGGCAACTAGAGTCCACTCTTACTGTAACAAGGAACCTCTCCAGCAAATATGTGGCCAGGTTGTAGCATAACAAATGTACATTCCTTCAAATTTATTAGAGGGGCTATACTGTGACAATTATAGGATCACTAGATCATTGTAATAAGGTTGTCCATAATCATATGGAAAATTATTCAATGGGTTGTAGTGTAATGGTAGTTCACTTTGTCACTGCAACAAGGCAGTCCATAGTTATGCCTCATGTGGTCAAGTTGTAGTGTAATGGTAATCTAAATACCTCATCATAATAGACAATAGAAACCTTATGGTTATGAGTCTAGTAGACATGGGATGGATGGTGTAACAATTTCAAGTCAAGTTCTAATCATGATCCTTATTTACAAATCTCATAATATCATTCAAAATTCCCAAATGTATTTAAGAAACTAGAAAAAACAAATGCATGAAAAGTTCAAAGTAAAATAGCATTACAACTATGAGGTGCATTTTTACATGAACTATATCAAATGATGTTTTTACTGTTCGTAACATTTATTCCAAATAATTTTTGGAAAAACTATATTCACTTTATTTTATGTGGAAAAACTGAACACAGTTTTTCTAAAATCTATATCAATGAAAAGAAAATTCACCAATCCTGTTTTTCTACCAGTAATAGGAGAAGGAAAACTGTAACAAAATTAAGGATTAACCCAAATAATAGAATACTTATAACCAAAAATCTCATAGAGAAAAAAATGCTCATTATTGTATTTCTCTGCCATCAATAAGGGAACCATTTAAAACATGACAATTTAATTTCCTATAGCAATATATTTCACCACAAAATTCATCGATTTGGAATTAAATGTATCAATGACGAGCTTATCACCAATCCTCTTATTCCTCCCTAAACTCTGCGAAAGAAATGCCACAAATCCCAAAATAGCCATGACATAACCTATGTTCACTTTGCCAAGAAGAATGCCCTGGACCTTAGTATTCCTCCGCAAATACTTATTCAACTTGATCCAAGCCCTATGTTGCCTGAATGTGTAGGGAGATATAATCCTCTGACCTA
Organism: Cunninghamia lanceolata; assembly: GCA_027924645.1. Classification (NCBI taxonomy): domain Eukaryota; kingdom Viridiplantae; phylum Streptophyta; class Pinopsida; order Cupressales; family Cupressaceae; genus Cunninghamia; species Cunninghamia lanceolata. Next base: position 3,840,987 of record BSBN01000134.1, read on the forward strand.
TAATTTGTTGATGAACCTGGCAGTGCAATTAGTGGGGACTCTGGTTAGCTCATCGTGCATGCATGTAACTAGAGCTGCAAGGCCTGCATCGAGGAGAAACATTTTGTCTCGTAGGCATATGACTGAGGATTGTAGGGCGTTTCTGCATTGCAGGGAGAAGATTGAATTTGATTTTTGAAATAATTGTCTGAAATGGCTGCTCATTTTGGACACAAAACAATTGAAGGATTCTTTCATGCACTTCCATGTTAAAATCAGAAATCCTCCTTGCCTATGTTATGAAAATCTTTTAACGTTAGCATTTCCTACTTTGGCGAAATTTCATATGGAAAGAGGTGATGTCTATCTAGCATTTTGGATGCACATTTCACTATATTTATAAAATCAAACCTAGTTTTAGGTTAAAAATTATAAATAAAAAACCATATGATCTTTCTTTGAAAACCCTTTTATCTAAAGAATTAAGGGAATAGTTCTGCATGTTAAAAAAATTCAAGGAGGGAGGCAATGTAAATATCTTTCATTGAAATGAATTTTGGCATATTAAAAAAAATAGTAATGGGGTTTCAATTTTTCTTTGGTTAATGAAATTGGAGCAAACAAAATTTACTTTTTGTGCTAGAAAAAAAAAAGAACTGATGCAAATCGCTTTCTTTTGAAAATCCATGACCTTCAATCGATTCTTGAGAAGGTGATTCTTTTGTTTTCTATTTGCACTCCCCTTCACCTCACCTCAAATCTTGCAATTTGATATGCTCGTTGAGTTCTTTGCTTTCAACTATTTTTTCATTTCACAAAAAAATAAAATAGAAATGATAGAGTTTATGGCTAGGTACACTTAAATGACAAATACTTTTTCTAAACAATTTTCTCCTAGCATCAAAAGAACCAATGCAAGAAAAAAAATTAAAGGATGACAATTTTTGGACGATGAAAAAATTGGACTACTAAATTTTGGACTGTTACAAGATGTGTGCACATATAGAATGGCCTATCGGCCAAAAAATAAAGCCTTTGATCTCCATTCAAACTATTAAGTCTTTGATGACTTTTTGTGGGGACTAGTCAAAAACATGACTTAAAACCCTTTAAGAAGGTAACAATAAGTGATATGACCTGCTATAGTGGGTCAACACAAAATTAAAACATAAAGTGCATTCTTTAGAATATGGGCAATGAAGGGCAGAGAGGGTATACATAAGACTTAGTGCTCATTAAGGATATGTTGAGAATTTAACAAGATTTTTCAAGAGATTAAGGACTTTATACAAATGACAAGAAGAACCCTAGTAAATTTAGAAGAGATTTTCAACAATAAGATATGAAGGCTTATGATGGTTTGGGACTTTGGAGTCTTAGACCAAGATTTAGGGCTTAGAGACATTGTATCAATTATGAATAGAGAGTAACAAGTCATGTCCTTGAAGTCCTTAAAATCTGCTATATCTGAGCAACACCATACCAAAGAGATGGATCTTATCAACCATTACGGTGACACAACTTAGGAATCCCATCTATAAAAAAAACTTTGAAGGAGATTGTGAACTCATGCAAGAGTATATATCTTAAATGTTCAATGACACCATTACCTCCTAAGTCATCCTTTAAAGATATCAAGGAGAATGAAAAAACAATTTTGTACCTAGTGAGAAGTATACCTCATTCCTTCATAAAGAGAACAAGAACACGAGTCCATTAATCTAATGATGAAAAACAACTGATAAGCAAACCCTTGATTCGCAATACATAAAGATATGAAGACTATGATCTCCAAACTCCTGATGATGAATCATCTGAAACAAACTCCTAATGATGTACAACTTTACCAAATAGGTCTCAAGCAACCACTAACCACTGAGAAAAAACAACATCAACTGAGAATACCTTATCCTCCAAAACACCGTGAAGATATATGAAACCATATGGAACACATGATCATGAACCTTTGCCACTGCATGAAAACATCAAGATGGCAAGATGATCAAGCTCAAACATAGCTTACCAAACATGTACTTGATCATCAACACAACACACATAGCATCTTGTAGCATCTTGTACTTGATCTGCATACTTCTCTTTTGACATCAATGACAATCAATCTCCATCACTTTCATATCATTTGCTAATTTTGAATAATTAATGAAGTCAAATGAATATGTTATGAATCCTAGAAACCCATGTGTCAATGTTAGGCTAAAAATGCAATTATTAAATAGTGTGTAAGGAATTTGGAGGGTAAAATAATAGTTCATTTGATTTGGACAAGTTTAACTGGCCCTTAAATTTATAATATAAATTTACATACCAAAAACACTTCCGAGTGGGACAAGGACGACCCAAATCTAGTACTTGAGTTGGAGGTGGTCATGCCAAGGATGGAGACCAAGGACAAGGATGTGCCACCAAATGTGGAGAGTGTCAGGAAAGGTGTCTCAACCTTGCATCCTAATGTTGAGAGTACAAAATATTAATTTTTATGCTATAGAACAAAAAAACTCAATTTCTAGGCTATAGAGGCCATTTTTTGCCTTTTTTGGGGATGGCTTGACATTGATTCTCAAATGTCTAAGATGTGGAAATCTTCAAGATCTATTTTTTTTAAAAGAGTTCAATTAGCTTCCTAAATCAAACATTATGGCCTCGAAAAGCTGGGCCTCTAACATTAGAAATGTAAGAACATCGATGAGTTGTAAGAGGGAGTTACACTTGTTTTTTATTATATAAGTCAGAAAAAACTAGGGGCTGAACCCTTACAACAATAGTACAAAAAGAGACAGCAAAGGCTCATGAAGAAAAAGAGCCACCCAAACCAACTACAACATTAACAACAAATACAGCCGATTAACAACATAAAGTAAGTAGCAGTAGATAGACAGCGTAAAACATAAAGAGAAACAAGACTAAGGAGATACATCCTCCCAACCTTTAACCAGAAATTCCATGATTTAATCAACTTTCTTGAATTTCTCCTCATCCTCGCCATTAGCTTGAGTCCCATGTTCCTGCAGTAGAGTCAGGTTGAGTGTAGCCGAGAGACAAAGCATGCTGCTTATAAAGATTCCCATAGATCAAACCTTCTACTCCAAATCATCCACCTATCCCCTGAGGATAGAAATATCATTCCTCTGGCCATCTCCCTCCTCCTTAGTCTCCTCTTCAACCTCCTCCACAATCATCCTCTCCCCTTCACTAGCATTATCCACAGGACCACCACCATCACCACCTGAGTCCTCTGTCTACTTCTCTTCTCCCTCACCTGCATCCTCTTTATAAATCTCTTGGACTTCAATGTCTCCAGATTTCAACTAATTGTCCCCCTGAGTGGAAGCTTTTGAAGCACTTTTAGAATAATCAATTAATTTGGCCTGTGGAGCCAGTTTACCAACAATTCTCCCTGACCTTCTCACCCTAGAAGAGAAACCCTCATTCTTACATTTAGCCTCCATTTTAGTTTTGTGCTTATTCACAGGACCCACACAATCATTGTTCAGATTCTTATGGGTCCCTACTGTGTCCCCCGTAACCTCCCTAGTAGAAGCCATCTCCCTAAATTTTCTTTTCTTACTTTTCACACTCCCTTTAGAAACCAGAGTATGCATATCCTTCACCATGGTCTCCTCAAGGGTCTCAGACAAGGAAACCCCTTTCATTTTTTGGAAATTAGGAGTAGGGCAGGGTTCCTCAGAAACAGTGGCAGCAATGGGGGAAGTATTAGCAGGGACCTCAATAATGGATGGATGGATTGGCTTAGGTGGGTCCAAGGCAAGGTGAAAATTATACAAACGAAGAATGAGACCTTGATGCAAAGGGACAGGGCATTTAGAGGGTTTCTTTTCAAATTTAGCTTTAACCCGGGAAACAAAGTGTTCAAGGGAAGACATCAAGTAAAAAGGAAAACTTATCAAAGCATTACACCTAAAATGATTGAGCAGGGGGAGGTGATAATTATAAAACCTAGTGAAACGACCTTCTAATGTGAAATATTTCATCAGTAGAAAGCACATCTCATCCCATGGCTCTAGTAGCTTAGTGTGTTCAAACCCTCCCTGGTACGGGACTAATTCATCTCCCTCACCCAAGAAAAGCTTCTGGTTCTGATGGTCGGCCACCTTAGCCTTCCTTTGCAGCTTAGTACCCTTAGTGGAAAGGCCAGTCGCGATGGCTATGATCTCTTCAAAGATTTCAAACCCAATTCTGCAAATGGTAACTCTGTGATTCTACCACGAAAGGGCATACTGCATAGACAAGTTTTCATCGTAACCATTGAGGCATTCTAGAAAAGGACTTATGCCACCTTCCTTGCAATAATGCCAAACAACAACATTGTCCTTAAATTCACAACAAGATATTGGCTCAGTGCGAATCCTGTCTCCCCCCATTATCGCCTTACCCTTGAAAACACAGAGAACACAGAGCCGAAGATACCTTTCCACAAAGTGTCTTCGCAAGATAATTCTAGATGCACTGAAAGGAATGATGAAATAATAAATGAAGCAATAAACCAACATGCACGAGTCGTCAATATCCTGAAACGTCTTCACAATCTCCAATTGTTGCCAATTTTTCCCATGCTTGAATATGATATTTTAAAATTCACTATCATCATCACATATCCAACTCGTCTTAACGTGAGTGATCAAAAATGCCAAAATGGCATTAGTCAGAAAAGTACAACATGTCATAATAACCCTGTACTTAAACATCCACATCATCTTTGCACAAAATAACCATCTAGCCAGGCTGGCACTCTCAATGTGATGAGTCATCCTTGACAAGTCATCTATTTTTGAATTAGTTCCCTTATGTTAATGGGAATATTGTTATATTGGCACCAACATCGCCAATTCATAATTTGCTGACCATAATCTGCGAGAGCATCAGCAACTCCGTTCCCCTCTCTATAGATATGAGAGAATTCCACTCTAGAAATCCTTTGAATAAGGATTTGGATATCCACAATGATATCCTTAAGCCTCCACCCGCAGACCGAAACATTGGTAACAGCATCAAGGACAAGTTTAGAGTCCCCCTATATATGCAAATGAGGAATGCCCAAAGAAATAGCCAATTTAACTCCCCATAAGAGAGCAGAGGCCTTAGCATAGTTATTACTTTGAATACCTAAACCACTAGCATAGGTGGCAACAAGCTCCCCTCTATCATCCCTGATAATCCCACCACCACTAGCCTTTCCATTGGACTTAGAAGCCCCATCAAAATTAAGTTTGAGCCAATGAGACCTCGAAGGAGTCCATCTAGCATTTAATCTCAAAGTCTGCTTTGAATTGTCATGAGTAGGAATTTGGTTAAGAATTCTCCAATTGGCAGCAATGTTTTCTTCTTCTTGAGTGAGGGGTTTATCAGTAATTTTGATATGAGAGCTAGCAACGCTTTCAATGAGGAGCTTAGAGAAAGGCTGATAAACTTTAGAAGAGTCCTTGATAGCTTCCGTAAAGATTCTATTATTCCGTTCCTTCCACAAGGTCCAACCAATGAAGGGAAGAGTTTGGTTCCAGAGCTCCACAAGCCAAGGATGAGAAAAAGTAGGAAATCAATTTGTAATAACTTCTCTAATATCTTTATTGCAAACCCACTATATGCCAAAGTTCTGCAGAATTATACTCCAAATTTCCTCGGCAAAGTCACAATGAAGAATTTTATGAGGAACAATTTCCTCTTTCTTAAGGCACATAACACACCTATTAAATAGAGAGAAACCCCTTCTTTGCAAATTATCTTGGGTTAAGATCTTATTATGAACCACAGCCCACCAAAACATATTAACTTTAGGAATACATTTATGGTTCCAAACTTTCCTCCAAAGCTCATTTTTGTGAACATCAGGAATTAGCAGATGGTAAGCAGAGTTAATCGAGACGCGACCTCTTTTGTTAGGTGACCAATACAACTCATCTTCTCTAGGAAAGAGAGGAATTCTGGTACCCACCAACAGTTGTTGTATAGATCTCATTCTCGGAATAAGCTCAGGATGATTAATACAACACTCAAGAAGATTTTTCCAAAGTTTGATACCATTCTCATGATGAATATAATAACAGACTTTTGACCCAAAAAACTATTTGGCCATATCAGCAATAATCTTATTTTCCCCCTAAGCAGCAAGGGCCTTGTCAGCAACCCAAGGGTCCTCCCAGAAATTTATAATATTACCATTCCCTAGTATCCATTTAAGCCCCTGTTTAATTAAGCTTCTAGATTTGAGCATTTTGTTCCAAATAACTAAACCTTGAGGGAGCCCCTCTTGATAAAGGAAACTTAAGTTGTCAGCACCCTGTAAGTACTTAGCTTGCATAATGGTTCCCCATTCTTTATGACTATTAATCAGATTCCAGTTGATTTTGGAAAGAAGGGCTTTATTCATATTTCTTATAGATCTGATATTAAGACCCCCATAAGTTTTAGGAAGGCAAACCTTCTCTCATCTGACCAGAGACATTGTCTTTTTTTCTTCCACACCTATCCATAAAAAATTTCTTTTTTCTGCTCCAGTTTGTTAGCTAATACTTAGGCATTTTAAATAGAGAGATGAAGTAAGTTGGAATACCTTGAAGGGAGGCCCGTAAAAGCTACAATTTTCCAATACTACTCAGGAGCTTACCCTTCCAGCCAGTCAGCTTCTTTTGAGTTCTTTCCAAAATACCATTCCAAAATCCTGGAGTAACTTCTTTGACAGTTAAAGGAAGGCCAAGGTAGATTGTAGGAAGAGCAGCCACAGCACAGCCACAGATGTTGATGATTTTTCTCTGGAGATCTCCCTGAGTGTTGAAGAAATATACATTGCTTTTCTAAAAATTGATGTGTTGACCAGAAGCTTTGGCATAGGCATTGAGAATATTCCTCCAACTTTGGGCTTCTAAAACTAAAGAGATACCAAAGAGGATGGTATCATCCACAAACTGCTGAATAGACATGGGTGGCAGAGAAGAAGTAGGTTTAATCCCACAATTTCCTTAGAAAGGACCTTAGAGTGAACATATCTCCCAAGGGCTTCAGCCATCATGATAAATAGATAGGGGGAAAAGAGGATCACCCTATCTAATCCCTCTCATGGGCGAGAAAAAACCTCTAGGAACCCCATTAACCACTGAGAATTTAGCAGTGGTAACAGCTTCCTGGATAAGAAGAGAAACTTTATCATTAAAACCAAACTTTTGGATAACCTTGAAAAGAAACTTCCAGGAAACTCTATCATAGGCCTTAGAAATATTAAGCTTTAGAACCATACCAGGAATCCTACTCTTCTCTATTGAGTGGATAGTTTCATGAGTGGCTATAACAAGATCTAAAATCTGCCTTCCAGGAACAAAACCTTTCTGAGAAGAGGAAATAATTTTATCAAGGAAGGGTTGAAATCTCAAAACAAGAAGTTTGGTGTATAACTTGTAGATGGTATTACACAAACTTATAGGTCTGAAATCAGCAAGCAACTTAGGATTTGGCTTCTTGGGAACAAGACAATAAAAGTATTGTTAATTTGCTTTAGAAGTTTCCTAGTTCTAAAAAAATCTCTAACAGAAGCAGTAACATGATAGCTCACAATATCCCAATATTCCTGGAAAAATATAGGAGGAAAGCCATCAGGGCTTGGGGCTTTAAAGGGTCCCATGGAGAATAAAATAGCATGAACCTCTTCTTCAGAGATAGGTTTCAACATTTCAATGTTATCCTCCTTAGTAATCAAAGAACGAATTTTGTTAAGGAACTGATCCATTATCTACCCATTGGCAACACTGTCATCTTGTTCCGTCAACAAATTCTGGAAGAACAAAGCTGCTTGATTACTAATCTCATTGTCATCAGTGATAGTATTACCATCCTCCAAGCATAATTTATAAATAGTATTCGCTTTCCTATGTTTCATAGCTGAGAGATGAAAAAAAGAAGTATTACGATCCCCTTTTTTGAGCCACTGAACTCTGGATTTCTGTTTCCAGAAGAGTTCTTCTTTATTCATAAGGTTCTTCCAGTCAGTAATCAAATTATTTTCAGCTTGAACAATATCCTCAGTAGAATCTCCTTGAGCCATTCTAGTTTGAAGGTCAGCTAATTTTCTTGAAATAATCTTCTTCTGAACAAACACATTCCCAAAGTTGTACTTGTTCCAATCACGGACCTCTTGTTTAATGTGTAAAAGCTTCTTAACCAATCTAAACATAGGAGTACCTTGTATCGGGAGTTTCCACCATGTAGTCAGAAGACTCCTAAAATCCTTGTGCTTAATCCACATAGCTTCAAACCTGAATGGGAAGGGACCCCGATTATGCTGGACAACCCAATTAAGGAGAATAGGATTATGATCAAAAATAGTTCTAGGTATAGCCACAAGACTAAGATTAGAATGGTCATCCCAGTTATTCGAGATGAGGAATCTATCCAATTTGACTTGGATCATTTGATCACCTCTTCTTCTGTTGGACCAAGTAAATTTCTGATTCTACAACTCCACATCCATCAACCCAAAGCTATTGATAAAATCAACAAAATCAAACATGCTATCAGAGTAGTCAAGAATACCCCCAATTTTCTCAGAGGGATATAAAGGAGTATTAAAGTCTCCCGACAACATCCAAAGAGAATGAGGGAAGTGGAAAGGAGAGTAGATAGATCCATCCACAAAGTTTTCCGCAGAACCCTCGTGTTCGGGGCATAAATATTGATTAAAGACCAATGAAAAGAAGGCATAGAAAAATTGACAATCAGAAAATGCTTATTGGAAATGGTAAGAATACCTCTAATTTTGGCATTATTCCAAGGAGTTACACTTGTTGACCAACTTATGATGCATGTTATGCCATGCCATTAGGCATATTTTGAATGGAGATAATGGAACCAAAATGGAGTGCCCAAGTTGGTTAGTGGATGATGACGAGCTTATGATAGGTGGAAGGAATATGTTGTTTCTAGCCTATGGACTCATCTTGAGATTTGGGCGCCACATTTTGGGTGGTTTTAGCACATGGTTTTGTACTTATCATTTGATGGTTTCATGTATTTCTTCTCCTATTTATTAGGTGCTTGAGATGGAGGTTTTGATCTAGTAAGTTTTGTAGGTAATGTTATGTTGTCATAATTACTCCCGATCTATTATTGGTGATACTCTTGTAAAGGATTAAAATTTGAAAGTGTATTATAACCTTTGATTATTGAATAATATTTGAGTTACTTTGGAGTGTGGGGTTTTTCTCCTAAAAGGGTTTTTCCCATGTGTAAATCACTATGTTGTAGTTTATTGCTTTTGTGTTTATTTCCTTGTAACTATATGATTAGTTTATTTTTCACATACCTCCTCTCATATATTAGTGTAGGAATCATATTCAGCACCTTTGCTTCCTTTTAGAGAGGTTGGGAGGCTTGTTCTCAACAACCTGTCTAAATGCAAAAGCATGATTAGGAATCTATAGGACTAGATCACATAGTAAGCTGACATTGATGCAACTGCTTATGTTGGACATATTAGGGGGCTTGAAATAAATGTATTAATTATGAGTACTACCACTATATACAAATCTATCTTTTAATTAATTGTCAATGTCATTTCAACTCAATATGGATAGTTAATAGAGTTAAAATTTTAGTCTTGAATTAATATTTTAATAAGATGTGTGCATATAGTAACATAAAAATCAATATTTGTCATCTACAATTGATATAATTGCAAATGATAACAACTATAAGTAATTTTCACAAAAAATATGACTCCTTTGATGGTACAAGTAATTTTCATGTCAATTTAGCTCACCATCTCACAAGACAAAAGGACTATGATGACAACAATAATAGTTTTCATCATTCATTTCAAACATATATGATATGGTGAAAAATCACAACTATATAAGTTTTGCAGTTGAAAAAAAAACACAATTGGTTTTTTTAAATAATGAAATGAAATTAGATGAAAAATAGATAGAAAATAAGACATAGAATTGTCTTTTCATTCAACATAGGCCAATAAGACATGTTAGAAATAACTCACATTACTAGCTTTTTTTAGAATATTAATAAATTAAAAGATATTGTCAAAACTTTAGAAAAAGAAAAATAAAATAATACGATTAGGTAGTTAACTTTAGTTTTTGTTTGGGTCGAATACTATAGAATCCCTGCCATAACAATGACTAATTAAAAAATAAAAAGAGTTATACTGTACTAATCTCAGCTATTAGAGCGAAAAATATCTAACTATTTAGAGCCCTTTGTCCTAGTATGTAATCCTCATTTTTGTTTCTGATATTTGGCTCAAGTTTGGAATACTACCTTGGTCTTCTATTTAGTTTAGTAGTATGATTATAAGCCTTTGGAGTTTTCCCTAAAAGTTGGCTTTCTTCAACAGTCAAAGGTGAATTTTGGCCAATAAAAATAGGACAAATATTTACCACTTTTTGTTGTGAATGAGGTGTAAAATTGCTATTGATTGTTTGACCATTAAAATGGATGATATTTAAATAGAGTGAAAGCTATTATAATGAGTTATTTTTGCAGAATACACCATGAGATCCATGAGATATCTATCCTCAATTCAGTGTTGTCCAAGGCCCCATACTTAAAACAGACAAACACTGTGACAAATTATGTTAACGACATCAACATTCATTCATCCATTCATGGAGATAGTAACGGGCCAAATAAACCTCTACTTATAGTCAGATGGTGAAATCTAATGACAGAATCTCCAGCAGAATTTGTTCGTGTACATATCCGGACTGTTTTTGACTTTAGCTCAAAACCGGCATGCATATAAAACAATGAGTTGCATACTTTGGAGAAATACAGGGCGTGGGACCTTATCTGTAACAAATTTTCAAGCATTCCAATCCAATAGAATATCAAATATAATCCCTTAAAAAGGGTGATAAAGAAAGGCCAAGACAATTTCACTTGTCATTGTTGTGGACTTTCATCTTGCAGTTGTCTCCCAATGAAGTACAAGTCAAAAACTTTTGTCGTCTTCACATTTTACTGTTTGTTTTTATACATCTAGATCTGGGTCTTTGACAAATGCCCACAAACTTCCAATTCGAGAAAATATCCTGTGTGTTGCGTAAGCATTTTAGGAAGAACTTGGATTGGACAGTGTGTTACAGTTGGATTGTTTGTCATTACTATGCTGCGTAAGAGCTACGCTTCAATTTCCTTTTTTTCCATGCCTGTACTCCTCCTCTAACATGTGACGTCTTCATGACGACCATGATCAGAGCTTCTGTTTTTTCTGTTAACAGGAAATTGTGGCTTATCCCCAGGTGGGGCTTCCCATGTTTGAAAAGGTTCATGTCTGCTACTGTAGTTTCAGACTACAAGGAACAGCAATCTTGGAAAGATCTTAGCTACTTTTTTTCATTCTTTGGATTAATTCTTTTTATAAGTTGAATAAAGACAGTTCCTTGTGTTTGTAATTATTATGTGAAAATAGAAAATAGTAGGGAAGCTTGCTTAGTCAATTATTTGCCGCTTTTAACTCTTGCAGAAAGTGTTCAGCAGTTGGTTGGACAGCTCTTCTGATATTTTCTTTAATTTTTAAAATGTAAACTTACGTAATTGATTACGCCTTCCTAAACACACAGATATTCTTTTATGTTTTTCTATTTTATATATTGGAATCATCTTGCCGAGGAACCACCTACTAGGAAGGCTTTTCAAGGGGAGGATTGGGGAGCTCCAAACTATCCATCAAAGCTTGCACAACAAGGGAGACCAGAACTCCCCCAACCTATTGGTAGAGTCATGACAAGTTTACCTTAGCATTGCACTGCATTTGATCAAAAGCTTTGTTCGAAGGAAACAAAGACCAACCCCTTTGTTGAGAAGGGGATAGTGTTAACCATTTGTTAGTGCATGCATCAAACTACATTTAACAATATTGCAATTTACATACTAGCATTTATTTTATGCTCTCACCCAAAGCACACAAGTGGGACCAATACTATCCTCCAGATCTTGCACAACAAGCGGGACTTGTACTCCTCAACCTATTGATATTGTATTGGCACTCACCTCAGCATTGCATTGCACTTGACCAAAGGCTTTGTCCGAAGGAGACAAAGTCCAACCCCTCCATTGAGAAGGAGATAGTGTTAACCATTTGTTAATGCGTGCATCAGAGCATGTTTAGCAATATTGTAATTTGCATTGGCACTCACCTCAACATTGCATTGCATTTGACCAAAGGCTTTGTCCGAAGGAGACAAAGTCTAACCCCTCCATTGAGGAGGTAGTGTTAACCATTTGTTAATGTGTGCATCAAACCATGTTTAACAATATTGTAATTTGTATTGGCACTCACCTTAGCATTGCATTGCATTTGACCAAAGGCTTTGTCCGAAGGAGACAAAGTCCAACCTCTTCCATTGAGGAGGAGGTAGTGTTAACCATTTGTTAATGCATGCATGAGACCATGTTTAGCAATATTGTAATTTATGCACTAAACCACACATGCTAAGTCGTCATGTCCCCTTTCTATTAAATTTAGTTTGGATAAATTATTAACCCATTCTTATATTTCCCATGGCCTAAAGCAAAAAATAGGGAATTATTTTATTTAATATTTTAATTGTGATCCTACAAATTTAGGATTTGTTATTCCTAGGAGCAATTAAATATTATTATTTTATTGCATAAGTGGGGGCGTGAGGTTTTATGAGGTGTCATTTGCAACTCTCAAAGATAAAAATAGAAGATCTTATGACGAATGTGATAGAATCTATGACAACTTTGAAGAGGGGAGTTATTGCTTATTTTAAGTTAGGAATCTTGCAACGGTTATGACAGGTGAGCACCATTTGATGGAAGTTGTTGGAAATAACATTGTTTTAATTAATTTTCCAAGAGAGGAGTGTTTGAAATTGATGGGATTTATTTATATGCAAAGATTTGCATACATAAAGAACTTTTGATCATATTTTTCTCTCAACTTCTTTGTACGAGCACTTATGCTTTTACAATTCCTTCTGTGGATGAAAACCCATTGGAGGTAGAGATTAGTAGATGAAAACCCATTGATTTCTAAAGGTAATTTTACTCTGTTATGGAGCAAAAAATGGACACATGCCTTTTCACCTCCTAGTTTAGCTCCTAGGTCCCCGTGATTACATTATACTTGCAAAATATTCATCCCGATAAGAAATCCCCCAAAAGCCATGTCGATTGGGAACTAGGGGCCCATTTTATGCCTTACCCTAGTACAAAAAGGTGCATAGGGACTTGGGTACCCGTACCCAAGTCCTCCTTGATTGGTCGGGGCAAATTTCAATGCATGTCGGCATAGGACCTTTAAATGGTTCTCTCCTTGTTGGCTCTTTAAATTAAATTCACGAATGTTGGGTCTCTCCTTGTTGGCTCTTTGAATTATTCTATCATCATTGATTTTCTTTAGCCTCTGCCTTGCTAGGGCATGTACTCTCTATCTAACAATGGTGTTGTGAAGCTTGAATGCTCTCCTAGGATTTGACTAAGGCAAGTCCCTAAACACCATAACCCCTAAACCTCTTTTCTTCTTGTGTGCAGGTTACAGGTGTGAAGTCTGAAGAAGTGAAGGTACAGGAAGGTTGTGTAAGGGAAAGGGCTTTGGGATCTGAAAGTAGTTTGTGGAAATTCCTTTGCAGAAGACTTGGGCAATTGCCGCAAAGTCCTCCTGCTCAAACAGGTACCGAATCTAGCATCAGGACACCCTCTACGACATTTCTCCAGTTCTGAGTTTACGAAGATTTGGACTTTCTGGACTTGGGCGCCCACCTCATAGTCCTCAAACTTTTCAGCTTCTGTGGAACAAGTTTTGATATCTCTCTAATCATTTTTGTACATTTGATTTCTGGGTTTTTGTTGTCATCTTTCTGTTACAAGTTGATTATCTTATAACTAGGGTTTTACTCATACTTAACCTAGGGTTTGATAAAAGGCTTGGTTAAATCTAATATTTCCATAGCACTCTTGAACACAAAATTAGTAGTTGAGTCCTCTTTCATCTTGTAGTGACTTGGCTCGGTTTTGTCCTTGAATGTTATTGTGGAAGAAGGTTTGATCTAGTGTACTTATATGCTTTCCTTCATTCATCTTTTCCATACATAACATACTCAAAGGTTGTATTGGAGCTCCAAGGATTTGCAAGTTTTTGTAGGTTGTTCCAATTGTGTAGTGTGTTGTGTTGTTTGTAGATTTTCCAGTGAAGTTGTGTGGGTGTTGTTTCCAATGTGACTTACATATTTGTCGTTATTATAGATCAATGTATTTATGTTATTATACATAAATGTATTTCTACTATAGTACAGTGTTGTTTCTATTCATTTATCCATTGAAATCAATTTCAGCAGTTGTGGAGATTCATCTTTCAGTTGGAGCATAATAGTGTTATTTTTGTGGTGTTTTTTGTAGGATTTTGTTGTGTTTTGAGAAGAGTTTTGTTTCAGATTATTGCTATTGTAGTTGTTTTAATAGTAAAAAATAGTGTAAAAATTAGATTATGATTAGTGGAAATAATTTCATGTGTGTCTAGACAAAATTGTCAATGTTTGTGTTACATAGTTTAGTGAAAAATTATGAAAAAAAAATTGAAGGGAAATTTACAGCTCCATAAAAACAATTTCCTCATAACCCTATGAGAAATATTTATGCAAACAAGTATTCAAAAATCTATATGTAAAAGAATAGGAAAACATACCATCAAGATGACACAAGATGTACACTAGGAAAACCCTCCATGAGGGAAAAACCCAACCTCCAAAAGCATCCACACCCATTGTATTATCTCATGATCATAGATTACAATACATAGCCTCCATGAATACTTTTGAATCATAAAGCTCCCTAATTTCACTCCATGTGAACAAGCAAATGATATGTAACCACACATTCCAAACCATGCTTCCTCTCCTCACAAATGCAACCTACAAGAGAAGCTCAATCTAGCCAAATCCAACCAACCATCCAACCTCAACAACTACTCATGTGCTTGCTTTTGTAGAATATAAGCTTATACAAAACCACTAAGTGGTATTACATAGCCATATCCCCTAAAACCATGAGCTCACTAAACCATGCCCCCTCATTTAATTATTGGTACTAAGTTTTCCCAATATAAATATTTTCTCAATGCGCAACCCACATTAAATAGTTTTTCCCAATGTTACATACAACTTTACAAGCGGACCTAAATAAATATTTAATGTGGCTAAACACATCACATAGGATGCATCACAAATAACTATTTATTTTACTATTTATATGCAAGGTGTACAGCACACCTTTTTCAACATTCTCCCACTTGTTGCATACATTGCATAAGGGGTCAAACAAGTAAACTCAAACATCAAGGAAACAATCCATATGCCCAACATGTACCATGTAAACATCCATTTGCTCCATGTGCTCCATCAATATACCTACAACAATAATCAAGGTGACTGTTAGTGCCTGAATTGACTGGCAGTTTTTGAGCAATTTTCATGCAGGCACTTTCCCTAAGTATCCAAAAAAATGTTCTAAGTGTTGGACCTCCTCAGCATTTTTCAGCTGCATCATCATATTTTCTTTGAAGAGGAGGTCATCATCATCATCTTGTCTTCGATGGTGGTCAGCATCATCATGTTTTCTATCGACCGGTTTTCTCATCAGGATCATCATATTTCAATATCGGGTGATGTTTGGATATCATCCTGATCCTGCTGGCGAGCTACAGTGCGCCCTGATTTGCTTGCGGGGGTGATTTTTCAAGTATCTGGTGATCTTCCAATTATCACCTTGCCCTTTTATGATGATGATGTCACCCCGACCTTCTGATGGGGTTATTCTCTGAGTTGTTCAACCTGACTTGTTTTTCTTAAGGGTCGTCATCATCATCATCATATTTTCAGTTATCGCCGTGTTGCTTGCGAGGGTCATCATATTTTCTGCCTGCATGATATTTCGCCGGGGTGATATTTTTATCATTGGGTGATCTTGGTTATGATCATCCTGATGATGTTGTTGAAGAGTTCTAAGTATGACCCGATATTCACTGGGGTCATCATATTTTGAACGTCAGGATGATCTTAGTCAATATCATCCTGATGATGTTGTATCACTTCATGTTCGTTGTTTTATCATCCTGATGATGCTGATGTCATTCTTAGATCAAGGTGATATCTATTTCTCTGCCTATCTACATCATGATATTTCCGAAGGGAGATATCCGCCTGTCGGCTTCGTGCATTATCTAGTGGGGGGTGATCTTTTCAAGCATCATCATATTCATCTATCGCCCCGATCTTATAGTGGAGCTACAGTGCAGCATGATATTTGTGCATCAGGATGATATTTCCAAATATCCGGTTATCTTCCGAATATCATCCTGATGTCGATATGATGATGACGTCATCAAGGTCCGGGGGGGGTCATATTTCTAACACTGATCATCTTGTGGAGATCCCCCGATATTTGCAAACATGATGATGACGTCATCCGGATATGAGGAGGTGCACAGTAGGCAGATATGATGATGACGTCAGCAGGATATGATGATGACGTCATCAGGATGTTCATCGGCCAGACTTTTGGTATAGGCTCAGCAGGAGGATGTTCCTCCGATGGATCAGGTTGTGCCGATGAGGGCGATTATCATGCAGGTTATATTGCGACATGATGTTGACGTCAGGGTGATATATCAAGCAACAGGATATCATGCTGCTGGAGGATGATGATGATGAAGTCTTATACTAGTGTCGTCAGGAGCAAAAGCACCGACATCATATATGCTCATGACCTAGTATATAAAGTGTTAAAAAGGTCACCGCGGGGTGCATGTGGGATAATTGATATCCTGCATATTCGAAATATCATGATGATGAATCTCAGCGGGAAATGGTTGTGATGCAGAATTGACGTTTTCCCGAGGCCGTGGGTTGGTGCGCCATTAATGGCGAAGGTTGCAGAGGTATGGGCGGATCTGGTACCCGATTGAAGGTGTACATCAGCGGACAGTGGCGCAGGGCTCGAGGTTTCTTCCTGTCTCCTCCCCTACCTGCTGCATTCATGTTGGGGCGCCAATTTGGTAATGCGTTGAGCGCCATTTTGCTGATACTGTGTATCTGGCGGGATTTTTGGTCAACCATGTAATTAATTGCTGTGGTACACTACCTGGCTGTTATAAGCAGGAAGTGTTACTCATTTGTGGTGGTTGAAAGCTGAAGATTTTTGGCTCTGTAATTCAAAACAAGCTGATCTGGTTGCTCTGTACAGCTTAAACTTGTGAGTTTATGTATCTCCTGTTGTACGATTTGGCATGAATCCACTGATTTCATGATTAATCTTATATGAGAAATGCTATCTTAGCATGTGTTGTGTTAATTCTGTCTCCAGTATTGCATGTATTCTTCTTCTGAATCTAGATATTTGGGTAATGTTTAGATTCTAGAGCATAGAATTCCTATGTTGAATGTCTGATCTTTTAACTTCTGCTCAAAGAGTAGATTAAACTGTTTTCAGGTTGAACATTGGGAAGGGTATACTGCAGTAGGGATGCCATAAGTAGAGATAACTTAACACTCTATATTGGGAGATATCTGTAAGGCAGATATCATGTGTATCCCCCTGAAATCCAGTTTTAGCTATTCATGCTGATCATTCACAGGTGTATGTCTACCGACTCCAAGCCCTGGATAGGCACCAATCTAGCTCTGTGTTGAGGTTATACACCATGTCCAGCTTTGCATCCAAAATTCAAACTAAACCATTTCATACTTCCACCTGTTAGTTGTAGGAGTAGGATTAGGAACCCCCTGCATGCTCTCATACCCAACCAGACATCATGTCCAAGAATGTTGCCAGCCTTGTGATCTATCATACAGATCTTGGTCCATACATGAGAGTATTCTGCCTGTTGTTGTCAAGTTAGATCTTTCTATCTTTGAGCTAGTCAAGGTTACATCTTGAGTTATAGGGATACCCCCCTTGGTGCGGCAGAACCAGAAGTGAAGGGGAGGCAGCTCACGCAACCTCCTGTATTTAGTTGGCTGAATCTGCCTGTGCATTAGAAGTGGCAAACCCTAATGCTGATTCAGAAGAAAAAACCAACAAATTGGCGACTTTGCTGGGGACTGGGAAGTAAAAGTACTATCTAAGCATCTCCAGTAATATATCTGTGACCCATCTGAGTCACCAACAGAAATTGGCGACTCCGCTGGGGAGTCTTTCATGTGAAAAATGATGCTCTGCTGGGGAATGAACCTGGAAAAGTAGCTTTCAGCTATTGAAAATTTTGTCCTCTCTGGAGAGGTGGCGACTCTGCAAAAAAGATCCAAATGCACATGAAAGATAGATGTATGTTATGGGTTGAAAGATGTACATATTTCTGCATCTGTATGAGAAAAGGTACCTTGTTACTTCCCCTTTATTTGCTGTTTTACTGCATAGGTTGGATGCCAGGGGAAGCCTTAGGTCTTAGACAGACAAACGATGTCTAAGAGTAGGATTTTTATGAATCCAAGTATGAATTATCCCATACTCAGTGGTGAAATGTTGAATAAAGGAATAGAAGAGATAAGAAATAGGTTGATATTCTTAGAGGCTGAGCAGGCCCAGTTAAAAAGTAGTAACCCTGTTGTGTCTGCCAGTCAGAAAGCTAAACCTCCTGTCAGCCCTTTTGATCCTTTGTATGACCAACTGGATTTGTCATGGGTGGATTATAAAGTAGAAACTATGCCTGCTAGGATATACTGTCAGATGCCTAGATTTAGTGGTCACAATGTATGTGATGGGAATGCACATATCCAAAATTTTCATAGTTTTATGGGAAAATATTCATTCAGAGATGAGGATATGTGGATGAGGTTTTTTGTTAGGTCCTTTGATGCAAAAGCAAAAGACTGGTATTTGAGCTTTCCAAAGAAATCCTTTGCCTGTTGGGATGAGCTTGCTGACTGTTTCAAGGAAGAATTTGCAAAAGAACCAGCTGACCTTGTTGCAGAATTGATGAGAATCAGAAAACAAGATGAAGAGCCATGTGTTGATTTCAGTCATAGGTTTGCAATAGCCCTTTCACAGATCCCAGAAGTCTTCAGACCTGATATTTCAGCCTGTGTTGGCATATTCTTTGAAGCTTTTGAGGAGGGCTTTAGTGCAATACTGAGGGATTTCAAGGTGACGAGTATGCAGATGGCATACAGGTTCATAGAAAAGATAGAAAAAATCAGAAATGTGTACCTGCTGAAACCCCTGTCCCCAGGCCTTGGTGTGAGAAATGGTTATGAAGCTGCAAATGACCAAATGATTATGGCATCATGTGCAGATAAAAATGAAAATAAAAGCAAAGAGGTTGAGACTGCTGTGTTTGAACATAATGCTAACAATACTGCTCAACTGGATTGTTCACCAGTTGAGGATGCCAGTGAAGGGACTAATGAGGATTCCCATTGCAATGATGAGGCAGCTGACCATGAAAACAATAACGAGGTTGTGGACAGCAATGAGCAATTTTTGGAATGGACCTGTGGAGACAATTGTGAGTATTGTACTCAAGACAGAGAAGATATAAGCAAACAGAGAAGCAGTCCTATGTGTGACCCATTGCCTACCTTTCAAACACATGGAGATCATGAAGAGCAGTCAGAAATTGAAATAAGTGCTAGTTCAGAGCATGATTGTTTTTCATTTGATGGCTGTTTTGCTTATGACACACAAGCTGATACTCCTCCACAAAGGGAATCTATTGGTGATGAAGATGCATGTTCTGCTGCCCATGAACAAATGGCATACTATGATGAAACTGATGCACCTGGGTCACCCATTTATGACACATATGGTGATGAGGATCTGTCTGAGTATGGTGAGGATCTAGACACTATTTTTGGCTTGGATTCTATTTCTCATCCTGATGAAAGAGGAAACAACATACATCAGGTAAGTGACTGTGAAAATGTGCTTGATTTGAAAGAGATGCCAGAGCCTGATCTTTTCCAGCCTGGTGCTGCTGATTGTTGTGCACATGATGTGCACAATTGTGATTTTGAAAGCTTTTCTTTTGATGTGCCAGCGTATAATACAATGAGCCCTGATCTTCCTAGCTGTGTGGTGGACTTTGAGTGTTTCCTATTTTCGGTCCAGCTAGGAGATCATGTTGCAATGCAGGATGATGATACAGATGATAACCTGTGTTCTATACCATTTGAGTATGCATTGCCTGATATATTCTGCACCCACATGTCACATGATGCTGAAGGTTATCTGCACAGGTTTGACAATGACAAGCCAAATCAGAGGGTTGAATGTGCAGATGACAAGATTTGTTTGTGGGTGGATCTTTGCAGTATCTCCAAGCTTGACCCAGTGTATGCAGATGAAAACAAAGTGTTTGACAAAGGGAGATACATATTTTTCTTTTCTTGGTGGCCTTAGGCCATCAAGTGTGTTTGGTGATGCAGGTCGGTGCAGTATTTGACTCTGTGCCCAATGGATAAGGGACTGGTCTGCATCCCAGAGATTTGGGGTTCTCGCTGCAGTCTTGCACCTGCACGTCCCCAGACAGAGCTAGTGTTAGTGCCTGAATTGACTGGCAGTTTTTGAGCAATTTTCATGCAGGCACTTTCCCTAAGTATCCAAAAAAATGTTCTAAGTGTTGGACCTCCTCAGCATTTTTCAGCTGCATCATCATATTTTCTTTGAAGAGGAGGTCGTCATCATCATCTTGTCTTCGATGGTGGTCAGCATCATCATGTTTTCTGTCGACCGGTTTTCTCATCAGGATCATCATATTGCAATATCGGGTGATGTTTGGATATCATCCTGATCCTGCTGGCGAGCTACAGTGCGCCCTGATTTGCTTGCGGGGGTGATTTTTCAAGTATCTGGTGATCTTCCAATTATCACCTTGCCCTTTTATGATGATGATGTCACCCCAACCTTCTGATGGGGTTATTCTCTGAGTTGTTCGACCTGACTTGTTTTTCTTAAGGGTCGTCATCATCATCATCATATTTTCAGTTATCGCCGTGTTGCTTGCGAGGGTCATCATATTTTCTGCCTGCATGATATTTCGCCGGGGTGATATTTTTATCATCGGGTGATCTTGGTTATGATCATCCTGATGATGTTGTTGAAGAGTTCTAAGTATGACCCGATATTCACTGGGGTCATCATATTTTGAACGTCAGGATGATCTTAGTCAATATCATCCTGATGATGTTGTATCACTTCATATTCATTGTTTTATCATCCTGATGATGCTGACATCATTCTTATATCAGGGTGATATCTATTTCTCTGCCTATCTGCATCATGATATTTTCGAAGGGAGATATCCGCCTGTCGGCTTCGTGCATTATCTAGTGGGGGGTGATCTTTTCAAGCATCATCATATTCATCTATCGCCCCGATCTTGTAGTGGAGCTACAATGCAGCATGATATTTGTGCATCAGGATGATATTTCCAAATATCCGGTTATCTTCCGAATATCATCCTGATGTCGATATGATGATGACGTCATCAAGGTCCGGGGGGGTCATATTTCTAACACTGATCATCTTGTGGAGATCCCCTGATATTTGCAAACATGATGATGACGTCATCCGGATATGAGGAGGTGCGCAGTAGGCAGATATGATGATGACGTCATCAGGATGTTCATCGGCCAGACTTTTGGTATAGGCTCAGCAGGAGGATGTTCCTCCGATGGATCAGGTTGTGCCGATGAGGGCGATTATCATGCAGGTTATATTGCGACATGATGCTGACGTCAGGGTGATATTTCAAGCAACAGGATATCATGCTGCTGGAGGATGATGATGATGAAGTCTTATACTAGTGTCGTCAGGAGCAAAAGCACCGACATCATATATGCTCATGACCTAGTATATAAAGTGTTAAAAAGGTCACCGCGGGGTGCATGTGGGATAATTGATATCCTGCATATTCGAAATATCATGATGATGAATCTCGGCGGGAAATGGTTGCGATGCAGAATTGACGTTTTCCCGAGGCCGCGGGTTGGTGCGCCATTAATGGTGAAGGTTGCAGAGGTATGGGCGGATCTGGTACCTGATTGAAGGTGTACATCAGCGGACAGTGGCGCAGGGCTCGAGGTTTCTTCCTATCTCCTCCCCTACCTGCTGCATTCATGTTGGGGCGCCAATCTGGTAATGCGTTGAGCACCATTTTGCTGATACTGTGTATCTGGCGGGATTTCTGGTCAACCATGTAATTAATTGCTGTGGTACACTACCTGGCTGTTATAAGCAGGAAGTGTTACTCATTTGTGGTGGTTGAAAGCTGAAGATTTTTGGCTCTGTAATTCAAAACAAGCTGATCTGGTTGCTCTGTACAGCTTAAACTTGTGAGTTTATGTATCTCCTGTTGTACGATTTGGCATGAATCCACTGATTTCATGATTAATCTTATATGAGAAATGCTATCTTAGCATGTGTTGTGTTAATTCTGTTTCCAGTATTGCATGTATTCTTCTTCTGAATCTGGATATTTGGGTAATGTTTAGATTCTAGAGCATAGAATTCCTATGTTGAATGTCTGATCTTTTAACTTCTGCTCAAAGAGTAGATTAAGCTATTTTCAGGTTGAACATTGGGAAGGGTATACTGCAGTAGGGATGCCATAAGTAGAGATAACTTAACACTCTATATTGGGAGATATCTGTAAGGCAGATATCATGTGTATCCCCCTGAAATCTAGTTTTAGCTATTCATGCTGATCATTCATAGGTGTATGTCTACCGACTCCAAGCCCTGGATAGGCACCAATCTAGCTCTGTGTTGAGGTTATACACCATGTCCAGCTTTGCATCCAAAATTCAAACTAAACCATTTCATACTTCCACCTGTTAGTTGTAGGAGTAGGATTAGGAACCCCCTGCATGCTCTCATACCCAACCAGACATCATGTCCAAGAATGTTGCCAGCCTTGTGATCTATCATACAGATCTTGGTCCATACATGAGAGTATTCTGCCTGTTGTTGTCAAGTTAGATCTTTCTATCTTTGAGCTAGTCAAGGTTACATCTTGAGTTATAGGGATACCCCCCTTGGTGCGGCAGAACCAGAAGTGAAGGGGAGGCAGCTCACGCAACCTCCTGTATTTAGTTGGCTGAATCTGCCTGTGCATTAGAAGTGGCAAACCCTAATGCTGATTCAGAAGAAAAAACCAACAGTGACAATCATCTCAAACAAGAATCCTCTAATCTTGCATCATGCCAAACCATGAAAGATAATATCCTTCAAAGAGATGCCACACTAAATTGTCACATAGAAGCAACCTACAAGAGAGAACCTGCAAATAAAAATCATGTTCTACCAACACCAATGTGCTATAGCTATGAAAAGTATGATCTCTTTCCTAAAACGCCAAATCAAGAAGCCTCCTCAACATCTAACTTATCAAGATGTAAGCCTCTCAAACCAAAGGTAGATCAAACAAAACCTCCATTCCCTAAACAAGAAATATGCCCAAAGCCACTAACCATCTCCTTTAAACACAATGACCTCAAGACAACTCAGGATCAAACATAAGAAGATAACAATATATAAGCATCTACTCCCTAAACAAGTCCTCAAAAATAGCATCCATAGATCAAGACTCAATCATACATGAGAAGACAAGACATAAAGAAAGAATGTATTTGAAACTTAGGTGGGCAATACCTATCAAATCATTCATCACCAAGAGGACCAATGAGTGGGGAATGAGATTGCTCCTCCAAGATGTACCAAGCCACAATGACTCTCTCCATGTTGAACTCATGTTCAACCTAGGTGTAGGATCCTCAGTCTTCCCACTAAAATCTCATCAAAGAGTAACCATCTCAACACACAATCTCCAAGAAACAAGAGATCTCTAGCCTCACCCAAGTCTCCAAGTATCCATGAGCACCTACAATCGGTCAATCCATGCTAAGCTCCAAGTACAACGCTGAACTATCATGAAGCTCCCAAGCACATGACCAATGTACTCAATACCAAGAGAACCAACAAGATCATTGTCAAAGCTCCCACTGCACTTTTAATCTAGGAGCACATCTTGACATCATGATCTAACATCTCCTCAAAGGAAGATCATATGTCTCAAATGAACATATATTTCTCCAAAGAGCACCTGTATCATGACAAAACTCTAACATACGATCAAGAGTCCACCATGGCACAATAGTATCCATCCTACAAACAAGGATCAACTATCAAAACTGACAAATCATAACCAACACCTTCACCAAAGACTCCAAGATTTCTCCATGGTACCAAGATGTCAACATCTTGAAATCATATGAAGATAACCATCCCCTATCAATAGAAATCAAGATGTTAAAGAACTCTCACTGCATACAAGAAACATGATCCAAGAGATCCTCCATGACATCAACAACCACTGTAGAAGCTCATCCATCACCAAGTGATAAATTCACATCATTG
Source organism: Cunninghamia lanceolata (assembly GCA_027924645.1). NCBI lineage: Eukaryota > Viridiplantae > Streptophyta > Pinopsida > Cupressales > Cupressaceae > Cunninghamia > Cunninghamia lanceolata. The sequence goes on from BSBN01000134.1 coordinate 3,865,380, forward strand.
CCAAAGCTCCCATTGAAGCATGCTACTAAGCTACACATGGCATCATGATAACCATATCCTAAATGAAGATCATACATGGCCTCAACACTGTTAAGTATGAAAAATGAGAATAATGACAACTGGAATACAAACTAGATCAAACCCTTTTCCATACAACATTCAAGGACAAGACCGAGCCGAATCACTACCAAGTGAAGGAGGACTTAGCTACTAATCTTTTGACTCCTATGTTATAGATGGATTAGATTTAATTTAGCCTTTTTATCAAACCCTAGGTTAACAATGAATGAAAACCTAGTTCTACAATGATATGCTTATAACATAATAAATACAACAACAACCTAGAAACTAACTATATAGGGATAATTAGGAAGATGATAGAACCTATCTCCTGAAAGTAGAAGTGTCGGAGGACCAGGGTGGGATTGCCCAGGTCCTGACTAGAAGAATCTGTCGAAGGTGTGAACTAGAAAGTTGCTGCAGATGATGTGCTAATGCCAGATCTAAACTCTGGAAAGGTAGGAGGACATGGGCGGTACCACCAAAGTCCCTAGTGAGAGAATACTTTGAAATTGTCTCTAGATCCTGAAACCTTGATCTATACTTAGTCTTCCTGTAGCTTTGTATTTTCTAGATCTTTCTCCTATAACCTGCACACAAGAAGATAAAAAGGGGTTTGGCAGTTATGGTGTTTAGAATAGCATTCAAGATTCCCAACACTGTTGATTGGAAAAGACTGCATGCCCTCATGGGGGGCTGGGGCAGAGGCTAAAAACAAAGATAATATGATGATTCGAATGATGATAAACAAACAATGATATCACCTATGTGATGAACCCTTAGAATGATGAAGATCCTTCAACTCTTAAGGAAAAATAGATGATAGCTTCATGCTTGCAACAACACACAATAAGAAAACACAAATCTGCTCTTGCTTGCTTCACTTCAAGATCTCAAGTTATGCCTTTTTCAACCTAGTTGATAATGAATTCAAAAACACATTTATATATGCTTTCCTGCTCATAATCGTAAATTCAAACCAAAAGAGCCGAGAAGGAGAAACCTTTAGAAAGGTGTTAAGCCAACATGCACTTAAATTAGACACAACTTAAAGTGAGGGACCTGGGCAGTACCACCCAGGTCCTTTAGCCTCATTTAGGTCTAGTGTTTAAGTTAAATCATGGGGCCCATATTCCAATTTTATCAAGGTGTCAAGAAATTTTGTGTTGGGATAAACATTTTGAATGTATAATGTAATCATGAGGTCCTAGGAGCTAAACAAGGAAGTAAAAAGACAAGAGGACACCTTTTACTCCATAACATTCAGCCCCCACTTTAATGTGTGTGTGATCTTACAATTCAGTACATGCATTAATGTATGGTCAAAAACACATCGAGCATATCAAACACTAGAGTGAAAGCACACCCTAGGTTGGAAGACCATTTCTAGCCCCCAAGCTTAGGAAAACATAAGAAGACACATGACAAACATGTAAAACATGAAGAAGATAGTAAAGAGGCACACAATACATGGAGAAGACATGAACGCGGTCACACAATACACAAAGTTTACACAAAGAGAAGACATGATTAAACAATTACTCAACACTAACAGGTGATGGGGGGAGCTCATCGCTATGCGCCACCATCAAAACATGTAAAACACATGGCATGGGGGGAGCTCATCACTACGTGCCACCACAAAATATGCAAAACACATGGCATGCGAGAGCTCATTGCTATGTGCCACCACAAAACACACAAAATACATGAGCATCGTAGAGTGTGTCATCGACCCACTATATGTCTTATACATAGCAAACATGTGTGATGGGGAAGAGGTCATCACTATGCTTTACTATCTAAGACATGCCGAACACATCTGACGGTCGAGCTATGCTACCATGACTTCCAAAAACATGCTTAAGGGTGAGTAACTCAAGACTCAACCCTGCCTCCCACGAGAGGACTTTTTCAAAAAGATGTGCAACCACTCAAGGGAATAGACAACCCTACCTTCCGCAGAATAGATTTCAATAGCATACAACCCCACCTGCATCATGGAGATGCCTTATAGTGAAAAGGAAGCATACACACAAAGTATACAACCCCGCTCGTGTCACAGAGATGCCTTACAATGAAAAGGAAGCATACACAACACACAAAAACAAAGTATACAACCCCACCTACATCACAAAGACACCTTATAGTGAAAAGGAAGCATACCCAAACACAAAGTTCAAAGTATATAGCCCCACCTACATCATGGAGACACTTACATTGAAAAGGAAGTATACCACACGCTTTATCACAATATCTAAGGTAGCCAAGGATTTACCACAATATATGCCCCCACCTTAAAGTGGTTGCTCCCTCTTGCTAATAGCAATCACATTTAAGCTAAGGTTGAAACACATGCACAAAGTATACAACCCCACTTGCACATGTAATCATCGAATTATTCCCAACAATCACAATAAAAACACATCAATATATATGATAGGTAAAAAATTAGGTTAATAAGATCAAGCATAGCCATGAAAACCTAACCCAACCATCATCAAAGAATCTAATCCAAATGAAATCAAAAGCATGCAATTCAAAGAACAATATCACCTAGATTGTATGATTCCTTATGATGTGGATTGCTTCTTCAAAAATGAACAATTATGAAGATAAAAAATGCCATGATGGATGGATGATAAAGTTAATATGCTCAATGGATGCTAAAATGCTCAATATGCTTAGGATGATAATGTAGACGCTATATGAATACTAGATAGATGTTGTATGAAATGAGAGGGTGTTTATATATAACTAAACCAAAATAATCAACAGTGGAGATTTGGTGGCTATGTGAATGGTTAAGATTAAAAGATGATCATAGATGAATGTGTAGATGACAAGTGGAGGGAAGATAAGGCTTATGTGTGACCGTGTACATAAAAAGTACTACATATGAAAGATATTAAATAAAAGATGTAGTGGCACACATCTTTTTTTTTAAATGAAAGAGGCACACATGTCAGCTTATTAAATAAATGATAAGAGGAATTAATTAAATAAATAAAATTTATTTAATTAATTGGAAAGTGGGTTTATGAATAGAATTTTAATTAAATAAATAAGATTTATTTAATTAAAATAGATAGAATGAAGATAATTAAATAATTAAAGATTGTTTAATTATAGCTTAGAGGAAATAGCTAATAAATTAATTAAATAAATATAAAATTTATTTTATTAATAGAAGAAATAGATGTGTTAGGGATATTGCTCAAGTGTGTTAGACAAATGCAGATGGTAGCTGATGCAATATTTGAATGCTAATGATAATTAGGTCAATTTTAGGTGTCTACAATATCATTTGCTAACAACCATTATGCATGTATGAAAGATAATTAAATGAGCTTTTGTTAGAAAATCTAAGCTAAGGTAACAACCAAATCATCTCATGAAATAGAAATAAGGCAACATGCCTCTCAAGCAAACCAAGGCTATACTTATGGGTTTGGAACCGAGTATAGCTACAAGGTGAGACAACAACATTCCAAAGTGCATAGAAGCAGATTTAGAGTATTGCAAAGGCTTGTTACAACAATTTCACAATATGATACACGATCACATCACAAAACAATGTGATTCTACTAGTCAAATGTCAGTAACAAATTACCCACATCTTCATATATGGACTGGGTCCAATTTATTTTCTTGTTGTAGGGATGTAGGGTCCTTATCAGAAGTGTATATTTGTTGTCATCATCCGTTGACTAGTAGAGCCACAAGTATAATGGAAGAATGAAATCACAAAAAAAGAGAGGATACAAAAATGACTTAGGGTTACAATGTGGGAAGATGCCCCCAAGACACCTTCCACAATGTTATGCCCCCAAGGCACTACACACAAAAATTGCAACAAGATAAGTGTAGAAGAATAGAGAAACAAATAGAAGGAATGTCACAATGGAGGTGGTCTCCTTGTATCCTTGACCTTACAAGTTTATCAAGGGTCATCCAAGGAGACCTAAACAAACATTTAACACTACACGGGGAACACAACACAACACTTGAGAGGAGGCCACCCATGAGAGAAACTCAAAGAGGTGCTACATCAAGGATAGCTAAATGGGTGAGAAATACTTACCTGAAATAAAATGTAACTATGCTAGCGAATGTCCTTAATCAAATCATCTTCTTCCTAATCTTGATCTTCATATGTAATACTAAGGCTTGGTTCTTTCTTCTTCTTTTCCTTGCATTTCTATTTCTTCTAGTCTTCTTAGTTATATTTCCCAAGGGAGTTTCTTTATCTACTATCAAGGGTTCATGAATTTATGCATTCTTTATCATTTGTGAAGAGGAATCTGGCACTAAAGTGATTTTATGATTTTGTGATAGATAGCTTCACTCTTGAAGGTTTTCTTCTGATCCTTGTAAGGATGGCGAAGGAGGAACCTCAACAAAAAATTTCCTTTTCTTTTGGTCTATTTAAGGTGAAAAATGATGAAGAGGATTTGTTTAGTGTTTATATGTTATTTTGCTAGTTTGTGTAAATCCTCCTTTCACCTCTAAACATTCAAGGATTTTAGCCAAGTAGGAAGTCTACTATAGGCCTTTGGTCACTCAAAATATAGGGGAATATTGGAATTGTGTGATTTTGTTGTTCAGTTATGCCCAATTATGCTCAAAACCCTAATTATGCAAATTCAGAAGCAAACAGACAAATCACAAAAAATGTTCGCACACAGAGATATCAAACGACAATCAAATGCGTACTAGATTTTGAAGGTTGAAAAATAGAAAAGTTGGGGACTAATGAGCGGGTGCCCTAGTCTAGTGCCACCATTTCTATTGGGATCTGGGAATCTTGTCTACAACCTGTTCCTGTTGTTCTAAAGATTTTCCTGTTGCAGGACTCAAAGGACTAATGAGTAGGCACCCGAATCTAGGTCCCTATTTTCTCTTCTAATCTACAATTCTGATAGTCTACACTACTCCCCTATAACTCCACTTTTTCTTCTCCTGCAAGCTATAACATGCAATCACGGAAAAATGGGTTGGGGGTTGTGGTGTTTAGAGGCTTGCCTTAGTCAAGCCTCAGAGAGACGTTTAAGTCTTCTGAACACCATTGTGAGATAAAGAGTGTGTATCCCTGCGAATAGAGGCAAAATCTAAATGATAAATGATTGAAAACACAAATGATATCACCTTGTAGTGAAGATTTCATGGAAGGAAGATGCTCTTCATGCCATGAGGAGATGGATGCCAAATCTGCAAATACAAACACAAGAACAATGCTGTGCTCTGCAACACAATGAATATTTTGAATGCTCCAAAATCATAAGAATGCCAAAATCATCTAATGCCCGTCCTGTTAGTTGTCGTTGCACCAAAAGATCGACTTGTTAATGCCTGATACAACCACTTGACTTAACAAGCACGGGAGGCGGTTAAGCCCTTATCACAAACCACTGCAGCGCAGCGCTGAACAAGGAGACCAAGGGCCACACCTTGCAACAATCCCCCCCATCGCAAGCACAGGGTTTGAACCCATGACCTCGGCTCTAATACCAACTGTTAGTTGTCGTTGCACCAAAAGATCGACCTGTTAATGCTCGATACAACCACTTGACTTAACAACCATGGGAGGTGGTTAAGCCCTTGTCACAAACCACCGCAGCGCAGCGCTGAACAAGGAGACCAAGGGCCACACCTTGCAACACGTCCATTTTACAAATGATAACCTAATCATGCTTATCTATGCAACTACAAACATTCCCACTAAAAATTTCATAACTAAGACTTACCATGTCGGTATAGGACCTAAATAACGGTCATAAACCGACATTCCAAAATTGGTCCTAACCTAAAATAGGGTAGGACTAGGGCATGAGTGCCCAAGTCCTCCCCCCTATTTCAAGCAAGAATCATGTCAAGTGCATCCCTTGAGTCCTATTTGAAATAAAAATTTAGGGTTTTCTCATCAGGATGTCAAATTATCATCCAAGATGGTCTAAATGCATAAACAAGACCCAGGAGCTAAACCTTAAGAGGGAAAAGCCCCCAAGGGGACATTTTCTGACATAACATTTATCCCCCACTTTAATGTATGTATAAACGTAAGGCCAATACATGCATTAAAGTACGGTCAATAAACATAGCAAACACGCCAAGCACGAAGAAGTCACGCTAATTACAAAGAAGACATTAATAGGCACATAAAACACGGAGAAGATAGTTACAGTCATGCAAAACACAGAGAAGATAACATTGAAGACTTGCAAAACACAGCGAATATAGTGAATGCAGTGAAGACAGTGATGATTTTATTTTTCTTTTCCTCATATATATGGAATGCAGATGCAAGTACAAGGAAAGTAAACACACTACCCATAATGCAGGAGGGACTCATCGCCACTGGTCTTTAAAACTGCATATGGGGAAACAGACACACCAAACAAATCAAGCACTCCATACAAATCCCAAAGCATAGGAGGAACTCATCGCCACTAGTCTTTAAGACTATGCTTGGGAACAAACACGCAATACAAACACTTGGAAGACACAGAGAAAACATGGCAGACAAGTGATGGAGTGTTCCTATTTCTAGGTTCATCACTATCTCAGGCACATTACAGGCACACATTGACGATTGGGATTTGCCACAACAATTGTCAAAGACATGCTAAGGGTTGAGTTAGTCACAGAACTACTCCCCGCCTTCGTAGAGGACTTTTTGAAAATGACAAGATGTGCACTCTCCGTAGGAAATACACCATCCCCGCCTCACGATGAGGGCTTAAGATAAAAAGGGATGCGATATCCCCACCTCCGTAGAGGGCGTAAAATGGTTGTAATAGATTTCAAACAAATCTTAGAGTGCAGGAGGGACTCATCGCCACCAGTCTTTAAGACTACACCTAAGAACAAGCACATTGCTAACATCTAGAACAAACAGCTTACCTTATATATGTCCCCACCTTAAGGTGGTTGATATCATGTCACAATATCAAGCACATTAAGATAAGAAGAAAACACACAAGGGAACATGAGCTTTCACAAAGCCCATGGCCCCCAGAGGTGACATGTACTTTACGATCACCAAATGTTCCCACAAACACATTGCTACAAGAGAAGTGTTAGTGTCCATATAATCATGTTAAACAACAATGCATATGATCATTCACATAGAGGGCCAAGGTTATACTATGGATTCAGAGATGGAGTATAACCATGGGGATATACTGCAGAAATCTCAAAACTGAGTGTAACCAAGGCAAGATTCAAAGATAAACAAAGTGCACAGAGTAGTAGTATTGATATGGTTTGTAAGTGTGATAAGACAACATCAAGATCACATGGAGTGATTCTACTAGCCAAGCGTCAGATAATATATAACAACCCCATCATCATGTAGGAATTAAGTCCAATTTTTAATTTCTTGCTAAAGGGACACTAGGTCCGCATCAGTATAAAATGTTTTTCATCATCCGCCCGCTAGGTAGAACCACTAGAGGAAGGAAAACAATAAATCGAGAGAGGAGAAACAAATGCATTAGGGACATGTTGGATCTAGGGCATACAACTGAGAGGGGGGGGGTGAATCAGTTGTATAAAGCTTCTTGTTCTTTCAAACACTTGATTCTTTGTTGTTAGTTAACAGCATATCAATTAATCATCCATGAAAGCATAATACATAAACACAAGAGCAGATAAGCATCAACACATTGAACACCAAGATTTTGACGTGGAAAACCCGGTTAAGGGAAAAACCACGGGGTGATTAACCCAAGAATTATTCTCTGTTAGAAGAATAAAGAAAAATGAATGGCACATGCCAATTAGGGCTCACTGCCCGAGCACACTGCTCACAAAGAGGCCCACTGCCTACAAGGAGACACACTGTCTACAAAGTGATAAAAATCACAGTCTTGAACTGGAGAATGACATCTCTACCATGTCCGGATCAGTTCCAATTAAGCCCAAAACCTTTGTTCTGCCTTTCGCACTTCTCTTCGCTATGCCACACTCATCCACACACACCACACCTCGAAATGAACTCACAGACCGTTATTTATACAAGACATAGACTTAGGATCAAACATCTAAGTCGGCAAACAATCATAAGAGTATCCGCAAGATGAATAACACATTCGGTCGGCCACCACAAGAACATTCGCAGGATGAACAACTCATCCGGTCGGCTAAACAGGGCAAGAACTTCATCCGGAAGAATAACTTCAATTCCGGGCTCTACTATCAATGCGGATCAACAACACAACCTCAACACGATCCAGAAAACTTCACAAGCCTGCCTGAATGTCCGGATACATCCGCACTTCCTTTACTTGCTGGAATCTCTTGTTTTCCTCATCCGGAACTTCAAGAACACAGTCTGTCGCCACTGTAGAAGGTACTTCCGGACCTTCAAATCATACATTATCAATGTGGACCAATGACACAACCTCAACATGATCCAAGAACCTTCACAAGCCTGTCTGAATGACCAGGTATGTCCGCATTTCCTTTACTTACTGAAATCTCTTATCCTCCTTATCCGAAACTTCAAGAACACAGTTTGTCGCCACTGTCATAATGCAAGAGGTACTTCCGGACCTCCAAATCATACACAACTTGAGATGGCACATCACAAGGACATCCTAAATACTCTTTGCAATCTGCAGATTAGGATTGTACAATTCCAGACCTCACCGGACCTTTCTGTGATCCTCTGTCACCTCTAAGCACTTGCCGGAACCAGTTCCACACAGACAGCCATAACTTCTTCAGGTCTTCATGCGGACCTCTGAAAACTTGACTGAAGCATCTCAAGACTCATATCTGCAAACCCTTTAATCCGCATTCTCCGGTTCTTAACCTATCCAATATATTTGCCTTCTTCTCATCACTGTTCTTCACTGTTCCTGACTGAGGGTAATTTTCTCAATATCCTCAACACACAGCTCATCCAATCCTTCTTGTCAATGTAATATGAGTATGTTGACATCAATGACAACACTGGTTCACCTCATACTTGCAACAATCTCCCCCTTTGTCATTGATGGCAACATATGATGTGAAAAATCATCAAGACAAGAACTTCTCCTTTCTGTCACAGCTCCCCATATCAACAACAACTTTTTACATGTCTTCTCTCCCCCTTTGATCATTAACCACTTGTTTTTCACATGTCTTCTCTCCCCCTTTGACATCAATGGCAAAGGGCTCATACTTGCAATTCTAATACATCAGAATCATACCAGCTGCTCCCCCTTAGTAGCAGCTCCCCATCATCAATCTGGATCACAAGATATGACTGTGATATCCACCGGACTGATGCACATCAGTGCATCTTAGTTCATCACCGGAGGGGCCATGACCCCTAACTTCTCCCGGAGATATTCAAAAGAGTCCTTGGGAAGAGGTTTTGTAAAGATATCTGCAATCTGATCCTTGGAGGGAACATACTCCAATCTGACTTCTTCCTTGTTTACTTGTTCTCTCAAAAAGTGAAATTTGATAGATATGTGCTTAGTCTTAGAATGCAATACTGGATTCTTAGAAATATTAATTGCACTTGAATTATCACAGAAAATTGTGATAGGTTCCTCATATTCAACTTTGATGTCTCTTAGCATCTGCTTCATCCATAAGATTTGAGTGCAACTACCTGCTGCTGCAATGTATTCTGCTTCAGTTGTAGACAAAGATACTGCATCTTGTTTCTTGCTTAGCCAAGAAACCAATCTCTTCCCCAAAAAGAATGCTCCACCACTAGTGCTCTTCCGGTCATCCACATCTCCTGCCCAATCTGCATCTGTGTAAGCATGAAGAGAGAAATCTGGATCTCTAGGGTACCATAGACCATACTCAACTGTTCCTTTCAAGTACCTAAAAATTCTTTTGATTGCCATAACATGAGATTCTCTAGGATCAGCCTGGAATCTTGCCACAAGACCAACAGCCTGCATTATATCTGGTCTAGTTTGAGTGAGATACAACAATCCACCAATCATTGATCTATACTTTGTCTGATCTGCCTTTGGAGAATCATCATCTTTGCTTAACTTACATCCGGTTGCCATAGGAGTGTTCATAGGCTTTGAGTCTTCCATACCAAATTTCCTTAACAATTCTTTCACATATTTGGTCTGAGAAATGAAGATCCCTTCTTTTGTTTGAGTAATTTGCAGACCCAAGAAGAAATTCATTTCACCAAGCATAGACATTTCAAACTCACTTTTCATCTGATTTGCAAAAGTTTTGCACATACTATCTCTTCCTCCAAAAATGATATCATCCACAAACACTTCAACAATCAAAATGTTTTCATGATCAATTTTGAAATATAAGTTACTGTCAGCAGTACCTTTGTTGAATCCAATCTGCACAAGATGCTTATCCAACCTTTCATACCATGCTCTTGGGGCTTGCTTCAATCCATACAAAGCTTTCTTCAACTTGCAGACCATATCATCATTATCAGATAATTGAAATCCATCCGGTTGTTCAATGTAGACTTCTTCTTCCAGATCATCATTTAGGAAGGCAGACTTGACATCCATCTGATATACCTTGAAGTCTTTGAAGGCAGCAAATGCAAGAGGTAATCTAACTGCTTCAATTCTTGCCACCGGAGCAAAAGTCTCTTCAAAGTCAATTCCTTCTATTTGAGAGTAGCCTTTGCAGACCAATCTAGCTTTGTTTCTGATTATTTCACCAGCTTCATTTAGTTTGTTCCGGAAGACCCACTTGGTTCCAATTACATTCCTGTCTCTAGGTCTGGGAACAAGATCCCAAGTATGATTTTTCTCAATTTGCATCAATTCATCTTCCATTGCTTTGGTCCAGTTTTCATCATTGCAGGCTTCATTTATTGTTTTAGGTTCAATCTTTGAAATCAGACAACATTCATCCTGAATTTGAGCAACATTCCTTCTAGTTTGTACACCTTTGCTTCTGTCACCTATGATCTGATCTTCAGAGTGGTTCAGTCTTACATACCTTGGAATTTTGGGAGTATCCTGCACTGCTGCTTCTTGATCAGGCTCATTCAAACCTATCTCTTCTTCCTGATTTACCGGATCAGTCTGACTCTGTCTCACTGGAGAGGATTGAGGTCCTTGAACACTGTCTTGGTCATCTTCATCAAACTCATAAAATCTTGAAGGCTTCTCAATTCCTTCATCAACTTTCACATTGGTGCTTTCTATCATCTTCCTCAATCTCTTATTGTAACACCGGTATGCTTTGCTTTGAGTGGAGTAACCCAAGAAAATTCCTTCATCACTTCTAGCATCAAACTTTCCTAGATCTTCATCTCTTTTAATATAACACTTGCTACCAAATACTCTGAAATATTTCACAGTAGGAGTGATGCCAAACCAGAGTTCATAGGGGGTCTTACCGGTGTTGTTTCTGATTTGAACTCGATTGAGAGTGTAGACTGCAGTGCTGATAGCTTCCTTCCAAAACATTTGAGGAACATTTGCTTCCAACATCATTGTCCTGGCAGCTTCCTGAATGGTCCGGTTCTTTCTCTCAACCACTCCATTCTGCTGTGGAGTCCTAGGAGCAGACAACTGTCTCCTTATACCCTGCTTCTCACAAAAATCAATGAACTCACCAGATGTAAATTCACCACCTCTATCAGACCTTAGACACTTTAGTTTCAATCCGGTTTGATTCTCTACCATAGCTTTGAAGATCTTGAACTTCTCAAATGCTTCTGATTTTTCTTTTAGAAAGGTAACCCACATCATCCGGGAATGATCATCAATTAACAACATGAAATATCTATCACCTTGCAGACTCTTGATTCTTGTCGGACCACAGAGGTCAGTATGTATTAATTCCAACAATCCGGTAGAAGACTGATCTTTGCTTTTGAAAGAGACTCTGCTTTGTTTACCTAGCTGACATTCTTTGCACAAACTATTTGTAGGTTTCATCAATTTTGGAAGATCTCTTACGGCCTGAGTATTGCTCATCTTGATGATGTTATCAAAATTTACATGGCACATTCTTCTATTCCATAACCAACTCTGATCAATTTGAGCAAACAAACAACTTTTATTTGAACCAACCAGATGAAAGATATTACCTTTTGTCTGAGTACCGGATGCAATCTCAGTTCCGGAGCTTGTAAAGATTCTGCATTTTCCATTTTTGAACCGGAGATCATAGCCTTTGTCCACTAACTGACCAACACTAAGAAGATTGTGCTTCAATCCTTCAACATACAGTACGTTACCTGTTTTGCTCTTTCCATTGAAGGAAATAGTTCCCCTGCCTCTGATTCTGCTAGCAGAATTGTCACCAAACTTTACCATTCCTCCTTCATACCTTTCCAAATTCAAGAACTTATTCTTGTCACCAGTCATATGGTGAGAACATCCACTGTCAATAACCCAATCATCCTTTTCTTCCACTTGAGCAGCCAAAGCTTTTTCAACAACTTTGTGATTGGCAGATTCAGAGAGTATTGAATCTTCTTCCTTGATGGCAATAAACACCCACTCATTTCCAGATTTGCTTCCTAGTTCTGATTCATCATCTGTTACTCCTTCATTGTCATCTTCTTCGTGAACATAATAGCAATTCTTTTGAAACCTTTGTCTGTTAGTATTAGACCTTGCAGATCTTTCCGGACATCTTGAAGCAAAATGACCAATCTTATTGCAGTTGAAACACTTAAAGGGTAGTTTTCCTTCATACTTACCGGATCCTCTTGGCAGTCTCTTTGCAATGAGGGCTTCAAGTTGAGCTGTTTCTGCTTCTTCTTCTTCCATGTCTCTTCTTGCTTGATCATACCATGACATTTTCCTTGATGAGTTTTCTCCCGGATCAAATCTCTGTTTTCCTTTCACATAGGCACTGGCTTTGAAAGCAGATTCAGTCTTGGGAGGATCATCTCCAAACTCGGTCATTTCAAATGCAGCTAGTTTGCCAGCCAGTTGTTCTCTTGTGACAGTTGTGTGGGCTCTGAATTCATCAATGGCAGCAACCTTGATTTTGTAGGCAGCAGGAAGGGATCTTAGGATTTTGCAGACAATCTCATTTTCATCTAAAGTTCCACCAGCATTTCTGATTCCACATACCAGCTCATTCACTCTTGGCATAAAGGTAGTGATGTTTTCATCATCTCTCATTTTCAATCTTTCAAATTTCCCTTTCAGACTTTGCAACCTTGCACTTTTGACAAACTCATCTCCTTCATACAGAAGTTCCAGTTTAGTCAGGATCTCATATGCAGTTGGTAGGTCAATAACATTCGAGAGATCTGAGTCATTCAATGCGCTTAGTAGAGCTTCCTTGGTCCGCAGATTGTTTTCAGCTTCTGTGATTTCATTCAGAGTTGTCGGACCACCTTGTGGAGGTACATATGGTTTTGAAACCATAGCCAAGTATGCTTTTCCCATACATTCCAAGTGACACTTCATGCAACCTTTCCAAAGAGTGAAGTTGGTTCCATCGAACTTCGGACTATCCTTCTTGTATGACGACATCCTGGATCTCCTCAAGCGGTTAAGCTCCTATCAGAGGAACTTAGCTCTGATACCAATTGTTGGATCTAGGGCATACAACTGAGAGGGGGGGGTGAATCAGTTGTATAAAGCTTCTTGTTCTTTCAAACACTTGATTCTTTGTTGTTAGTTAACAGCATATCAATTAATCATCCATGAAAGCATAATACATAAACACAAGAGCAGATAAGCATCAACACATTGAACACCAAGATTTTGACGTGGAAAACCCGGTTAAGGGAAAAACCACGGGGTGATTAACCCAAGAATTATTCTCTGTTAGAAGAATAAAGAAAAATGAATGGCACATGCCAATTAGGGCTCACTGCCCGAGCACACTGCTCACAAAGAGGCCCACTGCCTACAAGGAGACACACTGTCTACAAAGTGATAAAAATCACAGTCTTGAACTGGAGAATGACATCTCTACCATGTCCGGATTAGTTCCAATTAAGCCCAAAACCTCTGTTCTACCTTTCGCACTTCTCTTCGCTATGCCACACTCATCCACACACACCACACCTCGAAATGAACTCACAGACCGTTATTTATACAAGACATCGACTTAGGATCAAACATCTAAGTCGGCAAACAATCATAAGAGTATCCGCAAGATGAATAACACATTCGGTCGGCCACCACAAGAACATTCGCAGGATGAACAACTCATCCGGTCGGCTAAACAGGGCAAGAACTTCATCCGAAAGAATAACTTCAATTTCGGGCTCTACTATCAATGCGGATCAACAACACAACCTCAACACGATCCAGAAAACTTCACAAGCCTGCCTGACTGTCCGGATACATCCGCACTTCCTTTACTTACTGGAATCTCTTGTCTTCCTCATCCGGAACTTCAAGAACACAGTCTGTCGCCACTGTAGAAGGTACTTTCGGACCTTCAAATCATACATTATCAATGCGGACCAATGACACAACCTCAACATGATCCAAGAACCTTCACAAGCCTGTCTGAATGACCAGGTACATCCGCATTTCCTTTACTTACTGAAATCTTTTATCCTCCTTATCCGGAACTTCAAGAACACAGTTTGTCGCCACTGTCATAATGCAAGAGGTACTTCCGGACCTCCAAATCATACACAACTTGAGATGGCACATCACAAGGACATCCCAAATACTCTTTGCAATCCGCAGATTAGGATTGTACAATTCCAGACCTCACCGGACCTTTCTGTGATCCTCTGTCACCTCTAAGCACTTGCTGGAACCGGTTCCACACAGACAGCCATAACTTCTTCAGGTCTTCATGCGGACCTCTGAAAACTTGACTGAAGCATCTCAAGACTCATATCTGCAAACCCTTTAATCCGCATCCTCCGGTTCTCAACCTATCCAATATATTTGCCTTCTTCTCATCACTATTCTTCACTGTTCCTGACTGAGGGTAATTTTCTCAATATCCTCAACACACAGCTCATCCAATCCTTCTTGTCAATGTAATATGAGTATGTTGACATCAATGACAACACTAGTTCACCTCATACTTGCAACAAGACAATCATGTAGGAGGGTACCCCCAAGTCACCAACCGCAACACTATGTCCATAAGACACAACACACAACAGTGAAAGTAGAGGAGAAGGAATATTGAAGAATGATGATACAAATAGAAGAAGGGTCACAACAGAGGCGGTCTCCTGGTATCCTGGACCTTACAAGAGAATCAAGGGTCATCCCAAGAGGCCTAAACAACACATAACACATCACGGGGGAAACACATCACAGAGGTAAAGGGTTAGAAATACTTACCTGCGGAGAGGCTCATGCTAGGTTTTATCAAAAATCAAATTTTCCTTTTCCCAATTCTGAATGCTAGAGGAGAGAGGTGTGTAAGGTACCACTGCCAAGGATTTGTCATCATTCTTTTGTTCATTCTTAAACGCTTATTGGTTGGACTCAATGTTAGGTGGAATGTTTTCTTGTTGAAGTTCATTAGTACACTTATTCACTATCATCTTAGGAGGTGGAAGAAGCAATTTTTTGTGAGTGATCTCAACATCCATCCTTGAGGGATTTAATGTGAGAGACCTTTCCTCATCCATTAATACTACATCTTTTGAAGAAAGAGCATAAGACTGAGGGGAAGGTAAGGTGTTGCAAGGAGAGCTAGTCAATGTTTTTAAATCCTTAGTGATGTCCAAGTGACTTGAATATTCAATCAAAGGAGGGAGATTAAGGGTCTTCACTTCCTTAGTGATATCCAAAGTGTGTGAGCAATCAACTAAAGGAGGAAAGTTGATAGTATGCTCCATAGAAGTTTCATGCACTATGATAGGGAGAGACTTTTTATTGTTGTTAGATGAAAGCTCATTATCTACCCATGGAATGTTCTTTGTTAAAGGGAGATCCTCATTCACTAATGCTTCATCTTGGCCAGAGTGAGCATTGGAATGGAAACCTGGTGGTGGTTCTTCATTTCCTAATGCTTCATCTTGGCTAGAGTGAGAATTAGAATGAAGATTTGGTGGTATGATGTTAAGGGATGTGTCAATGAAATCATCCTCTTGCATTGAAGTGTCCTCATGAGGAGGAACAACTTTGGGAGATGGATCATAAGGTAGACCTAAGTTATCATCACATGTTTTAGCAATAGGTGCGGTGATGGAATGTTCCATAAAGTCATCTAAGGCTTCATCTAACATCTTGAGGTCATCACTAGTATATTGATCATGAATTTAGTGAGATCATTTAATATCATAGGATATATTCCCATGAGGTCTGTGAAGTTATCAAAATCAGATATATAAAAAAGGAATTCATATGTGGAGCACATAGAGTGATCAACATCATGAATGTATGCTATTTGTTTCAAGACTTGAGGATATTCGTGAGTTAATTTAGAGAAATGATCAATATCTATGATGTATGCAAATAAATATTCCAAGGAAGTATCCATGATATATGTTTTCAAATGAATGTGAAATCAGATTTTAAAATCTTTTCAAAATTTATGCAAGAGACAATTGCAAAACTGTGTAAATATGACCTAAAATGCTTGATTTTTTGACTTTTTTCAATGCAAATAAGTGAAAAAAAAGGTGTTATAAGGAAATTTATCAGGGGAAGAAAATAAAGTGTCTGATATCAGTTCAATAAATCAATAATTTCCTTCACAACACGCTTTTGATGCAAACCTAGGATGATGACAAGTCAAAACCTAGTGAAAATTTACTAAAATATGCAATTTTTCACAAATTTTTCAATGCAAAGACCTGATAAAAGAGGTGTTGTAAAGAATTTTAGGAGGTTTAGTAGATTATATCATTAATATCAGTCACCTAAATCCAAAAAATCCATCACAACATGCTTGGAGTACAAATCTAGGTCAAACCCTAGGGCAAATATAATTAAAATATGCAAATTTTCACCAAATTTCAATGCAAATGAGTATGACAAAGGGTGTTGTGAGAAAAATGATGATGGATAGAAAATTATAATAGTAATAACAACCACCTAATTCCAAAAAATATGTCACAACATTCTTATAGTACCACTCACGGTCAAACCCTAGGGAAAATATAGCCAAAATATGCAATTTTTTCACCAAATTTCCACTGTAAGAGCCCAATAAAAATGTGTTGTAAATAATTTTAGGAGGGGAAGAAGATAATAACTTTTATAACAGCTAATTATTGTGGAAAAATCATTTACAACACACCTATGGTGCAAATCTAGAGAGACGATAAGGCCAAAATCTAGTGAAAAATCAAGGTTTTCAAACCCTAGGCATGAAATTTTGCAAGGAAATCACTATGATGAAACACTATAGTTAGAAATCATTCCTAATGAGTATTTTAAAAGGGTAGTAAAATTTGAAACAATATTTTGACTACAAACCCTAGCTAATGCAAAACTAGGTTATATGGAAAAATGCACAATTTCAAGCAATTTTTATCAATTCAAGCATGAAAATGCAATCTAAATGAATGATGAATGAAAAATTTCTGTATTTTAAATCAGATCTAATGATAATAACATAAATTTATTGAAATTAAATTCCAATTAATCTAAATTACTTGAAAATGCTAGCTAAAAATGCTAAAAAAAAAAATTCAATTTTTTTTGTAATTTTTCAAATGCAATAAGATGAACAATGATATGAATGAATGAAATGAATTTAAATCTGAAGTAAAACAATCAGCAAGGTGCCAAAAAGTCCAAAAACATGGGTTCACCAAAATGTTTAAGGCGAAAAATGATGATGAGAATTTATTTAGTGTTTAGGGTTGATTTTGCTAGTTTGTGTAAATCCTCCTTTCACCTCTAAACATTCAAGGACTTCAGCCTAGTAGGAAGTCTACTACAGGCCTTTGGTCACTCAAAATATAGGGGAAAATTGGAATTGTGTGATTTTGTTGTTCAATTATGCCCAATTATGCTCAAAACCCTAATTATGCAAGTTCAGAAGCAAACAGACAAATCACGGAAAATGATCGCACACAGAGATATCAAATGACAATCAAATGCGTACTAGATTTTGAAGTTCAAAAAATGAAAAAGTTGGGGACTAATGAGTGGGCGCCCTAGTCTAGTGCCACCATTTCTATCAAGATCTGGGAATCTTGTCTGCAACATGTTCCTGTTGTTCTAGAGATTTTCCTTTTGCGGGATCCGGAGGACTAATGAGTGGGTGCCCAAGTCCATGTCCCTATTTTCTCTTCTGATCTGCAATTTTGATAGTCTACACTTCTCCCCTATAACTCCACTTTCTCTATTCTTACAGCCTGTAACCTGTAATCATAGAAAAATGGGTTGGGGGTTGTGGTGTTTAGAGGCTTGCCTCAATCAAGCCTTGGAGAGACATTCAAGTCTTCCAAACACTGTTGTCAGATAAAGAGTGCATATCCATGTGGGATAGAGGAAAAATCCAAATGATAAATGATTGAAAATACAAATGATATCACCTTTTAGTGAAGATCTCATGGAAGGAAGATGGTCTTCATGCCATTAGGAGATGGATGCCAAATTTGCAAATACGAACACAAGAACAATGCTCTGCTCTACAACACAATGGATATTTTGAATGCTCCAAAATCTTAAGAATGCCAAAATCATCTAATGCCCATCTAGTTTACAAATGATAACCTAATCATTCTTATATATGCAACTACAAATATTCCCGCTAAGAATTTCATAATTGAGACTTACCGTGTCGGCATAGGACCTAAATAACGGTCATAAACTGACACTCCAAAATTGGTCCTGACCTAAAATAGGGCAGGACTAGGGCGCGGACGTCCAAGTCCTCCCCCCTTATTTGAGGAAAGAATCATGTCAAGTGCATCCTCTGAGTCTTATTTGCCATAAAACTTTAGGGTTTTCTCATCAAGATGTCAAATTATCATACAAGATGCTCTAAATGCATAAACAGGACCCGGGAGCTAAACCTTAAGAGGGAAAAGCCCACAAGGGGAAATTTTCTGACATAACATGGTCGAGGTGGTGTTGGAGTTCTTTGAACCATGATCATTGGTTTGAAGTGGGGAGGTGCATTAGGTGCCTCGTGCATAATGATTTTAGGAACATTAGTACATTTATCCACTGACCCCTTAGTGGGTGGAATAAATTTTCTAAAGATGATTGAATTAACATTGTTTTCACTTTGATTAAGCTCAACATCCATCCCCAAAGGATTTAATGTGAGAGACCTTTCTTCATCTATCAATGCTTCATCTTTTAAAGGGAGAGCACTGGAATGAAGAAAGGGTAGGGTGATGTTAATGAATGTATCAATAATTTCATCCTCTTGAACCAAAATGTCCTCACAAGTGGGAACAACTTTGGGAGAGGGATCCAAATCATAGGGTGAAATAGACAAAGGTAGATCACCATCACATGTATTAGAGACTAGGTCCATGGCATTATCATAAATTGTGGTATAAGTAGAAAAAGAACTAACACCATCCTCTTTCTCATGACAATTTATAATTTGGTTAGATCTTCTAATATTGAAAGATGCTCACCCATGAGGGATATGAAGCTATCAAAATCAAATATGCAACCAGGGATTTCATATAAAGAGCCTTTAAAGATATCAATATCTAAAACATAAGGATGCCTATTAATGATTTTGTAAAAATGTTCAAGATTTTTGATATATGCATGCAAATATACCAAAGAGAAATTACATGGAGATGTTGAAATGAACCAGACAAATGAGAGGGGGGTGAATCAGTTGTCACAAAAATTAAGCAATTCTGCACCTTAAATCATTAAACACTTATCCATTGTTTGTTATGATTAAAACATGAAAGCATAAACACAGAACTATAAACACAATTACAAGATCATACATAGGTGACACTAGATTTTTACGTGGAAAACTCTATCAAGGGAAAAACCATGGTCTGAGTTAGCCCACAAGATATATATGTAAAGCACAATACCAAAAACTAGAGGTTCACTACCAATAGGGCTCACTACCTAGAAAAAGGCTCATTGCTAATGGGTGGCTAACTTCCAAGGGGCGGCTCACTGCCAAGGGGTGGCTCACTACCAAAGGATGGCTCACTCCCAAGGGTTGGCTCACTGCCAAGGGTTTTGAACTAAGATGTTAGCATCTACTCCATGCCTAAATTCAGTTCCATTGAAGCGCAATATTCTTATGCTCTACTTTGCCTTTTCTCTTCCTTCCTTATCTTCGTATCTTTCACACAATGACACCTTTTCCTTAACTCAATTGCAAGTATTTATACACTACATCAACCTTGGAATGATCATCAAGGTCAGCATTACAAACATACATAAAATAGGTCTGGACCTAATACAAAATTAGCTAAGGAAATGTAGTAAAGATGTATGCAGATCACTCCATGCCTTAGTTAGGACTCAAACATGATCTTCTACACCATAACATGCTTCAACAATCTTCAAGAGATCTCCGCAATCACTGGAATTAACCAAGTCGGCTAAGACTGGTTACATGCTATGCTATTTGGAAGTAATCTTCAAACACAATCTCAATTCCTTAACGTGGACCAATGTAAAGGTAGGAACATGATCAAGAGACCTCCACAAGCATGTTGCAATCACTAGGAGTAACCGCACAAACTCTAACCACTTTATCCATGAGATTGTTCACACTGGAGCACATGAACTTCATTGTCTTCAAATGTCATAAAAGAAAGATAGATTATGGATCACCAAATCACAAACCATTGGAGTTGTAGGCACTTATCATCATCCCAGACTTCCCTCTAGAACTATAGAGCAAAATACTTCAATGCGGAGGAATGCGAAGCAAAATACTTTCTCCCTATCACTGGTGAATAAACAAAAAAAGTAGGTTTTACTCTAGTGAATGTAACTCACTCAATTCTTCATGCTAGAGGCTCAAACTCGGGATTTAACATCTTTAGACATTCCTCTAAATAACTTCCAATCCGTAGACTAAGATCTTCACTCTCCAAGAAATGCGAAGCAATCTTCTAGATTGTTCTTCAATATGCATCTCACTGTCTTCACTGTGATTCACTATTTCCTTTCTGATTCTTCTGGAGGGGCTAATTTTCTCAATATCCTCAACATACAAAGCTTCTAACCAAATAACAAAATAGGATATAGTTGACATCAATGAAAACACCGATTAGGCACATACTTGCAACAATTTCCCCTTTGTCATTGATGGCAACATATGATGTGAAAAACTTCAAAATCCATCAAGACAAGATTCTCCCCCTATCTCTTTACACATTTTCACTCTTCCTCTCTGAGTTGATTCTACCCCTATCTCTTTACACATTTGCATTCTTCCTTTAAGTTTTTCACATGATTTCTCTCCCCCTTTGACATCTATGGCAAAGGGCACATACTTACATTCTGCTGCTCTGATCCAATATCTCTTCTGAACTCTCTTCATCTGACTACTCCCCCTGAGAAGTATCCCTTATAAGCATCAATTCGGATCTAGAGATGGATTTTACCTCCGAACTGAAGTAATTCTGTGCATCATAGTTTAGAGCAGGAGGGGTGTGGTGCAAGGGCACCTAGTCAAGTCATAAAATTTTGTATTTGTGTGTGAGTAGAGAGGTATAAGGGGAATTATTACATTCATTAGTGTAATAAAGCCCACTAAGGGCATTTTCATGTATTTAAGAGTTGCAAATTAGAGATAGGAGTGGGACTGTAGTTAGAATAGGCTATTTTAAGACTATTTTTTTTATTTTCTCCATGATGGGAGTAGTGGAAAAATAGTAATAAATGTAAAAGGAAGGATTTGTTGCCATATAACGATCAAGAAAAGGTTGGAGAGAAGAGATATGGATGAGACAATAGGAATAATAGAGAAATGACCTTGTTTTTCTAAAACATCACTATCTTTTTGCTGTTCTTTTCATTTTTTTTGCACCCGTACAGTATAGTCATAGTATCCAATCTACAAAATGATGAAATGCAGGGTGTCTTCTATGTATTGAAGTAGGTCTAAGGAGATGGGATGAAGATTGAAGGATTTACAAATGATTTTACTAAAAACTACTCTATTTTCTCTTCACTTTATTGTTGTTCTAAGTGATTGTACTATACTGTACGACTTAGTCATGACCCCTAATGCATAGTGCTGGTTAAAGGGGTGGATCACCTTCCATTCAAACTTGGTTGGAGTCATTTTGATTGAGTAGGAAGCAATTTATAGTGCTTTGTCTGTCAGTAGGTCTGAAACTAGGGTTTTAGAAGGGTTTTGTAGGGTTTTATGAAATCGATGGGTTAATGACTTCCTACACTTACATCTTAGGTGGAAATGAATGTAATAAGTTTAGTTCACATGTTTATAAAGTGGGTTTTGTGTAGGAGTAGGGGAATAGGTGCAGAGAAGCAAACTTGTGTTCTTGAGGTCTAATATCTTCATGTTTTAGACAATTTTAGAGTAAGCATAGTAGGTTTTGGTGAAAGTATGGTATATGGGTTCGGTAGAACCCTGAGATTAATTCTTGTCCTTCATAGTTGAAGCATTCAAACAACCTAGAACTAGAGTTTTCCTTGCAGGTTGTAGTTTTCATACACTTGTGGAGTAGGAGGAGGCCTAATTAGGCTTAGGACAGTAGCAACAGTCCTAGTTTGACCCATATGTTGAAAAATAACACACCTTGTATGGAAGATATGTTAAAGAGGAGCTTAATGGGTATTGGAAAAGTTTATTTGTTCATATGTTTGCGCTCGTTTTTGTGAATTATGCCCTAAAAACCACATTCTAAGGGCTAGTAGCAAGAAGTTGCATTGTGAAGGAACACCTGGTGAATTAGCTAATCAGAGAAGTTTGTAAGTTTTGTAAGAATCACTTGGTCTAACTAGAGTGACTCAAGGTGGTTGGAAGGTCTAGTAAGTGGTGGAAGTATACAAACCATGAAATAGCACTTTTGGCCTATCATGCAAACTACCCATGTTGAGAAGATAGTTAGCTATAACCATGACCAGTCAAATAGCCTTTAAGATCAGCACAAGATGCTTCCCCTACTCTACATCAAATAACCCCTAACTTTTCTTTGAGAAACTCAAAAGTATCCTTAGGCAAAGGCTTAGTGAAAATGTCTGCAATCTGATCTTTTGTAGATACATACTCCAACTTGACTTCATTCTCTGTTACCTCTTCTCTCAGAAAGTGATATCTTATGGATATGTGCTTTGTCCTTGATTGCATTACTGGGTTCTTTGATATGTTTATGGCACTT
The DNA here is from genome assembly GCA_027924645.1 of Cunninghamia lanceolata. Lineage (NCBI taxonomy): Eukaryota > Viridiplantae > Streptophyta > Pinopsida > Cupressales > Cupressaceae > Cunninghamia > Cunninghamia lanceolata. The sequence goes on from BSBN01000134.1 coordinate 3,888,595, forward strand.
GAATTGTCACCAAAGATTACAATTAGATCTTCATACACAACTCGGATGTCCTTCAATGCCTACTTTATCCATAACACTTGAGTACAACTACATGCTGCTGCACTGTATTCTGCTTCTATAGTAGACAGAGGTAGTGAGTTTTGTTTCTTGCTTAACCAGGATACCAACCTCTTTCCTAAAAAGAATGCACATCCACTTGTACTTTTCTTGTCATCCACGTCTCTAGCCCAATCTGCATCAGTGTATGCACTAAGAGTGAAATCATTATCTTTTGGATACTGTTGATGGTGTTTTCAGCACACAGTAACGTAGGTGAAACAACAAGGATTTCACCTCTCTTGAAAAGTATCCTACCCTAGGTAAGACTACTCCAAGGATAATATAGTTAGGTCTTAGCATGCTTGGAATCTCTTAGTTGGAATGTACTAGCTATTCCTACAAAGGGTCTTACATGAAATGCAGGGTTTATGAAAGATGGCACCAATGTAAATGTAGAAACCCTAGTTGGTTTAGAGTGTGAAGTCTGAAATTTTAGTAGATTTGTAATGTAAATGTTGCTAATAACCTAACCTAACAAATTTGATGTGAAGAAAATGTAAAAAGAAAGGGAGAGAGAGAAGGAATAAGAGCTCCTAAGTGACAATCACAACATGGTAAAATCCTATAGACAAGTAAATACTTTTAATTAACCATTCCTTGTTTCACCATTATGAGAAACCCACAATGTTGCAAGAGACGATGCAATCTTCAAAGGATCCTTATGATTTTCAAATTGCATTCACTCATTAAACACCCAGATAATGGCGCAACTTAACTAGTGGAATGCAACCAAACTATATTTGATGACAAGGACCAGGCTAACTATATACAGCAACTTACAATCATCAAGCACTAATAGTATGGACCAAAGCATTCATTAGATATTTTAACATTTACCCATCATTGTAAAAGCACAACTAATTAGATTCAGATTGATATGAACCATGAAAACCAAAGAGGATAACACAAGAACACAAATTCCTAGCAACCTGCAAAACTTGCTTTGTATTGATCACACTTTGGCAGTCTTAGTAATTCAATATCAAATCTTACTTACAAATTAGAGAAAAGGATGGCCCTTTTATAGACAAAGCACCATACCGAGTTTTTCAATGGACGGTGGAGATTGACTCAACACCAATGGTCCAGATTACATGACATTTAATGAGATACATCATTTTGTTGCATTTTCGGATTTATTTTTGTCCTTTAGGAAAAAGACAAAATACAGCTTACAAATACATTGAATCTAGACAAAATAGATACCCATTTAGTTGTATATGATGAAAAGTCAATTCTCAAGGCCTAATAAAGCGAAAATAGAGTCACATGACATGTGAAAAGTTGAGCTGATGTGGATTCACAGGATTCCAAGTGCTAACTGAATCAAGGGGAGTATGTGGCACATTTTCGTGAAGGTATATCCAACTGGATGCTTGCTGGGCTGATTCTTGATGCCTGGACTGCTGGGATAGTTGTATGCATGCCTTGGACATTAGACTAGATTTGCAAGAACAATAATGAAATAGACTTGATCTTTTATGTCTTTAGCTCCTGTATCTCATCTCCATCATCTTGGACATCATATTAATTTCCTTTTGCATGTGCAATAGCAATTTCGTTGATAGAATAAAGGTTCTGCATGTCTGGGTCAGTGGGGTACTGTCGTATGTTCATCCTTTCAAGACAGCTCCAACAAGGTCCTGTGTCCTCCAAGACCTGCAATTCACAATACAAAGCATCAATTTCATCATAAACAATCATTTTCCATCAATTTGGATCAAGATATGTCCACTTGCAGTCACAGATTAGTCTAGGATAACTTATTGTTAATGTCACTTTCTCTATGAACAACCTCTTAAATCTAGTGATTTTCACATGATTTTATGCATTTTTTACCATTTTCAAGTACCCATTTGGCCAATATACTGATTTAGGAAGTTTTTGTGGTCATTAGAATCCATTTGGAGACATTTATTTCATGTTTTCTAGCCTTTTCTGTAAAAAGTAGGATTTTTGGGGGTCACGGACTTTTCATGTGCAGTGGCATTAATTATCATAAAATGCGCCCAAAATCAACACAAACTTGGTAAAATGTTCATCATGATGTGACAAGTAGTTGTACAATTCAAATCCATCAAGAAAATCTAATTTGCATCTTGAAAAATTCAATTTTTAGGCCAAAATGTCAAAAAGCGTTGATATTGGGGGTCACTGACTTAGCGTTGATTTTGCTTCCAACTGACCTAGCATGGATTTTGGGGTTCTCCAACCTTGCGCAGATTTTGGGGTTGTCCAAACTTGCATGGATTTTGGCTCCATCCAACCTAGCATGGATTTTGGCTCCATCCGACTAAAGTCAGTGAAGGTCATTTTTAGCGCAAGTCAATTGACCATGATTTTACCGCTAGCTTTGATAGATACCGCCGACGGGGATTTTGGTGCTGACCAACTTAATAGTGGTTTGAAAGAAGTTAGTCAGAGGTGAATTTAGCACTAAGGTCAGAGGATGATGATTTTTGCGCAGAAATCTGTGAGCGAGGTTTTTAGCACCAAAAGTCGGTAGCGAGTATTTTTAGCGCAAAGTCAATGGATTCAATTTTTAGCGCCAAGGTCGGTAGAAGCTAGTTTTGGCACAAAGTGCAATTGGGATCATTTTTAGTGCTAGATTTTGAACTTCTTAGGGTGAAAGTATATTTAAAAATATATTTAATTATACTTTAAATATTTTTAAATATACTTTCAGGATGTTTGAGATAGGTTCTAGATCCATAGGATTTCATATGCAGATTCTAGAATTTTGAGGTTCCACCAGATTTCAGACTTAGCCATTTTTCAGGATTTTCAGGGTTTCAGACTTAGCCAAATCAGGGCTTCAGGACCATGCATCCTAATGAAAGTACGTGAACCCCTTAGTGAAATCTTGTGAAATTAGGCATGATTTTGTAATTCGAAGACCTAGAAACTAGGAATTTCAACATGACACATCCTGTGGTAGCAATTTCAAGAGCAATATCCAGTGACATAGGATTTTGGAGCAAAATGCAATGGCACCCAATTTTAGCACAAAAGGCAACAAATGGCTATTTTTTAGCACAAGGCCACCCAAGACACCTACAAATGACATCAAATCACTCCACACATGCAAAATACTCAAATCTATAACAAATCATGCACTCTAAGCACAAATTCACCTTCTCATCATCATAAATAACAAAGGTTGAGACTCCAAGCGAAAAAAAAAGAGGGGGTCTCTATTTGGCAAAATGGGGCGTGTGTGCAAGGCACAATAGATACCACAAACCATAATCCATTGTTCCTTTCAAGTATCTCAATACTCTTTTGATTGCCATCACATGTGATTCTTTAGGTTCTGCTTGAAATATTGCCACAAGACAAATTGCATGCATGATTTCAAGTCTGGTTTGAGTTAGATAAAGTAATCCTCCAATCATAGATCTATATCTTTTCTGATTTGCCGTAGGCGAGTCATCATTTTTACTCAATTTACAACTAGTTGCCATGGGAGTGCTTACTGGTTTGGAGTCCTCCATCCCAAACTTCTTTAACAACTCTTTTACATACATTGACTGAGAAATGAAGATACCTTTATCTGATTGATTTATTTGTAGACCTAAAAGGAAATTCATCTCACCAAACATGGACATTTCAAATTCATTTTGCATTTCCCCAACAAAAACTATGCACATACCTTTATCACATCTTGCATCAAACTTACCTAGATCTTCATCTCTTCTGATATAACACTTACTACCAAAAATTTTGAGATATTTCATAGTAGGAACTTTACCATGCCACAACTCTATTGGAATTAGGGCTAAGAATTGAGAGTGGGGGTGAATCAGTTGTCTTAAAACTTTTAAAACTTGTTACAACTAATTCTTCTTTACCACTTCTTAACAGATTAATGACATGATCATGAAAAGCAAGAACTAATAAAACATGAGCAGAAACATAAATAATACAATTGACACCAAGATTTTGACGTGGAAACCTAGTTAAGGGAAAAACCACGGTGGGGGTTAACCCACAAAGATTATACTCTATTAAAAGTATTACAAAGATGGGAATGCACATGCATTTGGGCTTACTACCCAGAGCTCACTACTCAAGAGAGGCTTACTACCTACAAGAATGTTTCCAGAGGATTACAAATTGTTAAACTGATCAGTAGCATCTGCTAATGCAAGAATTTAGTTCTGGTTAAGCACAAAATACTAATTTTGCACACTTCATCTTTATTCTACCCTGTTTACTACTCTGCCATAATCCAAACCTTATATCTCTTCTCTTTTGCACTTCTATCTACCTTTTTCACACTTACTCCATATTTGCATCACAATCACACCCCACAATACTCAAATCTATTGGCTATATATATTCACATCAATAATTCAATCTCCTTTCTGTCAGCCTTGTGAAGAACTTAACACACAATAAAAATACTCTGTTCAGTCGGCTGAATCCATACAGAAATAAAGATGCGTACCTGAAATAGAACTTGCATGTCACAATACATGTCGGCCACTAACATTATATCCCATACACAACTCACCAAAACACTTCTATTGGATCTGCACAAGGATCAAACATAAGTTGGCCTTTTCTTCACTAGAATGTTCTGTCATATTAGGACTCAGTACTCAAATGCTTATAACTTTTAATCCATTTGTCACCAGAGGCTGAAATCTTGGATTTGGATTGCTATGACATTCCTCTACACTCCCTCAGATTTGCAACATGCAATGATTAACTGGAGGGGTCCGCTAACCAAAATATTGAACTCTGCCATATACCATGTTCCTGTCTATCCAGACTGGATAAATCTTGGAACCAACTTCCGGTATGATCTAATATTGTACTGTAGATATGTGGAATGGACTGAGTTGCCATCAATGACAACACGTGACATGCCTTGCAGTGTCTCTTACCAAAAATCTCCCCCTTTGGTATTGATGGCAACACTTAGTGAAAAATACTATCATGACTGACTCCCCCTACTGTGTATACTTATATATTCTTCCACTGCTCCCCCTTTGATGGATTCTTCATTTTCATTTTTCACTGTCTCTCACTCCCCCTTTGACATCAATGGCAAGGGGTGGGGTCCGCAAATCAAAATTTCCACAAGAAATCTGTATATAAGGTCGCATAAGTATAAATAATCCATGCATTATATTTACATGAGCTTGAGACTAGCTACAAAACTAATTTTCAACTGCACAAGTTTAGAGGCCCAACTACTTTTCATGCCATCCAAAATTGAGCTATGTTCTCTTAGTAGGAATGCCTGTGTTTTTGCTTTCTTTAGATTTGAAGGATCACCTATCTGGACTGCAACTTGGGCTTCTCATAAAGCAAAAAATATTTTTTCTAACTTGGGGGCAATCAATCTCCTAAGCTCACACATTCTCTCCACAATATTGCTTTTTTCTTTAACAAACTTCTTTATTTCATCAATCAGGCTGATTGCTTGACAGTCCTGACTTGTCAAAGAAACTGTTAGAGGGTCAAAATTTTGAGATAGATTTAGCAATCTTTGTTCCCGCTCCTTTATCTTCTTCTCAATATCCTCAATAACTTTGGGCAAAGATAGACAAAATTTGTATACATCACTTCCATTGTTGAGAGCATTTTGAATACTCTTTATATTGATGTCAAGTATCCTTTTATCATTCCTTATTAGGCCATTTAGCTCACTAAATCTCTTATCCAAAAATTCATTCTAGATTTTAATCTCTGTAGACTTCTCAAAGGACTCAAAGTGTGTACTTACAGAATTTACAAGGTTCTTCAGATTACCAGAGGGAGAATTAGATGGATTCTTCTAGAAGGTTGGCATTATCTTCTCCAATATACCAAATGCAAAGCCTAATAGCTCACTGTCCTCTATGTGGGATTTCAATATCTTTTCACTTGCCTTAGCTTGTGTGAGAGATGCTATCTTCATCATTTGGACCGGAGAGATAGTATCCAGGTTGATTGGTCCTTGAATTAGTTCTGGTTCATCAAACTCTAGCATCTCTTTACTCAGGAAACTCTTCACTGCATCTGTAGTGTCTCTTGTCACAATTTCTAGACTACCTTCCTTTTCTTGAGTTTTCTCAGTATCAGGACTATTTTGTTTGGGTGCTTCAATATTTGCACCATCTTCTTCTGCTTTATCTTTCTTACCTTTGACTTCTTCTTTCTCTATGTTATCTATAGGAGGATTCTTTCCTTTGTCCTCACCATCTACAATTTGTTCTAGAGGATTTTGAGTAGCAGTAGTATTCTCAACATTGTCTTCATTACCGAATTGATCAGGAAGAGTTAGAGTATATCCTGTATCATTAGTTTTATCCACCATCTTTGTATCTTCCTTGTTTATTTTCTCCACTTCTGGAACTGAGGAGTCATCGACCTTGGTCTACTGCTCATCAGTTTTTATTTCTTCAATATCTGGGATTGATGAATCAATCCCATCATCAGTCTCTTCTTCAGCAAATGGAAGATTGTGTCTCTTCAATGCACTTAGAAGTATTTCTTGTGTTTCTTTGACTATTTTGTCTAATTCTCCTAGCATCAGTTTGTTCATTCTCTTCTTGCTTCTGAATTCATCCTCCACTTCTTTGAATATCATATTCATTTGAACTTGAGTGATCTGAGGGCATAGTTTTATCAATATATGTTCTCTAAGCTCTATATCCTTGCTTTTTGCATTTTCTTTCCTCAACTCCAAAATGTCTGCAAGACTTTGAGGAATCTCAGAAGTTATTTCAATCAAGGCTTTATTATAGATATTCAATTATCTAACAGTTACTTCCTCTAACGCCTTCTTATCTGTATCACTGTATTCATCATAGAATTTAGTCATGGGTTTCAAATTTCCATCCATAGTGATTGATTTTATTACATCTTCTGCAGTAAGTGTGGGCTTCTCAACATATGTATCTGTCTTCTACCTTTTGCTTTCCCTTTTTCTTCCAGAGGGCTTCTCCTTAGTCACCTTGGTAGCTTTTGTTCCAGAGGCTTTCAGCTCCTTTACCTCAGCATCTGAATCTATTTCTTCTACATCAACTTTTGTGCTTTTATAGGTTCTTGTGGCCTTTGTTTTTACTCTTTTCCCTTCTTTTCCTGATGATTTTCCTTCCGGTTTCTTAGGATTGGTAGGTTTTGGGGGAATAGGGGTAGTAGCAGAGCTTCTAGTAGTCCTTGATGTGGAGGAGGATTCTACTAGAGCACTTCCTTGTTTCTTATCCTGCTTCTCTTTCTTTGCCTTCTCAATTCTTTCCCTGAATTGCCTCATGACTTCCTTTGTGAGACTTAGATTCTTGGCCAACTTCTCAACTTCTTTTCTTACTTTTCTATTTGTTTCATGTTCTCTGAGCTCATTATGCAGTTTTAAACTTAGCTCCTCATATATCCCAAATCTTTCAGCTATTGTATCTTTTGGCTTGCTTAGAAGATGTTGAGCATACATATTCAAGATTTTTCCATCTACTTCATACCCCATGGGCATGATCCAAACAGTTCTGGGTTCCACTACTTCCATTAAGCACTGATCAGTGTCAACCATAAAACATATTTCATTCTTATACTTCTCAACAATTGATTTAGGGATTCTTTCCCTTGAATGCATCATACTTTGAAAATTCTTGAAGTATCCCCAGATTACAGTTTTCTAAGCTTTATAATCACCAATGTTGCGAAGATGATCTCTAATTTGAATGGTAATTGGCTCATCATTAGTCTAGTGAACACCCTTTACTCCAAGTACTTCATTTATATAGTAGAAAAACAAGCATAGAACCAATGTACCATATTTAAAAGTGTTTTTCTTATCTTTCTTGATTTTGTTCAAGTTCTCAATCATTGTTTCTGTAATAGCTCACATAGCTCATAATCTGCATTCTCCTTCAACATTTGATATGCTACATATATGGCAGTTCTAGAGACAAAATTTTCCCTATTGGAGTGATGTATCTTGTAGCCAATCACCATGGAGGCAAACTTAACATCCAGTTCTATAATGTCATTGATGGTCATTGCCCTCTTGTCAAACTTTGCACTGGTTGCATTGGTAACAGTTTGGTTTTTCACAGATTTCAACATGGGTAATCCACCGATTGAGTTTAACCCAGCCACAATTCTAATAACATCCTTGGTAATCTTGAATGGTTTTAACAGCCATATGAATTCATCATGTATCTGACTCAAAACATACCGGACCCACTCACCTTCATCAAATGTTGGAAACCGCATAATCTGAATAAAATGTTTATCAAGTAGTGCCTTATACTTAGGTTTAAGGTCATGATTTTCATCCCTGAGATGACTCTCAAACAAATTTACATACCTTGAGTCCCAGATTCATCTATGTTTGCATGAATATAAACCCTAATATCTTCAGTATGTAGCATGCCATATGGAACACTTGAAAATGCACCTAATGGGTCGACTTCTATTGACTTGTGTGGATGCTTTTTAAATTTTGGTCGAGGCCTTTCAGTAATATCAACAACCAAAGGTGTAGCCATTGCAAAAAGATTACAAGTTCAAAGCTTTGCAGATAAATACCTTTTTCATGAAATTAGGATTAACGGATAAATTCATCAGTCGCACTTCAATTTTTGTAATCTCATCTTAGACACTATTCTTCTTGCTTTCTTTGGGTGCAAAGTGACTCAAATGAGGAATGAACGACCTTTTTATGCTCCGCAAAACCTAATTTGCCTTTGTAATAAATGCTTTGCCCTAACACATCTGGTTATACTATTTTTGCATACAATCAATCTTTAATTATTTCACATATTGTCATATCCACTTTTTATCTTCCAGAAATCCTTTCAAATGATGTATAATATCCAAATTATTTTCTCTCATTGTGCCAAATTTAGGCACCCATTTACTAGCTGGGGGAATTTAGATTTCTTTGCAGCCCCCCTGGGCTAGAGCTCCTAATTCAATTCCTGGAGGAATTATCAGCACCAGATTCCAGTGTGAACCCATTACTATTATTCACAACACTTTTCTTGACCCATGTCTTGCTCATTTCATTCTGGATCTCATTCATATCAATTTTGCCCTTGCCTTTGTCTTGTCTCTACTCATCCAGTTTTCTATTTGCCTGACCTCTTGTTTCATTATTCCTACTTCTGCAGAATCTTGCAATATGACTAGATCTATTGCAATTAAAGCACACAACATTTCTTTGCTTATATACTTGATTTTCTCTTGATCTGTACTGATTAACCATGTGTCCAAATCCACTGCAAGTAAAGCAGTAACCATTGAAAGAGTTGCTATTTCCTCTAGAGTTATTCATTATCATACTTCTGCATTCATTTGATCTATGACCATACCTCTTACATTTGAAGCATTGACTGGAGAAGGATGGACCATTTTGATTTACACTACTTCTACACTGAGTAGCTTTATGACCAAATTTATTGCATTTGAAGCAATTTCCATTGAAGGATGGATATTTTTTAGCATTAGGTTCTCTTACCAGAGGTCTTCTAGGTCTATTTCTCCCATTCCTTGGTTGAAAGTTTCTTTGTCCAGACCCAGAGCTTTCACCTTTCTCATAACCAAGACCATGCTTGTCATCACCCCTTTTCTGACTTTCAAGAAGTGCTTCAAGTTTAGTTGAGCTTATCTTGAACTTCTCCTTGTATTCATTTGCAACTTCTAGGTCATGTCTAAGAATGACAATTTGTCTCTCAAGTTCTTTCTCATTGTCTCTACTTTCTTGTAGATTAGACTCTAGGAGGCCGACTATTTCATCCAGTTTGCAGCATTCTTCAGTTCTTTCTTTTAGATTTTGATTCGGGTCTTCTTTAGTTTTCTTCCTATCTTCAATTTGCTTGGTTAGCCTCATCACCCCAGATTCCATCTCATGTTTTAAGACAATAACTTCTTTAGCTAACTTCTCACATTCCTTTGTTTTCTCTTTCAGGGCCTTGTCCTTGTCATTGTCTTCATAATGATTTCCCAGTTGAAGAGGTTGCTCCTTCCTCTTTTCATTGGATTTGCTCAATTTTGCTTTTAAGGTCTCAATGAAGTCTTTAGCATTTTTAAGGTCCTCTTGTAGCTCTTTGGCTTTTGTTCTGGACTGCTCAAGATCTTCTAATGTGAGTTTAAGTTGTCCTTGGAGGTTGTATTCATCCATTTTACTGTCTTCCCAGATCTTCCTCAAGCTGTTAAACTTTTCAAAGGAACCTTGCTCTGATACCAATTGTTGGAATTAGGGATGACAATTGAGAGGGGGGTGAATTAGTTGTCTTAAATTTTCTTAAAATTTTTAAATCTGCTACAACTAATTCTTCTTTACCACTTCTTAACAGATTAATGACATAATCATGAAAATCATGAATTAATAAAACATGAGTAGAAGCATAAATAACACACTTGACACCAAGATTTTGACGTGGAAACCTAGTTAAGGGAAAAACCACGGTGGGGGTTAACCCACAAAGATTATACTCTATTAAAAATATTACAAAGAGGGGAATGCACATTCATTTGGGCTTACTGCCCAGAGCTCACTGCTCAAGAGAGGCTCACTGCCTACAAGAATGTTTACAAAGGATTACAGATGTTACGCCCTTAATATTGGTGTACATAGGGTTATGAATAGTCATCTTGTGGCTATCTTAGCTCCTAATTAAGTCATGTTATCATTATTATATTATTATTTAGTTATATAGGTCAGACTAGGTGTTATATAGGGGTGTGTCTATTCATCCTAAGCATAATTAGGTATATATAGGAGGATATGAGTCTTATTTCATCATATATTGTGAAGTGTGTTCTCATTGGAGATATTTGGAGTTTCCCCCTCGAAGTGGCCTATTATTCTCAGTTATTATCAAGTATTTGTAGAATATTTCATATCATCTTCTTCCATTGTGCAAGTTATTTCATTACAAGTGGTATTAGAGCATGATCTTGGCACCATAGAGGCAAGATTTTTTCTCAACATTAGAGGCGATTTTGGGAAGAGCATAACTTTCATATTTTAGAAAAAAAATTAAATATTTTTTAAGGGTTTTTGAAGACCATATTAAAGAAGCTACGGTCTAGATTTCAAAGGAATTGGAGTAGATTTTAGTGAATTATTGCAGAATTACGATTTCTACACAATTTATTTAAGATCTACATATCTCTCACATCCTACCGAATTGAAGCATAATTTGTATTAGATTTTTGATGACATAATAGAGGAGCCTACAGTCTAAAGATTGGATAAATTGAAGCAAAAGTAAGTGAGTTATTGCAAAATTAGGGTTTCTAACAAATTTGCTCTCAAGACAAAAAATTTGCTAATTTTTTGGAGTTTTTTCTGGGTAAGTGGTATCTTGGCCCTAGTAAGTTACAATAATAATTTTAGAGAATTTACATTTCATTTGTGTGATTTATTTCAAAAATATTGGTTTCCATCATGACAGGGCCTGTAACAAGAGGCAAAAAGAATGTTGTCACACCGGGGAAATCCTCTGATAAGGATGGGGAAACAATAGAGGATAGTAATCCCAATGAGGAAATAAGTAAGGTCAAAGAAGAGGTTTCCTCAATTTAGAGGGATATGTGTGACCTAAGAGGAGATATATCAGATATATGAAGCATGTTAAGCGCCTATATGAATGAACCAAGAAAGGAGTTCTCAAGCAACCAAGGTGAAACCTTCAAGTCGGCTAATACTGACACAAATTTTAATACTCCTATGGGATCTAGGAATTTGTTTCCAAAGGTGGCTATGCGCAAGTTTGATGGCAAGGATCCTCTAACATGGATAAACCAAATGGAGATTTTTTTTGAAGTACATCAAATCCCATATGGACAAAAGGTCACAATGGCTTCCCTGTATCTAGAACCAGATCAATTCATTTGGTATTGTTGGCTTTGTACTCATCGGAGGAAAAAGGGTCTCACCATCTCATGGTCAATTTTTATGAAGGAACTCCAATCACAATATAGCAATAGTGTGACAAACAACTTCTTTAGCCAACTAGCTAAACTTCAACAAACAGGATCAGTTAAGGATTATATTCAACAATTCCAACATATTTCCTTAAGAGTGGATACAATTACAGAGGAGAACTTCAATGATTTATTCTTGGGTGGTCTCAAGGATTACATTCAACATGAGGTACGCATGTTTTGTCCAAATTCTATCTCTGAAGCAATGATTATGGCGAGGCAAGTGGAGGAAAAGTTTTTAGCTAATAGAAGGGAAGAATTGCCTAGTAACAAAGTTGACAAGGCTCTTGCATCATCATTTACTCATCCTATTAGGTTGACACCTCAACAATTGGAGGAGAAAAAGGCCAAAGGGTTATGTTTCAACTGTGATGGAAAATATCATAAAGGACATAAATGTGATGAGAAGAAGTTGTTCTATATTGAGGCTACCTATGATGAAGATAAGGATGAAGAAGATCCAATGGTGGTGATAGAGGACTCTAAAGATGTCCAACCAACTATCTCTTGTCATGCACTATCAGGTATTAATAATCCACAAACACTCAAGGTAAGGGGTTTCCTTGAAAAACAAATAGTGATAGTATTGATTGACTCGGGGAGTACACATAACTTCATCAACAAGAAAGTAGCCGCAAAGTTAAATTGTTTTGTCTACCCTACCCCTGAATTCTAGGTTATGATTGTAGATGGTGGTATAGTCAATTGTTCAGGGAAATGTCATAGTATTAAACTCACCATGGGAGACTACATGATAGATATCCCTATGTTTGCTATACCCATGGCTGGAGCAGACATTGTTTTGGGAGTTCAATGGCTTACTACCTTGGGCACAATTGAGATGAATTTCCAGGAACTATTCATGCGCTTCTACAATGGGCATAAAAAATATGAGCTACAGGGTTTAAGTGCAAAGAGTCCACAATCGGTAAGTGCACACCAAATGTCACTAAAAAAAGATGTGGATAAAAGTGTAGCCCAACTATTGTCAATGGAAGTGCAAAAGCCAAAGATTCCTACTTCACCTTTCAAGAAAGTAGTTATAGTTTCATATCACAAGAGGAAACCTGATTTGTATGGGCCTCATAAAGGTTCAACAAGGACTGACAACATCAACTTCAAATTGAGGTTACCTAACTCAAAAATCATACAACCTTTCTATGATATCTCTATCTTGGAGAATGCTAGTAGACTCAAAAGTCCATCCATGACAATGTTATCAGAGCTTGATGAAGAAGGAAGAATCATAGTGGAACCAGAGTGCATTCTTCAAACATGCACAGAGAAGCTGAGCAATAGAACCCTCACTGAGTATCTCATCCAATGGAAGAATTTACCAATTGAAGAGGCCACATGGGAGGATGCAGAGTTCATTCAGAAGAATCCACACTTGATTAGCATTGAGGACAATGCTTCTTTGAAGAGGGAGGGCATGCTACGCCCTTAATACTGGTGTACATAGGGTTATAAATAGTTGGCTTGTGGCTATCTTAACTCCTAATTAAGTCATGTTATCATTATTATATTATTATTTAGTTAGATAGGTCAGACTAGGTGTTATATAGGGGTGTGTCTATTCATCCTAAGCATAATTAGGTATATATAGGAGGATATATTTCATCATATATTGTGAAGTGTGTTCTCATTGGAGATATTTGGAGGTTACCCCCTTGAAGTGGCCCGTTATTCTCAATTATTATCAAGTATTTGCAGAATATTTCATATCATCTTCTTCCATTGTGCAATTTATTTCATTACAACATATTGTTGAACTGATAAGTAGCATCTGCTAATGCAAGAATTTAGTTTTGGTTAAGCACAAAATATCGATTTTGTACACTTCATTCTTATTCTACCCTATTTACTGCTCTGCCATAATTCGGACCTCAGATCTCTTCTCTTTTGCACTTCTATCTGCCTTTTTCACACTTACTCCATATTCACATCATAATCACACTCCACAATACTTGAATCTATCGGCTATATATATTTACATCAATAATTCAATCTCCCTTCTGTCGGCCTTGTGAAGAACTTAACACACAATAAAAATACTCTATTCAGTCAGCTGAATCCATACACAAATAAAGATGCGTACCAGAAATAACACTTGCATGTCACAATACATGTTGGCCACTAACACTATATCCCATACACAACTCACCAAAACACTTCTATTGGATCTACACAGGGATCATACACAAGTTGGCCTGTTCTTCACTAGACTGTTCTGTCATATTAGGACCCGATACTCAAATGCTTATAACTTTTAATCCCTTTGTCACTGGAGGCTGAAATTTTGGATTTGGATTGTTCTGACATTCCTCTACACTCCCTTAGATTCACAAAATGTAATGATTAACTGGAGAGGTCCGTTGACCAAAATACTAAACTCTGCCATATACCCTATTCCTGTCTATCCAGACTGGATAAATCTTGGAAATAACTTCTAGTATGATCTAATACTGCACTATGGATGTGTGGAATGGACTGAGTTGCCACTAATGAAAACACATGACATGCCTTGTAGTGTCTCTTGCCAACAAACTCAAGGAGTCTTAGAGCTATTACCTTTTACTTGGACTCTGTTTAGGATGTATACAACAGTGTGAATTGCCTCTCTCCAATAAACTTTTGGTAGGTCAACCTCCTTCATCATTGTTCTAGTAGCATCTTGAACTGTCCTATTTTCCCTTTCAACTACTCCATTTTGTTGAGTCCTAGGTGCAGATAATTGTCTCTTCATTCCTTGTTATTCACAGAAGAAGTTGAACTCATTTGATATAAACTCTCCACCTCTATCAGACCTCAAGAATTTTATTTTCAAGTCTAGCTCATTCTCAACCATTGCCTTAAATGCTTTGAACTTTTCTAGGGATTCAACTTTTTCTTTTAAGAAGGTTACCCAATTCATTCTAGAAAAATCATCAATCAGCAACATGAAATACATGTCTCCTTGTAGACTTCTTACTCTGGTAGGTCCACATAGATATGTATGCACTAATTTCAACAGTCCATCAACAGATTGGTCCTTACTCTTAAAACTTATTCTTGTCTATTTTCCAAATTGGCACTCCTTGCACAAAGTATCAATAGGCTTCACAAGCTTAGGCAAATCTCTTACAGCCTGAGTGGAACTTATCTTCACAATGTTGTCAAAATTGATATGACACAACCTTCTATGCCACAACCAGCTTTCATCATTCTAAGCCAACAAACAATATTCATTAGTCCCTTTCAAATGATAAATGTTACCTCTTGTCTTCTTACCAGTTGCAATCACTGTTCCAGAGTTTTCCAAGATCTTGCATCCATTGTCCTTGAATCTGAGATCATAACCTTGGCCACACATCTGACCAACAAGAGATTGTGCTTTAATCCCTTCACATATAAGACATCATCAGTGTTGTGTTTTCCATCAAAATAAATAGATCCTTTTCTACAAATCTTACCAGATGTATCATCAACAAACCTAACTAGTCCTCCATCATATCTTTCCAAACTTATGAACTTAATTTTGTTACTAGTCATGTGGTGAGAGCATCCACTATCAATAACCCTTTCATCTTTGTCTTCAACAACCCTTGAGCAGCCAAGGCACTTTCCACTAGTTTTTCTTCCTTCACACAGCTAGCAAGATTAGTAGTCACAGGTTCTTCTTTAATAGAAATAAACAAGCATTCATTTCTAGAAGTATTAGCATTATCTGGTTCACCATTTGATACTTCATCATCATCAAGATCTTCAACATAATAACATTTCTTTGGAATCCTAGGTCTATCTGGTCTTGGCTTGGGAACTCTTGTGAGGCACCTAGAAGCATAATGACCAACTTTATCACAACTGAAATATTTGAAAGGCAATTTGCCTTTGAACTTACTAGTACCTCTAGGCAGATTGTTAACAAAGTTAGCTTCAAGTTCTTCAAGCTCATAATCTGGTTTCACCTTGTATTTTTTGGATCTAGGGGTTCTTTCTGAAGTCTTGGCCTTGAAAGTAGTCTATGTCTTTGGAAGTGAATCACCAAGTTCTCTCATTTCAAAGGCTGTCAGCTTCCCTAGCAACTGATCTTTTGTAATCTTTGTTGCTGTTATTATTTCTTTAATTGCGGCCACTTTATGACAATAAATTTAGGTAGTGATCTAAGAATTTTGTTCACAACTTTAATATCATCAATTTTTCCTCCTACGCTTCTAATGCTACTCACAAGATTGTCAAACTTTTGCATGAAGGATGTTATGTTGTCATCTTTGCTCATCTTCAAACATTCATATTTTGCCTTCAAACTCTGTAACTTGGCACTTTTCATAGATTCATCCCCTTTATATAGATTCTTTAGCTTATCCCAGATTTCATAAGTAGTTTTCAGCTCCATGATCCTTATTACTTCGACGTCAGATAAGGTGCTCACCAGGGCATCTTTGGCATTTATGTTCAACTCAAATTCATTGATCTCATCTTCAGTTTGCAAACCATTCTTCGGTATTTCATACTTATTTTTAGTTATTTTCCAAACACTGTAACACAAGCAGAGGAGATGAGTTTTCATGCGGATCTTCCAGATGGATTAGTTTTTTCCATTGAACTGCAGACTCTCCTTCTTATACGACATTCTAGATCACCCTCAAGCGGTCAAGCTTTCTTCTGAGGAACCTGGATTTGATACCAATTGTTGAAATGAACCAAACAACTAAGAGGGGGGGTGAATCAGTTGTCACAAAACTTAAGCAATTTTACACCTTAAATCATTAAACACTTATCCACTATTTTTTATGATTAAAACATGAAAGCATAAACACATAACCATAAACACAATTGCAAGATCATACATAGGTGACACCAGATTTTTACGTGGAAAACCCTATTGAGGGAAAAACCACGGTGGGAGTCAACCCACAAGATATATATGTAAAGAATGATACTAAAAATCAGAGGCTCACTACCAATAGGGCTCACTGCCAAGGGGTGGCACACTACCAAGGGGTGGCTCACTACTAAGGGGTGGCTCACTACCAAGGGTTTTGAACTGAGATGTTAGCATCTACTCCATGCCTAAATTCAGTTCCATTGAAGTGCAATATTCTTCTGCTCTGCTCTACCTTTTCTCTTCCTTCCTTATCTTCACATCTTTCACACAAGGACACCTTTTCCTGAAATCAATTGCAAGTATTTATATACCACATCAACCTTGGAATGATCATCAAGGTTGGCATTACGATCATCAACCATTAGAACAATCTCCAAGGTCGACATTACAAACATACATAAAATAGGTCTGGACCTAATACAAAATTAGCTAAGGAAATGTAGTAAAGATGTATGTGGATCACTCCATGCCTTAGCTAGGACTCAAACATGATCTTCCACGCCATAACACCCTTCAACAATCTTCAAGAGATCTTTGCAATCACTAGAATTAACCAAGTCAGCTAAGACTGGTTACATGCTACATTATCTGGAAGTAATCTTCAAACACGATCTCAATTCCTTAATGTGGACCAATGCAAAGGTAGGAACATGATTAGAAGGCCTCCACAAGAATGTTGTAATCACCAAGAGCAACCGCACAAACTCTAACCACTTTATCCATGAGATTCTTCACACCGGAGCACATGAACTTCACTGTCTTCAACTGTCATAAAAGAAAGATAGCTTGGGGACCACCAAATCACAAACCATTGGAATTGCAGGCACTTATCATCATCTTAGTCACTTCCCTCTAGAACCGTAGAGCGAAATACTTTCTCCCTATCACTAGTGAATAAATAGAAAAAGCAAGTTTTACTCTGGTGACTCAAGATTTAGAATCTTCAGACATGCCTTTAAATAACTTCCAATCTATAGACTAAGATCTTCACTCTCCAAGAAATGCGTAGTAGTCTTCTGGAATGTTCTTCAGTATGCATCTCACTGTCTTCACTGTGATTCACTATTTCCTTTCTGATTCTTTTGGATGGGCTAATTTTCTCAATATCCTCAACATACAAAGCTTATAACCAAATAAAAAAATAGGATACAATTGAAACCAATGACAACAAATATATGTTTACATCAATGACAACACCGATTAGGCACATACCTGCAACAGGAGATATCATAATTAAATGTCTTGGAACAACAATGTAAAATCAAATTTGATTTGAATAATCAACAAGATGTAAATTCTTGAAGCTACAGGTTCAACAAAATGTTAAGTATGAAAAAGGAGAATGATCATGACTAGAACACAAACTAGATCAAACCATTTTCTATATAACATTCAAGGACAAGACTGAGCCAAATCACTACCAAGTGAAGGAGGACTAGTTTCAAGGACAAGACCAAGACAAAAATCTTACATAAGAAGATAGCCATAAAAGGCCTTACACACCACTCTTATGATGTCCATGTTGGTTGTTTTTAATTCCCAACCTAATCTCAAAAGGGAAATCTAAAGAATAGCCAATTCTAATGATTGATTTGCGTTGACGGATTGGCCAACAAACAAGAAAAGCTAGGTTACACTTTTCCTCTACACTTTAGGCTTTGCAAAACCTAGGAGGGTAGTCCTTTATAGTATTTATTCAAGATCCTTTGCTATTTATCTCAAATACTATTCCTAGAAGATATGTTCTCTCTAAAATGCCTAAAGAATTACTAATATACTAGAGAGTAATGGGCTAGATTCTTAGGCTTTAACACAATTTTCTTGTAGGAGAACATAGGAATAACATTATATTTATAATAGGATAGAAATGGAAATTCAATTTGATTGTCAAGATAGATGACCAAGGAGTTATATCAGACAAATTTTCTAAGAGATTGGTGCCTAAATCCTAGGCTACAGAGTCAAAATAGATATAAATTAAACCTAATACAATAGTGTTTTTCCCATCTCATGTAGACACTGTAATAATGCCTTACACTATCACACTTTAATTAGTTCAAAACCAACTCTACTTAGGAATCCCTGCAAACATTCATAGCATTCAATATTCTCTTAAAGCATTAAATTCACTCCTTGACTAAAAGCCATAAGAAGAACATTCATACATAGGAAAGACTATGAAGATGAATAAAATGATCCTTGATCAGTTTCTATTCATAAATGAGATGAAGAGTACAATCTAAGAGATAATATAGCTTTAAACTTGGCATTCTATTTAAGCTATGAATTGGTACAATCACATCAAATTCACAAAAACATCAAATTCTATTCTCAAAATAACACCTAAAACTAAGGAAAACCAACTCTATTACTATGTGTACTGTGATATGAAAATTCGCCAAGATCCTTTGTCAAAGGCCCTAAATTCCCTTTTCTAGAAACAGGGAGAAAAACTAGATTTAGGCCCTATGACAAGTGTCACATTTTCATTTGACACACTTAACATCAACAAGATGCAAATATAACTGCTCATGAGAAAAAATACAAGAGAACCATCCCTAACCAACTAAGAATCCCTCTACAATAAATCATTTCCTCCACTGGGTAGGAAAAATTGTCTTTGTCTTGTATGCTTTCAAACTCTTGGCATAGAAGTGGGAAATGATGCTAACTGATGACGGTTTGTTAGATGCCCTTTCAGATCATCCACCCTTCACATCTATATATTTGTCAATAAGACAAAATCCTCTTCTTCACCTCATGATGCATGTACAAAGACATGAGAATACCTATGAGGAACATAAAAACCTAGGGACATCCAAAAACTAGTGTCCTCCTCCTCATGCCACATTCCAGACACAGAAATGTAACTTCCCATATTTTGAATGGAGGTTTCCAACCACCTCAATCCTAAAGATGTATGTGGAAGACACATATAGCTGACTCTAGAAGTGTGAAAAAATTCCCAGAAGAGGAAGCAACAACAGTCGTATGTAAGTTAGACAAAGAACTAACTATTCTTTTCAACTTAGGCATTTCTTCCCATCACCAGTTGTTTCATCTTGGTAGACAGTGCTCCTTCAATTGCAATTGTTGCCCTATCAAGTGCCACCAATATGAGGGAGGAGAAAAGGGATCAATGAGGCCTCTCTTCCTCCAAGCCCAATCTGGAGACTCACAATAACATGGAGTTGTATGAGTCGACAAACAAGAAACCCAACCCCTCAGTAGAATGAAACCAAGAGAAAACTAGGGAATGAAAGGACTTTGATGCTTGCCACTTTGCCCTCTACATTTTACCTGAACCCCCCATGCCTTAGGAACATATTCCTCATCCCTTGACTCTGTGTGAATAGAGCATTAGCTAAGAGAAAAGAGAAGTATTTCCTAAAGAACAAGATGGAAAACATAGCATACTAAAATAGGTAGTACTCATTTTGCCCATATAGAAGAAGAGATGCATGTAAGAATAAATAGGGACATCTATTTATAGCAAAAATGTAGAGATCTCTACACCCAAATAGTCACACTCTGTCAACTCTTTGATCATTCTAGCCTAGCTAGTACTACAGTGTGTGGGTCTTAAATGGAAATCCTTTGATATTCTACCACCACTGCCAGAAGAGGAAACGGAGGCAGCACCCCATTATCACATCAATTTCATAGAACCTAGAGCACCTACATGTTAATTTTTCTCAGCAGAAAATTAGTTTCCATAATAAGGATTCCAAGTTAGGTTTCTCGACCTCAGAATTGTATCCATTTTAAACATCATGCCCTGCTCAAATTCTGTCACGACGTCAAGTGGAAAATTTCTTCAAGCCTGAATACAAATCTCTGAGGGCTGATCACTTATCCTACTAGTCCCCATCCAAACTTATCACATCATACTATGGCAATGAGGAAGACTCAGTACATGCCCAGAAAAACCATCACTGCACCAGTTCATCATTTACCACGTGCCATCACTGCGTTCCCCCATTTGAATATGGGTCATCAATATCTGAGGAAAAACGTCTGATCAGATGGCATAAATTAATCCCATATGTTTGAAAATCCTTTGGAATATGTGGAGAAGAGTCCAAACCAATGGAATACGTCCACTTGGATGATCCCCTCATAGCAAAGGCACGCCATTGAAAAGGACAACTGACTTAACCCATGTGATAGTTTTCCATGCTTCTGTGGTCACAAGATTCACTTGTATATGAGAACCCACGAAATGGCAGAAGAGCCATAGGACATCACCATGTGGCACTCAATAATCCCTTCAACCGATAAAAAGTTGAAATGATGCCATGTGTCTCCTTAGGGCCTACCACAAATCCTATGACAAAAGGTTCACCACTTGTCATTCCTTCTGTGTTTCCACAGGAAGCCTAAGGGTCCACCCCAATGGGCTTGGTGGAACAGTGGAATACTATATTAGTTTGCAACGTGGGCTTAATGGGACCCCCACAAGCCCCACCGAATTCCTTGCCACTTGTCACCTTTTCCATGCTTCCGCATATAATTTTTTGCTAAATAAAATACTCCTCGCAGAATGACTGAAACCTTGAAAGCTTGTCATGTAAGCACACCAGGCCCCACCACATAAGTCCACCACTTGGCACCCTTCTACAATTTTGCAAGTTGCTTTTACCCTTTTACAATATGCACCACAAAACAATGGAATCCAACCAAAGAATGCCACGTGTCAACAAATGGTTCCCTATGCAAACACCTTTAAAGGGATTCGAACACGTGCACCTAAAACAACCTCATTCAACTAGGTAAAGAGGGGCCAGATTTTTATTAAGGGGCTAGGACCAAGACTTATGCATATATAACAAATTAATTGGTGCACGGGTTGGTCCAGTAACTGCAAGACCATGAAGCCAGTAAAAGAATGATGCCCTAGACACAAAGTTGCAACTTAAAGAACTGGCATGGGCAACAAGTGATCAACACTGAATTAAAAGAAAAGTAACTTGATGCTTCCACAAGCCTTAGGGTTTAGGGTTTTAGACTTAAGAAGAGGATTCAAAAAATTATAATAGTTAAACCCTAGCAAAGAAATGCCAGATTTGGAACATGGAGCAAAGCTACAACATAAAGATGAGAAAATTTTTCAAAGTCCCACCAATCCACTATCCCATCCTCAAGATAAGGGTATCATAGATGCCTTCCATAAGGGATTTGAACATCATTCTCTTCTTTTCACTCTTCAAGTGACAATCACCCATCAAGGTAATTAACCCTATATCTTAAGTCAAAGGATACATAATAAACAACTTCTTTGCATCTCAACTAGGGGTCTACAAAAGATAGGAACTTATCCCACACTTCATAGGTTATCTAATCCAAACAAGGTGGGGAATAAACATAGTCGGGTACATGAGATTTTGTGTCCAAGGTTATAGTACCACTTTAATACATTTCTTTCTTCTTATATGGTAGGGTAACACAACTCCACATTCTCAGAGAATGGTAAGTCTTGTACGACGCGATAGCACTCACAATTTGCAATGTGCCACACAAACATTCACCAAGGCAAACCTTCGAGGAAGACATAAGCAATAAACTTTACCACAATAACACCTTTCCAAGTGTGTAGTACAAAAGGTTGTCAATGATCCCTATTGGAAGGATCAAAATATGCCAATAACTAGAAAATGGATCTAGGCTTCACTAGAGTAGTACACCTAGCAAAACTTAATCAAATACCCTTCTTCTAGGATAACATTATCAAGAAGTTGACTAACTCTCAAAATTAGGACTAGCATGGTTCTTCCATCACTCTAATCAGCATGATTACACTCCCCAAGTACCTACAACACTAAGTTGTCCATGGGGGTTAGTGAAAAGCAACATCAAGGGAAACTAGTTCCCAGACAAGGTGTCTTACGAACTTATCACTAACCAAGCTAGATCTCGACACGCGACTCAGGTACATGTTGATATAATTGTTAGTCATATTAACAGAGATTAAAATTCATACAACAAACCTTTATCCTCTTGAAAGATATGACAAATTCAGGATGAATTTGTGATCCCAAGTCTCCGATAGTTAGTACATAACCTTCTGACCTTACTCATTAGTTTGATGTGATGATGATGTTTACATTTAGGGGCCTTACACAAGGAATTCAATGTAATTTGTATTTGGATATGCGAGTATTTATTCTGTTTCACTTGTTCTACATTAACCTCAACAAATTATGTTAAATCCTACAATATTTCACTAGAATATATAGATATTCATGTGAATTTCTTCTAAGTTTGATCAATTCTTCTAATCTTTACTCTGATTAAGATTGTTCATGATGATCTATGTAACTTTGATTAGTTCTTTAGAGTTTACTAAATTTGAACTAATCTTCACTTAATTGTGCTTCTGTACTTTGAATTCTTCTAAATACTATGCTTTTAAGCTGATATTTCATGATATTTACCATTATTTCCAAGTATTAGCTTGATATTTTCAATCTTAAATGTAATTTGCTCAAATATGAACAAGATATTCAATTATATACAGATATCTACATATTTATTATGTTTTGTTTATCATGTAACAATATTTTGTAGTTAATGATGATGATTAATGAAATTTAAAAGAAATGAAATTAAATTCTACAATTATTTGAAATGAGTGAGTTTCGACCATTGATCCATATGGACAATTCAATACTTCACAAAACGAGATTAAATCAAACCATGCTTCACCAGGGTGTTCCACAACTACACACAGTTGATGCTAATCTTCAAAGGAATTAGATAACAAAAACATTCACAAGTTGAAATGCACCTCAGAGAGCACATCACTCCACAGTGACATGTCTAGATATCATCTAGAAAGATTACTCAAGATTTACAATTAATTTGTAACCTGGATCTATATTTCATTAAGTATTCAAAATGTATGCATATATATGATTGGTCTCAAGAAAGAACCATGGGGAAACACTGTCACAAAATGTACACTTAGTGCTCACAAAACTCAACAATTCTCTCTCAATTAAGCTCCTAATAATATGCAGATAGCAGTCCATCTCCTTCTATAGAACAAGAAGAGGATGCAGTTACAATAGATCCAATGATCTAATGGTCGAGATGAAACATGACACATGATTTTTAGTTGGCAATCAATCTGGTGGAACATAGATGGCATTCTAGAATATTCTAGAATCTTTGACTTGGTCAATGTGACCCTTTCACTCTAAATTTCCATCTGATTCCTCATCTATTGATAGCTCCTCAGTTACTCTGCATCTAATACCTTGGATGAGCTCATATGTCTAGATGACCTTATCTATTTCTGCTCTATCCGGTACATTTGCCTTTGCAAGAGCATGTTCTTGAGCCTTCAATTATTCTTACAAAGCTATCCATCTATTTGTTTGGCTATCCAACTCCTCATTAAATGTCTCTATTTTGGCTTTCATGCGCATGGATTTATCAATAGTGGCCTCAGAGAAATGCTGAATAGGATCCTCTACTACAAGGCTGAAATTATCCTTGAATGCTTTGGTAGCAAAATCCTCATCTTGATTTTCTATCTTTCCTTCAACTTCACCCTTAAGGGCCTCCAAAATTCCTAGCTCCTCTACTAAGAGTTCATGTACTTTGACACTAATATCTACAGTCTTAGCATTACATCTCTTCAATACATCCACCTCAAACCTTATGTCTTCGAATCAATTATCCAACTGTGGTAACATTTGAGGTGTCAGGATATTCTTTGTCATGAGGGTGCCAACATCTACCTTCCTCATATCCTTTAGCATGGTCAAATGCTTACCACTCTTTATTAACCTTTGGCCAACCTCTTTCTTTAGTTTGTCTACTTTCTCTTCAAGTTGCTGAGCATGTCCCAATTAAACAGTGAGGTTTTTATTACTTGTTCTCCTTCACCCAGAAATTTAGTGAACCATTTATCCATTACCTGTGCATGGTGTTTTTGAACATCCAAAGCTGCTATCTCCTCTTATGATACTATTGTTAATGGTGTAGTAGCTATGATCTGGATATTAGTTGGTGCTACTAAGCCCTTCACAAAAGCCTGTAATTGGGCTACTTGCTCCTTATACATCTTCTTTTTAGATTTTGTTTTCTTTATTCTAGCCTCCACTGCATCAGTATGATCCCTCAATCCTTGGATCTCTTGCTCCTCAGTGGTGTGGCCTAAATCAATGGTTGTTATTTGAAACTCTTTAGGCCTTATGTATCCCTTGGCCTTGTCCACTATGGGTACATCTATTTGAGTTGTTATTTTTCCTATTGCTACATCCCTCTTTATTGTAGAGACTATCCTTGCCCTCCTCTTTGGTTTGGCTGGATCCAGTGTAAACAATGACTTGATGTCAAAGGGCTTGGTCTCATTCTGTGGATGTTCCACCTCTGAAGACATCCATGGGAATATACGTAGTCCTGACCTTACTTGGTCTTGCTGCTCAATTTGAGCATCTTGTGTATCCTTATTCTTATCCACTACATCATCACCTACAGGGATATGTGTATTTTCTTGTTGGTCTTTATTTTGATCCTGTTGTGATGAAATGACCTCATGATTTCCCATTTGTTGGTCCTTTTCTTGATCAACTCCACTATCTCCATTCAATACATTTTCTATTTTGGTGGTGGTTGAATCTTGAGCATATCCTCAACTTGTTCTTTCTGCATTGCTTCCACTTGGATGTTCTCATGCCCTTGTGTCTGATCATCTTGATGGGGGTCTTGCATTGATTGCCTTTGATCACCCTCATTAACTTTGCTTCATGTATCCATGAGTGGTCTTGATGCAAACTTTTGTTTAGGTTCATTTATCAGGATATCCCATTGTTCTTGTTCATCTTTATTCATATAAGTATCTTGTTGTGCCCCTTCAATTTGGGTATCTCCACTTCTATTATCAACATCCATTGGGATGTTCTCCTCCTATTCTTGATCATTTATGACAGTTGCTTCTTCCTAATCCCCACATTCAGGATGATATGTTAAATTGATCACCTTGAGGCTAGTTACTATTTCAATAGGAAATTTAAAGGTCCCATTTGTATTTCAGCAGTCGGGGACTCTACCCTATCAATGTTCTTATCCTTTACTTCCATATCCTTATCTCCAATTGCAGCTTCAGTATGGTGAAGTAAAGTCTCAGTAGGATGATTAGTCACATCCATGACTACATCATCTTCAGTTAAGTCCATTGTTCCACTTAATGGAAAGGACTTATTCACCTCATTTTCTAGTGACTTGCTTATGGCCTGTTGTGCCATTTCAGTCTTTATCTTTATTATGTTTTCAATAGGTACATTGGGCTAGAATTCCTTCACGTCATTCAAGGCCGGGCCTAGATGTTCCTGTGTTTGAATAGGAGATGGTATTTCTCCCCTCATGGTTGGGCTTTGATACCTTGAATGCCTAGGGATATTGACTCCCTGCAAGACATCTAACCCCTTTTCTATAATGGTCCCAATTGGACCTTGAACTTCTTCCTCCAAAATCTCCTCTTCTACAGTTGATGTCTTAGGTGTGGAGATTGGAATAGCGACCATTGGCATATCCGTGGGAGGCAAGGGTGGTGCATATACCAGTGAAACTGCCTCAGATGTAGGTTGTTCTATAGTCCCTGATGAATTGGGCTACACTAATATGGTCTCAAGGACCTGCCTCTTACGTATTAGGAAGTCATGATAACTTGACTCTTCCCTTTCTTTCATCTTTCTCTTCTTGTCATAGGTGATAGCAACACCTTTCGTCTTTAATTCATTAATTTTCTTGTTCACCCAGCTCTTGGTCCTTGCCATCACTTTGGCAGTAAGGACATCAATTGAAGTTTCATCTCTCTGGGTCCAGTCTAGAGGTTCTAGTGCCACATTATATACATTATTATCTTCATATTCTAGGTCTGATATCATCATCATCCTTCTTTATTTGAGGAGGAACCTCTGGCTATTTGATGGTCTGCATCTAATCCAGGGTTAACCTTTGGTACTTCCTTTTCCATACTTCATGCTCATCATCACAATTGGCCCAATAATCCTCTATATACATGATGTGTTTGTATTTCTTGTTGAAGTGCTTCTCAATTCTATGGTAAGGATCATAATACCTCACCAATAGGAATAGTTGTAAATTTATATTCTTCAAATCTGACTCAACTTCCCTAGCATTATCCATTGATCCTACCATAAACTGGTTGATTTCTATAGGGATTTTTTTGAATGGTTTTCCATCTTTTCTCTTGGATATCTCCAATGCTAGGATTTGTTATCTAACCATCTCCATTAAGACCACTTGGTCTGATGGATATCTTGGTAGCATGAAAGGATTCCCACTAAACCTTCCATCCTGATATATAGGAATATGTTTTGGCCTGTATAAACCAAGATCCATATGGATAAATTTTCTCTATAGCCCCCAGGGACAACCTTTTGGCTTTGTCTCCTTCTAAGAGTCTAACTAAATGCATTATGAAATAGTCATTTACAATCTTATAATGCTTACAACTGATTGTTTCCTCTCCAGCTGGGGATAATGCTCCCAGGGAGTCTTTTCATGAGGCAGCCTGCCCATTCTTCCTACTATTTGCAACCCATCAAAGGTACCTTTGGTTGCACATGCATATACTAGATATGAAGTCATTTTGAACACTCTATCTTTTACTCTTCTCCATTTTACCATTTGGTTGTATATGGTGTCGCTGGTGATTTTGGCCCACTGGACCACCTACTTGTTCTCGATCACTAGCCAGATGAGGTTGAACATCCAGGATTCAAAATTCCCAGCATTCTCCTTTCCACTCATTCTGCTAAGTAGGAAAATCATATATTGCACTTCTAGGTTGAAATTGTACTTGTATAGATGCTATGGCATCTTAGCCACTGCTTTGGCTTTGTTAGCTGGATCTCTCCATCCTAGGAAAATTACCTTTCTGTAATCCTTTTGATTGCCATCATACTCCTTAGCTAGTGCCTCTAGGTCTGGCACATATATTCCTCTAGACGTGGGTAGATTAAAACCCTTGATTACACCATCTACTGATAAATCTACATATACTCGTCCTTGCTTCTCAACTCTTCTTGTGACCACATTGTAATTATTGATAGATTCGATCACGAACTCCAAATATTCCAGAGCATACGAGAATCTAGTTGCATAGTACATCCTCGTGGTCATGATGTTCTTCAGAGTGGGATGATCTTCCCTGGCATTAATTTTATTTCTGAAAGCCTCAATATCAGTGTTGCTAGAGTGGGTATCCTATGCAAAACCATACTTTCTATATACACTGTTCACCTTCAGAAACATATTCTGTTTGAATTCAGCATCATGTTTTCCATGTGAGGTTGAGACATCTTATCCTGCAATTTCATGGACTCATCTTATAGGGCTTTTGGTAATGTTAGGGTTAACATCACTACATCTATGAAATCAATAAACATGGCATTCAAACATATGCGTTTAATCAAAACTTAACTCTAAATTCATCTAATTTCAACACTTTAGATCTTTTCCAGCTCAAAATCATGGAATATCCTTATGAAATAACCAGCTAGGGCTCATTCTGTACATACCTGGTTTGCGGAACCTAAATTGAAATATGTAGATGAATACCAGAATTATTACGTGCCTCTCTGTGTAGTTGAAATCTGGTTGCAGGTTCACTATAGCAACTTTTGTTAAATTCTCAAGCTCTCTGTGCAAATTTATTAGCTCTTTGAATGCAATTATGAAATTATGAAAGTAATTTACCATTTAAATCTTGAAAATTCATAGATTTAGGGCATATTAATTACTATTGGGAGGATTAAATGGACTCTAGCAATGTAATCATGAGAAATTGGGACAAGTGTTCATTGGCACGAGTTTGAATTTAAAAGCCAATGGCTTTTATATGCATTAAATGCAAAACGGGCACACTGAGATGGAGTGAATCTTAAATTTTAGAATATTCATATGGATATATCCGTATACCGTTAGCATACGAGTCTGGTCAACCATCATTGACTAAAGATTCACGATCAAGCTTCAAATCTGTTTGAAATAGGTCTGGATGTCCATGTGGACACGTGGCATGATATCATTGGTTAGACCAAGGACATGGATATTTGGAAGGTCTGGACATTACGAGTGCAAAATATCCATATGGTCAAAATATCCAAATGACCTCACTAGGAGAAAGCTCCTCTGGTGTAAGATGATAGGGTGATGTCATGAGGATGGGAATATTAAAATAAGGTCGGGACAATAAGAATGTGAAATATCCCTATGGTCAAATATCTAGATGACGTCGACAAGATAAATCTTTTGTGTTGAGTTGGGGTGATGTGATGCCATCAGGATCTAGATATTAGGAAAGGTGCAGATCTTCAAAAATTTAATATTCTTATGAGTTAATATTTAGATGATGTAAGCAGGCTCGGGGTTCTTTATAAAATCAGGATGACGTGACATCATTGAGATCAAGATATTAAGAGAAGGAAAGGATATTAGACTGAGTCAATAACCATACAAGAAATGTCCAGGTGACGTAAGCTGTATGAATAAGCGATGGATAAATGACATCAGGCAGACATGGACATTAACTCAGATATGGATATTAAGTTAAGATCTAGATATTAAGCTAATATATGGATGTTGACCAATATCCATGGACGCAATGTCTAACCTTAACTATGATTTAATTTTGATGTCCACACATTTGTGAATGTTAGGACATTTGAATGCTACTTAGCAATTTCTGGGATTAGGACATTAAAATAATATCAGGATACTAGAAGGATGTGAATATCCTCATGACCCATTGACTGAACTTTGACCAGGTGCAACTTCTCTATTATAAGCAATTTCAATATGCTTTAAAAGGCAAACCTACTTAAAATTTCATTCTCTTTCACATGGTAGGATTTATAAGAAGAAATTCCAACTTTCTAAATTTGATCCAGATGTCAAGATCCTGACATACATTTTCTAATGGTTTTTACTATACTGCCCAAAAGCAAAGGGAAACAAGCAAGCCAAGCCAAGCAGCAAAAGTTGGGTCGTTGTTTTGCTAAGGCAAAATGGGGCATGTTGTGTAACCACACAACAGTACACACAACCAACAAGTGGCCCAACACAAACACTTGCACACACCCATAGCTCCCAGTGTTTGAAATGTGTTTATACTCAGGTCTTTGTTATAAGGCCAAGATAAGGCCCAGGTAATGTCGTGGCATGATGGGGTAGCCATTATTTAACTAATTCAACCAAATACTTTGTATGTTTATATCAATGAAACTAGAAATGAGATCATTTGAATTCTCTCTCTCTCTCTCTCTATATATATATATATATATATTCCACAAGTTAATGACATCTTTGGAATCCTACAAGTTACTGTTATAGTTTCTCATTAATTTTTATAGCAATGATAAGTATTATCATTCTTTCTTTAAAGAAGCTATTGTGAGAGCAAAACCTATTCGTTATTAGGAGTTGAAGGACTCAAGGAAACCTAGTGGTCAAAATTATCTTGTTATTATTGTAGACTCAAACTTATTTAGGATAAAGATTGAATAAGTTAAGAATTTTTATATTATTCATAGTGTACTCCCATTCCATGAGTAACAAGGGTTTGAATATTGCCTAAGTGGTTTAGAGAAAACCAGAGGGTACTATACTCATGTATTTTTTATATTATTGTACTTGGATTCTAAGTAAGTAGTGGGAAACTAGAAAAATGGAAAATGATCCATTAGTCTATGTTGAAGATGTTGAGTACTTGTGACTCAGATTATAGGCATCATCTTGTGATGCTCTTTGTCTCAGCGATCTCTTGTTGATTTCCCTTTGTTATTGGCCTGACAGGCTCTATCGGTGTTGCTTCGATGTTTTCTACCGATGGTCCGGAGTCTCACCGATGGTGGTTTGTTCCTGCGATGTGCTATCAGTGAAATGAGGGTCTTCGGCGTAACTTGTTCGTGTTCCAACAATGGAGTATGGTTCACTAATGGTGTTCTATCCATCGGCTTGACTATCACTGTCGGTCTTGTCTTAAGTTCTCTCTCTGATTGCCTTGTGTTACTCCGATGAACTGTTGAAGGTTGGCATCGGCAAGACCTCTTCAATTGGTGCAGTGTTTAGACAGTACTCTGACTATTATATGTGTTACCGATGGAGGTTTGGTATCGGCGGGACTAACACTATTAGCTTTCAATGAAATTCTTACTCTGATGAGCTTCATCTGTCCGATGGTGTTTGGCATTGATAGGAGGAACTTTGTTGGCGAAGAAGGATGAAGTCACACTGAAGGTCTTGGTCTCTCCGATGGTTCATTGATGTTTGATCAGCTGGGGTTGTCAGCGGCAAAAGCGTCGATGATAGACTTACTGCATGTTCATGCATATATACTACTGTAGTGTTAGTTTACTGATGCATGTGGGATTTTTTAGTTCTCATGAATACGAATGGTTACGAATGGTTAAAAATGAATTGTCGACCTTTTGGAAGTGGTAATGGTCTGAGATAGGAACCGAATGTTCTCTTATGTAATGTGATATGTTAAATGCATTAGGAGAGAGGAGTGTGAAAGAGTGGAGTAAGAACAGAGTTTGGTTGTAGGGGTGATGTCATGTACTGTATGCTATTTGTGGCATGATAACAGTATGAAGGACTAACCTGAATGTTGTGATTAGAACTGAGGAGAACTTTGTACAGGGTTATGCTGTCAGTTATTCTTCCAGATGAGCAAGATGTAAATCTCCATGAAAGGCTTAGTGCCAGATTTGTATTGTAACTGTATTTTCTGTTGCTGAATAATACAATGGTGATCTGGGCTTTTGGAGTGTGGGGTTTTTTACCCATAAGGGTTTTCCCCACGTAAATCTATGTTTTTTGTTCTTTCTTTCATGTTTAATAATTCTACTGTTGAAACTAGTTAATGTTGCTTGTACTTTCCTCTAAAGGTTAAAGTTGGAAATGAACTATGTCTGATTCCACTTTGTGACATAGTTGTGCGTGTTTTTTGAGGCAATCTAATGAAATTTAAATCCGTCGAAGACACCACTATTCTTAGAAATATGTTCTGAGATGCTCTCATTTCCTAATAGAAGACTATGAGAGATCCATAGATGAAATATTGCTTTTTGGAAGTATATAATCACTAGTTCTCAATGGACCTTTTGGTGAGATAATATCACTACGATATTGAAGTGACACGGATGCAACATGGTTATACATTTCCTTATGAGAAATAGAATTCCTCTTGTCAAATTGTAATACATATCTAGGGGAATTGTATATATATTTTATTATCTTTGGAAAACAGGGGTATTGATATTTCCAAGTATTGGGTTAGAAAATTTAAATGCTAGAATCAAAACTAGAAGGGTTTAGAAAACTTAGAACTCTTAAGTCGGATATGACATAGTTTTTATATATTATATAGTCGATAGTGAATGGTCAAGATAATCATAGAGCAAGATAGAAAGAGTCTAAGAAGCTCTTTGTTGAATTTAAATGCTTTCTGATTTATTGATAGAGTCAAAACTTGTTATACAACACAGGAGTAATCAATATTAGCATCAGTGAGTAGAATGACAGGAGGTCTTAGACCCTAGTAATTGTAAGTATGCAAAGTGAGACTCTCTAAAAGGTTAGAATTACCTAAACCTAAATATTGCATGTATATCCTAGATTAAGGATTATTTCTAAGTCAGATTGACTAAGTTTTGAATGTAGTACAAACTATTTTATGTCTAGAGATACTAAGCGAAGAAAGTCAAACTATAGGATGAGATAGTTTCCAAGTTGAGTTAGAGGTGTGTGAACACATGACTACATTTATTGAAAATGACTATTTATATAGAAAATTTGGCCAAAGAGATACATTTGTCTCTGCATGCATTAGTCAGTTCAAAGTGTCTAGATAGTGCGACCAGTTAGAATGATCATACTTAGCTAGAAGATTGTCTAGAGTTGTATGATCGATTGAGTTATGTAGGGCACAACATTAGGACTCAGATGGCAACCTATTGGTTCTTTATTTCTATACTCTTTGTGAAGGGTAGGGCCACTTCCAAGAAGGAAGGTGTGCGGGGGACCGTCGATCTATGGTTGGAGGTAAAGCACTCAGATGATGCTCTCCCTCTATTGCAGAAGATTCACCGAGACTTGTTTCACTAATTCTCTGTCTATTTTTGTTCCTTTCTAACGTTTATCTGGCACATCAAACTAAACTTTTTGATTTCTTGGCAAATGGCCCCTTTTATTTGATTCTTTCATTATTTCAGGATTCTTGATAGCAGTGGGTGTTTCTTTGATAAAAAGACTACCAGGATTACTTTGATTAGCATTTATAGTTTTGTTTCTCAAATCATAGCTACTCCTATCTTGGACAACAACAACTATAGTCAAGGCTTTGATCTCCTCATCTAAAGGTCTTCTCAAAATAATCCCACTCATTCTAGTATCTGCAGCATACACATTCACATTTTTTGTACCATTACTCTCATGATTAGAAGAAACTTGTTGATGGTTACTTTCTTCACAATACCTCTGGTTATTCTTAGTAATCTTATTGTATTCCTCCTCAGAAGAAACATAATCATTTATCATCACATATGGTTTAGAAGAGAACATATTGATGGTATGATCTTGATTGTAGCTATCTTCATCATACTCCTCATCATGCATGCCAAACTCTTGAAGTGATTGTGCCACCACACACTGAATTGGAGAGTGAGGCAGTTGGCATGCTATGCACCAAAGATTGTCCACAACCATATTTGCACTAGGCCTCCTTAATGGATCAGGAGTTTCTCTATTAGATACATTTTTTTTTATTATTAAAAACTGGCTTTCCATTTTGCCATGTGGTATTATAAGGTTGATCAGACAACCTAGGCATTCTCTCATGCTTCTGATAGTTAGGTTTGTCATTGAATAAGCCCTTCTTATTTTAAGCTACCTTGTAACTTAAGTCCTTAAGAGCATTCATAACTCTATCCAATTTATCTTCAGAAGATGGTGCTTTATCTTGAGGTCCTTTAGGGTTTTCTAATAATTTGACATCATCTCTCTTACCTACCTTCCCAAATGCTCTCTTGTTACAATTAATGTGTATAGCTATTCAGAAAGCATCCCTCAAAGATTGAGGCTTCTTACCCCTCAATTCATATCCTACTTTGGGATCAAACATATTGCCATATAGCACCAAACACATGGGCTCACTTGGTCTCATATCTAAAGGAATTTTATTCATGAGTTTAACAAATATCATATTAAAATATGAGACCATCTCATTATGACCTTTGGATATACTAGTGAATTCATTGATTAGAACCTAGGATCTGTCTTGTCACCATACTGCTCTTTGAACACCCTCTTGAATTCTTCCCATGAGCCTATACTTGCATCAAGTAAACCTCTGTACCAATCCCTGGCATCCTCAGGCAGAGATTGCATGAATAACTTCATAATTACATCTTCATTTTCAACTTCAAAATCATCTATCAAATTCAAAAAATTCCTCAAATGACTTTCACCTGATAATGCATTATTTCCAAAAAATTTGACGAGTGCATTTCTTGTTTCATTAGGGATATCATTAGGATAACCAAGGATTCTAGTAAAATCTAACTAGCTATACCTTCCTGATTGTAAATGCCTTCTGGTAAACTAAGTATTTTGTTGTTGTCTCATAACATTCTGACCTTCCCCACCCTATTTTCCTTGTTGGCTTACATTGTGTCCACCAGGCTGAGTGCTTACATTTGCATTATAAGGTGGGTGTTGTCCACAACCACCCATATTATGTGGTTTGGAGATGGGGGAGACTGACTCACATGTACTAATGTCTAAGGGCCAATTGTTGAATTAGGACAAGATGAAGTTATAAGAGGATTTTGGGAACTAGAGGTTGTCATAGCTCTAGATTTGCAGGAAACCTTTAGGAAATCAAATTTTCTCTACATTTCTTCTTTAGCAACCAACTGGTCCATTGTCTCTAACACCATTTTTAAATTCTCAACCTCTCTTTTCAATTGCAAATCCTTTTGTTCTTGTATTTCAGATGCAATGAGCTTATAGGATGCAATATTTATACCAGAGCTTGTACCCCTTGTGGGATCAATGATTAAATGCTTCTTCCCTCTATCCAAGCCCTGAGAAACTATATGAATAGCATAAGTCTCTAAAATTGAACTGACAATAGGGGGATCACTCCAAGTATTGGTATGAGTGTTTCCTAAAGGATTTTTTTTGATATTACTACTAATTGTAGGGTTAGTCTTGGGATTACTTGACTGACTAAGCCCAGTAGAGGGATTTGCTTGACAAGATGCTTTCAAATGCTCAACTCTCCTTTTCAGTTTATCCCTGAAGTTCATAGCCTTTCTTATTTTGTCTTCCTCCTTCTTAGCCTTCTTAAGCCTAACTTCCTCCAATTTATCCATCTCTTTTTGGAGATCAAGGAATTCTTGCAACAATTCATCCTTGGTTGGCAAATCATTATTAGAGTCTGAAGCATCAAGGTAGTTTACAACAATATTGGCAAGACCTAGAGGAGAATTAGGATTAGGATCTACAAAGTCTTTATGATTTGGGCTATTCAGAGGAACATATTCTTCAGGGTTAGACCTTGAGGCTTCAAGATTTAAACTTTGAGATACCATTCTAGTATCAATTTCATATTGCAAATATCTTTCTCTTTGTCTTTGCTGCTTAGCTAAGACAACAGGATGAGACTGCTCTTCACTTATAGTCAGTCGGATTACTATATTACTTTCATTTGCAGGGGATGATCCAAAATCAATAAGATTTGTGAGATCATCATTATTACTAATATGAGAATGCCTTGAACTAGGAGGAGTATGAATAGACTTACTTGTATCTCTTTTCCTCCATGATTTTTCAGCATTGTTAGGTAGCTTTCCCTTGAGCTTCTTCTCATAATCCTTCTTGTATTGAGATCTTCTTCCTTCCATCACTTTGTCAGTCTGCTTAACTTTCTTTTTCAATTTGCACCACCAAGGAGAACTGAAAGTCACCACCCAATTAAGGGAATTTAGAATATTCAAATTCTTTAGAGAAGTTTGCAAAAATAGAACTGAAGGGCAGATCCTTAAGAAGGTACACTTATTTTCTTCTTTGATCAGCTAGTACGAAGAATATCAAAGCCTCCACCCTCTAAAAGAAATAATATTGCACTGTACATGTGCAAACTCTAAACACATAATTGATCTATGACTCAAGATAAGACAACTCTGGGTCTTTCCCTAGTAGAGTCACCAATCTGTTGGTGTTTCCAACTATTTGTCTAAAATCCTCTAAAGATTTAGCCAATTTCTTGTGATTAAAGATTCTAGGTCAGTGGCCAATGAATAGGTTTCAACAATGAGTTGAAATCCTTTGCACTTTTTGTTCTGCAAGACCAAGGTGGGTGTACCAAAACAACATCCAAGGGTTATTTCTTGACTTATGCTAGATGTTGATGTTTAAGCAGAAGTTCTCAATGAAAATATACCACCCTATTATTTGGATGGATCTAAATCAACATATTAGCCCAGTGAGAGATCGGTGCCTAATCCTAGGGTTACAGAGTCAAGTTGCACAAATTGAATGTATCTTTCAAGCAATATTGCTTCATTACAAATGGACTAATAGCATTAATTCCTTACATCAATGATTCCTATACTTAGAATTGTAAAACTATCCTTTAAACCATAATGTAGAATAAAGTTAACAATAGTTTCCAAGCAATTATTCCTCTCCTTGAGAGAAAGCTACAGAAAATACACACAATACAAAGAGTTGCAAAGATGAACCAAAATATCCTTGATATTGAGCATTCATATTAACTTCATTGCTAATACAATATGGAGAGAATTTTGCAACTAGCATGAAAATATGTTCAAGACTGAAAATGATGCATTTTCTCTATAGATTTGAACATAAAATAACCTGCAGCTATCTTCTATTACTCTAAACAAGAGACATAGACACACTACTACCCAAAACAAAGATTTAGAACACTTTACAATCGGCCATGAATTCCCTCTTATAGAAATGAGGGAGCAAACAAGCTTCTGGCCACAAACACATGTCGCATTTTCATTTGACTGCTCTCATCATAACAAGATATGGGTGCAACTGCTTGCGGAATGAATATCTCAATAGGACATAGATAGTTGCATGTACAAGTGCAAACCCTTAGTCTTCAAACTATATTTGCAAAATTTGTTGTGATATAGTTATCACTTCTTCAACAACATTTCTAAAAACCCAAAGGTGCAGGAAAATTTGATCACGCAGACAGGGACTAAAGGTAGGCCCATAAGAAGACAAAACACCTATTGAGACTTTGAAGAATTCATGTAGATGCAATACCAAACTCCCTGAGACTGGGGAAGCAAATTGCTTTATGCCAATAGAAATATAATAGCCACCTAAGAAGTTTTCGTTGCATCTGAAGAAACAAGGAAGGCTAGGAAGTCAAGCTCTAAAAAGTCAGACTTTAGAGCTTGAGCCTTTTGCCTTACATCTTACAAGACCTGGAAGAGGAAGGATGGAAGGCTTGACCCTGCCTCTATATAGATATGAAGGTGTCTGGAGTCAGGCTTCGGGCCTTCACCATTCTGCCTTATGCCACAGGAAGAGAAAACAATGAAGCTCTAACCTCCACCCTCCACCACGTGGCAACATTTTTTGGTTCCACCAATACACCGCAGGCCCATCCAAAGGGTTTCATAGAATGGTGGAATGCCTTAGAAAATAATCACCCATTGGGAGGTGGCTGTCAGGCCTCCCTCCTTCCGTCTTCCAAAATGAAGAAGGAAGAAGGGAGGAAGCCCAAACTCCAACCTCTGCTAGACTAAAGAATATTCAACCTCGTTGAACTCTAGCCTTCATTCCTCCACTGCAATACTGAATAAGGCCGAACAACACAACTTTGAAGTCCACTGAGCCACAACAATTCTTCATACTTAGAATAATTTTCCATCTCTTTGAGCAGACTTTGGCCCTCAGGCCTTCGTCCCTCCACTTGCCATTAGGAAGACAAAAGGGAGGAACTCTAACCTCTGATACTTTGATATACTTAGAATACCATTTGATCACCTCAGCAGACCTGGGCCCTCAAGCCTTCCACTCATTGTCTGCCATGAAGAAGATAGAAGACCACAAGGCCGAAGTCTAAAACTCTGCCAAAGATGAAGAAACACGCAAAAACTTAACACTTAGGCAATTTTGAAGCTAGACTTCAGAGCCGATAGACAAGGCAGGACAAAAGGAAGGAAGCCAAAATGCCAAAACTCAAACAAGATGAAAAATACAAGGAAATACTTATAATTTTAAGACAGCCAATTTTTTGGGCTTTCCCCCTGTACTTTTCAAAAGGAAAACACATGAAAACCTATGAAAGACATCTCAGATCGGTTATCATCAATAGATTCAACAATGGAGGCATAAAATGGGACTTAGATGGAACTTGGGGGAAAAATGCACATGGAGATAGGGAAGATTTCTCATAGTCCTAACACCTTGAAAGAAAAAGAAGACAAGGTAACTCTAAAACCGAGGGAAGAAACACCTCTTAACACTCTAGGATTCCTTTCAAGCCATAGGCTCCATAAAACATGGGGAAGGGTTAGGGACCATAGAATCTTGAGAGCAAGGCTAACAAATAGGGATGTGCCTTGCACACATGCTCCATTTTGCCAAATGGAGACCCCCTCTTTTGCTTTGGCTTGAAGTCTCAACCTATCTTACTTATGATGATGAGAAGGTGAATTTGTGCTTAGGGTGCATTATTTGTTACAGATTTGAGTCTTTTGCATATTTGGAGCCATTTGATGTTGTGAATGATTGATTTCAAAGTGTATTTAGTGGTCTTGTGCTTGAAAGATAGCCATTTGTTGCCTTTTGTTACTACATTTTGCTCCAAAATCCTATGTCACTAGATATTACCCTTGAAATTGCTTCTGCAGGATGTGTCATGTTGAAATTCCTAGTTTCCAAGTCTTAGAATTGCAAAATCATGCCTAATTCCACAAGATTTCACTAAGGGGTTCACATACTTTAATTTTTACGCGTGTTTTTGAAGCCCTGATTTGGCTAAGTCTGAAACCTTGAAAATCCTGAAAAATGGCTAAGTCTGAAATCTAGTGGAACCTCAAAATTCTAGAATCTGCATATGAAATCCTATGGATCTGGAACCTATCTCAAACATCCTGAAAGTATATTTAAAAATATTTAAAAATGTCTAAACTTATACTTAAATATATTTTTTAATATACTTTCACCCTAGGAACTTCAAAATATGGCACTAAAAGTGACCGCAACTATACTTTGTGCTAAAACTGCCTCTTACCAACATCTACGCGAAAAATGTCCCTATTTGAATGCCCTCAGACTAGTGTAAAGTCAATCGCATAAAAAATTAATGTTGACTTAACACTTTACACTTTGCGCTAAATTCATTTGCCACAAATTTGCGCTAAAATTCACACCGACCGACCTCATGAAACATTACTAGTCGGTTGACATCAAAACCTGCGTTGGAAGCATTCGCAAAGTTAGTGCTAAAATCAGGTTCTACCAACTTGCACAAGAATTGCATTGCACCAACTTTTAGTCGGTTAGACCCAAAATCCCTGCAAGGTCGGATGAACCCAAAATCCGCACTAAGGTCGGACGGACCCAAAATCCCCGCTAGGTTAGTTGGAGGTGAAATCCCTGCTAGGTCAGTTGGAGGTGAAATCCCCGCTAGGTCAGTTGGAGGTGAAATCCCTACTAGGTTAGTTGGAGGTGAAATCCCTGCTAGGTCAGTTAGAGTTGAAATCCCTGCTAGGTCAGTTGGAGCTGAAATCCTCGCTAAGTTAGTGACCCCCAAAATCAGCGCTTTTTGGTATTTTGGGCCAAAAATTAAGTTTTTCAAGGAGCAAATTGAATTTTCTTGATAGATTTGAATTGTATATCTATTTGTCACATCATGGTGAACATTTTACCAAGTTTGTGTAGATTTTTGGCATGTTTTACGATAATTAATGCTACTACACATGAAAAGTTCATGACCCCCAAAAATCCTGCTTTTTACATAAAAGGCTAGAAAATCATGAAATAAAAGTCTGCAAATGGATTCTAATGACCACAAAAACTTTCTAGATTAATATATTGGCTAAATGGGTACTTGAAAATGGTAAAAAACTCAGAAAATCATGCAAAAATCACTAGATTTGTGAATAGGACTATAAGGAAGCAACATTAACAATGAACTATTTTTTACTGATCCATGACTGCAAATGGAAATCTTTGGATTCAAAATGATGGGAAATGACTTTTTATGATGAAATTGATGCTTTGTCTTGTAACATCAGAAAATATCCCCTTGGGGGCTTTTCCCTCTTAAGGTTTAGCTCCTGGGTCTTTTGCATGCATTTAGGACATCTTAGTTCATAATTTGGCATCCTGATGGAATGAGCCCTAGGTAACATGACAAATGGGACCTAGGAGGACCCCTTGAGTTGTACCCTACCCAAAGTAGGGGGGAGGACTTGGGCACTCATGCTCTAGTCCTACCCTATTTGGGGGCAGCCCCAATTTCTGGGTGGTTTATGACTGTTATTTGGGTCCTTTGCAGATGCGGTAAGTTTGAATTACGAAAATCTTGGCAGGAGTGTTTGTGGTTGCATATAAAAGCAAGTTTAGGAATTCATTTGTAAAACTAGATTTCAATAAGATGGCAATTGTGATGTTCAAGTGTTCTCAAGGTGATTCAAGGCTTTCATTGTGTTGCAAGAGCAGACTTGTGTGCTTTGTGTGTTTGCATTTGCAGATTTGAGCATCTATTTCATCATGCAATGAAGAGCATATTCCTCCCATGATATATTCACTACAAGGTGACATTATATTATGTTTTCAATATCAATTCCTTTGGTTTTTATCTCTCCCTCACAAGGGCACATAATATCTATCTGACATCGGTGTTCAGAGACTTAAGTATCCTCTGGGGCTTGACTAAGGCAAGCCTCTAAACACCACAACCCCCTCCCAAAGTCTTGTGATTGTAGGTTATAGGTGTTGCATTTGGGAAAGATGAAATTGCAGGAAGGATTGGCAGACATCAAGGATTCAGGATCCGAAGAGAAGCAGGACACCAGAGCATTTCTAGGACTTGGGCACTCGCACTAGTGTCCTCCGTAGACAAATTTCTAGAAAAAGAAGTTACAAGGCTAATCAGTGTTGGAAGGAGGTCCAGATTCCACAAAGAAACTAGTACCTTGGACTTGGGCACCCACACCTTAGTCCCTCACTATTCCACCTTGGAACTCCGAAAATAAGTACTCTGTGATTTACTATTTTACTCATGTCTGTTCATCAATTTATTACCGTATTTGCATAATTAGGGTTTTAATGGTCAATTGAGCATAAGAGAAGAAAAATTGGTAATTAAATTCCCTAATCCAAGCTTCCCTACATCTCATAGAGATCTAGGGTATGATAGTGAATTGCCACTCAACCCTAGATCCTTGAATGTAAAGTGGAAAGGTGGATTTAAACATCAAAACACTAAGACATTAACAAATCCAATTTTCCACTAAACATTTTGGTGAACCTATGTTTTTAGACTTAAATTGCAACTTGTTGGGTGTATGTATTTATATTTGGATGGATTTCATTCATTCATATAGTCATTCATTTTATTGCATTGAGAAAAATTCAAAAAAAATTGAAAATTTTAAAAAATTCAAAAAACAATTGCATTGTTTGGCTTACTAAATTACATCAATTCTTTCTAAATTTTCCTAATTCATGATTTTTGCATCAGATCTACTATAAACTATACAAAAATACAAAAATTCATATATTTGCATTGCATTTTCATCATAAATTTGCTAGGCTTTTGTAGAAATTTTGACAATTTTCATATAACTGAGTAATTCCAAAATCTAGGGTTAGTAGGCAAAATCTTCTTTCAAATTATTCTACTGATTTCAAGGGCTCATTCAAATTTTTATTTGGCTATAGTCTTACATTTTAGTGTAAATTTCTATTTAGATTTAAAATATTTGCATTTTTGCATAGAAAATTTCAACAAAAACTAGCAATTTTTATGCATTCTCATTAGATTTGCATTGACATTTTGCATATTAAGGCTTGGAATTCATTTTTAGATTTGAGAGTAATTCATTTCCATCATAAATCAGAATTCAAAACATTCACATAGCATTTTTTCCCAAGATCTCAAACCAAGGGCTTCAAAAATAATGATTTTCACTAAAATTGGCCTTATCGACTCTATGAACGTGCACCATAGGTGTGCTGTGAAGAGTATTTTTGCATTAATTCACTATTATCAAGGTAATCATTTTTTTCCCCTTATAAAAAGTTGGCAAGAGACACTATGTGGCTTCATTAATGTTGTCATTGATGGCAACAAAATCCATCCCACACATCCGCAGGACATGGTATGTCTATACCGGAAGTCAGATTGAAGAATGTCTTGGTCCGGTGACCAAGAATAGAGCATGCAACAAGGTCTGAAAATTAGGTCTAGATCTCTCAGAGGAAGTATCTCACCAAAGTGTGGACTTGGGAAAGTCAAGAGGAGTACCATGACTAATACATTCTAGAGATTGAGCCTCCGGTGATGAAAGAGGGAAGAGATATGAGCACCTAAGTGTTGGGTGCCTGTTTGGCAGAGTAGATTGAGGAAGACCTAACCAGCAGAGCATCAGACCTTAATCCGGATGAGATATTGATGGTGATCAAGTTTCCCGAGGGATCATTCATGGTTGACCAACATGATTGATGACTTCTATAAGCATCTCTTTGATGCGCATCACTTAGTAAGCATGGATTCAGCCGACAGACCATAGTTTGGAAATATCTTGAGTTTTTTGGATGCCGACTAGAAAGATGATTGAAATCATTGATGCAGATATATATACCAAATTGATTTCAATATAAAGGTGAGAGTGGTGTATTGCGAAGTGTGAAGAAAAGCAGAGAGCAGTGTGCAAGCAGCTATATAGGTCCAGAATGTGACAGAACAATAGCACTAGAACAGAGGAAGAATGAAGTGTAGCAGATCAGTATATTGAGCCTAACTGGAACTAAACCTCAGCATATGTGGATGCTTCTTATCAGTTCAAGTACTTAGTCTTGTTGGTCATGATGTTATTCATAAACAAGCATAGAATAAAAGTACACATTAACCTTTATTCATCTTGAAAGATACTGTGAATTCAAGGAATTCAGGATCCCAAGTCTCTGGTGATTAGGTCTTAATCATCTGACGTTACTCAGAGGTTAATGTGTGTTGCTGTTTCCATTTTGGGGCCTTACGTGAAAATGTGCCATCATCATGACATTCCTGCAGAAATTCTTTACAGAGAAGTCATATTATGCAGTTATTAGATGAAAAGATGTCGAAATACCTCAATCTTTGCATGATATTTTCAATTGTGCATGCTTTGCATTCAAATATGCTAAATATTTGAGATTACCTACGAGATGTCTGCATATTTGCATTATTTGCTTAGGATTATCAATTATTTGCAATTGTGGTAGTGAAATGTTCTGAAATTAAAAGAAATTAAAGGAATACTACAAATTTAAAGTTGAATCTTCAGCTATTGATCCACATACATACTCGATACTGTCATGACGAGAAGAAATCAAACCATATGTTCACCAGGATGTTCCACAGCTAGATACAGTTGATGCAAACTTCAGAGGATGATGAATGAAAACAATATATGCAACATGATGAGCACTCCAATGGACGCAGCAAATCAAAGCACATATCCAGAATTCAGACACAGATTACTCAAGATTTACGAAGATTTGTAATCGAAATACTCTTCTCTTTCATTAAGTATGCAAAAGACATGTACATATGCAATAACTTTGAAATAAGCCCTGAATACTTCAGCAAACAGATTTCAATTAAGTTTCCAATGTTTCAACAAGGCATTCCACCACCTTTTATATAATAAGGTGAGGAATCCGTTACAAAAGATCTATGATCTAGATTCATCAACACATATCTACAGTCCTGATTCAATTGATTTTGCAAATCTTTACAAAAATGGCACAAGTTATCTATACTACTTGTGTTATTATCCCCTTCATGATGTATCTTCATCATGCTCTTCAGCTGATTCATGCGGCTCTTCATCATGTGCTTCACTTTCCGAACTTTCACTATCCTGATGATGACGCGGCTGCATATGGGGCTACATACTACCGTGGACCTGCTTGTATGAATGCACAACTTGATCTATCCCTCCGCCATCTTGAGTCTTTGCCTTTACAATGGCGTGCTTATGTGCTTCATATTTATCTCTGCTCTTGTCGAGCTTATTTTTCCTGTCCTGCAGTGTTTCTTTGTATTTCTCCATCTGGACCTTGATCCTCATTATTTTGTCTATCAATTCCTCTGTCAAAGGGACAGGTGGACCATCTGTCTCTGCTTGGAAGTTGTTGTGTATAGCTTTAATGGCGGACTCTTCATCTTGATTCTCTATTTTTCCTTCCACCTTGCCTTCCAAAGCCTCCAGTATCATTGCCTCTTCAGCCATTAAATCTCGCAGCCTCATGCTGACATCCCTCAGCTTATTATTACACCTTTTGAGGACTGCGCACTCAAACTGAGTGTCCTTATACCAA
Source organism: Cunninghamia lanceolata (assembly GCA_027924645.1). Classification (NCBI taxonomy): domain Eukaryota; kingdom Viridiplantae; phylum Streptophyta; class Pinopsida; order Cupressales; family Cupressaceae; genus Cunninghamia; species Cunninghamia lanceolata. The sequence goes on from BSBN01000134.1 coordinate 3,933,119, forward strand.
ATATCAATTAATAATGCTATATTATTATTCAGTACCTGCTTACTGATAAGCAGTTGTGGATTTATGTTTCTTATTTCCCCTAACAGGGTCAGGACTCTCTCCAGCTTATAAGACCTCTTTCCGGTCTGCATCTGCAATCTATCCACTTTGGCCTTAGAGTCACTTAGGGTGCTCCACCTCTTCAAGGAGGCCTTCATTATTTCTATAGCATCATCCAATGTGGATGACATCCATCTCCTTATTACGGACGCCTCATGCTTCATGATGTCCAATTTATTTACCTCCTCCTGAGAAATGGCAGTCAATGGGACTGCATGTTTAGTTGCGGTATCATCAGGATTGGTCAGCCCTTTGATATAGGCGTGCAACTGAGCAATGTGCTCTTTATGTTGCTTATTTTTCTCCTTCTCTCTTTTCACTTTCTGAATTAGAGAGTCAATAATATCTTTGCCCTCCCGACCTTCTTGGTCCTCATTGGCAAAGCCCAAATCTACTGTACTAATCTGAAATTCATCGACGGTGATTTTACCTTTTTCCTTCTCCACCGTAGGTATGGCAATTTGCACGGTCCTTCTCCCTATTGCCGGATCTCTCTTGATGGCCGAAGTTATTCTGGCCTTCCTCCTTGGCTTCATTATGTCTGTAGAAAATAGGGTGGAGATGTCGAATTCTTGAATTTCAATCTCCTCCTCAGCACTTACCTCTTTTGCCAACCACGGAGGTACCTGATCATGTTTTTCAACATCATCCTGATGTTCACCTATATCTCCCGTTTCTGTCAACAAGTGTTGTGGAGATGGTGACTTCCTCAGTTCTTGTTCTTGATGTTCCTTTTGTGGTTGATCTTGCGGCACCTCCTCCTGTTGAGGAATTTCCTTTTCCAGAGGAGCATCTTCATGCTGTGGGGAACCTTGTGGTGCACCTATGTGCTGTGGGGAGCCTTGAGGCGCAGCTATGTGCTGATCATGATGATCATGACCTGCCTCTGCCATTATTTCATCTGTTCCCACTTCTTCTTCTTCTTGTGGTTTATCCACTGCACCAGATATTGGGGACTCTGCCTGATGTGGTGGAGATTATTCTGCAGCTACTACTTCTTCTGAGCCTGCACCACCCACTTCTTGTACTTTGGCAGCTAGGTCCTCTAGTGTTTCTTTTTCACCAGCGTTCGCCTCCTGAACCTCTACTATAGCAGGTTCCTTCGTTGTATCCTGTGGACTTTGTTGGCCAATTTCAAGAGCATGGCCTTCTGTCTCTTCTGTTAGGTGACCCTTATCAGGTGATCCTGCTGGCTGTTCAGGACTTGCATCCTGCTTCTCTGTCAGATCTACCACTATAGGACTGGTCACATCTGTGATCAATGTGTCTAGCCCTATCTCCTGAGCTATTTGCTCTAGGCTCTTTTCTTGCTCCTCTTCTGCTTGTTTCATCTCCTCAAGCACTGTTTGAACCGTTGGAGGCTTGTGAGGAGTCACACCTACATCAGCAGCAAGTGTTTCCATTTCTTGTGCAGCCACATCCTGCACCACCTCATCATTAGACAAGTTTATTGTCTCGTCCAGCGAGACATGCCCTTCTGCTTGTGTCTGGGAGGTCTCTTTCAACTGCTCCTCAGCAAGTTCAGTTTTGAACTTGACAATGGTAGGAAGTGGAACATTGTGTTGAAGTTCCTTGTGCACTTCACTACCCTCCCCTTGTGATGAAGTAAGGGGTTGGCTTATTCCACCTCTCATGGAGGTTCTTTGTTTCTTTGGTGGGGAAGACACCATCACCTGCGGAGCTCTCCTCTTCCTTCTTATTATCAACGGAGTCTCCTCCTCCTTCGGCTCTTCTTCTATGAGGGTCCCCTCTCTCCTGGTTGTTTAGAAGACTGACCCACTTCTTGGGTCTCAATGATTCCAGCCTCTGTTGTCTTACTTTTCTTGGGCCTGTCCTTCTTTGGAGGGGATGCTGATTCAGATCCTGACCCTGTGGCCTGCTCAGCTGTAAACACTGCTCTTTCAATTATAATCCCCTTTGGTCCCCGTTCCACCTTCTTGCCCTTCGGGGGTCTTTTGCTCTATTGCTGTGGTGGAGGGACCTTATCTCCCTTGGTCTTCCTCTTCTCCAACAGGAAGTCATCATATTCATCTGCGGGGATATCCTGCCCCTTCTTCTTGTTGTCCACCGTAATGGCAACACCCTTCTTCTTCAATGCCTCTACCTGTTCATCAACCCAAGCTTGGGTTAGGTGTAGGGTCCTGGCAATGAACGGGTCCAAGGATATATCCTCCTACATAGTGAGGTCAGGTGCAGAGATGGTGTCATTATATATCTTTTTCTCCTCATACTCATCTGCCATCGTCCTGCCATCATCCTTCTTTAATTGCTGAGGTAGGGAGATGTAATCAAACGTTCTAACTTGGTTCAGAGTTAACCTCTGATACCTCCTCCTCCTGGCTTCTGCCTCATCCTCGCAGTCAGCCCAAAAATCCTCTAGGTGCCTTTGGTGAACAGGCTTTCCTAGCACCTTCTGTATTCTGCCGTAAGGATCATATGGTCTAGTTATTGGAAAGGGCTGCAAGTTCATCTTATTCAGGGTGACCATCACCTTCTTGATGTTATCAGAGTCAGGGCACATGTAATTGCCAATGCTAACTGGGAACAAAATTGGTGGCAGCTTCTTGGCATCCTTGTACATTTGTACTATGGTGGAGCCCTGCCTAATAAATTCCATTAATACCACTGCGTCGGTAGGATACCTTGGCAGCATCAGGGGATGTCCGTCGAAACCTTCAACCCTGATATAGGAAAAGGTTGCGAATTGTATGTACCAGGCCCCATGCCTGTAGACTACCTCTTGAGCCTCCAAGCTTAATCTTTTCATTCTGTCTTCTTCCATGGTCCTTACTAGATGCATAGAGAATACATCATTGACCAGTTTGTAATCTTTCAGGTAGTTGGTCCTCTGCAGCTGGGGATGATGATCCCAGATATATGCTGCATTTGTGCTTGTGAGCTTCCCATCTGTAACCAAGGCATCAAAAGTGCCTCTATATGCACAAGAATACACAATATACGAGGACATGAAAAAAGCACAATTAGGACCTCCCAGGTTCATTAGTTGCTCATGCAGAGCATCACTTATAATTTGGCCCCACAATGGCTTGGTGTCTGAATATAGACACATCATTATTATCCCGTACATCCAGTCTCTGAAACTGCCAGTATCAGGTTGGCCAGTTACCCTATTCAGGAGTGCGATCATGTACTGATACTCCTCATTGAGATCATACTTGAACAGGTGCACAGGAAGCTTGGCGGCTGCGTTATAGGTGCTGTTCTCAGCCCGCCACGGATACATGTTCTTCCTGGCTGACTTCTTATTGGCCTCGTACTCCCTCTCAGACTTCTTCAAGTCCACACTTTTGACCTTACCTCCCAGTGGCAATCCGAAAGTCTGGGAGAGACCTTTGATGGAGAGGTCTGCATATACCCTCCCATGCTTCACTACCTGCCTGGTTTAAGGGTTGTAATTCTGGGCGCACTCAATGACGAGCTCCGGAGATTCCATGGAGTAGGGAAAACCAGCGGCATTCCACAATCCAGATATGAATACTACGTCCAGCACAGGACTCTTGTCATGCCCATTGTTTAGCTTGGCTGACCAGGCTTCCAAGTTAGTGCTCCCCTGATGGGTGTCTGTGATTGCTCTGTATTTAAATAGGACCCTCCTCTGAGCAGAGAACATGGGCTTGCTGAACTCCTCCTGACATTTGACTAATTGCTTCTCAGCCATGAGTGCCTGCAATTAACGACAATTCTTTCTCACAACAAGTACATATATGCATGCATACTGCAGTTGAATTTATAAATCATTATGCCTACTACATGAATTCCAACATTACTTAATCATACGGGTGCATAAACCAGAATAGAAACAATATGATGAGGGTTTTATTCACTTACCTGGTTGTGTAGATTTCCCTTTTTATACCAGTAGATTGCCGAGACGTTCTCAATTCAGTTGATGATCACCTCTTCTTTGTGCTCGTGAGCTCAAATCGCGCAACGGTAGCTGGTATGTAGATATGGAAGCTGGTGCTCTGTAAAACAAGTTTATCATAAGGTAAATGTGAAAATGGTGGTTGAATTACCTTTTAACCTCACATTTAGGGCGCATTTAGGGCAACTCTAACAGATTAGATCATGTTCCTTGCTTATCCGTGCAAAAAATGCAGGATCTCGCCAGGTGTTTCATTGGGTTCCGGTGTCGGCGGGAACCACCTACCATGGCTGCACGCATTAAATGGTAATGGTGGCAACGGGAGCGGGATAATATCCCTATGACAGGATATCATGAAGGCAGGATGATATTCACAAATATCAGGTCGAGTTTCAATATCATCCTCCCTCGTATTGACATTGTTATCGTGACAAGATTCGGGTGACAAAAGAACCTTTATTTCTACGTAGTACATCAGGAGGATATTTCGGTGTATCAGGTGATGTTTCAAAATATGATGATGATGAGACAAACTTACATCTCTCTCTCTTTCAGAATATCGGGGTGACGTCATCCTGATATTCGCTCTCCGTATCAGAAGTGCATCATGACATCATCCCGATATTAGGCTAACATGATCATGTTTTAGAGAAAAATCCTGCGACAGTGTAAATGTGATGATGATATCACCAGGATGTATGTTCCTCCGTTTATCGTATTAGGATGATGTCATCAGGATATTTGCTAAGGGTGATATTTGTGTCAGGAGGATATAAAGACACATCGGGTTATATGCGAAATATGACGCTCGCGATAGACAAAACTGTTTGACGGGAAGAGTTTGCCACCATTTAAAGTTGACGTCCGAATATTTGAACCGCATGACATATCGGAGGGGGTGTTTCAAATATGATGATGAACTTCAACAATATGACCTTCCTCTTATGAATATCAGGTTTGACCAAAACTTTGACTGTTCATAACTCTTATATCCTGACGAATATCAAGGTGATGTAAAAGGCAAACCTGCCTGAATTTCAATGCTCTTTCAAAATATAAGGTCACAGAGATGAAATACGAACTTTCACAAACTAACCTCATGGTGACCTACCTCATCATGGTTTTGCATGATGATGCACTCGACTTACTTTTACCAAACCACCCAGAAGCAGACGCACAAGCCAAACCAAAAATTGGGTCCCTGTTTTGCCAAGTCAAAATGGGGCGTGTTGTGTAACCACACAACAACTTGCCACCAAAGAAAACAAACGAATTCCAATGATTCAAGTGATGTGATCACATTCATCTATAGTATTCTAATTCCATATAAGCATAAGTATCATGATCCTATGAATGATAAAATTTCTTCATGACAACAATGCTAACAAAGGATCAGGTGTGTGCATATGATTAATTATCCTCATCTTGAAAGCAAGTTGAAAACATAAGTAACTGGTGTTAAACTACATAGTTGGGGATCATCCCTCATAGCCGACCTGGATAGAGCCTTACTGCCAGCAGGCGTCTATAGCCCTGGCAAGGTTATCTATACAATCTCCCTAAGTAGAGCCCCACTGCCAGCAGGCGTCTATAGCCCCGGTAGAGTTACTTAGATGGCCTAATTTTATTTCTGTTCTAATTTTCTCTTTAAAATTTGTATTTGATATCATCATGTTAGCTTATTTGTACAAGGTACAGTCACTTGCAGCTTTAGGTTGGAGATTGTATTGGTAGCAAAGGAGTCCCTTTAGATTTTTCACTTAACACCTATACTTGTACGTTCAACAAACCCAAGGCTGTTAGGTGTTTCATTGTGATTGATTCACTTTGATCAAGAAAAGGCATCCTAATGAAAAGATATCACAAACCTGATCATAAACACTTCTTACAATGAATCATAACCTATGTCTCAATGTGATCTCATTACTCAAATCTTAACAATTTAATTATTTTCTGGGGTGATGAAGTGCGCAATCCTGACTTACCAGAACAAGGTCCCAACCAACACAACAAAACAAATAAAACAAACACACTGTACAAACAACTATACAAATATACAATATGATACACATGACTGTTATGAAGTCATTCAGGCCTGGAAATAATGTTTGAGGAATTGTCCATTGACTGGCAATGGGACGTCCTCACCTGTCAGGTTTTTAAGCCTATAAGTACTGTCTCCTAATATCTCAGAAATTTGAAAGGGACCTATCCATAATCTATCAAACTTACCATGGTCACCTTTCTTTTCATGGGCCTTATCCCACATTAGGACCAAATCGGATATCCTGAAAGCTTTAATTCTGGCTCTCTTGTCAAACCAGCATTTGACAACAGCCTGATGTTTTGCAAATTGATCAATTGCTTGACTCCTTTTTTCTTCCAGGTGCATCAACTAAAGCAACCTGACTTCTTGTTTATTGTCTATGCCTAGGTATTCTTGGGCAAACTGTAGGGTAGGAATTTTTAAGTTTACAGGGAGGATTGGATCCACTCCATATACTAGTTGGAAAGGTGAGTTTCCTAAAGCAGTTTTTATTCTAGTTCTGTCCACCCATAAGGCATATTTTAGGAATGAGTTCCATTCCCTAGGGTTCTTCTCTATCAGTTTTCTTATGATACTCAGTAAATTCTTGTTGGTAGATTCTGCTAAACCATTCCCTTGAGGATAATAATTGGATGAGAACTTAAGTATAATCCCATGGTCAAAAGCCCAACCGGATAACTTGGTGCAAATGAAGGCGGACCCATTATCACTTACCAATGCATAAGGAGTTCCATACCTGGTGACAATGTTGCTCTCCAGGAATTTAATGACATCATCTGCAGTGCAAGTTTTGCTGCTAATGTCCTCAGTCCATCTAGTACAATAATCAGTAATTGTTAAAACATACCTATGCCCTGAGGAAGACGGAGGATTGATTGGTCCTATGAAGTCCATCCCCCACTGTGCAAATGGGTGCTCTTCCATTACTGGCTGCAAGGGTTGTGCAGCATACTTCTCTCTATTGGCAGCAACCTGGCAAACATGACAACATTTAACATGATCAGTTGTGTCTTTAAAAATTGTAGGCCAGTAATATCCTGCTCGGAGGATTGCATGTGTTGTGGCCAATGTTGATCCATGTGCCGTTCCAAACTTATCATGTAATTCTGTCAAGACTCTGCTTGCTTTTGGCTTCTCTAAGCATCTAAGGTATATTCCTTCATAATTCTTTTTGAACAAGGTTCCTCCCTTCATCATATACTTCTGGGATCTTATCTTTAAGGCTCTTCTCTGTGAAGCCTGCATCCTTGATGGACATCTTCCTGTAATCAGGATGTGCCTGATATCTGAATACCACTCTTTATTGTCTTTCTCATTGATCGCATATTGCTGACTAGTGATGTTGGGATCAATCTTAGATATCATCTGGCTCAAAGCTTGTCCTCTTACCAGCTTCATTGGTGTAATTTCCATGTCATACTCTTGTAATACAATAATCCATTTAGCTCTTTTCTCACCAGGCTCACTTTGCATCAGCAGCATCTTCACCGCTGCATCAGGCACCACAGCAATCACTTTGCTTCTGAGTATGTAATGTCTGAATTTCTTTACTGCCCTGACTAATGCAAGTGCCTGTCTCTCAACATCTACATATCTCAACTCAGCATCCCTGAAAGGACAGCTCATGAAAGCAATTGGTTTCTCTTCTTTCTCTTCATTTCTTTGAGTTAACACTGCTGCAGAGGTATGTTCTGAAGCGAATGAATAGATGTAAAAATCTTTGGTGTAGTCTGGACTAATGAGGACAAGAGCATCTGAAATGGCCTTTTTTATATCTTCAAATGCAGTCCGGGCTTTTGGTGTCCACTCAATTTGTGCATCTTTTTTCAACATAGCATTTAAAGGTCTGACAATCTCAGCAAAGCCGGTGATGAACTTCCTCACAAAGTTTATCTTACCAAAGTAAGACTTGAGTTCCTTTTTGCTTCCTGGAAGTTGTAACTTCATAATAGATTCCACCCTATCAGGATCAATGATAATTCCATCCTCTGTGATCAGGTGGCCTAGTAATTTTCCTGTTGTGACTCCAAATATGCACTTCTTGGGATTTAAGGATATTCCATATTCTTCACATTTCTTCAGTACACTTCTGAGATCAGCAACATGATTTCTCCTTTCCTTGGAGAATACTGTCAAGTCATCCATGTAGATGACTATGCACTTTCCTATTAAACCTCTGAAAGCTATGTCCATTGCTCACTGGAATGTAGCTCCAGCATTTATGAGTCCAAAGGGCATTCGTCTATATGCAAATATCCCCCACTTTGTGGTGAAGGCAGTTTTCAATCTGTCAATTTTGTCAACCATTACTTGGTTGTATCCTGAAAAGCCGTCCAAGAAGGACATCATCTTGGCTCCATTTACAATCTGCAGAACTTCATCTAATGAGGGTAAAGGATAATTATCCTTTTCTGATGCTCTGTTCAAGTTCCTGAAATCTACACATAACCTGATGTCTCCATTCTTCTTTCTGACTGGCACAAGATTAGCCACCCAAGTGGAGTGTCTGACACGAAATATTATCCTGGCGTTTAACAATTTCTTAACTTCTTCAAGAATTATTGGTTCGAGCAAGGCATTGACTGGTCTCTGCTTCTGTCTGAAAGGTTTCGCATCCGGCTTGAGAGGTATAGTATGAGTTATGACAGAGGTGTCATATGTCTTCAGCTCATCATAAGTCCATGCAATTACATGTATGTAATCTTTGAGGGCCTGAGTTATTCCTTCTAACTCTTCTGGTGTGCAAACCTTACCCAATAGGACGTTTTTCTTGTCATCAGATTGTCTGATATTCACTTGTGAATATTGACCTCCATCTGCCTTAGGCAGATCTTTATGTTTAAGCATATTATCCAAATCAAAGGCTCTTTCCAACTCAATCATACCTTTGGGGATTCTGTTGCTAGGTAACTCTAATATCTCATCTTCTTCCCAAACATGATCCTCCATACCGTTCTCATCTATGATCTGAGCCTCAAATATGTCTCTATTTGAAATGAAGTTCAGAATGTGCTGATCATCATCAAACACTTGGAGGTTAGTCACATTGTCAGGTACTGATGGCACTGACACCAGTTCTACTGAAAATCTCTTTAGACTAGATATAGATAGTGGTTCCAATGTACTGGCAGCTTGAGCTAGCGCATCTGCCCTTTGGTTTTGTTCTCTTGGTACATGAGTGATATTAAAGGCGTCGAAGTCCTCCATCAGGTCCCACACATGATGTCTGTAATTTGATAGTTTTCTGTAGTTACAGGAGTAAATTCCTCTTACTTGCTTCACAACTAGCTCTGAATCTCCAAAGACATGCAGAATCTTTACTTTCTTCTTATGAGCAAACAGCATTCCATGAATCAAAGCCTCATACTCTGCTACATTGTTAGCTGCCAGATAGGATTTCCTAGTTGGATCAATCAGGTCTATTCCTACCCCAGCACCTTGCTTAGATTTGGATCCATCAAACCTCAGGATCCAAGGTTTATCTTCAGCAGGATATTTAGCTAAACTTTCTTTTCCCTTTGCAGCTCTGGCTGCTGCTCCGCCTGATATCCATTTTATCTAAGGGACATCATCATCCTTAAGTTTCTTCTTTCCCTTTTCTTGTGAGCCTGATGGCTTTTCTATCCTCTCTTTCTTTTCAGCAGGAGGATGATCTTCTGAATCTGCAGCTGCATGCTTTTTCAAGATGTGTAAACATAGTGAGCAATTTGTTTCTGAGTGAGGTGCCTCATGCAGCCTACACCAATTCTTAATTAAGACCTCCCGAGGAGATTTATGCTGCCGTATCACCTTCTCTATTTCTTTTTCCAAAAATTCTTCGAACTTCGTCAGGTCACTACCTTTGTCCTCATCAGACAATTCATAATCTGGTTCCATAAAGCAATCACTCCCTGGGGTGAACTTTTCTTTCATTTCATTATTTACTTGGAGAGAGACTAAAATTTCCTCCTCTTCCAGGACAGGATGCTCATCATGATCTGTCGGTTCTTCAGTTCCTACAAAAGACGGATAAGAGTTATTATTGTCATCATCATCAAATGTAACATTTACCTCGGAATATGATGATGATGCCTCGCTGTATGTTTGTTCTAGCATCATCATCTCTAAGCATGTTTCACATGTCTTCTCTGAATGTGCTTCGTCATGTAACCTGCACCATCCGTCAATCAAAATATCATTAGCCGGTATATTTAACAATTGACAACGTTTTACCTGCCTAGACAGATGTATCTCAAAATCTCTGAAGCGATCTATTTCATTCTCATTATCAGGATAATTATCAGTTTCTATGATTGGCATGTCCTCCTGATCATCATCATCATGATGATGATGCAGCTTAAGCATCATGATCTCTTCTATTTTGACGGTCTGTGGCCTGATGCAATAAACTCCAGGTCCTACGTTTACGTACATGATCTCATTTGTTCTGTTGTACTCAGTTATCATATGTTTCATCCTAGGTTCAACATCAATCCTGATCTGATTAGGTATACCCTTCCAGGGTAACCACATGTGACTGAAATCTGTAGACATATATCCATTAAGCGTTTTAGACCAATCGCGGCTAAGCAACATCCCGTATGTATCAGGTATGTCTACTACTTGAATATCAATATAATACTGGATCCTAGGATCAGATGCTAGCTGCATGTGGATATGAGTTAATTTGCCTACTACACTTACTTCTGTTTTGTCCAACTGTGTGACTTTCTTTAAGGATTTAGCAGGATGTAGTCCTAAGGCGTTGCATATTGACAAGGGCATAACATTCGTTGAGGCTCCCGAATCTACCAAACAATTGTGCAGGTTCTTACTGAACATTCTTATGGTAAGGAGGAACGGAGGTGATTCGGTTTTATCCCTATACAAGATCATGTGGGAGGTTTCCACAGCTTGGACTGTAGCTGACAATTTAGGCTTGATAATATTATCCTTAATAGCATGATCTTTGCCACTGGATTGGTTCGAAAAATGGCTATCCTCTTTGGGGGCAGGATCATCTAAGGACTTCATGAATGCCCTTTTGATGGCAGGGGTTTTCAGTAACTCAGACAGGGACAGGCTGATCTTAATTTTCTTCATTTCATCAGTGAGATAGCTGACCAACTTGTCAGATTCATGAGGTGTATTCACAATCTTTGATACTGTGTTTTGAGGTGACAAGTACTGAGCATTCACCTTAGGGAACCCTGGGTTATTACTAGCCTTAGGATCAGGAGGTGTATTGAAGTTGTTTGGAGGTAGAGATGATGTCAATGGACCAGCAGGTCTGTTAGCATTGCTCCTCAAGTTATAATTGTGCTTACCAGAATATTGCTGCTGATATGCATGTACTTCTTCACGTTCCCTTGCAGGCTCATTTTCATCTTCAAAGGGAAAAACATAGTTTGTTTCAAAAGCTAAGGCCGATTCTTCACATGTCTAGTTATAATTCTAACGAGGTTCATTTGTGTAGGCTTCTAGTACAAAAGCTGAGTCGTATCCACAAGGAACAATCTCATTTCCTTCTGCATGAGGTGGATTTCTAGAAGTGTTAGACACTTCAGTCTGAAAGATGCTAGCAGCAATTCTAAATTGTGGACAGTCCAACTCTGCATGTGCATTGGTATTGTGGATCCTACACCAATTAGTAAGAGCTGCCTCAGCAAGATTGACTCTAGTAGTCTGTTTGGCTTCACTAGGAGGCTGATTGTCCAGGGGTGATGGCAATGAACCATTATTTGGCCTAGAATTCCATACTCTGGGCTGTCTAGGTGGATTATTGTTATTTCCACCATTATTGTTGAAATTATTGTTGTTATATCCTCTATCAGGATAATTTGGTCTGTCATTGGAATAATTTCTATTCTGACTGGACTGGGAATAAAAACCCTGATTTCTCAAGTGTGTCACTTCTGTGGTGAGTTTTCTTAATTGAGCAGAAATTTCTTTGATTTCCTCCTTTTCTTCTTGAGCTTTGGCCACTGCATTTTCAGTCTGAGGCTTGAAGAAAGAGGATCCATGGTTACTATTGGATAGATCAGCACCCTGAGGTATCTGGGCTTGTGCAGGGTATTGTGGCACTTGACTATTTCCATTAGGAGGGGGCATGATGCTTAGTGGAGGTATTTGCAAAGGGGCAGGCATGACTGCTGGAGGTATCACTATTCCATTAGGATACTGCGCAGGATACTGTGGAGAATATGTTGCAGGATATGATGCGGGATATTGTGAATGCATGTCAGGCAAGGTAGGAAACACTATATTTGGAGTAGGAGTAGGTATCAACTGCTGATTCACTTTGATAGCTTCCTAAAAAGCTCCTGTCAATGTAGTGATCTCAGGATGTGTTCTCCTAATGAACATGGAAGTTAATGGATCCAGAGCTGAATAATAGATACTCCGGGCAGAGGCATCAGATACTACATATGGGGCAACTAACTTGGACAACATTTTCTGAAACCTAGCATTGAAATTGGCAATAGGTTCATGCTCAAATCTTTTGATCGTAGCAAACATATGGTAATTCATAGATGGATCAATAGGGACTTTGAACCTGTCAAGAAAGGCTTTCTCTAAGACATCCCATGAACCAACAGAGGCTTGGCCAAGACTAATGAACCAATTATAAGCATCTTCCCCTAAGGAAAAAGGAAATAACCTGCACACCACATCTTGATGTTCTATTCTGGCTCTGCAGCAAGCTTCCTTAAATGTCCTGATATGATCATCAGCATCTTGATAAGGATGATATTTTGGACACAGTTTGTCCGGATTCTTTGGTAGCTCATGATATGCATTAAAGGTCAAAGGTGACTCCGCTGCAAAGAAAGACATTGCAGCCAGAGGAGGTTGAGCTGATGTTGCAGCTGGCTGGGGTTGAACCAAAGGTACTCCCTGAGGCTGAACTGGAGGTGTTACAGATATCCCGGAAGGTACTTGTAAACCAACGGGAGTTACAGGAGGAGGTTCTGGTGAAGCTCCTGACGCACTAGACCCTGGAGTATGATGAATGTCTACGGTTCTAGGTCTAAAACCTCTAACTGGTAGTTCCTTGAAGATTCCACTAGATCTAGACCTGGTATTTATCCTGTGAGCTAGGATTTCTCAATTTTGAGGCAAATTGGCTGAAACTTTGCAAATATTGGCTGGATTTCACTGGATGAGGTGATATTTGCAGTCAGATGGCTAATCAAACTAGATATTTACGAAATATTTATGAAGAGACTGCAAGTATGACAGGATATTTAGGGTATAATGACCCTAGCACGAGATCTCAAGTATCTACAGCCAAAACTCTTCAAAGTTTGAACAGATTTACGGATCTTTGGCCAATATTAGTGAATTCGGAATGATATACTGTAAAGCTTGCAATATTTATGTAAGATCTAGAAATCTTCACACGAAATGAACATATATGAGCTTCTTACAGTAAATATTTACGTAATATTTGAAATTCACAAACTATCTGAGGTTACCTTACTCTCTGCATCATAGAACCTGAAAATAATGATGATGAGCGTAGTATTCCAGATCAAGCCCTCCTTCTAGTGCCAATTTATGTTGGTCATGATGTTATTCATAAACAAGCATAGAATAAAAGTACACATGAACCTTTATTCATCTTGAAAGATACTGTGAATTCAAGGAATTCAGGATCCCAAGTCTCCGGTGATTAGGTCTTAATCTTTTGATGTTACTCAGAGGTTAATGTGTGTTGCTGTTTCCATTTTGGGGCCTTACGTGAAAATGTGCCATCATCATGACATTCCTGCAGAAATTCTTTACAGAGAAGTCATATTATGCAGTTATTAGATGAAAAGATGTCGAAATACCTCAATCTTTGCATGATATTTTCAATTGTGCATGCTTTGCATTCAAATATGCTAAATATTTGCGATTACCTACGAGATGTCTGCATATTTGCGTTATTTGCTTAGGATTATCAATTATTTGCAATTGTGGTAGTGAAATGTTCTGAAATTAAAAGAAATTAAAGGAATACTACAAATTTAAAGTTGAATCTTCAGCTATTGATCCACATACATACTCGATACTGTCATGACGAGAAGAAATCAAACCATATGTTCACCAGGATGTTCCACAGCTAGATACAGTTGATGCAAACTTCAGAGGATGATGAATGAAAACAATATATGCAACATGATGAGAACTCCAAGGGACGCAGCAAATCAAAGCACATATCCAGAATTCAGACACAGATTACTCAAGATTTACGAAGATTTGTAATCGAAATACTCTTCTCTTTCATTAAGTATGCAAAAGACATGTACATATGCAATAACTTTGAAATAAGCCCTGAATACTTCAGCAAACAGATTTCAATTAAGTTTCCAATGTTTCAACAAGGCATTCCACCACCTTTTATAGAATAAGGTGAGGAATCCGTTACAAAAGATCTATGGTCTAGATTCATCAACACATATCTACGGTCCTGATTCAATTGATTTTGCAAATCTTTACAAAAATGGCACAAGTTATCTATACTACTTGTGTTATTATCCCCTTCATGATGTATCTTCATCATGCTCTTCAGCTGATTCATGCGGCTCATCATCATGTGCTTCACTTTCTGAACTTTCACTATCCTGATGATGACGCGGCTGCATATGGGGCTGCATACTACCGCGGACCTGCTTGTATGAATGTACAACTTGATCTATCCCTCCGCCATCTTGAGTCTTTGCCTTTACAATGGCGTGCTTATGTGCTTCATATTTATCTCTGCTGTTGTCAAGCTTATTTTTCCTGTCCTGCAGTGTTTCTTTGTATTTCTCCATCTGGACCTTGATCCTCATTATTTTGTCTATCAATTCCTCTGTCAAAGGGACAGGTGGACCATCTGTCTCTGCTTGGAAGTTGCTGTGTATAGCTTTAATGGCAGACTCTTCATATTGATTCTCTATTTTTCCTTCCACCTTGCCTTCCAAAGCCTCCAGTATCACTGCCTCTTCAGCCATTAAATCTCGCAGCCTCATGCTGACATCCCTCAGCTTATTATTACACCTTTTGAGGACTACGCACTCAAATTGAGTGTCCTTATACCAAATATCAATTAATAATGCTATATTATTATTCAGTACCTGCTTACTGATAAGCAGTTGTGGATTTATGTTTCTTATTTCCCCTAACAGGGTCAGGACTCTCTCCAGCTTATAAGACCTCTTTCTGGTCTGCATCTGCAATCTATCCACTCTGGCCTTAGAGTCACTTAGGGTGCTCCACCTCTTCAAGGAGGCCTTCATTATTTCTATAGCGTTATCCAATGTGGATGACATCCATCTCCTTATTACGGACGCCTCATGCTTCATGATGTCCAATTTATTTACCTCCTCCTGAGAAATGACAGTCAATGGGACTACATGTTCAGTTGCAGTATCATCAGGATTGGTCAGCCCTTTGATATAGGCGTGCAACTGAGCAATGTGCTCTTTATGTTGCTTATTTTTCTCCTTCTCTCTTTTCACTTTCTGAATTAGAGAGTCAATAATATCTTTGCCCTCCCGACCTTCTTGGTCCTCATTGGCAAAGCCCAAATCTACTGTACTAATCTGAAATTCATTGACGGTGATTTTACCTTTTTCCTTCTCCACCGCAGGTATGGCAATTTGCGCGGTCCTTCTCCCTTTTGCCGGATCTCTCTTGATGGCCGAAGTCATTCTGGTTTTCCTCCTTGGCTTCATTATGTCCACAGAAAATAGGGTGGAGACGTCGAATTCCTGAATTTCAATCTCCTCCTCAGTACTTACCTCTTTTGCCAACCACGGAGGTACCTGATCATGTTTTTCAACATCATCCTGATGTTCACCTATATCTCCCATTTCTGTCAACAAGTGTTGTGGAGATGGTGACTTCCTCAGTTCTTCTTCTTGATGTTCCTTTTGTGGTTGATCTTGCAGCACCTCCTCCTGTTGAGGAATTTCCTTTTCCAGAGGAGCATCTTCATGCTGTGGGGAACCTTGTGGTGCACCTATGTGCTGTGGGGAGCCTTGAGGCGCAGCTATGTGCTATGAGGAGCCTTGAGGTGCAGCCATGTGCTGATCATGATGATCATGACCCGCCTCTACCATTATTTCATCTGTTCCCACTTCTTCTTCTTCTTGTGGTTTATCCACTGCACCAGATATTGGGGACTCTCCCTGATGTGGTGGAGATTGTTCTGCAGCTACTACTTCTTCTGAGCCTGCACCACCCACTTCTTGTACTTTGGCAGCTAGGTCCTCTAGTGTTTCTTTTTCACCAGCCTTCGCCTCCTGAACCTCTACTATAGCAGGTTCCTTCGTTGTATCCTATGGACTTTGTTGGCCGATTTCAAGAGCATGGCCTTCTGTCTCTTCTGTTAGGTGACCCTTATCATGTGATCCTACTGGCTGTTCAGGACTTGCATCCTACTTCTCTGTCAGATCTACCACTACAGGACTAGTCACCTCTGTGATCAGTGTGTCTAGCCCTATCTCCTGAGCTATTTGCTCTGGGCTCTTTTCTTTCTCCTCTTCTGCTTATTTCATCTCCTCAAGCACTGTCTAAACCGTTGGAGGCTTGTGAGGAGTCACACCTACATCAGCAGCAAGTGTTTCCATTTCTTGTGCAGCCACATCCTGCACCACCTCATCATCAGACAAGTTTATTGTCTCGTCCAGCGAGACATGCCCTTCTACTTGTGTCTGGGAGGTCTCTTTCAACTGCTCCTCAAGAAGTTCAGTTTTGAACTTGACAATGGTAGGAAGTGGAACATTGTGTTGAAGTTCCTTGTGCACTTCACTACCCTCCCCTTGTGATGAAGTAAGGGGTTGGCTTATTCCACCTCTCATGGAGGTTCTTTGTTTCTTTGGTGGGGAAGACACCATCACCTGCGGAGCTCTCCTCTTCCTTCTTATTATCAACGGAGTCTCCTCCTCCTCCGGCTCTTCTTCTATGAGGGTCCCCTCTACTCCTGGTTGTTTAGAAGACTGACCCACTTCTTGGGTCTCAATGATTCCAGCCTCTGCTGTCTTACTTTTCCTGGGCCTGTCCTTCTCTGGAGGGGATGCTGATTCAGATCTTGACCCTGTGGCCTGCTAAGCTGTAAACACTGCTCTTTCAATTATAATCCCCTTTGGTCCTTGTTCCACCTTCTTGCCCTTCGGGGGTCTTTTGCTTTGTTGCTGTGGTGGAGGGACCTTATCTCCCTTGGTCTTCCTCTTCTCCAATAGGAAGTCATCATATTCATCTGCGGGGATATCCTGCCCCTTCTTCTTGTTGTCCACCGTAATGGCAACACCCTTCTTCTTCAATGCCTCTACCTATTCATCAACCCAAGCTTGGGTTAGGCGTAGGGTCCTGGCAATGAACGGGTCCAAGGATATATCCTCTGCATAGTGAGGTCAGGTGCAGAGATGGTGTCGTTATATATCTTTTTCTCCTCATACTCATCTGCCATCGTCCTGCCATCATCCTTCTTTAATTTGTGAGGCAGGGAGATGCAATCAAATGTTCTAACTTGGTTCAGAGTTAACCTCTGATACCTCCTCCTCTTGGCTTCTGCCTCATCCTCACAGTCAGCCCAAAAATCCTCTAGGTGCCTTTAGTGAACAGGCTTTCCTAGCACCTTCTGTATTCTGCCGTAAGGATCATATGGTCTGGTTATTGGAAAGGGCTGCAAGTTCATCTTATTCAGGGTGACCATCACCTTCTTGATGTTATCAGAGTCAGGGCACATGTAATTGCCAATGCTGACTGGGAACAAAATTGGTGGCAGCTTCTTGGCATCCTTGTACATTTGTACTATGGTGGAGCCCTGTCTGATAAATTCCATTAATACCACTGCGTCGGTAGGATACCTTGGCAGCATCAGGGGATGTCCGTCGAAACCTTCAACCCTGATATAGGAAAAGGTTGCGAATTGTATGTACCAGGCCCCATGCCTGTAGACTGCCTCTTGAGCCTCCAAGCTCAATCTTTTCGTTCTGTCTTCTTCCATGGACCTTACCAGATGCATAGAGAATGCATCATTGACCAGTTTGTAATCTTTCAGGTAGTTGGTCCTCTGCAGCTGGGGATGATGATCCCAGATATATGCCGCATTTGTGCCTGTGAGCTTCCCATCTGTAACCAAGGCATCAAAAGTGCCTCTATATGCACAAGAATACACAATATACGAGGACATGAAAAAAGCACAATTAGAACCTCCCAGGTTCATCAGTTGCTCATGCAGAGCATCACTTATAATTTGGCCCCACAGTGGCTTGGTGTCTGAATATAGACACATCATTATTATCCCGTACATCCAGTCTCTGAAACTGCCAGTATCAGGTTGGCCAGTTACCCTGTTCAGGAGTGCGATCATGTACTGATACTCCTCATTGAGATCATACTTGAACAGGTGCACAGGAAGCTTGGCGGCTGCATTATAGGTGATGTTCTCAGCCCGCCATGGATACATGTTCTTCCTGGCTGACTTCTTATTGGCCTCGTACTCCCTCTCAGACTTCCTCAAGACCACACTTTTGACCTTACTTCCCAGTGGCAATCCGAAAGTCTGGGAGAGACCTTTGATGGAGAGGTCTGCATATACCCTCCCATGCTTCACTACCTGCCTGTTTTGAGGGTTGTAATTCTAGGCGCACTCAATGACGAGCTCCGGAGATTCCATGGAGTAGGGAAAACCAGCGGCATTCCACAATCCAGATATGAACACTGCGTCCAGCACAGGACTCTTGTCATGCCCATTGTTTAGCTTGGCTGACCAGGCTTCCAAGTTAGTGCTCCCCTAATGGGTGTCTGTGATTGCTCCGTATTTAAACAGGACCCTCCTCTGAGCAGAGAACATGGGCTTGCTGAACTCCTCCTGACATTTGACTAATCGCTTCTCAGCCATGAGTGCCTGCAATTAATGACAATTCTTTCTCACAACAAGTACATATATGCATGCATACTGCAGTTGAATTTATAAATCATTATGCCTACTGCATGAATTCCAACATTACTTAATCATACGGGTGCATAAACCAGAACTTACATCATCGCACCAGAATAGAAACAATATGATGAGGGTTTTATTCACTTACCTGGTTGTGCAGATTTCCCTTTTTATACCAGTAGATTGCCGAGACATTCTCAATTCAGTTGATGATCACCTCTTCTTTGTGCTCGTGAGCTCAAATCGCGCAACGGTAGCTGGTATGCAGATATGGAAGCTGGTGCTCTGTAAAACAAGTTTATCATAAGGTAAATGTGAAAATGGCGGTTGAATTACCTTTTAACCTCACATTTAGGGTGCATTTAGGGCAACTCTAACAGATTAGATCATGTTCCTTGCTTATCCGTGCGAAAAATGCAGGATCTCGCCAGGTGTTTCATTGGGTTCTGGGGTCGGCGGGAACCACCTACCATGGCTGCACACATTAAATGGTAATGGCGGCAACAGGAGCGGGATAATATCCCTATGACAGGATATCATGAAGGCAGGATGATATTCACAAATATCGGGTCGAGTTTCAATATCATCCTCCCTCGTATTGACATTGTTATCGCGACAAGATTCAGGTGACAAAAGCACCTTTATTTCTACGTAGTACATCAGGAGGATATTTCAGTGTATCAGGTGATGTTTCAAAATATGATGATGACGAGACAAACTTACATCTCTCTCTCTTTCAGAATATCGGGTGACATCATCCTGATATTCGCTCTCCGTATCAGAAGTGCATCATGACGTCATCCCGATATTAGGCTAACATGATCATGTTTTAGAGAAAAATCCTGCGACAGTGTAAATGTGATGATGATGTCACCAGGATGTATGTTCCTCCATTTATCGTATTAGGATGATGTCATCAGGATATTTGCTAAGGGTGATATTTGCGTCAGGAGGATATAAAGACACATCGGGTTATATGCGAAATATGACGCTCGCGATAGACAAAACTGTTTGACGGGAAGAGTTTGCCACCATTTAAAGTTGACGTCCAGATATTTGAACCGCATGACATATCGGAGGGGGTGTTTCAAATATGATGATGAACTTCAACAATATGACCTTCCTCTTATGAATATCAGGTTTGACCGAAACTTTGACTGTTCATAACTCTTATATCCTGACGAATATCAAGGTGATGTAAAAGGCAAACCTGCCTGAATTTCAATGCTCTTTCAAAATATAAGGTCACAGAGATGAAATATGAACTTTCACAAACTAACCTCATGGTGACCTACCTCATCATGGTTTTGCATGATGATGCACTTGACTTACTTTTACCAAACCGCCCAGAAGCAGACGCACAAGCCAAACCAAAAATTGGGTCCCTGTTTTGCCAAGTCAAAATGGGGTGTGTTGTGTAACCACACAACAGGTCTCTTTCTATAAACTATTGTAGGTAGTGAGCCTCTTGTGAGCAGTGTGCTCGGGCAGTGAGCCCTAATTGGCAAGTGTCATTTTTGTACTACCTTATTCTTTTAATAGAGAATACAATCTTGGGTTAGTCACCTCGTGGTTTTTCCCTTAACAGGGTTTTCCACGTCAAAATCATTGTGTTATGTGTATTGATTTTATTTTTGCATTCATGGTTATGCATGCTTATATGATTTGATGTTGCACTAGTTGTTAAAGAAGAACAGAAAGTTAAAATAATTAAGATAACTGATTCACCCCCCTCTCAGTTATCAACAATTGGTATTAGAGCAAGGTTCCTCCAAACAGAGCCTAATAGCTTGAGGAAGATCTGGGAATCTCAACGGATATGTATGGTATGAGGGAACAACTTCAATCTGCCCTAGATGATCTTGAGCAATCTCACTCAAAGGTTAATAACTTGAAGGAAAGACTCAAACAAGCTGATGATTTCATAAATGAACTAAAAGAGAAACTGAGTATCTCTATGAAAAGAGAAAAGAACTACTTCAACAATTATCAAGTCAAAGTGAAGCCAATAATTCTGATGAAGACTTGAATGAGAAGAACAGGTTATGTGAGAAACTATCAAAAGAGGTCATTATGGTAAGACATGAAATGGAATCAGGGGTTATGAAATTCACCTAAGATATTAAAGAGAAGAAAAATTAAAGATGATCTAAAACAATCTCTGAAGGAGAAGTTAGAAGACTGCCACAAAATGGATAGAGAAATCAGGCATTTAGAATCTGATCTCAAAGAAGCTAGAGATAATGAAGAACAACTTGAGAATCAAATTGACACTCTTAAAAGGGATCTTCAAACAACAAATGAATACAAAGAGAAATTTAAGATAAGCTCTACTCAACTGGAAGTTCTTCTTGAAAGCCAAAAGAAGGTAGATGACAAGGGCTTGGGGTATGAGAAAGGTGAAAGCTCCGGATCTGGTTAGAAGAACTCTGGATCAGAAAATCCAAGGAACAGGCTTAGAAGACCTCCGATAAGGCAACCAAATGCTCAAAGATATCCATCTTTCAATGGATAATGCCACAATTGCAATAACTTTGGTCATAAATCTAATCAGTGTAGAAGAAGAATGAATCAGACTAATTCATCCTTCTCCAGACAGTGTTTTAACTATAAAAGGTATGGTCACAAATCTCATGAGTGTAGAAATATGCAAATGAACAATTCATTCAATAGTAGATGCTTTGCATGCAATAGAATGGGACATATGGCTAATCAATGTAGATCAAGAGGATACTAGTCAAATGTGCAAAGAAATGTTGTTTTCTACAATTGCAATAGATCTGGTCATATTTCCAAATTCTGCAGAAGTAAGAATTAGGACAAAAAGGGTCTGGTGCATCATAATCAAAACCAAGACAAAGGAAAAAGAAAAGTGAATGCGGATGAAATTCAAAGGGAGATGAATAAGATTTGGGTGAAGAGAAGTACATTAAATGTTGGGGATGGATCCACACCAGAATCTGGTGCTGATATTCCTTTCAGAAACTAAATAGATGAGCTCTGGCTCAGGGGGAGTCACAAAAGAAAACAATTTCCCCTAGCCAGTCAATTGGTGTCTAAAATTGGCTCATGGAAAGTTGTGGATTAAAAGGGCTCTCAGAGAAACATCTAAATAATCCTTGGTAAAGATATGAAAGATCTTCAAGGAGTTTGAAAAGGTTAAGCATCCAAGATTAATCTGGTTTGACAGTCATCCAGCAAAAGTAGGACTTTCATAGTTAGATCTGGTATAATTCAAAATTGAAATATTTAGATTTGCTGTTAGATGGAATGATTGGAGAAAGGGAGATACTTTGTAAGTTATCATTCTAGGTGCATCTCAGTGATCCAGAAAGATCTCTCTCAGAAACAAGGAAAACAAGGCACCTGGAATAACCTAAGTTGTGCATTATTACAAAATGGAATTAGGGTTTGCACAGAAATAAAAGGGTTCTTTTGTTCATTATTTGTACATTTACATTCGAGAAGAAGAGAAAAGGAGCTCTGTAACAAAATTGTCTCAAGCCTCTCAAAGATCAACCACAGAAGTTGATTCTTCCAGCAATCTGATCTGGCTCATATCGTGAACCCTAGAAGCATAAAATGTATTTTCCACTCTTGAAAACCTCTCTCTAAATCTTTTGATAGATGGCTACTCTGAATGTTGTGAAGATCACTGATAGGCCACGCCCTAAATTCAAGAAACATCCCTACAAATCCCTAGAAGTTGATCCCCTAGGTGCATTCTCTAGCATTCTGCATGGGGTTTTGCATGTAGAAGATTATAGGGCATACATTCATGCGAACATTGAAGAATTTGGGGAATCCAAGCTGATGGATATCTACCACAAGCAGTTAATAGATGAATCATTTGAACTCAAACCTCAGTACAAAGCCATCCAGGATAAGCATTTCGGACATTGCATCCATTTCCCCTGTTTTGCAGAAGATGAATGGGTCTGGTATGTTCTGAGCAGAATGCATGACAACTTCATGTGGTTGATGAGGCCATTTAAAATCACAAAAAGATGCCATTAGGGCAGTTACCGGATTGCACTCATCTGGAGGGTTACCTGCTCTCAAATCTGTCAAGAATCAGACAGTGAGTGAGGCAACCGGATCAAAATTTGACAAGAGAGCAATGACAATTGAAGATATCACTGATCCGGCTATCAAGTTTGCATCTATGATAATTGGCTATAATATATATCACTCCAGCAGGGAGAATTCTGTATCCAGAACTGCAATCTATGTTGCTTATTAGATGTTAAGGGAAAATGCAGATTATGATCTTTGTGAGCTTCTTCTAAGCCAACTATTGGAAAACCTACAAAAGATCAAGAAGGACAAGAAGAACTCATTCAAGTATGGTGGGCTGATATTATGTTTATTCTTTTACTTTATGAATGAGCTCCCCGGATCCAGTGGTTGGATATGGCAAAATGACAGACCAATAGCCATACAAATTAGAGATTATATGCATGGGCTTGGTTAATGCAATGCACAAAATACAACACTCTAGGGCTACTTCAAGAACTTTCAAAGTATGATGCAAGCTAGAGAAAGAATCCCCCAATCATTGGTTGAGAAGTACAAGGATATAGTGTGCTTTATGGTAGACACTGATTAATGCCTGATGGAGGTAGTGGAACCGAGAATAGTGTGGATCATGCCCATGGGGTATGAGGTTGATGAGAAAATCCTGGAGCTACACATCCAACACCTGCTGAGTCATCCCAAGGACCCCAAGCAGAAAGGTTTGGAACCTTCCAAGAGCTGAGTGTAAAAGTTCATGTTGAACTAAGATAGCCTAAGATCAAGAGAAAAGTAAGAAGGGAAGTAGAAGAATTTGCTAAGAGGCATGGAATATCAAAGGAGGCAATTGATGCCAACAAAGAGAAGATGGAAAGGGCAGAGAAAGAAAGGAAAGAAATAGAAAAAGAAAGTGCTCCAGTGCAAGCCCCCTCCCGGACCAAATCCTCCAAAAGCTCTGCACCTACCACCTCTAAGAGCCAAAAAGCATCAAAACCAAAAGCCTAGACATCTGGAAAGGGAGAGAAGAGAACAAAGAAAAAGGCAACAAGGTCCTATACAAGTCAGAAGGATGATGAAGAAACTGAAACTGATGAGGAAGTCAAGAAAATGAAGAAGAAGAAGAAAACTTCCAGAGAACCCTCTACCGGTCATAACAAGGAAGAAGAGGCAGAAGAATTCGTTGAAAAGCCTACTCTCTGCATTGATGATATCATCAAATCAGTCACTGTGGATGAGAACTTGAAACCAATGACTAAATTTTATGATGAATATAATGAAGCTGACCAGAAGATTTTGCAAGATGCTATAGTCAGGTATCTTAACATCTATAATAAAGCTTTCATTGAGATCATATCTCTAATTCCCAAAAGCTTAGAGAAGGAACTTGAAATAAGAAAGAACAATGCTAAGGCAAAGGACCTAGAGATCCGTGAATAGATAGCTATTTAGCTCTATCCGTCCATCACTCTAAAGCAAATGAACATGATCTTCAAAGATTGCAAGGATGAATTCCGAAGCAAAGCCAAAATGAACAAGCTTTTGCTCAGAGAGACTGATCAGGTGGCAAAAGAAATTGAAGACATCCTTAGAAATGCATACAAAAGATTCAATATTCATGTTATAGAGGACTTACGTGATGAACCTTCTGTCATGGATGATGAAGGACTAAGTACTTCAAAATAAAATCCTACAGAGAAAACTGCAGAAGAATCAAAGGAGATAGGTGAGGACAAAACTAAGGATCTAGATTCCTCTGCTCTAGAAGAGGAAGTCCATGAAGAAGTAAACATCTCTCTTCTGGATTCCCCAACAGACTCTGAATCAAAAGGAGAAGAAAAAATAGAGGAAAAAATTAGTCAAGAAGAAGAGGTAAAGGGAAGAGAAGAAGATCTATCAGAGAAGACTCTAGGAGATAGTTCTGAGGCTACAGAAGGGAAGAAAACTTTGTCTCTGGCAAGAGACACTGCAGAAGCAGTCAAAGACTTCTTGACAAAAGAAATGATGGAATTAGATGAACTGGAACTACTTCAAGGACCATTCAATTTTGATTCCCTCTGCCTGATTCAAACAATGAAGATAGCATCCTTTGCCCAAGCAAAGGCAAAAGAAAAACTTCTGAAGTCTCACATGGAAGATTGTGAGCTGATAGAGATTGCATCCAGTGTGTTGGAGAAAATCATGCCATCCTTCCAGAAGGATCTTTTAGCCTCTTCATCTGGTAACTTGAAATCTCTTGTTAATTCAATTAGCACACATTTTGATTCTTTAGAGAAGTCAGCAGAAGATAAAGTCTGGAAAGAGTTTTTGGGAAAGAGATTCTCCAAAGTACAAGGGCTAATAACAAATGATAGGAGAAATATGGATATTGGGATAAAGAGCTTAGAAAATGCTCTTAAAGATGGCGGAGAAATATATAAATTTTGTTTATCCTAGTCTAAAGTGACAAAGGATATTGAGAAGAAAGTGAAAGAACAAGAGGATAAACTGTCAAGTTTATCTCAGAATTTTGATCCTCTCACCACATCCATAATAAACCAGGAATGTCAGACTATTTCCATTCTAAATGAACTAAAGAAACTTGAAAAGGAAAGGAAGAATATAATAAGTAGGATGGGTGAACTTAAAGGGATAATTATCCCTAAATTAGAGGCCATGCATGAGGCCCTAACTGATGCTCAGACCAAAGCTCGAACCAATGATCTGACAGATCTAAAGAGGGCAGAAGCTTTTGCATTCCTGTTGAGTGGTCACATCTCAATTTTGGACAGGATGAAGCAGAGTTGGGCAACAGAATTTGTCCAGTTGAAGACAACTTATGCAGATATACTTTAGTATATGTAAGTATAACATGTGTAGATACTTATGCAGCTAAGTATAGTTGGATTTTTGGGAATTTTGGTGTACGGATTCTACCCTTTGCCATTGATGTCAAAGGGGGAGTGAGGAGCAGTGAAAAATGTGAAATCTAGCTAAGGGGGAGCTCCAGAAAAGTGTACATTAGAATAGAGCATCAGCCAAGGGGGAGTGTAGTGTGACACTGAGTCATTTTTCACTAAGTGTTAC
This sequence comes from Cunninghamia lanceolata, assembly GCA_027924645.1. Classification (NCBI taxonomy): domain Eukaryota; kingdom Viridiplantae; phylum Streptophyta; class Pinopsida; order Cupressales; family Cupressaceae; genus Cunninghamia; species Cunninghamia lanceolata. The sequence goes on from BSBN01000134.1 coordinate 3,959,126, forward strand.
CATCAATGCTAAAGGGGGAGATTGTTGGCAAGAGACACTATGTGGCTTCATTAATGTTGTCATTGATGGCAACAAAGTCCATCCCACACATCCGCAGGACATGGTATGTCTATACTGGAAGTCAGATTGAAGAATGTCTTGGTCTGGTGACCAAGAACAGAGCATGCAACAAGGTCTGACAATCAGGTCCAGATCTCTCAGAGGAAGTATCTCACCAAAGTGTAGACTTGCGAAAGTCAAGAGGAGTACCATGACTAATACATTCTAGAGATTGAGCCTCCGGTGATAAAAGAGTGAAGAGATGTGAGCACCTAAGTGTTGGGTTCCTGTTTGGTAGAGTAGACTGAGGAAGACTTGACCGACAGAGCATCAAACCTTAATCCGGATGAGATATTGATGGTGATCAAGTTTCCTGAGGGATCATTCATGGTTGGCCGACATGATTGATGACTTCTGTAAGCATCTCTTTGATACGCATCACTTAGTAAGCATGGATTCAGCCGATAGACCACAGTTTGGAAATATCTTGAGTTTTTCAGATGTCGACTAGAAAGATGATTGAAATCATTGATGCAGATATATATACCAGATTGATATTGATATAAAGGTGAGAGTGGTGTATTGCAAAGTGTGAAGAAAAGTAGAGAGCAGTGTGCAAGTAGCTATATAGGTCCAGAATGTGATAGAACAACAGCACTAGAACAAAGGAAGAATGAAGTGCAGTAGATCAGTATATTGAGCCTAACCGGAACTGAACCTTAGCATCTATGGATGCTTCTCATCAGTTCAAGTACTTGGTTTCTTTCTATAAACTATTGTAGGCAGTGAGCCTCTTGTGAGCAGTGTGCTTAGGCAGTGAGCCGTAATTGGCAAGTGCCATTTTTGTACTACCTTATTCTTTTAATAGAGAATACAATTTTGGGTTAGTCACCCCGTGGTTTTTCCCTTAACAAGGTTTTCCACGTCAAAATCATTGTGTTATGTGTATTGATTTTATTTCTGCATTCATGGTTATGCATGCTTATATGATTTGATGTTGCACTAGTTGTTAAAGAAAAATAGAAAGTTAAAATAATTAAGATAACTAATTCACCCCCCTCTTAGTTATCAACATAAAAATCTTCACAATACCATTTTAACAGGCTCTTGTATTGAAAATTCGGTGAAAAACTACGCATTTTAACTATTTTTGCCCTAGGGTTTGACCTAGTTTGCACTCCAAGTGTGTTGTGATCAATTTTATGATTGAGGAGACTAATATCATTGATATTATTTTCTATACCTTCTAAGATTCATTACAACACCTCCTTTGCTAGGTCTTGAAATTGAAAAACTATGAAAAATAGCCTATTTTTGCTATATTTTCACTAGGGTTGTACCTTAAGTGGCACTAAAAGCATGTTGTTTGGGAATTTTGACACTAAGTGGATATTATTACTGATATTATTCTCTTTCCATCATTATTTTCCTCACAACACCCTTTGTTATGCTCTTTTGCATTAAGTTTTGGTGAAAAAAGTGCTTATTTTGACATATTTTCACTATATTTTGACTTGGCATTATCTTGGATTCGCATCAAGAGTGTGTTGAGAGTGATCATATTGCTGTTTTGGACTGATATCAGACATATAATTTTTTTCCCTTGATCAAAATCCTAACAACATTCTTGGTTTCATTCATTGGCATTGAAAAAAGTATAAAAATCAAGCATTTGAGGCTATTTTGGGGTATATCGCTTTGCACTTATCTTTGGCATACTTTTGGAAAAACTTGTAAATCTGATTTGAGCATAAAAACATGGCCTCTAACCACAACAATAATAGGTTCCCTCCTAGACCTTACATGAAAAAAAAAGCACCTGAACCTGAAATTGTCTTTACACCTCATGATAGAACAATTGGAGACTCTGATGGACCTCTTTACATCACTATGAAAATAATGGGAAACCCTATGAATGGAACTCTTATTGATCCTAATTCCATGACTAATGTTGCCACTGAGGAGTTCCTCTTTTCACATCAACTAATGCAAGGTTCTTATGACCCTTCAAACATGATGATCAATGTTGGGAATTAAGGTGTCTCAACCTTGGTAATTCCTTGCATTATTTTCATTGTATTTATTTATTCATTGCCTATGATGTAAATTAATTTGTAAATTCATATTGTCATCTTGTGGGATGTGGCATGGTGATGTGTCATCCTACATGGAAGATGACAACTTGTAATTTTGTCCTCACATGAGGAAATAGGTGTCCTACTAAGTGGTAGGAAAATTTTGCCATGTGTCAACATCTTGGATGTTGTGTAAGGGAATATTGACCAAAACGGTCATGATAGATTCCTATGACATGTAAGAGTCAAAAATAGGAGATTACATGACAAGTACAGACAAGTGTCGAAGAGCATCTTTGGGGAAGGCATCTTTGGGTGCCCCAATGTGGGTTATGACATGTTGTAAGAGAATATGCTATTTATAGCATGTGTATGATAGATTCTCTTACATCTGTAAGTCATTATGCTATGACAGTTGTAAGAGTCATAGAAGCATCTGTCATTACCCATTTTGGGAATAGGTGACCTCTTTGGGATGGGGTGACCTAACAAGTGTTAGGAACATTCTACAAGGTTAGAGAAGTGTCCATAGGCGTGGGTTTTGGGCCATGAGGCCATGTTGGATGCCCATTCCAAGATAGAGCCAAAACTTCCTTGTAAACTCTATATAAATAGATGCTTTGAGGAGGTGATGTACTACAGGTTTTATAGGTACTGTTATACTACTAGATTATCTCCAGATATGAGTTTTGAAGACTCCTGCAAGAGCATTGGCTCTGATTTGTATTGTAATCTCTTTGTTTATGTAATACAATTGAGCAGTGTTTTGGAGTGTGGGGTTTTTCACCCGTACTTGGGTTTTCCCCACATATATCTTGTGTCTCTCTTCTTTTGTCATTCTTTTTTCCTTATGTGTTTGTTGCAATATCTCATGTTAATAGTTTAATGTTGCTATAATAGTTAGGATAAATTTGAATTTGCACTCTCCTCCCCTCATTAGATTAGTGTAGGAAGTGATTTCCGTACACCTAGCTTCCTTTCAGTTGGTATCAGAGCCTACCCAGTTTTGGTTCTAGCTTCTGGGTAGGGGTTTTTTGAGCTCATCTTAGGTTGAGTGGGAGTCTTGTGTAGAGTATTCTATATCTTGTTGTAGCAAGGAGATGGCAACCACATCCAAAAGTTTAGAGGTTGAGAAATTCAATGGCACTAATTTTGAGTTGTGGAAACTCAAGATGGAGGACCTACTTGTTGATCGTGACCTATGGGAAACCGTATCTAGTGTGAAACCTACAACAATGTCACAAGCTGATTAGGACCTCAAGGATCGGAAGGCTAAGGGTCTCATAAGACTCTGTTTAGCTAAATTTGTTATATTGAACATCCATGAGGAGAAGACAAAGAAGGATATTTGGAAGAAGTTGGGTGATGTTTATCAGGCCAAGTCCTTGGTAAACAAACTCTTTCTAAAAAAGAAGTTGTTCACTCTGAAGATGGAAGATGAAGGATCTATTGTAGATCACATGAATGCTTTCAATATGTACCTGGTATAGTTAACATCTATGGGTGTGAAAATGGAGGAGGATTGATGTATGACCTTGCTTTGTTCTTTGCTAGATTCGTGGGATCACCTTGTCATGGCTATTAGAAGCACCACTACCACCTTCAAGATGGAAGATGTGGTGTCCTCATTGTTATCTGAAGAAATGCAAAGGAAGACATCTGAATCAGCCAAAGAGGCTCTTGCAATTCCAGGAAGACCCAAGGAGAAAGAGAAGAAGAAAGACAAGAAAGCTAAGAAGGGCAAATCCGAATCTTCTAGAAAGTCCAAGGCTCTTTGTTGAAACTATGGCAAGTCTGGGCATTTCTAAAAGGAATGCAAAGAGGAGAAGAAAAAGAAAAAGAAAGCTCCTAATTTAGATTCTAACAAAGATGATGGTGATGCCTTCATTGCAGCCCTGGCCACCCATGCATCTAATGATGTGTGGTTGATTGATTCTGGTGCATCATTCCACATGACCTTGCATCGAGACTGGTTTACTATGTATGAAGAGTTCAATGGTGGAAGGTGTACCTTGGTGACGACTCTCATCTGAAGATTGTTAGTCATGGAAGAGTCAATCCGATTCCCTGATGGACAAGTGAAGGGGATCATTGGAGTTATGCACATTCCAGGCCTTATACGGAACCTTCTTTCTATAAGTATGTTGAATGATGCAGGTGTGTGGGTTGTCTTTTCGAAGGATGGATGCAAGATGACAAAAGGATCTATGGTTCTTGTGAAGGGTACTTGGAGGGGTACTCTATTTCAGTTGGAGGAATGCACTTCATAGTGAAAAAGTTCTTCTGACTCAAGGAAACAAGCTGATGTCACTTCATCCCCACCATCTGAACATGCAGTTAAGAAATTTGTTGTAACCGCTTCCAATGGTAGTGCACATGCCATGGAAGCCAAGCTTCCTGCTGAAAAGACTATGTTATGGCATTTTAGATATGGCCACATTGGTGAGAAGGGTCTATGTACCTTGAAAAATAAAAACTTCGTTGAGGGGTTAAATGATTCTAATCTCAAGTTTGACTTTTGTGAACATTACATTTATGGAAAACAAAACCATGTTCAGTTTTACTCTAGTTCTCACAAGTCTTCTGGTGTATTGGATCTAATTCATTCTGATGTGTTTGGTCCTGTGAATGTTCCTTCAATTTCAAAATCTATATATTTTGTATCTTTCATAGATGATTATAGTAGAAGGACATGGGTTTATTTTATTAGAAGCAAGACTAAAGTCTTTAGTCAGTTTAAGGAGTTTAAAGCCCTTGCTAAAAATCAAACATGTAAAAAGATTAAGTGTATGAGAACTGACAACGGTTGTGACTTTTGTATGGTAGAATTCAATAAGTTCTGCAAAGAGAAATGGATTGAAAGGAATAAGACAACTCTATACACCACATAGAAAAATGGAGTTGCAGAGAGGATGAACATGACAGTGATGGAGAAGACTAGGAGTATGCTTAGTGGAGCAAGCCTTGAACAAAAGTTTTGGGCTAAAGCTGTTGCCACTGCTTGCTATCTGGTAAACATATCTCCTACATCAGTTCTTGTTGGAAAAACACCTATGGAGGTGTGGTCTGGTAAGAAGCCTTCAGTAAGGCATCTTTGTGTTTTGGGTTGTGAGGCATATGCATATGTGCCTAGGGAGAAATAGTCTAAGTTGGAGAACAAGGATGTTAAATGTATTTTCATTGGCTATGGTGTCAATGTGAAAGGATACAAGCTTTGGGATCCCGTGACTGAAAAAGTGTTGTATAGTAGAAGTGTTATCTTCAGAGAGCTAACACCTTCTTTTGTTGTTCTATAGCGAGAACAGTCAGAAAAGAAAGAAGATGCGGTTTAGTTTCCTTCTACCCCTGAGAAGACTGAACCGATAGACCCTGTGAGGCCTGATGATGAGGAGAGATCTAGAAGCTCTGGAAGCAAAGAAGAAGAAGCATAACCTCAACCTCAACCAGTGAGGAGGTCTACACAAACAAGAAAGCAACCTGATAGGTTTGGTTATTCATTACTTGATTCTAGTTGTACTTTTTCTTTACTTTCTAACATTGATGAGCCTAGAACTGTGAAAGAGGCTATGGGCATGAAAGATGTAGGTTCCTAGAAGGAGGCCATGGAGGATGAAATGGATTCTTTGGAAAAGAACAAAACATGGGACTTGGTGCCTTTTCCAAATGGACGGAAACCCATTGGTTGCAAATGGGTGTTCAAGAAGAAATTTGGTGTAGATGGCAGTGTTGAAAAGTACAAGGCTAGATTGGTTGCGAAGGGGTACTCACAAGTGGAGGGAATTGATTATGGTGAAATTTTCTCTCCCATTGCAAAGCTAACATCCATTTGATTTATGTTATCTCTTACAGCTACTTATTATTTAGAGGTAGAATAGATGAATGTGAAGACAACTTTCCTTCATGGTGATTTGGAGGAAGAAATCTACATGTCACAGCCAAAGCATTACATAGAGAAAGGTAAAGAAAAATTGGTTTGCAAGCTTAAGAAGTCTTTGTATGGTTTGAAGCAGTTTCCTAGGATGTGGTACTTAAATTTTGATGCCTTTGTGTTGTCAATTGGTTATTTGAGATTGAAATCAAATCATTGTGTGTATTACAAGTTTGATAATGATCGCATTCTCATTATTGCATTATATGTTGACGATATGATGTTGATTGGGAATGGTAAGAATATGATTTCTGATTTGAAGTCTCAGTTGTCAGCATAGTTTAAGATGAAAAATCTCAAGGCAGCCAGGTACATTTTGGGAATGGAGATCAGAATAGACAAAGCAAATAGAAAACTTTGGTTAAGCCAGAGTAAGTATGTGAAGACTGTGTTAGACAGGTTCAGCATGGAAGATTGTAGACCAGTGAGTGTTCCCGTTTCATTGGGAACAAAGTTATCTATTAGTGATTGTCCAAAATCTCCTAGTGAGGTGGAGGACATGAGCAAAGTAACTTATGCTAGTGCTATTGGCATTTTGATGTATGCCATGGTCTGTACAAGACCAGACATTGCCCAAGTAGTGGGAGTCCTTAGTTAATTTATGGGTAATCCTGGACGGGTACATTGGGATGCAGTAAAGAGAGTGTTTCAATATTTGAGGGGTACTTCCAAGTAATCCATATACTATCACGGTAATCCTACAAGACCTCCACATTCAGTTTGTATTCATGGATTTGTGGATTCTGATTGGGTAGGTGACATTAACAGCAGGAGATCCACTAGTGCATATGTGTTCACAATGTTTGGTGGTGCAATTAGTTGGATGAGTAAGCAACAACCTGTGGTTGCTTTGTCCACTACAAAAGTTCAGTATATGGCTGCAATTCATGCTTGTAAGGAATCCATTTGGCTTAAGAGATTGTGTTCAGATATTGGTGTTGATGTAGGTCAAATTATGATCAGTTGTGACAGTCAAAGTGTAATTTGCCTTGCGAAGAATCCAACTTTTTATGCCAGAACAAAGCATATTGATGTACAATTTCACTTCATGTGAGACATGGTAGAGATTGGAAGGTAAATTTGGAGAAGGTAGACACTTTGAAGAATGTTGCAGATGCATTGATGAAGCCAGTGGGCACAGAGAAGTTCAGATGGTGTTCAGAGTTTATGGGCCTCTCAGCCTATAGAAGTTAAATCTTGTTATTCTATTGGCTCTTACAAGGTGTTTGACAAGTGGGAGAATGTTGGGAATTAAGGTGTCTCAACCTTGGTAATTCCTTGCATTATTTTCATTGTATTTATTTATTCATTGCCTATGATGTAAATTAATTTGTAAATTCATATTGTCATCTTGTGGGATGTGGCATTGTGATGTGTCATCCTACATGGAAGATGACAACTTGTAATTTTGTCCTCACATGAGGAGATAGGTGTTCCACTTAGTGGTAGGAATATTTTGCCATGTGTCGGCATCTTGGATGTTATGTAAGGGAATATTGACCAAAATAGTCATGACAGATTCTTATGACAGTTTTATGACATGTAAGAGCTAGAAATAGGTGATTCTATGATAGGTACAGACAATTGTTGAAGAGCATCTTTGAGTGCCCCAAGGTGGGTTATGACATGTTGTAAGATAATATGCTATTTGTAGCATGTGTATGATAGATTCTCTTACAGCTGTAAGTCATTATGCTATGACAGATTCTATGACGGTCGTAAGAGTCGTAGAAGCATCTGTCATTACCCATTTTGGGAATAGGCGACCTCTTTGGGATGGGATGACCTGACAAGTGTCCATAGGCTTGGATTTTGGGCCATGAGGCCATGTTGGATGCCCATTCCAAGATAGAGCCAAAACTGCCTTGTAAACTCTATATAAACAGGTGCTTTGAGGAGGTGATGTACTACAGGGTTTACAGGTACTGTTATGCTGCTGAATCATCTCTAGATACGAGTGTCAAAGACTCCTACAAGAGTATTGGCTCTGATTTGTATTGTAATCTCTTTGTTTACATTGTAGTTAGGGTAAAATTGCAAATAGGATAAATGAAGAATCAACAATGATAAAACCCTAGCAATGCACAATGAAGCACAAGACAACATGAAAATCAAAATAAGAAATGTAAATGCAAACTGATTTCCACGCTATGCTTGATTTATCTCCATTGCTCTTCTCCACCTCGCATGAGCATGCAAGATTTTGAAGGATTATTGTTGGAAGAATGTTGGGTGCTCATTTCTGCAGCATAACATTAAGATGAAGATGACATGAGGATGATAGTTGAAGGATGCAAAGGCTCTAATGATATTTTGACAAAATAATGGTACTTGAAGCTCAATGCATGCTAATGATAATTTGGCAGAATAATGTTACTTGAAGCTCAATTCATGCTAATGGCTTGTGAAGGGTTTGATTTATAGAAAAGGCTTGGTTCAAATGGATGGTTGAGATTAAAAAGCTAAATGATTGATGTGGACGGCTAGGATTGATTAGGTTATCCCACTCTTTAAGGGAGTTGTAGTCATTTGACAAGTGTCAAGGAGAATAGGGCTCATGTGTGCTTGTGTATATAAAAAGTACTACATATAAAAGATATTAAATAAAAGGCTGTAGTACCACTTATCTTTTTTAAATGAAAGAGGCACACATGTCGGCTAAATGATAAGATAAATTAATTAAATAAATTAAATTTATTTAATTAATTGGAAAGTCGGCTTATAATGAAATGTGAGAACTTAATTCAAATAAAATATTTGAATTAATTGGGATATGTGAGTTGGATATTAATTAAATAAATAAAATTTATTTAATTAATTGGATAATGGGGAACTTAATTCAAATAAAATATTTGAATTAGTTGGGATATGAGTTGGATATTAATTAAATAAATAAAATTTATTTAATTAATAGGGTAGATGAATAGGATGGGATAAGATATGATGTGAAAATTAATTAAATAAATAAAATTTATTAATTAATTGGCTAAGTAGGATAAGGATGGGATTGAATGGGATTTTAATTAAATAAATAAAATTTATTTAATTAATTGGCTAATGGAATAAGTGGGGTTAAGAGTGGGATTTGGGACAAAATGCTACATGATGTCTAGGATAATGTATTTGACTAGGTGTTGCTAGACATAAACAAAGTTGGGACAAATTTGAGTGTCTACATACATAATATAGTTGAGCAGTGTTTTGGAGTGGGGTTTTTCACTTGTAAGGGTTTTCCCCACGTATATCTTGTGTCTCTCTTCTTCTGTCATTCTTTCTTCCTTATGTGTTTGCTACAATATCTCATGTTAATGGTTTAATGTTGCTGTAATAGTTAGGATAAATTTGAATTTGCACTCTCCTTCCCTCATTAGATTAGTGTAGGAAGCAATTTCCACACACCTAGCTTTCTTTCAATCAAGACACATAAGGGAACCTTTATCAAGCCTTTGGGTAAGATATCATTGTTGGTAACACTATTTGGAAAATATGTCAAACAATGGTTTGATGTTGTCCCTATTTCTGACCTCTTTCGAATTAAATTGGGACACCCTTGGCTAAAAGAAATGAAAGCTATCCCTTCAACAATACATCATTGTCTAAAATTCCCTTTGGATGGACGTATGATAACCATCCCTCGCAACAAATATAAACCTTTGGTTAAGAAAAAGCATTATAGATTGAATAATTTTTGGGATAAAATTGAAATACCTAGTCCTTCTATACAAGAAATGACAAAAGATAAACAACCCGCATGTGAAGAGAACTTTAGACTGAAAGAACAAGGTCCCTATGCTGAGGTTCCTCCTCCAAAATCGTTACAAGGATCGGGAGGTCATTGTCAACAACAAAATGCTTCACCGCAACAAATGAGGTTTGATCTCGGTGCTTCATCTTCTAAATTGCACAAGCATATGAAAGAGGATAGCCCTATCTTACAAGAGATAAGTGGTAAAAGAAAACGAAATAGAAAAGCAAGAGAAAGAAGAAAAAGAAGACAAGCTTATGCTATAAACCTTGCCTCTCAACAAGAAAGCATTGAACCCAACATTCAACCAAACAATAATGATCCTAACGATGAACAACATGATGAACAAGACATGAATTTGGCTATGGTACCTTATGACCCACTTTCCTCCAACATTAGGGAGTGGAAAGATGACGACGATGATTTTCTTATAGACAACTTCTATCTTGGAAGGGGCCCTACAGGTAAGTATCTCTAACTCTTTATCTCTCTCGTGATGTGCTTCCCCCGTGATGTGTTACATGTTGTTTAGGCCTCCTGGGATGACCCTAGACTCTCTCGTAAGGTCCAGCATACTGGGAGACTGCCTCTGTTGTGACCTTCTATTTGTATCATCATTCTTCCAAATTGCCTCTCTCTAATTTCATTGTTGTGTATTGTGTCTTACGAACATGGCATCATGATTGGTGACACTGGGGGCACCCTCCTACATGGTTGTCCCTAAGACACTTGTTTCTCCTCTCCTACTTATTGTTTCCCTTTCTCGAGTGTTTCCACCTAGTGGGTGGATGACAAAAAATATTTATATTGATGCGGACCTAGTGTCCCTTTCGAGAGAAATCAAAAAATGGACTTAGTTCCTAATATGACAATGGGGTTGTATGTCTTATCTGACACTTGGCTAGTGGAAGCACTCATGCTTTCTGCATAGTGATTTTCATGATGTTTCTATCGCATTTACAAACCTTAACAATACTGCTGCTCTGTGTACCTTTGTTTGTCTTTGAATCTAGCCTTGGTGGTACTTGATTTGGGGAGCTGCATGATATAGCCACACAGTTATCCTTAAACTCCAGATTCATTGTATAACCTTGGTTCTTTGTGTGGTTAATCATATGCATTGATGTTGTTGTTTATCATGATGTTGTAGACACTAACATGTTTCTTGCAGGGATGTGTTTGTGGGAACATTTGACAATCGTAAAGTACAGGTCACCTCCGGGGAGCATGGGCTTTGCGAAAGTCAGTGTTCCCTTGTGTGTTTTATTCCTACCTTAACATGCTTGATATTAATACCTGATATCAACCACCTCAAGGTGGGATATAAGGTAAGCTGTTTGTTATAGATGTTAGCAATGTGTTTGTCCTCAGATGCAAAGCCCTGCGTGATGAGTGCATCATGCATCCTGAGTTTGTTTGCAATCAATCAATCATGTAAGCCCTCTACGGAGGCGGGATATTAAGTATATCCTTTTTCTTAATCCCTCTGTGGAGGCGAGGATGGTGTACTTCTCAGAGCAAATTGCATCATCCTGTCATTTTCAAAAGTCCTCTATGGAGGTGATGAGTGGTTTTGTGACTAACTCAACCCTTAAGCATGTCTTCGGTGATTATTGTGGTGAAGCGCAATTGTCAATGTGTGCCTATAATGTGCCTGAGATGGTGTTGGACCTAGAAATAGGTACACTCCATCACTTGGCGGTCGTGTTTTCTCTGTGACTTCAAGTGTGTGTGTTTTGGTGTGCTTGTTTTGTTTGGCATGTTTGTTGCCCCATATGCAGAATAAAGACCAGCGCCTTAAGGTAGTGCTTCTTGCATTTTAGGAGGTTTTGCATGTCTTGCATGTGTGTTACCCCATATATATAGAGACCTGTACCTTAGGGTAGTGCATCCTGTATTATGGGAGGTTTGTTTACTTTTCAGTACTTGCATCTGCATTTCATATATATGAGAAAAAGAAAAGAAAAGAATCATGCCTGTCTTCCATGCATTAATGTGTCTTTAATGCGTTGATTGTATTCTCCATGTTCTGTGTGACTGTAACTGTCTTCTCTGTGCTTTGCGTGCCTGTTACTATTTTCTATGTGATTAGCGTGTCTTCTTCGTGCTTGATGTGTTTGTTGTGTTTGTAACCTTACTTTAATGCATGTATTGGCCTCACGTTTATACATACATTAAAGTGGGTACTAAATGTAAAGTGGCTTTTCCCTCTTAAGGTTTAGCTCCTGAGTCTTTTGCATGCATTTAAGACATCTTAGTTAATAATTTGGCATCCCGATGGAATGAGCCCTAGGTAACATGACAAATGGGACCTAGGAGGACCCCTTGAGCTGTACCCTACCCAAAATAGGGGGGAGGACTTGGGTGCTCGTGCCCTAGTCCTGCCTTATTTTGGGGCAGCTCCAATTTTTGGGTGTCGGTTTATGACCATTATCTGGGTCCTTTGCCAACATGGTAAGTTTGAATTATGAAAATTTTGGTAGGAATATTTGTGGCTGCATATAAAAGCATGTTTAGACATTCATTTGAAGACTAGATTTCAATTAGATGGCAATTATGATGTTCAAGTGTTCTCAAGGTGATTCAAGGCTTTCATTGTGTTGCAAGAGTAGACTTGTGTGGTTTGTGTGTTTATATTTGTAGATTTGAGCATCCATTTCATCATGGAATGAAGAGCATATTCCTCCCATGATATCTTGACTACAAGGTGACATTATATTGTGTTTTCATTATATTTTCCTTTGGTTTTTGCCTCTACCTCACAAGGGCACACACTCTCTATTTGAAAACAGTGTTCGGAGACTTAAGTGTCCTCTGGGGTTTGATTGAGGCAAGCCTCTAAACACCACAACCCCCTCCCAAAGTCTTGTGATTGCAGGTTATAGGTGTCGCATTTGGGAAAGGTGAAGTTGTAGGAAGGATTGACAGACATCAAGGACTCAGGATTCAAAGAGAAGTAGGACACCAGAGCATTTCTAGGACTGGGGCACTCACACTAGTGTCCTCCGCAGATAATTTTTTAGAAACAGAAGTTACAGGGCTGATCAGTGTCAGAAGGTCTAGATTTCAGGAAGAAACTGGTACCTTAGACTTGGGCACCCGCACCTTAGTCCCTGATGTTCCACCTCGGAACCCTGAAAATAGGTACTCTATGATTTGCTATTTTAATCCTGTCTACAAGACCTTTTTCCATTATTCGTCAGTTTATTGTCGTATTTCCATAATTAGGGTTTTAATGGTCAATTGAGCATAAAAGAAGAAAAATTGGTAATTAAATTCCCTAATCCAAGCTTCCCTACATCTCACAGCGATCTAGGGTATGAAAGTGAATTGCCACTCGACCCTAGATCCTTGAATGTATAGTGGAAAGGCATATTCAAATGCTAAAACATTAACAAATCTAATTTTCCACTAAACAGGTCTTATCAATTGCGGGTCTAAGAGGACAAAAGAGCCTATTGGAGTCGTCTTGGAAGGATGTATACACAGATATGTAGTGCTAACCTAGAAATGTAGAAACTTTATTTTATCAACCAAATTGTTGCTGCACCTACAAGAGGATGTTAGTATGATGTCTAAGATGATGGAAATAAGTCCCTGGAGCTTGAAGAGACTGAAGATCATGCCTACATCACTATTTTTCCTGCAAATCCAGTCCAATGTCCAAGTGATCCAATCCAGGGTCATAACTCCTCGCTATTTCATCAGAATTTAAACTTCTTGGACTCATTGGAAAGATAATCTAATTATCTAGTTTGAGCTACTCAATTGCTAAGGCTTAATGCCAAAGTTTTCAGCCCCCATTCCGCTCTAAAGGCCTCTAAAAATGCAATTTACTATGGTGTCGAAAATACCAAAAATTATATTTTCGATATTTTCCTAAAAATATCACTCAAATGACCCTAGACTAGATCACCAAGACATGCATACAACTATCCCAGTAGTACAGTTATCAAGAATCAGTCAAGCCAGCATCTAGTTGCATATACCTTCACCAAAATACTCCTTTTGATCTAGTCAGCACTTGGAATCTCGTGAATCCACATCAGCTCAACTTTTCAAGTGTCATGTGATTTTATTTTGGCTTTATTAGGCCTTGAAAATTGACTTTTCATCATGTACAACCAAATGGGTATCCATTTTGTCCAGATTCAATGTATTTACAAGCTATATTTTGTCTTTTTCCTAAAGGACAACTGCAAATCCGAAAATG